>OY829540.1:61734529-63193347 GCA_963691705.1 Viola odorata
GTAGTTGATATATTGCTTTTGCAGTACCTCTGCTTCTCTGCTGTTTTTGTTGTTGTTACTTGTAGGTAATAATTTCTGTGTCATTTCTTATTTTGAATGAAGTTGCATTTTTTTTTCTTCCAGTTATGCTGTCTGTGATCTGTCATTGATTAATGTCGATGTGTGTCTCTAACTAGTGATATTCTGATGCTGTTTGCGATCCATAAGGGTGATTGTGGAGGTCAATTGCTTGTAGTTGTATTGGTAGGAAATCAAATCCAGAGTGTTTCTGATGCCATTCGATGCAGAAATTCTAAATTGAGAACCAAACCTAATGAATTCTGGTGTGTAAGAGTAAGGTCAAAGTGTACTCTGCTCTTAGTATTAGAATCAAATTCTAGTTTCTAGATGGAAAACAGAGTAACTTTGATGGGCTAGGCAAGTGGAATCTGTCATTCATATGGAGAAGGTGAGCTTAACATAGAATAGAAGGATTATGGACTGCATTTGTTTTTCTCCTATTTGCTTTTGAGTGTTTTTTTCAAAGATTTCTGGTGTCTGGTACCCTTTCCACAAGCAGCCTTTGCTGGTTTTGCTGTCCCCAAAGATTTACAGCTTGAGCATCAAAGTAAAGTTCAAGATAAACAACAATACCGCTACTGTATTGTTGTTCTCGACATTTTATTCATTTCTCATCAATATGACATTACTGTTGATGCTCAAATCTCAATTTTGATGCAAATTGGGAAGTTGCTGCTAACATCTGGTCTAACAATGACATCATCTAGTCTCATCCCAACCAGTCAAGCTCACAGCTGGTTCTGTGTTTTTGACGTTGTTTTTTGGTTGCCACAGACAGGGATTATGATTCTCATCCTCTTGATAACTTTGTCACTTGTCTTTCTACAGTCTTAACCTATATATCCTGCATTTCCAATTTTCCGTACTCCCAATTTCAAATAAGCGCATATCAACGAACCCGAAACCACCAGCGGCTCATGCCCATTTTTTTATAATCTGAACCACATGTACTCATGAGCTCACTCAATACAGTCCGGGATGTTCATCTAAACGGGCGTAATTGGATCCCTTAATTAGGGGTGGCAAATGGGTGAGTATGGGTGGAGATTAAATGGGTATGGGTGGGTATGGGTATCATACCCATTTATTACCCATATAATTTTTTAAATGGGTACCCATATCCATTTACACCCATTAAATTATACCCACCCATTTATAACCCATTTACACCCATTAAATTATATCTACTTAATAAATATATTTTTTTATAAATAAGATAAAAATATTATGTTTGATAAAAAAATATAGATTTTGATAAAATTTGATTAAGTGACTCGATTTTGACTATGTATGATGGTTTTATCGTTTAAGCTCGGGTTTGACCATTTAGTCTCGGGTTTGACCATTTAGGCTCGGGTTTTGACCATTTAACCCCGAGTTTGACCATTTAGGCTCGGGTTTGATCATTTAGCTTCGAGTTTGACCATTTAGGGTCGAGTTTTATAGTTTAGGGTCGAGTTAAACAATAAAATTGTGATCATAAATACGTTAAATCCACTACAATTTGAAATTGTGAACAATTTGACAACCTCTATAATCCATTACAGCAACCTCTATAATCCATTACAGCAACTATGATAGTAAACAGCAACGAACAAGCATTAAATCCACCCCTGCCATCCTAAATTGGCAAAATAATCAACACAGGGTCATACTCAATTTTATGCTGCCACATTAAATTCAATTTTAAGTAGGGTAATAGACAAAAATGCAAAGCTGAATGCTGCATTCTGTAAAATGTCATATCAAGCTACAAATGCTGCATTTCTGTAAAATGTAAAAGGGACCTACAACTCATATCAAGCTACAAATTATCCTTAGTACTTCTGTCGGAATCAATAATCTGTGCTTCGATACTATTGATGAAATCCTCCACCTCTCTAAGCTCAGAATCTAAAATCCCAGAAAGAAGATCAAACAGCAATGCCTTCTCAGCAGATGCTGCTGACATATAACCATTTTCTACAGCCATGAGATTGAGGTCATTATCCCAAGCCAAGAGGTGCATTAAGAGTACATGCAGGTTTATCATACTCGCTACCTCTTGTGGGCTCTCTCCATTGCTTGAGTTTCCCCATGCATATGCAGTTCATCCATCCCTGCTGTACTTAATTCGAATGAAGTGCTCCCACTATTCACTTTACATCATGTTTGATAGTTGTATTTGCTGCCGAACATGAAATATTTAGGACCTAATTGTGTTCAATTGATGGACAGTGCAAACCAAATAAATAATACAGAAGAAACTACAAAGCACAATAAGTATGCAGCACTGAAATCTTTCCAACAGGGAGACTGTTACAATTGCCACACATCATTACAGGATTGTTACATCAATTTCACCACAAATATGGGAAGTAACTAGTTCAGGTAGTAACATGGTACTATGGGGTGGGATTTTGTAGACACTTTGGATAAAGAAACACAGCATTCATTGACATAAACTTCTTACTGCTCAAGCTCATCTATTGTATTTTATTTTCCTTTTCCTTTTTCCTTTGAAGTTTTCCCAACGAAGCCCCTAAAGCTAATTTTCTGGAAGTAGCAATGAAGCAAATTTTAGTGCTATGCATCTATCTAATTAAAACACGAACTTCAGAACTAGATTAAGGATAGACTAAGTCTCCTATCAACCAAAGTTGGTCTTGTGCCAAGTGGGGAATCACTGACTATAACTATAAAGAGACATCTCTCAGTGGAGCCACATTCAGGCACTTGAGGCACTGATTGGTACAGAAACAGGAAAAAAAGACTTAGGATACGATCCTGGCTCCTTAGGATGCGTAGCACCAATTTTGATCTTTGTTCAAAGACGGATTTCCTGCGGAAATAAATAACTCGACAAGTACGAGCTTAGACCACTTAGCTAACCTGTGCTAAGAGCCCTAATCGATTTCAAGTCAAGGATCTTGAATCGGATTCTTAGGACTAGACTCAACGATGTGAGAATCACACTAAGAGAAACGACACAATAATGCAATTCCAAGATTTACTTGTATACGACTCAAGTATTGCGGACTAAAGAAGAACAAGGTTCAACCGACTTGAACAAGGGGCAGAGATTTGAAGAGAATATGTCAAATTATCAAAATAACAACCGTCTTTCTAAGGAGGCCAAGCGGCTCCTTATATAGGTTACAAGCAAACCCTAATTCCATAAAAGGAATAATAAATAAAATAAAACACTTAACTAATTAATTAAAGTGTCTATTTAATTAATTAAGCTAAAATAAATAGAAAGGCGCAGCCTTGCTTAAAGTAGTCAACGCGCGTCAACTCCAGGCTAGGCGAAACGGGCAGGAGCCGTTCTCAACACAAGGGCCAGGCGGGAACGCGGAACGGGAATAGCAATCGGCATGCGCGACAGATGATAGAATCGGCAACGGCTAAATGAAACAGGCAAGTGCCGTTTTGACTCAAACGGCCGAGTGCCGTTTTGACCCAAACGGGAAAGTGCCGATTGGGCGAAACGGTCAAGTGCCGATTGGGCGAAACGGTTCCATGCCGTTTCTAGCAGACTCAACATCGGTCAAGGTGAAGGTGAGAAGATTCACCACTCTAGGTGTCTTCTCTCGAAGAGCGGCTTTCTCAATTGTCATCTCACATTCCAGCTCCTTGTGAATGAGTGACGACAAACGGTCTTGAAGCTTTTGAGTTCTGGCTCGAGTCATTGGACCAGCTGGCGGTAAAGGCACCTGGATGCGTGGATTCGCATCATTCCCTCCCCCTTCGGAAGGATTCGCCCTCGAATCCGAATCGGTATCAGCAGCAAGTTGATGCGAATCCACGCATCCAGGTGCCAGGATTGTATCAGTTGGTAGCGGAGCTTAAGGCGTTCAAAGATTGGTAAGTATCTTATCTTGTTTCCAGTTTTCATTGCTGGAATCGGTGTGTTCTTCAACTCCATTCAAAACATATTTCTTTGCTGTGCTTGGTTCGTATATGTGCAATTTGTCTGTCAAGTCGAAATTGTATTTATATACATAGCTATTGAAGTCCAAATTTGGTGAGAAAGGTCTCGTTGGAAAGCTATACCTGTTAGGTTTCTGAATCAAAAACAAGCAAGCGATTCGGATACCGGAATCAAAAGCTATAGTCGATTTACTAAATTGTGTTTGCTGCCAAATCCTGCACAATTTTCAGTTGTCGAAATTGAATTTATATATATAGCTACTGCAGTTTCTTTTGAGTGAATAGGAACCCGTAGGGAATGTGTGTTTGTTGGGCTTCCGAATCAAAAGGAATCAATCGATTCGGAGTTCAGAGTAAAAAGTTCTGATCAAAACACTAAATTGTGTTTTGCTGTCAAAAAAAAAAAAAAAAAAAAAGAAAGAAGAAAAAGACAAAACAGCAACTTCAAAAGAACCAAGAGAAGGTTGCATTAGGTCAAATACAAAAAAAAAAAAAAAAAATATCAGAATTGGAGATTAACTTTATTTGAGTTGTTTCAAGTCGAATAGAGCTTTTCTTTGATTCCTTAATTTTGTCTTCTACTCCACTTGTTATTTGTTTAATTGATTGCTTTTGCGATTAATCAAATACCAAGTATCAACGATTGTTTTGAAGCTAGTTGTCCTTGAGAGTCTTCTTGGAAGCTTTTCTTGAATTCTTGAGTCTCACTGACGCTTGAACATTGCAGGATTTTGAGAGGAATTTTGTGAGATTATTAGAGTGTTTAAACACGAGAGTAAACACGTGAGGGAGCGCTAGGTTAGTGCAATTTTACGTTTTCTTTTGTGTTGTGAATTTCAGGAAAACTTATAGATGGCTCAGGAAGGAGTACAACCCGATCTGTCGGCCATGTTGGCTAACATAACGGAACAGCTCCGAACCATGACTGAACGGCAATTAACTGCCGATGCCAGAATGGCTCGGGTGGAAGCGTTAGCCACCATAAACCCGGTCAATAGAGCAGCAGAAGATCTACATGATGGGCATATGACCGAACTGTCCGAAGAGGATGACGTCGCTCGTCGACCACGAAATGTGAATCGGCAGCGTGATCTTGCCCGAGTTCCTCCCAGGCGAATTGCTAGACGTGGGCCACAAGTCCCACAGCCTGATCTGGACGGAGAACCTGACGGGGGAGAAGGATGGATATATGCTCGGGACGGGCCGAGAAGGGAGAGAAGGGATGATCGGGTTGGTAGAAGAGATCGGGACGAGGACCGATTGGATGCTAATCTCAACAGCATCAAGATGAAAATACCTCCGTTTGAGGGTACTGACGACCCTGATGCTTTCGTGACTTGGGAACGGAAAGTCGATGCTATTTTCCTATGCCACAATTATTCGGAGGGTAAGAAGGTTCAGTTAGCAGTAGTAGAATTCGGTGGGTATGCTAGTCATTGGTGGGAGCAGCTCAACCTGAAGAGAGCCGCCGTTTATGCTGGTCCGATTACTGACTGGGGTGAGATGAAACAGGCGATGAGGCAACGATTTGTCCCTGCCCACTTTCACTGTGAGCTTCATCAACGGCTTCAAACCTTGAAGCAAGGCAGCAAAGGAGTTGGTGCCTACTTTAATGAGATGGAGATTGCTTTAGCTCAAACAAAGATTACTGAGGAACCTGAGGTAACAATGGCTCGGTTTATTGCGGGTTTGAATGCAGAGATTGCCGACGCCCTGGAGCTGACGCAATACAATACTCTTGAGGAGATGCTTCACATGGCACAGAGGATTGAGAAGCATCGAAAAGCTAAGAGTTTTTCTAAGTCTACTGGGTCGACACCTTGGAAAAAGCAGTCTTGGAATAAGGAAGACAGAACGACTTCTACCGTTCCAAAGACCCCCGCCAGTGCCGTTATCCCTTCCAAAACGGCTACTACCAAACCTTACACTCCACCTGTAGATCGGCCAGCCACTAGAGAAATTGTTTGCTTCAAGTGCAACGGCCGAGGACACAAGAAATCGGAGTGTCCGAATAAGAGGGTCTTCATCATCAGGCCAAATGGAGAGGAAGAATCGGATGATGACCAGGCGGAATCGGAACCTGAGGAAGATAGACAGGCCGATTCGGATGTAGACTGTCAGAGAGGGGAACAGGTTCGGTTGCTTGTGATCCGACGGAACCTGAGCGTACAATCCACAGAAGAAGTGTGTGATGAGGAGCAACGGACCAATCTGTTCCATACCCGAGGTGTAATTGATAACAAGGGTTGCGCCATTATTATTGATAACGGAAGCTGCACGAACTGTGCCAGTGCGCTGATGGTTTATAAGCTGCAATTGCCGACGATAAAGCATCCGAAACCGTATCGTCTCCACTGGATGACGGACGACAACTGTATTAAGGTGACCAAACAGGTACTTGTTAAGTTTCGTATCGGCAAATACCAAGATGAGGTTCTCTGTGATGTTGTGCCGATGCAAGCAAGCCATATCCTGCTTGGACGACCATGGCAGTTTGATCGAGAAGCGAATCATGATGGAAAGAGAAACCTCTACAAGTTGGTTAAGGATGGCCAGAAATTCACCTTGGCACCGTTAACACAAGCTGAAGTGTTTGAGGATCAGCAATGGCTTGCTAAGTCACATGCTGAATATGAAATTGCGAAACAACTTGCGAGAGAAAAAGAAGGTTTGAGTGTGAGAAATAAAGAGGGAAACACCGAGTGTGTGAGCCTCAAACATTCGCATGAAAACAGCAAGCATGCAGAGGGAGAGTGTAAACATTCGCACGAAAAGAGTAAGCGTGCTGAGAGTGGCATTGAGAGAAAAGGAGAGGTCAATAAAAAGAAATTGAGCGTATATGCCAAGGGAAGCGATGTGAGGAGAGCACTGATTTCTCATCACAACTGTTTTGACGCAAGCCGTCCTCTTCTTCTAATCCATTTTCGCTCTTATTGTTTGACCTCCACTGGAACGGAACGGCCACATACCGTTCCGATTCGTATTTCTTCTCTCTTACAGGAATTTGATGACGTACTGCCCGAAGAAATGCCACCTGGCTTGCCTCCACTCCGTGGCATAGAACATCAGATCGACTTTGTTCCCGGATCGGCAATTCCACATCGGCCAGCTTACCGATCCAATCCAGAGGAGACCAAGGAACTGCAACGGCAAGTGGACGATTTGCTTGCGCGTGGGTATGTTCGGGAGAGTCTGTCTCCATGTGCCGTTCCAGTCATTCTAGTTCCAAAGAAGGATGGATCTTGGCGCATGTGTGTTGATTGTAGAGTAGTCAACAAAATCACTGTAAAGTATCGCCATCCTATCCCTCGATTGGATGATATGTTAGATGAATTAAGTGGTAGTAGGGTATTTTCTAAAATTGATTTAATGAGTGGCTACCACCAAATTTGCATGAAAGAAGGGGACGAATGGAAAACTGCTTTTAAAACTAAGTATGGTTTATATGAATGGATGGTTATGCCGTTTGGCTTGACTAATGCTCCTAGCACCTTTATGAGGTTAATGAACCATGTACTTCGGCACTTAATTGGCAAATTTGTTGTAGTTTATTTTGATGATATCTTAATCTATAGCAAGACATTTGATGAGCATGTTTTCCATCTTAGGGAAGCTTTTCTAACACTTCGTGAGCAGACATTATATGCTAAACCTAGTAAGTGCTCCTTTGCAATGGAACAAGTGGGTTTTCTTGGTTTCATTGTGAGCGCAGATGGCGTTAAGGTGGATGAAGAGAAGATCCGTGCGATACGGGAATGACCGACGCCGAAGGCCGTTACCGATGTGAGATTGTTCCATGGCTTGGCGAGCTTCTATCGGCGTTTTGTAAAGGATTTTAGCACCATTGCTGTTCCGTTGAATGATTTAACTAAAAAGAATGTTACCTTCAGGTGGGAACGACAGCAGGAGGAGGCGTTTGATACCCTCAAGGAACGGCTCTGTGCCGCTCCCGTGCTAGCTTTGCCCGATTTCAACAAAGCGTTTGAGATAGAGTGTGACGCCAGCGGCTTAGGAATCGGTGCCGTTCTGATACAGGAGAAATGGCCGATTGCCTTCTTCAGTGAGAAACTCAAGGATGCTCAACTCCGATATCCGACCTATGACAAGGAGTTCTATGCCCTTGTCCGAGCATTGGAGACATGGCAACACTACCTGATGCCGCGAGAGTTCATCATCCACACTGACCATTTGAGCTTGAAGTACCTCAAAGGACAAGGGAAGCTCAATCGACGACATGCCGTTTGGATGGAGTTTATTGAGGCTTTCCCTTATCACATTCAGTACAAGCGAGGTAAAGAGAATGTTGTCGTTGATGCGTTGTCACGCAGGTATGCATTAATTACTTCTCTTAATGCCAAGTTGCTTGGGTTTTCACATATTATAGAACTCTATGCTGCCGATTCTGATTTTGGTGATATCTATATGCATGGCGTCTCTATTTCTGGTTCTAAATTCTTTAAGCAAGAGGGATATTTATTTAAGGGAAAATAATTGTGCATCCCTCTTTGTTCTCTTCGTGAATTACTTGTACATGAAGCCCATAGTGGTGGTCTGATGGGTGACTTTGGCGTGACTAAAACTTTGGATGTCTTGCATGATCATTTTTTTTTGCCTCACATGAAACGCGATGTAGTCCGCATAATTGCTAGGTGTTTGACTTGTCGTAGAGCCAAATCTAAATCTGCTGGTCATGGAGAATACATGTCGTTACCTGTTCCTTCTCATCCTTGGACCGATCTGTCCATGGATTTTGTTGTGGGGCTGCCTCGGTCTAAGAATGGAAAGGATAGTGTCTTTGTTGTGGTGGACAGATTTTCGAAGATGTCCCACTTTATTGCCTGTTCGACTACTTGTGACGCTACTCAGATTGCTGATTTATTCTTTCGTGAAGTAGTCCGTTTGCATGGTGTTCCTTTGACTATTGTGAGTGATAGGGATACTAAGTTTCTTAGTCATTTTTGGCGTGTCTTGTGGAAGAAGCTTGGTACTAAATTGTTGTATTCTACTTCTTATCACCCACAAACGGATGGTCAGACAGAGGTTGTGAATCGTACTCTTGGTTCACTTTTACGCACGTTAGTTCGTAAGCATGTTTCTACTTGGGTTGATCATTTACCGTTTATTGAATTTGCTTACAACCGTGCTGTTCATTCAACTACTCATTACTCACCGTTTGAACTTGTGTATGGATTTAATCCTAGAACTGTTTTGGATTTAACTCATTTACCTTTGAGTGATGTTGTAAGCTTAGATGGTGCACAGAAGGCTGATTTTGTCAAGCAATTACATGCTAGCGCGAAACAGAACATTGAGCGAATGAATGAGAAGCTGATGCAGAAACGGAACGATGGCCGACGGCTAGTGACGTTCCAGGTTGGCGATTGGGTCTGGTTGCATATGCGCAAGGAGCGTTTTCCTGACCAACGCCGCGGCAAGCTATCTCCTAGAGGAGACGGGCTGTTCCAGATTGTTGAGAAGATCAACAACAACGCCTATAAACTGGCGTTGCCGAGTGAGTACGGTGCCGTTAGCTCTACTTTCAATGTTTCTGACTTAGTTTTGTTTGATACAGATGACGAGTATGGACTTGCTGCTGATACCGATTCGGATTCGAGGGCGAATCCTTCCGAAGGGGGAGGGAATGATGCGAATCCACGCATCCAGGTGCCTTTACCGCCAGCTGGTCCAATGACTCGAGCCAGAACTCAAAAGCTTCAAGACCGTTTGTCGTCACTCATTCACAAGGAGCTAGAATGTGAGATGACAATTGAGAGAGCCGCTCTTCGAGAGAAGACACCTAGAGTGGTGAATCTTCTCACCTTCACCTTGACCGATGTTGAGTCTGCTAGAAACGGCATGGAACCGTTTCGCCCAATCAGCACTTGACCGTTTCGCCCAATCGGCACTTTCCCGTTTGGGTCAAAACGGCACTCGGCCGTTTGAGTCAAAACGGCACTTGCTGTTTCATTTAGCCGTTGCCGATTCTATCATCTGTCATGCATGCCGATTGTTGTTCCCGTTCCGCGTTCCCGCCTGGCCCTTGTGTTGAGAACGGCTCCTGCCCGTTTCGCCTAGCCTGGAGTTGACGCGCGTTGACTACTTTAAGCAAGGCTGCGCCTTTCTATTTATTTTAGCTTAATTAATTAAATAGACACTTTAATTAATTAGTTAAGTGTTTTACTTTATTTATTATTCCTTTTTATGGAATTAGGGTTTGCTTGTAACCTATATAAGGAGCCGCTTGGCCTCCTTAGAAAGACGACTGTTATTTGATAAATTGAGATATTCTCTTCAATCTCCGCCCCTTGTTCAAGTCGGTTGAACCTTGTTCTTCTTGAGTCCGCAATACTTGAGTCGTATACAAGTAAATCTTGGAATTGCATTATTGTGTCGTTTCTCTTAGTGTGATTCTCACATCGTTGAGTCTAGTCCTAAGAATCCGATTCAAGATCCTTGACTTGAAATCGATTAGGGCTCTTAGCACAGGTTAGCTAAGTGGTCTAAGCTCGTACTTGTCGAGTTATTTATTTCCGCAGGAAATCCGTCTTTGAACAAAGATCAAAATTGGTGCTACGCATCCTAAGGAGCCAGGATCGTATCACAAGTCCATACTCGTCATCTGTATCAAACAAAACTAAGTCAGAAACATTGAAAGTAGAGCTAACGGCACCGTACTCACTCGGCAACGCCAGTTTATAGGCGTTGTTGTTGATCTTCTCAACAATCTGGAACGGCCCGTCTCCTCTAGGAGATAGCTTGCCGCGGCGTTGGTCAGGAAAACGCTCCTTGCGCATATGCAACCAGACCCAATCGCCAACCTGGAACGTCACTAGCCGTCGGCCATCGTTCCATTTCTGCATTAGCTTCTCATTCATTCGCTCAATGTTCTGTTTCGCGCTAGCATGTAATTGCTTGACAAAATCAGCCTTCTGTGCACCATCTAAGCTTACAACATCACTCAAAGGTAAAGGAGTTAAATCCAAAATAGTTCTAGGATTAAATCCATACACAAGTTCAAATGGTGAGTAATGAGTAGTTGAATGAACAGCACGGTTGTAAGCAAATTCAATAAACGGTAAATGATCAACCCAAGTAGAAACATGCTTACGAACTAACGTGCGTAAAAGTGTACCAAGAGTACGATTCACAACCTCTGTCTGACCATCCGTTTGTGGGTGATAAGAAGTAGAATACAACAATTTAGTACCAAGCTTCTTCCACAAGACACGCCAAAACTGACTAAGAAACTTAGTATCCCTATCACTCACAATAGTCAAAGGAACACCATGCAAACGGACTACTTCACGAAAGAATAAATCAGCAATCTGAGTAGCGTCACAAGTAGTCGAACAGGCAATAAAGTGGGACATATTCGAAAATCTGTCCACCACAACAAAGACACTATCCTTTCCATTCTTAGACCGAGGCAGCCCCACAACAAAATCCATGGACAGATCGGTCCAAGGATGAGAAGGAACAGGTAACGGCATGTATTCTCCATGACCAGCAGATTTAGATTTGGCTCTACGACAAGTCAAACACCTAGCAATTATGCGGACTACATCGCGTTTCATGTGAGGCCAAAAAAAGTGATCATGCAAGACATCCAAAGTTTTAGTCACGCCAAAGTGACCCATCAGACCACCACTATGGGCTTCATGTACAAGTAATTCACGAAGAGAACAAAGAGGGATGCACAATTATTTTCCCTTAAATAAATATCCCTCTTGCTTAAAGAATTTAGAACCAGAAATAGAGACGCCATGCATATAGATATCACCAAAATCAGAATCGGCAGCATAGAGTTCTATAATATGTGAAAACCCAAGCAACTTGGCATTAAGAGAAGTAATTAATGCATACCTGCGTGACAACGCATCAGCGACAACATTCTCTTTACCTCGCTTGTACTGAATGTGATAAGGGAAAGCCTCAATAAACTCCATCCAAACGGCATGTCATCGATTGAGCTTCCCTTGTCCTTTGAGGTACTTCAAGCTCAAATGGTCAGTGTGGATGATGAACTCTCGCGGCATCAGGTAGTGTTGCCATGTCTCCAATGCTCGGACAAGGGCATAGAACTCCTTGTCATAGGTCGGATATCGGAGTTGAGCATCCTTGAGTTTCTCACTGAAGAAGGCAATCGGCCATTTCTCCTGTATCAGAACGGCACCGATTCCTAAGCCGCTGGCGTCACACTCTATCTCAAACGCTTTGTTGAAATCGGGCAAAGCTAGCACGGGAGCGGCACAGAGCCGTTCCTTGAGGGTATCAAACGCCTCCTCCTGCTGTCGTTCCCACCTGAAGGTAACATTCTTTTTAGTTAAATCATTCAACGGAACAGCAATGGTGCTAAAATCCTTTACAAAACGCCGATAGAAGCTCGCCAAGCCATGGAACAATCTCACATCGGTAACGGCCTTCGGCGTCGGCCATTCCCGTATCGCACGGATCTTCTCTTCATCCACCTTAACGCCATCTGCGCTCACAATGAAACCAAGAAAACCCACTTGTTCCATTGCAAAGGAGCACTTACTAGGTTTAGCATATAATGTCTGCTCACGAAGTGTTAGAAAAGCTTCCCTAAGATGGAAAACATGCTCATCAAATGTCTTGCTATAGATTAAGATATCATCAAAATAAACTACAACAAATTTGCCAATTAAGTGCCGAAGTACATGGTTCATTAACCTCATAAAGGTGCTAGGAGCATTAGTCAAGCCAAACGGCATAACCATCCATTCATATAAACCATACTTAGTTTTAAAAGCAGTTTTCCATTCGTCCCCTTCTTTCATGCAAATTTGGTGGTAGCCACTCATTAAATCAATTTTAGAAAATACCCTACTACCACTTAATTCATCTAACATATCATCCAATCGAGGGATAGGATGGCGATACTTTACAGTGATTTTGTTGACTACTCTACAATCAACACACATGCGCCAAGATCCATCCTTCTTTGGAACTAGAATGACTGGAACGGCACATGGAGACAGACTCTCCCGAACATACCCACGCGCAAGCAAATCGTCCACTTGCCGTTGCAGTTCCTTGGTCTCCTCTGGATTGGATCGGTAAGCTGGCCGATGTGGAATTGCCGATCCGGGAATAAAGTCGATCTGATGTTCTATGCCACGGAGTGGAGGCAAGCCAGGTGGCATTTCTTCGGGCAGTACGTCATCAAATTCCTGTAAGAGAGAAGAAATACGAATCGGAACGGTATGTGGCCGTTCCGTTCCAGTGGAGGTCAAACAATAAGAGCGAAAATGGATTAGAAGAAGAGGACGGCTTGCGTCAAAACAGTTGTGATGAGAAATCAGTGCTCTCCTCACATCGCTTCCCTTGGCATATACGCTCAATTTCTTTTTATTGACCTCTCCTTTTCTCTCAATGCCACTCTCAGCACGCTTACTCTTTTCGTGCGAATGTTTACACTCTCCCTCTGCATGCTTGCTGTTTTCATGCGAATGTTTGAGGCTCACACACTCGGTGTTTCCCTCTTTATTTCTCACACTCAAACCTTCTTTTTCTCTCGCAAGTTGTTTCGCAATTTCATATTCAGCATGTGACTTAGCAAGCCATTGCTGATCCTCAAACACTTCAGCTTGTGTTAACGGTGCCAAGGTGAATTTCTGGCCATCCTTAACCAACTTGTAGAGGTTTCTCTTTCCATCATGATTCGCTTCTCGATCAAACTGCCATGGTCGTCCAAGCAGGATATGGCTTGCTTGCATCGGCACAACATCACAGAGAACCTCATCTTGGTATTTGCCGATACGAAACTTAACAAGTACCTGTTTGGTCACCTTAATACAGTTGTCGTCCGTCATCCAGTGGAGACGATACGGTTTCGGATGCTTTATCGTCGGCAATTGCAGCTTATAAACCATCAGCACACTGGCACAGTTCGTGCAGCTTCCGTTATCAATAATAATGGCGCAACCCTTGTTATCAATTACACCTCGGGTATGGAACAGATTGGTCCGTTGCTCCTCATCACACACTTCTTCTGTGGATTGTACGCTCAGGTTCCGTCGGATCACAAGCAACCGAACCTGTTCCCCTCTCTGACAGTCTACATCTGAATCGGCCTGTCTATCTTCCTCAGGTTCCGATTCCGCCTGGTCATCATCCGATTCTTCCTCTCCATTCGGCCTGATGATGAAGACCCTCTTATTCGGACACTCCGATTTCTTGTGTCCTCGGCCGTTGCACTTGAAGCAAACAATTTCTCTAGTGGCTGGCCGATCTACAGGTGGAGTGTAAGGTTTGGTAGTAGCCGTTTTGGAAGGGATAACGGCACTGGCGGGGGTCTTTGGAACGGTAGAAGTCGTTCTGTCTTCCTTATTCCAAGACTGCTTTTTCCAAGGTGTCGACCCAGTAGACTTAGAAAAACTCTTAGCTTTTCGATTCTTCTCAATCCTCTGTGCCATGTGAAGCATCTCCTCAAGAGTATTGTATTGCGTCAGCTCCAGGGCGTCAGCAATCTCTGCATTCAAACCCGCAATAAACCGAGCCATTGTTACCTCAGGTTCCTCAGTAATCTTTGTTTGAGCTAAAGCAATCTCCATCTCATTAAAGTAGGCACCAACTCCTTTGCTGCCTTGCTTCAAGGTTTGAAGCCGTTGATGAAGCTCACAGTGAAAGTGGGCAGGGACAAATCGTTGCCTCATCGCCTGTTTCATCTCACCCCAGTCAGTAATCGGACCAGCATAAACGGCGGCTCTCTTCAGGTTGAGCTGCTCCCACCAATGACTAGCATACCCACCGAATTCTACTACTGCTAACTGAACCTTCTTACCCTCCGAATAATTGTGGCATAGGAAAATAGCATCGACTTTCCGTTCCCAAGTCACGAAAGCATCAGGGTCGTCAGTACCCTCAAACGGAGGTATTTTCATCTTGATGCTGTTGAGATTAGCATCCAATCGGTCCTCGTCCCGATCTCTTCTACCACCCCGATCATCCCTTCTCTCCCTTCTCGGCCCGTCCCGAGCATATATCCATCCTTCTCCCCCGTCAGGTTCTCCGTCCAGATCAGGCTGTGGGACTTGTGGCCCACGTCTAGCAATTCGCCTGGGAGGAACTCGGGCAAGATCACGCTGCCGATTCACATTTCGTGGTCGACGAGCGACGTCATCCTCTTCGGACAGTTCGGTCATATGCCCGTCATGTAGATCTTCTGCTGCTCTATTGACCGGGTTTATGGTGGCTAACGCTTCCACCCGAGCCATTCTGGCATCGGCAGTTAATTGCCATTCAGTCATGGTTCGGAGCTGTTCCGTTATGTTAGCCAACATGGCCGACAGATCGGGTTGTACTCCTTCCTGAGCCATCTATAAGTTTTCCTGAAATTCACAACACAAAAGAAAACGTAAAATTGCACTAACCTAGCGCTCCCTCACGTGTTTACTCTCGTGTTTAAACACTCTAATAATCTCACAAAATTCCTCTCAAAATCCTGCAATGTTCAAGCGTCAGTGAGACTCAAGAATTCAAGAAAAGCTTCCAAGAAGACTCTCAAGGACAACTAGCTTCAAAACAATCGTTGATACTTGGTATTTGATTAATCGCAAAAGCAATCAATTAAACAAATAACAAGTGGAGTAGAAGACAAAATTAAGGAATCAAAGAAAAGCTCTATTCGACTTGAAACAACTCAAATAAAGTTAATCTCCAATTCTGATATTTTTTTTTTTTTTTTTTTGTATTTGACCTAATGCAACCTTCTCTTGGTTCTTTTGAAGTTGCTGTTTTGTCTTTTTCTTCTTTCTTTTTTTTTTTTTTTTTTTTGACAGCAAAACACAATTTAGTGTTTTGATCAGAACTTTTTACTCTGAACTCCGAATCGATTGATTCCTTTTGATTCGGAAGCCCAACAAACACACATTCCCTACGGGTTCCTATTCACTCAAAAGAAACTGCAGTAGCTATATATATAAATTCAATTTCGACAACTGAAAATTGTGCAGGATTTGGCAGCAAACACAATTTAGTAAATCGACTATAGCTTTTGATTCCGGTATCCGAAGGATTTGGCAGCAAACACAATTTAGTAAATCGACTATAGCTTTTGATTCCGGTATCCGAATCGCTTGCTTGTTTTTGATTCAGAAACCTAACAGGTGTAGCTTTCCAACGAGACCTTTCTCACCAAATTTGGACTTCAATAGCTATGTATATAAATACAATTTCGACTTGACAGACAAATTGCACATATACGAACCAAGCACAGCAAAGAAATATGTTTTGAATGGAGTTGAAGAACACACCGATTCCAGCAATGAAAACTGGAAACAAGATAAGATACTTACCAATCTTTGAACGCCTTAAGCTCCGTTACCAACTGATACGATCCTGGCTCCTTAGGATGCGTAGCACCAATTTTGATCTTTGTTCAAAGACGGATTTCCTGCGGAAATAAATAACTCGACAAGTACGAGCTTAGACCACTTAGCTAACCTGTGCTAAGAGCCCTAATCGATTTCAAGTCAAGGATCTTGAATCGGATTCTTAGGACTAGACTCAACGATGTGAGAATCACACTAAGAGAAACGACACAATAATGCAATTCCAAGATTTACTTGTATACGACTCAAGTATTGCGGACTCAAGAAGAACAAGGTTCAACCGACTTGAACAAGGGGCGGAGATTGAAGAGAATATCTCAATTTATCAAATAACAGTCGTCTTTCTAAGGAGGCCAAGCGGCTCCTTATATAGGTTACAAGCAAACCCTAATTCCATAAAAGGAATAATAAATAAAGTAAAACACTTAACTAATTAATTAAAGTGTCTATTTAATTAATTAAGCTAAAATAAATAGAAAGGCGCAGCCTTGCTTAAAGTAGTCAACGCGCGTCAATCCAGGCTAGGCGAAACGGGCAGGAGCCGTTCTCAACACAAGGGCCAGGCGGGAACGCGGAACGGGAACAGCAATCGGCATGCATGACAGATGATAGAATCGGCAACGGCTAAATGAAACAGCAAGTGCCGTTTTGACTCAAACGGCCGAGTGCCGTTTTGACCCAAACGGGAAAGTGCCGATTGGGCGAAACGGTCAAGTGCTGATTGGGCGAAACGGTTCCATGTCGTTTCTAGCAGACTCAACATCGGTCAAGGTGAAGGTGAGAAGATTCGCCACTCTAGGTGTCTTCTCTCGAAGAGCGGCTCTCTCAATTGTCATCTCACATTCCAGCTCCTTGTGAATGAGTGACGACAAACGGTCTTGAAGCTTTTGAGTTCTGGCTCGAGTCATTGGACCAGCTGGCGGTAAAGGCACCTGGATGCGTGGATTCGCATCAGATTGGTACAGAAACAGGAAAAAAAGACTTTCTTTTCCTTTTCTTTTCCTTCTATTTTACTACTCATTTGGTACAGAAACAGGAAAAAAAGACTTTCTTTTCCTTCTGTTTTACTACTCATTTTCCCAATGAAGCCCCTAAAGCTAATTTTCTAGAAGTAGCAATGAAGCAAATTTTAGTGCTATGCATCTCCCCGACTGCTAAGTCTGTACTTTCCAATTCCAAGTGATTTATGTTATTTTAATGTGGGTGGGGAAAAGGAAGAATTAATGGATTTGTTGTCGTTTAATAAATATGCTAAAAATATCAAAAAAGAACTAACATTGAAAAGGACACCTCCAATATTAATTAATGTGAAAATTATTGTGAAGTGGATCCTAGAAAGAAATTATACATGATGCAAACCAAACACCTGATTCTAATGCCAGAAATTTAAGGAGCAGCAAAGAAAGGATAGGCAATTATAGGAATTTGTTTTAAAAACTTGCAATCAGCTCTGATGCAAATCCATAAGTCAGTCGATGCATAATTAAAGATCAAACAAATAATTAACAAACAAGAAATGAAATATTCACGATATGTATCAAAACGCAAAGTAAAGTTGACAAGTTACAACAAATTCCCAATACACATGAAGCTAATTAATTGAGTACCATTCATTGGGTGAGATGGTGGCGTACCTAACTATGAGCAGTGGAAGGCGCGCAGTTGACACGAACTTGGGCAGAACACGATGCAGAAATCATCTTTAGTTGCCTCAATTGAAATAGAAAATCGATTCCAATCCACCGATCAACACCACAAGCGATGAAACGGAACTGATGCTGAAGTGCGGCGGCTGCGAATCGTTGATTTGGGTAGGCTGAGGTTGGTAAATTGGTAGAGATGAGATAGGGATTTCAGAGTTTGGGTTTGGTGAGAACGAGGACAGGGAGCTGAGAAAATGATTTGGGCCGAGGACGGATTAGGAACGGAGAAACTGGTTTGGGTTTAAATTGGTTACTCAATGGGTACCCATACCCAAACCCAATTAAACCCATTTATTTTAATTTAAATGGGTATATACTCATTTATACCCATTTAAAAATTACACTAACCCATTTAACACTCATACCCACTTAATTTAGTTGGGTATGGGTAGATTTTTGCCACCCCTAATAATATCATATTCAAAAGTTAACATGCCTGAATATAGATGTGTGAATCCAAATGAAAAAAGAAAAAACTAAAAGATTATAAAAATTGATTACAAACTTGAGAAACGAAAAGGAAAATAGAAAGGATAATTGTGGCGCTGTTGGCGACTCGCATGCCCTAACAAGTAGTAGTTAGTATTTAATAAAATGATGCGTGTTCAAAAAATAACTCGGTATATCCAGTGATTAGTACTTCTTGTTATCAATTTACAAATTCTACTTAACTTTTCATAAACCATGAAAGAAAAGCATGGACGGAGAGGTGTACTTCAATCGACACTTTAATAACTTAATTATTAAACATTTGACCGATCATTTTAGACACCGATATGTATTCGATTCATTTCCGACATCGACACGTGTTCGATTTACTACCTTCAATATTCTATTTTTTTGTCATAATTTTGAGCAATTATTAGTGACAAAAAAATATTTAATATAAACTATAGTTGCTAAACATATTTATAAGATTAAATTAAATTTAAAATTTATGTTTTAATTGCATTATTATCTTTAGAGGTATATAGTTAAAACTCATTTATTTTTTCCTGGTTTGAAAGAAATTTTATATAATATGTATAATTTTAATTTTCCCACGGAATTAGTATACAGTATGTATCAGTGTTCATGGGAAGCATGTTGCTTTTCCATAACTAATACATGTTTTACTTTGCCACTTACTTATTATCTCAACTATTATATTGCATCATCCATGAGATAATAAGTATATCATAATCTAAAGACGCACGTGTTATATTATGGATGCCCACGTGTTAAATGATTTATTACATAATATATATATCTTAAACTAATAAACCATGGCTATATAGATACTTAGGTTGAGATCAACTACCATTATATTTTATTATTTATACCGTATATATATAGCAGCCATAGCAAGTCAAAAAATGAATTATTTTTCTCTCAAAAACTAAAAAAGTAAAGGTCAATAGTATAAGGTAATGGTCACGAGACACTATGACCAAAAAGATACACAAATGTATGACCAAAATACGTGCGTACGTATGTTGAAGGGTCAAACGTTCCATAGAAACAATGACTGAAAAAAAAACCAATACAAAAGGCTGGCTATAAATAGAGAGCACCATGACAAGATATTTTGTTGATATACACAAAATATTGAAGTATTTATCTTCTTCCATGGAAGCTTTAGCAATGGCCGGAGTGGATTATCTTGAATGGGGTTTAGATGTTCAAGAATGGGAGCACCGTGACTCGTTGGACCGACGGCCGCCACCCCATTTACTTGCCGATGATGATGATGATGATGAAGAAGAAGAAGATGATGATGAAGTTGTTGGGAGGAATGTGCAGAATCATTTTCTTGCCACGTACGTTAGCTTTCCGCGCCATCCTCTTGAAGGTTATGATCATGATCAAGATCTAATTAGTAGTAGTGGTGACGACGTCCATGATTATGATTATCAGATGATCACCACACCTAATTATAATAAGTTCATTCCTAGAGTGGGTTGCCTGCAATTGCATAGCAGAATCAGTGTGGTTAAGAGGATGCCTCCATTTCTGAGGCCCCTGAATTTGATTTTAAAAGCTATTATAAGGTTGTATTTAGGAGAAAGTTTTGTACCGTCAGAATGCCAACTCATATATATCTTAAGTGATGGGTGTCGGTAATAACGTCGTTTTTACATCTTAATAATAGTACCCATCACTTATACGAGTATATAAACTACGAGTTTGGCATTCCTATGGTACCGAATTAATGCTAATAGCTATTCTCAGGATTTACGTACAATCTTCATTATTCTTTTTATTAATTCCAAAGTTGTAATTAGCTTATTGTGCTATATATTTATATTGTCAAATTCTTGTGTAATCCCCTCGGAGAATGCGATTTTGTATTGTGGGTGTAATATATATTCAATTTTAAGAGTTCATAGTTTTGTTCTTTCTTTGCTTTGCTCATCAATTCATGTTAAAAATAGCCGTTCATAGAAAATGTTTGGCGTGGGGCATTGTTATTGTTGGGATTTGTAAGTTTCTCAAGCCACATAAAACATGTTTAAGCATTGTTATTAAAATTGGATTCCGCCAATTCATTACTTTGTTGATAGTAAATATATTAACTGGGATTCGAATACAGATTTCGAATCTCAATTCTACCTATAAAAAAATAAATACTACAAATCGCTTTGATTGGGTTGTATATAAATAATTAAATGTACTCACATGGACCGTCGTTGCCATTATCCACGACAAATGCATACCCGTGTTGAGCAGCACTTGACTTGGATAACATTTTACGAAATTACGAATATATATATAATACTCCATCGGTCATTTTACTAAAACATTTTTGTCACAAGTTACAAACGAACGAAATCAAGTTGGTGAATTTTTATTCTTAATTTTTTTCTTTTAATTAAAACTATATTTTAGATTGAGTTAATTTTATTTTTTTATTTTTCATTACGTAGATATTAGATTGGATTAATTTTGTATCTTTATAAAGTCTTCTTTTATTTATTTGTTATAATAGTATTTAATTTTGTACCCTCGGAAAATTATAACTTCAAGGTTTCGTTTGTCTAGTTTTGAATCTCTAATTATTCTGATTTATTTAGTTAATTAATTCCTTGAAAGATGAATATTTAGCAACATCGATTCCGATAGAAATATGCCAATGGATGGCCCGTGATGTTTGAAGAGTGCAAGGATCTTCTAGGCCCATATGGGTTTCTGTTTGGGTTTATATGGGCTCTGGCCTGTGTGCTATAGGCTCATTCTTGACAATTAAAATTACGGGGAAAGTTCAAGTTCGTCCTTTATTCTCAATTTTACTTAGCATCGAATCAAAGTTAACTTTACACCTCTTTAGATTTTATATTTTTACTAATTTTAATCATACTATTAATGTTGATTTATTTATTTTTAAATTTCAGATGATGACCCAATTAATACCATAAATAATGATTGGTGACGTAAATAATCACCATAATATAGTTGCTTTATAAATAATGATTATAAAATATAAAAAAAGATTAAAAAAAGGAAAAAATGTGAAAGAAAAAAGTACTCTCGCTCTAGAATAAAAACGACACCAATAGTTATTTATGATGCGAATTGAATTACTCAATTATTTTGAATTTAATATAAAAAAATGAATCAACATTAATGTCACAGCCTTAGAAGATCGAAGAAGAAGAAAATTAGATGTCTTTTACTTGCTTTTCATCTTTAAGAAACAGTAGCGTTTTGACTGTCAACTCGTTTAAGCAGCAAAAAGAAATACGGTAGCGTTTTGTTTAGCAGCAACAAAAGGAAAACATAAATATAAAAGCAGAGAATCAGAAATTGGAACTTTTATCCAATTTTCTGGCCACAAATCAGTTTATTCAATGAACAATAATTCAATGAATTCGTTCTTAACCATTTCCCTCTAAAATCGTTTTCGCTTAAACCGCTCTCTCTCTCTACCAGTTTTAATGAGAGAAAACTCCATTAAAAAAACCTTCAATTCTACTCATTGAGCTGTCACGAGTTTCTTCCGGCGCGTGATAATTAATAATAATATAGGGGATTGTAGAGATTACTTAAAATGAAAAACTAAATCGGAACAAAAAAAGTAGTGTTTCACATGTGTAGCGATTCTTATAATAAAATAATAATACTAATATATTATGCTTAATTTCAAGTTACAATGTATCCGCACCCATTAATAATTATTATTATACATGTCACGCGTCTTACATGTATGTATGTACCTTCCAAAACCAAAAGATAAATTAATAAACTTGTATAATATTAATATACAGTACTCCCTCCGTCCCATATTAACTGTCACTTTACTGTTCGTGCACGTATTTCGAAGAAGCCGAATGACTCACTATTTGACTCCAAAAAAATCCGTACTTTTTTTCGAACGTACGTTAATCCTTAACCTACATTCGAGAAAAAATTCGAAAGTTTTTTAAATCAAATAGTGCTTCATCCGACCTTCTCGAACGCATGCATGAATAGTAAAAATGGACAATTAATATGAGACGGAATTTCACAATTTTTTTATCTTTAATTTTATCTGACTATTGTCGAGTGTCTAAAAATATACCTCTCATTATACATATAGAAAAATTTTAAATTTTGGGGGAGCCATGGCTCATTGGCTCATGTCTCCTACTCCATAAGGAAGTTCGCTATTACGTACTTAAATTTAAAACTTGAATTAAAAATCAATAATTTTTTTTATCATTTGATCACAACAAGTTAAATTAGGAACAAAATTTTATGATTAATAATAATATATTTGCTTAACGGGAAAAAAAAAAATCTATATTTATTTCCCTTCAAATACAAATTCGGTAAAGTTTGGTACTGAAAATTACCAATATTCAGTTTCAAATTCAGTTCATTTTGGCCCGGCACCGTGAGGAACCTCTCATCCAGTCATCCTTATGTACATCTGTAAGATTAATCCACTCGTACCGGATCGACCAATTAAGAGGTAAAAGTCTTTCAATACTATCTAACTAATTTCTTTTTATTTATTTAAGGAAAGCACCAAACTACTAGAACCGAAAAACTATTCATACCAACTACTTATCGGACCTTTCCGCATTAAGATAAGCATAAAAATCTTAAACCACTCGTGTATAAAAATGAAGTGTCAGACTATTCATACCAACTACTAATCAGACATTTCCGCATTAATGTTAATGTGAAGGTCGATAAACGATTCAACGGATAGAGTTCACCGGATGAATACGAGGTCGAACTGTTATTAATTTTCAGAACATGAATGCTTGAGCTTGACTGATTGAGACTGATTAGTTGAACTAGAAATGTCAAAACTGTGACCACTTTGGAAAAGGGAAAGTACAAAAGTTGTTACTGAAAATATCACAAATGTAATGATGCAAACTCCATTCATACATCTCCCGTGATGTATGATCGTTACTGCAACAGGTGAAGGCCTGTGACCTTAGCAGTTAGCTCCAATGGACAAACTGCTCACTTATATAAATGTCACTTGCACGTCATAGTTTCATGTAATTACAAGCTTACACACTTATTTGACTCCCAAGACACTAACATTTAGGTGAAGCCATGCCATCAATTGAAGCTCTAGCAATGGCAGGAGTGGACTGTGCGGAGTGCGGCATCAACCTTGAAGAACGGGAGCGCGTATACTTGGAGAAGATACCATTATATCTTCTCGAGGAGCAAACCCCGGTTGGCGATGATCTGAAGAAGGATGAACAGGTGAAGACTAAGATGGGTGCATGGTCGAAAGCAGTAGCTTCTACTCTCACCCATGTCTGTTCAAATGTTCACACTCCAGAAGGGAAAAAACTGTAATGTCATAGTTCTTACCTTTCTGTAAATCGTATAGGGTGATAAATAAAAAAAACAATCTAATATGAATGTATGTAGATTCTAAGATGTATTAAATCTGCTTATCAAAACATGACAGATTCTAAGGTGCATTTCATTATTTCGATGAGCGAAGAGCGGAGTATAAACCCATAGAAGCAGATGAAAATCTGAATTTCATGAGTTGCAAAGTTCACTCAAGTCAGAAAACAT
Source organism: Viola odorata (assembly GCA_963691705.1). Taxonomy (NCBI): domain Eukaryota; kingdom Viridiplantae; phylum Streptophyta; class Magnoliopsida; order Malpighiales; family Violaceae; genus Viola; species Viola odorata. The sequence goes on from OY829540.1 coordinate 61,758,570, forward strand.
TAGTAACTGCTAACTTCTGACATTAACATCAACAGATGTTTCGTCATATAGAGAACACAGATAGACAAGTGGAAATCAAACAAAGTGAGAAGATACGGGCATATGAAGCAACCAATATATAAAATTAAGATGGCACATGTTCTTTTACATTTCCATCTATATTTGCTCGATTCAAGCGAACAATCGATCTATTCTAAGGAAAGGGACTCAATGACGGAGATCAATTAACTTATCTTCCACCAGATAACTCAATAGCATCCTGGTTATATATCGAATCTTCTCCCCAGTCGAATCTTCTCTGCAATCTGTCATATTCTTGCCTCCGTGCAACTTCATCGTTTTGCCATTCTTCCCACCTCTCAGCCAACCCCTCTCCTTCGAGCATCCGAACAACATCTGACATTGCAGGACGCTCCTCTGGTGTTGCTTGGGTGCAAAGCAGTGCAACCTGAATCATCATCTCCACCTCTTGCATGCTATAACTTCTATTTAGGTTGCGGTCTACAATAGCATCCAGTCGTTTCTCCCTCTCCAACTTTTTGACCTGCAGTGAAAATACAGAACAAAGAAGAGCAATTAGGAAGTGAGAACTGTAAAAAAAAGTGCATGACAAGTGTAATGGCAACAAAGAAAACTCGAAAGACTTTTGCGCATGGAAAACAAAACAATCTGTATCAGTAACGTTTCATCTTACATGATCGAGCAATAAGACATCATCTTCTTCTTCCAAGCGTGAAAAGTCGATGGCCCGTTGGCCAGTTACAAGCTCTAGAAGCAATATCCCGTACCCAAAAACATCTGTCCTTTCAGATGACTTCCCGGTGGACAAGTATTCAGGTGCTATGTGGCCCATTGTCCCACGAACTTGAGTGGTAACGTTAGTCCTACTCACATCTACCAGCTTTGCCAGGCCAAAATCACCAACGACTGCTTCATAATCTCCATCCAATAGTACATTAGCAGCCTTCACATCTCTATGAATAATCTTTGGATTGCAATGTTCATGTAGGTACTCCAATCCACGTGCTGCACCTAAGGCGATTTTTTTTCTAGTTACCCAATCTAAAACAGGTTCTTCAGGTTTACGCTCTGCATCCACGATAATCAATCAAACCATCACTAAAAGGGCCACAAAATATTGATATCAATATTTGCAAGAGGTGCAGGTATTTTCTATACCTAAAGCTAAATGTTACATGCAAAAGAGATGCACATAAGCTGTCACAAGATTTTAATTATTAAAAGATGCTTGAATCTTTGCAGACACAAACTGATGCATATGTACCATGTTCATAAGCATGGGTTAACCCAGCGGTGGACACAAAAGAAAAAACAGATCAATGAAGATAAAATTATGAAATTGGTATTCCAAACTGTTACTTCGATCGTTCCCCTACCAAGAAGCCGCGATGATTTAACAGGATGTTGAAATACAAAGGCCAGATGATGTTGAGAGGCAAACAACAACCTATTGATTTCAGACGAAACACATCCACCATGAACCATGAGTCGTGTATATTAGCCCTAAACATTAAAATCATCGATTGTTTGTTTCAACTTAGTACTTCGGTAACTTGATGACAGATTTTGACATAGCATACTGAATGGAAACCTTGAAGCAACAATAGCCTTAACAAACTACCTAATAAGGACCTGCTGACTAGGCATGATCAATACTCTTCAGACATTAACTTTTCGGTATGCATAACTGATGGCGTAAATGGATAATGCCAAACCAAGTCAATGATAGTCCTCTACTATCACAATTAGCTAATTTTTCCCTCTACTCATATTTATTTAATTTACTCTCAAACTCAATTTTTCTTAAACCTTGCAACATCGGTACATGTCTATAGAAATGTAATCAAAGTGCAGTAGAGTTGTGTGAAGCTAACCAAATAAAATGTGCACGAGGGCATTATTAACTAGGAGAAGCACAAGGATGAGATCACCCAAATAGAAAAGGTAGAGAAACAAGTGGTGTCATTAAACAAAAGAAAACAGTTTTCATTCAAATGTATAGCTATAATACCTCTTAGACGATAGGCGACACTTAGATTCTGCATGAATGGATACACCAAAAGTCGTTCCGTTGTTGTTGTGCAAAATCCAATCAAGCGCAACAGGTTCCTATGGACAGCTACACTAATCATCACAACTTCACGTTGGAAAGCAGCATCTCCCCCCGGGCTTTCAAAATCAGTTAAACGCTTTACAGCAATCTTTGTGCCATCAGGAAGCACTCCCTTGTAAACTTTTCCGAAACCTCCCTGCCCAAGGATATTTTTCTCACTAAAGTTGTCCGTGGCCAGCTGTAATTCTCTCCATGCAAATTTTTTCAATTGACCAAATGCAATTCTTCGGTCAACTTCACCTGAGCAAATAGAAAGGCTCAAATAAAAAAAGAAGAAAATCTTTCCTACAAAAACATCTATATATTTCTCAATCTTAATTATATGAAGGTGATAAATCTCATACAAACAAATATTCTTATCTTTTCTATATGCTCAAATCTTCAAGGCTAAAATTTTGTATAACACAAAATATCACTCAACCAAAATTAGGCACCTAAAATATGGTTGTTTAACCAAAGCATAACGCAGGATTTGTCCATACACAGTTTCAACTGGACAATGATCAAAGAAAATTTACTGCATTCAGAAATGAGATATAATCTGACACAGACCCGCCAATGGGCAGTGTGCGATGGTACATAATCTAATCGCATAGGAATTTTTATAGCACCCACAACCACGTAAATTATATCACGAGTCTATGCATCTTAGAGCATATACAGACAGTGTAAAATGAGACATTTGTACAATATCAAGACTGGCTTACCTTCCATTTTTGTTAAGGAGACCCACATTCTGAAATAATACAAGTAAAAAATTATCACAACTAATCATAACAAAAAGTTCCGAATCGACCTAAGTAAGTTAATCCAAGTTTGCTTGCATTTGAACCTGTTAATGTACTAAAAGGAAGTACTAAATCTAGCACACAACCATAGACAATATGGCATGCTTTTGATTTAGATTTCAATAGTACCATACAAAAAGACTTGTCTTAAAATAATAAGGAATATATGTTCTTTTCCTCCTATTGTCTTCTCAATGACCCTACTGTTCTTGCCCTTAAAAATTAAATCAGATGACCTTAGAGATTTGTCAAGTGGAAAAAGTATAGATTCTCCTATCTTTTAGAGAATTCAATATAGGACTTGAGCATCATATGAGCAAAGCTATAGGGGCATTCAGAAAATTTCATTCTGAAGTTCTTGGTTTTGACCTACTCTTTGGTATAATTATCTTTTAGCTTGAAAAATTTTCTACAATATTTCTATGCTAGTTCATAAAGTTTTTCTTTACCTTTACATATATAGAAAAGAGAAAAAATAACTCATTCACTAAATAGCTGAACTACATGTCAATCACATCTACCACCAACATACCAGCACCTAGATGTAAATACACACACCTATGCTGCAAAATATACTTCACAACACAAAAGTAATTCCATTCTCTTTCTCTGTATTTTACACATTAGCAAAAGAAAAGCACATAACATTTTGTTCCGAGTTCTAAATTAATTCAACTTGCTTATCTGAGTTGAAAAGTTGAAGAGTCTACTCTCTCAAAATTGTTTTAACAAAAATTATAATTTTTTCCCCAAAAGTCATAAACTCTACAGATTCTGTTTAGGTGTTATTGCAGTTGGCTTAGTGATGAAAATAACAAGTTTTAGACAAGAATATCGGACACAATAACGACAAAACACTGTCAGGTCAAGCAAGCTACTCAGAAATTCATGTTAAGTTGCTACAGTTTGTAAAATGTCCTATTGCCTTAGGGACACATGACAGCACGTAAGCAAACACAAGGACAAACAGACATTCTTAAGTGACAGAAATTTTGTGCAATATAAACCAGACCAAAACTACAACTCAATCTACTTATATAAGGCTTCAGCTAGTAGCTATGATGCAAATATCAGCTTCATCTTCCTTTTCCATTTTTTGAGAGAAAGCGAGGCAGTTATAGTTACTAACAATCACAAAGGTAGCTCTAACCTGCAACATCTTCAAACACTTCACGTTTGTAGCCTTTGAGTCTACCCTTGTAAAGACAGACAAGAAAGCCTCCAACTAGAAGCAGAAGTATAAGTCCTCCGAGGATTCCAAGTATAATTCCTTTAGTTGGCTTATGTGGATGATGACCAGCTGCGAGAACAAAAAATAATGGAATTAGCTACTCTTGCAAGGAGAACTTTAACTAATGTAGTTAATAAAATAAAACAAAACAAAACAAAAATCCAATTACCTGAACCATCGCTATTAGATTCACAAACGTGCGAATTTCTCGCACCACAATTCAAGTGGTTTCCTGTAAAACTAATTAAGTGAACATGTAAAAATATTAAGTTGCCTAATCACATTAGAAACAAATACACATGAAAGGAATGACACTTCAAGAATCAGAGGAAGTGTGCATGCAAAATTTATTTGAAATAAATAATACTAATCAATTCTGCTCTTACTTATATTTTGAAATTCGGAATAAATGGTCTGGAACTTGACCACTGAGATTGTTTGAATCAAGCAGACTGCAAAAAGATTGAAAAATACATCAAAAAACTGGAAAGCTGCCAAGGCGTGAAAAACCAAAAACAACTGAAACTCACTTTAAAAAAAATATAGAACTCTAGTACTAATGATACATATTTCTATTTGAAGTCAACTACATTAGCCTGTGCCATATAGCTATCACATAGGGCATGAGTACTTACATATTGATCAAACTAGAAAGACCAGAAAGTGAGTCAGGGATGGCTCCACTGAGGTTGTTTCGACTCAATGTTCTGCTTGCACAGATTTAAATGAGAAGCTTCCGGTTACAGATTCCAGAAGACTGCAGATAAAAGATACATCCAAAGGGGAAGAAATGGTATCACTTACAAAAATTGAAGCTTCTTAAGCTGACCAAGGGAAGATGGTATTTCACCACTTAAGCGATTATTTTCCAAATCTAAGCTGTTCAAATTTGACAAATTTCCAAATTCTTTTGGAATCTCACCAGCTATGCCATTTCCTTTCAATGTTCTGCATGATAAATATATCTATTATACACTAGTAGTATGTTTACACATCAATCCCGCATCTTCCAATCAACAAGAAACTGAATAAAGCAAAAGGTACGTCACTAAAAACTCCATGAAGCTGGTCAACCAAAACAATGTCATCAAGATTGTCGTGCATGTACTTAGCTTTCCAATGAGGTGGATTAAAATTAAAAGGGTTGAAAGTCAAATTTATCATGCATGTACTTTTATAAACTAACACGCAATATTTAGAGAAATGACTTTCATTTTCAGGCAACAAAATTTCTAGTAACTTAGAAGCATAGAACAGCTTGAACCCTTGCACATTATTGCAAGTCAATAAGACCAAGAATTATTCTATTCTTTAGAATCACAGATAAGAAGAATGGACATAAAAGATAAAAGAAAAATAAAAAAATATCATCAAACAGACAACCAGATCCTATGATGGCGTAGTATCACATGCACGACACAGTCTTTACCAATAGTGATAAAATTTCTAAAAATTAATGTTTTATGAAAACATAGATGGCCTCACCAACAATCCCAAATGCATCACGAATATAAATAGCACATGTAAAGCATAATGCTTACGTACAGTGTAGTGAGAAACTTCAGAACACCAATCCCAGGGGACAAGCTTCCAGAACAGTTCATGCCAGACAAAGTTCTGCAGAAAACTGAAAAACATAAGCATTTACCTTACAAAAAGTAGCAAGTTACTATAGGTAAAATACAGATTTATCACTAAATTTTGCTTGATGTTCCATTTTAGTCCTTATTTTGATCTTCCTGTGTGATATCTTTAATTTTAACAGATCATTGCAATCTTAGTGTGGTGCTTCCCTCCAATTGAACAAACAAACTGGTTGGTAGGTGAAGCCTATCTCATCTTAGAATCAACAAATTCAACCCCAGAAAGCTGACAATTTTTTTTATTTGTTTTGATCTACAAGTAATCAACAATTTCTACGAGCACAAACACCATTTTTAGAAACTTTTCCATTCACCAGACTACACTACCTAATTTACTAGTATAAATTGGAGGAAAGAATAACTTTGTTATGAAGTGTTAATTTAATGTCATGATAGAATTTGGAAATAGGAACAGAAGTGACACATGGAGTAGATTACACAGTGCAACTTGGTCTTCACTGAAACATCATATTCTAACATCCTTCACTAAGCATGTCAAAACAAGATGTAAGACCACATGAAAGGAAACTTACACAGAAACAACATGGCCACCTTCATCGCAGATAACATTTGACCAAGTGCATGGATTAACTTGATCAGGATTCCAATCCGGTAATTGACCGGTAGGAGGATTCATTGAAACCTTCAGTGCATGCAAGGCCTCTCCTGTGAACCAATGGATAAATATTCGCCATTAAATCAAGCAACTATGCCACCAATGTCAATCAATACTGTATAACTACTCACAAAAGCCTATGCAAAAACTGAATTGAGAATACTTTCAAATGGACCCATTTTGTAGAGGATTGACCCAATGATGCTCTGATGAAGGCGTGAAGTAAATTTCTACTTGCCTATCATTGTTAGGGCCTAAGATTTGAATCAGACAACTAAAATTCTCATTCCTCAAACTAAATTTGACATTATTGACAAATTACCCACAAACTCTCCTCCTATATACACAAATTATACTTATTTAGTGAATGGAGATTGTCTTCAACTTTTACATCAACCAAAGACGAAAGTAAAGAAACATTTTTAATTGTTGTACACATGCATATAAGGCAAGCTCTAACCTAAAGTCAAGCATGTTAAAGGATACATCACAACTAAGCTACACCATTTAACTGGCAGACTGATTTGAAGACCGTGAGAAGGGTCATATGGATTGATGATTCAACAATTTCTATAATTATGTTGATGGTGTCAAATACCAAAACAAGAAAAAATAAAACAGTTAGTAGCATGCCTTGAAGAAACCCTTGTACCTTGATAATCAGACGACGCAAAAGAAAGTAAGCAAGCAAATACCAAGGCTGCAAAAACTAGTTCCATCTTCAACATCAATCCCTAGTGATAGATGCAGAGAAACACATGAACAAAAAGCAACATATCTGCACAAGAAGCATCTCACGTCAATTATAAATTTTATGCACTTTGATAAAATTATCCATTTGGGAAAGTTGCACAGAAGTCTAACTGAAAGCAAGACTAGACAGGTGAAGAAAAAAAATCTCTGTGCATATCTGCACACATGCTAGTGTGGTAGCAGCTATACTTCAATTTGAAAGAGCAGAAAATTGATTCTAACATTCTTCTAGTCCCTACATCCCATTTTGATGATTTTAAACCACCCAAACATTCAATTCGGTAGCTAATACACATATGACGATTTTAGATCAAACTTTCCACTCTGTTCTCCACATTTTCAAAGAAACCAAACCGCAAACCTCCCAATCACCAAACTTGAAATCAAAACCAAGATTTTTTTTTGCAAAACCCAAAATAACCCATGAATAGAGAATGCACATGAATCAGTAAATGAGCATTAAACCATAATTTAGAATAAAAAGGAGGTACCTTTAGGGGGAAAAAACAAGCTTTGAGTGGAGGACTTTCCATGGAAGGAGGAATTTCCACGGATTCAAGTGAGGCAATCAGATTTAGGGCTTGTTGTGTTTGGGGTCTATGAAGGCCTCACCCACACAGTCTGATCTGGCTGTTAGAAGCAGAACTACCAATCACAACTGTTGTAGTCAGTGCTTGTGCTATGGTATATTGTCTGTGCTTGTGTTATGTGCCTGCCCACTCTCTCATATCTATTTTTGTCGTTTCCTTTTTGGTTTTTACAGCCAAAATCTATGCATTGAAAAGTTGTCCTCTCTTCTATTGAGTTCCATCCACTTAACTTATCCTCTCATTTTTATTTTTTATTTTTTTCTATAAAGGTAAGTTTGCTGTGTAAAAATTGAAAGATAATAGTATTTTTTAGGCGGCAGCAGCAGCAGCCATGGCCCATGGATAACTTAAAAGAATGGTCTTTATTTATTTATTCTCGGGAAAAAAAGATGGAGAAAGGTTTTTGCACAATTATCATCACATTCGGTTTTCAATGCCCTTTGAGTAGAGTGTGTTGTATTCGGTCTTTGCTGCTGGTCGGTGGTCCTACCTAGCTCTCATATCATATCATGGTGTCAACACTTGACAGCTGTTTGGTTAATTAAACAAATAAAAGAGAGAGACTTTAGACCTTGAGATTTTCTTTTCTTTTCTTTTTCTTTAATGGAGACCAAACTCCTTTGAGAAACAACATCCCAACTATCCTAAACCTAGTACCCTTTGGGGTTGAGGTTCTGAGCCACAAAGCATTGGTGCAGGCCGGAAAGCAGCAGCTTGTCCTTTGGCTCCCTCCTTTTCAAGTTCAGGGCCACAAAATGCTGGCCAATTTCCTAAGCAAATGCTTGGAATTGGAGAAGTTTCAAATTGGAGCTTCCAGCAAAAGCTCAAGCTTTGCTCTCTCTCTCCTTTTTTTTTTTTTGAAAATATTTTAAACCACCCCTATACTATACGCGAAAACTAAAAACTTCTCCTATCCTTCAAAAACCTCTATACACCTTCCCTGTACTACGTTGACCGAGCAAAGTAAGGTCTCCGTCCACTTTGACCAACGGACCGTTAGTGTTGACCGTTGACTTTAATTAAAAAATTCAAAAAAAATATAAAAATTTCAAAAAAAATATAAACATTTCAAAAAAAATCTAAAAAATGTAAAAATTCACAAATAACATCTAATTTTTTTTAAAAAATCTAAAAAAATGTAAAAATTCAGAAAAAATGTAAGAATTTCAAAAAAATATATAGAAATTGCAAAAAAATCTTAAACTTTACAAAAAAAATGTAAAAAATGTAAAAAATCACAAAAAAATATAATTTTTTTAAAAAAAGAAAAAATACACAAAAAATTCAGAAAAAAATAAAACATCGAGAAAAATGTAAAAGTCCAAAAAAAATTAATTAACCTAAAAATCCAAAAAAAAATGTAACAAATCCAAACAAAATGTAAAAATTCCAAAAAAAATTAATTAACATAAAAATCCAGAAAAAAATGTAAAAATTCCAAAAGAAATAAACAATTCCTTAGGTTAATTGATTTTTTTAAAAACAATTAAATTTTTTATATTTTTGTTGAATTATTTTGATTTTTTTACGTTTTTTTTGAATTTTTACAATTTTTTTGGATTTTTACATTTTTTTGTGAATTCTTACATTTTTTATGGATTTTTACATTTTTTCAGGATGTTTTATATTTTTATGGATTTTTACATTTTTTCTAGATGTTTTACATTTTTTCTGAATTTTTACATTTTTTTGTGGACTTTTTTATTTTTCTTTTATTTTTTACATTTTTTATATATTTTTTTAAACTTTTAGATTTTTTTTTGGAATTATTACATTTTTTTTAGAATTTTTACATTTTTTCTGGATTTTTAGGTTTATTAATTGTTTTGTGAATTTTTACATTTTTAGTTTTTTTTTTAAATTAGATGTTTTTTGTGAATTTTTACATTTTTTAAAAAAAATTTGATATTTTTGTGAATTTTTACATTTTTTTAATATTTTTTAGATTTTATTTGAAGTTTTTATATTTTTTGAAATTTTTAGATTTTTTTTGAAGTTTTTATATTTTTTTTTGAAGTTTTTAGATTTTTTTTGAAATTTTTATATTTTTTTTTGAAAGTTTTACATTTTTTTTGAATTTTTTAATTAAAGTCAACGGTCAACACTAACGGTCCATTGGTCAAAGTGGACGGAGACCACGCTTTATTTGATCAACGTAGTACAAGGGAGGTGTATAGGGGTTTTTGAAGGATAGGGGAGGTTTTTGGTTTTCGCGTATAGTACATGGGTGCTTTAAGCTATTTCCCCTTTTTTTTTCATTTTAATTTTATTTTTTTACTTTATATAATAGATCAAAATAAATTAAAAACTACCACAATAAAATCTCCCTCTCAAGATAAGTAATTCTAGATCCACTTTTCCTATTTTTATTAATTTTTTAAAAATGAATTTTATACCATTTAATTACTTTTTTTCAATTATTTATTTAAAAATATATATAAAGATATTAAAAAAATTTAATTATAACACTTAAAATAAATTATATCCTTTATGGTCATTTTACATCCAAACCATAGTTTTGAAAAGTTGTTTTACCAAACAACTCAGGTATCTCACAGTACTTTTAAAAAATATTTACCAAACAGCATACCACTTTTCCTAAAAATGATTTTCACACAACACTTTTGCACAAACTTTTCCCCAACTAGAACCGGAACGCCAAACAGAGCCCTAATCCTAATCCTAATCCTAATCCTTTCTGTAAGAGGATGAATGGATGGTTCAATAAACAATAGGAGATCTTAAGAACCCCCACAAAACAAGAGGTTGGATACAATTTTTTTATTTTTTTATAAAAAATATCCTTATATTATTTAATTTTAATAGATTGCACCTTTTACTTTTAATTTCACTAATATTGACCCTTTACTCTTATTTTTCTGATCGAGCACAATTTAGTAGTGGGTGTGTGTGTACCATTACACTTGTGACCATCGTTGGTTGGTCAAATCCTTGCAACATATTTATTGTCAAAATTAATGCGAAAGGCACTATTAGCTTCAAGTCTAAGTCAAGAAGACAAGTTGGAAAGCATTCGGCTCCCACCATCTTTTTAATAAAAAAATAATTAAAAAATATTTATTAATACTATTTTATATCATAATCATAAATAACTAGTTGTTGGCACTTCTTTAATGCACCATTAAAAGCGTGCAAGAAAAATGATATCATTACTAAACAGAAAAGATTAACAAATAAATATTATTATAAGGTTGGTGAGTGCCCGACTAAAACAATTTTATTATTTTATTTTAAGTAATGCATTATAATTTTGTATGTTAAATCTCTTTTTACCCATTTTCCAGCTTCACCTAAGTCAATCTTATAAGAGGTATATTTATACGTTATACCCATTTAGAGTTGGTTTGGGTTTGGGATTCTAAACAAGTGGAGCATAGAAAACGCCCATGTTGCAGACAAACAAATTTGAAATTCCCATGAACCTTAAACCCAACCATCCTCTCTTCCAACGTTATTTTCCCGCTCTTTCTCACAACAACTGTTCTTACCATTTTGTCTCTAACTACCTTAACTGTCACATATCCTCATTTCTCTCCAACCAAACTCCGACATCACTCCATTCTCTTCTAAAATCCCATGCCCTCATCATCACTTCCGGCAATTCAAACAACATTTTTATATCCTCTAAACTCATCTCTCTCTATGCATCTTTCAGCAGACCCCGTCTCTCAACCAAAGTGTTTGAGTCATTCAGTGACAAAAAAGACACATTTCTCTGGAATTCCATAATCAAGTCTCACTTCTCCAATGCCAATTACCATGAAGCTTTTAACTTTTACACCCGGATGCGATTTTATAACAACCCACCAAGCCAATTCACACTTCCCATGGTTGTGGCCACTTGTGCTGAGCTTTTGTGGCTAGATAAAGGGAGATACATTCATGGGTTGGTGTCAAAGTATGGTCTTTTCTCTGGAAATTCTGCAGTTGGGTCCTCTTTTGTTTACATGTATGCCAAATGTGGAGTGATGGAGGATGCTTCACTTGTGTTTGATGAAATTACTGAGAGAGATGTGGTTTCGTGGACCTCGCTTGTGATTGGGTATGTCCAAAATGGGGAGAGTGAGAAAGGTGTGGAGTGTCTTTGTGAGATGCATAGGATTGGTGGGGAGGGTGAGAGGGTGAACTATAGAACAATGGAAGGAGGACTCCAAGGTTGTGGGAATTTGGGTGCTTTGATTGAAGGTAGGTGTTTGCATGGTTTAGTGGTAAAAGCTGGACTTGGATGCTCTCAAGTCTTACAATCTTCACTGTTGTCTATGTATTCGAAGTGTGGCAGTGTTAATGAGGCATCTCATTCCTTTTGTGAAGCGGTTGATAAAGATCTTTTCTCATGGACATCAATCATTGGTGTTCATGCGAGATTTGGGTTTATGAGTGAGTGCTTAGATTTGTTTTGGGAGATGCAGGTTGGTCGAGAATCACCAGATGGGGTTGTAATAAGTTGTTTGCTCTTGGGTTTTGGTAATTCCATGAGCATGAGTGAAGGAAAGGCCTTCCATGGACTAATTATAAGGAGAAACTACGTGTTGGATCAGATGGTTAATAATGCGTTACTATCCATGTATGGAAAATTTGGACTTTTAAAACCTACGGAGAGGCTCTTTTACAGAGTACCTGAACAGAACAAAGAGGCTTGGAATACCATGGTTTTGGTCTATGCGAAGATGGGAATGGAAGGGAAATGCATAGAAATGTTCATGGAGATGCAAATTCTAGGAGTTGAGCCTGATTCAAGCAGTATGGCCTCTGTAATTTCTTCATGTACCCATCTGAGAGAAACCCAGCTGTGCCAGTCACTCCATTGTTATGTAATTAAACATGCAATGGATGGAGATGTCTCAGTTGCCAATTCACTTATTGACATGTATGGGAAAAGTTGTAATTTATCCATTGCTTGGAGGATATTTTGTCAGACAAATAAAGATATTGTCTCGTGGAATGCAATGATTTCATCGTATACCCACAGTGGGCATTCTTCTATGGCAGTCGCTTTATTTGATGAAATGATATCACAAAATGTGAGGCCTAATTCAGCAACTTTGGTAACAGTGCTTTCAGCTTGCTCAAATCTTCCATCTTTAGAAAAAGGAAAAATGGTTCACAATTACATTAAGGAAGCTGGATTTGAAATCAATGTATCTCTTGCAACTGCATTGGTTGATGTGTATGCAAAATGTGGAGAGCTTGAAAAATCAAGAGAATTATTTGACTTAATGAAGGACAAGGATGCTGTTTCTTGGAATGTAATGATCTCAGGGTATGGTATGCATGGGGATGCGCATTCTGCAATAGAGGTTTTCCAACTAATGGAGGAATCAAGCGACAAACCAAATGCACTTACCTTTCTTGCCCTTCTTTCAGCTTGTGCTCACGCTGGCCTTGTTGAAGAAGGGAGGCGTCTGTTCGGTAGAATGCAATATTATTCTATGCACCCCAATCTGAAGCATTATGCTTGTATGGTGGATCTTCTTGGAAGATCAGGTAATCTGCAGGAAGCTGAAGAAATGGTTCTGTCAATGCCCATCTGTCCTGATGGAGGGATTTGGGGAGCTCTTTTGAATGCTTGTAAAATTCATAATGAAACTGAGAAAGGGATAAGGATCGCGAAGTGTGCCATTGAATCTGACCCAGAAAACGATGGCTACTATATTATGCTTTCCAACATGTATAGCTCTATTGGGAGGTGGGAGGAAGCGGGGAGAGCAAGAGAAATGATGAAAGAGAGAGGAGTCGGGAAGGGAGCGGGCTGGAGTGCTGTGTAGTTCTAAAGGAATAATATTCTTTCTTGTTGGCATTCCTCATTGTCATCTCTGTACTTGTTTAAGTCGGGACTCGGGATACATATTGCAATGTTCATTGTATGCAATTGGGATTGCATATGGCCCAAGCCATGGAGGAAGTTTCACGTGAAAAGTGAAGGCTCAACTTCAATAGCAACAGCACAGCTTGCAGTTAATCTTATTCATCAAGCCGGTCCAACCCTTTTTAGTATTTGGTAGTTGAGTTTGGGAAGGACTTCTTGGAGGCTGTTAAGTGAGAAAACTGTGTTTAGTTTTTCCTCTTGTATGAGGTGGACAGGTCAAGAAAGAGATTGTGGCATATCGCTGGTGATTTTGTATTCTCGATATTTGAGTACCCGAGGTTGATGATGAATGCTGTGCTTCCAGGGTGAAAAGATTGAAGCTATTTGTAGAGAAGACGTGCTGTTTCAAATCTTCCTAGCCAGGAATGAGGAATGTTAACCATTAGCCCAACTTTCACCTCAAAGTGTAGCAGTTTCCACCTATATAGGATAAAAATGGTGTAATCTTACGGTTTCCTGTCAATTGCTATTGCATGCTGATATTTTTTCCAGGCAGAGCTGCACTCGGTTATTTGTCAATTTTATTCTTTTTTGTAACCATTAAATCGGTCAGCAATAAAAATTCAAACTCAAATACATCACCAAAAATCTAGCATCCCTTCCATAGAAATATGCATGCAAAGTAAACTTTTGAAACCTCTTACAGCAACTTTTGGAGAGCAAGACAAGCAGAAGAAATCATAACAGCAATAGTAATAATCATAACAACCAAGAAAAAAATTTACATATTGCTTACTTTAACTCAGATTATAAGGCCTAAATTCTCAACAGAATTTGCAGAAGCAAATCATCTAATTCTCTGCAATCCGGCAGAAAGAATGAACGAATTTGCAACAAACGATACCAAGTACTAATTCTACTGTCAAAATTGTGCAGTTACATCACAACTAGTTCAACTATGCACCAGCTGGGATGCTGCAAAGTGGTGGAAACTTTGGCACCGTCTTTGATGAAACCTCTGCTAATGGCTTAAACGCAACTATATCTCCAGCAATTAATGCAGCGCTTGCTGTCCTACTACCCTCTTCGGCATCAACTGACCAAGAAGAGACAGAGAAACCCTCCTCTGACGTGAAACTCCATTCGTCGGAAGAGCATGAAGCACTGCATTCCTTCTCCTCCACATCATCATCAGCCTCAGACCATGCACCATAAGCATCTGAAATCTCCAGCATTTCACCACAATCTTCTTCCTGCTTTACTCCGGATACGAAGGGATGATCTAACAGCATCTCAGCAGTCAACCTGAACATAGGTTTCCTCACCAAACACCCCTTCAAGAAACCCTTCCCTTCCTTCGATATCCCAGCAGGAATTTTAGGTAATTCAAACCTATCACCGATCTTCCTCAAAATTTCATCATTGGTGATATAATCCTTCAAGTCCCAAGCAGGCTTCCCAGTAAGCATCTCGAAAACAATACACCCTAGAGCCCATATGTCAGAAGGAGGCTCCTGAACATGATCGACTACGGTCTCGGATGCCAACTACAAAGCAGTCCCTCTTACGTAAGGATCAAACTTCCTCTTCTTATTGCTCTTCTCAGACTTCTTAGCCAACCCAAAATCCCCAATTTTCGGCACAAACTCACCAACACTCTCATCACCCCTCTTACTACTGCCCACAAGCAAGATATTCTCGGGCTTCAAATCGCAATGCACGTAACCTTCCCTATGAATATAATCAATCCCTTCAAGAATACACCTTGTGTATCTCCTAACATCCAATTCAGGCAACCCAACACCATTAGATTTCTTGATAAGACCAGACAGGGTTCCTCCACAAGCATGCTCTAACAAGACATTATAAACCATCTCACCATCTCTGCTAATAGTTGTTTCCTCACCTAAACACTTTAAAATATAAGGACAGCCATTAAGACAATTAAAAACCTCCTTCTCCTTCTGGAGAGAACCAGAAACAGAAACCTCAGCGGATTTTACAGCCATAACAGAAGGGAAGCACCTGTTTCTTGACTTGGGGTTCTTCAACTCTGCCAAATAAACCGACCCAAATCCTCCCTTGCCAATCAATGGACCTCTAAGCCATGCCACGCCATGATTGAATCCGGCTGCTGCTTCTTCTTCTTCAAGTTGCTCTGCCTTTCTCTTCATTGCTCTTTTTTCCCTCTCTTCTCTATAGAAAACTGAACAATTTGTAAGCTACAGAGAATGCTCGAGGAAAATAGGGTTATAGAAAACAGATGTTATTATTAAAGATATAAAAAGGAAAGAAAACGCGTCTATGGAAAACCTGAGAGGACTTGGATTGCTAATTTACTTGTGTTGTTGTTGTTACAGGACAGCGCCAGGAGAACACAATATACTATTACTGGGTCGATAGGTAAATCATAAGTGTGTGAACTTCTGAACGATGTTCACTTAAAAAAACAATGACAACTTAATAACGGAAGTTTCAATTTCTGTACAATTTGATCACACAGCTCAGCGAAAAGGAAAAATTGTGGCAAATACATGTTATTTAAGTGCTCATTTAACCATTAAATTAAATATTACCATGGTTTATATGAAGGATTTTATAAAGTACACGGGGTGACGGATCGGAAAGGAACAAAATTAAAAAAATTAAAAGTTCAATCAGAGTTGAATTAATATTAAATATTTTTCTGTATATTTAAACATTTTTACTTTGGAAATTAATGAATTATTAGTTTTGAAGTTGATTGGTAAAATATAAAAATCAATTTGACATTAGACAAAGATAGTGACATCGTATGTAACCTTAATCGCAAAAGAAAACTAGAGAAAACTAGAAATAAATAAATCAAACAAGAAAATTTGAGAAAAAATATTATATCAAATTTTGAGGCAATTCTGGTTTTACTTGATTTGAAAGAACGGTTGAAATACTAACTAAGTGGCCTATAATTTTAAGTTAAGTTACACTACAAATATTGAACTCGATCCAATAGTTAAATTAAAAGTGATCCTCATTTGAAGTTTGAAGTGAAAAAAAGAAAACAATAACTCGTGAAACCAAACTTAGGTTACGAAATTCGTTGGTTGAACCGGTTAAGTCATCGATTTTTTTAGAAACAAGTTTTGAGATCAAAACTAGAGCGGAAAGCTAATTGCTTGGTCGCCTATTTTTTTGGTTGAACTGACCGGTTCAATGTGATTCATAGTTTATATCAACTTTTTTTTTTTGGACATATAAGAATGTAGATAATGAAACTCAAACTCATGACTTTGCGCTCTCTAATTTATGGAAAGTGTCATAGACGGAATCCCTAAAATGTCTGAAAAGAAATTAATTGGGTGACTAAATTATTCATGTAGAAACTTATGTTACTAAATGGCAAAAATGAAACCTTCATATCTAAATCATATTTTTTTCCAGAAAAAAATTAATTTTACTGGCAATTATCACTACAATAATGGGATCTAATCCGCGACCTACCTCATAAAAAAACACTGAAAAAAAAACTTTGAAATTATTTACTTTTTTTTATAAAATGGTTATATTATTAATTATCATTATAATATTAGAGATCGAACAAATAAGCTACAGTACATCATAAAAAATAACATCCACTAACTAGTTGAACTATAATTTTACGCACAAACGATGTGCTTTTCGATTTATAGTCATTTTTGGTCCTTCTATTTCCTACTGCAACATCAAAAACACTTTTTACTAGCATTATTTTTTCACCCTCTATCTAGTTTTCTTCCTTAAGCGCTAATGTGGCAGTTAACCGTAAAAAATATTTTTTTAGCTAAAAATGGACTAAGTTTCAATCATTAAAAAGTTTAAGATTTCTAGGTTTTCTTCTCACATTGACGTTTATGTTTACTTTAATTGGTTTTTTATTAGTTAAGTGGATAAAATGAGAATAAATTAAGGAATAATACTAAACTCGATCGCTCAAAACTAGCAATTTTCTAGTACATTTTTAAGTTTAACTTTTTGTCATTTTCACACTCCTAAATTTACCTCTAATTTTAGTATAAGATAAATTTCAACTCAACAATTTCTTTTTCTGTAATTTTTTCATCACATTAAGTGTCGATTATTTTAGATTCAAATCAGGTAAAACTCTGAAGAGCGATATAAATCTCTCATAAGTTTTAACACAGTATACTTAAGACTCAAACCTAAAGTCTTTGGTTAACCTAAAATAACTCCTATTATTTGATTTAAGTGATTGTGATTATCTAAAAAAATTTCTCTGTACCTAAAAGTTTTGAATTGACAAAGGTTAGTTTTCAAATTAGAGAAAAAAAAAGGAAGTTTCAATTTCACCCGTAGGTATTTATATTTTCTTTAGTCCTTTAGGTACAAAGTCATTCGACATAGTCCCGAATATTTCTACCTTTTGTGATTTAGTCCCAATGTTAAAGTTTGAGTAATTTTGAGTGGTTTTCTGTAAAAAAAAGGACATTTCCTCTCCAAAATGAAAAACTAAACAAAAAATAAAGAGAAAAAAGGTATTTCCTCACCCTCTCCCTCATTATCATGAATAAAAATAATAATTAAAGTTGAAAAATATTATTTATTTTTCTGAAATTTAACAGAAAAATTAACATCCGATCAGCTACTAAATTGAAAAAAGTAAAAAACATGTAAGACTATATTGAATAGTTTCATACCTAAAGGACTTAACGAATAAAACATGAAAACCTGCGGGATAAAATTGAAGTTTCTCCAAGAAAAAATTAAGTGTTAGTGTTCACATTTCTTTTAATCATGTTTTCAAATCTTACTTACAGCTTGCATGGTGTTCTTAATTAATTCTGTTTCCATTTTCTTTTAGTCAACTGAAGAACTTGCTAGCTTGAGCAAAGACCAGTCTGTCAGTTCACTTTGCTGCCCTGAAACAAGAACATTACATTGGAATAAGAGGTAAGTGAATCTAAGTTGAAGGATCATGTCAGTCGAAGCGGTACGGAAATGGCAACAGCGACTTCTTCCAAATTTGTTCTCAGCATTGTAACTCATCATAACTGCAATCAAAATCCTTGTTACAATCAAATTTAGCATGCAAGATTATCTAAATTACCCACAATACAAGCTCTATTTCAGGAAATGGTGATCAAAACTCAGTCTATGTAGTTCCCATTTACTGATTTGCTTGCAACTACACACTGTGTGCAGCAGCATCAGTAACCTTCTTCTTTTTTGTTTTGAGAAGCGGTGGTGGACTCGAGCTTGAATTTTGTTATTTATGAAGGGGATTAAGATTAAAAGAATGGGATTCAAGATGCAAGTACTTGAAGAACCAAGGGAATTGTAATAAAAAGACATCATTAGTGGTTCTTTGCCACCAGCAGTACTTGAAGAACTTCTGCAGTGGTTGAATAAGTGAAGTTTGCACTTCAATATTGGATTCTCAAATTGAGACGAAAGACGACAGATTTACATGGAGGAAAGTGTTCAGTCCAGCCTCATTGCTTCATGATACTAGATTTGCATGAAGTAGAAATGCAGCGAAGTTCCCCAACGATAATACATCCTGAGCAGAGAGCTGTTTTGTTTAGATTAGAGACCACTGATATCTTCATTGTTTCTTGTTTAATCAGATTCAGTCATCAAGTCTCATTTTCTTCTTTACTGTTCTTTTCTTGGATGACCATCATTTTCTGCTACAAGTTGAATATTCTTCTTAACATTCTTGACAATAGCCATTTTGATCATTGCATAACTGTAGTGTTCTGTTCTTGTCTATTTGGTGGCCTTAAACAAAATTCCATTTACTTTTCCAACTTTACATGCTGATTAGTCAGAGACATCCATGATCCAGCCCTAACTAACCTTCCAAATACATTAAATATGAGATAGATTTGAATAGGACATCATGACAGTAATATTAATAATAACCATAACAAGAATAAAAATTGATATGTATTGCTTACTTTAACTCAGATTACAAGGCCTAGATTCTCAACAGAATTTGCACAAGCAAATCCTCTAATTCTCTGCTCTTCAGCAGAAAGAATGAATGGATTCGCAACACTGATACCAAGTACTGGATTTACAGACAAAATTGTGCATTTACATCACAACTAGTTCAACTATGCACCAGCTGGGATGCTGCAAAGTGGTGGAAACTTTGGCACTGTCTTTGAGGAAACCTGTGCTATTGGCTCAAATGCATCAACGTCTCCAGCAATCACTGCAGCGCTTGTCGTACTACTACACTCCTCAGCATCAACTGACCAAGAAGAGACAGAGAAACCCTCCTCTGATGTGAAACTCCATTTGTCAGAAGGGCATGAAGCACTGCATCCCTCCTCCTCCTCCTCCTCCTCCTCCGCCTCATCAGCCTCAGGCCATGCACCATACGCATCTGAAATCACCAGCATTTCACCACAATCTTCTTCCTGCTCTACTCCGGATACGAAGGGATGATCTAACAGCATCTCAGCAGTCAACCTGAACATAGATTTCCTCACCAAACACCCCTTCAAGAAATCCTTCCCTTCCTTCGATATCACAGCAGGAATTTTAGGTAATTCAAACCTGTCACCGATCTTCCTCAAAAGTTCATCAGTGGTGATATCATCCTTCAAGTCCCAAGCAGGCTTCCCGGTAAGCATCTAAAAAAGAATACACCCTAGAGCCCATATGTCAGAAGGAGGCTCCTGAACATGATCGACTACGGTCTCCGGTGCCAATTACAAAGCAGTCCCTCTTAGGTAAGGATCAAACTTCCTCATATTGCTCTTCTCTGTTGATTTTTTTTTCCGTTGTGGTATTTTCGATGTACCACATCGCAAATCTCCCCACGTGATAATACTGTCCGCTTTGGGCATCTTTCGTGTGCCCTCACGGTTTTTTCGGCCTCCTTAAAGATCAACGAGTTTTTTGGAGCAACACAACGAGATGACGAGGCCCGCTTTGGGCATCTTTCGTGTGCCCTCACGGTTTTTTCGGCCTCCTTAAAGATCAACGAGTTTTTTGGAGCAACACAACGAGATGACGAGGCCCATGGCTTTTCATGGCCCAAAAGGCCTCATGACTTTTCAAATTTCTTTCCGATGTGGTATTTAGTTTGCTTGGTTTCAAGCAACACTCCCGCTGCAAACGAGATGACAAGGCCCATGGTTTTTCATGGCCCAAAAGGCCTCATCACTTTTCAAAGGGGTTTACCACATTTATATTCACATTTCACAAACCATTTCTTTCCGATGTGGTATTTAGTTTGCTTGGTTTCAACTAACATTCTCAGACTTCTTAGCCAACCCAAAATCCCCAATTTTCGGCACAAACTCACCAACACTCTCATCACCCCTCTTATTACTGCCCACAAGCAAGATATTCTCAGGCTTCAAATCGCAATGCACATAACCTTCCCTATGAATATAATCAATCCCTTCAAGAACACACCTCGTGTATCTCCTCACATCCAATTCAGGCAACCCAACACCATTAGATTTCTTGATAAGACCAGATAGGGTTCCTCCACAAGCATACTCTAACAAGACATTATAAACCATCTCACCGTCTTTGCTAATAGTTGTTTCCTCACCAAAACACTTTAAAATATGAGGAGAGCCATTAAGAGAATTAAAAACCTCCTTCTCCTTCTGGAGAGAACCAGAAACAGAAACCTCCGCAGATTTTACAGCCATAAGAGAAGGGAAGCACCTGTTTCTTGACTTGGGGTTCTTCAACTCTGCAAAATAAACAGATCCAAATCCTCCTTTTCCAATTAATGAACCTCTAAGCCATGCCACGCCATGATTGAACCCGGCTGCTGTTGCTGCTTCTTCTTCTTCTTCAAGTTGCTCGGCCTTTCTCTTCATTGATAAACGGAACAATTTGTAACCTACAGGTAGTGCTTGAGGAATTTTCGCTAGGGTTTTAGGAAACAGAATAAGTTATTGAAGATATAAAAACGGAAAGAAAACGCGAGTATTAGAAAACCTGAGAGCACTTGGATTTGCTAATTTACTTGTGTATTACGGGATGGCACCAGGGAGAATTAATTAATACTATTACTGGGTCAATCGGTAAACGTATGAACTCTTAAAACGATGCGGTTTAGTTAATTTACTTGTGTATTACAGGACAGCCCCAGGCAGAACTAACAGGTAATTAACTCGTTTTTTACTAATCTACCCCTTCTATTTATTTAATTTTTTAAATTCATTAACGGTTTACTATATTCTCTTGTCCTTACATAATAACGTAAAAATTGATACAATAATATAAAAAATAAAAAATATCATTCATATTATTAATTTTATCTTAATATGTGGGAAAAAAACATATAATAAAGAGAAAAAAGCATATTTTATTGACTAATTGGATAAATTAATAATTAAAATAATTAAATAAAACAATTTTTTTTTTGACAATAATGAGAATAAGTTGTATAAGTTATAATTTTATTTATTGATTAAAATGTGAATAACTTAAATATATAGTTTAAGAAATATAATTATAAGGGTAGATAAGTAATTTTATTAAATGTAATTTTCTTTTCACTCAGTAAAATTCTCCACTCTCTAATTAAAGAATCACTTTCCTTCAAAATAAAGGATAGCGCGGGTAAAAAAAGTTAAATTTTCAAAAATTCAACTTTTTCTACATCAACTAAATAATAAAATTAAAAATCTCCTGAATAATTTTTCTCCTAATTTCTCCAACCAAACATTAATTTAACTAAACAAGAGACCTTATTAACAACATCCATGATATGCTCAAGTAAATATGATATGCACATGAAAAAATTGGGCCCAACACAAGGACCAAACCAAAAATTGGGATCCAAAAAAGAAATTAAAGCCCAAAATTACATAGATACTCATACCAACCGAGCCCAACATTCAAAATCTTAAAAAACGAACATACTTGTGAAGTGCAATCAAAATCATTGTTATAATCAAATTCAGCGTGAAAGATCTCTACAGGATATCAGATTCCAGGTCATTTATTCACAAAATAGAGTTATCAAACCTTAGCTTCTGTATCAGACAAAACAAAATCCAAAACCAGGAAAACAAGCTTCTGTATCAATATTTTATTTTTCGGGAAGAGCAGGTGTGACTCGAAATTGAGTTCCTATTGGTATTTTGCCACCAGCAGAATTTGAAACAGACTTTGAGCTCTTTTGAAGTTGAATAATTGAGGTGGGCACTTAAGTATTGGACTGGGAAATAGCAACGACGAGAGATTTCCACGAAGGGAAGTGTTCAATACAATCTCATTGTTGTTAGTGACACCAGATTTCCATGAAGTAGAAATGCAGCAAAACTTGTAGGAACTGCCAACTATGTTCAGATTAGAGAACACTTCTATTATCATTATTTCTTGTCCGTGTCCGTGTTCGTGCTCCTGGGCTTGTACTATACTGCAATTGTATGACTAGAATAAGATTCGGTTACTGTCCCTAAATCAAGTCTCATTTTCTTTACTGCTCTTTTTGTGCTAAAAATTGAATACATATTGAATATTCTTCTCAGCATTTTTTTTGACTAACCATTTTGATTATTTCAGAACCATTTTCTGTTCTGCTATTATCTGTTTTGGTGGCCATAAATAAAAAAATTCCATTTGCCTACTACTTAGTTTTCCAACCCTAAGACTCTCAACATTTGCAAACTTTACGAGCTGATTAGTCAAAGACGTCCAGCCCTAGGCTAGGGCCCCTAGCTAACCTTCCAAATACATCACCAAAGGTTAGCAGCTTTGGATAGCATGACTAGCAGAAGAGTCATAATAGCAGTAATAATAATCATAGCAGTAACAAAAATGTATTATATTGCTTACTTTAACTGGGATTACAAGGCTTAGATTTGCACAAGCAAATCCTCTAATTCTCTGCAATTCAGCAGAAAAAAATGAACGAATTCACAACAATGATACCAAGTAGTACTAATTCTACTGACAAAATTGTGCATTACATCACAACTAGTTCAACTATGCACCAGCTGGGATGCTGCAAACGGGTGGAAACTTTGGCACTGTCTTTGATGAAACCTGTGCTGATGGCTTAAATGCATCGACATGTCCAGCAATCACTGCAGCGCTTGCCGTACTACTACTCTCTTCGGCAACAACTGACCAAGAAGAAACAGAGAAATCCTCTACTGATGTGAAGCTCCATTCGTTGGAAGAGTATGAAGTACTGCATTCCTCTTCCTCCTCCTCCTCCACATAATTATCAGCCTCAGGCCATGCTCCATACACATCTGAAATCTCCAGCATTTCATCACAATCTATTTCTTGTTTTACTCCGGATACGAAGGGATGATCTAACAACATCTCAGCAGTCAACCTGAACATAGGTTTCCTCACTAAGCACCCCTTCAAGAAATCCTTCCCTTCCTTCGACAACCCAGCGGGAATTTTAGGCAATTCAAACCTATCACCAATCTTCCTCAAAAGTTCATCAGTGGTGATATCATCCTTCAAGTCCCAGGCAGGCTTCCCTGTAAGCATCTCGAAAACAATGCACCCTAGAGCCCATATGTCTGAGGGAGGCTCCTGAACGTGATCTACTACGGTCTCTGGTGCCAAATACAAAGCAGTCCCTCTTAGGTAAGGATCAAACTTCCTCCTCTTATTGCTCTTTTCAGACTTCTTAGTCAACCCAAAATCCCCAATTTTCGGCACGAACTCGCCCCTCATACTACTGCCCACAAGCAAGATATTCTCGGGCTTCAAATCGCAATGCACATAACCTTCCCTATGAATATAATCAATCCCTTCAAGAACACACCTCGTGTATCTCCTCACATCCAATTCAGGCAACCCAACACCATTAGATTTCTTGATAAGACCAGATAGGGTTCCTCCACAAGCATACTCTAACAAGACATTATAAACCATCTCACCGTCTTTGCTAATAGTTGTTTCCTCACCAAAACACTTTAAAATATGAGGAGAGCCATTAAGAGAATTAAAAACCTCCTTCTCCTTCTGGAGAGAACCAGAAACAGAAACCTCCGCAGATTTTACAGCCATAAGAGAAGGGAAGCACCTGTTTCTTGACTTGGGGTTCTTCAACTCTGCAAAATAAACAGACCCAAATCCTCCTTTTCCAATCAATGGACCTCTACGCCATGCCACGCCATGGTTGAACATGCCCTCTTCTCCTCCTCCTCCGCTTGCTGCTGCTGCTGCAAGTAGCTCTGCCTTTCTCTTCATTGCTCCTTTTTCCCTCTCTTTCAATGGAAAAACGGAACAATTTGTAAGCTACAGACAACGTTGAGGATTTTTTTGGTTAGGGTTTTAGAACAGAAGATGTTACTGAAGATATAAAAAGGGAAAGAAAACGCGTTGATGGGAAAACCTGAGAGGACTTAGATTTTGCTAATTTACTTGTGTGATACAGGATAGCACCAGGGGAATATTACTATTACTGGGTCAACAGATAAATGTTTGAACTTTTAAAACGATGCGATTTTTACTTAGGGTTACGCTCATGTGTGGTAATTCTAATTAATTAGTTCAGGACACTCTTTAATTCCAACTAATTACTTTGTTTTTGTTTTTGTTTTTCCCTACAAATAGGCAGTTAATTCAACAAAAAGTTAGCAAAAACAAAAACAAATTAATAATTGGCGAAAAAAAAGAAAATTACGCACATTGGATTAATTTTTAATATTGTAATGATATTTAATAATAAGAAAATGTATTATATACAAACAAAAGGTTCGTACAAACGTTTCATATTAATTGAATTAAAGTGAATTAAAATACACCATATAAATTTTGCATATTAATTAATATGAAAAAAATTATAAGACTTGTTTATATGTATAGCTCACTTCTTAATAGTATAATCATTTTTTTTAACTTTTTTCTTTGATGTAAGTGGACAATAAAAGTATACTCCAAGTGATCTCTAGTTCCTACTTGGTTCCTCAAACTTACAAGTTCTCGATGGATGCCATTCGTTATTTTTTGCGGCTGTCGTGGGAAATTCATGTGACTTATGTGTTATGAGAATCTAACCCTATCCTAAATGATCTTACTAATTCGGCCTTTGATCTTTATCCATGTTATTCTTGATTCTCCTCCGTGCGAGATAATATTCAACTTTTTTTTCTTTTTGGTGACATTTAGAGCGCTGCTTATCTGGCTTAATTGTTTTTAATTTCAAGTCATTTTAGTTTTCAATAAAACTGATCAAACCTTTGGGAAAGGACTAATGAAAATTGTGCAGGAAAATTGAGGGATTCTCATCCCTTGGCCAAGGGACAGTCGATTTCGTAGAAAAAAGAGAGGATACTTTTCCTTCGATCAAGTGGAGAAACTGCCACATCATTACCATCTAAGAGTATAAAACGGAGCAAATTCCTGGTCAAATCACTCACAAACCTTTCAGTTTCCTCTCAGAAAAGAATACCTTTCTCGCCCTCTCTTAAAAAAAAACACTTTCCACTTTCTTCGATCTCTCTCAGAAACCACCCTCAATCACATCATGGTCAGAATCAAGAAAAATGCTTGTCGAAATGAACATAACATCACAACCAACAGCGCCACTCTAACACCTACCCAGAATCCTCCATCAACTTCAAACCCAGTCCTCATCGCAAAAACCATCTCTCCTGAAACCCTAATCGTCTCTTTTGCGATTCAAAACCCAAATCCACCTTCAACCACTCCTCCCACGGTGGATTCACCAAAACCTGCAACTCTTACGCAAATTATTCACTCCGCAGAACCACAATCAGAAGCAGCAATGGAAGTTTTCTCCACTGCACTGGAGAAGGTCATTGCCAACGAAGGAACACCGGTCGATAAGGGTTTTGATGAACAAGGAAAGAAATCCGAAGAATTAGAGAAGCTAACATGGATGGAGAAGATGATGGCGATACAGCAACCACTGTTGTCAAAATCAGCCGAGTTGTCCTTAGGCCAAGGGAAGAGCATCCCCTCACGATTCCAACCAGAATTAGAGGACTCTTATAAAGTTAGTTACCCAACTTTCTACCTCAATAGAGCAGAGATCTAAGATATCAACTCTGAATCAGACACAAAGAATGCTCCTCTGTCCAAGTAGAAGAAGATGAAAAGAGGGGTATAGCCTGAAGTGGATCCTAGGATGGAGAGGAGGACCAAGAGAAGAGAGGAGAATAGGCATGTTCAAGAGGCTGCAGAAAAGAAAACTTCAATAGGGAAGAAGAAGAAGAAAAAGGAGGAGATAAAATCGGATCAGGAAGAAGAAGAAGTGATGGAAAATGAGGAGGAGGAGAAGGAGTCACCGCTTACAAAGAAGAGGAAGAAAGTGTTGGCCAACAAGACAACAACAAGAAGAAACCCCATGTTCTAGATATAAAACGTCAACTTCTTGGTGTTAATGTAGCAAGCAAAAAGAAGGGAAAGATGGAAGCAATGGAGATGGAGCAGATAGGAACTATCAGGACAAAGTGCAGGGCAAAAACCAACATGAATCTTTCCCAAGTAATTCCTTATCTTGAAAATCTTAATGGCTGGTTGCATTTTGATGATATTGAAAAATAGAAAAGTTAGCCATTAAGCATAAGTCTTATTCTCTTGCTTGTGCCCAACTTGATTTTGAGTTACTAGATAACTTAGGATTAAGTGAAAGAATTAGAAAATTGGCTAGGAACATCGAATGGGAACCCCTTTTCTTTCTTGAACAACCACGCCACTTAGAACTAAGATGAAAGTAAAAGAGAGTTTGAATCCAGGAGCTAAGGACACTGTGAATTTTAGGCTGAAAAATGAATATTCACATTTAAAAAATGTCATGCTTGGTTTTGTTCCTGCCCATGAAGTAAATTATGATTGGTACTTGAATGCGTTTGTTGATTATCCTAATTTATCCATTTTTGAGAAAAATGATGCATATCAACAGCTAACTGGTAACTCTACTGTGGTCTTTGATGATAAAAAATTTAATGCTCATGCATTGAAAGATCCTGCCTTTAGAATTTTACATAGGTGCTTAGTTCTGACATTTTCTAGAAAAACCATTATCTCTGGTACTGTGTCAAAATAAGATTTTTTTCATACGTGCATGCACAATGAATACAAACTGAACCAAATATATTGGATAGCTAGTCGAATGCAAGCAAATAAGGATAAGATGCTCATGGATCTCTAATTTCTCAACTTGCTATCAGTGCTACGAATATTGACATTTCCTCTTCTAATTTGTTTAAGTGCGTTGATTTAAAAAAGAAGCACTTGATGCCATGGGCTATTTCCATTTGGAAAGAGGTTTTGTTTGTTTTAATACAGGGTTCATATCAGTAGCTAACCACATTTTTGGAGCTAAGCATAGAGGGAAATTCAAGTTTGCTCCTCTCAATGGAGGTGGATAAATACAACATCACCACCTGCTACTAACCCCACTACTGAACCTGCCAAGGAAGACTTTTCCCTTGACCTAGACAAGACTCCAGAATCAGAGAATGTTCCAAGGCCAAGGAGTTAAGAAGAGTGGATAAATACTCTTTAGGAGAGGCAAGAGGAGCAGAACAACCTTATGAAAGACCTATTGGAAGAGTAGATGGTCACAAAAGAATTGCAAGTCAAGCTGCTCGAGGAAGTCACAACCCTCATAAAAAAGTTTGACAGAAAAATGAATTCCACAAGCTGTTAAACTTCTCCATGAGAGCATAGCGTTATTCTCTGCCATAGAGCATAACGTTTTTGCAATGACTCAGAACTACAATAGGTCTTAGGCAGGGTTCTGGAGGACAAATCCACCCAATTTAGTCACAAGTTTACCTATAAAACATAAATAAATAATGATAATTAATAGATATCATTAATCATTTAATCTCACTATTATTAAAAATAATAATAATAGAAATTATATTGCAAACATAGTTCTTTAATCTTTCCGTCGCTTTCTCACAAAAAAACAAAAGAAAAGAAAAATAATCTTCTTTTTTTGAACAAGAAGAAAAAGAATCTTTCCTTCTCTTTAGCCAAACAAGCCAGAAACATTCACGATTTTCCGTTCAAAGAACAGAAAACTCCGAAAAACAAGATGTCGAAATGCTTCTCTTACACTACTATGCGCAACTCATTTTACCGCTACTCCTTCACCAAATCCGGCCTCAAATCATGCACCACCGATCTCGGCGACGGCACGATCATGCATTGCTGGGTCCCAAAGTCCCACATCCAATCCAAGCCCACGCTTCTCCTCATCCACGGCTTCGGCGCCAACTCAATGTGGCAGTTCGGTGACTTGATCCGTGTTTTCAAGTCCAAGTTCAACCTCTACGTACCGGATCTCCTCTTCTTCGGCGACTCCTACACGACCCGACCCGAGAGAACCGAGGCTTTCCAGGCCCGATGCGTCATGGCCCTCATGGAATCCCAGAATGTGAAGACGAAGATGGACGTCTTTGGGCTCAGCTACGGCGGGTTTGTGGCGTACTGTCTCGCGGCGCAGTATAAGGATCGGGTGGGGCGCGTGGTGCTAGGGTGCGCCGGGGTGTGCTTGGAGGCGAAGGACTTGGATTCTGGGATGGTTAGCGTGAAGAGTGTGGAGGAGGCTGTTGAGATTCTGCTGCCGCGAGTTCCGGAGAAAGCAAGAGAGCTGATACGGCTGTCGTTTTATAAACCCCCGCCGAAACTGCCCTCTTGTTTTCTCAACGATTTTATTGAGGTCAGTACTCTTTATCATTACATTGATTATGTTTGTTTTCCAGACCTTGTGTAGAGTTGAGGAATGCAAATTCGTGCTTGATCATTAAAAATTAGACCTTGTTGATTCTGCGAACTAGAAACCATATCGATATGCTACTATAATTTGTATAACAATTTTAATCATGGGGGTAACATCGACTCAGAAAATGAGATGAACTATAATTGTTATAGACACAGCATGTTCTGAGATGGGTATTGATATGAACAACCATTTTGTGAGAGGCACTTTTTTGAGGTTGGTTGATGCAGTTATACAAGCACTTTCCTTGTCCTGTTCTTTATCACCAAGCCAGAACAGTCTTTAGAGAGATCCTGCTGTTTCGTGCCAATGTTTGCCTTGGACAACATAATCAATTTTGTGATCATTAAATTTATTAGGAAACAGTTTCTGTTCTATATGATGCCACTTGATGCATTTCTTTCTTTGATGTTCCATTGTGAATTGCTGTGAGGAATTTACTATGTTTGAAATCTCTATTGAATTTGGCTGTGCGGGTAGGTGATGTGTACAGAATACCGTCAAGAGAAGAAAGAGTTAATTGAGGCATTACACAAGGATAGAAAGCTGGCTGATCTTCCAAAAATATCCCAGGTTCTATAATCAGCATACACGTACCCGCATTTATTTTCAAGC
Organism: Viola odorata; assembly: GCA_963691705.1. Classification (NCBI taxonomy): domain Eukaryota; kingdom Viridiplantae; phylum Streptophyta; class Magnoliopsida; order Malpighiales; family Violaceae; genus Viola; species Viola odorata. The sequence goes on from OY829540.1 coordinate 61,788,455, forward strand.
TTGGTCTACACTTTTTTGAGCTGCTTTTAAAGTCATTTTCTCCTTCAATTTAGCCTACACTTATAATCTGGGGAGAAGCGGACCAGGTCTTTCCAGTCGAATTGGCACACAGATTAAAAAGGTTAATTTGCAGAGCTGTCTTTCAAGTTTTTCATTCATTCTTGCACAAGTAGCACGTAACGTAAATTTCAATGAGTCTGATATGTACTCATGTTGCCCTTTTTACTTCCTGAACTATGTATCTGTTCAGCAGTCAATTGAGATCTGTTTAGTTTGTGATCATGCCTTTGATTTCAAGATCATCTATATTTTACCTTTGCAGGCATATTGGGGAAAATGCAGAATTAGTAATAATGAAGAATGTGGGTCATGCGCTCCATGCGGAAAGGCCCAAAGAGTTCCACAAACATGTGAAGTCCTTCCTCATCGGTCCTCTTCCTCCAGCTAAGCAAGGGAACTGCAGCAATGGCCGCGAGGCATAATAAAATACCTGTCGAACGCAATGAAGAGAGTTTGGAGTTGGTGATTTCTCAGTTGATCCTACATTTGACATGCCCAGAATTGCAGATAAATGTGAAATATATGAAGGTACTCATATCTACATGTATGATCATGTTCTATTATATCCTCATCTTTGTTGGAGTCAACTCGAGGTCATGGAAGATTTTTCTTAAGTTCAACTTTGTCAAAGATGAGAAATTGTTGCACATATTTATAAACATATTACACTGTACATAAAGATTGTCACTGAAGTTATATGATATCCATCGTGGATGAAACTCGGGATTAAGCTGTATTACTTGAGTTTGGTTCTCTAAACTTTAAAAAAAATATTTAGAACTATATGAAACCACTGCTGTCAGAGACTATGTTGGATGAGTTAACTTTGCATTTTGATTTTTCAAAAAAATAGAATGTACACTTAGGTTATCTTGCAAGAAGCTACCGATAAGTTAATAGAAAATAGAAATCAAAGTGGGATCTACTAAGGTTATGTAGATTTTTCTTTACTATGTTCGAATTTGTCTGTAGGCGAGTGTGTTGATTTAAAAAGTCTTACTTTAGCCATTAAACTCTTGTTATGAGTTAAGATTTGACTTTAAATTATGACAGGAACAAAAACTTAAGAGTTGAATTAAACCTGTTTGGATGTGAGAATGCAAATTGCATAGATGTCCTGCATTTGGCTCAAAATGTCACGAATAAATGACTTATATGTCTAATTGTATCACCTTTATTCAACTTAAGTTTGATCTGTTTACAACTTTTCCTTTCCAACACCAAAGTCTCTGGCCAAAAACTAGAAAAAGCACTAAAAATGACTTCCCTCAAGCTGTTGCTCCAATGAAAATTAGACCACACAGCACCCCCAGCAGAACCTTCCCTGCAAAATCATAGTATAGCATGTTGTTATCCAACAAAGAATCAACATCAGTTGGAAGCTTTCAATTTCTTGCATTTTATGCTTTCACTTTATAATTTGCCCCTTTTCCCCATCAACTTTATCCCCGCCCAATACAAATCACAAAACTGGCATATTCCCAACCTTTTTTTTTTATCAATTATTGCCCACTTTCATCCATTTTATGACTTGAGCATCAGGTGCCTATCTACTAAGCATAATTTCTTTATCTAAATATGCTATCATAAAATACTAAAAAAACTTTAACAGCTAAGACTCTTTAAATGATTTGAAAAATGAAAAAAAGAAAGGAAATGAAGAACTTACATGAATATTGTACAGAACTAGAGCTCCAAAACACTCCTTGATCTGGGATATAGGTATGGCAATCTCCAGTGGTGTTGATTCCATTGCTGCATAAGCATACAAAGAAATTAACCGGTGGAGCATAACCGCACACACCACCACTGTTCTCACAAGTTCTGCACTTATACTCCATGTAAGAAGCATCTAGAGCTCCACTTTTGTACTTCAATTCCACTCCATATTGCCAATGGTTAGGGTCTGTTGGGTAGTCTTGAAGCGACACTACTGATGCATACCCCATGCATTTCAGCTTGTGGAGATCAAGTTCACCTTTGCTGTTTAAATTAGCCAGGGAGTACACACAACAGGTGTTAGTAGGTGGGAAGAGCGGCAAGCCAAGGCCTGTCACGGACGGGCATGTGTATATCGAGTCGCAAAGGTGAGAGGAGGAAGCATCGCAAATGGGTGAGCCATTGATGGTGAGGGAGGAGGTTGGGGGTTGGCAGGAGAGGAGGAGGAAAGTTGACGAGCCGAGCTGAAAGGGGCTAGCCCAGTCTAGGCCTAAGTTGGGCGATGCTTGCATTGAGGTGCATGTGGACATTGATTGAGGGGTGATGATTAAGGTGGAGGTGGTGTAGGATATGGATGTGATAGGGTAAGAGCCTGTGTGGGTGGTGAGCAGGAGCTGATCTCCAGATGGTGCACAAGATATGTAAGCACCAAAGGCCGGTGAGCCGCAGCCATGGGCCGTGCCGAAGGGGTACTTGAGCTGTAAGGATCCACACGTAGGGCGGCATGGCTGGTCTAGGGCTAATGTTTGTTGGGTGAGTAGTAATAGAGTGATAAAGAAGGAGAAGAAGATGAAGGAGTGAGGAGTTTCCATTGGCAAAGTTTGAAGTTTAGTCGGTGAAGGAGTAAGGAAAAGGAAACGGTTATTACCTTAGGTAAGGCCTTTTTGTATGTTTTGTACGTGACAAGAATGATTTTGACGTTTTATGTGATGTCATAAGAATGTTTCATGGCTAGCCAAGTGAAGTTCTTCAATGGCGAGAAAATTTGAGTTTTTAGGTGCGCTCTATCATGTGTTAATTAATAAGGCATCAGACTCTGAGGTGGGTAACTTTATAAACGTCCTATTAAATCGGTTTTTGGCTTATTGTCGTAGCTTTTCCTAAACTTAATCGGAATTATCACCTAGATGTGAACTAAACATGTTGATTTTTTATGATTTATATACATAAACAAAGTGTTGGCTCTGCTTTGAGTGGATAATTATAAATGTTATTTTTCATTTACTAGCCTTAAGGTTAACGTCGCATTGTATTATAAACAGTCGTTTCACAAATTGAATTTATAAATATTTTATAATTTTTTAAATATAAAATAGTATGTTATGATTAACTAAATATGTCTGGAAAATAAAATAAATAATTAAAAATTAAACTTAAAAGAGTATGAGACTAATCTTAATTCTCGTGAAATATGCACCATTCAATAGAAATGTATAACACATTGAAGATTTATAAACACTTATACAAAAGATCATATTAGAGTAATTTTTTAAATTTTTGTACATTGTCTTTTCCAATTTCACCACTCACGTTTTAATTAAATTGTATTAAAATAAGAAAAATTAAATTAATTAAAAATAGAGTAACTAAAAGATTTTTATTTCTTTTTATTTTCATATGTCAAATTCTAAGGTATTCAAGTAACGACATTATAAGAGGGAATTAGGAATTTTGGGTGACTTCCTCTCAAACCATTAAAAAAGTTTCACCATATATCTTTTATATTTATATAGATAGATTGTATGGTTGAAGGTCCACTAACGATATCATCTCGCATCTCAGTGGGAAAAATTATATAAGTTTGAGGGAAAATGTAAGAAACATAGAAGAATTTATCCTACGAAAAAAATTTAAAACAAAAACTATTTATAAATAAATAAATAAAAAATTGTAAATAAATTTTATTTTATTTTATTCATTCTATTATGTCCTACCATATTAGTTAGATTTTTTGTCTAAATTTTATTTTTTATTTTTTAAATATTTAAAAAGTAAAATTTATAACTTTTAAAAAATTATAAAATTTATATTTCATACTTTTAAAGATATTGTAATTATATTTTTATAACTAAAAAAACAAAATAATGGGGTGAGAGAGGATCGAACTCTCGACCTGAGGTTCACTCGCTTCGTATTAGATAAAATTTACATCTAATAAATTTTTAGTCATCATGATAAAACAAAATTGTAGCATGTTAATTTTATTTTATAGAAAAAAATGACCTTTTCAAATCCCATTTTACCCCTCTAAAAAATTAAACTCTAGGTTTAATATACCTTTTGATTACTGTATTTATCAAAAAAAATCTCAAATTGTAACCATTCACTTATCAGTAATAAAAAGGTGATTACAAACATCACTATTTGGACTATCATATAACATCCATAGTTAAAATCCGAAAACCAAGACCTATTATCGTTATATCCTATCAATATCCTTATTTTCGAAATCAATAAAATTTTACCATTCCTACTTCACTATCATCAAACTGGGCATTGGAAAATAAAATAATTTTTCTAAATATAAAATTCTTTAATTTTAGAAAAAAAAAAAGTGGGTGCAAATTGTGATATTAAACAAATATGATGTAATTTGAGATATTGATGATAGAGAGTGCAATTTGAGATTTTCTAATAAACAGAGAAGTCAAAAAGTGTGTTAAGCCTAACTCTATTACTATACACCAAAATTGAAACCTATTTCGAACCCATGCCCATGATTAATGTTTCTTTTGACAGACAGAGCAAACGGAAATCAGGTAATCCTGCATCCTTTACAAGTGTTGTTTTGAGCATACCAATAGTCCCACCCAATTCAATGACACAAACATCAGGAGAGGCAGGGTTTCCATCCACTGACTGGTATGGTCGCGACGCGTTCGATCCACTCTTGGATGGCATCACTGATGTGAGGAACATCCGATACAGATTGCAATAACAGATCATCATGTATGAAGGAGAGAGATCTAATTAAGAAACAGGACATGCAAGAGATAAACCTGGACTGTTTTCCCCAGATAATCTCCCCTTCTTTCTTTATTAATTAATAACATCCTAAAGAATAAAATGAGAGAAGACGAACCAATATCAGAAAGTGTCACCTATGTTCTGATACAAGAACAGAAAAAAAGAGCATCAAGATCCACTTCACTTGCCTGGTAAATCTTTGCTTATGATCGCGAGTCAATTTGATATCTAGCAACCGCTCATAATTTCCAAGGTCCAGGTCCACCTTTTTTCACGAATAAGAAATGGTTTGATGAAAAGAACAGTAGTAAATGAAAAAGAAAGAGAGGAAGGAGATAGGCTGGTCCACCTCACCACCATCATCAAGGACATAAACTTCCCCATGCTCAAAAGGTGACATTGTTCCCGCATCCGTGTTTAAGTAAGGATCTGGAATTTGAAAGGAAAAACATAACATCTTATTAAAAGAAAAAAAGAAGAAAAGAAAAAAACAGAGGAAAAATAAGGGAGATCTATTTTGATGGAAGTGACACGAAGTCCGCATGCCTTGAGGAGAACACCAAAGCTACTAGCTGTGAATCCTTTACCAAGTCCACTGATTACTCCACCAGTCACCAACACATACTTCATCTCTTTCTCCATCGGAAGAACAAACAAGAAAAAACAGAGACCTGTCACTAAAGGGGAAAACAGAGCAAAGCTGGAAACTTTAAGGAAAACAAGAAAATTTTAAGGAAACCAACCCTGTTTTGAACCTAAAACCCACCTGCAAAAAACAATCTTGAGTCTGTTCTGTCCACTCTTCTGGAGTTTTGTTTTCACTGGATAATAAGGAGAAGAAGGGCTGGTCTTTCGCTGTCAAAACAACAAAAAAAATACTGTGCAAGCAAGTGCACAAATTCGGTTCAGAAAGGAGGACATGGCCAACGACGCAAATGCAAACAATGTTGTAGACCATGGCGGACATAAGAAGGAGAGGAATGGACCTTTACGGAGGGGCAACTCCGCTGGCACTGGGCGAGTCGTGGAGGATACGCCAACCATGGAAAAATTTGTGGGACTGGACCAACGAATAGACGAGCTCGAGTTAAACTGTGACGAATTTGATGTGACAAAGGAGGAGTTCCATGAAGAGGTGCAGGGTGCACTCAACACCATGGTGATCTCGGGGAGCAGTGCTACGAGGACTTAATTGAATAAAGGACATACTGTTAATTATTAGAACATAATCGAACTAGACCGAAATATCGATTCAACTAGTGATCCATAGGCTATAAGATTCAGTCCCTATAATATTCAAAATAATTTTTTTCTAAAAACTCATAAAAAATTATATATTGAAAATTCAGAAAATTTATAATAAAATAATTAATTAAAATACAGGAAGGATATAAAAAAATTTTAAAAAATTAGAAAATTATACGAAATTCTAAAAGATTTAACTAATTCAAATAAATTATAAAAATCAAAAAAAATATTAAAAATCAAAAAATTATAAAAAAGAACAAACAAAAAAATTAAAAAATCAGTAAAATATAATAAAAATATTTAAAATGTGTATTTTTCTATTTTTTCTGAATTTTGGGTTTTTTTATGTTTTTTATTTTCTGAATTTTTTATTTTTTTCGTATTTTTACTCTTTTTATTACTATATTTTTTTCTTGATTTTTTTTAATTTTGTTTTTTTATAAACTTTTTGGCAATTTTTTTTTTTATATGTTTTTTTTTTTAATTATACATTATCAAAACGATGTCGTTTTGATTAAACGGGTCAAATGGGTCGGTTCGGGCCGGATCCCGTTTATTAACGTAAACTTAAGGGACCAAAGGAGTACTTTTGAAAAAGTTTAGGATCGCCACCCCTTGCCCTCCTATTTCCGCCCTTGGTGGAGTCCGTGTTGGAGGTATGTTTGTTGAGGGATCCGCGATTGAGATCAAACGAAAACGACAATGATGAGATCGGAGATGGAAGGCGGCAGTGGTGTCTTGGGTAGATAGGAAATGGAAGTGGTGATCGAACGAAAATGGAGCTCCTGGGAGTTGGTAGGAAAGTGAGATCATTGGCGGGGAGGAGTTAAGTGGTGGCCGTCGGTGGTGATGGTAATGTAGATCACAGATAGTGATGAGGTCGTAATTTAAAATTTGGGTATCAAAAGCTCAACCAACATATCTAGAGATCAGGACACTTTAACAATTAAGTTTTACCTCCGGTTGAATAGGTACTCAACATTTATTTTATTAGACGTTTTGACACTCAACGTTATCACCATTAGACACTTCAATACCGAAGCACCTAACCTTTCATATAACCCTATTATTTTCTAACTTTTTTCCGTAACACATTAAAAAAATATTTAACTAAAGAATAATAAAAATAATTTAAAACATTATAAAATAATCACAATAATAATTAAAAAATCAAAAAAATAATGATAAAAATTATAAAAATAGTAATGCTTAACATGTAACTAAATTAATTTTAAATAATATAAGATAATATAAAAATGAAAAAACGTAAAAAAAGAAATTTGTGGAAAAATTAAAAAATCATGACAAGGTAATGCAACTCAATCATGATTAAAAATTTGAAATTCTCATTTTTTTCTATTTCATATTACATTTATTAAAAAAATACATATTAGCAATAAACGTCTATTAGGTATTTATTAATTTATATTAGCAATAAACCTCTATTAGAAATTCTCATTTTTTTCTATTTTAACGTTTGTTTCCTTTTCATATTATATAATATTATTTAAATTTTTATTTCATATTTACACTACTATTGAATGATTTATATAATTATTTTTTGTGATTTTTTATAATTTTTATAATTAGTTTTTATTATATTTTTAATTGTTTGTAATATAAAATAGTTTTTTAATACAAACTAATGGAAAATGAAACAAAATTAACAGTGTTAGTTCAAATATGAGGAATTTGGGTGCCAAAGTGTCTAATAAATACTCCCTCTTGTCCGGTTTAAATGTCATTTAAGACATTTTGCCGGAGACCAGAATTCAATATCGTTCTCGCGTCCCAACACCATTTTCGCTTCGGTTTGACTATTTTGCCCCTGGCGCCAAACAATGACGCGAGCGAGCTCCTGCTTTTCCATTTTCAAACTTCTCTTTTTTTGCACAGATCCGATTGTGTAGAAAATAAGGGGAGGAGATTGGATTGTTGTTGAGTTGTGCTCTACCGTTTGCAGCAATGGAGTATTTGCTAGTGCAGATCTGGATGGCGGAGATTGGGTAGGTGGTGGTGGAGATTTGATCTACGATGGCGAAGAGATATCTATTCCTTTTTGCACATATCCGATTGAGTATAAGAGAAGGGGAGAAGATTGCATTGTTGTTGGTGGTGGTGGTAGAGAATGAAGAAGAGGAGTAGAAAGGGAATTTGAGAGAGTGTTGGTGGAGGGAACGAAAGAATCAGTTGTGGGCATGGATGGTAATTTTTTAAAAAGAAATCAGGGGTAGAAAGGTAACAACATATTTAAAAAATTAGAGCTAATCACTTTCTTAATCTACGTGTACGGTCTCTAAACAATATTTAATGAAAATTGGAGGGAGTATAATGTTCGGTGTAAAAATATAAAAAAATTAAAGTTAAGTAACAAAGTGCTATGACTCTCAAATATTGGACACAAAAACGTTTTTTTCCCCTTAAGGAAATAAGCAGGAGCGGCTCAACTTTCTTCGGAAAAAAAGGAATGTGGTATTTGGCTACTTGGTTTTCAAAAGGGTGGAGACTTAATTTATTTTGCAAAAATATAAGTAGAGGATGACTATAAAAAGGATAAAAGGCATACTCAGGCCCAACATTCTTACTTCGACATGCCTAGCCCATCGGACATCAACGAATTAAGGTTTTAAACCTACGTCCATATTATTGAAGTTATTAATTTGAATTATAAGAAACGAAATAAATAAGGATAAATTAAACAAGAAAAATGATTCTAAGTGGTTTGATCGAGACTAATCAATCATATCCAGGGACTAAAGGGTAAAAATCGAGTGAAAAATGATCCTAAGTGGTAAAACCGAGACTAAAAAATCAAAAACGAGATTAAATAGTTAAAAATCAGGACTGAAAAGTAAAATCGAGACCAAATATTAAAATTGAGTTCATATGGTGAAAATCGATCTTTTGTGGTCAAATCGAGATTAAGAAGTTAAAATATAGTTTAAATGATAAAAAACGAGCTCGGTAAAAAATTATCCTAAATAGTTAAATTAAAACTACATGGTTAAAATAAAAATTGAAAAGTCAAAACTGGAACTAAATAGTGGAAACCGAGCTTATATGGTAAAAAACAATTGTATGGGATGATCTGGTAATTCCAGCAATCGTTTTTTCCCCTGGTAATTCCAGCAATTTATTCCTTTTACCATCAGTGACACTAACAGACTAACAGTTACGTCATACATTACATTTGACGAACTGTTTTTATTTAAGAGAAATTTTATTAAAAGAAAAGAAGTGGAAGTGAGTACAAGTATACAACACGCATAATTTATTGAGTTGGACCGTACTGGATGATCTGGGGCGGGTAATGAAGTAACCACTTTAAGTGGGGCAGGTTCAGACCCGAACATTTCAGGGCGGGTCGAAATTATTTCATTGCATATTTGATGAGACCGGGAATATGGATATTCATCATGTAATCTTCCCAATTGATGCTCATGGGATCAAAATCAAAGGCAAGTGCATCTGAACTGTTCAACCTTGCTTTTCTTCTCAATTCCTCCGAATTTGTGTCATCAAATCTGAAAAATAAATTATTCATTTATCATGATATTTTGACACACCACGATTGTGATGATTTATACAATATAAAATGATCCAAAGGTAAAAAAATGTATACAAATTAAACAAAGAAAACGATTAAGCATAAATAATAAATTGTACTTACATGCCCTTAAAAATTGCAAAAGGGGTGTAAAAGTCTGCCAATTTTGTCATTAATTTGACTCTTCGATTAAGGACATCATAAGTGTCTTGATATTTACCGCATAAGATAATATTCACCATCTTAAAAGCCTGAGGAAACATTAGCAAACGTGAATAATGAATACGGTCAAATACTCCCTTTCCATTCTAATAAATGACGTTTTAAAATTAGGTACGATAATTAAAATAATAATTAGTTAAAGTATTTTTAATATTAAAAAATTATCCCTCTTTTTTATATTAAATAAACAGGTCAATAAATATTATTTTCTTTCCATCATATTGAATAAATTAATCATAAAATATTTAGAAAATTATAAAACGTCATTTATTTGAGCCTAAAACGTCATTTGAAAGAATTCGGAGCGAGTAACAAATAACTAAAAAATAGTTACAAAATATGCATATAATAAAAACTTAAATGATCATTGTAGAAAATCTTACAAATTGGAGTTAAAAAATTTACAAACCTTAATTGGTAAGGAAATCCGAAGCATTTTGTAAATACGGAAGCTGGTAATGGTGGTCAAAGGAGTGAACTTGGGAGGTATGATTGGGTTTTCATCCTTGCCAACCAATGGATTTCCAGAGAAGTAACGGATCATAAAAGCTTGAAGATCTTGTAACATGACTGGATTCCTATATGATGACCCCAAGTGATAAACAATTTCTGAAGATAATTTCTTATTATCGTGCACCATCATCATGGCTACAATGATACCATTCACAACCATGTCACCAGGAATCTGCATATGATAATTCATCACTAATTTAAGCTTAATTATATAAAAAAAAAATTAAAATGAAAAATTATACATGTAGTTATGTACTCCTAAGTTAATTACTCACCGCATCACAAATTGATTCTGGGTTGAAAAGAAAGCACTTCAATTTCCCTAGTCCGTAGGCCATAAATATACCGTCAATCGTTCTGTACGCATTTTAATTAATTAATTAAAGATAAATATATACTGCAGATGAGACGTAATTCAACGCATGACATCTTTATAACGTGAGTTTGATTCCTCGTATTGTAATAAATAATTAATTTAAAAAAAAATGCATTTACACACTTGATCATTACGGATTTTAAAGAATTTTATTTTCATACCTGACACCTTCTATCCAACCAGGGAATGGCTCCTTGTGAGTACTTGTTACGATGGTGGGTCGTAGAATGAGTAGAGGTACATTATCCTGAAGATGCATTAGAAGCATCTCTCCCATTGACTTTGTAAACACATAGGTGTTTGGCCAACCATAATGTTTTGCCCTGTTTCATGTACATATTAATCATTTTATAAACAAAAAATTGATTTATGAAGTTGGATAGGGATATATTTGTTTATAAATTCTGAATAATTTAACTTCAAAAAAGAATTGCGTGATTTTTCTTTTCTCCCAAATATTCTCATTGCCCAAATATACCTCTGCATACCAAGATCCTTCAAGAATGATGTGATTGGGCTCTGATCGTCACCATACTTTGACAGGAGCTCCTGTAATTTCTCTTGCACCATTTTCTGTTCTAAATCAATATCAATTCTTTTATTTCCTTTCCGAGCTTCCCCTAATTGGAATGGCTTCTCCAAAATGCGTCCTGCTTCTTCGCCGCATACATAAGCTAATGTGCGTAGTTAATGTAGTTGATGCAAAATAATGTGCAATCAATTCTATATTAGCTGGGAAAAAAAGGCGTAGACTTACCAGTGGAGACATGGATGAGTTTCTTCAATTTAGCACAACTTTTTGCGAAGTTCAATACATGCAAAGCCCCAAATGTATTGGTTCCGAGTGAAACATCATATCTTGACCACAAAACACAAATATATTTTAATGAATTGAGAAAAGAAGAATTAACATATATTAATTGCACCAAATAATACCTTCCCTTTTATTAAAAATAAATAAACAATACCTTTCATTAAAGTTGGTGGTGGCAGCAAAATTAACCACAAACTCAATTTCTCCCAGCATCTCATCTCTCAAGGACGAACCAATATCCACTCCCAGATTCTCTTTTGAGACATCGCCAGGAACAGGACATACTTTCTTGGAGACTAAAGAGATGAGACCTTCTTCCCCATATTTCTTCCTTAAAACATCAAACAAGATCTTTCCTATCACCTCTTTGTGCATTCTCTCCATGGCAGACTTTTCATCTCCGGCTCTTAGAAGGAGATAGATTTTCTTCACCTTTGGTTGAACTCTAAGTATTTTCTCCACAAAAACTGCAGTAATTCATACCACAATTATAAATTTTTAGTTATTCTCCTAAATTCATGAATATAAAGAAAATGAAGCCTACGAATCGTATATGTATAAGATAATAAATTTTTAAGTAGTACGTTTTGCTATAAAGCCAGTTGCTCCAGTAACCAAAATGGTTTTGTTGTCAAGCAACTCAACTATGTTTCCCAACTCCATCAGAAATGAATATATAGTAGAGAGTATATTTCTTAATTTAATTTGTATAATTCTTGTGTGGGAAGATGAAAGAGCTATACGTAGTAGGGTATTTATAGTACGTTGGGTGATAATCCAAATAAATGCTACATGGGTATTTATGGTAATCTGCCTCGTATACATGGGACGATAGGCCTCAATATGTGGGATCCAGTCGGATGCCGGTAGATCATGGAGGGGAACGTGACAGTCAAGTGCTCGGGTTAGAGCTACCGATGACCTCAGGTATTACCTCATCTCTACTTTACATACATGTATCGGTGATCGGTTGTCGAAGCTGTCAAAAATAATAATAAAAACCCGCAGTCAAATGCACAATAAATTGTGTATAATGGCAACAGAGTCGAACACAGAGATTAAGGGTCAACACTCAATTCGATTTGACAAACGAAGAAATCCACACGAAGAAGTAACAAGGGGGGTTTTGAAGAGTTGTTTGATTAATGATTATCTAAACCAGTAATAAATAAAATCAAAGTAAATAAGAAATCAAGAAAGAGAGGGTTCTCAGTAAGAATCTGTATCCGGTTGCAATTATGGTCAGTCAGTCATCGGTGCAAGTATAGTCTAGCCCTAGCAGATAGAAGTGCTATGGGGACCAGGTACGTTTAGGTCCCCTGCTTACCTTCGTAGGAGAAACTACCGCAAGGTACGTTTATGGGGTAACCTTGACAATTCGTCGTCCTTCAAGGTACGTTTATGGAGACAATACTCGATTCAGTACGTTCGAGGCTCTACCCTAACGATCCGTTTAATCCAGCTAGATGAGACCAGGAACCCGATTACTTCCAGACTGGTAGTCTACTTTCCCCATGTAGCCTCACGTTAGTTATTACTACAAAGATGACTGTAATTACCTAGTTTAATTTCTAGTTGATCAGGCTTGTAATTAATCCTAAATAAATTGACAAGATATTATTAAACGAAATAGATACCAATTAGAGATATGTTAAGTTCAATTCGACCTCACGGCTTCCCTAGCAACCTTCAACGATTCTTATCATGAATAAGGAATTTAGCCTCTCATGTTAAGGGTAGAAAGAAATAAAGAAATAAATTGCATAATTAAAAGAGAGAAGTAAAGATAAAAGAAATCCTGATTATTACCGGCCGGAGCAAAGCTCCGGTTTATTAAAAGTAAAGACAAGTCGCACCGGAGGCGGGAGTAGAGAAAGATATGGCAGTGCCAAAAGTCGAGAGAAGGAGAGATCCCCAAAACCTAAATTACTAAAAGTATTTATATCTATTCCAAAAATAAAATCCTAATCCGATTGGAGTAATATTCCTCAATTATCTTCTACTGAGATCGGGATTCTTTGGGAATTAATGAGCGAATCTGAAGTTTCCTTCTTGCGATAGTTTCCTTTTCTCGCTAGAACTCTACTGCCTTCTGCGAACATACAGTTGCAAGGCCTAGCCGCTCGATTCCGTCCAGAAAGTGATGAAAAACGCATCTTTTTGTATTTTCCTCCTAAAAGGCCTAGATCTGTAAAAAGTGAAGAAACACAACACCATTAGTAGCATCAAGATCTATAAAGGCCTATAAAATGAGGTGAAATTATGCATTTAAAACGCTCTATCAATCAAGTAATGTAACGGATTAGGCTAAGGACGCCACCTTCTCCCAACATACCTCAATCAACATTAATGGTAGGTGACGTGCCTTGACCCGACATACCTCAATCAACATTAATTGTATGTGACCTACCTTGAGCTACTAAAGCCTGCACAGTTGCCTAATACAACGTAACTGTCACATCGGTCAGAATATACTTATGTGTTAGCCAACTAACCCAACCTTGAGGGGAGTATAAGTACCCCCCTTCATTTATTTCACAACACAACATTAAACACTCTCACACCAGACACTAGACAAAAGCAATTAATACCCTCCTTGCCTGAGCACCGCCATACCGTTTTCCATAACCGTCGTTTGTTACCTTACCCGATAGCTTCTTTGTGTATTTTACTGATCGCTTGTCGGGAGGGGAGCATAAAAAATAGTTATAAATTACAACTTAAAATCATCCACAAGGGATTTGTAGATAGTGGTAAGAGGATTGTCCGCAGAGACTCTGTTGGTAAGATGTTAATTCCTTTGATGACCGGTTGTGATGACTTTAAGTCACAGCTTTTGAGGTTTGGTTGTTGGGAAATAAAACTGCAAAAATAAAATAAAACTGAAAAATGTGTCTTGGTCGGAGACTTGGCCAAGACAAGTGGTCAGGAATAAAAACAGTTAAAAGAAGATTTCTGGTAAGAGCATGAGCGAGCTATATTCTTATGATTCGATCATTGATTCATTGATGTTTATCTTTATTTTCATAGTACTGTTATAGAATGCAAGGACTCCTATACACTCTTACTTCCCTCCTCTTCAAATTCCCTAGCGGGTACTCCCAATTAGACAATTCTAACCAAACAGAACCTTGCTAGTTAAAGGGTTTACTAATTTGGCTGACGGTATGATTTTACCGGACACAGCATAATCGTGATCAAAAGCACAGGGGAAGACAGTACCTAACTCAAGCTACCTCACAGTTGAGGCCCTAGGTTATCAATCTGGTCCGAGTTATACTGTTTGTTTTCTTTAGCCTACGCGAGACTAGTTGTTTACTTTAACCTATCCGATTTCGCTCGTCCTCTTTAAGGTTGACTGCAACTTTCAGGTTATAATGCAAGAGTGATCAGTTCTAGAATTTAACAAGAAAGTGATTTTATAAAGTCAGAAAATAAACAATTTCGAAGATAAATATTATTAAGAACAATTTAGATCTCACGAATATAAAATAAACATAGCTCTTAAGCTCTTACCAAGAATGAAGGATGTAGCTATATGAAAAAAATTATTTTATTAATTCTGTAAAATAAAAAACGGGAGGAGATGATCGATTTCCAAGGAGTCCTCGTAGCTTAAATAGTTACACTCCTAGTCCTAATTAAACACAACCTTTTTTCAAAAGAAGATAATGATCTACTTAGTCCCTATCTCAACCTATTTCAAAATAAAAGGATAATGATCTCCTAGTCTTAATTAAACACAAGCTCTTCCAAAAGAAGATAAAATGAGGAGATAATGATCTCCTTAGTCCTACCCTATCTCAACCTATTTCAAAACAAAAGGATAAAGATAAAAGAAAAGAAAATCAAATATATTGTTTGTTGAGAAAATCAAATATTGTTCAAAAAGGGAGATCATGTTAAGGATTCCTGTTGGATATATCTTCAAATCGTGATCATAAATCCCTCAAATTTTGTTGCCACTGCAACTGCTGTTTTTGCATCGTCACGCTTGCTCCAAGTCTCCTACTACAGTCTGTCTCTCTTTTGTGACTGTTTTGGCCAAGCCCGTGGCTAAGACGGTTTAGAATGTGTGATTTTTGCTCTGATTGATGCTCTCCTCATTTTAGCCCACCTCCACGGAATTCTGCACAAGTGAGGGAAATTTATGGATATTAATAACTTTACTGCTTAATTAGCAAGTAATTAGGCAGTAAAAATATGTGAATAAAACACTTAATCATTTACTGACTTGATCGTCGGAGCTTCTACACTAAAAACTCCCTTCGGCGTATTTGCAGGTGACTTAGAGTAGAACCACACCGTTCACACCACCTATTGACAGTAGATATAGACGAATTTACTCTTACCTCATTCACAAGACTATCATTGAGTAGTTTTTTTTTCCAAACTTTTTCTTTGCTTTTCTTTTTGTCTTATTTTTTTAGCTAGACAAGGATTCGTTAAGCCATAAATGATACTCCCTCTGGTCCGAAATGTATGACTTCCTCGCATCCCAATATTCAGTAGGGAACGCATATCTAGGAGGCCAGATGAGGCACTATTTGACCCCAAAAAATTCCGTACTTTTTTTCGAACGTACGTTAATCCTTAACGTACTTCCGAGAAAAAAATCGGGGCAAAATTGTCTCAAATAGTGACTGTTCCGGCCGTCTTAAGATACATTCCGGAACAGTAAAAGCAAATGCTAAAACGTCATACATTTCAGACCGGAGGGAGTACTTCCCTCAAATTCATTTATACTTTGTGTTTACAAAATGTAGTACTCCTTTCTCTTTTCTCAAAAGGATGAACTATTAACTATATTTAAAATACTAAAAAATTATTTGTTAGCAGTTAATTGTGTGGAATATGTTATTATTATCCCTCTAATCGACTAATTAAAAATAATCAGAACACGTTTATAGAAATAATTTAGTGGTAATTAAGTAGAAAATATCAAATAACCTCCTTAAACTTTAAATTGGACATTTAATTGAATTTTTTTTACCAGGTGACATCCTTTTCAACAAGGAGGAAGTAAGTCAATTAGATTAAGGGTCAATAGTGTAAAACCCCCTTGAACTTAGGCCGAAAAACAGACTCCTCCCCTGGACTAAAAAAATTCAAATGGAGGTCCCTGAACTAAAGGTCAATGAAATGCAGGCCCCTACTGTCAGTCAAACTAACTTTCCATTAGTTTTGACTGTCTCTAGCCAGTTTCTTGCAACCGGCTACGAATATTAAAAAAAAATTGAAATCTTAAGTATAAAAGGCAAAATTCATTTTACATTCATTCATTTTACATCTTTCTCCAAAATTTCCTTTCCTTTTAAACGTTTGAATTTTTTCTAGGGTTTCGCTAGAACCCTAGAAATTTCTCCCTCAAAATCACTCACATATTAATTTAGTCAAAATCGCTCCTCCATCTTCATGTCTTCCAGGTCCTCTGAAAGCTATCGGACATTAACGATGTCTGGGAGTTCTGGCCATGGTAATGTCGAGCCATTGAACCTACGGTACAAGAACAGAAATTGCAAGTGTGGGGTAAGAGCTGTGATTAGGGTTTCAGAATCGAGCTCTAACCCAGGTAGGTTGTATTATAAGTGTGGGTATGGTGAGTGTGGGTTCTTTGCTTGGTGCAATGCGCAAGGATCTGCCCCGAGGGATGAAATGAACGATTAGGGTCATCTAAAGGAAGAAATTGTCGAAGCTTTGAGGGTAGAAAGAGATAGTATTTGCAGGCAATTGAAGGAGGTGGTTGTTGCTGCCACATCTGGCAAAGCAGAAGCACCGGCGAAAGGAAATAATTTTTCATCTAATGTCCTATGTCTTTTTGTTCTCGTACTTTTCTATGGTTGTTATTGTAATTTGTAGGATTTTCATCCGGTTTGCAACTTCTAGGGTTCTTTTTTTTCCGTAATTTCTAGGGTTTTTAGTCAGACTATCTAGTTTAGGGTTTGATGTTTGGTTTGTAAATTGAATGGATTGGAATCGGCTTTAATTAAAGTTTAGGGTTTTCGTTAATTGTGCGAATTGTGTCTTTTATTGTTTGTATTTTTTGGTAATTATTGGGTAGCAATTATCATTACCTACGGACGCATGGCTTGGCAAACCAAACGGTGTCACAGCAACGGTTGGGAAACGAGCATTCTGAAACTCCCCAGGCGTCCGTTGAATGCCAAAGGACACCAATCCCTCCTATAAATTGCCTGTATTACTCCTCATTCTCCATCACTTTAATTTGCGTATTTCTGATTTGTTTTCTTTTCTCCATCACTTTCATTTGTTTTTTTCTAACTCTCTCGTGTCTTCAACATGATGAGCATGGCGCTGAAGGAGAAGTTTGTTGAGGAGTCTCTTACGGCCATCAATAACTCCGGCGAGGCAGGGACCATGTGTCATTTCAAGAAGCGGCACGTTGAAGAAGACCTGAAGCGCTTGAGGAACCATCACCTGTTTTACTTGCAGGAGCAGGCAAGGGTGCAGAACTGGTTCTCCACTAAGGCTGTGAGGGAGTATATGGAGCACATTGGCAAAGTCCTGGGGAGCATCAAGGTCGCCATCACGCTGCTGGAACATTGGTTGAGCATAGCGGATATGGAGATATCGGTGGCGCAGAAGGCGCTCGATGCTTGTGATGCGCACCATGGGGAGGTGAAGGATATGCCTGAGAGGAAGAGGAAGAGGGAGAAGTGTGATGATGATGAAGAGGGTCAGGTCTCTGCCAAGTTTGATTAAGTTGATGTTTATGTCTATGTTTATGTTTATGTTTGTTTTGTGTTGCCCAGGATGGGTTGGAATGCTGCAATTGCCTTGAACAATGGTTTTTTTATGTTTCTGTTTATTAGGTTTGTGTTAATTATATTTGTGTTCATGATGTTTATGGGTAAACAATGGTCCTCTTATTTGAATGAAGTTTGAATGAAGTTTGGGTTGCTACTGCCAATTTGTTGTTTGTCATTTTATCTTCTTGCTTGTGGTTAAACAATGGTTGCTTCTTAGTGTAATTCTTGTTGCACTGTCAGGACTTCACAATTGCATAATTCCCATATAATTGAAATTGGCAGTTAAGCCTGAAATATTGGCAGCATAATTCCCAGATATGCATAAAAGCCAAAAAAATACCCTGCACATGAACCAAATACTTGCACCATAAATTCCAAACGCATCACCAAAACGCCTAAAATGACATGTACAAAGGAACCAAATATAAATATTTGGGAACCATAATTTGCATAATTTCCAACCATAAATATGCATAATTTCCAACCATAATTTCCATAATTTCCAACCATAATATGCATAATTTCCAACCATAATTTCCATAATTTTCAACCATAAATATGCTTCAGAAGCCTAAAATAGTACCTGAAACACTAGCAATACACATAGTTCCACAATCAGTAGCATTACCCACAATATACCTAAATCTTCTTGCATTACACATAGTACCTAAAACACTAGCAATAACATTACAGAAATTGTTCCACAACAATTGCATCAAGGTATCCACTTCCTTGTAGGAATGTGATTCTGTGGCAAAGGATTTGATGTAGTCCGTTGCTGAACTGGTTCTCCTGCACTTGATCTTGTTACTGGCCTTGGAGGGAGGAAATTGGCAGTGAGTCCTGGTGGTCTCCAAATCTTCTTCCTAGTCGTTTTCCTGGAAGTCTGACCAGCAATGCTACCAGCTTGTAAGGGGGAAGAGATGACCAATGGACTCCTTCTTATAGTTAGAGTAACCGTAGAGGTAGCCATACTTGCAGTTGTACTTGCAGATCCTTGTGCACTTGCAGTTGCTGCTGCCTGAGCAGTTGCACTTCCACTGTTGGGACCAGTAGCACTTGCACCTCCACTTGAACTTCCCCTTGCCCTTCCAGATAGGGGTGTACAAGAACCGGCCCGATCCGGAACCGGCCCGAATTGGACCGATCCGGCGGTTTTTTTTTTTTTTGAAAAAAAAACCGAACCGGTCCGAACCTTATTGTTCCGGTTCGGTCCGGTTCTTCGGCTCTAAAAAATACGATCCGAACCGTAGAACCGTTAGAACCGGAAATATATATATATTTATATATAAAAATATATATATCTGCAAAACATATCAATAAGACACTTTGCTCCAGTGGTAAGGCATTGACTAAACTTGCAAAGGGGAAGGAGTTCGAATCCCTTCCTAGGCAGATTTTATTTATAAATAGAGTATAGATGAATAAAAGTTTGAAATTGTTTTACAATTAAAAAGAAGAATTCAAAGTTACTCTTTCTAGTATTTAAGATGATAATAAAACAAAACAAATGATTCAATTAACTTACATTTATAAATAGAGTATAGATGAATAAAAGTTTGAAATTGTTTTACAATTAAAAAGAAGAATTCAAAGTTACTCTTTCTAGTATTTAAGATGATAATAAAACAAAACAAATGATTCAATTAACTTACATTTATAAATAGAGTATAGATGAATAAAAGTTTGAAATTGTTTTACAATTAAAAAGAAGAATTCAAAGTTACTCTTTCTAGTATTTAAGATGATAATAAAACAAAACAAATGATTCAATTAACTTACATTTATAAATATATTATAGATGACTAAAAGTTTGAAATTGTTTTACAATTAAAAAGAAGAATTCAAAGTTACTCTTTCTGGTATTTAAGATGATAATAAAACAAAACAAATGATTCAATTAACTTACATTTATAAATATATTATAGATGACTAAAAGTTTGAAATTGTTTTACAATTAAAAAGAAGAATTCAAAGTTACTCTTTCTAGTATTTAAGATGATAATAAAACAAAACAAATGATTCAATTAACTTACATTTATAAATATATTATAGATGACTAAAATTTTGAAATTGTTTTACAATTAAAAAGAAGAATTCAAAGTTACTCTTTCTAGTATTTAAGATGATAATAAAACAAAACAAATGATTCAATTAACTTACATTTATAAATAGAGTATAGATGAATAAAAGTTTGAAATTGTTTTACAATTAAAAAGAAGAATTCAAAGTTACTCTTTCTAGTATTTAAGATGATAATAAAACAAAAGAAATGATTCAATTAACTTACATTTATAAATATATTATAGATGACTAAAAGTTTGAAATTGTTCAAGTGGCAAAAGAAATTTAAAACCGGAAATATATATATAAATATATTTATCTGCAAAAGATATCTATAAGACACTTTGCTCCAGTGGCAAGGCATTGGCTAAACTTGCAAAGGGGAAGGAGTTCGAATCCCTTCCTAGGTAGATTTCATTTTGCAAAGTGGAAGGGCTGGTGGGCTTGGCGGAATGGTTAATGGGCCGGCCCATTGGAAAATAATGAATTTGGCCAAACAAAAAAAAAATCCAGATTGGAACCGGAACCGCACCGATCCGAACCGGGAAAAATGGAACCGATCCGGTCCAGACCGTATTGATCCGGTGCGGTCCGGTTCCATAAAAATGAAAACCGTAAATTACGGTTCGGATCGGTTCTAGGCCTAAAACCGATCCGAACCGGACCGTGTACACCCCTACTTCCAGATCCACTTGCCCTTGCCCTAGACCTAGTAGTCATTGGAGTAGTTGTAACATTTACACAGACGTCTGCACTTGCATACCCTTCATTTTCCTATAACAAAGATAAGTAAATTTTAATGACAGTTCATAAAAAATTGGCAGTTAGCAAAATAACTCACACAATAATTACCTCAAGTCCAGGATCAGGTTCATTAGGAGATGGTGCCTGTGTAGTGTCAGCATCATTACTACTTGCATTGGGAGTTGGTGCATCAGTGGGGATTGCGGGTGGTTCTTGTCTTCTTCTCTTCCTTAATGGTGGTATGTCAGCCCTCATAGGAAGTGGACAAGTCCTTGTATTGTGACCTCTTCCTCTACAATTTCTACAAGTCATTACAACCCCATTCCGCAGAAGTCTGTTTGGGTTGGGGGGTCCAGCTTCTCCTGCTTCTCTCCTTCTCTTAGTCCTTGGTCTGCCACTCTGTGGCATAACTTGAGGAGGTTTAATTTCATAACAACCTTCCACTACTGGCCATTCACTTTTGTCTGGGACAGGAAGAATGCCATCACAGTAAGACGAAAGGAATACACTCTTCCGATATGCTACATGTACAAAGTCATGGGGATTTTTCCTTTGGAATAAATAAGCTGCAGCTGCATGCCTACAAGGCAGCCCAGTTAAGTCCCACTTTCTGCAAGTGCAAGTCTTCAGCTGCAGGTCACACGTCCCTCTTTCACCATTAATATGCTCAACCTCAAACTTTTGCAGCTGGGAGTGTGGATACACTATGTATGACTGGCTGTCTTGGATACACTTTTCCAGCCTGTTGAACCATTTGGGACATATTGTTCCCTGATACAACTGCATCCCTTGATACTTAATGTAGAACCTCTTCATCAATAACCTTCGAATAATCTCCAGACAAGTTAATATTGGTTTTTTCCTTGCAATTCTGCCACATAAAAAAAAAGTGTTAACTTGGTTTAGAATGAAAAGTTTAATACAGTGATTAAGATGGCATATTACCTTATATAAGAATTGAAGCTCTCACAGAGGTTATTGAGAAGAAGATCACACATCACCCAACTGTTGAACGCATGTCGTGACCATCTTCGAGGATTTATTCTCTTCAGCCAATCATGTGCGGTAGGATTTTGGGCCTTGATCAGCTCCAAATGAATGTTAAACTTTGCCTCTGTGTATGCTCTTGCTGCATCCCATAGATGGTCTTTCATGAACTTGCTTCCACCAAACTGCCCTTTGAAATTCTCCTATATGTGCCTCACACAATACCTATGGTCCACGTCCTTCAAAACAGTGTCAAATATACTTTGCAATCCCTGCACATGAGACCATAGGTCACTCTATTGGATAACATGATAAAATAAGTACTAGAAATGATAAAATAAGTACTAGAAATGACTAAAGAAGTACTATAAAATGACCTTTTGCCTGTCTGACATAAAGCATCATTCGTCCAAGTCCCCAATGTCCTCTTGTAATCTCTCCAAAAACCACAACCAGTTCTCCTTGTTTTCTGAGTCCACCACAGCCCAAGCTAAAGGAAAGATGTTACCATTGGCATCCTTTCCAATTGCTGACAATAGGTGTCCCTTATAGGTCCCCTTTAAATGACACCCATCAATGCCAACAAACGGCCTACAACCTTTCAAAAAGCCACGCTTGCAAGCTGCTAGACACATGTACAACCGTTGGAAAAAACCATCTGGAGCAGTAATCTTAACTGTGCTACCAGGATTAGACTTCCTCACAGCCTCAGCATAGTTCCACAACAATTTATACTGCTCCCCATGCTCTCCCTCAATAATACCTTGTGCTATTTTCTTTGCCCTAACAAGCTTGTAGTATGAAACTGATAGGAACTTCTCCCTTCTGATCCTATTCCCAAGGATCTCCAAATCAGTGTCCAAATTATCCCTGAAATCTGCCAAATAGGTATGGGCTACCCATCTGCTAGTCGCTCTGCGGTGTTCAACATCCTTGCCACAGTAATGGATCCTATTGAATGTTTTAATCTGAAAGCAAGACCTATCTGCTGATGGAGATGCATGTATTCTCCATCGACATTCATTCTTGCAGTGGGCAGTGATCCTACTTTTTTCATTCCTCACAAACCTAAAATCATGTCCGTCTTGCAGAGAGTAAGCCATCAAAGCCTTCCTGAAAACAACATGAGTAGCAAACCTCATCCCAACCTCTAACTTAATTTCCCCACCCAAATCTGTACTCTCGTTGAATTCTGAGTACTTAAACCTCTGCCTAGCACTTTCTTCCTCACTGTCTGAACATGGGGGGCTGTCTAACACATCACTGTCCTCGTAGTCAGTCTCCACATCAGGCACATTGGGACAAGAACTTGTAGCTGGTGGCCTATTCACCCTGTCACTTCTGCATTGCTCACCCCCCAAATTGAAATCCTCAAACTCTACACCAGCATCCTCAGTCCCATCACCAAAAAGGTCCTCTTCAGACCCATCTTCTGAATCTACAAAATCACTAAGTTCATCACCACTACTTTCACTATTGGCTTCCCAACTGTATGTTCTATCAGCATGGCTGTCATATCCACCTTCATCATCTGCATCATGATCAAACTGAGGATGATCATTTTCAACCCTCTCAAATGCATCAGCTTCCATCCTTCCACCCCTCTCACTACTCTCAACTCCATCAGCTTCCACCCTTTCATCTCCATCATGTACATCAACTTCCACCCTCTCATCTGCATCATTTGCATCAGCTTTCACCCTCTCATCTGCATCATGTACATCAGCTTCCACCCTCTCATCAATATCAGCTGCATTTGCTTGCACCCAATCACCACTATCACCTGCATCAGCTTCCACCCTCTCACCACTATCACCTGCGGGTTCACTATGGTCTATATCATCGAAGGTAAGCATCAAGGGAGGACACGTAAGCTCAGTGCTATAACATGCTGACACGCCTTCCATTTCCTCATCACTACTACTATCAACATTATTCACAAATATGGGGGTGTGGACTCCATGTTCCACATACACTTCCACTGTATCCTGACCATCTAGTACCATCTTATTTATGATTCTCTTCATTTGTTTTTCCGTTCTCAATGACCTAATACCTTTCTCCATTTCTTCCCATGGATATTTAGCATCATAATGCAGTGCATTGTGAGCATATCCTTTGCTCTCCACTATTTTATGAACGTCTGCAATTGAAAGCTTCTGATGCTCTTTTTGCAAACAAACCTCCATTGCATCTACGTAACGTAACTTTGGAGCAAATACCCATACTCCACCCATGAATATTCTCACAGTCAACAACATTCTGTCATGGATTAACACCAAATTAATACTAACAGCACTAACAGTAAACCCCTAATCCTATTGAATATTCAAACCCTAATCGAATATTTCTTTAATCCATTCTGCCACATTCCGTATTTCTTTATTCAAACCCTAAGCATTACCCACAATATAATAACGCGTAAAAGTAAAGGAGAAAAGTCACTGACCTTGTTCTGAGAGCGACAACACGCTACTTCAAACGACAAGAACTGGTGGACAAGTTGGAACAACTCGACAAGGTGGGCCTATCATCCTTCGTCGCCTCCCACACACTGACAAGAACAACTTATGCTTTGACACACCTCGACAGACCTTTAACTTTTCACCGCGCAAAATCACCGCTCTCAAATAAAGAGCTGCGGGTCAAACGCGAATAACCTCCACCAAACAATCTTCTCCAACGCTACCTTCAAAGATTAATCTTCTCCAACCTTGCTGTTGCACTGTTGATCAAGAAGAGTTTTTCATTTCCGCGTGAAAAGTTTTGAAATCCGGATTGCCCTTTTGTTTTTTGTGTTTTCCCTTTTATATTTTCGCACTTGATCTTTGTAATTTAATTCTGCAGGTAACCGGTTGTGAAGGAAATGGTAAAAGATTTATTTCATGACGATAGAACATTATTTGTGTATTTGTTTAAAAAGATCACAGGTAATTCAAAAAGAAAAGAAATGTCTCATTTCTAGTGGCTAGTGTTTGAAAAAAGTAATATACTGTATTAAATAGTAAAAGATTTATTTCATGACGATAGAACATTATTGGAATATTGATATACATTAACTTATATTAATTTAATATTTTTTACTCCCTCTGGCACGAATTATATGATTTCCTCTTATCCCAATATTCAGTATGGAACACATATCGAGGAGGCCGGATGAGGCACTATTTGACCCCAAAAAATTCCGTACTTTTTTTTGAACGTACGTTAATCCTTAACGTATTTCAGAGAAAAAATTCGGGGCAAAAATTGTCTCAAATAGTGACTGTTCCGGCCGTCTTAAGATACGTTCCGGAACAGTAAAAGCAAATGTTAAAACGTCATATAAAATGTACCGGAAGGAGTACAACACATGAATGGATAATACGCGTTGTAACACAAACAATATATAGCTACCCGTACTCAGCATTCTCCAACAAACAAAATCTTCTTGGTTTTGTTTTTTGCTTTTTTTGCTTTGTTTGGAAAACACGTTATCTTCAACTAACATTAAATTGGGATAAGTTTATCACCGAACTATTGTTTATATAATTTAGTCACTAATTTTTTTAATATTAGACGCATTACCCGCTCCATCTAATTTTAATATGCTATTTTGTACGAAAATAGTTACTAAGTGTTCCAAAATTTTATTAAACTTTCAAGTTTGGTCTTTATAATTTAAAATTCAATCAATCTTTTTAAAAAACTAAAATATTATAATTTTAAAAATTATATATTTATAAAATTTCTTTTTTTATTTTTTTTTATTTTTTTTCTATGACTTACATATATAATATTGAGGTGCTAGTGAGCCTCATGCAACCTAATTATATTGGAATTTTCAAAAGATCTTATCTTTGAATACTTTTTCAATATTTTAGGAATTTATTAATTATTATTTATATTTTTTTTTGGTGCCAAAATGCAGTGGTCCAACGTGGCATAAAACAACATTGGAATTTTTTCAATATACTCTTATTTTCCTATTTATTCATTATTTATATTTTTTTCATATTTTTATTGCTAAAGTGTAAGATCGAAGTTGGGATCTTCTAGTTCTTGTCCCTTAATTAGCTTTTGGTACGACCTTTTATGTTATGTTAATTTTATGTAATTAAAAAAATGACAATTTTTATATATGAACTACAAATCTTAAATCAAAATATTTGTAAAAATTGAGTTTCATGAGTTAAAAATAATAAACTAAGTACTTTAACTTTAGAATTTCAATTGATATTTAATCAATAATGATAAGTATGTTGTTATTTTTTCTACAATTATGACGACTCATGAAACATAATAAAATACAAAAGTATTAAACTCAATGGGATAATCCTAAAATTTAGGAAGTGCATGATATTAATAATAAAAACTCATGTCACAACTCTATAATTTATTTATTTATTTAAAAATCAGAAGTTATCAGATTAGATTATATATTTATATGTATATATAATGAATAATTATGTAACACATGTCAGACAGTGTCTAAGATTTAAAATCAGAGAGCCCAAATTCAACCTTTTTACGTTAGACGGCAGCTCGTAAGGCATAGACTGCGCCGTGTTGTTTTAGGACCATTCGTGTTTTTAGGGACGTGTCACACAAGCGCGTTAGGGATGACTTCTTCCTCTTTTTCTTTCCCGAAATAACCAAAAATAGTCTATACAATCACGTCATTAAAATGCGCGCAAAAGAATTCGCTGAATGTCTCCTAGAAAAAGTAGTTGGGTACAAGAAGGGACGTATGAAAATAAAAATAAAAGGCTAAATAAGGTTAAATGTCAAATTGAGTAATAGAGTTAACTTTTTTAAACACATTGATCACCTAAATTTCTTATTTAAGATGTAGGAAAGATTGAATTACATCTACGAGTAATTTGTATGCAGAAGTACTGGGAGAATCATCCGAAATCATTTGAACAACAACACTCTTATTACCCACGAGAGAATAACCTTGTATAACCCCCCATCCATGCTTCATGGAGACTGAAGTACATCCTTAAAGTTCAACTTTAAACGCATTACATGCTGGAGCATAGTGGAAAACCCGCCAAATCAATTGCTCGTGACATCATCTCTCATCACCCCACCCGTAGCAACTTGTAGGCAGCTGCGTCTAAAGGCTCGATCATAACTTATCGACGGGCGCTCATCAGTAACACCCATTATTAATTGGTTTTGCCCCTCAATATAAGCATCTTTTTTTTAGTGTAAATTGAAATAAATAAGGTTGTAAGGAGTTAGGAGATTGTACAAATCAATCCTAATCGGTGACGGAGCTGAGGTGCACATTTAATAATTTAGAAATTAAAATTTATATTATAATTAAAAACCAAAATTTACAATTGTGTAATTTGATAAAATTGTTGAATAATCAACCCATTGTCATTAGTATCAAATACATAGTTTTCTAAGTAACCAAACAATTAATTAACAATTAAAAAGGAATTAAATTATTTGAAAGATACATTAATAGAAAAAGATAATCTATTTACGTCTTATAAACAATACATTTATGGTCCCCTATTCTTTTCACTCTAATTTGTCTTCTAAAATTGAAGTTTTGTTGTTTCTAAATTTGCATAAAATGGATAGAGATGGTGAGGTTATAGAGTGAATGAGTTACTAATTACTTTACTCTTTTAAAATTTTCAGTTTTTGTATATTTTATTAGTTTGAGTATTAAAAAATTATTTTATTTTTATCACTTGACGTAAATGACCTACCTTACTGAAAGAACTAATAATTTCATATATTGATATAATTCTCTCAACTTTTTAGCTTGCTTTATTAATTTTAGTTTCTTTTATATTAATGTTACATTTCATGATCAACTTGGTTGATAGCTTAGGTAATCAAAATCAACTATTAGTTTGGTAATCATAACGATTCTTATTCTTGTGGGAATGGTCCTTTATTAAAGTTGCAACGATCTGTGCACGTACGTACTTGCGGGTCAGAACAATATAAGTTTTAATGTACACACTCACTCACTATTGCTGTTGTTACACCAATGTCCTACCATAGCTTACATAGTAACATACATGTTCCCAATTTGTGCTCTGTTGAGTCTTGCCCATTGGACCATTGGATCCGTAAATACAGTACTAGCTCCTTATAATTAGTCGATGCTCAAAGGATGAACAAGGACGGAAAGGATCTGCTTCTTATTCTCGTCCCGGTCCTGAATACCAAACCCGTCTCCATCTTGGTAGAGATTGTGTGCCACTCGTGCCATGTTGGTGTTTATGTCAAGGAATAATTGCAGTACAGGTGATTGGGCTAAGCATTTTCCATTTATTTTCTTCCAAAATTTACTGATTATCTCATTGATGTGCTTCCTAGCTACCTCTTCTGAAACCTTCTCTTCTTTCATGTAACACATTATTGATGAAGCAGCATCTCCTCTCTCTTGTTCCGCCTGTACGAGGTAGTTCACTCAGATAAATTCTCAGCAATTTACATGTGGTAATAGTGAGAGTATTCGATAATTACTGGTTTACGGTACCTTCCTCATATTCATAATACCTACGTCTCCAAGTATCCGCTATGAAAAACATTCCTTAATAATTACCTTTGAAGTCCCAAGGTCATTAATAGGCGAATTATGAGAGAGACACTATGCACAAGGTCCTGGTTTTTCCCCAAAAAATTGATCGTCTCTTCCATCGCATCTCCATCCATTATAGAGAAGAAAGAATGGATAGAAAGCAACGCCCCTGACGATGAAATCCAGGCGTTACTCAAATACTCTTGTAACGTTGGTGTGTGTCCTGAACTGTACCATCTTGCTTCCACAAATAATGCGTTGCAAAAGTCTGCCCACTGAAAACCAAGATTAGAGTGAGAATTAGAAATTAAATATTAATTGTATACAAAATTTAAGCTGTAGATCAGATTAGTATATATATTAACTGCTGTGTTCAAGTAAGGTTGAACACGGATCCAGCCAGCCCTTCTCCCTTTGAATTTCAAGAGCACCCTCATTAGTGATGTCGTACAGCGCTTGGAAACATGCCCTCATAGATTCTGGCAGCGATCGGACTTCCTTTGGATCCCACCTGAATTTATATTAAAAAGGTATATAAGAAGATGTGCAAAGTTTGATTAATGTTTACTATGTATTATCCGTAATATATTTATAATCATTTCTTAACCTGTTAACAGCGTGTGTGAATTGTTGTAGTTCCTTCAATGAGCCATAAACATCGTAAACGTCATCTATGATTAATATCATAGCAATGACTTTAGTGAACCATTTTCTAAAGCAACTGTATTGATTTCTTGATTTCCGCTTCCCTCTCCTTCCTCTCCATCATCGCCTTCTTGATTTCCGCTCCCGAATCATTAGGTTGAGTCGCCGGCGAGTCCGACTCCCCACCGTCTCCTATTCGGCTCTCTCCTCTCGCCTCTTCTCAATGGCCCTGGGAATGAAAAATCGGCTTCTGGTTCTGGAAACTGTGAGTGTGGGAGAGGAATTGTTGTTAGAGATAGGAGGGGGCTTGTATAGAGTGAAAAGGGTTGTTTCTTGCGCCAATTTTGAAAATGTTGAAGAAGGAAGCGGTGAGAATGAGATAGGAACTTTGAGAGAGAGTGGGTGCTGATTTGGAGGATAAGAGAGATTTTTGGATGTTGTTTGTTTCACTGATTAGGCCCAATTTATTATAACGACATTGGGCTTTTTTAATTCTAAACCAACTCCATGTATCTTTGCAAATACGGGTCGGTCCATCTGAAAAATGTGACTGAATTTATTCGAATTTTAAATTGTAACATTAGAATCAGATTTGTTGATAAAAAATTTTAAAAAAATCCTATTCGAATTTATCAAAATTCGATCCGAACTTCTGAATGTTCACCCCTAATTATCAGGGATCAAAGTGAAACCTACATCATAAAGATACATAACCAGTTAAATTACAATTCTATGTGTGAGTTTCTTCTGTTTATTATATATATATATATATTTATTTATATTGATATTAAAAATATTATATGATTATTTAAAATACAAAAGGATTAATTGTATAGATTAAATAAGTTAAGGGTCTAAATCATGTTTATTTATTTATTTTAAATATCACGGGTCTTTTACATTTGAATGATAGTGTAGATGCGTGAGGTACTTATTACACCTTAGAATATTGAAAAAGGAAAAGACTTTAAAACGGAAAAAAGATAATTAAATAAAACAAAATTGAAATGAAGGTTAAACCCAGAGACGCATTATTACGTCATTGGGCTTTGGTCCATTTAAAATGGGCCGAGAACTCGCGACGATTGACGCAAGGTGCGTTAGCGTTACTAGGTGGAAAAGTTCTGATAAAAACAGAGCGTCACTAATCGTGGCTAGCTAGAAGCATTTTATTTTTTTATTTTTTTAAAATAGTTATATTATTAATTATTATTAAAATCGTGGCATGCACTAACCAATTGAACTACAATTTCATGTGCATAAACATTTTTTTAGTGCCGGTTGATAATCTAAATAACAGGTAATGTAATGAATATTTGTCAAAATATTATTGGTGTGGTATTGTTTTTTAAGGATGTAAATGCATGTTTCCTCTGTATATATTAGGATACTTATTCCTTATTTTTAAGCTGTGATGAAATGAGAGGATTACTTTGTGGTCCTCTAGGGTTCTACCTCCATAACTCCCCACTCGAAAAAAGCTTTGGTCATGATGAGAATGAGTGAGTCCTACTTTGTCCTCCTAAGTTCCTAAGTAAGGTTATCTGTCAATCGTGCACCAGTGGGTGTTTTCGTTTGTTTATTGGTACAAAATGCATCGGTTTTGATTAAAATATCGATTTCGGTTGGTATCTCGTTATCTTACTTTTTTTATATATACTTACATATTATAAATTTATAAAATTCAACAAACTTATAATATATTTTTAGTAATAGTATAGGACGTACCGTTCATATATATCGTTTAATATTTAACTGGTTGGTATAAAAATTGATATATTTTATATATAATTTTAATATTAAAATAGAACGGACGGAACATACCAACACGTCCCAACTCGTAAGTACAAAATCTAACACCCAACTTCTCTCATGTTTTAATAATAGGACAAAATTTGTGGGATTGAGCTCTTCTAATTTTCTTTTAAAAATGATCAGTCATGTTAGAAGAATTTGAACCGTTCAATAAAATTGGACGAATGAGATTAAAAATTCAAGTAATTAATGAGTTGACTACTTGTTGAATTTTATTGACTAGTCAACTCATTAATTACTTAAATTTTTAATCTCATCCCTCCAATTTTATTGAACGGTTCAGATTTTTCTAACATGACTGGTCATGTTCAAGAGAAAATTAGAAGAGCCGGATCCAAATTCGTGCGTGCCTTCCTATATCGGGGAGAGGAGTTATTGAGCGAGATTCATATATTTTTTTTAATATTTCTTATTTTATTATATATGTATAGGATTTTTTTTGCTAACCTGCCCACTTCAGTATTGTGTCCATTTTTATTGGACACAAATTACCCTTCCTTTACATTAATTTTATTAAAACACATGGGGATAAATATTGTAGTTCTAATTATTTCTCTACTCTTCTAATTACTACCACATTAATTAATTGACATTTATTGAACCTGTTGTATAAATAGCCTTGTATGCTTGGCCATATAGTTGCAAGCCATCAAGCCATATAGCTAAGTGATTTCATCTCATAAAGTTGCAAAATCCTAGGGAAAAAAAATCCAAGACATGGGTTCTTGTAACGCAAACACCTTCAGCAGCAGCTCTCTTGATCCAAAAGAATTTAGTACCGAGTCAAAAAAGATGGTTGATTTCATCTCTGACTACTACAACAATGTTGAAGAGTACCCAGTTCAGAGCCAAATGAAGCCAGGGTATTTGGCCTCTAGGTTGCCGAATTCCGCACCTTATAGTTCAGAATCCTTAGAAGAGATTCTGAAAGATGTTAAAGAGAGCATCATACCAGGCCTCACTCATTGGCAGAGCCCCAACTTCTTTGCTTATTTCCAAGCGAACGCAAGCACTGCTGGGTTCCTTGGTGAAATGCTATGCTCAGGGCTCAATGTTGTGGGCTTCAACTGGATTTCTTCTCCCGCCATGACGGAGTTGGAATCTATTGTGATGGATTGGTTGGGGAAGATGTTGAAGCTTCCATCTTCGTTCCTCTTTTCAGGGAGCGGAGGTGGTGTCTTGCATGGAAGTACATGCGAGGCCATAGTTTGTACACTGGTTGCTGCGAGAGACAGAATGTTGGAAAAGTTTGGAGAAGACAAGATCACCAAGTTGGTTGTTTATGCTTCTGACCAAACACATTCCACTCTCTTTAAAGGCATCAAATTGGTCGGCATTCCACCCTCCAACTTTCGGTGCCTCTCCACATCATCCTCTACTGGCTTCTCCCTTTCGCCTCAAACTTTGAGAGAAGCCATTGAAAATGATGTTAAGTTGGGTTTCTTACCCTTGTATCTGTGTGCTACTATTGGTACAACGGGTTGTGGTGCTGTTGATCCTTTGAAGGAGCTAGGACAAGTTGCCAGGGAGCACAATTTGTGGTTCCACATCGATGCCGCTTATGCAGGTACGTACATGCAGTTCATTTCATTTTAGCTAAAGCAAAGCACATGAGTACAACAAAACAATTGCTACTAACCATTGAATAATATATCTGCTTTTTAGCCTTGCCTAACTTTTCTAGATGTCATTGAAAAACCCCTAAAGAAACGCAAATGCATATATGTAATCGATCGAAAACTAACATTGTCGACGATTACTGAGATTGTATGGATTTCATTCAATGTGGTGCAGGTAGCGCATGCATATGCCCTGAATATCGGCATTACTTGGATGGTGTGGAGCTGGCTGATTCTCTGAGCATGAATACACACAAATGGCTTCTCGCCAACATGGACTGTTGTTGCCTCTGGGTTAGAAACCCAACTGAATTAACGCAATCATTAAGCAGTGATGCAGAATTCTTGAAAAATGAGGCCAGTGAATCTAAACAGGTAATCGACTACAAAGACTGGCAGATAGCACTAAGTCGGCGATTCAGATCCATCAAGCTCTGGATTGTGATTCGGAAACATGGGTTAGTCAACCTTATGCGCCACATAAGGAGTGATGTGGCCATGGCTAAGAGGTTCGAGCCATTGGTTGCTAAGGACAACCGGTTTGAAGTGGCTGTACCTAGGCACTTCTCATTGGTTTGCTTCAGGCTCAAACCAGCTAATCATAACGAAGTTGATGGGTCAGGATTGAACCGGAAGTTGTTGGATGCCTTGAACCAGAGTGGGCGAGCTTTCATGACACATGGGGTGATTGGTGATGTGTACGTGTTACGGTGTGCTATTGGCGCAACTCTTACTAAGGCGCATCATATCGATGAGTTGTGGAACTTGATTCAAGAAAAGACCAACTCTATCCTCGTTGCATCCAATTAATATCGATGTTTCGGAAGAGCAGAAATTACACCGGAAAAGATTGGGATATAAAATAAAAGTATCCAATACTAAAAAAAAAAACTATTTATGAAATATGTTGAAGAATAATTTATAAAAATGTTTATGCATACTAGTAATTACTAGAAATTAAATAAAGTTGAGTGTGGTCAATTAGTTGGAAATGTCAACTACGTTAATCTCTAGGTACTTTGTATTTTAAACCCTCCCCTGAAAATAAGTCAATTTCCCCAAGAATGTGATTTTTAGGCTTGTAATAATAATAAATGAGATAACTAATTTAAATAATTATGATAATAATAATTCTTCACCATTTTTGCTTTTTACAAACTTTAAGAAATTTGGAGAAGGAAAAAAGAAAGGGCAACCAGCATCAATTGCGCATACATCCCTATACTTGGATTTGTAAAATATCTGGCTCGAGGATTATGGTTTGCCACCGGAACCATTAATGTCATTACTCGCAATTCGGTTTGTATCTTAATATTTCGATATTTGGGTTAATACACTCACGGTCTCAAATGTTTGTCATTTTATTGTAATCAGCCTTAAACGTTTTTTTTCTTCTATTTTTATCGCACTCAAATATTTTATCCATAGTTTAAAATAGTCTCAACTGTCAAAAAAACGTTAATGGAGACAAAATCCGTTAGATTTTATTATTTTAATAATTATTTTTGACAATCGGGTCTCACACTTCAGAATTTTTTTAAAAAAAATATAGAAAATTAAGAAAAATCTAATAAAATAGCTAGAAAAAATTATTTTAAAAAATCTAATAAAATAAGAAAGATATTTTTTAAAAATATAGAAAATTAAGAAAAAACTAATAAAATAGGAAAATATAATATAGGAAAAGTAGGAAAATATTTTTTAAAATCTAATAAAATAGAAAAAAACTCATGTAAAACTTGATAATTCATTTCGAAATTAAAAAAAAAAACCAGAAAATTAAAACAAATATGAAAATGTAAAAAATCATACAAATTTAAAATTTTAAAGGCATGTTCATAATATGATAACAGCCAAGAGAATATTCCTTTCGCACAATGTGATAAAAGTTTCGGCTGCAACAACAAGAACAAAACCATCAGTAGAGAAGGTAGCAGCTCTCATTGACTTTTTCCTTCAAGGACAAAGATACTTCAAGTGAGAAGAAGTTTTCAAGTTTGAGCCAGTCAGATAAGTTTCCAAGCATTTGATTTTAGAACTAATTTAAATTTCACGGTCATCAAATAGGTTGTATAGTTGGATGCAATAGTTCTCTGACATAAGGCAGCCAATCTAGCATTATGACCAAAGGCAACCCCACTCTATAAGCCCTTGCTTATTTGTGGAATAGAACAAGGAAACTGAAAAGCAGAGCACAAAAGTTTGCAGTGAATTCTTTCTCCACATTAGATAATTTGGTTAAACACATACAAGCAAGTGAATATGATACATCAAAAGATCAAATAGACAATTGGATACGAACAGACTAACAACGTTTTGTAAAATACCATATCAAACTAACCTTGATCCCTGAAATGAACTTCAAAATAAAGAAAATAGTCTTTTGTTCTTTTTTTAATGTGTTTTTTTGTTTATAAATGGGTTTTGTATTGTGGGGTGTGCCATAGACCTTCACTTTGTCAAGAACGAATGGGGCTCATCTACCTATCTTCTTATCCCTGGGTAAGTACGTATGCTCAGGAATTCAGAATCTACTTCTGAATTATTTATTAGCATTTAGCAATAATGTTTTTTGTTTTATTAGGTGAAAATCTATTAGATCTTTGCCATTTTTAAAATACTTACCACATCATTTTATTTGTTGCTCATCAAATGTATCCGGTAGATTTTTTTTCTGTTACAACTTTACAATGACTTTTTGCCGTTAAGTGGGATGTATTCTTTGTTTGTTCGTACCGTAGTGAATAATTGCGAGTAAATTAGGGTTGATGATGAAGAATTAATTTTTGATTGATGATTATGAAGATAGATAGAACATGTTTTTGGGTCCATAATCCCACCCGACTCTGAATAAGTAATCTCTGCAAAATCCAAGTCTTGCAGATTCAGGAGATGTTACATTGTTTAATCAGTAAGTTGCTACTCACAATATTCTTAAATGATCTGGACGTCAATGCAGGCATGAGCTTGTGGGAGGTGACGGAGGAGGGGAGCGAGGTAGAAAAATTCCAAGTTGGTGTAGGATGCATGATTGGGTCTTGCCGCCCTTGCAATAGCTGCAATGACAACCTTGAGAGTTACCGTCCAAACACCATCCTTACTTATAGTTCCAAGTACTTTGATGGATCAATTACCTACGGCTGATATTCTGTCACCATAGTTGCCGATGAGCATTTTGTGGTTCGTATCCCAGATTGCTTGCCTCTTGATGGCGCTGCTCCTCTGCTATGTGCATGGATCACAGTTTAATTATAGCCCCTTGAAGTTTTTCGGACTCGACCGACCTGGTCTGCATATAGGTGTGGTTGGCCTTGGTGGGTTAGGTCATGTGGCAGTGAAATTGGCAAAGGCTATGGGGGGCAATGTGACAGTGAGTACTTCCCCTAACAACAAGCAGGAAGCTATTGAACATTTTGGTGTTGACTCATTGGCCGTGACCGAGATCAGATGGCGGTAAGTTAAAATGTATAGAACATTTTGGAAAAATATTTAGTGACCACCAGGTGGTGGCTTTGGATAATCTTAATCCTCCATTAAGTCTGCACTATGGGATTTTTTTTTCTGTTGTGTAGGCTGCTTTTGGGCTCATTGGATGGGATAGTTAACACAGTCTCTGCTATACATCTTGTTTTGCTTTTGCTTGGTCTGTTAAAGTATAACGGAAAGCTAGTGTTGGTTGGTATACCACCAAAGCCACTGCAGCTGCCAGTGCTTCCTCTGCTCATGGGTATGTACATGATGATGTGTATTGATTTTTTCAGTCTTGCTGAGTGTGCTCTCTGTTCTTTCTGGGCAGATATCTAATCTCACTGGAGCATTATCTGTGCATAAAGGAGAGGGATGATCGTTCCAATATGATTATACATGATGTTCATAGATGGATTTTAATTTGCCTAGAGCCATAGTTGATGGGTATTGAGATGTTTATGCAATGCTTAATTCATTTTGTTATGTCCTGATCATATTACAGGATTTGAGTATGATGTATTGAACTATTTTCGTCGAGGTTTATGAAGTTATATATGACATGGTATTCCCTTTATTAAACAGACAGCTCTAACTAACAACTATCACACGCCTAATATTCCATCAGTTCCCACATTGATGAAGGGCCTCGTTAAGGAATCTAGTAAAGTTACTATGAGATGATCCTCCAATATCTGTAGCTTTTTCAGCTTTCTTTTTCCATTCCAATGCCTTCTGTCTCATTTCGTTACCACTATCCCCTTCTATCATTTCCTTAACAAGATCTTCGATTTCATTTCGCTTCACGTCATGATCCACCTCCACACCAATGCCCCATTCCACGCACGCGTATCTGCAGTTCAT
The DNA here is from genome assembly GCA_963691705.1 of Viola odorata. Classification (NCBI taxonomy): domain Eukaryota; kingdom Viridiplantae; phylum Streptophyta; class Magnoliopsida; order Malpighiales; family Violaceae; genus Viola; species Viola odorata. The sequence continues at coordinate 61,825,429 of OY829540.1, forward strand.
ATGTTGATCAGCAAAGAAATGCCAGCATATCAGTGGCACCCCGCCGCATACAGCTTCCAGGATAGAATTCCACCCGCAATGTGTCAGGAAAACACCAATCGAAGGGTGTGCAAGAACTCGATCCTGAGGACACCAACTCACTAGCAATCCTCTATCACCAATATCTTCAAGAAATTCTTTAGACAAGACTGCTGATTCACCCATCACCAAATCAGGCCTAATTATCCACAAAAATGGATGATTGCTATTCGCGAGGCCCCAGGCAAATTCTTTCAAGTTTGCATCTGTCACCAAAGCCACACTTCCAAAATTTACATACACTACAGAGTTAGGCTTTCTTTTATCAAGCCAATCAAGACAGCTTGAATCTTCCTTCCATAAGCTTGAACCGAGTGACTTGGATTCAGTGTCAGGCATGTGGTTTGCAAGCAAGACAAGTGGACCTACAGTGTAAATTCTTGGGAACTTATTAGCAATTATGGCCTTTAACGCGTCGTGTTCGAACTCATCAAACGTGTTGAAGATAATTGCAGAAGACTTCAAGCAGTTCTGAGTTTGTGATCCCTGAAAATCAAACATTAATTCAGCATTGGTAGTCCTAATAAAGGAAGGTAGGTCTTTCAATCGAATGTTGTTCAGGCCCGGGATCCAATCAATGGGAGTATCGCCATCTCGAAGGAAATTTTCTTCTGAAATTAATGAGACATTACAAGTTACATATAGCAATAAGTATCACAAAAGCTTTTCTCAAAAAAGAACAAAAAAGTATTACTAAAGGATAGGCATAAAAAATTTGACGACTAAATGATCCATTCCTAGCATTACAGCAAGTATTAAGGGTACGCAAAGGTAAGAGCGGGTTGACACTCTCAACGCTGGTTCGATTTGTGTACGGAAAAATTAACAAGTTATAGCACTTAACCATTTCGAGCGTCAATTGTACGAACATTCCTAACCTAGTCAGTTGGTTCATATGTAAAAGCAAAAACAAGAAAAGAAGAACCTTTATATGGTATGAAGGCTCTTTTGATGAGTTCAGTGAAGTGTAAATATCCCATGAAGCTACAAGCCGAGGCAGTCCAAAACTGAACCTGTGGTATGCTTAATTCCTCTGCAGGCTTTATGCAGAAGCTCATGAGTCCATCTGAAACTATACAAGAAACAGGAGGCGCCTCAGCGGATGAATTCAACTTCCTTAGCAACTCTCTGAAAGGTTCCAAACAATTCTTCCTGATGGAATCGCACAAGCTCGGAATATCAGGTGGAGTATCATCAAGATCAGAGCGAGCCAGCCCATCAGGAATTGTCTTGAACTGGAAATCAGACAACCCTTTAACAGAATCCAAACCTCTAGACCGGATTAGTTGTCTATGGATGAACTCGGTGTTGACAAAGGTTATATGAAAGCCTTTTGAGTGTAATAGTTTGGCTAGTTGCATCATGGGGTTAACATGGCCTTGAGCTGGAAATGCAACACATACTGCATGTGCTTGTCTTGCTCCAAGGCAAATCATTTAGCCAAAAACCTAAAATTGAAAGAGCAGACAAGGGGTGGGAAATAATTTATGATATGAATATTTCTTGGTTATAAATTTCTGGTGGGATCTTTTCTTTTGATAAGCTGATTTGAACTTTGAATTTTTTAAGATATCCCAAAACTCTCCACTAGCAGACCAATCGCAGTGGCTTGAGTTGGACTTTACTTTATCTCTTTGTGTTTTTTTTCCTTGTTGTAAAGGTCACGCCATTGACTGTGACGGATTTTGGTGGCGAAATGATGCAGATTATGTTTACTTTTTTGACAAATTGCTGAAAAGATTGACGACTGATTTAGCTCCATATGCTGAGCTTCCCATAAATTTGTTATAAAAAAATATATTATACCACGATCAAATATGAAAGGAAGTCCAAGTTTTTAAAAATCAATTTTCATTCTCAATTCAAACCATGATGACATCCAATATTAATGACAACTTCATTAAAATAATAAATCGTATTAAAGATATCATCTCTCTTTTCTAAACTGAAATGATTTCGTTATGTTTCTGAAAAATTAAGATGTCACAATACAAGAAAAGTTTGGATACTATAGTTCCATACACAGGAATCTCACAGCCAAGCATGCCCTAACAACTATGACACACCCGACACTCTTATTTCTTAAGTAAGATGAGGTCGGTTCGATCCTTATATATGCATGATATTCCATCAATTGCTATACTGGAGGGACTCGTAAAGCAATCTACTAAAGTTATTATGAGAGGATCCTCCAACATCAGTAGCTTTTTCAGCTTTCTTTTTCCATTCCAATGCCTTCAGCCTCATTTCCTTACCACCATCTCCTTCTATCATTTCCTTAACAAGAGCTTCAATTTCATTTCGCTTCACATCATGATCCACCTCCACGCCAATGCCCCATTTCACGCACGCGTATCTGCAGTTCGTATGCTGATCTGCAAAGAAATGCCAGCATATCAGTGGCACCCCGCCGCATACAGCTTCCAGGATAGAATTCCACCCGCAATGTGTCAGGAAAACACCAATCGAAGGGTGTGCAAGAACTCGATCCTGAGGACACCAACTCACTAGCAATCCTCTATCACCAATATCTTCAAGAAATTCTTTAGACAAGACTGCCGATTCGCCCATCACCAAATTAGGCCTAATGATCCACATAAATGGATGGTTGCTATTCGCAAGGCCCCAAGCGAATTCTTTCAGGTTTTCATCTCTCATCAGAGCCACACTTCCAAAATTTACATACACTACAGAGTTAGGCTCTCTTTTATCAAGCCAATCGAGACAGCTTGAATCTTCCTTCCATAAGCTTGAACCAAGTGACTTGGATTCAGTGTCAGGCATGTGGTTTGCAAGCAAGACAAGTGGACCTACAGTGTAAATTCTTGGGAACTTAGTAGCAATTATGGCCTCTAACGCGTCATGTTCGAACTCATCAAACGTGTTGAAGATAATTGCAGAAGACTTCAAGCAGTTCTGAGTTTCTGATCTCAGAAAATCAAACAATAATTCATCATTGGTAGTCCTAATAAAGGATGGTAGGTCTTTCAGTCGAATGTTGTTCAGGCCAGGGATCCAATCAATGGGAGTATCGCCATCCCGGAGGAAATTTTCTTCTGAAATATACGAATCAAACCACAAGTTACATACCAATAAGTATTACATAAGCATAAGGGTAAAGATTTTGACTTCAAAATGATGAGTTAACAAGATCCATTCCTAACATTTACAGCAAGTATTAAGGTTACGCAAAGGAAAGAATCAACTGGTTGGTATGAGTTGTTTGGCACTCTTACCCCTTAAGTTAGGCCAGTGTGGATAGATCATTTATGGAAAAATTACCTGCTTGGAGCATTTGCCACTTTAGGGAGCCAATCGATGCGAATAAGATTATTCTTAAGCCCACTAGGAAACTTGCAATTCGTATCTAAAAATGAAAAATGGAAAGGAAAGAAGTACCTTTGAATGGTATGAATCCTCTTTCAATGACTTCAGTGAAGTGCAAATATCCTATGAAGCTACAAGCTGAGGCAGTCCAAAATTGAACCTGCGGTATGCTTAATTCCTCTGCAGCTTTTATGCAGAAGCTCATGGCTCCATCTGAAACTATACAAGAAACAGGAGGCACCTCAGAGGATGAATTCAACTTCCTTAGCAACTTTCTAAATGGTTCCAAACAATTCTTCCTGGTGGAATCACACAAGGACGGAACATCAGGTGGTTCGTCATCAAGCTCAGAGCGAGGCAGCCCATCAGGAATAGTCTCGAACCGGAAATCAGACAACCCTTTGATAGAATCCAATCCTGCGGAACGAGATACTTGTCTATGGATGAGCTCGGTGTTGACGAAGGTTATATGAAAGCCTTTTGAGTGTAATAGTTTGGCTAGTTGCATCATGGGGTTAACATGGCCTTGAGCTGGAAATGCAACACATACTGCATGTGCTTGTCTTGCTCCAAAGGAACTCATCATTAAGCCAAAGTTCAACAGCAGGAATATAAGTTTTTGGTGGAGTATCTTCTTTTTTTATATAAGCTGATTTGAATCCTGACTTATTAAGATACTCCCAAATCCCAAATCCCAAATTCTGGCATGTGGCATTTGCTTTGTCATTTTGTTTTCCGTTTTTTTTCTCTCTTTTTTAAAGCTCACTGAAAGATGCTAAACACTTGGAACATAATCCCGAAAAAACAGAAAACAAAGAGACAAATGTCAAAATTTAGCAGCTTTCGTAGTGTAGATTACCATATCGCTTCTTTGGCGGTTTAGGAGAAAAAAAGAAACGTAACTGAAAACTTAGAATCCTGACAACAAATTTCCATAGTCAAGATGAGTAAGGATAAGTTGAATTGACTTGGGTCTAAGTGACAAGTGATCCGTCTAATTTAAAAATATCACTAAACTACAAGCTCATTGATCATCGAGCTTTTTATCCATTAAACAAAAACGGTATTGTGGTTGATTCCATTAACAGATAATAAATGCTAACTTTTGGTAATAGCTTGAATTTTAGAAAATTAGAAATTGTGTCCAACTGTAAGATTACATTTTAACATTTTACACTACCAGACTACCTGTGTGCACCCAAATAACAAAACTTCCCTACAATCCCAGGTCCAAGAAGGCCTTTAGAAGGGTGTTTCTGTATGAGTGTTTGCGATGAGTGTTTTTCAGCGATTAAAAAAAAAAAAAAAGAGCTTATGGAGCTCAAATTATTTCATAATTGTCAATCTTTCATCTTAACAATTGGCAATACATCATAACTGTTTGATCTTTTTCCATCTTCCATCTGGTGTAAAATAATTTGGCGACGTTATAACAGAAAAGAATGCCATTGGTATCAAACCTTCTGTAGTGTCCCCGACTGCCAGAATCTCATATAAGCTGCGCAAGTTTAGATGTTGATTCCGCCAAATGCACTGAATTTCCTAGCCGGCAGCAACCATATTTTCAAGCAACAACTCCAAGTCTTTTAATCTGTAAAGTTCACAAGAGATATGAAAACGCAAACAGATATCCAGAATACGCAGTTTTTTTTCCCAGAATAAGAAAAGGTAGCTACCTCACGTTACTCAAATCAGGGTAAATTGCTACTGCATCTTTAAAATCCTGAAGTCAATCAAAAGTTGACGAGCCAATTATCTGGTATCAGTAGTCCACAAGTATATCTACTTATCATGTCAAGATGTAATTTCATATCGGAAGATGACCATGGAGAGGAAGGACTAACCTGGTCAGCTGTTGAAGATGTGTAAGTAATTAGACATGACATCCCAGCTTTTGTTGCTGCCTGCATACATTAGTTTTTTGTTAAAGAGTTTTTTTCATCAACAGTACAGTTCACTCATGTTAAAGTACTGCCTAATCATTGAACAACTTGGCTAAAACTGTCGTTGTGTATGATATCTAGAAACATAAAAGTCACCTGTAGACCAATGACGCTATCCTCCACCACCAAACATTTTTTCTCAGACACGCCTAGCTTCTGTAGGCACAGGATTAGACTGAATCAGATCATGATTCGACATATCCACAGAAAACAAAAATATGCGCTGAAGTTATACTTTCTTTTCCCAAATATCCAACTTCTTATACAACAACATCCCTTGCTTTCTTTGAACAAAAAAGAATTCAAAAATCTTTACAACCTTGGCAGCTGTCACGTAAATTGATGGATCAGGTTTCTTTTCCTTCACATCATCACCTGCGAGTACGAAAAGACAAGGTAACTATGAATATGAGGATCATAAGAAACCAGATTAAGGATTGAAAATAAGCAATCAAATCAGATAGGTGGATCAAATTCAAAAGAAACAACCAGCATAGGAAAAAAAATAACCTATTCAATTGAGCAGACTAAAAATATGAATTATTGACAAATGAGCAGTACATTTCTTACTTTTGAGGTACTAATTTTTTTCAAGATGGCATATATCAACAATGATGAACATAAATTATCATACCATGATTAATCGCATGTGAAGTATAAAGGTGTCTCAAACATACATATGTATGTTCTTATCACACTCACAACATATAAGGACTAGTGAAGACAACAAGATGCCACCCAAATAGCCAGTAAGTGTGATACATATCCAAAGGACAAGAACACTACACACATCACATCACACCTGCAAGGGAGCAGTCAAGATCATACCTGCAAGGAAGCAGTCAAGACCGTTGAAGCGTTCCTGTTAAAAAGAAAAAAAATGTGGATGAGAAAAAAGTGAGCAACACCAAAATCAAGGAACCAACACTAATGTCATGATGGGAAAGCATTGGAGTATTGACTTACAAGTCCTATAAGGTTCTCAAGACAGAGTATAACCGAACTTTTTGTCGCTGCAGAGCAAACGGCAAGCTTTCTTCCCTGAACAGAAAGTATTAACAAAATGAAAATAATAAAAGGATAAGATGGATTAAGGAGGACACTGAAGGATTTCAATAACCAGAGTAATGGATACCATGATAAATTAGTTGAATTTTTTAAAATTGTAAATATTATCTTACAGCAGCCCTGGCCTCATCCATTAATCTCAAAACTCCAGGTCTTGGTTCCACCTGGGTCCAAAAAGAATCAATCTTCAGAATTTCTAGAAACAAGATATGTGAAATTTTAGTTCCTCCTTACAGTTCCAGATTTGATTATTTCTTTGTATCTCTCTGTCTTCCAATCCTGCAACACCAAGAAATCAGGAATTACAAATCCAAGGTTGGAATGAGAAGCTTCTATGCCTGACATTTATACAAATATTAAAATGAACATGCAAGTTCAATGACAAATATGGAGCTACAGATTTGTTAAATAGAAAGCCTTAGTAAGCAAGAAATCCAAATTCATACTATATAAACAGTTTGCATCTAAACCCAGGATTTTAGAAAACTAAAGTTGTTGCTTTTACAAAATCCTGGTTTAAACTACCAATGACTCCAACTATACTTACTCAAAAGAAAAGGAAAACTTTGGAAGTTTGCAAACTCAGAAGTATTTATTGCAACTCCTTGTTTTCCCAACTTACTCAATCCCTCATTCCCTCTCAATTCCCCTTAGAACCAGAAGGTTAAGGTTTCTACTAAGGTAGAAGTTTCAGCTTGTCCTGCAATTTCCTCTCTCAATTTGTTGCAACACTTGTTGCATGCAAGAAGGTCTAATTAGGCTCTCTAACCCAGTTCTGGTACGAGCTGAAGTCACTGTTTCAAGTTTGTCCTATAGTTTGAAGCATATTGTTTGCTTATAGGAGATTGACATTGTGTATCCCAATAACCATCGGAGGATCTTCTAACGACAAGATTATCAGCTTCAGAAGAATGAGAGGAGGCAACATGCTCCGGTCCAGTAAACTACTACATTGGCATTTTTCCTTCCAAGATAAGCAACAACTCTATATTCTCCTAAATCCTAATATGAATGAGTTCTTCGGAGCTGCTCATGTTTATTCCTCCTTCTCATCAAAATTTCTCCTTTCCTACCGAAAAGGAGTAAAAACTAGCAAAAGGATAACCAAACACCCAAAATTAACTCTTACCCATTCAGCCTCAAATCTGACCTACACAATTGTAGGCGCCAAGTTTTTAGTCATTAATTAAGCTAATTAAAGAATGAGCAGGGTTAGATGCTTTTCTAATTCACCCAAACAGGATACCATAAAATCAGTAGCAGGAAAGGAAGGAAATAAAACCTGAAGGGTATCAATTAACTTGGCACGACTCTCGTCATCCTCTGGAGGTTTCTCAAATATACTGGAAGACGGCCATCCGTGCTCCTTAAAGTACCTTATCAAAAAAAACATTTCCCAATCAATATATAATAATACTAATTAATTAAAGAACCATAGGAAGCGAGAAAGAGTTGCAGATAAAGCAAGAACCATCGCATTTTGGGTTTGCCGCCGCCGATGCGGTTTTGGAGTACATCGTAGAATTCAGGGTTCCAATTGAGAGGCTGCGATGAGCAAACGACATTGAAGTGAGCAAACGCGTCGTTGTAGGCTTGGCGATGGAGATGCTCGGATTCTAGAATCACGCCATCGCAGTCGAAGATGAGAGCTTCAAGGGAAGCTGATGAAGAAGCCGAGATTGAGAGGGATGGGCGAAGCCGATGTCGTTTGGTGGCCGATTTTGTCGTTTTGAAACGGAGAGATACTGTGTATGAGCTGGAGGAAGAGAGCGAGGAAGAGAGTGGAGAGTAAATGGAGGGAGAGAGGAGAGTAGACGCCATGGTCAATGTGGCGGGTATTGTTCGTGTGGCTAAGAAGATGAAGGTGCACTTCCACTCAATTTAACGACCGTTGAGCAACAAAGAATAAATATGTTCCTCTTGATAGTTGAAAGGCCAAGCCCAAGTCGAAGAAAGCCCAAGCCCATGATAGTTGAGAGTGAGCATTCTCCTCTTAACAATGAGATGGAAAATTCAATCTCACGTTGTGTGATTATAGCAAACATATGGTATGGAAACATTTGCATTGCGACAAACCGGAGTTTTTTATATGAAATTGCAATACATATCAGTTAAAGGTTAATGTTTACAATGTAAGTGCGCCTACACCTCGAATCAATACCGATGATCATGGCTATTCTTGCACCACCGACCCTATCCGATGTGAGCACAACACACAAATTCTAGTTCTATGGTTACAGTCAATCCCTAAAATTATGTGGTAAGTGACAGATAAGGACAAATTAATGTCATGCTTGCCCATCAGCACTTCAAGTCAAAAGGAACACCCATTTCCAATTCAAAGCTCCTACAAGGTTGTGCCGCCGCCATCAGACATAAGAGATGCAGCCGCTGCAGCTGCAGTGGGAACAACCCCAGTTGACACGCCAGGTTTCGACAAGTGCAGAAGCCTGCAAATAAGATACCCAAGGAGCATAATTAGAAGTCATCAACAAATAAAGGAGCAGAAATCCTGCAAATTTTAATCCTTCGAATTAAGTGTTTTTGCAAGTTTGCAATTCGGTGGGTTCCTAAGAGAAACACCATTAAGTCCCTGGCATTAGAATAAATAACAAAACACTTGCATACAACTGTCAGGTGCAACTAACATTATGATACATAACTAACTTAATGTACATGACAACCCTATAAATCTTACCACTTTTTATCTGATTGGATGAAATCATATGCAAATAATCATAAGTGAAAACCCCAGGAAGACTTACGGAGCAAGATATTCGCAAAAAGATGAGACAGCAGCAGCAACTTCGGAATAATTTTCAGACGAGGCAGGCGCAGTTACTTCAACCAGCTGTATACCAGGGGTCACCGGTACAGCCTCATCAGTTGCATGCAGTTTTAACATCTTATTAACAGAGGACACTTTCACATTAATACGAGCACCCCTTTGGAAATTGAAGGCAAAGCCCACTCTCAGCAACTCATGGTCCAATTTATAACCCAGTGAATAAAATAAACGAAGCACATTCTTGCTTGCTTTGCTCTCCACCATATTCCTAACCAGAACTGAGAGTTGCTCTGCACCAGCACCCCGTATTGGACCACCAACATGTTTGACAGTCCTAAAGCATAAAAGGTTTTCATTAGCAGCACGCAAGAAAAATGGATTGGAAAATAACCAAGCATGAATAGAAAACTCGAGGAAAAATGAATATGCAATACTTTACCAAGTTGGTTCAGGCTGCTCGAGGTCACACAACAGTCGCACTTCTGAAGTGACGTGCCCTGGAAGAGTGTGGACATCCATGTTAGCCAAATAGATGCTACCATGTATACACATTGGGAACCAAACGTTGTCCTGGAAAAATATGGCATGCTTATATGGTATTCAGACATCAGAAAGGAAGTCGGAGTGGAGATGGCATTTTTTAGCCTATAAACCTTTGGATGAGTTTGCAAGTGACTACAGAGACATGACTATGTGTTGCTTTCAAAAATTATGCTTTGGGGAAAAACAAAACAAAAAAATGACAGTATGAAAAATGGACATAAGAGGCAGTGAATCAAAATTGTGATAACAGTTGAATCAAACTAGAAGAGGTGACATCCAAATTCTTCCTCACCAAGAAGAAGTAGCAAATGTCAGAAGAGGGAGTGAATCAAAATAGCGATAACAGTTGAATCAAACTAGAAGAGGTGACGTCCAAATTCTTCCATCACCAAAAAAAAAGCAGCAAATGTCAGAAGAGGGCTAAGGAGTCCATAATTGCATCATTAGTATACTTGTGCGCATATGCCACCAGCCGAAAGGATGTAAGCTTACCCAAGTTCGGACCACTTTTAAGGCACAATTCATGGATCCTTAAGCGTTCTCTATGAACACCACAAAGACCCTGAAGAAGAATTTCAAGGGCCTCAACATGCTGCAATAGAAGAGGGGGAAAAGCTTTAAAAGTGCAACACAAAACACCCAAAAATGTCGAACCTTGAATTGTCAGGCATTTCTAAACATCATGAAAAAGGGTGTCCATGAAAAATTAAGGACATAGATAAAGGAGAAGAGGGTATACGAGTATCAATAATGCTCTAATAGTTCTCAACACCAAACCAATGTTCAACACAGCTGAAACTACCGTAAGGCAACTAAATCAAATGCGGAAGCATATTGACGGCAGCAATAAACACAATCAGAAATCAAACGCCATTGCATTAAGGCAACAAATTTCAACAATCGCTGCAAGCTACATTGCATACAAGTGCAGAAGCCACAAATTAATGGAAGAAAATCGATGGACTCTCATCAAGAATAGGATCAAAACTAATTGCGTGGACCAATCAGAACCATATATATCATTTATATGAGAAAAAATACCGTTGTTTTGTGAATCTAACTTATCTGCAAGAGAGTAATAAAAATGGACCTGTGTCTCTATAATTCCCTGAACTACGCACTCCATTGCCGCCCTGAACTCACTTCGTGCGCAGAGGTTGTGTAGAACTTGAAGGATTTGCTGCCGATTAGTTCATCTGATTTGCAGGAAGATATCGATACAGTGATTAGGGTTTTTGCTAATTACTACATTCAGTTCAGCTGCGTTTCCTTACCTGGGGGGGCGGGGGGGAGTAAAACATTATTCACGTCAATTTAATACTTACGAGATAACATAACATGACCAAAAAATTAAAATTACTATTCAAAGCAACCACACCCAGTTGTAAATTATAAACCTTTGCATATTTGTATTCCTTCTATTAAGTTTTTTTTAATTTGTATATTGATATTAGTTGAACGAGTTTCCACTTATTCACCTGCTTAATTATATGGACGGATATAAATATAGTATTTAATTCTATTTAAGAACTGAGATAGACTCCTATTTATATAAATTCACCTGCTTATCTGTCCGTTTATCATTTTACTATCTCTACCTTGATCTTAAATATAATTTCATTTTAGTTGAATCCCTTGTCAGGATCAAATCTCATTTTCCTCTTATATATACAAATTTACAATTTCCAATCTTATTTTACTCACTAACCAATACTTAATTAATGATGATCCCACTATTACGCATGATAATTGTGCAGTGGAAGATAATTTAAGTCAGCTTAAGTTTTAACATCATAGGGGAATTAACCACATTAATCACTCACCACAATCCCACTTCCATTATATACAACATTAATAGAAAACTTATTAAAAATTGAGTCTAACCATTTCTTTGAATGAAACCATAAAAAACGAAATTATATTTCAAACGGAGGGATAAAGATACTACATACTGTTAGACAGGGTGTCTAAAAACAGCTAAACCATCAGATACACTGTCTAAGCGATTATTGTTGTCTAATTTGATCGCAAGTGTGATTTCATTGATGAAGTAAATCAATGAAACCGGACTACAACGAATTTCACAATCCCAAAGCCTAGCCCAGCACAAAGTTAACCCTAGAGGCCCTGGATAGCTATCACTAATGGAAAGAGGACATACTCAGCTGCTACTGTACTGACAGCAAGCAAGCGACCGAGCAGAGTCCACTTCTTGGCACGAATCTAACATCAAAGGCTACGATGTATAGATCCGACCAAAGTTACAGGGCAGAGGCACGATCTAACATCAACTGCACGATCCAACATCAAAGGCCGTAGCAGAGTCCACTGCTCGAGTGGTGGATAGTAGACCAAGAGCAAGCAAGATATCTGACAAATTAGCACATATCGTACTACTTTTCCCCATGAATCTAATCTGATGGTATCAAAACACCACACAACAATCATTGTGTTCATAAGGTCTGGCATTAAATAAGAAAATCCTACTGATTAAAACTTAGCACATCTGTTAGCATCCCGCAAGACTCCGAGTCCAAGCATAAATCCTTAAAGATTCTTTCCCTGTCAACTAATGCATCTGCAAAAAACAAATGACACTTTAAGCAGACTCAAACAATTGGGAGTGATAATGTAAAACGATCATTTCAAAAATATTAGTTAGTTCTAAGAATAGAACTTGGGATTCTTTGAGCAGCTAAGCCCCAAAGAATCTTGAGGAAGGAACAGAACTAAGTAAGCTGCATACCTCCAAATTTTAAAAGTGCTACACACAGTCCAATCTCTATAGAGATTGTAAACTAGATAAGCAACAAAAGTGTTAAATGTTAACAAAAGCACGTCATCATAAAAGTAAATAGCTCACACCACATGTTAATAAAAGCACATAAGAACATTGCATAACAAACACCAAAATAAAAAGGATGTGGCCTCCAGCAAACAAATTGTGTCTGCACTCTGTGACCCACAAAACTCTTTTAGCTGCATCCAACAGAGGCGGTACAGCATCTATAAACTAAAATGGACTCCAGACTTGGGTGGTTCCTAAACCCACCTTCCATCTAGTAGGTGAGAAACTTGCATCAAATTGCACAAATCCATAATGCAGACATGAATTGTTGTTATTATAACATGGATCAATCAGTACCCAACAAATCAAAACAAGGCTAGAGCCAACTACAAAGTCATTGCTGAAAGCAGGCACAACATCAGAAAATATGCACAAAGGTGAATACAAGGAAAGTCTCATTAAGATTCCTAAATTTCTAGAAGTGATAAGAAATGGGACATTTCAGAATCTGAAGAGAGAGAGAAGAAAAGATGTCAAGCGTTAAGAAAAACATATGATGGGTAAATTTAGTGCACATGAGAATATAAGACCATAAACATGATAACAAGCAATCTTTCAGTAAAAGAGGCTTCTCGGATGGATATGCAAGAAGAAGCACAAAAGCTCAACAAGCAACAATGAAAGCAGGTAAGAGAAAAGGAAAAGTGAACTTGAAGTGAAGATTAATGAGAGTAAGTGTCTGATACCAAGATGTTATTGATGCATACAATTAAGCCGTTATTGGCCTGACAGAGAGAACTTCCACTTCATCGATTCCGTGATACACCTGAGCTTGATAAGTCTTAATCTCTCCAGAGGATGTATATCTGGCATCCAGGGTTAAGTAATGGGTAAGACCTGCGCAAGGGCCATAAACGCCATGCACAAGTTTCACAAATTCCAGCTTCGGATCATCCTACACCAATCAAGTAAATTGTTGCGAAAGAGTTAACATCAATCAGTGAGAATCATAACCAGAACCAGAGCCAGACCTAGGTATAATAAATATCCTTTTTAGCAAGAGAAGGAAAAAAAAGAAGTAAAAATCAAAATGGTGAAAAACCTTGTTCCGTTCATTTGCCCAGTCAATGGCAAGGAATGCACACTTGTAAGCCTGTCGCAGCACGTAATTTTCAATGGTTAACTTGAGCGGATAGAGTCCATCGCCCACTTAAGTGGACGGTAATACCGAACCCCTTATGATAAACTACTTATTTGCTAGAGGTTAGAGCTTAATTAATAACAACAATGCATAATCCAAATTGAAATTGAAATCCAAATCAAAATCAGAAAAGAAAGATGAGACCTCAGTCCTCTTCTGCTTGCAGTAGCGGTAAATCTTTCTCTTGAAGTCCTCATCATCGTCATCCTCAAAATCGCTGTCGGACTCGATGCCATTGTCACTCTCGTGGTCGGGATACAGAGTAGCAACCTCTTGCCTTCCCTAATCGTCATCATCATCAGAGGACTCGTCCGAATTACTCCACGCCACAACCTTTTGCTTTGTTTCATCATCACGTTCACAGGAATAGTTCGAATTCGGCTCTTCAACCTCTTCGATTTGCACATCTAATTCACTACCCATCGTTTTGTATATAACAGAAACCAATTCCCGCAAAATTATAAACCCACATCCTAAAACCCGCCCTCTTCGATACCCAGATCTTGAAATTAAATTTTGTTGATGTGTAGCTTAATTATAATTTATAAATTCTTATGATTTTATTCTGATTTAAAATCAGATGCAGAATAAAATCAGATGCTATTTAAAATTGGAGGGAGTGGTTGACTATATGGACACTTGCTGGCCGCATGGTTTTGTAGGCTGGAATTCCGTTTTTTTTCAAATCAACTACTCCCTCTGATATGATCTGGTCTAGTATAAGCAAGCCGAATAATATATGGAGTTTATGGAGGATCTAGTCTAAAGAGTTAATTATAGAACCAAACCAATCAAAAACGAAATAATTAAAAATACGGACGAGCAGCGGATTATATAATACGAAGGGACGATGGAAAGGATGGATATTACCGGGAAATGAGAAGGTGTTTGAATGGATTGTCAATAGTCATGAACAAACACGAGACTTGATAAAGCTCAAATCGTCGAAAGGCAAGCAATGCGTAAATATATTTCATTCACCCAAAAGGTCGTCGAAACAATTACAACTAATTTCCCGAAAAGAGACCGGGAGGAGTGTTCTCAACTCAACGATTTCTCTCTAAGAAGATGTGATGAGTTTAAGGACCTAGGTGATAGGAGAAGGAGAGCTCTCAACTTACAAATATCACTCAAAGTCTAAAAATTACTAAGTACTCCCTCTGGTCCGAATTAAATGTCTTCCTCGCATCCCAATATTCAGTAGCGAACGCATAGCGAGGAGGCCGGATGAGGCACTATTTGACCCCAAAAAATTCCGTACTTTTTTTCGAACGTACGTTAAGGATTAACGTACTTCCGAGAAAAAATTCGGGGCAAAATTGTCTCAAATAGTGACTGTTCCGGCCGTCTTAAGGTACGTTCTGGAACAGTAAAAGCAAATGCTAAAACGACATTTAATTCGGACCGGAGGGAGTACGTGTTTGGCGTTGAGGTTTTGTGCCTCAACGCGCTTTGCCAAACCGAGAAGGAGGTAGGAGCCGTTTGGCTCCCTCCTTTTCAACTAGAGCTTCTTAGAAGCTCTATTCAATTTATGCTTGCCAGCCCCAGTGAGCAAAAGTTGCTGCTTTTGCATTCTCTCTCTCATGTATTTAATTTTTTTTTTTAATTTAATTTTTTTACTCTTAATAATGAATAAAATAAATTAAAAACTAACATAATAAAAGCTACATTTTAAGATAAGTAATTCTAGATCCATTTTTCCTATTTTTATTAATTTTGTAAAAATGGGTTTTATACTCTAACTCTTTCATTTTTATAATTTTACCAAACACCAAAAACAATTTCTCGTTTCTCACAGCACTTTTAAAAAATGTTTACCAAACCGCACTCTGCTTTGCGTAAAAGTACTTTTCCCACAGCACTTTTCGGACCAAAACCGGAACGCCAAACAGACCCTAAGAAAAGAAAGAAAATAGCTATTTATAGTGTTACAAAAGCCCAAGTGAAAGCCCTCAAAAACCCTCGTCCATTTCTCATGTGGGTGTCCGGCGGCATGCCGCTAGCTTCGAATTGATCACGACACCAATTAATATTTCCTAGCGGCATGCCTCTACATCCTTGGCGGCTTGCCGTTAGCTTCGGCTGAGACATGCGCAAAAATTGATTTCCTGACGGTATGCCGCTACATCCATGGCATTCCTGGCGGCATGCCACCAGCTTTAGTCATCAAGTCTTCACGTGGTTTTCGAGCTCCGAAATGATGGGCAATCATCACCAACGTGCGGCCTTGTTCTTGGCTCACATCTTAGCTCATCCGGGCCTCAATCCAGAGAGTGGTGTGCTTGGTCATACTCCGAGTGATTGGCCTCGGGAGTGTGGTCGGGTTCGCATCATCCTCCAAGTTTTTTTAGTTGTTATTTTTTTTTAAAATAGAATATATATACATTTTCAGTTTTCAAGATAATTAAGAGTAATTATTTATATAGTTATCCGTAAACATTTTTAATTACTTTATAATTGGTAAAAAAATATTGCAATTTGATTGGCCGAAAATTTAAAATATAATTAGTTTATAATTGACAACTAATGATTGTCTTGATTCCTAAAGAAACTAAAAAAAATTGGAGGTATCTTTTAATTTCCTTAAATAAATAAAAAACCAAACAAATATTCAACTATCTAATGCATATTGTCATAAATTTTTATGATAGTTATAAGTCATTATGGCGTATGTTTTGAGTTTGATTCTAATTATTTTAATAATTTATTAATTTAATAATATAATTAATTTTTTTTAAATAAAAAATAAAACCACTTTATTTATCTTACCAAATTTGCAATCTGCAAATCTTTTCGGGCTGAATCTAATCCCCTTCTTTAGGTGTAAGGACCATCACTCACATGAACACATGAACCCAAGAACCCACAGTCAGTCGTAATTGACCCCAAGTGGGGTACAAGGACAGGGCGGGGCACTGCAGTCTGCAGGAGTGGGGAAGTTTTTCGATCAAATGATGCAGTATAATAGAGAGTGAGAATAAACAAAAGGGGAGAAGCATATAACATGTCAGACTCGAATAAACATAGGAAATGTTAACTCCAACAAGCGCACAAGTAAATACAAGACCATAAACAGGGCTAGTTCCATCATTCTATGATGAAACAAACAACAAACAACTATGGGAACAAAGGTTTCAGCCTGACTTCCTCAACTATCTCTTCATCCTTTCCATGATACACCCTAGCTTGATAAGTCTTAATAGCTCTCGAGGAAGAATCTCTAGCAGCAAAGGTCAAGTAATGCATAAAACCAGAACAAAAAACGCAAGCATCATGCAGAAGTTTCTCAGATTGCAGCACTCATGCTAAATCATCTAGAATCGTAATGAACACCCACATGCCACAAAAAGTATAAACAATCCAAATGGTACAGTACAGAGTACCTACCTGCTCTGCCTCCTTTTATTTTCAACCTTAATAGCGAGAAAGGCACATTTGTAAGCCTGTTGCATAAGACCATCAATACCGCTTAAATCCAATGGAATGTGGCAACCAACGAGCGAACCAGTGAGACGGATAGTAACGCCGTACCCCTGATAACATAACATAGGTTAAACTAAGAATTGATCTGATCAGAAACAGCAAAGCAAAATCAACACAAGAACAGGAACAAAACAGAGAAAACGAAGATAGGACTTAAAGACCTCAGCCCTCTCATACTGCCTGTGGTAGCGGTAAATCTGTCTCCTCAAATCCTCATCCTCGTCCTCAAAATCGCTGTCGGAGTCGATATCATCGTCGCTCTCGTGGTCCAGATACAGCGGCTCATCATTCATCTTTGTCTTTTTCTCATCTTCATACGAATCGTCCGAACTTCAAGCATCATCATCCTCTTGCGAATTCTCATCATGAGTCTCAAGTGCAACTTTTTGTTTTTCCTCTCCCGCATCCTCCTCCGGCACAACCTTATGCATTTTTATATCATCACCGGAATCATCCGATTTCAGCACATCTGACTCAGTAGCAGACACCGCCGCCATGGAATTCATAGTCGCTGCTTGATTTCCTACTCGAACAAACCGTAGAAACCTCTTTGCCCAAAAAATAAAGAAAAAATGTTCTGGAAACCTCTAAAAGAAGTACTATCGCGGTCCTCGATCTTAATAAGCTAGCGTGGACCGTGTAGAGCCGTCATTGTCACAGACCGCCATATACTCATTCAATTTATTCATTCACAACAACCACATCTTGATGCTGCATATAGCATATTGCGTTATATTAAGGGTACTCCTCGACATGGTATCTTGCTGAGCAGGATGTCCAACCATAAGAAAGTCCACCACTGGATACCTTTTTCGATCTGACTAATTTCATGGCCGTCGAAGAAGCAAACCGTTGTGTCTCGTTCTTCCCTTGAAGCGGAATATCGTGCTATCGCCAATACCACTTGTGAAATTATATGGCTGCTCAGATTACTGCAAGATGCAAAATTTTGGGATTCAATACAAGGTACCAGTCCCTTTGTTTTGCGACAATCGTGCTGCCATCCACATTGCAGCCAACCCAGTATTTCAAGGGAGATATCACCCCTCCCCAAGGGTGAACAAATGATAATGAATCGACCAAAAGCAGAACAATATAAAAATTAGCCTGTATCTGGAGAAGTAGAGTCCAGTACCTTTGCCCAAGTATGGAGGAGAGACAAGTACCGATGACGAACTTTGATCGCGTTGAACACCTCCTGGTCGAAGACGATAGAATTTCTCTCCAACCAAATTGTGAAATAACTGAATCTGATCTTCTCTCTGTGCTGTTTGAATTTTGTTTTTCCAGAATTCTGGTGAGGGTAGAATCGTAAAGTATGGCGATAAGGCTTTTACTGCAATCTTTTAGGGCTCATTTTGGGTTGTGTTATAGTAGTACTTATCAGTTATGTTGGTGTAGATTAGATTCGTTGCCTTTCTTTTAAGTAGTTGCTGAATTTAGTTTATTTCATTATATTTTGGCCTACATTGCATTATTTGTCTTATTTTAATGGAATTAAGCTTACAGTAATATCAGCAACTCTTTTGATGGATTGCGAATATTCATATAATTTATTGATTATTTGACTGATGATAAAAGTATAAAAATAGATAATTATTTAATATTAAAAATATTTTTATTAATCATTACTTTAATTCTCGTGTTTAATTTTAAAACGTGATTTATTAGAATTCAATGAAAATAATTCTTATTCTTAATAAGAAAATTGAATGACACAAAACCCGGGAAAAAATTAGAAACAAAATCTAAGAAAATTTCTATCCATTCCTAAGTCAACATCACGAAGGACATTGAATTGTTGGCAATAATAAATTCGTGTATAGTCTGATCTCTATCACTGTACTTGTACTTGCATCACCACAACAACTCATCGCATTATTCTCAACAAAAAAAAAAACAAGAACACATCACACACACTAGTTGCTGGTCTCTGGTGAGATTGGCTTCTGTTGAGCCAAGAAGATGCGAAAGATTCGTGATTAGCGGGGACCACCAAACATCCCCACAAAAATAAATATAAAAATCAGAAAATAATAAAATACTAACCAAACTAGTGTTAGATTGCCTTTCAACCCCTCCCATCGCTTCTACTCTATATCTTTTTTTTCCAGTTACGAGACTAATCAAATTTGAACATTACGTGCGACTGGTTTTCGGATACCTATTAGTGCAAAATTTACGGAATAAAATAACAACAAACACTCCACGAGTAGTTAATAATTTAAGAGAAATGCAAGATATCAATAATAATAATAATAATACTAAGTCTGCTGCCAATGTCTGTACAAGTAGTATGAAATTTACAAAATATTCTAGTATCATCCAGATTCTATATACTACTAATTATTAAAAAAAAAGAACATTAAGTAATTGACGAATGATGATTAACCATTAATCATAATTAATTAATTAATACTAATTAAATTTAAGGGTTGTAGAAATGGTCACCGCATCGGCATTTCCAGCCAAGTGGTTTGTAATTGGAGTACCGGTTGCCGGCAGGATACGGGTCAAAGAGGTCAACCGGTTTGGTTAAAGCCGGTTGGACCGGTGGGTTACTGTTACTCTGCCCGGGTAGAGTTGGGACTTGGACCGCCATGCAAGGGTGGCACCCATTGCATTTGTTGTGACAACTTGGTGGGGTTGAGCCCAGCCTTGCTTTCTCCTCAAACGACACCGTTGTTGCACTTGCACCCTCCTCCCCATTAATTACGCCCTACGCATACACAATTAATTAAATTAAATCAATGCTAATTAAACACACACACACACACAATTGATTAATTAATTAATAACTAATTACCTGGTGGGGAGGAGAAGAAGAAGGATGGGGTTGGTCAAGAAGAGAGGAGGAGGAGAGTGGAGAGAAGAGGAGGAGGAGGAGATGTAATAATAATGAGAAAACAAGAGATGGTGGTCGTTGGTGTGAGTTGATGATGATCATCATGATGATGTTGATGCAAATAAATAGTGACAATAAATAACTTTAATTAATTGCTTCCCATGACACCATGAAAGAAAATAATTATATTCTTGATAATCATGGTCACCAGATGATTCTCGGATGGGTAATTTGGAAGGAAGAGGAGGAATTGGAGGGAAAAGGAGGGATTGGGTTTTTGAGAGAGAAAAAAAAGGGTTTGGTCAAAGGGATTTGATTGCTAAAATGGAGTGTGAAGTGATGTGTCGTCGATGAGAGTTATTGCAGTGATGAAGTGATTTTTAATGAGAGGAAGAGGAGAGGAGTGGGGGCAGCAGGGGCAGACCGGCAGAGGGAGTGAAAGGAACAAGACGATGAGACAAACAAATTAGGAGTTTCCACGTCACCACAACACAAAAAAGGTCCCCTTGCCCTTCGCATCTTATTTAGTTTACCATTTACTTTTTAAAAATAAATAATTTTTTAAAATAGCTAATAAAAATAATTTACTAATTCTGACTCTTGTTCATTCCCATATTTAGGAACATGTCATGAGTGGAAAGGAAGAAGATGGGATGAGGGTAGTCAAATGGATGCAATTTATACTTTAGAAAATGTGAACGTTATTTATTTTGAACCGACTTTTCAGTTGAAAAATGTCGTTTATTTTACGCCGAGGGAGTTATAATTAATTAATAACCACCACCACGACCGCACTGTTTAATTATGTTATACTGATAATAATTTTGTAGACTCTTAATTCAAGTTTTAGTACAAGTTTGAAAAAACCCATTAGTGCATATTACAAGAACCAATCTTTGAATATGAAAACAACTTTTGAATAAGATTATTCGGTAGAATAATAGAGCTCGATTGAAAAATAAATTACTCTAATTAATAACCACAGTTATTATTATTGAATTATGTTCGACTAAGAAATTTATCTATTCTCAATTCAAGTTTTATGTTCGAATTTTTAAAAGAAAACCATTAAATTTTATTACGAGAAACACTCTATTAAAGTCAAAATAATATTCGAATAAAATTAGAAATAAAGAAGGGAGTTTTCTTTTCTCCTCGATTTCTTGTTTGTTTTCAGTGTTCAGTTCTTCTTCCAGAGTATGGGGGTTTGAGTTTGACTGCGCCCATTTTTATTACTACAGTAGTACTTACTTATCGGTAATAAATATTTTGTGTGACAGACAGCGTATGAATTATAGGTACAAAATCTTGCATCCCAACCATTTATTTATTTATTTACAAAGGGATTTGGTAAACAGAAAAAAAAAAACGTTGGATATTAGCTGTATCTTTATGCTCGTTGGTAAACGAAGAAAAAAAACATTGGATATTAGTTGTATCTTTATGGACGTGCGATCTGATTTGATCCGAACTAAATTAATATGTTCGATCCATTCTGATTTATATCATACTGAATTTAGATGGAAGGTTGAGAATTTGATAGATAGCGTTTTGTTAGCATTTAAGATTCATATCTTACTCTTACATTTTAATTTAATTTCGAATTTAATTTCTATATCTTACTCTTCCATTTTCTTTTCTTTTCTTTTCTTTCTTCTTTTTCTTAAATTTTAAAGTCACTTTCCCTCTTAATTTCACCAATCAAATACTACCTAAGTTTCGAAATCCGATCTGACATTATTCGAAAATTCAAAATGTCCAAATAAGTTTCGAATTTAATTTCTATATCTTACTCTTCCATTTTCTTTTCTTTTCTTTCTTCTTTTTCTTAAATTCTCAAGTCACTTCCCCTATTGATTTCACCAATCAAACGCTACTTATGTTTCGAAATTCGATCTAACGTTATCCGAAAATTCGAAATATCCAAATAAGTTTCGAATTTAATTTCTATATCTTACTTTTCCATTTTCTTTTCTTTTCTTTCTTCTTTTTCTTGTTACTTTTTTGATTAATTAAGTTGTAATATTATTATAGATGGGCGAAGGGTTAAAAAAATGAACTAAAATTAATAAAATTTATTTATTTTCTAAAATAATAATTTAAAAAAATATATAATATTTGAATTTATCCGACAAATCGGTATGATTCGATCCAATCCAAAATAATCGGATGCTATTCAGATAAGGTATGTTCAAATACTTCAGACTACTTGTTTGCGAATATATTCCGAAAATATGTTATTTAAAATATCCTTTCCTTTTTTTTTGCCGAAAATAAAAAGTTTACAAAAATACTCCAAGTTGAGATTTTGTTCTTATTTTATACTATTCACATCAACGTAACCGTTTACAATTGTACACATATAAGGGTGTAAAAAAATCGCAACGAACCGGAAAAAAAAATTGCCTCCATAAACTTGAGAGTGGTTAATTTTTCACCATGAAACGGCAACACTCTCTGCCCTCGATGTTCAAGCGAGAAAAAAACAACTTGAATAAATTAAACTACATTGAACATTTACAAGTGCAAGTCATCTAAATTAAGTGCAACAAATATCTAAACACCAAAAGTGGTATGAGCCAATAATACATTAATTTAAGGGTGTCAAAATGGGTCGGTCTAACCCATTTAATAATAACTCCTTAATAAATGAGTCGATCCGATTTGATCCGTCAATTAAAAGGATTGATTCGAACCAACCTGTTTGACCCATTTAGTGAAAACGACATCGTTTTAATTTGATTAATCAAACAGACGTCGCTTTAATTTTGTATAAAAAAATTATAAAATTTAATAAAATAATAAAAATGCGGTAAAAACATAAGAAAAAGAGTAAAAACACACAAAAATAAGAAATTTAGAAATTTATATAAAATTCATAAAAAACATAAAAAAATCCGGAAAATTCAGAAAAATATAAAAAGAATAAAAAATAAGGATTTTGCTGATTTTTTTAGTTTGTTATATTCTTTTGATTTTCAATATTTTTAAAATATTTTTTCTTTATCTATTTTTATTCTATTTGTATGATTTTTATAATTTATTTGAATTAGTTAAATCTTTTAAAAGTTTGTATAATTTCCCACATTTTGTTACATTTTTTAATTTTTTGGGTTAGATTTGTTTTGACAATCCTACTCACAAGGCAAGCCACCAATTCGATCAACGGTAAAATATTGTTGCATTTTTTATCACGTTTCATCTTTATATCTATTAACTCTTTTTTAGGTGTCTGATTGAAATTAAATAGGATCGGACAAACTAGTCGGATACTGCTTTTTTGTCACTACCCAGTTTTTAATTATTTTATGAAACTTGTTACTATCATCGATTACTGTATATGATTAATGAAAAAACACTGAACAGTCCAGGAGTTACTCTTTTGAGCAGTGACAAATATTCCATTTCTCAACAGTAATTATCTTTTGTTTTTTTCTTTTCTTGATAACAATTAATTAATTAATAAAATGAGATGAAAATATTTATAAAATAAAATAAACTGAAATTAGCGAATCTTAAAATCGACCTAACTAGTGAAGTGATATGCAAGTATGGATTATACTTCCTCCGTTCATTAATAATTAACGCTCAAAGATGGAGTAGTAAATATTTCCCATGAAAAGCGTCTGCTAAATCAGCTGAAACAGGCAAACAAGAGAGATGTTAAACAAAAAAATGTCAGGAGCTTTAAGTCCTAGAAAATGCTGCTGTCGAAACTCTCTTTTCCTTTAATTAAACCCAAAAATAAAAAAATTACCATTAACACAATTTAGAAATTAATTTAAACTCTAATAGAGATTGAAATCATTTCACCATGAATTCTTACGTTTGAATATTCAAAGTGATTTCAATTGATTTCATCTATTTGGAATATCATCACATATAATAGAAAAGAATTATTGATTAAAATATATTACAATGTCAAAATTCTATTGCATGAACATACATTCCAATTCTCTTTTATTTCAATACTTTTATATGAAAGATAAATAATAAATAAATGATATTTGTCCAAAAAGAATTGAAATTATAAAAACTACGGTTTCACTTTTTTCCATTTATAAATGAACATAATTATACTTAGTTTAGGTTAAATTCTTTTAAAGAATAATGTTTGAGATATTAATTATTTTATTAATAAAATTATACTAAAATAAGCACGTCAATTTCACTTAATTTAGGTTAGTTTTATAATTTTAATATTTTAAGCAAAATTTCTACCGAATTCTCATACAAATCCGATCTATTTTGGTGGGATTTATTTTATTATAAAAAATAAAGAGTTGTAATTTCACTAGAATTTAAATTTTTACTACTTATCTACTAGTAGTGAATTTAAAATCAAATCATTTCATTTTTCAACAAATCTGAGGTTCTAAATGATCTGTTAAGTGTTAGTAGTATTTATGTATTTGAACAATATGGTCCTAATATCGTACGAAAGGAATAAATATGGCATGCGTAAAACCAAAACGAAAATGGCTGAAATGATAATTTAGTGGGCCTGGCCCTACGGTTCGGCTTTTCCTATGTTTCCTGTTTTGGGGCCGTGATTTACTTACAGAGGCGGATGAAGTCGAGCTTGGAGTTGCAAGATTGACAGTGATATTGCATACATTCTCTCTCTCTGTCACTGTCTCTTTTTCTCTCTCTACCTCTTTCAAAAAAAAAAATTAGAGAGATAGTGACAGTGAGTAATTTACCTCTTTATACTATTGTTCTCATAAAAAGTCGTACAACACATTACAAAACTGATGAACAAAACCTAATGATTCAGATTTCACCATTGATAGGCCATACCCTCCTCACCTTACATACGTGCTGGGCCATCAGAGCTATCTTATACATTCTCAGGTTTTTCCTATTTCTGAAATTCGCACATGGCCACACCAAATCAGAAAACAGAAAAGAAAGGAAAAAAAACTGAAGATTCTGTACAGCCCAATCGCATTTCAGATCGAATACCA
The DNA here is from genome assembly GCA_963691705.1 of Viola odorata. Taxonomy (NCBI): domain Eukaryota; kingdom Viridiplantae; phylum Streptophyta; class Magnoliopsida; order Malpighiales; family Violaceae; genus Viola; species Viola odorata. The sequence continues at coordinate 61,850,460 of OY829540.1, forward strand.
CGGCGGCTGGTCCACATTGTAGACCAGCAGGCAAGCAAGTAGAGTAGTAATGGTTTCCAACCCAAAAAGAGGGACCAACCTCGGGTTTCTTGTAGGACTGTGTATAGCAGCAGTAAGATTGTTTGTCTTAAATTTGTATCCAAATATGAAAGCGTGGTTCTAGTGCTTCCTCATTTACGACTTGAACAGTTCCTTCGAAATAATGCTTCGTCTACGATCACAGGTGGTATGCTCCACGAGCCCAGAGGGTGTCCAGATATCTTGCCACCTAATTTATTTATTTACAAAAAAATCAAGCCCTAGAGGGAGAATAAAACACTTCAAAAATCTCTTGATGTGAAATTTGAATGAGAGCGCAACAATACCTTCTTTAGTGGCTTCTTCGCATCTCCTTTGGTACTTCGAGGAAAGTTCAAGGTCCAAACTTTTCAGTAGAGTGCAATATTTCTCTTCAGCCTCGGTAATGTATTTCGCCTGAGAGAAGAAGAGTGAAAAACAGTTTTTGTTAGTGTTCTCTTGGTACTGAATTCAAAGGCATTAACTAACCCTCATCACTTTAGAAGATGAACGAACGGAAATTGACAGTTTCATAAACCAATCCAACTTCCAAGCATTTTACACCAGAAATTTATAGTTACACTTGTTATCCCTTTGATTTTATGGTCAAATCATTTCAGCAAAGGAAGGAAAACTTCCCATATCATAAATTCATACAACCTACCCTTGTCTTTGCCCATACCGTACCTATCCTTCGCGCTACAAGACTTTGCTCTCACTTGAAGAAAAATACACGCATTCTCAATGAATGAGCTAGTTTATGTTCCAAGCAATGGTATAGCACTATTCATGATAAAGACATTATAAAAACTCCCTGTAATACTCACCAGCACAGCGGGGGCTGTGGAAGGCCCATATATTCTGACAAACATTCGCAGAGTATTGAAACTATTCTCCAGTATATCATCCTACATAAAAATCAGAATTTATTTCTTTAAATGAGAAGTAAGAAAATGAATGAAGCCAGATAGATAGTAGCTAAGATTCTTCTCAACAGATAAACTCACCTCATAGTCAAACCTACAACCATCATTGTATCAACTCAATGTTCGTCATGCTTGCACATAATTAGAGCATTGACAAACAATATCATCAGTGATCCATACAACAATACTACGAAGGAAGAAAATTATCAGTACTTACAGGTCATCAGATACTTCCACTAGAAATTCTGAGATAGATAGGAATTCCATATGCAAGTCATTCACCTTCAGAATAGCTTCAAGAAACATTTAGCCCAATGGCATATAAATGTTGTCATAGAATTGACAGAATAAAAAGCTAATTTGCCGACATAGAACGCCATGCAATAGGTTTTTCAGTGTGATGGTTGAAGAGCATTCCACATTGTTCAATAAAACAATCCAGTCAATTGAACAAATTGAACACAGAGGACCAAACATAGTATTCATGAAGTCCAAAATGCCAGTAAGAAGTCAAGACAAAATTTTATTATGGTGTCAGAATTGAGGAATAAAGGGCATGAGGTCAAGGAGTCACAAATTGATAATCCATTGCATTTATGTATAAATTCTGCCAACTGGAAAGCAAAAGTCATGTTTTTATCCTCCAAGCTAGATACCATGGGGACAGTGGCGGATCCAGAAATATTTGTTAGGGTGGGCGGGGGTTCAAATTTTTTTTTTGTGAGTATTTTAAAGAGAAAGTAAACGAGCTAAACGAAAAATTGGAAAAATATTTAAAAGTATTTGGATCCGTCACTAAATAACAAATATTCAAATAAACTTAACAAAAAGATAAATAAAAAGGCAATATGGAAAAAAAAATTATGCATTAGAATTCATACAATATACGTAGTTTTTACAATTGTTCTCTACGAGTTTTCATTTTTTGATATCCTTGTATGATTCTCTCATTTTCTACAATATCAAAAATATCTTTTTCAACATAAGTAATCAAACAATCATTTAACATATCATCTCCCATACGGTTCCGCAGTCGATTCTTCACATTGCTCATATAAGAAAAAGTTCTTTCCACTGTTGCAGTTGCAATCGGTAAAATCAAAGCTAGCTTCAAAAGTAAATACACCAATGAATAGACAATATGCTTTTAAATTTGAAAATTCAACATCCGACCGCATATCCAAAATATAATTCTGAAGTTGATTATCAAGAGCAAGAACATCAATTGTAGAAAACTCATTAGGATAAAATTGAGCCAATTGAAGTAATTTCTCTACGAATTTCTTCCCGATCATTAGGATGGTATGCTAAAATTTGTGGTCGCATACCTGGATCAGCAGGAAGATTTTTCAAATCAACTTCTAAAAATCTCTTCGACTTCTTCACAAGTCGTTCTTCACTTTCATTTAGACCAGCATTTGATGATGTGGATGATGATTGAGTAGATAGTTTAATCAAATATTTGTCTATATCTGTAAAAAATAAAAATATTATACAATTAGCATATCTGGAAAATTGAAAAAAGAAAAATATCAACGACAATTATCCGGATTTAGAATTAAAATTACCGCAAGCAACCACAATTACATGGAATTGCAATTAATTCAATTACAAATTGCAATTAATTCAATTACAATTAATCCAATTACATTCAATTGCAATGCTGATTTACTGATTTAGGGATTTACTGGTATGGGTGCAGAGCTGATTTAGGGAGGTTTTCATTTTTCTTGGGTTGGGTTAGGGATTTGGGGTGGGTTGGGTATAGGAAAAAAAAATTCTGATCCAGCCCAGCGTGGGCAGCAGCCCACGGTGGCCCTGGGCTGGATCCGCCACTGCATGGGGAATGTTATTTTATCATTGGATTTGAGTTTTCCTTGTTCTGTTATTAATACACCAGCAATAAAAGATGTGTTCGAAAACATTTACAAAAAAGAGGGTGGCAATGAATAGTGTTTGGGGAAAAAATATAAATAAAAGGGGGAATGCTTAGATTTTATAATAAAGAATGTACCTTTTCTCCTCTTAACTGGTACAGGAGAAGATTCAGTACTCGGTAATCAAAGGATTTTAGATGAATTGCTCTCATTACATCTTCAGCAGAGACCTGAGAAACAAAACAAAAAAAGACCAAGTCAAAATCATCTGGAAACTTATGCCTTACTGCTAATTTGATCCTTGGAATTTCAGAGATAATCCTAACAAAATTTTGCTGCTAAGAAACTTTTTAAATCTGAACACCTATTTGCTTAAATAAGTACACAATTGAGGGATCTGTTTGAAAGATCCTTGGGTTAGGGGATCAGATCCATCAATCCATTGCAAACCAAGAGATCCTATTTACTCAAGTCTCTTTAGTGACTACTAAGTTACTAACATTGGTTTTGACTCTTTTGAGTATGCACCAAATATTATCATCATGCTAATCAGTTATCTTTTATGAACAATTCCAAAGCCAGACAGAATTCTGTTTACCAAGCAATATAAAACTTCCACTCTCCAGAATGCTTTGGAGCAAAATGTCATGTTGATTAAACTAATAAATATTATGTAGGCCAAAGTTGCATTTTATAAAATTCATTTCATTATGGACCAGAAGAGGTCAGTCAAGTATTTAATTGTCAAAATGTAATAACTAATTTCTTGCTCTGAAACTGCAGGGAGAAAGGCTTTGATGTGAGGACAAATTTTGTAACAGCAACTATTACAGAAGGAAAAACAACAGGCCAAGCATGGCTATCATTAAACTAAGCAAAAGGGAAGGTAATGGTTTATTTACCACTGAGTGGTTTGTGAGTGCAGCACAAAGTTTTCGTTCCAAAGACCAATACTCTTCTCCGTATCTTAATTCTTCAATGATCCTTAATTCATTATTCAGGAAATGAAAAAAACTTGATTCAGATTCAAGGTTCTCTTCCTTCCCCAAGAACAAGGGTGGCAAAACATGGGAAATAATAACCTCTCTGAAAGAAGGCCTAGGCGTTCAAGTTGATGCTTAAGTGGCCTGAATGGATCGGTTTTGAACACATCAATAAACTTAGCAATCCAGGTCTCCTTTTCTTCCTGCAAGTCCAAACAGAATGACATGATCAGTTGAAGATCAAACAGCAGTAAGAAGATCTTATTGTCTAGTGCTTCTCAAGTTATCTGCATTACCACACTGCATCCTTCTAGAATGGAAGCTTTGGTGATTGGCATATTAACTATTAGTTCATTCAGACCGTCCATCTGCATCAACAATATTACCAGTTATGAGAGGAGGGAATAAATTTAGGATCGGAAGAATAATTTAAGGGCTATGTAAACTCAAGGCCACAGATGAAGAAACACAGCTGTTTTCATACCTTCCTCATGGAGTTCTGCTCGAGTGGCTTTTAAGGAGATTTGTATAGGCACAAATCCAGTGGGATTGTCAAGCCCTCAGATATTGATTTTAATGCCTTTAGTTCCATATGGAACATTAAGTAAAATCATTTCTGCCTTAAAATATGTCCTTCCTCATTTTTATAATCAAGATCTTCCTCTAATTAATTTCATTTATAAAAAAAATGTATCACTATTACAGTAACTTGCTTCCTTTAGGAATAAACAGTGAAATTTTCATGAATGAGATGAAACTAGAGCAATACAGTTCTGCAATCTCTAAACTAAGGGGGGTTGAAATATAATGAAGGCTTGGAAATATGCAGCACCCTTAAAATAATCTTCAGAAGAATATCGAATTGAATAATATTAGGTAGGTTGAAATTCAGACAGCCAATCGATGGTTCTTGTCAAAGCATGCAGTTATTCACAGAGAGGCGAGGAACTTTTAGTGTTACTGTCTTAGAAACCACATATTTGGCAAAGCTGCTTGAAACATGAGCAACGACTGTAGTATTTAAAGAAGGCACAAGAAGAAGAGAGAGAAAAAGGGAAAAAGAAAACCTGATAAATGTAACTTTCTGTGAATGAAAGCACAGGTAAATGTCTGAAAACTGACTGTGGCCTGTTCACATCCATGCCATGGAACATGAAATAGGATCTGCACTGTTAATTAGATCCAGAACATTCATTCAGTAATCAATATATAAAAGAATATAAGGATTGCCATAAAGTACAATTCCAAGATGAATTCCTCCCCAACTCATCTAATAAATATAGCGTGCAGCAACCTATAGTATAAGACTAAGTTCAAAAGTACTGACTTGCTTCATCACAAACAAAGCATTCAATACTAATATTCATTGTATAAGCTAGTAAGTTGCTTACAAAATCCTCAAGAGTAGAATTCGCCCTTTGCATAGCGTCGAATCCAATCACAGCCATGTCCTGAAAATCACTCCCCAGTAGTCCACTTACTTCTCCATCACCACTACGAGGCAGACAAGAATTCCCAACAGAACTCTGATGAACGACTGCAACTAGAGCTTGTGGGTTAGACTGGAGCGAAGCTTCTTCTAGAAACGACGCCGTGATCTTCCAAACAAAGGAGTAAGCTTTTTTTCAAAATTAAAACGGTAAGAGCATGGGTGATGTGATATAGAGTGTGGTATTAGCTTTGTTCCTACTTTTGGAATGTGCTCCCGAATCAAGCTGCACTTGTCGCTCATATCCAGATCACCGCACGGTTGTATCTACACGAAAAGTAATTTTGTTGTTAGATAAAGGAGAGATTGAGAGAGTGCAAAAAGAGAAGGGAAAGGAAAGGAAAGGAATTGAATACAAGGAGCAGGGCGAGATTGGCGAGGAAGCGGTGGGAATGGGTTTTAGGAGCAGAAGAAGAATCAGGATCAATAATGGCGTGCGATTGCATCAGTGTCATCATCCTTTGTGCTTCTTCCAGCTTCCTCAGCTCTTCCATGGTGGTGATGAGTGTGTGCGGCTCGCTTTCTCTGCAATCTTTTCTGCAACCAACCAAGAAAGAGAGTTTGAACTTCAAAACCTGCTAAAACGAGATACGCCGTCGTTTCCCTTTTACATGTTTGCTACTTGCCTGATCGTTTCTTTTTTGGCAAAATGTCTCTCTATCCCACCTTAGTAAATTCTACCTGTTTCGAGTCTAGATTAGTCGCCATAATAATCGAGAATCATTTCCACTGCATTGTGTTCAATTTGTTTCAATGTCAAACTTTTCTCAATTAATTGCTGCATCAATAAGATCTTCAATTGCCACCTAAAAGATTAATTGAAAAATTGAACAAACTGAGGATCCCCAAAAAAAGAAGACAAATTGATAGATTTGTACTGGTTTTTAGAATGTTGTATATATATATACACAAAGTTGATAACTACTGGTTGATGGCTTGTTGGCTGTAAGGAGAAAGAGAAGGGTTTTGCATTATCACAGATTGATATCAAACACAACTCTAGAAATTAAATTACAATTATTATGAAAAAATGAGTGTGAAATACAAGCTCAGATTACACACCAACAAAAACGTCAGTTTGTCTAAATGGTACAATGCCTATGTTTTTCCAAGTTATTTGCCTGATTATGTTTTGCTTAACTTGTCTCTCGGCAATGGGTAGATTCATAACCAAGAGGCTGGCGGAAACGTCAGCCCCAGTGACCTCCAATTTACTACAGTGGCCAACAGAAGCGTGTTGAAGATTGAGAACGGCCTTATGTGGTGAAAACGATAAAAATCTGGTGAGTATTTACTACTTCAAACTCCTTACGATCTGTCATTGATATTCCCCTTGCCTGCCGCTGATGACTGAGTTTCCTGGGTCTCCAATTGTTTCGCTCCTTCAGTCAAATCGGACGTTTTGATCAAATCTTTATCTTGTTGTTGTGAAGGCTCGCGCTTGTTTTCCCACAACTTACTAGTCTTTGCAATTGCAAGAATCAGCTCCAGTTGTTTCTGTTGATGCTCCTATAACAAGAGTTCAAAGCGAGAAATTGAAGTCAGACTCAGGCAATTTTGGCACCCATATATTATAGTTGAAAGAGGCCATTCATCAGATTCAGACCACATATGTGCATAGACTACTTCTGAAACAGGTTGAGTTGCAAAACCACTCATTTTCCTTCTTTTTCGGTGAACTGGGTGGGGTTTGTAGCAAATTGTATGGCTTACTTCTTCTACGTGAATTTTGTCACATACAGGTGCAAGTACAATACATCCTAGTAACTTACAAAAGCATAGGATAAGTATAAAAGAGAAAAGACTATACACATTACATTTTGTTATCAACCTAGTAGACAGAAGTGCACAGGAAACAGCATTAAACAGAGAATGGCGTAACGCACAACGCTTGCTTGAAATGCAACTATCTTAACATGGCTCATCTTAATAATTGGAGGAAACCATTAGCATAATCAGCTATGTTATTCAACATACCTGCATTGCTAACAAAACCTTCTGAATTTCACCAAGCTCCTTCTCCAGAATATCTTCTTGCACTGCTAATGCTCGAGTTGCCTCAGAATTCTTTTGAGCCAAAGCAGCAGTCTTCACATGTACAAAGAAAGAACTTAGTACTTGACATAATTCAGTTACTGCCAGAAACATGCACTAGCCTTTCAATCATCAACTGTAACTAAATACTACATTATCTATTTAAGGTCAGGGTATATTATACATTCTCCATAGTATCAGCTTTTACAAATAAAACAGGTTTGTAGATTTTTAACAAGCCCAAGAATGGTAAAGGAGCAGCATTTAATCACACATTGGTTGGGTTTGAAACCTGTGAAGCAGTCTACGGCATTGGAGGACAGTTTTAGAATCTCCTATGCTGTCTTTCCAATCCGTGTAATATTGTAGCCCAATTCAGCAAAATTGATTAGATGTGCACACTATCTACAAGTTTCTAAGGATTTCATTTTTGGAATAAACAATTTCTAAGAATTAAAATTCTAAAGATATGAGCAATGATATACATAGGCAGATACAACAATTTCAGATACCACTACAAGAACAGGCAAAATCTTCCAAGTTCCCGACCTATATATATATATATATGAATTTAGAAAGCAAGAAATATCTTCTATTAATAGCAACATTCTTGGTTATCTCGTTTTAAAATCAAATTGTGTGCATTCTGAATCTCTCAGTTTGAGCTCAAAAAACTTAAAATTCCAGAACAAAAAACACAAAACTGGGGAAAGAATCTAACCATCCAAACATGAGCACTTCTTCTCAGTTCATCCCTATTTCGCCTACTACCTCCCAAATCGTCACTCTCCAATAGTTATGTCCTCAATGCCATCAATTTCAAATCCACAGCTTAACCCTCACATTACTAAACCACCAAATAAAATTCAACAACCAAAATCTCTAAACTTCAACAACTAAAACTCAATCCAGGCAACAACCTCATAAGCAATTGAAAAGGAAAAGAAAACATTACCTCAGCAAGGGGTTGTTTCAAAGATTTCCTGGTAACCCGAAACCGAATCCCCAACTTCTCCAGTTGCCTGGACAAAACCCGAATTATAGTGGCCGAACTCTTCAAATCCTCCTCCAATTTCTCAACTCTCTCCACCAAATTAACACTCCCCACTTCACCTTTACCATCTCTCGCCGCTTCCAAACAAATTCGCTGCCACTGCCGCCTCCTAATCCACGCCCCAATTGCCATCCCACAAGTCATCACCACAAAACCCCACACCAATACCTCTTTACTGTAACTGCCAATGAACCCTAAAGCCGCCTTATTCGCACCCAATACAGTGGAACTAAGCACATAAGTTAACGCAATGATTGCAGAAGAAACTATGCACAGTAGCTCAGCGAACGAGAGGAGGGAATCAAGAGAGGGACTGTTGGGTTCATGTGCTTGGACTGTGTGGTGGGATTCGTGTGATTTGAGAGGGGAAACGGTGTGCTGGGAAGGCTTGAGGAGTGCGAAATTGAAAAAGGTTTTGAGCTTTTGGGGTGGGAGGTGGAAATCATGGAACTTTAATGGGGTGATGGTGAGGTGACGGGAGGCGATTGGGGGAGAGAGGTTAAGGGTTTTGAAGGAGGGGAAGCGAGAAGGCGAGTATGCGAGGAGATGGTGAGTGGAGAGTGACATTGCCGTTTTGATTTCAAAGTTTCGTTTTGAGATAATTAAGGTTTTGGGTTTTAGAGATGGCATGAGGGATTTTGGATTGAGAGGAGAGAGAGAGAGAGAGCTCGGAGAGGAAATGGCGATGGTTTCAATGGTTAGTTCGTTGGCGCGCACAAGTGGAGCGAAGGACGATGGCCATGTTTTGGGCCTTTATGGGCTTTTCAATTACGAGTAAACTGGACTTCCATTTGAGCCTTTTTGGGTATTATTTATTATTTTATCGATTTTCACATTAAAAAAATAGTCCTTTTTGGTTTTTTAAATAATATGATAAAAGTTTTTGTTCATTAATTAAGTAATTGGTAGTGATTTTGACCTACATATTTTAAAATTTGTCAAATAATTGTTGTTAAAATACAATAATATAATGTTCTTTTTTTTCTTTGCAAAACCCAAGCAACAACATTGTTACTAAAATAAGTCAAACTATCTGTATTGGTTATGACTGAATAATAAAAAAATCGTCCATTTTTAATTTAGATTTCAGAATTCAAGACCGTTAAATGAAAAAAAGAATCACTTATCCCTTTAGGACATGACGATCCAAAGGGATTTTAGTTTGAGCTTGGAATTGTAAACATGCGTAACCCAAACTTGTCTACTTCGCATTTTAGTTTGAGTTTGGCTCGTTAGTCTTACGTCCAAGTGAGCCATCTAACATGTCCCCGTTTAAGTTACATGAGGAATTCCAACCCAACGTAATGACCTAGGTCTCTCTAGTCAATCCAGTTGTTACATGAGGAGTTTCGTACCAAATTTAGAAGAAGTTATACTGATATACATGTATTACATTCCCTATTCCATCTTCACACATTTAGTTGAAAATGTTCAACTAATGAGGAAGTTATATGTGAACATGAAAGAAAAAAAAATTAACGTTCACTTTCGTAATTATCTATAAATTTTACGATTTTTACTATATGTAACCACCTCATTCGTTAAAAATAATTTTATTTTGATAATCATTCTAACTAACTTTTTTGACTTTTAGTTGGAATAGTATTATCAAACACCTTTTATAGCAACCACCAACTTATTTATTTTTTGCTCAAAAAAAAAAACTTGGATTTATTTTGGTTGAAAATCTGAGAATTATCACAGAATAATATGGTTATATATTTTTGTCTTATTTGTTAAACTTTTTTATGAGCCCAATTTACTAAAAACTCGATAGATATATAAAATTTGATAATAAACCGATAATTCATTGATTATCTACTAATATTCGAATAATGAAACTCCACCGACGGTTACAAACGGACCCTATAGATAGATATTTGTGTTGTGCCTATCAATTATCCACAGAATATGCCATGGCACTGAATTTGAATAAGACCGGTGCAATATTGGGTAGGTGAAGAATTACTAGAGCCCATTTTTTTCTTTCATTATTATAAATTTATAATAGTGGTAAGCCATCAATTCAATTTGTAGGTAGTTGCATGTTTTTTTTCCTTATATAAAAGTTAATAATATTTAAAATGCTAATCATTATTATTAATTATACGTTAAGATATGATTATGATTTATTTAAATTATACTATTATTTTTTATTTAAATAAATAATTATTACATAAGTATAAAAGTTATCAAATTTGGCACTATTTTATAAAATTATTATTGCTACTCTCACCTAAAACATAGGCCTAAATCATGATGGCAATTAGGGTTGTACAAAAAACCGACCCAACCCGCTTGACCCGTATAACCGACCTCACCCAACCCGTCAAAAGAACATAACTGTCATAACCGCGGGTAACAGTTATATAACCGACTCGTTATAGTTGGATTGGATCGGATAGCGGATCAAGTTTTAAAAACTGTTTATAACCGACCCAACCCACCTATTAACCCTAAGTATATAATCATAAGTAAGTTTATAAGAATGACCTAGCAATTATTAATTGAAATTCATTTTTTTAGTTGCATAGCAATTCATGAGAATGACCTTTCTGTTTTGCTTGAATCTATGGTTGCTCCACATGATCTTTTGAATGTTTATATTAGAATGGAGTTGTATTTGGTATAGAAATTTTGAATTTCAGGCCAAAATATTATAGAAATTTTTAGCATTTCTATAACCGCCTATAATCGTCAACCCGCGGTTAACCGCCAGTTGACGGGTTGAGCCGGTTATCCGGGTTGAGCGGTTATAGGTGGATAACCGGCCCAACCCGACCTACTAAATATTTGGCGGGTTGGTGATGGTTATGAGCCATAACCAGCCCAACCCGACCCATGTACAACCCTAATGGCAATTACCCAAAGAACCTCCTACCAACCTAACTTTTACCAAAATGTCCTCCCTCTTTCCTCTTAATTCATAAAGGTACCCCGTCCCCTTCCCTCCCTTTTTCCCAACAACCTTCCTACTCCTATAATCCTATTCCTGCTCTTCTTGACTATTGCAACTTGGAAAGTTGGAGTCCACCACCAACCAAGATCCCTTTTTCTTTTCTTTTCTTCCTATAAAAAAGGATTAAGCCCACCAAACCCCTAAATCCCTTATAAAAACCCTTTCTTTTCCTCCATCTCAAAACTAAAACCTTAAGTTTTCCTCTGAAAAAACAACTACAATGGCTCTTTCAACTCTTTCTTCCAAGTCTGCCTTTTTGGTTTCTCAATCCCACCAACCAAAACAACAGCAGCAACCCATTTGTTCTCTCCTTCCAAGGATCAAACCCCACCAGCCAAGATCCCGCCTTTCAATCACAGCCGTCCATGCTGCTGACTCCACCAATGATGCCGTCGCAGTCAAAGAACCCCTGCGCCTATCTGTTGCCGCCCCAGATGGTGGGAAATGGAGTCTGGAGAGCTGGAAGACGAAGAAAGCGTTGCACCTTCCTGAGTATCCAGATCCCAAGAATCTTGAGTCTGTTTTGAACACAATAGAGACGTTTCCGCCGATTGTTTTTGCCGGAGAGGCGAGGAGTTTGGAGGAGAGGTTGGCTGAGGCTGCTGTAGGGAATGCGTTTTTATTGCAAGGTGGAGACTGTGCTGAGAGTTTCAAGGAGTTTAGTGCAAATAACATCAGGGATACTTTTAGAATCCTTCTTCAGATGAGTGTTGTTCTCATGTTTGGTAGCCAAATGCCTATCATTAAGGTTAGATCCCACTTTTCTCTACTTTTCTTTTTATGTAGTAATTGATTCGAGCGATGATCTAAGATTTTAAGACATTGGTTTATCTTATTTTTCTCATGTACAACTGCTATTGCTGTTATTTTTTGTTTCATGTGGTAATAGGTTTCATTTTGGTGATTAATTTAGATAACGATGTTGCAGAAATTTAACAAATTTTGGATGTGGTTCTATGATTTCTCTGGAAATATGTATTGATTTTGGGTTTGGTGTTTAGGTGAGGGCAAGGTTTTCATATTTTAAATTTAATAAAATTGAAGATTCCTGATTAATCTAATCTGTTTGTAAATGTATGTGATCTTTGAATGGAGGGTATTGATACTTGAAGGGGGCTTAGATTTCTGATGTAGAGTTTAGTCACAACAGCTAAGACTGACTTTGAACTATGACCATATGTATGTGGCTGATTATCTTAGGTTGGGAGAATGGCTGGTCAATTTGCAAAGCCAAGATCAGACGCATTTGAGGAGAGGGATGGAGTGAAGCTGCCAAGTTACAAGGGAGATAACATTAATGGTGATGTCTTTGACGAGAAGTCCAGAATTGCAGACCCAGAAAGGATGATTAGAGCTTATTGCCAATCTGCTGCGACTCTCAACCTCCTTAGAGCCTTCGCCACTGGAGGTTATGCTGCAATGCAGAGAGTTACCCAGTGGAACCTTGATTTTGCTGAGCAAAGTGAGCAGGGAGATAGGTATGAAACAATCAAACTTTCCATGGAGTTATAGATGCAGTTTGAATCACTTCTATTTGATTGTATCTATGAGCTTTTTGGATGTGTCTGTGGGCACATTCTAAAAATTCGCACACTTGTGTTTATCAAAGTACATAATACAAATTTATGGCCTCAGTTTGTGTTGGATATATTTTGTTCAGTTAATTCGCATCTTTATTTTTGTTCGGTTGTTCTAGGTACCATGAACTGGCTAATCGGGTCGATGAAGCCTTAGGATTCATGGCTGCAGCAGGACTTACAGTGGACCACCCGGTCATGACAACAACTGAGTTCTGGACATCACATGAGTGCTTGCTTTTGCCCTATGAGCAAGCTCTTACAAGGCTGGATTCCACTTCCGGCCTGTACTATGACTGTTCTGCTCACATGCTTTGGTGTGGGGAGCGTACTCGCCAGCTGGATGGTGCACATGTGGAATTCCTTAGGGGAATTTCCAACCCTCTTGGAATCAAGGTACCCTAATGCAAGTTCTGTAGTCTTTTCATATTATGTACTTACAAGAAGCATAGTATCTTCTCTTCCAAACCCTGAAGTTGGAGACTAAAAGCACATTGTGATGCAGGTGAGCAACAAAATGGACCCGAACGAGCTAGTCAAGCTCATTGAAATCTTGAATCCAACTAACAAGCCTGGGAGGATAACGATCATTTGTAGAATGGGTGCTGAAAACATGAGAGTGAAGCTTCCCCACCTGATCAGAGCAGTCCGCAGGGCAGGACAAATTGTGACATGGGTTTGTGATCCAATGCATGGAAATACCATCAAGGCACCATGTGGACTCAAAACACGCCCCTTCGATGCGATTCTGGTATTACTTCTCTGCTTTCATTCTATTTAATCTGTCATACAGTCGAGTCATAAAAATAAACTAATCATAGATAACCATTTGTTTGGAATCTGTCTAGTTCTACTAAAATAAAAGATCTTACAGTGTGAAGTAGAATGGACTAAAATGTGTTTTTTCTTCTAATTATAACCACTACGTAAGGATAAGTTTCCAGTTTGGTGGGTAATCTTTATTGTCCTTCAGTGCCAGATACATTGCGTGATTATGATTGCTGCCAAGTGAGCAATCATATTCGACACATGCCAGATACACTGTTGCCTAGGAAACCTTTTCCCTAAGAAGGAATTAGGTGGGAAAATCATGTTCTTGGTTGTTGATTCATGTACAAATACGTTTCTTTGTTTATAGGCGGAGGTGCGGGCATTCTTTGATGTCCATCAGCAAGAAGGCAGTCATCCTGGAGGAATTCACTTAGAGATGACTGGACAGAACGTGACCGAGTGCATTGGAGGGTCTCGGACAGTTACCTTTGATGACTTGAGCTCACGCTATCATACACATTGCGACCCAAGGCTCAATGCTTCTCAGTCTCTTGAGTTAGCATTTATCATTTCAGAGAGACTTAGACGAACAAGGATAGGATCTCAAAATCAACTTTCCTAGAGCTGCTTGGCATTTCCAAATTCTTGCACCGATTTATAGTGCCACATTGGTTTCAATGTATTTCGTAAAAGACTAACTAAGTTCCCATTCAATCGATTTCGTCAAATAGCAGAGAGCAACAAGAGAAGTTTCTTGCTAAGATCCTACCTGCGAAAAGCATAGGTTGGAGGTTTGGAAAGCTAAGGGGTTGGGTTACTACTACATTAGTTAATGAGTGTACACAATGTACTTGTCTGAATGTTTTCTGAAGTCATTGTTTGTGTTTTTTCAAAGGAAGCTAATAAAAACCAGGAATGTATGAGGATTTCAGAGTAGCTCAAGCTTGAAGAAATCCCATGTTCAATTATCCATTTTTCTTGAAAAAATGTCCTCATTTAGTAGTTCAATTTGTTATGGTCAAGTGGTAAAATACTAGTTAATTTTCTACCCAAGCTCTAGTTTCGAATATAAAGAATATAAATATCGTGTTGGAAAAACCATCCCTTTTCAAAATGATCAGTTCAATCGGAAAAACCAAAAACCAGTTGGTTTTCTGGTCTGATTTGAGTGTAAAAATTGTTTTGCACGAGTTCAACCGAAAACCGGACGGTTCAGGCTTTTTCTTTTCTTATTTTCTTGCTCAAATTCTAATTTCGTTCCAATTCTTTCAATTAAATCCTACAAGAAGAAAAATTCTAATACAAGCCGCCACACTTCAAAGGGACAAGCCGATAATTGTTTCGACCGTTAGCTTAAAAATTGAGGCAGGAGGTTTACACCGTTTTTTTCCTTAAATTTTTTACTTATTTCTAATTAAATGATTAGGTTACACTTTACACCCCTAAATTTAAGAGATGTCAAGTTGGTTCTTATGTTTTACATTTTGAAGAAATTTTACTGAATTGAATAAAAAATATACATTTTAAAAAAAAAATAATTTAATTATTTACAAAAGCATTATATAATAGATTGAAACCCTATTCGATTCCAGTTAAAACTATTAATTGCCCCACCAGGTCAATCTCCGGATTCCGTTCTGAAAACTTTTGGTGCACAATTGGTACATGAGGTTTTCCTTTTTCACAATATTTTCTTTAAACCAAGAAAAAAAAATATAGATAGAAAAGGATGTTTTTTTGGAAAACCCTTACGCATTAGGCTGGAATGAGCCTACGTCACTTGGCAATGTTTGAGACTGTTGCTACCAGAGACCAAAGAATTGTAGACGAGAGAATTAAGTGGCTGAAAGTGAAACAGCCAAAATCTACAATCGATAAGGATTTTTTTTACCCTGATGGATGCAACAAAACTGGAGTATAAATCATAGGCTGAACAATGCTAGAATTGTAATGGCAAACACATCACAAATTGTAGTTCCTTAAATACTGAATTCAAAGGATTATAATTTATTTTTTACAATGATCACAGCAAAACATGAGTTCAACCTCGCAATTGATCATAATGCTTAATATCAAAATTATTAGCTAGGCGCATCTTCAACATCTTGATCGAAACTATCTTCTAGTAATAGGGCATGTATCGCATTGCCCTTCTGAATCTAGGAACCTTCCTGCAGTCATTTGGGAGGCAAAGTGAACTAGAGTAACGCCTAACCAAACATCATACCAGAAAGAGATGCAGTTTTAAGGAACGTACCCATATCCATACGGAGAATAGAAATAAGGGGGCACATAAGGCCTCCTGAACCGACCACCCATGTAAGGATTGAAGCGTCTAGGACGATACTGCTTCATTCCAGGAACATTGGTCCTTTTGGGCAAAACCTGATATGCATTTCAATAACATCCAATCAGAGATCAAGAAGCCAAAGTATCTCATAAAGGCACATGCTATTATGAGAATTCCAGTCTACAGGTCTTGTCCTCCAGTATCAAGAACAAAGCTGTTAGCCTACCTTCAATTGACGCCCGTGCAGTTCAGATTCATTCAGCGATAGAGCCTCCTGGACTGCTTCTACCTCGACGAATTCCACATAAGCAAAACCCTTAGGCTGACCGAATTTGTCTGTCAGAACAGTAACCCTGTTCACTGTACCACAGGACTGGAAGTGCTGCTGCACTTCTTCTGGTGTGCATGCATAGTCAACCTGCATTACAAAGTTCAATGAGATGGATGTTGTGACAAGACTCCATAAAGCACTACTTCACTGCTGAAAGAAAAGCCAAGGTACGACCAATAGACACATTTATTCTACAATGTTCCTAGTGCCATGAGCATAATACAGCAAGCTGCAAGAGATGGAGCAAATTCAATGCCAACAATCACACAATGACTTACGATCATAACCAAACTGCATTTCATTACAAAGAATGTTTTCTTTTGTTAATAAACAAACACATTCTAAAATACAAAATTCAAATCGTGCTCATCAAGAGTGACACACATCAAATTCCTTATCTGACATACTAACACTCTGTCCTCTCTCACCAAGATTTTTTTAGTTAATGCTTTGATTTTCGCGTCTTGTAACAATTTACAAATTACTAAAAACTGGTTTCACATAGTTGGCTTTGTCAAATCAGTACGACACTTATTGGCCAAAATGTAACTTTTGTAGTAGATATCTTCCCTCCTGATCATCACCACATGACAGCTCATATCCTCCCCAGCACAACAACAATCATATAATGATACCTCAAAATCACCCACAAACCAGTTCTTCTTCACGCATATAAAACCTTGACACAGGTTTTTAACAGTTCTTTAACAGGTTCCTCCCACTGTTTTACTGGGCAAAAAATAAAAACCAATCATTCAGTCCTTCCCAGGAGGACAACTACAAACCAAGCTCTGCTAAACCACACGTTAACTCCGAAATAGTAGCAGATGTTGGCAATACCATTGGTAACAAAGTTAAGCTTGGGAAGCCATACAATTAGAAAAAGTGGAGATTGTTTTCTTGATAAACAGTAAGGTGGTGAGTTATGGTCCAATCTCAACCCCAGGTGTCAATAACACCACATGTATTTAGAAATAATATGCAAGATAATGCGTTGAAAAATTAGTTACATATTTATATAACTTAGAAGCACCACATTTTGAAAATACTTAATGCACAGAGATAGCTTTGGACACACGGGATTCACCAACAACGTTTTGGATTATTGTATCCCTAATTTTGTCATAAGTTCATAACTCAAGCAACTCAAAAATCTTTAGTAAAATGACTCTGGCCTTAGTCATAGGAAATACATTTATTTCTTTTAATAACAACATGCATTTGATTGATAAAGCTAATGAGTCAAAATGGGCTAATTAGTGTTTAAAGAACTAACGACGAGTTCACATGCAATCAAAAACTCAATATTGTCAAACATTTCAAGCAAAAACTTTGAACAAAAAACAAACAAGGACGACGACCACAAGAGAAGTAGCAATCTTACACCATTCACCACAGACGCCAAATGACAGACATATTTGAAGCACCAATGACCACCAGTAGCAGTGATGACACTCTGTAACGTAACATCCTGACTTTCCTCTGCTCTGACTCTCAATAAATGGTTGAAGCATCCCTTTTTAATCCTATTTCCATCATTCAGTAACAAACATAACCTTTTTCCAACTTCCACATCCAGTTTGTTCTTCCAAAAATGCTCAACCTACCAGTTGTTTCTTATCCCACCTTCTTCCACACTGAATATCACTTCTGCTCTCCATTCTTTCATCATCTCTTCCCTTTTTCTTTTTCTTTTCCTCTCTACTTTTTTTAATTTTCTTTTTGTTTGCATTTTTCCTCATCAAATGCTCTTTCACTCTTCACTCTTTTTCTTTTTTCTTTTTGAGTAAAATTTGCATACATTTCCCTCTCCTTTTTTTAGGGATTTTTTTTTCTTTCTTATCAAAGATCAAAATTTTATTCTATTTATCATAAAAAGATCAAATAGTGGCCTGCCCAGCCCTCAAATACAGTGTAAAATTCCAGCGTAAGATACAGAACTCGAAGAACAAGAATCCTGCGATCATAGTGAGACACAAGGTCAAACCATGATTGGAAATGATATGTACCCATATCCACACTAAAGCAACAAGATTAGTAGAAACAATATTCATGGAGTAACTACCTCTATTTTACAAATGCCTGAAACATAAAGCAAACCCTAGTCTGTTTATCTAAAATGCACACGAAGACGTCCATTGTTAAAAGAGTGAACAGACAACACACTCATGATGGTGGGATTCATCTCTCAACTGATTTTGCTGATGGAAATAATTAGAGTTTATAGAAATGAAGTATCGTAGAACAACTGAAATTTAGTTCCATTTTGCCACAAGAAGGTCACAATCTCACCTACACTACAACCACCTATTAGGCTATCATGCCCCAATATTGTTTCTTTCCCCCACAACTCAAATATGTTTAGAAACGCCAAACATAATTACAGCTAATATACTATCTCTATATGCAAGTATAGATGGAGAACACAACAAGTTGAGACTCATTGAATCTCATCTAGTCACTAGCACTGCCGATAAGTAAGTTCTACCTAAAGCCACTCAACAAAATAAGTAATAATCAATTCCTTACATTGCCAACAAACACTGAACGATTATCTGTTTCCTCTCGATTGGCTTGACTAGCAGCTACAGTAGCAGGATCTATGAAAAAATATTAACAGAAAAGTCAAAATTTATCAGACAAATGAAGCATTCAATATTACAAATCTAAATATATGAAAAAGATCAGAAACCTTGAACAGCGCCCATTTCTTTCTCGACCTTAGCTTGCATCTCGCGAAGAGCTGCAGCTTCCTCCTCCATCTCCTTCAATCTCTTCTTCATCTCATCTAGCTCCTAAGAAGTTATCCAGAAGCATATTCAAAACTCGTAATTCATCCAGCAAAATTAAATGTGTATGGTTTGATCTTGCAATTACATACTATATACATGACACTAGAAAATGGAAGGGTAGAGCGGATACCTTGACAGCGTCGTCGTCGGCAGCGGCCGACATGTCGACATCGGCGTTGTGAGGATCAATGTCGCCTTCCACGTCAGGAATCTCTCCGCCGTATACCTCGTGTTCTTCTTCTTCCATCTCTCCCTCTCTCTCTCTTCTCTCTCTCTTACCCCCTCTTTCTGCTTTCCAGAAGCTGGGAGAGCTTTCTAAGACTCCCTTTTGCCAATCAGGTTCTAATTAGAGAACTACCGGGAGAAAATGTATCGCGTGAAAATCACTTTCAGTAAAAATTAATATGTTGTTTGGTAAATATTTATTGGATTAATGTAATTTTGGATAACTGCATTTTATTTGTTGTACTCATTTGGTACCTTCACTCATTTTTGTTTTTAAAAGGTACTCGCACTCAAAAAGTTGTTCACATTTGGTATCTCACCCTAACGCTCTCTGTCGAAGTCCGTTAACTATCCGACATGGCATGCCATGTCAGTTTCCACGTGTGCACTTGCCACGTCAGTTCCCTTTTTTTCTTTTTCTTTCCTTTTCTTTCTTTTCTTTTCTTTCTTTTTCTTCCTTTTTCTTTTCTTCTTTCTTCTTCCTCTGCGCAGCATTGATTAACATAAACATGATTGAAAAAAAATTAATCACCCAAGCCCATCTCCTCCGGCCAACCACCAACCCGTCCTATCCTCTGCCAACCACCAACCCGTCCCGACCTTCTTCCTCTCTCACGACCTCACTTTCCTTTCTTTTTTTCTTTTTATTTTTTTTTATTTTTGGGCTGCTGTTTTTGGTTGGTTTTGTTTGGGGCTGTGTTCGGGTGTTGCTTTTCTTGTTCGTAGGTATCGATTGGCTGCTGGAATGCTGCAGCATCGGTGGCCGGCGGCGGCACCAGGCTGGAGGAAGAAAACGATGCGGTTGGAAAAAAGGAGAGTCGGATCTTGTATGAACGGATCCGGGTTATGATGAACGGATTCGGATCTTATATGAACGGATCCGGATCATGATCCGGTTCCGGTTGGGTCTTTGATTGAGTCTTTGTTTGATCTGTTTTAATTTTGTTTGATGGTAGGAACATTGATGATGATGCTACAGAATCAAATTGTTTGATGGTTTTCTTTTCTTCATTAGAACAATTTGAGCATTCTTCATGCTCCAAGCAGTAAGCCTTGAGATTTTGACATGACCAGCACCATTGTTTGATCCGGATCTTGATGTAATTAATTTTTGGGAAAAAGACATATGAGCACCCACCTTTTAATCAGTTCGACAATTTAGCCACCAGCTTATTGCACTAACCAAATTGGCACTTAACAAAGTTTCTGTTACACAATTAGGCACCTGACATTCCCTCCGTTAGCCACTTAAACCCCTGGGCCACCAACTTTTCAACTAACATAATCTAACACCGTTAAACCCAACACCCATTCCCTCATTGTTTTCCGTTAGACGAATGCATGCCCGTTGGATGAGGAGAAAAGGGAGTCAAACATATGATCAATGGCTGTGATCAAAATTGTGACACGAACGAGATATTTTTCGTTCCCGCCAACGGTAAAATAAATCCGAACAAAAAGTACTGCCTTGAAGAGAAAAATATAACGAACGAAATGACGCGGATCAAAAAGTCGGGAAATCCATAAAAAAATTGTAATGAATAGTAACTTGTACCACGTTCATTATAATGGCATGGTAAATACTAAATATGTATGAACAAAAACGTTAATTATAATGGCATTATGGTAAATATTATGAATAGTAATTTATAAGAGAAATCGAAAATTGAGCGAAATAAAAAAAGGTGACGCGAACGAAAAAAATAGTAGCTAATTATAATAAAAAAAATTGATCGGGCGCCTTATTTTTTTAATTGATAATTAGCTACTACTACTTTTTTCGTTCGCGTCACCTTTTTTTATTTCGCTCAATTTTCAATTTCTCTTATGTTACTATTCACAATATTTACCATAATGCCATTATAATTAACGTTTTTGTTCATACATATTTACCATGCCATTATAATTAACGTGGTATAAGTTACTATTCATTACAATTTTTTTATGGATTTCCCGACTTTTTGGTCCGCGTCATTTCGTTCGTTATATTTTTCTCTTCAAGGCAGTACTTTTTGTTCGAATTTATTTTACCGTTGGCGGGAACGAAAAATCGTGTCACAATTTTGATCACAGCCATTGATCATATGTTTGACTCCTTTTTCTCCTCATCCAACGGGCATGCATTCGTCTAACGGAAAACAAGGAGGGAATGGGTGTTGGGTTTAACGGTGTTAGATTATGTTAGTTGAAAAGTTGGTGGCCTAGGGGTTTAAGTGACTAACGGAGGGAATGTCAAGTGCCTAATTGTCTAACGGAAACTTTGTTAGGTGCCAATTTGGTTAGTGCAATAAGCTGGTGGCTAAATTGTCCAACTAATTAAAAGCTGAGTGCTCATATGTCTTTTTCCCTTAATTTTTTTTCATGGGAAAGAAATTGTAGAAATTAGCAAATGGATTGAATGAGTAATGAGATGAGAGTGAACAAGCGGGAGGAGGAGAGTGAAAAGGTAAAAACCAATCCCTGCTAAAACGACGTAGTATTTTTAATCCGGGTCAAATTAACCCGACCCGACCCTTTTTTCTTACCCACGGGTCCAATTTGCATCCGCGGTATGCTACGTCAGCAAGTGTACACGTGGAAACTGACGTGGCATGCCACGTCAGATAGTTAACGGATTTCGACAGACGGCGTTAGGGTGAGGTACCAAATGTGAACAATCTTTTGAGTGCGAGTACTTTTTAAAAACAAAAATGAGTGCAGGTACCAAATGAGTACAACAAATAGAGTGCAGGTATCCAAAATTGCATTAACCCATATTTATTAAAAGTGTTGTAAGATATGAGAAATTGTTTATGCTGTTTGGTAAAAACCGCTATTTAAACTATAATTGGAATGTAAAATGACACACAATTCATTTCAAGTATTATAATTAATATTTTTTTAGTGTTTATATAGATTATTTAAATCAATCTATTTCTTTAAATAAATAATTAACAATTTTTTTATAATAAGAAATAATACTTCATTAAAAGAAAAAGAAAAAGTTAAATAATGAATATTTTTTGAAAATTTTACATATATAAATTATATTATTCAAATAAACATAATATTACCACATGAAGAGAAAATAATATTATTTACCATAAAATTGAGCTATTTGGTAAATAATTTTTAAAAGTATTATCTGAGGAGAAAATGATATTATTGTTGTTTAGTTAAACCTACAATTAAAGTTATGATTTGGGTGTAAAATGATTATAAATGACAACATATATATGTACATTATAGTTCAACTGTGAATAAATAATTTATACACTACTTTCACTTGATTTATTTATTAATATCAATAAATATATTTTTTTAAATGATTCATAAATAATAATATTTCAACTTATTTGTTAAAAGAAAATACATCCGCGGGATTTCTCTAACTAAAGATATATTTTGGTCACTTGGATTTGACTACTAAAATTCCCACAATATTTACTCATCATGCTCGCTTAGTTTCTTATGATCAAAACACTTCTAAGTCCTAATTCTCTCCACTCCTGTCCATGATGTTTCCCCATTTCCAAGTTCTGCTAATATGATTCTTGCTCTATCTGTCCACTCAGGTCTGCCCTTGCATGGTATCCAAAGCCTCCACCATAGCAACACCAAATGTCTTCCAATTCTCATAAAAGTCATTGTCATATATTGATCACCCATGGATACAACCTTCACATCTTTCATTGAAACGAAGGTCTTCAAGACTCCTAAAAGTTACTGATGAACAAGCAATAGCTTCCTAGAGCTGACCAATAATCTCTTGATGACATATATGCCGCATTTCTGGAATAAGGACACGGAAAAAAAAGCCAATGCAAGGATGGTCATTGATGCTGAAGTTTCTTAAGTGCAACTAAGATCCCAATTTGTCCTCCTAGGATTGAGAAAAAAAGAGCATATTATGGTTCTACGGAAACAATAAGAAATGAGATGTCATAATAACAATAATCAAGCAAAAGCAGAGGAATCCTTTTTTGGCCAATTGTGCAGTGCAAGATGGATAAAATCCAGTGAAGACATTTGGAAACAAACCATCCCACTGCAGAACCAGAAGCCATGTGCTGAACAAAAATATACAATTTAGAGTTGTTTTTGTAAAAAAATACAGAGCTAAATCTAGTAACTGGTCACAATGCAAAGCTGAAACAAACATTTTTCAGTGTATGCTAAAAGTCTAAACAACAATCAAATGCATCAATACATTTCATCAGTTACAACCAAGATATATGGAAAGTATAGAAAAGTAAGCAATAATTGTCAAATAAGTAAACAGTTGATACGGAGCAAGTTTAGGAGACAAAGGAGTTATGTTCTACGAAGCTTAAAATAAAAAGAATAAGAACATGAAATACGAAGAAAAAATCCATCAACTGAACCTATCCTAACTCCCTCACTCCCAGCAACCTAAAAGTTCTATCCATCAGCTTCTTAATGCTATATCATACATCAAAACTGTCACAATGTAACATCAATTCTCTATCGCTGCCTCTGTCTTAAGGTTACTAATATTAACTAAGGACACATTTTCAGGCCTAAATAAATCACTGGTCCCATCATTTTGGCATGTATATTATCTATTTTGTAATCACTTCACTTTTAAATTTGGAGTTTAAATTAGTCCTACCAACACAAAATGGTCTTTAATCCATAACCCACAAGCTCATGTCATGTCATTCCAAAATTTGGAAACTCAGTTCCTATCGGTGGCTAGCCTAACTTTAATGAAAAATATAGAAAAGAACTTTAATAAAAAGAAAAAAGTATATTTTTATGCCATGTTCTGGTAAGTGTTAACAAAGTTAAGAGTTTCAAATTTCAATCCATGACCAGGGTTTCTACATTGTTATAATGCATCAATTCCTATTAATTTTTTTTCATAATGCAGTAATCCAAAGTCAGAAAATAAAGACAAACATGAGTAATCCACCTATTTAAAGCAAGGAATTCACCCTACAATCAACAATACACATCCAAGGAACGAAAAGAATCCAACTCAGAATGATAAATCAATCTCAACCTTTCATTTATCAACATAACAAAAATTGAATTGGGCAGTACCAAGTTTTTATTTATTTTGTTTTGCCACCAATTTTTTAAATCCAAAATAATGACTATTAGTAATTAGGTAGGCAGGAACCTTTGGTAAAATACTCAACCCAAATATGAGCCCAATTCAATGACCAGTTGGAGGAAAATAAAATGAAAGAAAGAAGGGGCGGTACCTGAAGCTATAGCGAGAGTGGGAGAGTCAGAGCGAGAGATTAAGAGATTGAGAGCGCAGCGTGTAGAGAAGGCTTGACGACGGCGAGGTGGGTGGCTTGACGACAACGAGCTGATTGTTGGATGACGGTGAGTTGGTAGCTAGATGAGGGTTAGGATTTGTTCAATTTGGGATGAAATGGTGTTTTTTATACCTGGTACAAGTGGTAATTTTGACAACTTGTATCTAATATTTTTGTCCACTTAAAATTGTAACCTCCTTCCCGTGTTTTGCCAAAACCAATGGTTTTGAGAAAGGAGCAAATTCAAGCTTCTCTAAAACCTTGATTTTGGACCCTAATTTCTCAAGAAGCCCAGTTTGAAAACACCAATTGAAGCTTCTTGATTTTGGAAATCAGTTTTTCCAGCCATAACCTCAATGCCAAAAGGCCACTAAGTTCTATTCACTAGGTGTACACTAACCAATTCTCGCTGGTTTTGGTAAAAAAACCAGACCAAATTAGAAATTAACTGGTCTCAGAATCTACCAATTTTGGTCGGTATGATGATTACCTACGAAGCACGAGCAATTCATTTTTTTATGCTATGTTCGTGTCGTACTCATTTTCGATACCGACATTATACGAACAACCACACGATACGTGTCCGACTCACTACTTCCTATGTTATATTTTTTGGGTCTTAATTTTAAGCGATTAATTGTGCCAAAGATATATTTAACGTAAAATATAGTTGCTAAAAGTATTTATAAGACCAAACTTAATTTAAATTGACGTTTCAATTGAATTATACTTAAAGACATAGTTGAAATTTACTTTTATTTATTTATTGTTACAAATGGTATTTTTATATATGCATTAATATATATATACATATAAGCTGTGTCGGTGTTCTGTGATTTTTAATTTTCCCGTGTCGCAGTATTAGTGTTTGTATCTTGCTCCAATTTTTTTAAATTTTAAGTTTACTATTTGAGCTTATGGTCATATTTTTTCAATAATCAAGTATTTCTTTTATATAAATCAAATGAAATTTATTAATTTTAGGATCTATTTAGGTCATATTTGAATTTAGTGAAAAATTTAAAATAACCTCGGTTGACCCCCTAATCCTAGACCCTTTACCTACCTCGGTTGAATGATCCTTTGCATTGCTCGTAGCAGTTCCCATGAAAAATTATGCATAAATCCAACATAATGCCCCTAACCTTAAGTATACTTATGCATGAATAATCCATTACAATACCTAAGGTGTCAAATATCATCATGTATAAGGGGTCATCACAATACTCTTTTATGCCAAGTATAATCTCAAGCATATCGATTTAAAAATTTCTTCATTGTCATTGAGTGCCATCTCATTAATGAATGAAGAACATGCGTTAATTTTGCCTAGGTTATAGCTAACCTAGCATTGTTTTTTCGTGTTCTTTGTGATAATATTATGAGAATGATTAGCAACAATGTCCATCCAACAATGAGAAATGAATTGGGATCACGACAGAGGTGAGAAGAGAATGGTTTTTGAAAATAATTTTGAAAACTTCAAGAGTGGTGAATTAAAGTTTTGTGTTTTTTCTTTTATTTTTTTATGTGGAGAATTCTATCATTTTCGCAAGTGACTTCCTTTCTTATTTAAAGAAGAGAAATACAACTCATGGCATGACTTGAAGAAAAGGGTAAGGAAATGGCTTAGGAAAAAAAGTGTCAATCTTGTAAAAGAGGTTATGGTGAATGGGTATGTTTGACGCCGTTTGAGGTAAGACCTCTTTAACACATCCATGTTTCGCTTGTGGAACACGTTATTCTTGTGTTGAGATGTTTGAGAACATTCATTCGCTCATTTTATCAGATTCATGCTTTGCTCTTCAACCATAACTTCATTTGTGGCTTTTCATGGTCCAAAAACTTTCATTTTGAACACTTGAAATGGCTTGCTTGGCA
This sequence comes from Viola odorata, assembly GCA_963691705.1. Classification (NCBI taxonomy): domain Eukaryota; kingdom Viridiplantae; phylum Streptophyta; class Magnoliopsida; order Malpighiales; family Violaceae; genus Viola; species Viola odorata. The sequence continues at coordinate 61,876,976 of OY829540.1, forward strand.
TGTCACCATTCAACCACAATTCAACACAGTTGCTACATTTAACACCCAGTCAACTCTTTTGATGTTCGCAATGGGATCGGCTCAATAATCTTTCTACCGAAAATTTACTGCTGTTTTAGAATGGTACATTGATGCTAGTTGGATATAACTAATACTAGTTGATACTCCGTGGAACGGAGTGAGGGTTTTTCCGTCAAATGACATGCCGGAGTGTGGTGGTTGAAGCTCCTTGGGCAACCTGCAAGACCGCCGGAGTTACCTCCGGCGGAGAACCTCCAATGCCAAAGTCAGTGTTTGGTCTTTTTTCATTAATGGAGTGCCGAGAAAAGTCCCTCTCTTGAGAGGTGAAGAACCCCCTTTTATGTACTTCCCCCTAGTCCTTATGTAGGACTGGAGTGGTTGAACCTTTTGACCTCCCTTCCCTCTTTTGTCAGAAGGTGGTTGAAAGGTAGTGATGACTTGATGGGAGCAGGTTATCCCCCATGCCTACCTTGACTAAATGTGTACTGACTACTGAGTATTATATAAATTATACCAGTGAGTGGAGCTTAATATCAGTGCCCAATCGGCAGGCTGCCGTTGTGGTTGGATCGGCAGGCTGCCGTTGTGGTTGGATCGGCATGCTGCCGTTTGGAGGCCATTGACCTGGTCCATGTATATGACGGTGCCGATCCGTTTCCTCATGCTTTGGCGGATGGATCGGCCTTGTCCCGCTTTGAGACAATCGGGCTAGACTTGTCCTTTGGTCACTTATTCCTGTTGACTTGGTCAATCGGTCGCGATGCCGTTTTCTATGATTGAGCTGGTCAATCGGTCATGCGCCATTTTGACTGGTCAATCAGTACTTTGTGAAGGTACATAGTCCATTATGCCCTCTTGATATATTTTTGTATTATCAGAGGCCCAACAGAAAACGAGCCCGAGTGTTTACCAAGGGCTTTCCGTTTCTTGCTTGATGCCTGTTAGTCGGCAAGCTGCCGTCTGGTTCGCTTTGATGCAGTTGTAGAGTTTTTTCTCAATCCTGCAAACAAATAATAGATAGCACTAAAAGTGGTTAATGTATTCAAATGCATACCAGCTGAAGTGGCATTTCTCCAGTAAGGTGATTGTGATTGCTCGAGCCATTGTGGACAATCGGTAGGTTGCCGTCTTGAGGTTTATAAACCTTTGTTGTGGTTATTCGCCCTAGGCCGTTTTGAAGATATTGCTGCAGCATTTTCCGTTTGGATTTTTCCCTGATATGATTTTTGTGACGAGGTCGGCTGAAAGTAGCCTACATCCCCGATATGCCGTTTTGACTCAGCAGAAAAAAACGTACTTTGGAATATGCCGTCTGACAGGGCAGAAACGGACTTTGGATGATATGTCGTTCTGATTCAGCAGGAGACGGACTTTGGATGATTGCCGTTCTGATACCACAGAAACGGACTTTAGATGATTGCCGTTCTGATACCACAGAAACGGACTTTAGATGATTGCCGTTCTGATACCACAGAAACGGACTTTAGATGATTGCCGTTATGATCAGCAGGACCGAAATGGTCTTATGAAGATGTGATGACGATATATTTCTTCATAGCGATATATGCCTCAATAACGCTATATGCCTCAATAACGATATACGTCTTAGTGACCATATATGTATCGTTGGCGATATATGTATCGTTGGCAATATATGTATCGTTGGCGATATATGTATCGTTGGCGATATATACCCCGGTAGCGATTTGAACCAATCGGGCTGGAGCCGATTTGGTTGTTGGCATTCCTAGGCAACGCCTTAGGTAGCCTTGGTAGCGATATATATTGCTGATTCTTTGATTTTGATAACGCGGTTCGGTTTGAGATAACCTACGTCCACGATATGTCGTTCTGATTCAGTAGGAAACGGACTTTATATGGAGCTGCTCTGCAGGATCCGTCAGGTTTGCTGATCAGGCCGATTTGAACATGTTGTAGTTGCATTTTTCACTATCTGGTTTACTAAGACACAGATAGGTTTGAATCTTTTTCTACCTGGTTTACTAAGACACAGGTACTTCTATCTGGTTTACTAAGGCACAGATAGGGTTGGATCTTTTATTTTGATAACGCGGTTCAGTCTGAAATGACCTACGTCCACTGTTGATTTGATTTTTGTTTTCTCAAGATCTGCAATCATACGAGAAACAATACTGGCGAATATATTTTTCATTGTTTTTGAAATATTTGATAATTCGGGTTATACATAATATTCCAGAAAATTAACAGAGATAAACAATCATCAGTTGAACTTATCTCTGCTTTGTCGATTCGGCTGAATGCCGTTTTGAGGGAACCGTTTAAGGTTTGCACTCCGTTTTGATCTTGCTTTGCGATCATTCGGCACTAGGCCGTTTTGAAGATATTGCCGTTTCTCTACCCGGTTTAGACAACGGCACAACAGAGAAATTGGTTATCCGATATGCATATCGGCTTCCTGCCGTTTGTTGTTGTTTTGTTTTTTTTTTGCGGGGCAGACCTTTTCTTCTAGAGATCGGCCTCCTCCCGTTTCTTCCGTTGATAATCTGCTTCCTCCATTCTGGTATACTTTTCTACCTCAATTCACAAGAGATCCAAGGTTTTAGGAGTGCTTGCAATCAAAGCATTTTCTAACTCCCGATATTTACAGTTTCTTTTTAAAGCTTCCGCAGCCAAGACAGGAGTCACCTCAGGAAGAACGACCAATTCCCTGTTAAATCTTGCCACGTATGCAGCCAACGACTCCCCTGACTTTCGCATCATGTCAAATAGAACGGCTGAAGATTTTTCCATCGGAATGCATGAGCTGAATCGGCTTCTGAATGCCTTTTCTAGATGCTCAAAACAGTCAACAGATCCGGCTGGTAACTTCTCAAACCAAGTGTTGGCTATCCCTTTAAGGGTCATCACAAATATTTGGCATAAAGCCTCATCATTTCTAGTAAAAAACTTAACATGTTTCTTTACTGAACTCACATGAACCGTAGGATCTGTTGTCCCATGTTAGTGATCGGATGGTAGCTTAACATGCCTGCTTACTTGATGTTTCCGAATCCGAAAGGTCAACGGATTCTTTGGGTCATCATCTTGCTCTTCCCGATCTGGTCGAGGAACAGATTTTCTGGACAGGTCTCGTCCACTTTTTGAGCGGTCTGTCTCGGGGTGATGCTGGGTCACCGATATCTCTAGTCTCCTCTTTCTGGTCTGATGAACTGACCCAGCTTGTGGATCCGCCAGCGGTGGAGGTGCAGAAGAGGAGATTACTGGTGGGTGATGGTGGATTTGTTGAGGAATAAGTTGCTGACTGTTGGGCAGAGGAATTTTTTCCATAAGCGTCGCCATCATCAGGTCCATCCTATGATGCAAGGCTGCAAACTCGTGCATGATTGCAGGTGGAATGCCGGCAGCAGGTAGATCTGGGTGAGGAACGCCTGGAGGTATAACTCCTGAAATTTCTGGAAAATTGTGTCGACGAGCAGTAGCACTTATTTCCGCTGGAAAAGGTGAAGTTTGTGTTGGTGAAGGGTCATGATAGCCAGCAGCTTTACCGGTGGGTTGATTTAATTGCAAGTTTTGGTCGGATGCCATTTTTCTGGAAATGAAACCCCAAGAAAGTAGAAGAAGAAGAGCTTTGAATTTCAAGGTGACTCACTTAAAATTCAAAAGCTCTCAATGAAAGCACCATTTGATACTCCGTGGAACGGAGTGAGGGCTTTTCCGTCAAATGGCATGCCGGAGTGTGGTGGTTGAAGCTCCTTGGGCAACCTGCAAGACCGTCGGAGTTACCTCCGGCAGAGAACCTCCAATGCCAAAGTCAGTGTTTGGTCTTTTTTCATTAATGGAGTGCCGAGAAAAGTCCCTCTCTTGAGAGGTGAAGAACCCCCTTTTATGTACTTCCCCCTAGTCCTTATGTAGGACTGGAGTGGTTGAACCTTTTGACCTCCCTTCCCTCTTTTGTCAGAAGGTGGTTGAAAGGTAGTGATGACTTGATGGGAGCAGGTTATCCCCCATGCCTACCTTGACTAAATGTGTACTGACTACTGAGTATTATATAAATTATACCAGTGAGTGGAGCTTAATATCAGTGCCCAATCGGCAGGCTGCCGTTGTGGTTGGATCGGCATGCTGCCGTTTGAAGGCCATTGACCTGGTCCATGTATATGACGGTGCCGATCCGTTTCCTCATGCTTTGGCGGATGGATCGGCCTTGTCCCGCTTTGAGACAATCGGGCTAGACTTGTCCTTTGGTCACTTATTCCTGTTGACTTGGTCAATCGGTCGCGATGCCGCTTTCTATGATTGAGCTGGTCAATCGGTCATGCGCCGTTTTGACTGGTCAATCAGTACTTTGTGAAGGTACATAGTCCATTATGCCCTCCTGATATATTTTTGTATTATCACTAGTGATAATAAGTTCCCCAGGGGTGGGTATTCAATTTAAATGCTAAGGTGACGGTCAAATTCCGCCTACCAAATCACCATGTCATGTTTTTCTAAATTTAATATTTATTAGGGGTCATGGTTATTATCATTGGCCATGATTCGCTCCATGAACCTTTTATTTATTTTTTAAATAAAAATAGATGCCAAGTTTAATTTTAGACGAGTCTAGTCCCAAACTTATCTAAGAAAATGTCAGACAAACGAGATCTAGTTCGAAGGTAAAACGACATCAATAGGAGTTAAGAACGAGATCGATCCCTCACGTGAGATCTCGAGAATATATTATTTACTCTGACAAAACGACAATTAAACTCTAAACGAATAACGATAATTCAATAAATGTCAGAGAAATGAGATCTAGTTCGAAGGTTAAATGAGATCTCACATGAGGGATCGATCTCGAGAATATATCATTTACTCTGACAAATCGACAATTAAACTCTAAACGAATAACGATAATTCGATAATTCAATAAATGTTGCGTGAAAGCTGGCACAATTAGACAAATTCTCTGCCAAAAGGACAGTAACTTTGAGTATCATTTAATGCAGATGGAGTGCATATTACTGGATTGACTTAAAAGTGGAAAAAACCCATAATACCCAACTCTACATCATTTGGCTATAAATACCCCTCATTTTATGAGAAGAAAGGGGTTAAGTTGCACAAACTACAGAGAAAAACAAACCCTTTCCTTTTATTGTTCATCATATGTATCTTTCCTTAATACACAAACCATCCTTAGAATCATTTTAATCACATATTAAGATAGCGTTCTTAGAATCATTTTAATCACATATTAAGATAGCGTTCAGTAGGCGGAATTAAAAGGGAAAATGATTTTGAAATTTATTATGTTTAGTTGACATAAAAAAAAGTTGGATTCCTTCTAACTTTCATGAACCTTTCTACTTTCCCCCATTCAAAATAGGGAAAAATGATTATCGAATCTAAAAAAAGTTATATATTTTTTAAATTACATATTCGTCTATTTTATTTTACTATATACATTAATCTATATTTATAAAAAAAAGTTTACACTCAACCTTTTCTCATTATTATTTTTTATTTTATTTGTTAATTTATTTTTTATCAAATATCTTATTTGCACAATATTATGTTTAATTGTATTATTTTTTAGAATAAGTTTAAAATATTCATTTTGTATTGTATTTAAAATAATTAAATAATTATTATTATTATTTAAGAATAAAGTAGTATTTTTTTTAAAATAATATTTTCTCAAAAATAATATTTCATTTAAATACTAATCAAACGCAAAAAATTAACATTTCTTTCAATTACTTTCTCAAGAATTATTCCCTTAAAAAAACTATTCCAAATAAGAAAATAATATTCTGTCAACTAAAAGCTACCTAAACGTTTTTGTAATATTCTAACCTACTCGAATATAAATAAATCATGGGATAAATCGTTTTTCTTTTGAATCACTCCCGGTATAAACCACCGAAGCTGTCAGGCTGTCATTCGCCTGAGAGACGAGACATCCGCGATCTCCCTCGCCCCTAAGTCATGACGCCGCTTATATTATCATTTCCTACCTGTTTAATTTATTAATAATAGTAATATACTAGTAGTATTTTTCTTTCATTCCTCAGCACCACCAAACATTACTGTCCACCCTCAGCACCACCCAATCTCTCCCCCCCACATCACCATACCAGGATAGTGGCTGTTACAAGTAACGGTTCTACTCTTGATTTATCCTGCACATGATCGTAGGCGATCTGTACTCCACTCACTTTATTGAACTCAATATAAGTTTGTTTGTTGCCTTCTTCTTCCTTCCACTCTATTTCCACACGATAGTCCTTATAATAGTCTCTTGCTTCTCCTGCTGCTGCTCTGCAAAAGAAAGATCTAATCGGAGTTTGCGGAGATGGCTAGCGGGGGAGGTGATCCGAGCGGGAGAATAGATTACGTGTTCAAAGTGGTGTTGATTGGTGACTCCGCGGTGGGGAAATCGCAAATACTTGCTCGATTTGCTAGGAACGAGTTCAGCCTCGACTCGAAAGCCACCATCGGCGTTGAGTTCCAAACTCGCACTATGGTTATTGAACATAAGAGCGTCAAGGCTCAGATCTGGGACACTGCTGGCCAAGAACGGTATTTCTCCTTCACATTTTCCTCCTCCTTTCCTTTGAACTCGAAAAAATGGTGTTTGGTTTTTTATTTTCTTGCGAATTGCTGTTTTCTAAATATACTAGTATTAGTTGAATCTGTTTTATTGTTTAGTATTAGGCAAATGAACTGCGTGTATTGACGGATTGTAGAAACGGATAAGTTGGGACTGGAATTGATAGCTAGATCCTAGAAAATAATTCAGGAATTTCCAAGAGTTTTGATACAGTTTTCTTTGATTGGTTCCTAAAGCTTTCAGCGCATATATCTTTTGTGTGGATTCCCTTTTGAGCTTCCTACATGTGTTTTGGAGATTGATTTGGAAATATCCTTTACTTACATCCATTTGGCTAGGCTAGATCAGTATTGTATTGATTCAATTGGTTGTTTATTTATATGGCTCGTGGCATCCATGAAGATCCAGAAAATCTGCCTTCACTGTTGTAAATTATGCTTGCAGTTCATATGCTAGTAATGACATAGTAGTTTAAGGTTTCATGAGTGCATATCTTGTTGCAATTTGAATATAAACATATGGTGACTGTATTTTGTTGGTATGGGATTTGAGTGCATGACTGTTTTCACTGTTTTAAATTCCTACCTTGTATGTCTTGATGAGCAGATATAGAGCAGTCACTAGCGCATACTATAGGGGAGCTGTTGGGGCGATGTTGGTTTATGACATAACCAAACGCCAGACCTTTGATCACATACCCCGTTGGCTGGAAGAGTTGCGGAGCCATGCTGACAAGAACATAGTTATCATCCTGATTGGTAACAAATGTGATCTTGAAAACCAGAGACAAGTCCCTACTGAGGATGCCAAGGAATTCGCCCAAAAGGAAGGACTCTTCTTCTTAGAGACATCTGCATTGGAATCTACCAATGTTGAAAGTGCGTTTATGACTGTGTTAACAGAGATCTTTAGCATTGTGAACAGGAAGAACTTGGTTGCCAGCGAAAACCAAAGCAATGGCAATCCTGCATCCCTTTCTGGCAAGAAGATATTCATTCCAGGGCCTGGACAAGTAGTTCCTGAAAAGAGTAAGTGTTGTAGCACGTAGTGATTTGGTGATGATGAACTCTTCTCTGTACTATGGTTTTTATAGAAATTTTTTATAAGGTGTGATGCATTTCATTGTAAATCTTTTTGTTTTGTAACCTAGCTTGCATGAGCAGCAAATTAGTTGCACCAATTCATGCTTTGAGATGAATCCTGAGTTTGCAATTTATCATATGCTATGATAACCTCAAATTTAATTCTCCCAGCTCAATTGATTTCATCATTTTTTTGTAAAAGTGTGGAAGAGAGCTCTGGCGCTCCTTTGTTAATTGCAGTCTACCAAACTGAGTTTTTATTATTACTTGCCTTGTGGAAATTGACAAGATTATGTGTAAATTACTAAGGAGAGGTGGTTAGAATGATGGAATAGCGACTATGATGAGCTGGGGTATTAATGATTGTTTCTATTTGTGTAACGGAAGCCAGTCATATGTCATGTTCATACATCAGCGATTTGTGTGGACCGTTGTAGCGGCACTGTAAATTCAGAAGTCAATTATATCATTGATTTCTTATTCTCTTTTTTTTCTTCTTGAAGAAAAAAAAATGATAGGTGGGAATTCAGATTAAGTGTTTGTTATTAAATATCAAGCATTGCTGTTCACTGTCCACAGATTCTGTGAAAATGATAGCCAGGGCAGCAATTGTGTTGTCCGTTTCTTTTTCTTTACTCTCTTATTGTTATGGGTCACGCCAATAAATAACATGGAGTGTGAAAGTCAGACCAGGTCAACTAATCTAGACAGGAAATTCATCAAATGCCCGCCGGCATTTCCATCGGCTCAAAACTAATATTGTCTGAGTTAATCTACTGAGGAGCGAGCTTATACCAATCAGGTTCTGCCAGGTTACCTAACAGTATGCATGTTCTTAGCCAATTTCCATTTCAATTTTCATGAGTGAACTTTCCCCATCGAAATTCCTAGAGTTTCAAACGAAATTCCTTTCCTAATTCCCGGCTCTATCAAGGTGTGCACAAAATAAAACATACACAACCACACTTCAACAGTTCATGTGAGCCAGGTATCAAAACTGCATTTGCCTGCTACGGCAAAAATGATGAGCGTCGTCTCCAACAACAAAAAAACAACGAAGAACATCTTTTCTCCATCACCAAGACTCCAACGCCCGAGATTCATACAAATGAGTTTAATGGGTTGAGTTCTACAATCTACCATCACAAATCTACTGATTAAAAAACTACAATAGGTAACAGCACTACTGAGTGTACAATCTCAGACTTGGTAGTAACTTTAGGTAATTGTAGCCAGTTTAGGAATTTCAGGTTCCTCAACTGTGTCGACTTTACTCCTGTCCTCATCCATATCAGCTAAGTCGTCCCCATCCGCAGTTTCCTCTTGCACCATAGAATGTTTTCTGATGTCATCCACATCCTGCAACGCATCACCATCCACAGTCGAATCTTTTCCAGCCCCCATACGGATTTTAAGTCTTTCTAACATCTCTTGGCAGTCAATTGCTGTCACCATCACACTCAAATTGCTTCTGCCCTTCCAACATCCGATGGCTACTGTTGAAGCATCTACTTGAATAGGATCTGAAGAGGCAAGAGTATCTGCAAACAAAAAATGATGAGGATAACCTACACAGTTATGCAATAATGATGCAGTCAAGCACGGTAAAGGAAACTACACCTTTTAAGACTATCACACAGCAACCCATTAATAGGTTAGATGCTTTTTCACCAAAATCAGTATCAACGAAATCTGCAAATTTGATTGCTTTGTACTGCAAAAGGTGCCTGAAATCTACTTCAGATGCATACAGAATTTGTTTGGTGACGTATGGAAGAATTACTGGCAATCCTTCAGAAGAAACACGAAATGCACAGGGGGCTAAGGAACCTTCTCTTGCTGTTTGCCGTTCCTTCAGTAAAGAAAAAAAAATGGCGGAAGTAATGAGAAGTAGTTGGTGAATGAAATTTCTTTGGTAAAGAAAGAAAAGCACGTGAACAATATAAACCGTTAAAGCAGCAGATAGATCACTTACAAACATCTTCAGCCCAACTGAAGCTATCTTTAGTTGCTGGCCAACAATGAAATTCAGCTCAAGAACATCCTTAACTGATTTTGAAACATAATAAATTCTCTTCACATGGTTCTTATCACTGTTTCTGGAGACTAGGCGGCCATCGAATGGAAATGAATCATCGATACCATAGAATGCCTTTATGCTTGAGATAATGGTTTCATCGTTGAAGAAAAGAACGGGATCAACCCCTTTCCATCTGCCTTGTATTTGCAACTTTCTCTTACCAGAATCAGTTTTCCCATTAACCTCTACCTGGGCTTCCTCGGAATCATTTTTCTCACAAATATCAGAACAATCAGGTTCAGAACTAGCCTTGCCTGGTTCTCTGACAACCAAATCAACATCTGGGACCAACTCAGATATTTCTTCCACAGCAGCATCTGAGTTCAGTTCCACCTCACTATTGTCTTCCGCAAGCTGATCTTGTAATTCTTCTTGGAGCTCAGGTTTCTTTATGGCCCTTTTCCGACCAGGTTTTTCCTGCATTTCTGTGGGAAAAACCAGGGGATACTGTAAAGATAAATAATTAACATGACAAGTTGCAAAAGAACCAGATGGTGTTCTTCACAATTCAAGAAAATAATTATATCAACCAAGGTCTCAATAAAGGGTCTTAGAAGCAGTAAAATAATTGCATAATTCATTAACACCTGGCAAAGGAGAAACTTTGTGGAGGACAGCAATGAAAAAGGCCCCACTGTTCTGATCATGAGGCGCTATCCTCATGCATCGCTCAAGGGGTAGATCACAAACTTCCTCAGTCGAATCTTCAGTTGAACTCATGGGATCCTCCAATGGTGGACTCCTATCTTCGGAATCCATACCACCACCATTTACACATTTATTATCCTTTTCACTTTGGGTGGCATATCTTCTACCAGAAGGAAATGTGCTAGGAGGAACTCCACAACCAAACTTGGAGACATCTCTGTGAGAAGCTAACCAGATGCCTTTGTCACGTACCTATAAAGAGTGTAAAGCAAGACTAAGCAGCAGAAGTGACAAAAGTATTATTTCTGTTTTGGGTACAAAATTGTCATGTACCTATAAAGAGTGTAAAGCACCACTAAGCAGCAGAAGTGACAAAAGTATTATTTCTGTTTTGGGTACAAAATCTCCACTTTAAACACAGATCTTAGACAGCACATACTCTTACACCATGGGATTCCCCTAATGGGACAAAACTAGTCAATCAGATATAATCACCTAAACCAAATTAACCCCCTCTCCCACATAACAATAGGTAGATGAGCTACATAAATCATTTAATATCAACAATCATAGTCTACCCTAAGGGAAACATTTGAAATGACAGACCATGAGGAGAGAAATTCCTCCTTTGATCATGAGTCATTGATACCATAGGTACGGATTTGCCACTGGCAGATTGTCAAAGGGAAAATTCCCACTATTACTTTGATTTAATAATAATAAACAAGAAGATGAATATTCATCAACAACATCCGAAGTAACGGTATATGCTCAAAACGCAATTCTTTAACATCATAATAGGTAGCATGTTAAATCTGCAATAGATGAAGTACTCAGCACTGAATATTCATCTTCTTGTTCATCATTATTAAATCAAAGTAATAGTGGGAATTTTCCCTTTGACAATCTGTAGCATGTCATTATAATCTGCCAGTGGCAATTCCATGAAGTACTCAGCACTGAATAACAGACCTTCCATTTCTTTAGACCTGGCCGGCGAACAAGTTGAGGAAGCTCGCTGGAGACATCAACAAGTTCAACAGCCCCTCCACACTTTCGTAGAATCTAAGAAAACCAGAGGCATTTCAAGAAAAGAATCAGAACAATCAAACAAAATGCTCTTTAGTGAATATGTGGCAACAAACTCTCAAATGAACAAATTACCTCAGCAACCACAGCTTCATTCTCAACTGGATTCATTGAGCAGGTTGAGTAAACCATTCTTCCACCAACTTTCAGTAATGATATCCCTGCAGTGCATTGCATCTACTGTTAGTATGGTTTATGTGTAACTACAACAAGTCCAAGCCTCTAGTGCAGGAAAAAAAAGAACACAAAAAAAGGAAAATACTCAACAAAATAGTACAACATACCACCAATCCTTTAAAACAAGAACGAGTCATACTGAATATATTTTATGTTAAGGCAAGCCCCGACACAAAGACCATGGCATAACACTGTAAGGTAGATAACAAGGCATAGTAAGGTTTTCCTCCATTATTAGCAAAAGAAAAAATCAGGATATGATGGTAGGGTGGATTATTCTTCCTTTCTTTTCAGATTAAGAAAGAATCCGAAGAATAGCACGGTACACTAGGAAGGAGAATTGCTAATAGACTGCCAGGATTCAGAAAATTATCAGTGAAAGCTCTGTCAAAGCAGATAGGACTAGCTCCGCAGAAGGTATGGGAACGGTATTAAACTTGAGAAGTTTTTCTATTAGGACTTGTCTTAAGTCTAATTCCTATATGTTTGAAGGGATCCACCAAATAGCGCATCACACAGCTAGCAGCTCACAATACATCACAAACCCACTTGACTTTCAACCAGCTTCAGGTTAAATCTCTCATCCAAGATTCAAGAAACAGACAGCAGTCCTTGCTCAGCCATCCTTCACAAAACATGAGTCCACTCTTGCATTGGTTTCCAAAGCCAATGAATGCCAACCCATGAGATCGCTTGAAGGAAAAAAAACATCACTTGTTTATTTCAGAAGCATGCATGACTGATGAGAGAGGCTCCATAACGCTGTGATTGGTTCAAAGCATAGTAGTTAAATCCTTAAGAGAGTTAGTTACTACATTCTGCATTTCAATTTAATAAATAATAACTCTGCATTGTCGTATGAGACCATTTCAGAATATAACATCGAGAGTAGGCTACTGAAATTTTCTAGGTTCAATCAATATTAATTTAGGGTTTAATAATTATTCTTGATAGCTTTTTCTAACACAGGATGAACATAGCAGCCAGTCAAGGTGAGGGCCCTAAGTTGAGAATATATCTTCAAGACCTAAAGTAGTGATAGTGTGACTCTTCCTCTTCAATTGTAAGTAGAAATTATCTTAACAGAAGTCTTTTTGGCTCCACTCTCCCCTGAATTAGCAGGGTCTATTAGCCAGGGCAAAGATAAGGCTAAGGAATAAGAATTTTATCGCCTTACCGCTGTAAGGCTGCTAATCCTCCTTAAAGGCCTGATTGATCGTGTGCTGGATTACTTTTGGAGGGGTCACTTAATCAAAATTAATTCAAGTATTTGACCGTTCATTCCCACAAGAGTTCTCAGTTGTAATTTGGTTAGTTCTTAAAGCATGTTCCAGAGGATGTTGTTCAACTCTATCTTTCTCTTCACTTGTGCACTTATTTTACTCTTAATGCCTTAAAGAAAGTTGCCACCAAATATACAAAGCAACGAAAATTTTGCAATTTTCCATATTTTAACCAATGCAAATTTACTAAATTCTGTCATTTCCTCAGTTTGAATGACTAGACTGAATGGCACTACTTTGCATATTAGTCCTAGAGGTACCAAAAAGAACCAATTTCTAGACTAAAAAACAACATATCCATTGCCATTCCGCCTCAATACACAAGTGAGACGCACATCAGACTACTTACTTACCAAGCTACCACAAACTTCCAGAAAGAAAGTTCTACAAATTCAACAACCTGTACTAAAAACCTTCATCCCTCTCTTATCATATTCAAACTCTTTAAATCCTGAATAGTCTAGGCCTAGTGTAACACAAGGGAGCATGTTACGTCCTACATCAAGAGAAGGAACTGGGAAAGACTAGTGTCAGATTTTAGTCTAACATACCAACCAATTAAATAGTAGCACAAAAAATAACAAGACTGAAGAGCACTACATTGGAGATCAGTCCTAGAGGAACCAAAAAGAAGTGGAAAAAAAATTGAAACTTTCAACTCAATGCACATCATGCCCAAACAAAAATTAAAAGGCGAAGCCCAAATCTTAGGACTCTAAGGGTGTCGAGAAATCAAAATTTAAGGTTTTCCAATAAAGTACCTCGCATGGCTATCTGAAGTTGTAAACTGTGTAGCCCGTTGCCCATTCCAGGACCCCTGCATTCAAAAGATTAAACATAGTCCAAGTTAGATAACAATGTAAAACAGTAATAAGAACACACAAAGGAGAAAAGGTTCCCACCATTTTCTCCACATATCGGGAGCTTTGCGAAGGGTGCCATCTCCGCTGCAAGGAACATCACACAAGACACGATCAAATAGAAGCTGATCAATCCGCGACTCATTTTCTATTCCACGAGCTTTAAGGAAATTTTTGTTTGGGCGGCAGCCAGGGAAGTGCTGGGCTTCATTGTTTGTGACTATCAAGTTGGCAGTGCACATCCTTTTAGTTTGGTGGATGAGAAGATTACATCTTTGAACATCGAGATCGTTTGCTATAACCTAAACACGTAAAGAAAAAGTAGTGAAAAATCAATTTCACAATCCACCAGTTCAGTTTATCAAATCAAACAAAACAACCGGGAGCTTACAATGACAAAATGATCAATTACAAAATACATTAATATTTAAATAAGAAAATAGAGTGAAAATGAGGCAGTACAAACCATTCCATCAGGCAGCGATCCTGCTTTTGAGGATTGGTATATGATCTCAAGCAACTGGAATGTTTTTGAACCCGGTGCAGCACACACTGCATAAAAGGAAATGGATGTTGAAATTAACATGTAAAACATATCATATATTTTACAGGATTTTTGGTTACTGACAACCTCATAAACAAAATTAGGAGAGACAGGGGAGAATGGTGATCTCAGGAAAGTTTATTTTCTAATAAAACATAAAAGAGAAAGCAAAAAAAAGTCTGAGTATGAACACAGAAATTTTCAACGACCAAGCAGCACCTTAGACAAACAATATCATCCTTTTATGCATGGAATTTGTCATAGAGCTCTATCTCTAGAATAAAAAGTAACGGCACACTTTTGTGAAGTGATGATGCAACCTTGCACTACGAAAGGAAGTACTTAAAAATTACAAAAACAGAATGCACCAAGAGTTTCTTACTATCAAGTACAAAATGATCTGGACGTACATCAAGAAAGAGGGGAGGTACCTGCGTCACAGAGTGAACATTTAGAAAAGGACTTGACCAGTAGAAAGACAATGTTAAGAAAAAAATGCTCTAAAGATGATGCAACAGATAAACCCCAAAATAACATGTAACCCACCATGCTGACAGCCTCCTGTCTGGTAATGTTTCCAATTTCATTTTCTAGCTTTAAGAACTCATGGAACCTGAAATAACAAGACAGCAAAATACAAAAAATTACACAAGCAATCCAAAGTTTCACTTATGAGTACTAATCATTAAACCAACCAAACATTTATAAGGTGCCAAGATGACATTTTTCTTAACATAGCCTATGCTTTTGATAACCCATATGTTCTTTGCAGTTAACAATTAGGCATTGCTATGAATTACCTTTCAAGAGTTTGGTTCTTCCGTAACTGCATGCGGGAAAAGTTAGAATGCCACGCAAGATTATCAGGGTACCAGGGCAATGGCCTTATAGCTTCCACTTCACCACTGCCCTCCGAAACCTGGAAAGTAAAATGACCCAGGTACAACAAAATTTCAGAAAACTGCCAGTGCAAATCTAAAGCCACTACATCTTGCAAAACTAGACGAAAGGAAAAAAGAACTAAACTTTTACCTCAGCTTGGAGAGACTTCATAAAGTCATTCTCTAACTGCGATTTTAAATCCTCACAAAACTGGCTACTGCAATCATCAGAGAACCCAAATATAAAAATAAATGAGCCACTGTACAAACCATCACATACAAGCACAAGATATAAAGTTTACCTGGAATTGATTCTGAAAGCAGCAGGCAAGGGTGTTCGAAGAACACGAATAAAAGTGTCCCATTCTTCAGCTGACACTATCCCTTGCTCCTATTACATCCACACAAAAACTTTTTTTTTATGAAAAAAACACATAAATAAATATACAGTTTTCATAAGCATGTGTGCGCGGAAGTTTTCAAACACACCTTGTAGTATTCGTCAAAAGCGGGGTTTTGGGTCTCAAATGGCTTCCAAGGAGTACGATTTTCAGAGCTGGTGTTGTTTGGATCAGATGAAGGGTCCGATTTTGTGCGTTTCCAAACATTTTCTCTGCCGTCACGAAAGTGCTTCCTTTGAGTTCTAGACTTGTGCCCTTTTCCTCTCCCCCCTCCCATTCTTCACACACTGCTTGCTTTTACCGGCTCTTGTCGCTGCTACTTGCTAGTTGCTAGTACTCCTCGGTAATGGCGGCTGCCGCTGCTTTCTTTTGTTGTGTTTTGTTTTCGTAGACCATACCAGTTTTGTTCGTGGCACATGAACTAGGTTTTGGGCTTTGGGAGAGAGATTGGATATACGACGTGTCTGCTAGTTGGTCTGGGCCCAGCCCATTTCCGACATTACTAACTTGTATTTTGGGCTTCTTATGTGTAACCTAGGGGCTAGGCTTTGGTATTCTTTTCTTTTCTTTTTTAAAAAAAGGAATTTATTTATGAGTGGTAAATCCGTAAATGTATGGATGTTGCCATGATGAAAGAGGGACACACTTGTTCATAATCTGATAAATCATAGAAAAATGGAGGAAGTAAAATTAGTGGACAAGATATAGATAAGTCATACTGGATAATTAAAAAACAAGGTAAGCGGTTCGTAATAATAAAATATCATAGGTTTTATATAAAAAAATACAATATCGTAGCACCTCTATTTAAAAATAAAATATAAAATGGTTTGATATAAAATATTATTAAGTCAATTTTGTGAGTAATATCCTCTAATGAACTGATCTGACACGAATAAAATTAATTTTGAGCCAATTAATTCAGGCTATTCAGTAAAATTGTATTTTTGTTAGTTCAAAAAAAAAATCTATAGAATTGTATTTTCACATAAAAATTGTTTAATAAAAGTTTGTCAAGAGTGGGATTTGAACCCACGCCCTTTCGGACCAGTACCTGAAACTGGCGCCTTAGACCGCTCGGCCATCTTGACTTGTTGTTGTTATGTCGTCTTTTGCTTTATAGATACTAATCATCTGATTGTTTGTCGTTTGCCACGAATCCATTCAATAATGGTAAAAAGGCCGTGTCATCGGGAAGTATATGTACCATTCCACGTTATGTACTTGTTCATCAATTTACACATTTTATTTTATTTAATATTTATCTCGGTTATATGGGACCCATTACATTATATTTGTTATAAATAAGGTAATGTAATTACAGTTTTCAATTATAAATCAACCCTAGTGGTAGAGTTACTTTAGCTATTTTAAGTATGAAATTTGATTTATCATTTTTAGTGAATTGTATAAAAATCATTAGCAAGAGTAATTATATAAGATTTCATTAGAGCAGATTTATAAATACAACAGAAATATGAGATTCCATCATTTTAGGGTTTGATTGACAATCTTTTACGAATATGAAAATTGTTAGATATATGTATTAGTATTAGTATGTGTATTAGTATGTGTATTAGTATACGTATTAGTATACGTTATATTGTATTAGGTATATATTGTAATATGTATTGAGTAAATAGTAAGAGAGAGTATTTTACACAAATAACATGGTAGCGGAGCATTAAAACGAAGTTCCCTCTGCTGTTTTGTTGTCCTCTCGTCGGAATCGATTTCCGACCATCTGCTACTCTCACCGCCCACATAGGAAGGAGCGCACGGCCGAGACGAGTCGGCGACTGGTGGAATCGCCGCCATCGGAGCTGCCACGCGCCACCAGTCACAGCTGGAGCGTTTTCCGACCAAGCCCACGCGCCGGCGAGTGAGGGCGCGTCCGCCGTCCTTTCCGGCAGCCGCGACCGGGGTTTTGCTCGCCTCATCGAGATCGGCAGGTACCCGTACTTGGTTTTCAATTTTGGCGATGTTTGATGCTCGGTTTTGCTAAATTACGAATCTGCCATTCTCGGGTCACTGTTCACGAGTCGGTTCTCTGTTGGGTTGACTGGTTTGCTGCTTGGGTGGGCTGGTTCACTGTGGTTTGCTGCTGGGTCGGCTGGTTTGCTGCTAAGGTTGGTTGGTTTGTTGTGGTTTGCTGCTCGGGTTGGCTGGTTTGCTTCTCGGATTGGCTGGTTTACTGCTTGGGTTGACTGGTTTGATGCTCGTACCTTTGCCCACTTTGTATTGCTATTGAATCTTGCTCGGTTTTGTAGTCTGAATCTATTGTTGCGTATTTGCTTGGTTGGTTGCGTATTTGCTTGGTTTGAGTACTGTTTACGGGTACTTTTTTGCTTCAAATTTGCTGGAATCGTTGGGGTCTGTCGGCTTGGTTGGCTGACTTGTGTGTAGTCAATCCGTATTTGCTCCGTATTCATTGCTGGAATTGTCAGGTTACCTAATTTCTTCTCAAGATGAACTATATTAATTTTGTCGGGTTACCTAATTCCTTCTCTAGAAAGATTGTAACCATCTCTGCAGATGAGTATGTTAAGTTCTCTCAGTATTTAGAATGGGTGAAAGCAAACTCAAGTACTGGATTAGTTGAGTCAGGTAAAACCTGTCTTGTTTCCTCTTCTGATAAATGGACAATCGACTCTGGTGCTAATGAGCACATGATAGGTAATCATAATCTATTGACAAGCTTTAAGAAGCTCACAACATCTTCTCCTGTCACTCTTGCTGATGGCACCGCCTGTAATGTTGAGGGTTCTGGTACAGCTAAACCAACTTCTGCTATTATTATGTCATATGTATTTAGTCTACCTGAATTGGCTTTTAACCTGATGTCAGTAAGTAAGCTAAAGAAAGACCTCAACTGCTTCATCTCCTTTTTCCCTGATCATTGTCTTATTCAAGATCTAGTGACGAAGCAGATACTTGGTAGAGGGCATGTGTCTGGTGGTCTTTATGTTCTTGATCCATGGGTACCAAAGCCAATAGCTTGTCTCAGCAGTACTTCCTTGTTTGAAACTTATTGCCGTTTGGGACATCCGTGTCTACAATATCTAAGGAAATTGTGTCCACAATTCAAGTCTGCTACTTCTCTGGATTGCGAGTCTTGTCACTTTGCTAAACATCATCGCACCTCTTTGGGGCCTCGTACTAGTAAACGTTCTGATTCTGCTTTTGCATTAGTTCATTCGGATGTGTGGGGTCCATGTTCTGTGACTTCCAAACCAGGTTTTAGATACTTTATCACCTTTGTGGATGATTACTCTAGAATGACTTGGATATATTTCATGAAAAGTCGTTCTGAGGTGTTTTCTCATTTTTGTGCATTTTGTACTGAAATAAAAACTCAGTTTGATGTGTATGTTCGTATACTACGAAGTGATAATGCTAAGGAATATATGTCTGAATCTTTTCATCGGTATATGACTCAGCATGGTATCTTGCATCAATCTTCTTGTGTTGACACACCAACTCAAAACGGTGTGGCTGAAAGGAAGAATAGACACCTCTTAGAGACTGCTCGTGCTCTATTATTTCAGAACAAGGTTCCTAAGCAATTTTGGGTTGACGCTGTTTCTACAGCTTGCTTCTTGATTAATCGTATGCCTTCTGCAGTTCTTGATGATGGCATTCCAATTACTGTACTTGCTCTTGGTAAACCATTATTCCCCATTGAGCCTAAGATTTTTGGTAGCACCTGCTATGTTCGTGATGTTCGTCCTAACATCACAAAGTTGGATCCTAAGGCTTTAAAGTGTGTCTTCTTGGGGTATGCTAGACTTCAGAAGGGGTATCGATGCTACTCTCCCGACCTCCAAAAGTACCTTGTGTCCACCGATGTTGTCTTTTCTGAACAGGTACCATTCTTCTCACCTCATCCTACTCCCACTCGACAGGATGATCATGATGATGATTGGTTGGTCTATTCCTCCACTCCTTTGGATGTTTCTGAGCAATCTGCTAGTGATACTATCATGCACCAGACTACTTCATTGGGTCCTTCTCCTGGTACTGTTGATCAGTCTTCTAGAGATACTGCTCTGGACCAAGCGACTTCTTCAAGTACCTTTGAGCATCCACCTGCATATACTGTTATAATTCAGTCTCCTGATCTCTCAGTTATGGGAGACCCACCTTGTAGTGATCCTCTAGTCCCTGCACCTCCATCAGAGCCCTCGGTACCTGCTCCTTCTACTGATCTGGATTTACCCATCAGTCTTCGCAAAGGTAAACGACAATGCAAATCTGTTTACTCAATTGCCAACTTTGTCTCTTATGATGGCTTGTCTGGTTCGACACGTGCTTTGATTTCTTCTCTAGACTCTGTTGTTGTTCCTAAAACAGTAAAGGAAGCATTGAGTCATCCTGGTTGGACGAATGCAATGCTTGAGGAGATTACAGCTTTGGATGATAATCAGACTTGGGATTTGGTGAATTTACCAAAGGAGAAGAAAGTTGTGGGGTGTAAGTGGGTGTTTGCAGTCAAAGTCAATCCAGATGGTTCTGTGGCCCGCCTCAAGGCTCGACTTGTTGCCAAAGGATATGCTCAAACATATGAGGTGGATTACTCTAACACTTTTTTCTCCTGTGGCCAAATTATCTTCTGTGAGGTTATTCATCTCTTTGGCCGCTTCCAGCAACTGACCCCTACATCAGTTGGACATCAAGAATGCCTTCCTTCATGGTGACCTACAGAAGGAAGTTTATATGGAGCAACCACCTGGGTTTGTTGCTCAGGGGGAGTATGGAAAAGTTTGTCGTTTGAAGAAAGCTTTGTATGGTCTAAAACAGAGTCCTCGTGCCTGGTTTGGCAAGTTCAGTGAGGTAGTTTTAGAATTTGGCATGCAAAAGAGTCAGTGTGATCATTCAGTCTTTTATAGACAATCTGCTGCTGGTATGATTTTGCTTGTTGTGTATGTGGATGACATTATCATTACAGGAGATGATAGTGTTGGGATCTCTTCGCTCAAATCTTTCATGCATACCAAGTTTAGTACAAAAGACTTGGATCAACTGAAATACTTTCTAGGGATAGAAGTATCCAGGAGTAACAAAGGTATCTTCTTATCTCAAAGAAAGTATGTTCTTGATCTCGTTGCAGAAACAGGAAAGTTGGGAGCTAAGCCCTGTAGCTCCCCTATGGCCTCTAATGTCAATCTCACCGAAGATGACGGTGACCCTTTTGATGATCCTGAGAAGTATAGGAGATCAGTTGGGAAACTAAACTATCTCTGTGTGACACGACCTGACATCACCTTCGCGGTTAGTGTTGTCAGCCAGTTCATGTCTGTTCCAACAGATAAGCATTGGGAAACTCTGGAGCATATCTTGTGCTATCTGAAAGGGGCACCTGGCCTCGGGATCCTGTACAGTAACCACGGTCACAATCAAATTGAATGTTTTGCTGATGCAGATTGGGCTAGGTCGAAGATTGATAGAAGATCAATAACCGGCTATTGTGTCTTTGTTGGTGGGAATCTGATCTCTTGGAGGAGCAAGAAGCAAAACGTGGTGTCTCGATCCAGTGCAGAGTCAGAATACAGAGCTATGGCACAATCCTCCTGTGAGATTATATGGATGCGGCAACTTCTGACTGAAATTAGTTCTCACCTTCAAAACTCTGGTGTGATAATCAAGCTGCTCTCCACATTGCTGCAAATCTTGTTTACCATGAGAGGACTAAGCGTATTGAAGTAGACTGCCACTTCATTCGTGAGAAGATTCAGGGAAATCTCATCTCCACTCACTATGTGAAGACAGGAGAACAACTGGGTGACTCTTCACTAAAGCCCTTCCAGGTCCTCGAGTGGATTATCTTTGTAACAAGCTGGGCATGATAAATATCTATGCTCCAGCTTGAAGGGGAGTGTTAGATATACGTATTAGTATTAGTATGTGTATTAGTATACGTATGTATATACGTTATATTGTATTAGGTATATATTGTAATATGTATTGAGTAAATAGTGGGAGAGAGTATTTTACACAAATAACAGAAACTAAATTAATTATTTTACGATTATAATGACTAAATTAATCATGCAAAGGTGTGGTTGAATTTTTTTTACGAATAGATGGAATAAATTAATCAATACAAACATGAAAAAAAAATGAGGTTCCATAAATGAGAGGTTTGATTGAAAAAAAATTACAAACACAAAGACTTATTAATTAGATTGAAAATATTTTACGAATATAGAGATTAAATTAATCGTACAGAGATTTGGTGAGAAATCTTTTACAAACACATGAACTAAACTAATATAAATAATTGAATTGTCAAAAGAAAATTGACCTAAGCTAATTTGCCCAGGAAACCGGACGACCTGACCTGGAGCGAGTTAAGCAGTTTTGCCACCAAATTAAAGCTTAGCCACTGCACCACTATTGTAATTGACAACAAATAATATAAATAAAAGGTACATCTTTCATTAATTTTTTAAAATTGTTACACTTTACATAAATATAATTTTTATTTACTAAATTTTTAAAATTGCGGGTTACCGATTTAACTCGATTGAGCATCCCACCCCCCACCCTCGACCCTCGACCCTCGACCCCTACCAGGTTTATGGTCGGGCTGAGTTTACAACTTTATCAAATCGCACACCACTCTACATTATTATCGTGTAATACTTAAGGTTTGTATTACATAGTTTTAAGTGAAATATTTTGTAAACTATAGAATTTTTTATGTAACTTATCATAAAATATAATTAGTTATTTTGTTTATAATTTTTAATAATTACATTTACTTTAAAAAGGAAACGAAGTTAAATACCTAAAAGTTAAAAGATAAAAGTCACGTATACGTTTCTCTTTTCTAGTTATCTTCCTCATGCTCTTGTGCTCAACCCACCTCCATTCTTCCTCTAATTAAAACTAATTGTGCGCAACGCCATGCATGTTCATTTCTTTCTTCTTTCATTCTTATCTTTGGGTCTTTCGATAAAGTTCCAGATTTGTAAATGATTTCTTCCCTCTAATCGATTTAAAAGTTGATTCATTAGAAACATAAATAAATTGATTCTTTTTTTATGATTTTTCTTGCTTTCAATTCTTAACGTCTCTTGATTTATCTACCGATTCTACCCATTCTCACTTCTACATGAAGGAATGACGGTACGCTTAATTCATATAAGGGAAAAAATCGAAAATGTTTACTTATTTATTTTTTATGTATGGAGTAATCACGTCTTTTGAATATTTTATCTTGTACTTTATCGATCGGACGAGAACAAAATTAATTATATGGTTTATGCCACAGTCAAATAAGGTGGCAATTAGAAACCAAATTACCTGCCAAGTGACATGTTCCCTTGCATATGTCAACCGGGTCTTGGTTTTAATTTATTTGAATTAGTGTTAATTAAATGGTTTAGTTTTGTGACTTTTGTAGAAATTTAGAAATGAAAAACGGGAGAAAGGGAAAGAAGTGTGAATGCTTCTGTTTAAGTTGTTGATCATCTTCAGATTGTTATCAGTCGGCATCATCACTTGCTAAGGCCAGGCATTTATTTACGGGGAAATTCTATAGTAGCTTGTTTATAATATTGTTAGTCGAAGAGGATAAATTTGCAGAGGATGGCATTAGTTATCATTAATGTAGGATTTGATGAAGGGAACAGAAATCAAATCCTACATTAATTCATCAAATCCTACATTAATGAAACGTTATGAGAATCAAAAAATAATCTCATCATTTTGACCTAAAATTTCGTATAAAACTCAATCAAACAGCTGAAACAATAGCTCACTCACCCAAACAAACAAAAACAGAAAATCTTAGGTGGACTGTTTAATTTGCATCAAAATACACAATTTACAGAGATCTATGTCCTAAAATTGGCGAAGAATGGCATCCATGGATTAACAAAATCGTAGTTTATGACACAGTGGGTCACGTTCAACAGCAGCACTAGAGGGAAAGCTAAAGGCAAGCAAATATAGGAAGTAAGTAAAGATCGGAACTTAAAAACAAATATTCAACATACCGAGAGCGGAGGGGAAGCCATCTGTAAAAAGAAGAAGAAACAAAAGAAAAAAGAGAGGAAGATAAATATATAAATAACAAAGAAGATGAAACACAATACAGCAGGTTAAAGATAGTAACAGAAATCAGAGAGAGAAAAGATCGACCATACCTTTGTGTTGACGAGATGGAGGACCCGGTTTTTTTCTTCTAATTCTAATACCTTTCCATGAAAATTCTAATAACTCGGCTAACAATCTACCTATTCTGTTCTGCATCTTCATTTACTTACATCTTCCTTGGGCGAGGTTAAAATTACGAATTCTTGTAACTTTCGATGAAAATTCTAATAACTTTGCTCATATTTCTAGTAATTTTTTATCAAAATCTAGTAATCTAATTTTTGACACAGCAGATTTTAGCTACATAGTTCAAACTTAATTGTCTATAATGATTGTAAATTTTTACAATGCTAAAATGCTGACTCAAAAACTGTTGGTACTTTTACAAAAAAATCTTTTCGTTTGCAATCTTGAATTAAAAAAAGTCTAATTAGACAAAATCTAAACAATTGTTGTACAGCAGTGGCCGGTTTCATTAAAATAAAGTGCAGAGAGAATACACAATTTCCTAATTAAATTCAGTAACGTTACATTCAATACATCAAAACGGGTTCTTCTTCAACAGTAGACACGTTTGTGCCGATCTTGGACAGCTTTCTCACCCTAATTTGCTCATTCTCGAGTTGTCGTTTGTGGCTCGCCATCTCTTCGGTGTTCATACAAGCAACGGTCTCGGGCTCCACTTCTCCGAGCAAAATCTTCCTGCGAAAATCCGGGTTTCTTGGATCTCTTATGTTGAACAAAATGGATTGCCACTTCAACTTGTTTGCGCCGGTGAATGCTCCCAAGTTTCGAAACAACACGGATTCAAGAACCCCAGCAACATAAATCAGATTGCATCGCGCCGCGGCTTCCCTCGTTTCATCGCATTCAACTCCCTCAACCACTTTCGAGAGTGCCTCCACCAAACGGGATCGAATCTTGCTACGAACTGCGTCCCGATCACAAGCGTCGACTTTCTTGGAAACAGGAGCGACTCCTTCTACTCTCTTCATATTCTTAACTTGTGCGGCAATCTTGGTAGTAGAACTCTTGTTCTTGGGCGCCGCCGTTCTGATGGTTCTTGATTCTGTACACCCGCCATCATGATACAGCTTCCTTCTCCAATCATCAAGAAGACACGTAGCAGCTGTTTGGATGGAACTGTCGGGGTGGTCTGTGAGATGATCAAGCTCTCTGGCGATGGCTGTTGAGAGAATATCATGGGTTGTGATCGGAGTGCTTCTCATGCGATGCAAAAGAGCAACGCATCTGGATTCTTGATGAGCTGCTTGTGCAGCTTTTTTTGCTGCCTCAAATAACATGAAAGCTTGTTTCTTCATCATCATCATCTTTAGATTAGATTAGATTGCAAAGAATTCTTGATTAGGAAATATGCAGAGTTTAGGTTGCATGAGCAGCGTTTAAATATAGAAGATTACAAATCCTAATCGAGTTCTGATTCGGATTCACAAAATAAACCCTAATTCTATTACGTGCAGGATTTCTTCGGTAAACAATTACGAACCAAAACTGGGCCTAATTCTTTGTGGGCCTATTTTACTTCTGTTTGGTGTCTGGGCTTATATAAATAAAATTGCACGCACCTAATATTTTTAAAACCAGTAACCTAAATATTTAAACTTTAAAACAATATCGTCATTTCGTAAAAAGGAATCATCCAATAAACCTAACAAAAATGATAAAAATATTTTTTTTGCTCAATTTTAATATGTTTTTTTTAAGAAGAAGGAAAAATCCCTATTAGGGATCTTAAAAAATTATTTTTAAGTATATATAATTTAATATTGAATGATAAAAAATACAAATTCATTATATTAAGACATGATGCTAATCCTATCACTAAGTTTTTTCTATTTTTTTTCCACAAATCACATCAATATATACTTCGTATAAGTGAGAAGGTATTTGGTAATTTGTCACCTTTGGAACCATCGAAATCTAATCATCAATTAAAAAGTATAAAATATACAGTAATGACCTTGAAATAACATTTCATATCAACAATGCTCATGAATTAGAAAAAAACTATTTTAATAGAAAAGTAAACAGTAAACTCAGTCTTTTGTTTATTTATTTATTTGTTTGTTTTTGGTGAATTGAATTATTATGGAGAAATTCTATAATAACGTGTTTATAATATTATTAGTTGAGTTATTGTGTTGTTAGATTTGAGTAGTTCAGAATAGAGGTATCTGCTTATGATGAAGTGGAGATCTACAAATATCTACAAGATCTACCTCCGCTTATGATGAAGTGAAGATCTAATTTGAATGAATGTATCATGAACTGCTCAAATCTGGTGTCACACCAAAACTCGAGAATGACTTGTGATGGCGGGAAGAAGTTCAAAGTTTTGTTGCAAAGGAATTTAGGTGCTACATTTTTTATGAACTATGTCATTTTTCATTTCGGTGCTTCTTACATAAATGACAAAGACTGGAGCTCCAGTGTTCTTCTCTAAAACCACCTTGAAATTCTCCCATCCGTCGTATGCGATCCTCCAGCGTGGACTAGGCTCGCCGGATTTCAATAGTTCTGGATACCTTTCCTTAAAACGACACCTCACTTCCTTCAAAATTGGTTTAAAGGAGCAGAAACCTTTTAAGACCATATTGGAAGATGAAATTTAAATTTTTCTAATTTAAATTATTAACAATTTGAATGATGAATTGGTAAAATAAAAGAGCGACTTGTATTAGCCCACCGCTACATACGAGGGAGATACTAAAAAGAAACATTCTAATTACATGCTATTTATTTAACAAATGAAACGAGATGAACTAACATTTTTACTTAAAAAACAACACATATGATGTGTTTATATAAATTTGATAACTATCAATTTAATTAAAAAGAAAACATATTCAAGTAAAAAAAAGTGTTAACTCTCAATTATTTCATGATACATCAATTTCTTATTAATAGTAGTACTGTAGTAGTATTGTATTTGCGAAACGTGGGTGATGTGTTGTGGTCTTTGTTTTCAAGTTTTGGAGCATTTTTGCACGAGAAGAAAAGAAAATAGTAGTAGTAGTAATTATAATAATAGAAGTGTACGCAAGGCCCCAAGATACTGGACAAAGAATCATCCACAAACCTTTCTGCACCAGCAAACAATGAAAGGAACAGCAATATTTTTTTTTTATCAGGAGGAGAAACAAACGATATCCACATAAGGCCATAACATACACTTTATTGGATTCATTTGACATTGATCTGAAGTGCATAAATGAAGAAAATAAAATAACAGAATTACGATTGTGTAAACAAAATCCCAAACTTTCAAGTTAAAATTTCTCTCCGAATGACAGAACTTGCATTGGTGGAGCGCTATCCAGGATAATACACCAGCTCGACTTATCTTGCAACAAGGGTTTGGTTCAGCAGCCAAGAACTCAGACCGATCAAATGGAGCACTTTTTATTACGGGGCCTCTATGACCTGTGGCCCCTGTGCGAGGTACCCATAGATTTGGCTCCAAATTGAGTGTGGTTGGAGTCCTACCAGTTCTGTATTGGAGCTGTAGCCACAATGTGCCAAGCCATAAGCGTGGGGTAGCCTACCTTCCTCCCACTTATCCACATAATTCTTAAAAGATCTAAAAGGTGACTAGACCTTCATCAGAGATTCTTCGTCTCTTAGTAATGAAGGAAACCAAACAGCAACATCTAAAGCTACACACCACAAGTCAAATAATGATAAAATAAGCTATACACCTGCAAATTGTTCAAAATTATTCCAGCATAGAAACCCTACTGAGTGAGCAGAAGAAACATTATACGCAGTTCAAACTTAATTGTCTATAATGATTGTAATTTTTGACACAGCGGATTTTAGCTACATAGTTCAAACTTAATTGTCTATAATGATTGTAATTTTTTACAATGCTAAAATGCTGGCTCAAAAACTGATGGTACTTTTACAAAAAAAAACTTTTCGTTTGCAATCTTGAATTAAAAAAAGTCTAATTAGAAAAAATCTAAACGATTGTTGTACAGCAGTGGCCGGTTTCATTAAAATAAAGTGCAGAGAGAATACACAATTTCCTAATTAAATTCAATACATCAAAACGGGTTCTTCTTCAACAGTAGACACCTTTGTGCCGATCTTGGACAGCTTTCTCACCCTAATTTGCTCATTCTCGAGTTGTCGTTTGTGGCTCGCCATCTCTTCGGTGTTCATACAAGCAACGCTCTCTGGCTCCACTTCTCCGAGCAAAATCTTCCTGCGAAAATCCGGGTTTCTTGGATCTCTTATGTTGAACAAAATAGATTGCCACTTCAACTTGTTTGCGCCGGTGAATGCTCCCAAGTTTCGAAACAACACGGATTCAAGAACCCCAGCAACATAAATCAGATTGCATCGTGCCGCGGCTTCCCTCGTTTCATCGCATTCAACTTCCTCAACCACTTTCGAGAGTGCCTCCACCAAACGAGATCGAATCTTGCTACGAACTGCGTCCCGATCACAAGCGTCGACTTTCTTGGAAACAGGAGCGACTCCTTCTACTTTCTTCATATTCTTAACTTGTGCGGCAATCTTGGTAGTTGAACTCTTGTTCTTGGGCGCCGCCGTTCTGATGGTTCTTGATTCTGTACGCCCGCCATCATGATACAGCTTCCTTCTCCAATCATCAAGAAGACACGTAGCAGCTGTTTGGATGGAACTATTGGGGTGGTCTGTGAGATGATCAAGCTCGCCGGCGATGGAGGTTGAGAGAATATCATGGTTTGTGATCGGAGTGCTTCTCATGCGATGCAAAAGAGCAACGCATCTGGATTCTTGATGAGCTGCTTGTGCAGCTTTTTTTGCTGCCTCAAATAACATGAAAGCTTGTTTCTTCATCATCATCATCTTTAGATTAGATTAGATTGCAGAGAATTATTGATTAAGAAATATGCAGAGTTTAGGTTGCATGAGCAGCGTTTAAATATAGAAGATTACAAATCCTAATCGAGTTCCGATTCGGATTCACAAAATAAACCCTAATTCTATTACGTGCAGGATTTCTTCTGTAAACAATTACGAACCAAAACTGGGCCTAATTCTTTGTGGGCCTATTTTACTTCTGTTTGGTGTCTGGGCTTATATAAATAAAATTGGACGCACCTAATATTTTTAAAACCAGTAACCTAAATATTTAAACTTTAAAACAATATCGTCATTTCGGAAAAATACAAATTCATTATATTAAGACATGATGTTAATCCTATCACTAACTTTTTTCTAATATTTATTAAATTAATATATACTTTGTATAAGTGAGAAGGTATTTGGTAATTTGTCACCTTTGAAACCATCGAAATCTAATCATCAATTAAAAAGTATAGAGTATACAGTCATGACCTTAAAATAACACTTCATATCAATAACGCTCATGAATTAGAAAAAACTATTTTAATAGAAAAGTAAACAGTAAACTCAGTCTTTTATTTATTTATTTATTTGTTTGTTTTTGTCTTTTTGTTGAATTGATTTAGTGTGGTGCAAATGAAATTAGTCATGAAAAAGTTTTGATTATTAAAAAACTAGCAAATCGCTCCTTCATTTATTCCTTTTAGGAGATGTTTCAGAAATCTATTGTGACTTGAATGGCTTGTTTTGCTATTAATTAGCTTCCTTTAAAAAAATGCCATCGTATAAGCAAAGAGCCAAACGACCGTATAGCTCCTGCCAAGGTAAGCAGCAGCACACGTCGTTGGCCGGAAAAGCTGGTGGATGGATCAATTTAACCAGTAAATTCATATTTTAGGTTTGAATAATTTCTTTTTTTGTTTTTCATTGACAAATATGGATACTTATTGATTGTAAATTACAAAATGACATATTAATATGGATATCTCAAGCTTTATAGTCTTAGCCCTAAACTCTAAACCTCAAACCCCGACCCTGAATTCAAAACCCAACCAAAATTACATACACATTCATATGACAAAAAAAAGAAATCGCCTTCGATAATAGTAGTAACAATTAGATGTGACATTTGGTGAAATAAAGTAGAAAACGGAGTGGAAATAAGTTAATTTTGGCAAAAAAAAGTCTCCTATACGTGGGCTGTGTAGAGCTCAAAAATGGGATACATAAAAAACGCTTCACCTCAACCGGACACAAAATCGTAAAATTATGGCCAATCAAAGCTTATAAGTAGCCTAATTGATCGACAAACCATTTCTTGACCATTTTTACCGAATTTTATGCAAGAAAGTATTAATATTTTACATTTTAGAATTAAATTAGTTAATTTAATATAAGATATTTTTTATTAGTTAAATTTTTAGTATATAAATTAAATAAATATATTAACATTTACTGTAATTAATTATTTTTCCGGATATTAAATATAATAATAGTAATTCAAATATTAATTTTACTCTAAAATTGCAACGGAAAAGAATTCTATCGCTTAGGGGCATTGTCACGAAAGTTCCGTCACAAATTAGCTAGTAAAATCTTCGTCGAAATCTTTTGGGACACATCTTTTTTCCACGGAAAATTCCATCCAAAGTGTTTCGTAGCACATTTCGCGCTCGAAAAAAGTCTCTATTCAACCCCATTAAGAATTAAAATAAATTATACTATTAAATTTTTCAAAGCAGTTGCTTCACATAAGGTTTGAATTCGAGACCTAACATATATTATGATAATATTATTAACGATATTATATTTTTACTAATGTGACATAAGGAATTCCTCAGTATGACAATGTATAGAGGCGAAATTACAAATGAATTATGTGGAGGGGAGGAATATAATAGCAAGTTTTTTAAAAATGCTAAATATAAATAATTAATTAAAAAATAAATTTTCAGGAGTAAAAAGGACAAATATAATAATTTATCAGAAAATAATAAGACTTTAGGACTATATCGTGGATGAATTAGAAGTTTTAGGGGGGCCATGACCCAAAACCATAAAGAGACTATGCCCCTGTCCGTGGATACTCCCTCCGATCTCCAAAGTATTACGTTTTAGCATTTGCTTTTACTGTTCCGGAACCTATCTTAAGACGGCCGGAATAGTCACTATTTGAGACAATTTTGCCTCGAATTTTGTCTCGGAAGTACGTTAAGGATTAACATACGTTCGGAAAAAAATACGGAATTTTTTGAGGTCAAATAGTGCTTCATCCGGCCTCCTCGATATGCATTCCCTACTGAATATTGGGATGCGAGGAAGACATTTAATGGAGAGCAGAGGGAGTACAACGGGGGAATATAGTAATTGAAAAACTGAATATGATAAATTAATTAAAGGAAAGAGATAAAACTCCAAGGGTCGTTTTATAAAAAAAGTTCGGAGAGAATAAATAAAATAAATTATTAAAAATAATAAAATTTTAAGGACTATTATGAAAAGAAAAAAAACAGAGGGACCATTCCTAAAAAACTTAATGAGGCTATGCCCTTGTTTATGAATGCTATGATATGTAATGATTTATCGAATAAACATATAGTCATAAACTCCAATAATAAACTTACAATTATACTTTTTATTAATGCAACTTTAGCCAACACACAAGTATTATTTTTCTTTAATTATATATTGTCACATGCTGACATGCAATTTTAGCTTTTTTTCTAGTATTTCACACACAATTTCTCTCTTATTTTAGTAAATCTACCGAGAACATTTCTCCCAAATTTGATATTTCACGTATAATTTATTCATTGTCTTAATAAATATAGTCCTCCCATAATTTCTCTTATCTTAGTACATCAAGCTAAGAGCATTTTTTACAAGGTTAATATTTCATACACAATTTACTCATACATTTAACCTAAACTTTTCTTGAAAAAATTTTATAATAAAAAAATAAAAATTTAAACTCTTCATTTTGCAACTCATGGCCACCATTTTTTTTTACTTTGGAAGAATGATATGTGGTCTTTTATATTCTTTTATATTTTAATTTGAGTTGTCTATATGATAAAGTATTCTTTATTTGTGACACAATTTTTATATAATAATTTTTTAAAATCTCTGATTTCATAATATTTTATAGATCCTCATCTTAACTCTTTTCGATACTTTTGTTTAGTGATGTTTAACATCCTTGAAGGACAAGAATGGTCTGAAGGGGACGGTATTGTTGTGATTCTAAGCTAAGTGGGCCTAGCCTATTATCATTTGATATTATTGGGCCTGTTACTAGTAGCAATTTGGTGCTACTAGCCCATTACCTTAAACTTGTCATTTTACTTGGATCGGTTTGCCAAGACGCAACACACGTCTTGATGGCATTTAATATGTTGCCCAACATTTGATTTATTCGAGAAGAGTGACCTTTGCTTTAAATATGGCTTTTGAGGTTTGACTTATCTGTCATTTCCAAGAGATTGGTTGATCTTTAATTTACAAGGCAAGTTCCGTCCCTCTCTCGACTTGGATCGGTGTGTTAGTTTTGGTTTCCCAGTGTTGGCTCTTGAAAATGGCGCAATTCTTGGATTTTTCAGGGGAAGAGTTTGAACCCACAGTCCAACTTCCTTCGGTGTCCAGTTCCACGCAAGCTTGCGTTCCTGCTCTTGACTCTTTGTTGGCGGTTCAAGGTGAGGCATCACAGCCCGTGGAGGAGGCTGTCCGGTGGAAGCGTCGCCACATGAAACTGTGCTTAATGCGCGTTCCATCGTTTCGCTAATGCAACCACAGCAGGTGGTTGTGAGGAGGCTTTTCGGTTGCTTTGGGAAATTGTAATGCTTACCGTGCAGAGCTTTGGGGAGTGCTCCATGGTTTACAAGAAGCGAAACTATTAGGTTGGCCAAGGATTCTTGTCCAAAGTGGATCATAATGCTATTGTCGTCCATGCTTTGTTTGAGGATCGGATCGCTCTCTTCCCCTGGCTAACTTGGACTTGATTCGGTGGATCAAATCTCTTATGTGCAGTGGTGATTGAGAAATTCATTTGAAATATGTTTATAGGGAAGCCAATGCTGTTATCCATGGGTTGGCCAACCTTGGCTTCAATCAGGATTCTTCCTTCCAATAGCATGATCAAGAATATTTTAAAAAATAAAATAACTAATCCAAGTAAAACATAGATGAATTTTGTTATTTATCTTTTAATTTAGTATTTCAAAGCAAGAATATTTCCCGCATATAATTTAGTCATTATTTTAATTAGTATATATTATTCCTTTCATAATTTATTTCTTATCTTAATCTATCGAACTAAGAACATTTTTTGTGAGTTTAATAGTTCGCATTATCTTGGATTGGTTTGCCAAGACGCAACACAAATCTTGACCATGTGGCATAAATATGTTGCCCAACACCTAATTTCTTTTTTCCAGAAGTGTGACCTTTGCTTTTAATTATGGCTTTTGACTCATCTGCCATGAGTATCGCAATTGTCCATAGATACCTTACTTCATTGGTTGGACACTCTCCTCCTCCACTCAGCAAACCTTTGTACACTTTTCTGTTACATGTCTCTCTCAATCCTAAGAAGAAAAAAGAAGAGAAGTCCTCAAAATCCTATTGCCTTTCTCTTGCCTCCCCCAGTCATGACAAAACCCTGTCAATTTGTTGACACCCACGCACCACTAAAGAACAAAACAAAATTAGAAAACAAATACATTGGATGTAGTCAAATAATAATAAAAGTATCCGTATTATAACGAAATTTTAGATTTGAGTCTCGAAAATAAAAACAATTACTCGAATTTAATGAATATATTAAGAGAGTTGGTCTTTAAAAATTCAACCATATTAAAACGAAATTAACAACAATAAAAATAGAACACTTACGGGACAAAAAGGAATAATAATACTAATAAAGAAATCCTCACTCTAAACCCCTCCACTCTGTATATAAAGAACCCATCTATGTTTTCTTTTTCATTACATAAACACATCAAACAAGGGGGTTGAAAAAATCGCATCAAAATTAGACCATACTTTTTTCTACCAAAAGGTGCTCTAAAATTAGAACAAAGAAAAAGAATGTCTTCTCTGCTTCTACTAGCCCTTTTCCTGCTGATAACCATGGCATCTGCTTCAACTCTCCGGCCAGGATTCTACTCCAAGACATGCCCAGAAGCAGAATCCATAGTGAGAGATACGATGAAGAAGGCCATGATTAGGGAACCGAGAAGCCTCGCCTCTGTTATGCGCTTCCAATTCCATGATTGCTTTGTCAATGTAAATAAAAACAGAAAAAATATTCAAACTTTCACTACATATGGCAAAAAGAACGTTACTTTACTGTCTGTTTCTGTTTCATTTCATTTATTTTTCTCATTTCCAAGAAGATCTCACTTCAGTTTTCTTTGATTCTTCTTCCTTCTTTCTTCTCTTTTCGTAATAAATAAAAAAGGGATGTGATGCTTCTTTGTTGCTGGACGACACACCAAACATGCTTGGGGAGAAGCTATCTCTGTCGAATATAAACTCGCTGAGGTCTTATGAAGTAATTGATGAAGTTAAAGAAGAACTGGAGAAGGTTTGTCCTGGAATTGTTTCTTGTGCAGACATCATCATCATGGCATCTAGAGATGCTGTAGCTCTGGTAATTTAATTAAATTTCTTTCTCTGTTTAATTAAGTTAATTACAGGGTCTTGTATGGTTTGGTTTTCTTTTGTGCCCAGAAACAGAATCATTCTATCTATAATGATACTGTTATCAACTTGGGTATAAGAGATTGAAGGAATTATTGGGTCTTTTCGGCCACTCACCGGATTTTCTGTGATATGGGTCCTTTTTTGTCATACTTTTGTCTTCTATAATCCAAACATTTCCAGAGGAAAAAAGAGTCATCTTTTGCACTAAAATATTACATTAAACACCAAAGAACCCTGTCCATAGAATAGTAGCGAGTGGGAATAATAATTGTTTCCTTGAAACCCACAATCCCTCTGCATATGTAATGGCATTTGTCATACATTTCTTTTTTTGTGGTCAAAACCATCCTTTTTCCGGTCACCGTGCCGAATTTGCCCACTAGTTCGGACTCGAGCTGGCAGGTGGGCGGCAAAGTTCTTGTCATACTTGTCTTTGCCAAATTGATTTTGGGTCAAATTTCGCTGATTTTGTTTGGATATGAGGTAATTGAGTATCTTTTTTGTGTTGTTTTTTTGCCATTTGTCTTGAATCATCATCAACCAGACTGGAGGACCTGACTGGGAAGTGAAGTTAGGGAGGGAAGACAGCTTAACAGCCAGCCAAGATGACGCCAACAATATAATGCCAAGCCCCAGAGCTAATGCAAGTTTACTCATGGACCTTTTTGCCAAATTCAATCTCTCTGTCCACGATCTTGTAGCCCTTTCTGGGTCTCACTCCATCGGCGAGGGCCGGTGCTTCTCCATAGTTTTCAGGCTCTACAACCAGTCTGGCAGCGGCAAACCTGACCCAACCATTGAGCCAAAATACAGAGAGAAACTAAACAAGCTATGTCCAATTGGCGGAGATGAGAATGTGACAGGAGGGCTTGATGCTACACCAATTGTGTTTGACAACAGGTATTTTCAAGATTTAGTTGCTGGAAGAGGGTTCTTGAATTCTGATCAAACACTTTACACATATCCTCAAACAAGAGGATTTGTGCAGCTGTTTAGACAAGATCAAACTGCATTTTTTGAGGCATTTGTTGATGGAATGATCAAGATGGGTGATTTGCAATCCGGGCGGCCTGGAGAGATTAGGTACAACTGCAGGGTAGCCAACAGCAGGCTTGATAATGTACTGTTGGAGTCTTGAAGATTAATTATGTAAGGTTTAGTTAGCCAGCTATGTAGAATAGAGGTGTGGAGATGGATTGATTATTAATAAGAACTAAAGAATTCAGATTTGTGACAAAATGGTTTTGGTTGGAGTGTTTGAAAAATCCAAGGACTTCTCTGTTTGTTGTGTTGTGTAGATTGTATTGTGTTCTGTTTTTGTTTCGGTTTCCCTGAGTTTGCTGGGTTGTATTTTGGGACTAATTTTGTTCGCGTTGGATTGTGTTTTGTTTAGCTTTGACCCGTATATTATATCACCAATTTCTTTATAATTTGATCTCCACATCAATTGTTGTTTGCAGATATTAAACATGAATTCCTTGATGGATGTTGATAATGAGTTCTTGAATGCGACACTTAAGATAGGACTTTGATTTTATAAAGCAGAATAGCTCTCAACCTATTCTAAACGTACAACATTAAGATGCCTATGTAATGAACTCATCTTGCACCAACAAAGCGAAGTGGACAGCAGGATTAGTACTGGTATTAAGGATTATCATTGACTCTGCTTTTTTATTCTGATCTAGTTTCGTAGATTTGTAATTTTGATTCACTGCCAAATCACTCATCGATCATTTCGGTAAAATGCAAAAAGTTTGAGTCTTGTGAGTGATCCACCACGCTATCGCTATCAACTAAGAAGAATAGCAACAGGACCACCACCATGAGATGATGCAGACCGACCTTTTATCTCCATACGTACTTGTTTTTCTTTCAAGGACAGCCGTGGAAAATTCTACTTCTATCTTAACTTTTGCTGGCTGATTGGATGAGTGGATTGATGACCACTGGTCGCCTTACAAGTAGGCCACAACAACTGATATCTTGGTGAAAACTTAAAAGTGAAAACTTTGTGGTCTCAATGTGTTTACACTTTTATACCCAAGTCTGCTTCACCAAATAAATGCCAAACCAAAATACTGTCCCGCTCAATTGGAGTTATCTCGATCGCAAACACTAAGCTCACTCAGCTTTTTCCAGACTAAAAAATGATTGATTTTCTCAATATAATTTTCATCATTCTTTACGCTAACTAAAAATATGAATTAAAAATGAATAAATCTCCTAATCTCAACTCTCGGCCACACTCCACACTGGACTATAGTAGGAGGAGAGAGTGTGTTTGAACCACAAATGTTCAAAAACTTACTACTAATCTTACCAACATCAGCACAACTCACTATAGTATCCTCAACAATTAATTTTTTTCCTGCGTAAAGATTCAGCCCGCAACTTCTTGCTTAAATAGTTTTCACGGCTTCATGGAGTTGAATAACCTAAACTAACAGCCTCACTTGAACAAACTTATAAATGGTTCATGAAAATTTAAACACTCCTAAGATCTTATTCAAATTTGAGTGAATACTAGTGTAAAACAAATGAATACAGAAGCCAAAACAAAACAAAAAACCAATTTTGATAATGAAAAGGCCAATGTACAACTCATTTTTCCAGAGATAAGAAATGCCAAAGTTTGAAAAGATTAGCATTGCATTATTGATTGATCGGCTCCAAACCAAACAGACCAGCAAAAACCAAAGTTAGACACATGAGATGAGACTGACACTCACATGCTAGATTTTACAGCAACAATGCAGCACATTAAATGCCTTAAATTCTCTACAACACTAAAATATTTAACCTCCATTTCTTTTTCACCGTCCGCGTTAACCAGACAATTGAGCAAAGACGTGTAGGTACCCATGCCTTGCACTAGTATTAATCTATATTACATATCAATATCATCACTCCAGGGCCCAGGCACGATTCATTTTAAAAAGTTTAGCAACCTGCGGGGGAACGAGGAAAACACAAGCACCACATTTTCATTTTCCAAAAACAACCATTCTTCGCATATTGGAAGATGAAACTATGAACACCAGGAAAAAAAAACTAAAACAGTGCAAAACAACTACCAAACGACCATGAATGGAGGAAATGTAAACTGGAAGCTGTAACGATAGACAGCAGACAACTGGGCACGACACAGACATCATAAGGATCACTACAATAAATTAACTGATATCACTACAAAGACTTTCCATTAGCAAACTTTACCAACCACTAACATGAAATTAAGCATGAGTTTCACTGGCTGCACAAGGGAGTTAGTC
The DNA here is from genome assembly GCA_963691705.1 of Viola odorata. Classification (NCBI taxonomy): domain Eukaryota; kingdom Viridiplantae; phylum Streptophyta; class Magnoliopsida; order Malpighiales; family Violaceae; genus Viola; species Viola odorata. The sequence goes on from OY829540.1 coordinate 61,914,560, forward strand.
GCTAAGAAAATAAACACATAAGCAAAATAGCAACTCAAAACAACAAAATATAATTTACCAGAATCCAGGAGCATTAACTTTAGATGATATCAAAATCAGGAGAGCTAATCCCACAACATTTTCAAACAAAAAACAAAATCTCACGTCTTAAGCTGACATAATAACCATCCAAATTAACTGAATCCCAGGAACAGCCATGATTACCTCAACCTAATATTAAGAAATTTAGTACCAACATCACTGTTGACCAAATCACAAGAAAGGCCTAAAGCCTAAGCTGCCACAGAGGGCTTAGAGGCAGAAGATAGTCTGGATCTCTTCTTGGCCAAGCTCTCACTGCGGCGTTCACGCTGCTCCTTCAACCTCGTGGCGAGGAGCTTCTGATACTCAGCAGCTTCAGATTTGGCCTTAGCAACTCTCTTCTTCTTCTCTGCAATTCTAGCACGCTTCCTCTGTAAAGTCAGTGGAGTGACCAGCCTCTGAATTTTGGGTGCTTTGCTAACCTCCTTGCCTGCAACCCCAAAAGAAAAAGTAAGTCATTTGTCTAATTCCAAAATTGATCTAAATTTAGTATCTTTGATGAATTACAAACTTATTGGTGACTGACCAGCTTTGTTGGTAAATGTTCGGCGGTATGTGTTGACATACTTCCGCACATCATCCTCCTTTGATAGGTTAAAGAGCTTTCTGATCTTTGATGCTCTCTTAGGACCTCTCATTCTTGGCTTCTCAACATCAGTAAGACCAGGAAGTTCGTTGTCACCCTTCTTAACAATAACCAAGTTCAAAACTGAGAGATCCTGACTAACAATGCATCCACGAACAGACTTCCTTCTACGTTCACCATTACGCCTTCCATATCCACGGAAGCAAGGAGTTCCTGTTCAGAGAACCATTACACATAAGCTTTATCATTCAAAAGGTGTGGATCTTCTACACACCAAAACTCAATCTCTACATGAACCAAAATCACAGAATGGTTAAAGCCACAAACCTCTGTGAAGCAAAAGGCGAACACGACCAGGAGTTAGAACTCCCTGCTTCATTGGAAAACCTTGCTTGTCACAGCCTCCCATAATCTTAAACACATAACCTTTGAACTCCTATAAAACAAATTGATTCATATCACCATATGAAAACAAAAACAAATACCAAAGCTGGGAAAGCAGTGTAGATTGGAGAACTAGCATTAAGTAAAATCGCACCTCACCAATAGCATCTCCACTGACTTCTTGAGAGATCCTCTTGTCAAAGAAAGCTCGGCTGGCATATAAAAAACATAAGCATTAGTCCTATTTGAATAATAAAGAAGCTCTTTGGGGATGCATTTCAGAATTACTCGCTCAATGTGATAAAAGTCAGGAAAATAGTAAATAGTTGAGTTTATCATGTAAAATAGCAGCACAAGATTACCAATAGATTGATGAAGAATAACCATCTTAATCTACACTAAAAAAAGTCATTGTACTTAAATCCCGCAACATGTGCAGTAAGCATCTAAAACCAACGCTTTAGGTCATACCATTCACACAAATATCTCAGTGTGTAAAAACCACTTCATAATTTAAATCTACTAAAAATTCATTAACAATACCAAATTGCATGCAAAGTCCCCATTTCGCGAAAAGATTCCACAAATCCCACCAACCACGCCACAATCCCACATAACCAACAGAAAATAAAAACCCTAACTCCAAAATTATCACATGAAAGAAATAAAAATGGGAGAGAGAGAGATCCTTACAGTTTCTGGTCATCGTCGATCTCGAGCTTCTTCTGGCAGCCAGTAGTTGGATTTGCGATATTGAACTGCATCCCATCGGAAAGCAAAACAACATATCAACTAAAGTAAGTTTCTGTTAAGCGAGAAGAAGCAACAGGCTCTAAGGTGTTGATTCGGATACCTTCATTTTGGCGGGTCAAGAGTGCTCGTCGCCGCACAGCACAGATGCGAGTGAGTGGAGATAAACGCTTCTCCGGCTTTGAGTTAGCTTTTAAAGCTTCTTTCTGCGTGCAGCGGATTAGGGTTTTAGAAGTGGCTGTAGTTTGTTTTATATACTCTAGTGGGTACAAATATGGTGCGGTCGATTGTATGAGTTGTGTCGATGGATGACACGTGGCTTTGATGGAGAGATGGTTGGTGATTAGGGTCGGTGATTGGTTAAGGTGGTGTTTGGGGTTCAAGGTTGGCCACCAATCCAACCTTTTCCCCACCCAAAATGGTCTTTTGGTGTTTGGTAACACCACTCCAATTTATCAATGCCCAAATGGGCTCGCATCCCACCGCAGGAAAAGCAAGGAAATGCAAGGATTTTGGGCTGGAGCAAATTGCTCCAGCAGGCGGTTGAACCTCCATTTGACACTCTCTCTCTCCCTTTTTTTTTTTTTTTTATTTCATTTTAATTTTTTTACTTTATATATTCAACAAAATAAATTAAAAACTATCACAATATAATCTCCATCTCATGATAAGTAATTCTAGATCCATTTTTCCTATTTTTATTAATTTTTTAAAAATAAGTTTTATACCCTTTATGGTCATTTTACATCCAAACTATAGTTTTGAAAATCTATTTACCAAACACCTCAGGTAGATACCAAACAGCACACTCCATTTCCCAAATGTCGTTTTACCATTGAACTTTTCCCCACTGACCATTTCCAACCTAAACTGGAACGCCAAACAGACCATAAGTACGATGGATGGCTGTGGTATACTGTTTTTTGGTAGCTGGGCCGCTATTTGGACTGCCAACTTGAAAAGATTTGGGCTGGGTGATGTTAATATCGGAAGCCCAAAATTTGTAAATGGTTAAATCTGCTCTTGCAATTGTTTTCAGACCCAAGTACACAATTTCCACTTAATTTTTGTCTCAAAAATGTCAAAAAAATAAATGATAAATCATAGTACTCGAGTTAGGATCTTGACACAAATGAAAAAAAGAAAGAGAGAACAACAATACTTAACTATCACACGTCCAAATCATTGAAAGCAAAAACCTTAACACACATGATAGTATGACAATAACAATTCCATAAAACAAATATGAATTGTTCTTTCTTCCAGTTGTCATAGAAGGCCACGTATCAGACATGAATTGAGAGCTTGACAAGATCCAATTATCTTTGATTGTAAGAAAAGAAAATGTCACAAAAACATGCAAGCTCATAGGATGATGCAAAATTGAGCAGAGCCAACCCAAAATCGAAGAGTGGACTAAAAGATGTCCAAAAGAATCCTAGAATACTCACAGATTTCTCCATTATGCAATGTCATTATCAACTAAAAAGTTTATATTAAACAAAATAAGAGATTGACTTCATATATAGTTAATTAATTCTCAATAATTGGTGTAGCTTAACACCAATAAAATTGTAATTCAGTATCGACGAAATTCTTGTACTTTGATATTTCCTATATATATATATATATAGTTAGGTTTTGTATTTATTAATTTTATATTTCTATTTATGACAAGAACAATATGTATACAACCATATCAACCTCCCATCCCCTCCCTGGTCAAGGTTTAAAAATCTAACAAAAATAAAATAAATGTAGAAAAGATTCAAATTACATTTTGTCGAAATTGGCTTTAATCAGTGTTTTAAAAAGATTCGACAGTCGAACAGGCGGTCTAAAAAGGTTTTCAGGACATCATTTTGAAGAAGAAAAAAAACAGCGTCTTTTTTAGGAGAAAAAAAAGAAAAAAAATTTGTTGTCCGATTCAAACTAGATTGACTCCTCTTCTTGGCAAACCAGAAAATGCCACATCCGTTAGTATGAAAATTTACGGTTCAATCCGGTTCAATTATCTAAAACTAAATGATTCGATATGTGAACGGTTCAAAACGATCTAATGAATCAATCCAACTGAACCCAATCGAACCAATAACTATTTATTTCTAGTTTATTATCCGGTCCGATTCTCAAAACACTAATTTTAAGCTTTCGAGTAACCAATGGTGAAGGAAAAAGCACTAAAATCTCAAACAACTCTATAATTAAATATCTAGTTTTTTCCTCACTTCATGTCATTATGGAGAAAGGATAAGATTGTTGTAAGTTGTAAAAATCTATGATGTAATATAATGTTAGCGACTATATTACTTTATTTTATTTTTAATTGAGGGAGGTGACGTTAGCAATTTGGTTGTTTAATTAGTACTACTATTTTCTATAAGATTAAAAGCAATTAGAGACCTAGCTCGTGTGTGGGCTTAGTGTGGACATTTTAAAAGCGATGAATTGCACAAGTGGAGCTCCTATCAACCAATAGTAAATCTCTTAGGGAGAAAAGATCTCATTAATATCCTGTTAGTGTTAATTAGTATTATTAAGTGACCTAATTGTCATTATTTGACCTGCATTTTATAGCTTGACTTCTTTTTTAATGGTATTTGTTATCCAATAACTGATGTGATATACATATGAATTTTATTTTATAATATTAAATATCTCGTGCTAGGGATAAATATTGATTTGGTTCAGTTCGATTCAAATAACATAAATTTATTTCAATTTTTAAATTCTCCGTCGAATTTAATCCAAATTATTTCAGTTAATAATTCAAATTAGTAAGCAATGCAGCTTGGCTATAACAAAATACAGATATTTTACAACAACAACAAAATCAAAATAAGAACATACAAGCTGATCATTTGTAATCCTATCCCCTATTGGCAGAAAATGAGTGCCTTATCCTCAAACTCACCTCCTATTTTTTCTATAAAAAAAACAAAACTGGAAGATTATATATATAAAGGTTTTCACTCTATAATGCACAAACAAAATCACCACTCGTTTCTATATCATCTATGTCAGTATCTAAATCATCAGCAAAATCTATACTCCCACCATCAATAAGTCCTTCAATCTTGGACCCATCTGCAGGTTTTCTAGCCTCTTGAATTATTGCCAATATATCTTCAATACTTTGAGATTCTTCCTTTTCACCCTTTTCATCTTGCGGCAAAACTCCTCCATCATCCTCCATCAGGTCTTCAGGCAAGTTCTTCAGAAACCAGGGATGCTTCTTAATTTCTGGGATGGTTATTCTCTACGTAAAACCGCAACCCGAACAATCAAAACAGAGGAGAAAAAAGCTTTCAGATAATTCACTCAAGTAACTTTGCTTAAACTTTTAGTATTTTATTACCTTTTGAGGATCAGCTACAAAAATCCTAGACAGAAGATGTTTACAATCCTTGGATACTCGGACGTAGTCAGGAATCGAGTAGTGAACGCTAAGAATACGCTGTCATTTTACCAAATGTGGCTCAGTAGTTGTCTTCTGATGGTAAAATACTCGAGTCCTGCCTTTGCTAGGTATATGAAAACTATCTGAGATAAATGGTAACCCTTACCTGAATTGTTTTCTTAAAGTTTCTAGGATCTTCAGTATCTTCAAAAGGATAAGCACCAACCAGCATCACATACAGAGTAACCCCACAAGACCAAACATCTGCAATCTATAATTTCCCAATAATCAGAAGAGTAATGCTGGAGTTTAGCTGGACAATAGGGTCCCCAAATTGAAAATCAAATGAGTCGAGTCCACACCTTTCCATCATATTCTTTTTTTGATAAGACCTCTGGTGCAATGTAGGCTGGTGTTCCAACTGTAGACTTGGGCTGAGAATGCAAGACTGAAGACTGCATAGAATAAGGTAAAAATGGACATTATTTAGGCTTAAATTAAATTTAACTGTACTCTAATTGGAAGGATCAGTAAGCTCATTGCCTTAGAATAGCCAAAGTCACATATTTTAAGGCGCGGGGCAGAGCTCCCATCCAGTAGGGTGTTTTCCAGCTTAAGATCTCTATGACAAATTTTCTGCAACAGAGAAATGCCACTAATTTCAGCAGATAAACAAAGGCCTACACTTCTATTTTCTTTTTTATGAGCTTAGAAGAGTACCATAGAATGGCAATAGCTGACTCCAGATATGAGCTGCTGGAAGAAAAATCTAGCCTGATCATGGAAATTAACAGAACAAGGAACTTAAAAAGGCGAATTAACGAACAACAACTCAAACATGTCAGGATTGAGAAAGATGTATATATTTCTAGATCATTACTTCGTCCTCGCTAAATCTACCAGCATTGCAAATTATCTCAAACAGTTCTCCTCCAGCAGCATATTCCATGAGAATTGCTAAATGAGTTGGTGTTAGCAGTACCTGCAAAATGAATTCACCTTAGTCACGAATTTGTAACATAAATCCTTATTGTAACAGGATAAGCAGGAATCATGGTAAATTGACATTTTAAGAGTTTTTTCTGCTTTTCCTATCATACACATTAGAAATAGATGTGTTTCTAATTCAACTTTTCAAGATTTCCAATTTCCAAATTGCTTACCTAACTTCTTGCCTAATGGCATAAAAGTATGATTATGAGTCCTAAACTAGTTTGACATTTTTAATGAGACACGGGGGATATAAAGCAGAGTATACAAACAATTGAAACAAAAGGTGAAGAAATGACTGATTACAGTCTGATTTCTTCAAAAGGTTGTCTTGTTTAGCATTTGAGAAAAAAAAGTGAAACCCTTTAATCGTTGTGACAAAAGGCCTAATTATATACTAACATTTTAATGTAAAGTAATACATCTTTCTTATAAGGCTAGTTATTAGAATTAGATACCTCTTTGAATCTAATTATATTAGGATGCTTCAAGGACCTGTGGTTCATAATCTCCCTCTGCACATGCTGATCAATCTGCAAAACCCAAAAACCAAAAAAAAAAAAAAAAAGAGACCATCAAAACCAAACCAGGAAAAGAAGAAAAATCCAGTTCCATAAACAAATGGAAAAGGTACTCCAATTCATCATAGGCGCAAACAAAACAAAACCCAAGACAGGATTACACAAAAATACAGTTATACACATACAAAAGATACAACCTTTAAAGAATCTAAAGAATGTTTTAAGGGATTAGAGAAGAAAAAGAGCAAACCTTTTGGCCTCTCTCAATATACTTGACAGCATAGAGTTCGCCACTCCACCTATCTCTAACCAGCTTAGCAACACCAAAATTCCCAGACCCAATATCTTTCAAAATCTCATAACGCTCCATGGATTTAAAAATAGAAATGGAGAATCAATTATTTCACAGAAGACCCAAACTTTAATAATTAAAGTTCCTTTTCTCTTGCACTTCTTGGTAGTTCTCCTCTTTGTTTTTCTGTTTTTCGGTTTCTTGAAAATGTTACCGTTCTTACTGTCCTGTGCTGTCTCTTTTATAACTACGTGTGTTGCGTTGAGAATCTTCAGAGCTTTCACGGCCACGATCGAGTGCAAAAAGCTGTAACCTTTTTGGGTGGCTGCTCTTTTTTTTGTGTGGCGATAGTGTAAGTGCCCTTCTTAAGGCTATCAAATAAAAGAGAGAAAAATGAAATCTTTGGAATTGGAAGCTGAGGAAAAATAATGGCGTCAACGGACAGGGACAAGAATAGGACCGGTTACACGTGGCGAGCGATTATAAGTTGAGTATCATAGCTGGGTACAAGAACAACTTGTTGTTACCGACGTTATTACCGGTTTGCCCGTATAAGACGGTCCCACCCTCTCCTCGTTTAACCGATTCTGCTACGCAATCGAAGGACTTGGCAACGGGCCAGTTACGGGCGGGTGCTGTCCCTGTCCGACCTTATTACCGGCTTCGCTGTACCCACCTAATCTTTCTTCTTATGTATGTAAAACCAAGTGTAACTTTTGAAGAAAAGATTAAAAAAAGAAAACCAAGTGGTTACCAATTTTGCTCATTCTTCTTTAAGATTTTTTTTTTCGAATTCATCCTTCAACTATCGGGTTATTCTCGATTTAGTATTCATCCTATCAAAGTTAATTTTGTAACATTCTATGTTTTTAATTTGTATCAATTTTGTCTTACTTTTTTCTTGTAATAATTATGGACAAGAGCAAGAGTATTTTTTTTCTTCATATTTTACAATTATTATTTCTATTGATAAATAACGTTTCTGAATTATGACGATTAATTATGTAACCAATCATTATTTATGATGCGAATTGAGTCACTCAGTCACGTGAAATTTAGCAAAAAATCGAATCAACAATAATGATAAGACCAAATTGATATAAATAAAAAACTAAGTGTTATAGATAACTTTATAAGATAAGAGAATCCAATAATTGAGGGATAAATTTGAACTTTCCCCAAAAGAAAATAACTCAATCTTTTTGGAGTTTGATTTGTATCTCATAAAGCTCAGGCAAGGTCCGATTTAATTCAAAACGGTTCTGTTTTGTTTGGTACATTTTTACGGTCTGGTTTAAAGTTCTTACCATTTTGTTTTTTTTTTCAACTTTCATTGAAAAAAATCCTTTATTTTGATGCGTTTGTATGTTCTTCTGAGTTGTGATGATAATCTTTTGATTCAAGTGAAATGGAAGTTAAATTAATTAAAGAGTTCAAGAGTCTATCCAATGATGTTGATGATGATGTAGCATGCGGCTCTAAAGGCCAGAGGCATTTTGCTTTCAACGTCGTGACACTATTGAAATGTGCAATAAATCCAAAAAATAATACTATTAACAGACATTAAACCTTTCAATAAATTGAACAAGTTGGCCATGTTGTAAAGTTTTTTTTGTAGTGGGAGCTATCGGTACGGTAATCACACGTTATAAATTAACAGATGATTAGTGTGAGTGATTTGACATTTTCATCCTTTAAATAAAATCATAATTTCAATCTTTATATATAAAAAAATTACATTTTGAGAACATTTTACCGTAATTTTATCTAATCCTTCCAACTTCTTCTATATTATAACTCCGGTGTATCTAATTAAACTTATAATAAACTCAATATTATTATTATTCATATACCGTAACACACTCACGTAAAACTATTCATAACATATTAACACACTCACATAATACTTTTCAAAATTTATTCACATTTTGACCCCATATACTATTTTTTTATACAATTAACCCCTTATGTTCACTTCCGTCCATTCAACCATCAGTTGACTAGACAAACTAGTGTGCAACTATTTTTTTGTTCTAGTTTATGCTTTTTTATTTCAAAATTAATATAATCCTTAATTTTTAAAATTTTAAATTTAATAAAACTAATAATTTCTTTTACTCAAACATTTAACAACCAAACTAACTTATTTCTATAATTATGTTGTTGTTAATTAGTTTTGTTTCTTTTTTCCATTTCCATTTTAATTAATTAACGAATACGTTTGAAATTTCAACTTTTAATAATTTTGACATGAGAGAAGTGAGACGCCGGAGTTATTCATGTGCCGTGCACATGTCCGTTTGGTCAACTAATGGTTGACCGGATGAAATTAAACCAAAGAGTTAATTGCACCTAAAAAATAGTACAAGGGTTAAAATCATAAAATTGAAAGTTAAGGGTCTTTTACTGTTGATCAATAGTTTTGGGATAAAATACCAATTACCCTCTCTTTTTATGGCAAAAATTGAACTTTTTGTTATATATTCCTTTTGTTTTTAAATTTTAAATTTAATATAAAAACTATATAATATAGAATGCTTAGGAACTATCCTAAGAAAATTATAAAATTTAATGAAATAATTTAAATTTTTTGATTTATTTACCACTAATATTAGGAGTTAACTTAAATTTTTAAATCATTCATTAAGTCTAATTACATTTTGGAAGGCTGAAATACAATTTTTGTACAATTAGAAATAAAAAATTGGAACTTCAAGGGCTATGGAACTTTGTAAAAAATACCCCCCCACCCTCATATCGTTGTGGCTTCCCGTTGCAAAACACTATTTTTACACTCTTTAAAGTCATTCAGGTGAATTTTCTTCGATTTAAACTCCAACCAACCCGTCAATTTAAAAAAATCACACAATTCAAAATCAATTTCAATTCTATAAGTGTACTTTAGAGTTATTAAACATTCAAAGTCCCTAATTAAATCTTTTAGGTAACTCTTCTTCGAAAAGTAGAAAATCGAATTGTACCTCATTTCTATAACTAATTAATCTGAAAGATGGGAATTGAATAGTCTTGATGATTAGTTGAGTTGCATTCGTAAACCTAAGGTTAATCTTTAATAAAAGGCTTCCCCTATTTCATTCAATCACTCTCTTTAATTCTATTTAAATAATTCTATTAAACGGTTAAATTTGATTGAATAATTGGCTATCTTAACCAATTAGGTGTGGAAATGGAGTTCATGATTAAGAGGTGACGTGTCTATTTTAATTAGATATTTTTTCCCAAACATGTTGTGTAGACCAAGATGCAAACCATAACAAATTAAAAGTATCTAGATTTTAGTAGTAAGTATAATATAATAACATAATCGACAACTTCAGTCCCCCCCAAATTAAACAACATAACTTCTCCACGTCTTCGGTTTGACTCTCGGAAAGGAAAGGATTATCATTGACATCTTGAAGTAACGTGTGCATAACATGTACATTTATATGAAACCATTTATTCCATTATTTATTAATTAAATGACATTTTATAAGTTATATTTCACAAATTAAATAAAATTATCATGTTTTAAAAATTAAATTGACAAAAAATTATATTTTAATAACCAAATTAAATAAATCTATCTACATTTTTTTATAATTAAACTCACTCGTTTTTACTTTGCGAGAATACGTCTATTCTAAGTCATGTTTCCTTTTATTATTATTATTATTTTAGTTAAGTTAAGAATATTATAAAAATCACACAAAGTGTGCTAAAAAAATCTTGATTTGACCTAATATGTTAAAATTAAAGAGTATATCCTAAATTATTAAAACCCAACTCAAACAGTCAAAGCTTTAAAAAACTATCACTCCACTTTAAGGGTGCATTTGATTGACAGAATCAAGGAGGGAAATGATTCGGAAATCTAAAATTCTGAGATTTATTGCATTTGATTGCGACAATAAATCACTCTCCCTTGGAATCCAACATTTCTCGACCCTTTTGACTTTCCAAAAATTGAAGGAAAGTGATTCATTGATTAAGGGGTGGGGAGAATGATTACTTGATGCAAGAAAAACTAATTTCTTACTTAAATTACATATTTATCCCCTCTTACTAGCATTATTCTAAAAAAGAAAAAAAAACTTGTTCCTTTCTCTCTTAGTTTTAATTTCCATTTTTTATTATTTTTTATACATGTGTTATTTTTTTAGTTTTATATTTTTTAATATTTAATTTTAATTTTTTTCTAGAATTTTTTTTTATGTTTCAGATTCTTTTTAAAAGTTTTGGTACATTTTTTAAGTTGCAGATTAATTTTTAATTTTTTTTTAAGTTTGATAAAAATATATATTCGGTTGGATAAAAAAGGTTCATAAAGCTAAATTTTTTAATCCACCCATCAACCAACCCCTTGCAATAATGAAGAATTTGAAAACTCATTTGATATTTTAATTGTTGAAAAATGGACAACTAAATAGAGACAAATCCATGATAAAGTATATATAGAAAAAAATAATTAGACAGCTAATAAGATAACAAAGATACAAATACAGAAAAAGATAAAATAGTCATTTTTTTTAAAACTTTTCTTAAAAATTCTTAAGTATAAAATAAACACAATAATGTTATTTTTTTCGAAAATCTTAAATCTCAACCAAACACAAAAAACTAACATTTCCCTCGATCACTCTCCCGGGAGAATGATTTAAAAGAAAAAAATAAAATTCTATCAACCAAATACTATCCAAAAATAAAAGATTATACCTCGATACAATAGTTAACTCATCCTTTATCTTATAAAATTTGAGAAAGTAAATGGAAAGGAAGGTTTTCAAACTTAACTCATATTATTACTAAGTTAGAGCTCATCAAAAGCCCTTTATATTAACACTCCCCACATTTTTTAAGTCTAGTTTGTACTTGTTCTTTTCTCCAAGGAATAGGAACGGCATTTGCGTATCAAGATACCCATTGTTTGCACCACGTAACGTAATTGGATATATTCTTTTATAAATATAAATATAAATATTTAGGTGTGAATTGCAAGTAATTGGAATTACATTATTTTCGTCAATTTACGTTTTTTTATCTTATAAAAATTTTAACATTCTCGAAAAAAATCATCTTATCTTTATAGTGTAATGTAGCCGGTTAACGCATGTACATAAGACAAATTGTTTTTGACGTTTTATGTTACATGGGTTGAACTAAACCAATGATAAGAAAGGGAAAAAAAGAACACAAAGACAAGAAAAAGAAAGAAAGAAAGAAAGAAGAAAGATGACAAGGACTAGATCGGTGATCGGAGGATGAATTGGGTCCGTGAAATCCTACTTTTGTAAGGAATCTCTCTAATGGCCGGTGCCCACCACTTATCATGTGCCTTTGCGCACCTGATCAAACAAAAATGGATACCGCAATTATTTCTGTTCTTTCCCAAAAGTGCCTGCAATATTTATCTTTAAAACTCCCTTTATTTCTTCGACGATAATAATATTCTCAGATAGTTTCTTTATGAAAACAACCGAATATTGATTGAGGGTATCAAATCACTTACTTTTAATGGTGAAATTTTAGTTCTACTATAGTGCTTTTAATTAAATTTTACTTTTATTTACCCCTCTTCTCAGATTTAATTGAATTTTATGAATGATTTAAAATTGAAGTTAACTTTCTAATATTATTGGTTAAAAAAAATCAAAATTTATTAAATGATTGCATTGCATTTCATCATATTTTTACTGTCCATTCACTTATTTTCTGGGCAGTAAATCTATTGTTTTTCCTTCAATTTCCTATACTTTGGTAGTTCTAGTTTGGAGGCATTTCAATGAAGGATTCTGATCTTGAAGCATTGGAGCTGGTTTTCAGAGTGTCTTGGCCTAGAGTTTGGCCAAGACCCCTTCGCGCACCAAAGTATCGATACCAGATCGTCTTGGCCGGGAGCTTGGCCAAGACTCTTTCGCGAAAGGCTATCTCGAGCAGCAGCGTTGGCAAACCTTTTGGGCCGTGTTTTACCTGGGCCTTGCGAGCTGGCAAGTTACAACCGTCCAACATCTTCAAAGAGATCTGACGCCAATTTATTGAAGAATTCTATTTGGGATCTCCATCTTTTTGAACATACGATTTTTCCTATTTTAAAAACATTGTTATTATTTTCTTAGATTTTCTAGGAGTTTGAATTACAGTAGGATAAGGAAGATTTTTAGCCTATTTAGCTAAAACTCGTTCCTTCCTCAGGAGATCGATCGAATCTCTTCCTTCCTTCTTTTCTCGACATTGAAACAATTGATTGCCCCGGAATTTTCCAGTTCGGGATTTTTAATTCTGGGATTTATTCTTTTATGCAATTAAATATTTTTATCTTCCATCCATGAGTATGAGTAACTAAACACCCATTCTTGGTAAGGGTTGATGAGCTTCGTTCTTATGTTCTTGTGAGATCAAATCGCCCTTAGCATTCTCTTCGATTCGTATTCACTTATTTCTTGAGCTTAATCCAACGCTAACTCACTAGAGACAAGACCTGATCGTTCTTGTACCCTAGTAGAGAAGAGTTGCAGCCAACCTAGAAGGAAAGGGAGCACCTGCTGGCTAGGCAAAGTAGGTAACTAGTCTCGCGCCAGACTAGAAGAAATAAGTGATCTAGACCAAGACCAGATTGACAACCTAGGGTCTCCATAGGGAGACAACTTGGCTAGGTATTGTCTTCCCCTATACCATTGAGGAAGCGAACAACCATTCAAGACAACAGTCAAACGGATAAACCCTTTAACCAGTAAGGTGTCCCTTGGCTAGGATTATCAGGAAAGGGAACACCCGCTAGATAATTTGAAGAGGAGGGAAGTCAGGAGTGAACAAGAGCACCTCCACTCTATAGCAGGACTACAAATCAAGAGATGAATACCCTTGCATCAGTGATCGAATCATAAGAACAGAAGCTCTCATATCGCCCTTACCTGGAATTCCCTTTTATTCGACTTTTTCAGTATTGACCCCCTATCTTGGCCAAGCCTTTGACCAAGACTACTTTAAATTGTTTTGTTTTTTTTGTTTTGTTTCCATTTTCAGGTTCCCCCAATCAAAACCAGTGACGAGGAAGTCAACCAAAAAACTACGTTCCCCCTAGAGGTCTCTGCGGACGATCCTCTTACCATAATCTACAAACCCTTGTGGACAGTGATAAGTTGTATTTCTACCCCCATTCTTATACATATTTTACACTTATATTTGACGCGTTCGACGCACGATCACTAAATATACTTTATTTAAATTTATATACATGTAATTTTTTATATTAAAAAATCAAACATGTAAAAGTATAAAACACAATAACATTTGACCCCTTTAAAAATACCTGTCCAACTTCGCCACTGCTAACATCAAATATGATCCTTTTCCTATCCGGCACCAAACTTTCTCTAGATCGTGACTTTTTTTTCCTAGTTGCTGCTCGTCAACTAAGAAATTACAAAGACTTTGAAAAGCTCACGAGCTCAAAGACCTCTTACAAAATACTTATCGATAAGTCTGAATTCGGGGTGAGGATGAATCCATAACTTAGATGGTTGAATGTGAATTATTGATGATGATTCTAGCCTCGTGATCACCTACAAAACGCTAGAGGGGGTCTTCAGCGTGGACACTCTAACGATTAAGTTAGTAAACGACCAGTAAAATAGCTATCGAGATACTAATGGACGATAGTTTAGTTACCGGTAAGGTTGTCTTCTGAGGGGAGTGTCAAGGCTAGTCTAGTGGTTGGTTAGATTTGTGATTGCCCTACCTCCTGAATAAAATAAGGAGGGGTATTTATACTCCCTTTTATGTAGGGATGACAATTCCGTCCGCGGATATGAATATCCGCCCAATATCCGCAATTATGGGTGGGTATTACCCGCACATTATGGGTATTTTGCGGGTATGGATATACCCGCACCCGTAAAGTGTGGGTATGAATAGTGCTTACCCGCTCCAATACCAGCCCTAAATACCCGCAATATATATATATATATATATAATATTTTAATATATAATTAATTCAATATATAATATATAATTAATTTTTTTTACGAATTCAAATGATAATCTAGGTTTTTTTTTCAGTTATTGATACTCGTTAACTTATCAATTTGATTGCAATTTATTAAATTAAATTAGTTTATCAATTTGTTAGAATCAAATGTAGTAGCATGCAACTTATTAAATTAAATTAGTTTATCAATTTTTTATTATATCCATCATATCAACAAAAATATTAGGGTTTAGGATTTGGATAAAAAACGACACCAGTCACAGGCCTCCCAGTTTGGAATCAATATTAGTAGTAGCCATAACCAATTTGGAATCATTAATACTATGTCTATTGTTTTTACTTTACCTGCTGGACTAATTAAACTTATGGTGGATTATTATTGAATTTTTTTTTTATATATTAATTTGATTAAAATTTAAAATTCAACCAAATTTGTGGGTATCTGCGGATATTCGTGGGTTATCCGTGGGTAAAATTACTCTTCTTTTACCCGCTCCATATGGATGCGGGTGCGGGTATGGATTACCCGCTAATTTGCGAGTGCGGGTATGGATAGTGCTTACCCGCCCCATACCCGCCTAATTGCCATCCCTATTTTTATGTGGGAGTGCACGAGTGTAACCTCGATCTGATGTGGCAGATTGTCAAGTGTCAATTGGTCACCGCCTTTGTGGTGCTGGACTGGTAACCCTAGCCCTTACCCGTTAGCATACCTGATAGTTGTAAATGAGTAGGGTATGAGATGTTACGTGATGATACTAATAGCTTTGTAGTTTGGACATACCAGAGCAAGCTCTTTAATGGTTACAGGAATCCCATAGATATGAAAAGTCTAAATTACCCCTTATGTATTTATTTGTATTATTACTTATATACCGAGAGATGCTTTGATAATTAATGAGATTTTATTAGGGATAAAACTATATTAAACCCCTAAAGTTAAAAAATTCTCAATATCAACTTTATAGTTTTCTGAAAGTTGCAATTTTAACCTTTATAATAGTTTAAATAAAATAGTAAAAAATACTCCCTCTGGTCTGAAATGTATGACTTCCTCGCATCCCAATATTCAGTAGGGAATGCATATCGAGGAGGCCGGATGAGGCACTATTTGACCCCAAAAAATTTCGTACTTTTTTTTGAACGTACGTTAATCCTTAACGTACTTCCGAGAAAAATTCGAGGAAAAATTGTCTCAAATAGTGACTGTTCCGGCCGTTTTAAAATACGTTCCGGAACAGTAAAAGTAAATGCTAAAACATCATACATTTCGGACCGGAGAGAGTAACAAATTTTTATAATTTTTTTCTTTTTTACTACTTTCAAAAATATTTCTCATTCAATTTTTTCCCAGTGAAATAGACTTTTTTTCTCAATTTTACATATTCTTCTAAATTTTATTAATTTTTTAATTACTAGAAAAGATAAAATCATAAATTTAAAAAAAATATAAAATAGACATTGCAAACTTGGTTATGTTGCTACCCGAATTTTGACTTACGTCACAACTTTTTTCGTTTTATTGCATGTCGCATTAATAGCCCGTTTACCTCAAATTTCAATCGATTTTTGATCATGGACTATTTGTTTTAATATTTCACGTCATTTCACATCTTTTGAATTTTTCGTATTTTTCTCGTATTTTCGACTAAACCGTATTTTTCGGTTTTCGTCAACGCATTTACGTATTTTTACGTTTACCACAGTTAATAGCTCGTCTAGGTCAAATTTTTGTCAATTCTTGGCCCTAGGCTAATTTGTTTTAAATATTCCATGTTATTTCGAGCCTTTTTAGTTTTTTGTATTTTCGACTGTCTTCACGCGAACTTTTCTCGGTCCCGAGTAAGTTTTCTCGGACCGTGGCTCGAACGCGTAATTTATTTAATTACGTACTATTTTTCTCTTTCACGTCACCTCGTTCAGTTTCGTTCAATTTTTGTCGTAAGGACATTTATTTTGCGTTCAAACGTTTTGACATTTCTAAAAGAGAAAATAAATACATTAACTCAAACTTCTCGTTTATTTACTGTACACTAGTTTTCTTGTCTTATTTTTCTACACGTCGTGGTTTCCTCGGCTCGGATTTATTTTCACTTTCGTACGATTTCGCTCGTATGAAAATATCCCGTTTGTGTCCAATTTCATGCATTAATGACAATTAATGCATGAAATATCCAAATTGCCTCTCCTTTCTTCCTAGCTAGCTCGCAGACTCTACTGTGATCATCACAAAACCTCCCATCAGTGATCCAAGGCCACACAAACCCAAACTTGGCCTCCACTCCGGCCACTGTTCACCTTTCCACCTTTCCCGGCGATTCTTGGCCAAGCAACCAACCGACTCCACCTTGATATTTTCCCTATAAATAGCAAGCAATTATCAACAAGAAAGGGGCACCAAAATCTCCTCTTAATCTCCAATTTCTTGCTCATCCTTCTTGGCCAAATTCTCTCCTGGATAGTAAGCTCTCTCTCACTAAGCTTCTCTTTAAATTTTCGCTTTGTCTCTAAAGCATGAAATTAATTGCTTAAACTTGCCTCACATACTTAGTTTTCATGCTAATTACATGTCCCTTGATTCAATTTAATTGTATGTGGTCTTGAGTAATTACTAGCCTAATATGCATGTTAATTAGCCTATTTATTCATGTGAAATTTGGCAACTGTTTTCATTTTAAAAAATTGCTGTTTTGCCTTGCTTGAGTTGCTGTCATTGCTACTGTAATTTTTGGGTCAGTTCCGGTCGGATTTAGTGGTTGGGCAAAGCTTGAGTGGCCGGCCATGGTGGCCGGCGACGTTGAAGAAGAAGAAAGGGAGTGAGATGGCTACTGGTGCGGGACTTTCAAATTAGAAAGGTGATGGGCTTGGCCTTTGCCAAGCCCATTTGTTTTAATTAAATTGTTTTGGGCTTGGATTAAGTCCAAGCCCATTTTGTTATGTCCAAAATTCAAATGTGGGGCCCGCCCATTTATTTTTAGTCAAAAATTGTAAAAATATTCGTATGCTTTTATAACATGTTTAAATTAATAAAAATATTCGTATACTTTTATAACATGTTAAATTGCATAAATCATTCGTATGCTTTTTATTTTGTGTTTAAATGATATTAAAATGTTCATATGTCAAATGATATATTTAAATCGTATGGATCATTTGTATGTTTTTTTATGCCTTATTCGAGTCATATGAAATATTCGTATGTTCACATGACAATAACGTGTTTATGCCATGTTTAAATTATTATGAGATTTTTAATATGCTTGCATGTTATAAATAAATCGAATATTAATTATGCCATGTTTAAATAATTATAAATTGCTCATATGAAATAAATGAACTAATTGATTGCTTGCTTGCCATGTCTAATTAATTGTTTACTTGCTTCTTATGTTCAATTATTTATTTATTTGACATGAAATAAAATATTTATTTGTTTATCATGTTTATTTAAATATTTATTCGTCAAATTAAATAAATATTACATGCGCTTTTTATCATTTATTTATTTTCAAACCTTCGCTAACACTCTCGCTTTGTAGGTTAAAAAACTTTAAATCCTCGCTCAAAAGTACGTTTTACCGTTCTTTTATTTAATTTAAATGATTTCCGCAAAAATGATTTGCACGTGTATTGTCCAAAATTAGGAATCCAAGAATGGGCCTAAGCCCGGCCCATTAGAATTGTAGGCATTATTTTCATGCATTCGTATACGATAATTAATCGTCAATTACTTTTAATTGCATGAATGAGGTAATAATTAATTGCTAAACTTGTTGTAATTAATTGCCTATTTTCACTTGTTGTAATAAAGTAATTACTCATTATCAACTTGTTGTAATTAATTAGTTATTTCAATTGTTGTAATAATTAGTTAGATAGTTATTCCGACCTCCAATTTGTAATAATTAGATAAGTAGTTATTATTTTGGACTGTGGTTTGTAATAATTAGCTAAGTAGTTAAATCGTGCATGTTTGTATACCTAAAGTATTTATGTCAATTGTCGTCGATCGGGGTTCGTCCAAAAGGTAAGATTACCTTAAAACGTTTCCTTGTATGTTCACACGAAGGTCCAAAGCCTTAACCTTATTGTATACATGACCACTTAGGAAACGCTAGAACCACCAAATCGTATGCATGACATATAGAATTGTTAACAATTAAAATCAACCCACATGCCTACATGTTTACGTCACTCGCATTTAATTACCATGAGATTAATTGTTTTCTTGTTAAGTGATACGCATGATGGCTCCAAAGGCCATACCAACCTATGTGCATTCATACAAATATACTTTGCTAGTTTTAACCATGATAGATCACGTAGTAACTAAGTCATGCATGGCTCGATGAAAAGGGGGGAACGTCCGCTCTAGCATAGAGACAAAATGGTAACCCCATCCCTCTGACCCAAACGGAAATAACATGTCCCTACGAAAAATGCTAAGATGTAACGTCACCTTTGAGGGCCAAACCACGTCAAAAATGTTTAAATGATCGGAAAGTGTCCCAATTCAGTAAGCGAACTCTGTTGACATGATTCAATCATTGGCCTATGTAAATGATTGGAAAGTGACTTGAGTTCGTGGGAAGAGGAGGTTGACATGCTTCGATCTTTAAACAAATCTTTGTATATCAAAACTGTTTTCAAACACCCTTTTTTACCGGTAACCTTTTTAGGATGTGACTTGGGTGCCTAACACCTTCCCAAGTCCATAAATACGACCTCGAACCATCGTTCTTTGGTTTAGACCATTATGCCTTAGTTTATTTATTTTATGCCATGACATTAGGTTCCCTAAACCTTAGAAAAATAGGGTGGCGACTTCATTGCATTATGCGAAGCATCCATTTATGCTTAGCATCCGTCCCAAACCTTAAACTCGTTTTCAACGAAAAAGGGGGTGCGACAGTTTGGCGACTTCACTAGGGACTAGTAGGGTCGGAGCCGGTTTTATGGTGTTTGCTGTTTTATTATTTACTTGCTTTAAATAAATTGTTTTCGTGATCGTTATATACTATTGGCTTTAATAACTTGCTCATACGCATATCATGCATAATGCTTATTGCCGGCTATAATACCCAATAGGATTAGGAACGTATTAGTGAACCCCTGCAGACCTGTGTCCCAGTATGCTTTCACGAACCCTAACTCGGATGTTGAACCCCTAAATGGATTGAGTGCCCAGGATCCTTGTCATGATTCGGTCAACGCTCTCGTATCCATTTATGGGAGACCACTTTCAGGGTAACATTCGGGAAACTTTTCAGCCAGTTAGAAATAGTTGGAGTCACACCAGCACATGCATCA
This sequence comes from Viola odorata, assembly GCA_963691705.1. NCBI lineage: Eukaryota > Viridiplantae > Streptophyta > Magnoliopsida > Malpighiales > Violaceae > Viola > Viola odorata. Next base: position 61,934,861 of record OY829540.1, read on the forward strand.
TGTTTGTGATTTTTTTTTCTTTGATGCCATTTATTTATATATTACGATTTCATCTTTATTTTCCTCACATTTTATCTTTTAAAAATTACAGGATTCTTTCTTTCCGAAAAAGCCCCACACTGTTTATTCACTCAAATGGCAACACCCACGATGCTTTCACTTAATACTTTCGGGATTTCGAGCTACATTGATCAGTTAGAACAAGGGGATATATGGAAGTCAGGTTTTGTCGACCAAGATTGGAATGGACGTAGTGGAGTTTGACGTTTCAAAACTTGGGAAATTAAATCGCGCATTAGCTACCTTGATTTTATCTTTTTGCCCCAGGTAAACAATGTTCCTAGACCTTTGTCTACCAAACTTTTGGATAGATCTAGATAGTTGATCCGACTCATATTGGTTGTGTCCTCTTAAAAAAAAAAAATCATCAATGACAAAACTCGTAAATTATACGGATAAACTATGTGAGTTCTCCTTTGCAAAAAATGTCAAAAGACCATTACTCTCGAATATGTGACTCTCCTCAAAATAAAACCCAAAGCCAAAAGACACAACACGAAGGACCGACCTTGGAAAAAAAAAACACGCTCACAAAAAAAAAAAAAAAATCGGAATGCAAGAGGTAGTTATTTTGGCTTCAGCTGCACACTCTTTTGTCTCGCCCAATATAAATACGTTTGGCTCCAAATTTTCACTCCAGCAAAACACGAAAAATGTTCGTAACACATAAGACTCCACCCTTACCAAATTTCATAATTTTCGGAACAGCACATCTCTCGCCCAAAAATATAAAAAAAAATTCTTCGAAGCGCAAGGACAGCTGCTCCTCGGTCCCAGCTGCGCGATCTTTTGTCTTGGCCAAAACGGAGATGATTGGCTCAGAGTTTCCACTCAGCCAAAACATGAAAGATGTTCCCAACATGTTGAAGTTTAACCTTGAAAAATTTCATGAAGTTCTGGGGGACCAATCTCTCACAAAAAAATTTAGAACGCAGGGGCAGATGCTCCTCGGTCTCAGCTGCGCGATCTTTTATTTTGGCCAATATTAACATGATTTACTCATAATTTCCACTTGGACAAAACATGAAAGATGTTCGTGACACATTGAAGTATTCCCACACCAAATTTCAGAAATCTCTGGGCGGCCAATATCTTGCAAAAAAATTCTAAACTCAAGGGCAGCTGCTCTACTCGGTCCCAGCTGCGCGTTCTTTTGTTTTGGCCAATATCAAAATGATGGACTCAGAATCTCCCTTTGTCCAAAGCACGAAAGATGTTCATAACACATTGAAGATTTCCCATGCCAAAAATGAGATTTTTCTGGGCAGCCCCTCGCTCGCAAATAATTTGGAAGTAAGGATGACAGTTTTCTCAGTTTCAGCCGAACACTCTTTTGCTTTGGTCAATATGAACACGATTGGCTCGGATTTTCTACTCGGCCAAAACATGAAAGACGTTGATAACAGGTTGAAGATTCCCCATACCAAAAATGGGAGTTTTTTGGGTGGTACATCTCTCACAAACGATAAAGACACGAGGATAACTATTTCTTCTCGTTTTTGGTTGCGCGTTCTTTCATTTTGGCCAACATCCCCTCGTAGCATTGATCTGTGGGTTTCGTTGATAGCATCCAAGATCACATTGCGTCATCGGAATGAATAAAAGCTTCCCTCGTATCTTCACCGAAGTGTCATCTTCTCATTCGTCCTAAAAGTATTAAGTGAAATTGTGGCCGGAAGAGTGAATAAGCAGCGTGGAGGCCTCGGGACTGCGTCACCTATACTAAACCTTTTATTTCCTTTGTTCCATTTTTTTCAGGTTAGTGATAGCTCCTCGAAGAAAAATTACCCCCCCTAGGCTCCCCGTGACTAGACTTCTAGCGCGAAAAATGGCTGAACAAGCGAAGACAGAAGAGATATTGGCTGCTAGAATAGCGGAGTTAGAAGAGCAAGTCAGGGTTACTACAGAGAGGGCCGCTCAGGCCGAAAAAGAGCGAGATGAAGCCACCTCAGAGTTCCCACCCGGTTTTGATCCTACTCAGATGATGGGACCTTCCTCTTCCACCATCGTTGGACCCGCGGGACCCCAATCATTTGTTATGCCCGGGGGTCATTGGAAGTGGATCGATCCCTTCACCACAAACCCTGTAGTTAGCACAGGCGAAGAAACCGCTGCAACCCGGCAGCATTCTTTAGTTAACCTTACTTTGGACCCTGGTAAAACTCAGATTCATCAGGAATCCCAAGGCGTCCACCCACCTCAAAGTCACCCTACTCAAGCCTTGATTCCCGATCCTACGAGAATTCGGCCTCCTTTTGTCAACCCGACGCAACCACCATTTACGTCAAGACCCCTACTACCCCTTGGTCCCAGCACTGTCATCACAGAAAGCCCAAACATGGATAGATTGAGCCTGTTAGAAGAAAGACTCAGAGCTATTGAAGGAACTGACCCCTTCGACCCTACAAGCCCAGCGGACATGTGCATGGTCCCAGGGATCGTAATGCCTCCTAAGTACAAAGTTCCGAATTTCGAGAAGTATACTGGGGTCGAGTGCCCAAAGACTCACCTTAAGGCCTATTGCAATAAGATGGCCGAAATGATACACAATGAGCCTCTTCTGATCCATCTGTTCAGAGAGAGTTTGGCCAAGCATGCTTTGACTTGGTATATGGGTTTAGACCGAGCTAAGATTAAGACTTGGAGGGATCTATCTGATGCTTTCTTCAAGCAATACAAATTCAACTTGGAGGTTGCACCAGACCGTTCTGATCTACAGGATCTAGAGAAGAGGACCGACGAATCGGTAAAGACTTATGCTCAGAGGTGGAGAGGGCTGGCATCCAGAATTTCTCCTCCGTTAAATGACAAAGAGCTCTTGTCAATTTTCATAAACACTTTCAAGGCCCCCTACTACACTTATCTCGTCTCCAATTCGTCGAGTAGCTTCTCCGACATGGTCCTTGTAGCAGAGAAAGTTGAACAAGGAATTAAGTCCGGGAGGATCACCGCTTCCACACCAGAAGAAATTCTTAAAGGAGTACCTATCATGAAGGAAGATGTCATCTTTGTCTCCCCGGGACCTAGTAACCGGCAACCTTTCCCATCGCCTCCACCACAAATCCCACAGAAGAACCAACACACCCATTGGAACAGGGAACCGCTACCACCTCTTCCCGTTCCTTTGGAGGAAATTTACGAGCATCTCTTGGCAGCTGGGCAAATTGCACCAACCCCGATTCAGCCTATGCAACCTCCTTACCCGAAGTGGTACAACCCTAATGCTAGATGCACGTACCATGCACGAGCTCAAGGCCACACTCTAAAAAACTGCTCTGCCCTCAGAGGAAAGGTTAATCACTTGATCAAGAGCAAGTTCATCTCTTTCGAAGGGTCTAGCGTGACCATCAACCCTATTCCAAATCATGCTCTAGGTAGCGGAAGGATGATATAGGGCTCGACCATTTTCATGAAGAAGTCTGGGGGGAGCCCTCTGCGTAATTGGACCGCCACCACGCTTCCTGATGTCTCCTTGTAATATGTATGCATATTTTATTGTCTTTTATAGGAACTTGCGTTCCCCTTCGGTTTAAAAATAAATAAATATATTTAACCCTTTCTTCGAGCATCTTGTACTATTCGCGTTTCAGGATGATCGTTGATTCAGTTGGTTTTGATAAACCCTATGTCTTATCGGTGAAGAAAGTATCGCCGCAACTGAAAATGAGGATAGGGTCCCACGTGCAACGAGACTTGTAAACTTGGGGGCAAGCGAATGAAGTGACGACTAAAGGAAGGCGTTGAAAAATGTCAAAGCTCATTTTTCAAGGAAGTTGTCCTTTATGTTTACAATTTCCTCTTTCGCAATTTACGTTTCTGTAATTTATGTTTTCGCAAATTACATTACCGCAATTTTACATTTCAGGTGCAACGAGACTTGTATACTTGGGGGCAAGCAAGTGAAGCGACGACCAAAAGAAGGTGTCGAAAAATGTCCAAGCTCATTTTTCAGGGAAGTTGTCCTTTTACATTTTTGCAAATTATGTTTTCGCAATTTACATTTCCACAGTTTTAACTTTCAGGTGCAACGAGGCTTGTGAACTTGGGGGCAAGAAAGTTAAGGGACGACCAAAAGAAGGTGTCAAAAAATGTCAAAGCTCATTTTTCAGGGAAGTTGTCCTTTTACATTTTTGCAATTTCCGTTTCAGCCATTTACGTTTCCGTAATTTATATTTTCGCAATTTACATTTTTGTGATTTTAAATTCCCGCTATTTATATTGTTGCAAGAATGCGTGCGTAATGTTGGCTAAAAACCTTAGTTTTCGCAAAATTTTCCCTTTATACATGTGCAACTTTGGCTAAAAAGGAAAAAAAGAGGGGAAACAAAAATCCCATGTTTTGAACATTTTTGAATCAAGCACATTCATCGCTTTAATTTGGGCGTTCATTAGAAATTATGTAAACATACATGATCTTGTCTGTTAACTCTCATGTCCATGGCATGTTTAGACGTAAGCGATCACAAACGTATCCCTGTGAGTACTTTGGGCCTTCACGCCCTATTTCTTTCATGAGTGTAAATGCTAAACTAGGTGCTAGTTAGATTTGCATAATATCCAGGGTACATGAACTGTCAGACATGGGATAATGGTAAGATGACATTGGACTTTGCTTTTGCTCTTCTTCCACATTTTCATTTTTAACATTTTCCCCTCAAAACACATATTTTGTACACCATGTACAACTCCACCAAACACCCAAAAGTCTTTCAACCAAGTGAGTTAGTGCTCGACTGGGACCGCTAAGTTGGAGTTACCCATCAAGCAAGGGAATGACAAGGAAGCCCTTGGAGGATCGCTGACAAAACAACGTCAGAAGAAGGCCAAAATAAACCAAGACTTGGAGGCTTCTGCCAAAGACAGAGGGGATGGCAAACCAAATAATGATTGTACTTGCTTTGCATGCTCAAAAAAAAAAAAATCAAAATCAAAAAATCAAAAAGTGTTCCAAAAAAAAATTCAAGGAACACAACCAACAAAACAACAGCAAAAGCAAGTACGAAACAAAAATGGTCAAACATCAACAACAAAATATTCTCAAGAAGATCATCGCAAACTTGGGCACGGTGCCCTCCAAACAAATCCCGAAGGAACATCTCAAGTAGAGATTCAACAATTTGTACACTTTGCTCTCGCCACAACCAAATCGTCGAGCATCGTTCACCGCAATTTGTCCTCATCACAATCAGTCGTCGAGCACAAACTCATTAAAACACCCAAAAAAAAAAAACAACACAACACAATACCTTTCTACAAATTCCTCTTTTTTTTCTCCCTCGCAAAGTCCTTTTGATTATTAGCAGACTCACGCATGTGCATCTTCATTTGAAGTTTATTCACTCGGATTGACATTGCAAATTTAATTTTTGTGCTATGTTTATTGCATTTTTAGGAGTGTAAACACATAGCCTTGTTTTCTGAGCGTGAGCGCAAACACTAATATCTGGTGAGGATTGCTTACGGCTACATGTCATGGGAAAGTCTTATTCTTGAGGTCGTTATTTCCTGAGCGAGACGCAGACGTTATCTAGACTTGTATCAATCACGTTTATATAACGAAAGCTGAACAAACATTTTTTCAAAAATATACTTGAATTGATTTTTCCCTTAAACAAAGAGGTCATTTTCATTACAAACAAAAAACTTGGGGGCAAGCCGAGGTTTAAATATAGGAATACATGATGTTTGTCACATTATCATATGCTCTCTCTTTTTCCTATCTGTTGCTGCTCTCGTGTTTGTTTCCTTCCTATTTGCAGGATACAGATACGCTTAAAATGGAATCTCTTCAACCATGGGTCTTCGATGAAGAAATCGTTGTAATGCCCTCGTCATGGATTTCCCTTCGACAAATCCAATCAATGTTCGAATGGAGTATGTTACCACTCCCAAATCAACTTCGTGCGGTGGATCATGCTCCCTCACATTCAAATCAACTTCGTGTGGCGGATCACGCTCCTTCACGGTCGACCACTCTCCATTTCAGTTCATACGGTAAGTTCAAGGTAAGACTTGCTTTCCCTTTACACCATCTGTTTAGTGTTGTGATAGGTCACGTCCCCACATACACCTTGTCATTTAAAAGTTGTGATTGGTCACGTCCCCGCATCTCGTCTGTTTAGTGTTGTGATAGGTCACGCCCCCACATACACCTTGTCATTTAAAAGTTGTGATTGGTCACGTCCCACATCTCGCCCGTTTAGTGTTGTGATAGGTCACGCCCCCACATACACCTTGTCATTTAAAAGTTGTGATTGGTCACGTCCCCACATCTCGTCCGTTTAGTGTTGTGATAGGTCACGCCCCCACATACACCTTGTCATTTAAAAGTTGTGATTGGTCACGTCCCCACATCTCGCCCGTTTAGTGTTGTGATAGGTCACGCCCCCACATACACCTTGTCATTTAAAAGTTGTGATTGGTCATGTCCCTACATCTCGTCCGTTTAGTGTTGTGATAGGTCACGCCCCCACATACACCTTGTCATTTAAAAGTTGTGATTGGTCACGTCTCCACATCTCGCCCGTTTAGTGTTGTGATAGGTCACGCCCCCACATACACCTTGTCATTTAAAAGTTGTGATTGGTCACGTCCCCACATCTCGTCCGTTTAGTGTTGTGATAGGTCACGCCCCCACATACACCTTGTCATTTAAAAGTTGTGATTGGTCACGTCCCCACATCTCGTCTGTTTAGTGTTGTGATAGGTCACGCCCCCACATACACCTTGTCATTTAAAAGTTGTGATAGGTCACGTCCCCACATCGTGTCTCTAAAAAGTTGTGATAGGTCACGTCCCCATATCTTGTCTGTTTAAGTGTTATGATAGGTCATGTCCCCCACATACACCTTGTCTTTTAAAATTGTGATACGTCACGTTCCCACATCTTGTCTATTTAGTGTTGTGATTGGTCACGTCCCCACACCATTTCTTAAAATTTCGTGAGCAGTCGCCCCCCTCTAGAGCAAAAGGTATATTACCGTCAATATCTGAGCAAAGGTACGTTCCAACTCTCATTTACTTTTCTGTCAAAACATATGGAGCATGAGTGTTACCCTCACTTTGCATAATTCTATATTTCTGCATAATTATTACTCCTCCTTGAGTGACTACTTTCCTGTATATCTAAAATACTCCTCCTTGAGCGACTACTTTCCTGTCTATCTAAAATAATCCTCCTTGAGCGACTACTTTTCCGCATATTATATCTAAACTACTCCTCCTTGAGCGACTACTTTTCTGCATAATTACTACTCCTCCCTGAGCGACTATATCTTTCAATTCATGCACAAATCCCACATCTCAACCGGTCATGATGTATTCAAAATATGGTAAAGACTTGGGGCAACCGTCCTTACTGCTTATCAAAAATTTCAGTTACACTGTATTTTTGATCAGACAGTAAAGAGGGGGCAACTGTTGCTACCCGAATTTTGACTTACGTCACAACTTTTTTCGTTTTATTGCATGTCGCATTAATAGCCCGTTTACGTCAAATTTCAATCGATTTTTGATCATGGACTATTTTTTTTAATATTTCACGTCATCTCACATCTTTTGAATTTTTCGTATTTTTCTCGTATTTTCAACTAAACCGTATTTTTCAGTTTTCGTCAACACATTTACGTATTTTTACGTTTACGACATTTAATAGCTTGTCTAGGTCAAATTTTTGTCGATTCTTGGTCCTAGGCCAATTTGTTTAAATATTCCATGTTATTTCGAGCCTTTTTAGTTTTTTGTATTTTCGACTGTCTTCACGCGAACTTTTCTCGGTCCCGAGTAAGTTTTCTCGGACCGTGGCTCGAACGCGTAATTTCTTTAATTGATAATTACGTACTATTTTTCTCTTTCACGTCACCTCGTTCAATTTCGTTCAATTTTTGTCGTAAGGACATTTATTTTGCGTTTAAACATTTTGACATTTCTAAAAGAGAAAATAAATACGTTAACTCAAACTTCTCGTTTATTTACTGTACACTAGTTTTCTTGTCTTATTTTTCTACACGTCGTGGTTTCCTCGGCTTGGATTTATTTTCACTTTCGTACGATTTCGCTCGTATGAAAATATCCCGTTTGTGTCCAATTTCATGCATTAATGACAATTAATGCATGAAATATCCAAATTGCCTCTCCTTTCTTCCTAGCTAGCTCGCAGACTCTACTGTGATCATCACAAAACCTCCCATCAGTGATCCAAGGCCACACAAACCCAAACTTGGCCTCCACTCCGGCCACTGTTCACCTTTCCACCTTTCCCGGCGATTCTTGGCCAAGCAACCAACGGACTCCACCTTGATATTTTCCCTATAAATAGCAAGCAATTATCAACAAGAAAGGGGCACCAAAATCTCCTCTTAATCTCCAATTTCTTGCTCATCCTTCTTGGCCAAATTCTCTCCTGGATAGTAAGCTCCCTCTCACTAAGCTTCTCTTTAAATTTTCGTTTTGTCTCTAAAGCATGAAATTAATTGCTTAAACTTGCCTCACATACTTAGTTTTCATGCTAATTACATGTCCCTTGATTCAATTTAATTGTATGTGGTTTTGAGTAATTACTAGCCTAATATGCATGTTAATTAGCCTATTTATTCATGTGAAATTTGGCAACTGTTTTCATTTTAAAAAATTGCTGTTTTGCCTTGCTTGAGTTGCTGTCATTGCTACTGTAATTTTTGGGTCAGTTCCGGTCGGATTTAGTGGTTGGGCAAAGCTTGAGTGGCCGGCCATGGTGGCCGGCGACGTTGAAGAAGAAGAAAGGGAGTGAGATGGCTACTGGTGCGGGACTTTCAAATTAGAAAGGTGATGGGCTTGGCCTTTGCCAAGCCCATTTGTTTTAATTAAATTGTTTTGGGCTTGGATTAAGTCCAAGCCCATTTTGTCATGTCCAAAATTCAAATGTGGGGCCCGCCCATTTATTTTTAGTCAAAAATTGTAAAAATATTCGTATGCTTTTATAACATGTTTAAATTAATAAAAATATTCGTATACTTTTATAACATGTTAAATTGCATAAATCATTAGTATGCTTTTTATTTTGTGTTTAAATGATATTAAAATGTTCATATGTCAAATGATATATTTAAATCGTATGGATCATTTGTATGTTTTTTTATGCATTATTCGAGTCATATGAAATATTCGTATGTTCACATGACAATAACGTGTTTATGCCATGTTTAAATTATTATGAGATTTTTAATATGCTTGCATGTTATAAATAAATCGAATATTAATTATGCCATGTTTAAATAATTATAAATTGCTTATATGAAATAAATGAACTAATTGATTGCTTGCTTGCCATGTCTAATTAATTGTTTACTTGCTTCTTATGTTCAATTATTTATTTATTTGACATGAAATAAAATATTTATTTGTTTATCATGTTTATTTAAATATTTATTCGTCAAATTAAATAAATATTACATGCGCTCTTTATCATTTATTTATTTTCAAACCTTCGCTAACACTCTCGCTTTGTAGGTTAAAAAACTTTAAATCCTCGCTCAAAAGTACGTTTTACCGTTCTTTTATTTAATTTAAATGATTTCCGCAAAAATGATTTGCACGTGTATTGTCCAAAATTAGGAATCCAAGAATGGGCCTAAGCCCGGCCCATTAGAATTGTAGGCATTATTTTCATGCATTCATATACGATAATTAATTGTCAATTACTTTTAATTGCATGAATGAGGTAATAATTAATTGCTAAACTTGTTGTAATTAATTGCCTATTTTCACTTGTTGTAATAAAGTAATTACTCATTATCAACTTGTTGTAATTAATTAGTTATTTCAATTGTTGTAATAATTAGTTAGATAGTTATTCCGACCTCCAATTTGTAATAATTAGATAAGTAGTTATTATTTTGGACTGTGGTTTGTAATAATTAGCTAAGTAGTTAAATCGTGCATGTTTGTATACCTAAAGTATTTATGTCAATTGTCGTCGATCGGGGTTCGTCCAAAAGGTAAGATTACCTTAAAACGTTTCCTTGTATGTTCACACGAAGGTCCAAAGCCTTAACCTTATTGTATACATGACCACTTAGGAAACGCTAGAACCACCAAATCGTATGCATGACATATAGAATTGTTAACAATTAAAATCAACCCACATGCCTACATGTTTACGTCACTCGCATTTAATTACCATGAGATTAATTGTTTTCTTGTTAAGTGATACGCATGATGGCTCCAAAGGCCATACCAACCTATGTGCATTCATACAAATATACTTTGCTAGTTTTAACCATGATAGATCACGTAGTAACTAAGTCATGCATGGCTCGATGAAAAGGGGGGAACGTCCGCTCTAGCATAGAGACAAAATGGTAACCCCATCCCTCTGACCCAAACGGAAATAACATGTCCCTACGAAAAATGCTAAGATGTAACGTCACCTTTGAGGGCCAAACCACGTCAAAAATGTTTAAATGATCGGAAAGTGTCCCAATTCAGTAAGCGAACTCTGTTGACATGATTCAATCATTGGCCTATGTAAATGATTGGAAAGTGACTTGAGTTCGTGGGAAGAGGAGGTTGACATGCTTCGATCTTTAAACAAATCTTTGTATATCAAAACTGTTTTCAAACACCCTTTTTTACCGGTAACCTTTTTAGGATGTGACTTGGGTGCCTAACACCTTCCCAAGTCCATAAATACGACCTCGAACCATCGTTCTTTGGTTTAGACCATTATGCCTTAGTTTATTTATTTTATGCCATGACATTAGGTTCCCTAAACCTTAGAAAAATAGGGTGGCGACTTCATTGCATTATGCGAAGCATCCATTTATGCTTAGCATCCGTCCCAAACCTTAAACTCGTTTTCAACGAAAAAGGGGGTGCGACAGTTTGGCGACTTCACTAGGGACTAGTAGGGTCGGAGCCGGTTTTATGGTGTTTGCTGTTTTATTATTTACTTGCTTTAAATAAATTGTTTTCGTGATCGTTATATACTATTGGCTTTAATAACTTGCTCATACGCATATCATGCATAATGCTTATTGCCGGCTATAATACCCAATAGGATTAGGAACGTATTAGTGAACCCCTGCAGACCTGTGTCCCAGTATGCTTTCACGAACCCTAACTCGGATGTTGAACCCCTAAATGGATTGAGTGCCCAGGATCCTTGTCATGATTCGGTCAACGCTCTCGTATCCATTTATGGGAGACCACTTTCAGGGTAACATTCGGGAAACTTTTCAGCCAGTTAGAAATAGTTGGAGTCACACCAGCACATGCATCATGTTTGTGATTTTTTTTTCTTTGATGCCATTTATTTATATATTACGATTTCATCTTTATTTTCCTCACATTTTATCTTTTAAAAATTACAGGATTCTTTCTTTCCGAAAAAGCCCCACATTGTTTATTCACTCAAATGGCAACACCCACGATGCTTTCACTTAATACTTTCGGGATTTCGAGCTACATTGATCAGTTAGAACAAGGGGATATATGGAAGTCAGGTTTTGTCGACCAAGATTGGAATGGACGTAGTGGAGTTTGACGTTTCAAAACTTGGGAAATTAAATCGCGCATTAGCTACCTTGATTTTATCTTTTTGCCCCAGGTAAACAATGTTCCTAGACCTTTGTCTACCAAACTTTTGGATAGATCTAGATAGTTGATCCGACTCATATTGGTTGTGTCCTCTTAAAAAAAAAAATCATCAATGACAAAACTCGTAAATTATACGGATAAACTATGTGAGTTCTCCTTTGCAAAAAATGTCAAAAGACCATTACTCTCGAATATGTGACTCTCCTCAAAATAAAACCCAAAGCCAAAAGACACAACACGAAGGACCGACCTTGGAAAAAAAAAAACACGCTCACAAAAAAAAAAAAAAAATCGAAATGCAAGAGGTAGTTATTTTGGCTTCAGCTGCACACTCTTTTGTCTCGGCCAATATAAATATGTTTGGCTCCAAATTTTCACTCAACCAAAACACGAAAAACGTTCGTAACACATAAGACTCCACCCTTACCAAATTTCATAATTTTCGGAACAGCACATCTCTCGCCCAAAAATATAAAAAAAAATTCTTCGAAGCGCAAGGACAGCTGCTCCTCGGTCCCAGCTGCGCGATCTTTTGTCAAAAGAGGTGATTTATTTATAGCTCTTCAAACAACTTTGACTGATAAGATGTAAGTGTTAGAATTTGGACAACGGGACTAAACGGGACTAATGCGTTAGTACCGTTCGTACACTCTGGAACATATGGACGCATATGTTATGTGTGTACCGTTATATAATATATTGTTAACATAAAGTTAATTGGACCAAATTGATGATCTAATAAAGTTAATGGGTCCAATTGTCTAATTAATACAGTGTGGGGGCACATTCAGTATTTGTGCAGAGTTCCGGGTTAATTACAATTGTTGATGGGTCAATTTGTAATTAACATAAGTTAAATATAATTGGGATTTAATCCCTGGTGGAAGTTGCCATATATAAGGAAAAGTTCTTCTGTTTTAACGTAAAAGGAAAAAGTAGGTTTTCTTTGTAAAAGAAAAACTAAACAGAGCGTTTCAGAAAAGACAGAGAAGGTACCCATACGCCCAAGGCAACGATCCGCCAGAAGACCTTTGTTCCCGGATTTTTCAAGATCATGACATCATCATCAGGTACGCTTCCGCATTCCGTTATTTGATTCATGTATTAATAGAATTGATTTATTCCTACACTGTTGTTCATAAGGTTAAGAACAGCAGTGAACATCCGTTGGTTCTAACAGTAAGGAGGATCTACTGGATGCATAATCATAATATCTAACCGATATTTACATTTCAAAGAAGAACACTTATGCATCATCACCATCTCGATATATTATTGTTCTAGCACGAACAGAAATACAGTATGATAACTTACCTAAAAAAGACTAATTTTTATGGTATCCATACATTGCTCTAAGAGCTAAAAGATCAATATAAGGATCTCAAAGAAGCGAATGGACACATACATCAGCATTCATGCAGTGCCCAATATGTCAACATAGTCATAATCCAGTGAATCTCGGGCTAAATTTCTATGCATAAAGCCAATAGCAGAAATTTGTGATAGAACTCTGTGGAAGGTGTCCTGATTGCTATCAGAGTGAAGGTCCCCACTATTAGACTTCCTAAACATAAACAACTCGAGCCGCCTATACACCAGTGACCCAACATATGGTTAGCAAAAACCATTCATCAATGCCAACCTTAATGCTGTCCCAACAGTGTGGAGCTATATGAACCAACTTGGAGGAACTACTGCCCAAGTGTTTGAGACACATGCGTATTCAAGTTGTGGTCCGAGGTCTCCCACCCATGCGGAGTCTGGCAGCAAGCTCATATGTCCACTTATAGGCAGTCAATACTTCTTACGTAACAAGACGTGTATATAGGTCACATCAAAGGACAACAAATAGGACAGTTTCTAAAGTATCTACCTTTCATAACCTAAGAATTCACAATGCAACTAGAATACTGAACAGAAACACACAACACGATGCCTCACGCAAAGTAAGTAGATGTTTAGGAAATATCAATTCCATGATCCAAGATAAGGAAGGCTCATCTAATGAAATTATTAAGTGAAGAGAAGGATCTACCCATCTTTAGGGGTTTCAAATCATATTTATATATATTTTGGGTCCTGCCAGACTCGAGTCCGGAATAATCGGCACTTAATATGGTATCCGGATACCAACCAAAAAAAAACATAATTATAAGGGCAGAATCCTACTATTGCCAATTTTTTGTTATCCATTGATTAAACAATTAGAGAAATGCGAAAAAAGATGAACCGAAGGAAGCTTAAAAACTCAAAGAAAGGAAAGATTCATCACAATAGTTGTGTAGTGACTTTACCTCAAATTTGTGGTAAGCCCTAAAATCCCTGAGTTAGGGGTCCTATCCTCCAAGGAATGGATGGATATTGACGTAATGTTGGATTGTACAATAAGTTTGTAATGTAATATTCAAATATTTCCTCTTAAGCAAAGAAATTAAGCCATTTCTTGATGAAAATAAAGTTTTTAGTGCATTGAAAGGAACATTGGATGGTACCTCAAGGAAGAGATCCAAAAAAAAGTCACATCTTTGATAGTCACTCATGCAATTAGCAACCACCGCTCCTAGCGCATATATTCCTCCTCGTCCGCATAAAAAAGTCACATGCCTGAAAACACAACCCATATCAATAATCAAAATAAAAAATCAGAACTCATAATGTACTGATAACATGATTACCATAAACATCGAAATTCACTTTCCATTGTCCATGGGTGTGCTTAATTAACTAGAAAAAGAAGAAAAAAAGGTTATTCAACACATTTTGAAATTAGGTTCAATAGTTTTGTACCATCAACATTGTAGCTAGGGGGACCATTCTTTCAAATTTCAATCAATGCAATCAGGAAAAAAAAAAACAAACGCAAAAATATTCTTCATAAGAATCATTCTTTTTTTTAATGTCTGAGGTATATCCTTAGATTATTTAACGAACAACAAATCACTAATTTCGATCACCTAAAGTCATTGTAGTAGGAGATAGGGGTGTACAAAAACCGACCCAAATCGGGTTCCGAATTGGAACCGCACCGAATCGGTCCGAACCGTTGTTTTTTTTTTGAACCGTAGGACCGAACCGAAATTTCCGGTTTGGTCCGGTTCTCTAATTCTAAAATTTATAAAACGAACCGTAAAACCGGGAGAACCAGTTCATATATATATATATATATATGATATTAAATTTTAAATTTGGTTTAATGGTTAACTCCTCACCTATTATTTTAAAAGAGAGAGGTTCAAATCCTTTTATTTATTATTTTAAATAGAAAATTTTATTAAGGAAGTTATATAAAAATTATTGTGAGGAAAAAACATTTTCTCCGTAATAACTAGTAACCAAGAAATAGAAAATTTTAATCATTTTTTATTTTTTCCTTTTAAACTTAACTAAAAGTCATCATTTTTTTCTTTTATTTGTTATTTTAAATATAAAATTTTATTAAGAAAGTTGTATAAGAATTATTATGAGGAAAAAACTATATTATTGTAAATTGTAATAGCTATGTCATCAGTTAACGATATGTATAAACTAAGACTATTAATTATTAATGTATTGTTGTAAGAAAGAATGATGTCAATTGTAATAAAAAAATGTAATTACTAATTAGATGACAATTAAAATAATGAATTTGCATAATGGTTAATGGACATTTATGATTTAATTACTAATTAGATTTATGTTATCTATATTTCAATATCATTATTTACTTGAGTTAATTGTCTAGAGGTTTATGATTTAAATTTAAATTGTATTAATGTGTTACGCAGTACATGAGTATAACTAATTAACTATTGTATTGTTTAAGGATATTTTTTAAGCTCTAAATGTAAGTAATTTAATTTTATCTTCATATGAAATATGATTATACTTAAAAATTCTTCATGTGTATATGTTAGGCTCGATATGAAATACGATACTTCTTGAGTAGATATTTGTTAAACATATTCATTACATTTCAATATATTAATACTTATTAATTATTAATATTTAGTCACTTTAATTTTTTATATGTTTTGTATCATAAAATTTAAAGATTTATCATACTAAAATATCTTTATAATATTAGGCTATCATTTATAAATTGGTAAATCAAAGCATTATTTAAAAAAGAAAAATCGAAACTGTGTGTTTAACAACTAAACGATGTCGTTTTGTCAATGGATGTTGTATATTAATATATAGATAAAATTTCACATTTTGATCATAACATTTGTGGTAGCGTAGTGGCAATTGGCAAGTTATTTGCCCCCTTTGCTAACGCAAAGAGGTTCGGAACCCATTGTCTGCACATTTAACTTTTATTTTCAAAGGCTGAAGGATCATGGGTGATGTGACAAAATCTTAGCGTGCCACGTCGCCAAAAAAAAAAAAAACCAAGGTCATAACCGGAACCAAACTGAATTGATATTAATGGTTCGCGTTAAATTTTAATTCGGTCCGATTTCAGCTCGAAAACCAGATCGAACCGGCTCGTGTACACCCCTAGTAGGAAATTAATTACTCTCGGTATTATTAATAGGTATATACTTTCGTACTATTTGTTTGTTGGTGGCAAGTAAAGTCTCGAATCCTCACATCCACCTATTAACTAAGACAACCATAGGACGACGGAAAAATTACTCAACCTATGGGCATGATCTCCCTCAACACAAGCTTTTATTAGGTAGTGAACATGATGCACTCGGGTCATTTTTTTTTTTTTTTTACTCGGGTGTTTTTGTCAATTGAGAGTCTGAAACTTATCCCCTTCGAGCTTTGTCAAGTCCTATAATTGAACTACATCAGCGGGTGTGATCTGCTTTTTTATATAAAATAGAAAGAGAAGAAAGGCCTCATGGCTTGCTCAAACCAATCATCCTTTTACATGTACCCCACTTGAATGACGGGTTAGCGCATTTGGGGTCCCTGACCTTATCAAAAAAAATTTGTTAGTTCTTAACGGTCGATTTTATTCAATTCGGTCCCTCACGTTATCAACATTAGTTGTCTCAGATCTCTGTTGCCCTACCGATGACTAACGACCGTTAAATATAAATATTTTATTATTATTTCTGAAAAAATAATTGACAACGGGCTCCACTTGTCAGATTTTGCTGACTCTTATCTTCTTAATATCTAAAAATATTAGTTTTATTAATTAGTTAATTTATTTTACTTAATAAATTAAAAACTTAACAACTAAATTAATAACATTAACAACATCGTACGCCAGACCCGATTAACCATTCGGGTTCTTGAACCCGACCTCCTTCAAAACTTCCTGCCCAGATTCTCAAACTTGGTCGCCTTTCTGTCATCAACGCTAATCACAGATATCCAGCTCCAATTTATCGCCCAAACATGCCCCAGGTTCGAATTCCTCAATCTCAAGTTCAAGCAGCCACGCGGAGGTGAAAATTTCGCCGACGGGATTGTTGACAGGTTAGGTTTTGGTGATGTTGGTGTTGCTAGTTTAGGAAATGGGTGTTTTAATTTGACTAAAGTTCTATTGAGGAGGAGGAGGAGGAGGAGGAATGTTGGAGATTTCCGTGTGATCAGCCTTGTGAATTGTCTTCGAAATCTGAACACTTTGGATTTAGGAAGGTGCGGTTCGATTAGTGATGAATCACTTGAACCAATTGGGGGGGATTAGAGTCGACACGGGTTTTGAATTTGGAAGCTTGTTCATTAATTACTGATAAGGGTTTAGGGTTTTTAGCTACTGGGTCTTGCTCTAAAACCTTGAAAACGCTTGTTCTTGCTGAGTGAGATGGGTGACTGATTCTGGGGTTTCACTGTTGAAGCAAATGTGTTGTTTGGAGGAGTTGAATTTGGCTAAATGCGGACAGGAAGTGACCGATCTTGGAGGCATTGAGGTTGCTGCAATTCCTAGCCTTAAAAGGTTGAATCTTTTCATGGTTGATCAACCTAACTGACCTTACTGTTGTTGCACTAGCTGAGGATTGTAAGGATTTGGTGGCGCTTGGTTTGACTGGGTGTGAGTGGATCAGAACTATTGGCATCGCATCAAGCGAACTTTGTTACAGTAGTCAGGATGATGAAGAAGATGGATGATGATCTGGGTAATTGTTTGTTTGTTTGTTGTTAAAGTTTAAACCAACTAGGAATAAGCAAAATGGTGGAATTAATTAAGCTAAATTAATTGATTAAACTAATAAGCATTTATTTATTTATTTTTGTGGCCATATATTGAAGAAGAAAGAATATAAAATAACAATTGAAGAAGATTCGGTGTACGATGTTGTTAATGTTATTAATTTAGTTGTTAAGTAAAATAAATTAACTAATTAATAAAATTAATATTTTTAGATATTAAGAATGGAGCCCGATAAATGGAGCCCGTTCTCTGTTTCTTTTTCAGAAATAATAATAAAATATTTGTATTTAATGATCGTTAGTCACCGTTAAGGCAACAGGAACATGGAGCGACTAACGTTGATAACGTGAGGAACCAGATCGAATAAAATCGACCATTAGGGACTAACAAAAATAAAAATGATAAGATCAAGGACCGTATAAACCCTTGAATGATAATGACATGCAACTGGAAAATTTCCTCATTCTGCTACTGGACCCGAAACGGTACACTTCATCAATATACATTTCTCATTTTTGGGCCCATGGGCCCGTTACAGTTGTGAACCATGGAATTGAGAAACAAGAGAAGACCTACCAGTACCTGCTAGCTAGGGATGACAATTTCGTCCGCGGATATGGATATCCGTCTAATACCCGTAATTATGGTTGGGTATTACTCGCACATTGTGAGTATTTTACGGGTATGGATATACCCGCACCCGTAAAGTGTGGGTATAGATAGTGCTTACCCACTCCAATACCCGCAATATATATATTTATTTATTTATTTTTTTGGCTTTTTGGGCTTCTGTTTAAGTGCGGGGAACTAAGAGATTATGAAAACTGGAAACTACAGAGAGATTTAGTGAGACATGGAGAGAGTTTACAATGCTATCTTTTTATTTTTCTCCTTCTTCTAATTGAACTACTGTTTGTGAACTATTACTTCCTGATCCTCTACTAAACATTCTTCCTAAAAATGGGTTATTATTAACTTCTTCTCTAGATGACACACTTCTACGAGACTCTTGTAGTGTTCTACTAGGTCCACTGAAAGGCGTAAAATTATTCATTTTCTAGGTAGCCAATGATTGTATTTTGTTGGTTTAATACTTATTTTATGATTATTATCTAATTTTAATTTTTCTAAGGCTTTTGTTAACCCTGAAATTTCCTGTAATTCTTCGATTGGTTGCTTATCTATATTTTTAATCTTTTTAAATTATGTAATAATATGCTCGTTTTGACTTTTAATAAAATCTAAATTTTCAGTTATAACTTTTATAAAACGACTATTTTCTGTTACCAATCCTGTTATACTATCAACCTGTTTAATAATGCTTTCTTTTTCTACTTCTAGATGATTGCCTAGACTTATAACTAGATCTGTTAGTCCGTTTAAATGAGCGTTCTGACTATGAAGTTTATGTTCTAGGGTTTTATCTAGTCGACAAACAATTTCACTTGTTTCTGTTGATATTTTATACTTATCTCTTGAGATTTCTAAATCTAAGTAATCGATTCTTTTAAATTTTTGGTTTGCAATTTTTTAATACTCAACTGAGCTTTAGAAAGAGTTATCAATTTATCGGAAAAGTTTCCAGTTTTATAACATTAGTTCCCTAAAAATTAAACCCAAATAAAAACAGAAAAACGATATTAAAAACTAATCATGCCAGACAACATAAAAAATTATGACGGATAAAGAAAATTGGAATCAGAACTAGAACATGTCTTTAGAAACTAACTCACCCTAGCGGGTTCGTGGCCAACGCAGGCAACTACAGAGAGATTTAGTGAGACATGGAGAGAGTTTACAATGCTATGTTTTTATTTTTCTCCTTCTTCTTTTACAAATGAAGGGGAGAGTCCCCTTTTAAAGGAAAAACTAAAGAAAGAGGCCAAAAACAAGTGGCCGACAAAAAAGAAAACTTATCTTAAAGGCATCTAAAAAGATAAGGACGCAAATTAAAGTAGAAAAAGTTGAAAGAAAAGTAATTTATAATTACATCCTGCCAAAAGGCAGGCTGCTGATGGACAGCTGTTCTGGACAGCTGTTTCTGTAAACGTCATGGCTTACGTCTGTTAAAGATCTGTTTCTGCAATCGTCATGGCTTACGTCTGTTGATAGATTTTTAAAAATCTCTGTGTGTGTCTGGAATAGTGACTTCATCTCTATCGTCAGCTTCTGTCATTTCTTCGTCTTGGAGGTCGTCTACTAGATTAACAATATGTTCTTCATCTAAGAGGCGCCCGTCTCCGGAATGTGGAAGGAACATTTTCCATTATCTAGTACTGTAAATTTGGATGAAATATCCTTCTCTTAAGAGATGATAACCAATCCAATCTTTTGGGGTGTAGAGGACGCTGGGATCTTGAGCAGCTTTGTAGATTTCTGTGTTGTCTAGTTCTTGAAAATCATAAGGAGATAGAGCAATCATCTTGATATCTTCAAGACTATCTCTGTCTCTATCTGCAAAGAAAATGAATATTCTTTTCTTTGCAGGGATGATTTCAAATCCTCTAGCTACAGGAAGTGTGGAGTCAATGATACATATTAATTTCTTTCTAACTGCCATGTTTCCTGCAATAAGAAAAAACTTTTCTCCGAATTCTTCTATATAACTTTCAATGTTTCCTTCTTCTTCTAATTTAAATGTAATTTGATCTATCATTCCCATGTGGAAGAAGGAAAGAATTTTTTGGAAGGGCATATCTGTGAGGTTAAGGTCTACTTGTAACTTAAACAGACCTGCTGTACCATTATTATGTCTTGTAATCTGTCCTGCCCTTATAGAAAAGGGTTTCTGTATCACCTTTACTCCTTTAAAATTCCAATTTGTTTCTTCAAAATGAATACGTACTAAGTCTTTTTGTGCATTAATCAAGTCTTCTAGATGTCTGCTTTCTGTCTTCTGTTTGATTATTTCTTCTCCCTCAGGCCATTGATCAATCAAAGGTTTTAGGGTGAACTGTGCCGGCATATCTAATAACCTAGCCCGAAGTTGAATGAAACTTCGATTTTTGGGCTTGTTCTCTTTGATAAATTGATCTAACTGTTGTAGTTTAGTATTTAAAATGCTTACTGTGGTATTGTTCTGTTGAAATTGCCTTTCTGCTTCATTCTTTTTTTGTTCAAGAAAGGCTATCTGTTTAGCTGTCTGTTGCTGAATCTGTGCCATCTGTTCTTCTAGCTTTCTGTTTCTATCTTCTAGTCGAGCTATTAGCTGACTCGGATCTTCTCGGGCTACTTCTGAATATGGTCTCACTGTTTCGGGCTCAATATAAAAATTTGGGCCTAATTGGGCCCTTGCTTCTTCTAAGGCCTCGGCGAAGCTATGATATCCCACAAAAATGGGATTTTGACACATAATGAAATTTTTAACTGTGTTAAAACTGTGAAAAACTCCTGTCTTTAATCCCCTGTATATCACATAATGTGAGAAAGATTTTTTCTGTATCTTGGGATTCTTTTCTGAAAAGTACATGCTTAGAGCATTTAAGCATTGTACCTTAAATTGTGTTGCTGTTGGAACAGTCTGTATATGCCAGATATTATCTAGCAAGCACTGTTGTTCTTTATCAATATTTAACCCCTCAAAGGGTTTGAATTTTCTATTTCCTCCTTCAGGGAATTCTGTGAGATACATGGTACCAAATTTAATCTCCTTTTGTGCTCCTCTTATAGGAAAGATTTTATTTATCTGTAGAGATGAATTCTGTATGTTCGAGGATGATGATCCTCTTTCTGTAACTGTAACCGGCATTGCTAAATTATTCCTGTACATACTAGTTCTGTCTGTTAGAGATTCTGCTGCCTCTGATTTCTGTTCTGTTTGTCCCCGGGGTTTTATAACCCTTTTCTTCATTTCTACCTGTATCATTTAATTTTTTTTTTAATATTTCTAGATAATAAATCTGCTAAGCTGTTATTTTTTTCCTTTTATATGCTCAAAGCAAATCTCATATCCATTCCCCTGTATCAAATTTTGTAGGTTAACCCATCGAGTTCTGTTTATCTTTTTACTATTCTCATTTTTGAGAAATTTTACTATGGCTTCACAATCTGTTCTTACTGTAAATTTATTCTGTAGATATATCTTGAATTTATCTAACGCATTTATTAATGCTTGTATTTCAAAATCTAAACTGGTCCAATTCTGTCCTGTTTTGAAATTACCACTTGCATAAGCAGCAATCCTTTCTGTATCTCTGCCTGAATATTTATCGGGTTTGCAGATCATGATTGCTCCCCATCCTTCTTTGCTACCATCACATTCTATAGTAATGTAATCTGTCGTTAAAGGTAGTTCCAATGGCTTAATTTTTTTGACTTGTTCCTTAATCTTCTTTACTAATTCTGTGTCTTCTTTGTTAAAATTTCTTTGACCATTTTTAGTTGTTTTACTGTATAATGGTCCTATCAATTTACTTAAATTAGGAATAAATTTTCTAGCATAATTTAGTATTCCTAAAAAAGCCTGTATTTGTTTTAATCCTTCTAATTTATCTGGGAAATTTAATATTTTTTCAGCTACATGCGGCTGTAATTCTATCCTTCCTTCTCCTATTTCTAATCCTAAAAAGGATATTTTTCTTTTATATAATTCCATTTTTCTTTTACTTACTACTATACCATATTTTTCTATTTCTTGAAAAATTTGTTTTAAATGTTCTGCATGCTCTTTAATGGAATTACTTGCTATCAAGATATCATCTATGTAAACTAAACAAAATTCATATTTTAAGAATATTGAATCCATGAATCTTTGAAAAACTGCTGGTGCATTTTTTAGGCCAAAAGAAAGAACATTCCATTCAAAATGTCCTTCTGGACATGTAAATGCAGCCCATTGTTTGAACCATTCTTCTAATTTTAATTGGTTATATCCCGATTTTAAGTCAAATTTACTAAAGATATTTTTCTTTTGTATTAGTCCTATTAAACTGTCTTTATTAGGTATATTGTATGCATCATCTATGGTGTTATCATTTAATCTTTTGTAATTATACATTATTCTGGCTTTACCTCTTTTAATTTCACTGTGATTTTTAACTATAAATGTTGCGGACCTATGTGGACTAACTGATCTTTTAATTAATCCTTGGTTTAGCATTTCAGGAATTTGTTTTCTAAATTCTTCTTTATCTAAAGGGTTGTAATCTATATTTGCTGTTACTATCCTTATATCCGGATTTTTAATCTGTATTTTTACTTCATAATTTACTCTATTTTTAGTAATGTCTTCACCTATTAATCCTATTTTTTCTAATTTTTGTATGATGGGATAATTTTTACTATTTCTGATATCTGGTCCTTTCTCTAATTCCAAAGCTAATTCTTTCCCTAGCATAGTATATGTTTCATTTTCTATATATGCTGTTCTTTTTATGTCTGGTTTTAAAAATTCTAATGTGGGTTGTCCACCATGCTTTCTTGCCAATTCTGTTGTCTGTATATATTTATTTGTTGGAAATGTGTAGACATTTTTACTGACTGTTATACTATTTCTAGCTATAGTAACACTACCATTTAGACTGCATATAAAATTTAACCCTAATAAAAAGTCATTACTTCTTGTTTCTTCAGGTGCTATGTTAATCTGTGGAATATCGTATTTAACACTATAATTTTTTGCAAAATCTATAAACTGTATTCCTAAAGCTTCTACATGATGTGTGATAACCATTGTTCGTTGTTCTGCTGTTTTTGTGATAACCTTGTATTTCAATTTTTTATGATACTTTATTGGTATCAAACTGTGTCCTACCATACTCTTTGAGCTTGCCGTATCTAAAATGGCATTTAATTCTACAAACGTATTCGTATCTAACCACAGTCTACATTTAAGAGTTATTAAGCTTGCCATACATTTACTAATGGTAAAAGATGATTCTTCTTGAATTTGTTCTGTTATATAACTAGATTCTACTTCTTTCTTTTTCTCGATTCGGTGGTCTTCAAGCTCTTTTATCCTATGTTTTAAAAGTTCTATTTCTACATCATGTCTTTTAATTTGTTCTCTAATCGTTTCATCTATTATATCCCTACGATTATTTTCTATGACTTTTCCTGATATATCTGTTTCTATTTGGAATAATTTTCTAATACACATAAAACATATTTCTTTAAAACAATTATTACATTGGTATCTTCTGTCTATAGCCGGATATAACCTACAGTTATAACAACTTATATGGTTATTTCCTCTGTTTCTTATCCACTCATGTAAACATTCTACATTTTGTTCTTCATTCATGTAGGTATAGGTAATTTTAGTACTGTTTTCTTGTTCATTTTCTGAGACTATACTGTATACTGATTCGTTGTCTGAATCTGTTTTGATATTTTCTATTTCATAATCGCCTAATTGTTCTACCAAATTTGTTCTATCTATATTTTTGTGTTTGTTTGGACATCTGTTTGCTAAATGTTCTGGATCCCCACAAATAAAACATGTGCATTTTCTGTCTCTAGGTTTTTTAACATATTTATTTTTATTTTTCCATGGTTTGTCTTTTCTGTAGGATGTGCTTTTTCTAAGGATTTTTTTCTTTTTATCATAATATCCATATGCTTGTGGTGTGTAAATCGCTGTTTTGCAAAACGCCCAAGCTTGACGCTTAATTTGTTCTTGCATTGTAGCATCTTTACATTTATCTTCTAATTTTTTGAACACATAAGTAATTCTAGGTCCTATTCCTAGATCTGTTATATGACCACAATCTCTGTTCCATTCCTCATGCATTAATCTTCCTAAGTCTCCCGGAAGTTTGATGAAATTTTTATTACATAAATCATCATCCATAGCTTTACCAATCTGAGCTAGTAATCTAGCAAAATCTGAGCTAAATTCTTTAATGTATTTAAAATTTGTAATACTAAGTTGTTCTAGATTTCTTACTGTCGTATCTTGTATAAACGTATTCTCTTTGGCAGGATCTACTCCTAATAGTAGAATTCTAATTTGACTTCTAAAATTATATGGATTATCTCCTAACGACTTAATGGTGTTTATTCCATCTGGGTCTTTTAGCGTTTTGCTTTGCCAAATCCCTAATGATGTTGGTCCTAAGGTTGTTTCTAAATAAGAAAACATGTCTATATCTTCTCTCTTATTGGTTTCCCAATTTCTAACGACTGTTTGTTCCCATATTAATATCTCATCTGGCCATAATTGAGGGCTCTGTTGTTCTATTACTAACATATTTGAACTGTAAAGTTTTCCTATTGGCATTCTTGCCCCTCTGCCCTTTATATTTGATTCTCCTTGGTATACTGCAGTAGCAGACGTCCAAGGTTCTCTTCCTAACATTTTTGTTCCTGATGCTCTTGGTGTTACGAACTCAGGTTTAGGTCTTTTAACTCCTCTAGGATCTATATTTTGATCCATATAACTTACTTCTGGTTTATAGAAATCACTAATTAATATTTTCCCGTTAACTATATCTGTTACTAGTGGTAAGTTAAAAACCTCGTTTAATTTGTATATGCTTCTTCATATTCTAATCCTAATTCTGTCATGCATTCTATTAACATGTCATCTACTTGTTCTTGTATGTTAATTTCTGTAAACTTTCTATTTACTATTTGATCAAATGTTTTATAGACTTCTTCTGTTTTGAAGCCAGCTATTTCTTCTACTTCATTTATTTCTTCATCTAATTTTTCATATAGACCATATCCTATCATTTCCTCTATTTTTTCATCATATGTGTAGTATTCTATAATTTCCTCTATATTTTCATTATCCGTATCATATATAGGTTCTCTTAATTCTTCATTCATCATACTAACTTCTTGATCACTGTCATCTTCTTTGACAGGTTCTTTTTCTGTATAATTATTAAATCTCATGCTAAAGTTACCATCTTTATCTTCGTATATTACACTTTTTTCTGGTACTAAATTTTTTTCAGTAGTATCTGTAAATTCTTTTAGTTGCCATTCTAATCCTGCTAGTTCTTCGGGATCTATTTTAACTGGTTCTATCATTCTTATTCCATGGCTTGCTAAATTTTCTACGATTCCTTCTATGTTAACTTTAAAATTCATGCCTGATCTGTTACTAGCTTTTCCTAAAATTCCTATGCTGATTACTAAATTATTTCCTTTATAATCTTCGTAACCCTTTGTCGCTAATCCTATTTTTAGATTCTTTAAATCTCTAATATCTTTTAATATGGCTGGTGAACAATAGAAAAGTGCACAATTTTGACTAAGGTCTACTTCCATTCCTGCTATAATTGCTTTCTTAACATCTGTTTTCCAGGATTTATCTAAAATTAAAACTAAGACTTTAGTTCCTAATTCTTTTCTACCTAATCCTTTTATTCCTATTACTACCAACCCCACATGTGCAAACATTTTTCCTGTCTTCTTGATTTTATTAATCATCTCTGGAGTAAATAGATCTATAGTTTCTGAGGTGTCTACTACTCTAAGGCTTTCTTCTCTATTACTTCTAATTAGTACTGTATTTATGTTTAGGGGCCCTACTCTGTATAAAGTTCTTAGGTTTAATGCATCTAATTGTTCATTATTGTATATTTCTAAGTTTCTTTCTACATCTATTTCTTCTTCTAATTGAACTACTGTTTGTGAACTATTACTTCCTGATCCTCTACTAAACATTCTTCCTAAAAATGGGTTATTATTAACTTCTTCTCTAGATGACACACTTCTACGAGACTCTTCTAGTGTTCTACTAGGTCCACTGAAAGGCGTAAAATTATTCATTTTCTAGGTAGCCAATGATTATATTTTGTTGGTTTAATACTTATTTTATGATTATTATCTAATTTTAATTTTTCTAAGGCTTTTGTTAACCCTGAAATTTCCTGTAATTCTTCGATTGGTTGCTTATCTATATTTTTAATCTTTTTAAATTATGTAATAATATGCTCGTTTTGACTTTTAATAAAATCTAAATTTTCAGTTATAACTTTTATAAAACGACTATTTTCTGTTACCAATCCTGTTATACTATCAACCTGTTTAATAATGCTTTCTTTTTCTACTTCTAGATGATTGCCTAGACTTATAACTAGATCTGTTAGTCCGTTTAAATGAGCGTTCTGACTATGAAGTTTATGTTCTAGGGTTTTATCTAGTCGACAAACAATTTCACTTGTTTCTGTTGATATTTTATACTTATCTCTTGAGATTTCTAAATCTAAGTAATCGATTCTTTTAAATTTTTGGTTCGCAATTTTTTAATACTCAACTGAGCTTTAGAAAGAGTTATCAATTTATCGGAAAAGTTTCCAGTTTTATAACATTAGTTCCCTAAAAATTAAACCCAAATAAAAACAGAAAAACGATATTAAAAACTAATCATGCCAGACAACATAAAAAATTATGACGGATAAAGAAAATTGGAATGAGAACTAGAACATGTCTTTAGAAACTAACTCACCCTAGCGGGTTCGTGGCCAACGCAGGCTTTACTCCTTTTCTGGATACCTTTACCACGCCTGTCTATGGCTTTTGTCAGATTGCCAAAGAGGAACGTCTGGACTCCGCTACCAATTAAAAGAGATTTTAATTCCGGCGTTGGAAATTGAGACATGGAGAGAGTTTACAATGCTATGTTTAATATTATATATATATATATAATATTTTAATATATAATTAAAAAAAAAAATTTTAAGAATCCAATTGAAGGAAAGAAGCACAGAAAGCGCGATGTCGCTTGGCAGCCATGAAAAAAGAATATAGGTTTATCGATTAACATATCAATTAAATTAAATTGGTTTATCAATTTTTTAACAAATCCATAATATCAACAGAAATATTAGCCCAGACCCTTGGCTCCCACCTTCCTCCCTCTCTTTTTAGAGTTTCCAGGAAAAAAACAGAGGGAAAAGTAAAATAAAATAGAAATTAGAAAGAAATGAATTTTCTCCTGCGAGTAATTGTTCTTTTCAGAGAAATAGGTGTAATTTTAGTCTGGAGAACGAAGGTATAAATTTTACTTTAGCTGTTGGATTTTTTTTTATATATGAATTTGATTGAAATTTAAAATTCAACCAAATTTGCAGGTATCCACGGGTATTCGCGGGTTATCAGCGGGTAAAATTAATCTTCCTTTACCCGCTCCATATGGATGTGATTGCGGGTATGAATTACCCGCAAATTTGCGGGTGCGGGTATGGATAGTGTTTACCCGCTCCATACCCGCCCAACTGCCATCCCTACTGCTACCTACTGTTTACTCCCTCCGAACTTTAATAAATGACGTTTTAAAATTGAAAACGAAAATTAAGGTAATAATTAATAAGAGTATTTTTTATATTAATTAATCAATTTTTTTTATATTAAATAAACTAATCAATAAGAACTTTTTTCTCTTTCCTATATTAAATAAATTAATCATAAAGTAATTAAAAAGTTATAAAACGTCATTTATAAAAATTCGACGAGAGTAATATTTATTACAGTAACATTCTAGTAAAAAAAAATTTATAGGCAAAGGTGAAACTCAAGCCCGACACTCCTATAATACCTTATTTTAGTTAAAATTAGCTTACACACGAATTGCGGTTAATAATCAATAAAAATAACATTATTATGTGCAACAATAGTCCAGAAGGATGAAGAATCTATTACCTTTTATAAAATCGGACCCGAACTCTATAACTAACTCAAGTTTTAATTTTAATGGCAAGAGAAAAGTTCAAATCTAACAGGAGAGAAATTTACAAGATAAAAAAAAAATGAAACAATAATTTACCTGGATGCCGCGCGTGCAACACCGGCGCACGTGTCAATGATCTCAGCGCACAGGAGCAAGTCCTGCTGCTCGCCAGTAACTTGGTACGACCGGAAGCACATGAAAGCTGTACCCAACAAACCCGTATAAATTGTCGGGTCATGATTTAATCTCATCTCCCATTTCCTTTCCACCTCATCTCTACCACCTAACAGTAATTTAATCTCACGGTCGACGCTAATCTAACATGCACCCTCCGGTGGGTGGCACACAAACCTTAAGCTGCGCACCCCCTAATTACTTAAATTTCCTTTTTAATTATCAAAAATAAAAGTTACTAAGAAATTAGTAATTAATTATTACCTGGTCTTTGAGAGAGAGAGCTGCTTTGATGAGAGAAGTTTGATTAACGGTGGGCGTTGGATGGATTTGGTGAATCAAATCAAACCGTTCGTTTTGATTACCGTCTTGATCATGATGAGTCGTCGTGGTTTTTTCAGAGTTGGGTGCCTCCATCACTTTAGAACTAGACATCATGTTTCAGTTTCTTCAGCTATCAGGAAAGTGAAGAAATATTTATAGCAGAAGCGCGAGAGATGGTAGAGGAACAGGGGTATTTGTGTAAGAAATTGGAAGTGTTGTGGG
The DNA here is from genome assembly GCA_963691705.1 of Viola odorata. Taxonomy (NCBI): domain Eukaryota; kingdom Viridiplantae; phylum Streptophyta; class Magnoliopsida; order Malpighiales; family Violaceae; genus Viola; species Viola odorata. The sequence goes on from OY829540.1 coordinate 61,963,930, forward strand.
TATTTGTGGGGTTTACTTAGCAGGAATAAGACAGGAGCCGAAGAGTGATAGTGCGTGTTGTGTAGATATTGAGGGAGCGAAACACGGAGACATGTTTCACTTAAAGATGGTCATTGATACCCATGCTCGAATACACACCTATATTTATACCCATTTAACAGAATAATATTCATTTTTACTGGGTATGATTCGAGTATTGAAAATATAAACTAGATATGGGTATGGTTCGGGTATTGGACAATACCTGAAATTACCCGAACCGCTTCTTTCTCATTTTCACTCCATTATGTCTGAGCCTTGTCCGATTTAATTTCTCAATCTTTCAAACGGGCCCACCCCATCAACAACCTCCTAATCTATCGCGCCTCATCAAATCCGACCTTGTTTCCATGCTCCGCGAGCTCCTACGTGGACGTATGTGGTTAAAGTGATGAGCAGAGGGTTGAGAGAGATGGGGAAGTGGAACTTGCTAGTACTTGCTAGTGAGGTTGAGAGGGAATTTGATCGGGATCTTTAGGGTAATCTGGATAAATCGTGGTTATCTTCATTACCATAAAAATGTCTTAATGTCTAACAATTCGATTTGATCAAATAATGGTAGAGCTCTATGCTTTTTTGGTTCTTCACATTATTTAGTACTCCTTCAATTAATTGATTTTTTAAAACAGTAACGGATACTAAAAAATTAAGTAAAGTATATAGTAATATTCAGTAAAAAAATGACAGTTAATTAAAAACAAAAGAGGGAGTATAATTCTTGTAATTACGTGACAATTACCTACCCAAACATGTCCAATGACCATCCTTAATAGAACGTTGGTTATCCTTTCAATAAAAATTAGTCTCATTTGAATTCTAACTAGTTTTAAAAAGTAGAATTTTTTTTAATATAATTTTTTCTCTTCTTAAAATTAGAGCTCTGGACATTAAAAAATATACAAATATTTTTATTTTATTTGTGTCGGTTGGCTCGGTTGGATTGGATAACATATTAACATGTGAAAATCATGTTTTCTTCCTCGAACCTTTCCATACCCATCCGCATCAATAAAATAATAGTTTTTGGCCTGGGCGGGCCATAAGTTTGGTGTTTAATAAATTTAATTTGGATCTAGTATTAAAAGTTGGGCGGTTAGATTTTTTCTTATCCGATAAGATTCTAACTTAATTTTTATTGATTACTTTATTATTAATAAAACAATCAATAAATTATATGCAATTTATTCGAGTGTTTAATATTAGAATTTTTCTTTCAAAATGTTGAATGAAAAATGATTTTATATAATTCTTTTCTTTTTTTGGTAATAGTATTAAAAACTCCTAAATTTTGCGCGAAAATTATAAACTTCCCTTGGACTATAAAAAGTCTATTTGTATTCCATGTACTATTGATCAATGCGGTCCAGTCTCATTCCGTTAGTTAACCTAACGGACTATCAAAAATGATCTTTGACAACCAATTACAAAAAAAAAAGAAACATGTTGTTCCAGATTTCAAAAATTTTCTTTTCTTTTTTCATTTTTTATTTTCTTATTCTTTAATTTCTTTCTTTCTTTCATTTTCTTTCTTTTTTATTTCTTATTTTTGCTTTTTGTTTTTTAGGCCACCTGTATAAATTCTTTACTTTATTTAATTAAAATTATTTCTATAAATTAAGAACTCTATAATTTAAATCAATTGTGTGATTTCTACTCCATAATTCCATCTTTTTTATTCATTTTTTTTATTTTTAATTCATCTTTATTATATTTGGAGAAATAGTTAGGAAATTAAAAACCAAAAGATCCACAGATTCATTAACCAGAATCTTTGTTTAATATGCTAATAAATTACATTTTCACTAATCTAAACTGTCAACCGGCATTTATGGAGAGGAATACCAGAAAGTAGGGATGTACAAATAACCGCCATAACCGACCTAATCCATATAACCGACCTGACCCAACCCGTCAAAATAGAATAACCGCCATAACCGCGGGTAACGGTTATATAACCGACCCATTATAGTTGGGTTGGGTCAGATAGTGGGTCGAAATTTTTAAATAACCGTATAACCCACCCGAGCCAACTTATTGACCCCAGGTATATATACACATTATACATCCAATTAATGAAACCCTAAATCTCTATAGTCGCTCCCTCTCACTCTTCTTCTCTCTCTCTCCGTCGTTCCCTCTCACTCTCACTCTCTCTCTCCGGCGTTCCCTCTCACTCTCCCTCTCTCACCGCTCCATCTCCCTCTCTCGCCGGCGTTGCCACTCCCTCTCTCGCCGGAGTCGCTGGTTCGCTGCTCCCTTCGCTGGTTCGTTGGTTCCCGTCGCTGTTCCCTTCGCTGGTTCGCTGGTTCCAGCAGCTGCTCCCTTCGCCGGCGTCCCTGGTGCCCTTCGCTACTCCCTTCACTGCTTCCTTCGCTGGATCTGCTTTCAAGGTTTGATAATTATTTACATGTTATTAATTTTTTGACTTTACTAAATCAGACAACGAGATTCATGGCTTTTTAGAAAGAAACTTACGTAAATGGTGGTAATTATTTACATGTTATTAATTTTGATAAATAATTATACGTAAACATCTGCTTTCAAGGTTTGATAATTATTTACATGTTATTAATTTTTTGGCTTTTCTGGTTTGATAATTATTTACATGTTATTAATTTTTCTAGTTTGATAATTATTTACAATTTTACATGTTATGAATTTAGTTGTGGGTTGAATTAGGATTATGTTATTAACAAGTGGTTGAAATATCCTAATTGTTTTGTTCATAACAGATGGTTGACGTTGAAATTTCAACCACGTCTGATGCTGGTTCAAATCGTGAGAATCAAAGTTCTGCAAATATTGTTGCTGGTTCAAATGGCGAGGATCAAACTCCTACAAATGTTGTTGCAGCGCATAACCGCTCATAACCGCATACCCGCGGTTAACCGCTTATAACCGCTCAACTTGTTAACCGGCGGTTATGGACAAATAACCGACGCAACCCGGCCCACTAAATATTTGGCGGGTTGGTGCTGGTTATGAGCCATAACCGGCCCAACCCGACCCATGTACATCCCTACCAGAAAGTAGGGATGACAATTGGGCGGGTATGGAGCGGGTAAGTACTATCCATACCCGCACCCGCAAATTTACGGGTAATCCATACCCACACCCACACCCACACCCGCATCCATATGGAACGGGTAAGAGAAGAACAATTATACCCGCGGATAACCCGCGAATACCCGTGGATAACCCGCGAATACCCGCGGATATCTGCAAATTTGATTAAATTTCAAATTTCAATTAAATTACTATAAAAAAAATATTACTAGAAAATTAAGAGTATGGTTATTACTTTTAGCATTTTTTTGGGTAATAGATAATTTACCACCCCGCATTATTGATCAATGGCAACAAACCCTTAACCTTTCAAAATTTTGATTTACCCGCTAACATTCACAGTCAATACAATGAACCTTTTTCTATTAAAATAATAATTAAAGTGATTAAATTTTTTTTTATAAAATAAAATATATAATTCAGTACTTTATAATTAAAAATTGTAAAGAGAGGTGCTTTTATTTCTATGTTGCTTTTTTTCTTTAATTATGAAAAAGATTTGCAGTATTTTCCCAATCAGTTGCGCAATAATGCAACAAGTGTATCGGACGAACTTGCTTTCAGTTTTGAAGGATCTTGAAGCGCAGAAACTACAGTTATCTGTTAAAGTTCAGAACATCAAGTTAGGGATGAAAGACTGAGAGGAGAATGGCGATAACCATTTTTCGGCTAACCTAGCCTCCTCCATCCCTCGGGACCAACAAGGAGTAGTATAGAAATATTCACCTGTTGTCCATCGACTGCCTTTCGGCCTAATTTTAGGCCCTAACTCACCCTTCGTGGACGAACCTTGCGGAGGAAGGCTGGGTCACCTCCTTTTCAGGGAGAGGTAATACTTATTGGGTATTTTGGTTTAACATTGCTTCATCTTTTTTCACAATGATGAAATAAAAGATATATATAACATTGAATTATAAGTAGTAAATATTATGACCCAACCTAAGCATTTCGCTCCTTCTGAATTCCAAATCAACTAAACCATTTCTTTCATTTGTTAGGATACAACAAATCAAGCTGTTAATATGAAAATAGAAGGAAAATCTGCAGACAAGAAATTAAACAGAAAAGGAAAAATGTCTATTCCCCTACTTACAACAATTCCTTTCTGTGATCTTGATCACTACTACTTCCAATGGATGAATCCCTCCGGTGACCGTGACCGTGACTGTGACCGTGACTGTGACTGTGACCGTGACCAGTAGGTGGTTTCCTCCTTGTTAGAATCTCTCCAAATCTCCTTAGCAATGCTCTCTTTTTCCTATAATTTCTTTCGTCTTCAGAATCATCAACACTACTAGCCACTTCCACTACTTGATCAAAATCCTCCAAATTTATTAACTCCTCACTCATTCCACAAAATGGGAATGTAGAAGACAACTTTTTCTTGTGGTGAGTTGCAACAACTGGTGATTCTATTACATCAAGTGTCGATCCTTTAAGTGGGTCTCCGTTTTCCGATTCATCATCACCAGCATCACTTTTTTTCTCCGAGTTCTTCGACTGACATTCTTCCTCTGTCTCCTTGTGTAATTTGTATGGAATTATCAACTTCCCAAGTGGCAACCAAACCCCTTTCCTGAAGCCAGTGACTTCAGCTTCTGCTCATGTTCTTTATCTTCAACGAGCATTCGCTTCAGATCTTTGATTTCCTCGTTTGATATGGCTTCGTTGATCCTCAGGTTCTCGTTCTCTCTTGTAATGAACACTAAAGCATCATCCTTTTCAGCTAAAATGTCCTTGAGTTGGGAATTCTCTGCCTGCGCGATTCCTGCTGCTTCTTTAGCAACATTGGCTTCGTTCAGGGCTTGTTTTAGTATATCCCGCAACTTCTGAGTCTCCTCTTTAGCTGTTCTGCTCATGTTCTCTGCAGTTTCGAGTGATTCGAGGAGTCTTTGATTCTCTTCCAACTCAGCAGCTTTTTCTTCTTCAGCTCGCTTGATGCATTCAACAAACCCCATCTCTTTCCCGTTCCATGCCAGGATTAACTCCTCAGCTTCTAATCTCAACCTCTCAGATGTATTCTTGTACCTGTCAGCTTCTTTTCTTGCTTCCTGCAATAAACTTCTGTACTTCTCCTCCATGTTCTTGGATTCTTTTTTCAATTCTTGCACCTGCTTCTTGTAATGCTCTAGCTCTTCTTGGGCTGACATTAGCTTCTCATTCGCCTGGTTTTCCTCGGTTGCAACTTCTTTCAATGCAAGTGCCAAATCATCCATTGCCCTCTTGCTGTTTTCCTCTGCTGCTATTGCTTGCTTCAATTCACTTTGAAGCAATTCAACCTCCTCGTGCAATCTCTTGTCGTCCGACCACAAACATTTCTCACCCTCCTGAGCAAGAGACACGTTATGCGCTGCTAATGCAATTTCAGACTTGATGCTCCTCAAATCATCATCCAATAAATTTCTTTCCTCGTCACGCTCCTTCCCTGATGAGCCCTGCAATCGTTCAACCTTCTCGCATAGCAAAGCAATCTCAAGTTTTGACTGTTGAAGCAATATCTTGGCATCTCCAAGCTCCTTTGTTTGGAATGTTAATGAATCCAACATTATCGTTTTGGACACTTTCCCTTTCGCTAGTTCTTCCTCCAGCTCCTGAATTGTCCGCTTACTTCTGCATAGCAAATCGAGCGCTTGGGTCTGGGAGTACTTGACATTAGCCATCTCCCCTCTTACTTTCTCTATTGACACCTCTTTTTCATCCAATTCAGCCTCCAACTCTTCAGCCTTCTCAAACTCATGCTTCAGAGATGCAATGACATTGTCTTGTTTTATCAATTCCTGCCCTGATTTCGACAACGATTCGGATACAAAATCAAGTTCTGAAACTACTACATCAGCAACTTTTGCAATAGGGATTGCTTCGGTTAGCCTAATGTTGGCATCACCAGCCACCCTCTTCATCTCTTCAAGTTCCTCGCGCGCTCTTGCCCTTTCTTCCTCGGCTCGATCCAACCTGTCCTTCACAATCTCCAGCTCCTCCTCCAATTGCTCCTCGCGTTCATCCATATTTGAAACTTTCAAGATTTGGGTCCTGCCACAAAGATAAGATTCACACCAGAATTATGTAAATCTGTCCGGAACTAAAACTCTAATCCCATTCTCATAGAAGTTGACAAGAAAACTATTATTACAAGCAAATTAATCAAGATTCTATTGCACAAGCAGCTAAACAGAGATTTGAAGAACAAATACCAATCCGAAACTTTTTAAAGAGAAACTATATTATAGTGCTTGGATGGAAAAAAGCAAACAAAGGTTGTTACCTAGTTTACTTGAAGTTTATGATCTTTTGAGGAAATTTATGAATGATTAGAAAATCTTTCGATGCAACCAAAGAAGAATTGATCTTTGTGAAATCTCCAATGGCTGACGTGTACCGAACCGAGGAAGATATGTTGTATATGTGGCCACCAACAAAACTCCAAATTCGTGGAATGAGGATTTGTACCAAAGAAAAAAACAGAGAATGGAACTGATTAGAAGACCAAACCGAAAAGCTAAAATCCTGAAATATAAAAAGAGAACAGAGGTAAAAAAAGGCAGAGAGAATATTAGAGCTTTGAAGTTTCAGCAGGGAAGAGATGGGACAAGAAAAGAAAGGATCGGTTAGGAGCAATAACATTGAATTGTTCTTCCATGCAAGAAGTTACAATTCAGTAAAATTAGGATTGAGAGACTTTTTGGTTGTGTGGGCTAAATCCGAGGTTGCCGTATTTTCCATTATTAAGACAAACTATTAAAAAGGCACCAAAGGTTCAAGTAATTTTCCCTATTTGTAATGTAACCACTAACCAACATATCTGGCATTCAGTTCGGGAGATAAACACAAGTCATTAAATAGTATTATTACTAGCTTTGTTTCTTTTTTCTACTACGTCTGCTTCTCATCATCTTGACTAGTCTGGTTGCTTGTTTTCGTAAAGAAACCAACATATCTGCCTATCTTATTCTGTATTTGTTTGACTGTTGACTTGTTTCTCGGCGACAAATCCAACCTCAAAGCCTTTTGACTTTTACCATCTAACTTTGGATGCAGAAAGGTTCGACACGTTTCACAACCAATCTGCACTGCCAGTGACTTGAATCCGCCACTAACCACCGCACCTTAAATCAACCGCTTTGATCTGTTATAAACATGACGGCTGCAAAAAGCAAGTCCTGCCCTCTAATGCCGTACATGAATCATGAAACCAGAAAGCTAATCAACACCCAGCTAACAGATGACACATCCAGTCGCCAGCAAAGCTAACTGCTCATAGTATAAAGGAATGGCCGATATCAGCCAGAAAAATAGAAGTCATAACCAATGGGGCTAAGAAGATGATACAATCACACAAGCAAGAAAGAAAATTGAAGCATCGAACAACAAGAACACTTATCAAACATCAAGTTTAGAGTACTTAGGATTAGAAACAAATAACAGATGTTCAACTGGTACTGCTACCACTTATGATATGCGGTAGAAACATTACAGAAAAACAAAATGGAATGAAATATACTGAGTTGCAATTCCAATTAACAAAACACACCACCACCATTTAAACCCAACATCACACAGTCTACCCACTACCCAGAAACCTACTACCTATCTACCCCCTGTCATCTAAACAACTTTTAAGAACTGACAATTAACAAAAGAGCACATCCTTCCCAAAAGTACAATGTTCAACATCTTTAAGTCCTGACAACCCAAATTCACAGCAGCATGGAAGAGCACCACCCACTTAGGCACGTTCACCTCTGATCCTCCTAGCTAGCTGGATATCCTTGGGCATTATTGTCACACGCTTGGCATGGATGGCGCACAGGTTGGTATCCTCAAACAGCCCCACCAGGTATGCCTCAGCTGCCTCCTGCAGAGCCAGTACAGCATGACTCTGGAAACGAAGATCAGTCTGCATCCAGAACAAACAAAGGCAAGATTGATTAGGAGCATGTTCACAACACATCAAGCTAGAAACCATGCAAATTACATGAAGAACCACACGTGCTATAAAACACACAACATACCTTGAAATCCTGGGCAATTTCACGAACCAACCTCTGAAATGGGAGTTTCCTGATCAACAGCTCAGTACTCTTCTGATACTTACGGATTTCACTGCATTACAAGCAACAGGAAACATCAAAATTAACAAAACATTCATAGCAATAAAAGGCAGGAATTAATGACGCAATCAGCAACCAAAAATCAAACAATTAACCCACCGAAGAGCTACAGTTCCAGGGCGGTAACGATGGGGCTTCTTAACTCCTCCAGTGGTGGGGGCAGACTTACGGGCAGCCTAGTAAAATAAATGCAAACATCAGTGTAACCATCCCCCACACAAACAAAATCATGCAGCTCATAAAACCACAAGAACGCAGTTAATAATCACCTTGGTAGCGAGCTGCTTCCTTGGTGCCTTTCCTCCAGTGGACTTGCGAGCAGTTTGCTTGGTACGAGCCATCTGAAAGGGAAAATTCAACAATTATACACTACTGCTCTAGGAACCCTAATCACTGACAATCCAGCAATGAGACATTGAAATACGTTTTTAAAAGAACACGACACCAATCCAACCACGCTAGATCTTGAGAAGTTAAGATAAAACAGAGACGATTTAACTGAAAATCACACAGCTAAACATAAAACCCTAAATTTCCAACAAGATCCCGCAATTATAAAACCCTAGAACTAATTAAAACTCTAAAATTCGCCATGAAATCCAGATGATAACAGCATTAAAGAAACCCACAAGAAGTAAAAAACAATCCTGACTAAGAACTTGATTAAAATTAATTAAACCTAATTAGATAGACGGGGAGAAATTAAGAAACGAACCTCGAAATGATCTTGAAGAGCTTTTCTCCTTATCCTTTGTTCTTGTTTCTCTCTCTAAAAGTTAGGAAAGACAAGCAGTAAAAGCTTATTTATAGGGAGAGGGTGTTGGGATTGGACGGGTAAGATCGGTTATCAGTGTGTTTTTTCGAAGTAAAATCGGACGGTTACTACGGGGTTAAGTTGTGTTTTCTCTAATCTGATGGGCGGCCGTGATGGGATTTTGGTCTTGTGCTACGGATCGCCAAGTTAAATTTCTGAATTCTGATTGGTGGAGAGAAGTGATTCGGAGTTCCTTCAGAGGAAGTACGCTGATTACGTGTTTGTTAATGAGGTTAAAGAAAATGTCATGGTTTGTTTGGAAAATTCTAAATAAGAGGGTGTTTGGTAGAGTTCAATTCATTTCATTAATTCAATTCAATTAGAATTTAATTGAATTAAATTAATGAATAAACTTTAATGATTGGTATAAACAAATAAAATTAAAAGAATTCAATTGAATTGAAATGAACACATTGTTTGGTTTCGTTAAGAAATGATTTCATTTTACTTATTTGACCATTATACCCTTAAATTAAAATTTACCCATAAAATAGAAAAAAAAATTATAAATGAAAATTTTCTCTCCTCTACCATCACCCCCGCCCAACTTCAACAAGTGCATTGCTTATCCGCCTTTCTAGTGGCAACTCCAATGGTTGCCGCTTGACAACATGCACCAATCAACACCAACTTGATGCACCAGAAAAAGTTCAGATAATAAACCATGACAGACCATTCAAAAAAAAAAAGACCAAAAAATAGTTCTAGCAATAGCTAAGATTACACAGCTATTCCGTCAATTATCTAATACTCAGAATGAAGTACCATTCCAGCAAACCATAAGCATCTCAATCAGTTTAATAGTAAAGGAAGGAGGTTAAACATAATAGATATTCAAATTTTATATCTACATTATGTCACAGTATATATTCCTCATGGCACGGCAACAAAAAGATAACACATGGTCCACTACCCAGGCATGCCCTTCTCGATGATAAATGCAGTGATGCCTTTCGAGCCAGCTGCGACATCCGATTTTGCATAAATAACTTGTCCCAGTTCTGTTTGTTACTTTCAGCAAAGAAAGGTAATTTCATACAAGATATTCAATAAAGATGGCTAGAGTCAAACTGTTGGTGAAGTAAGAAAAAGCAATTCAATGAGGCTTTACCCATAATATTAAGCGTTTCAAGGATGACAGTTCCTTGACATGGTATCAAAAAATTTGGGACCAAGCCACCGTGAGTTAAAATCCTGCCATCACCATCTATAATCATAACTTAGTTCATCACAAGTAGTGTGGACTTGTCCAAATTTGAAGCCCAGAGGCCTTCACTTGAAAGAGTAGCTGAACCATTACTTGATCCCTCAACCGGAAGTTTAAGTGTTTGGGTGCAATAGCTCTTTGAATAAATAGTCATCATATATGCTATAATTATGATATATAACATCATTCATGGGGATGAAGACTGTGTTACAGTGCTAATAATGATATTGTCACTTTACTTCTCAATCCACATTAAATTGAGTAGTAGTAGAAATGATAGCATCGTATCAGTAACATTTTAACTACCAAAGAACTAAGAAATGCGACGCCTGCTGAGGGCAAAAAGAGTGAAGCCAAAAAAGTAATCCCAGAATAGTACCAATGTTTGAGCAACAGGACCATTTGTGCACCACATTTTGTTCCCATTGATAATGTAGCCACCATCTACACGATCAGCTTTGCATTTCATTCTAACAACATCAGAGCCAGCTGAAGATAACGCAAGGTATCACCTGGATTAGCCTTTTTTTAGGAAATTCAAAGGTAGAAATGGTGTGTGATGTCAGGATAGGTTACCATTGGGTTCACTCATTGCAAGAGCACCCACATGATCTCCACTGATAAGCTTCAAGATAAGAAATAACTGGTTAACAAAGAAGCCGTGAAAAGGAAAACACATTTAAAAACATAAGATTCATTGACAACATTACACAGGCAAAGCGAAAAGAACTCAAGATCATTTTCCAGCCTTTTTCGTCAGAATATGTGAAGGAAAAACACAGAAGGTATGCACTTTTGTCTCATTAACTTCAATTTTGGCACTAAGTAAAACCAATCTTCTACTATGCTTGTACTGATTCAGAAGTGCAGCACACGCCTATTATATTATTCAAAGAAACCACTTGTCGAAACTGAAGATTACTTTACGAGTTGTTTTTCTAGAAATTGGAAGACTACTAAATTCTCCAATTTGCTCATATCTCTTCTCTTATTTCAACAAAATCCGAAAAGTCTCTCGTTTCTCTTTCGTAATAGTAAATGAGCATATTTTCTTTGTTCCTGGAGTAATGATTGTCTTTGAAAAGTAAATTTATTTACCATTCTTAAGGAAAACAAGAACAAGCTATGAATCAAATAGAACTCCTACCAATAGAAGCAGGTGCTAAGCTCTGATAGGGAACAATAATCACTTCGTCAATTGGAGATCTAATCTTGTTGTCACCCTTGTTATGCTCAATTTGCCAAACTCCATCACTTCAATAAAGAATCGTATGAAGTAAACCAGATTAATACCGGATGTGACACAGTAAAACTAAGAAATGAACAAAAGGAAAATGTGGAGAAAACAAAAGGAAAAAAATCAAAAAATCCTTAAAAACCCAGATGGAGAAATGAACAAAAAGAAGAGAAAGACAACCTTGGACAGCATTTCTGAGAGTGAGGAAAATGTGGCTGCAAACAATGAGGACGGCGCCACTGCTGTGTTCTCTTCTCCTTTCTCGCGTTCTCTCCAGATGCAAAAGGTAGCTATGAGTCGTATGACAGGCAATGGTTAGGTTTTACACAGGGGTAATTTTGTAATAGGATAATTAATAATTAAAAAACTGATTGAATTCCTCCACAATCTCACCTATTTGTACTAGAATTCTCACCTTCTTTAATTTTCCAGTTCAATTCAGAGTGAATTGAATTCATTTTTAAAATATCATAACAATCACAAAATTTGTTATGATTTCAGTTTAAATGAACTGAATTCTATCTATAATTTGATACCAATCAGGGCCTGAAAGAGTTTATAGAGAATCTTACCCTTTTTTAACCATGGTTAAGGCTTGTTTACTTGTGAGGTTTTTCCCGAAAAATTTCTAATTTTTAAAAAATTAGAAAAAAAAAATTTATGTTTACCTTGAGAAATTCAGAGAATGCAAAGAAAAACTTTTGTTTCTAATTTAACAAAAAAATTTAGAGATATTCCTAATTTTCTAAATTTTCCAACTTTCTCTACTCTAAAAAAAAAAACACGCGTTTTTTGATTTTCCAAACAGTAGACATTAATGAAACTTTTTTAATCCCACATTTACTCTTCACGCTGCCCTTCTTCTTCTTCTCCTCTGCTCCACATTTGACCTTTGCTCTCTCGTCGTTCGCTCGTTGCCCCTCGCCTCATCGCCGACGAAGATGATACTCCTCAAAATAAAAACACGCGTTTCTTGATTTTCCAAATAGTAGACATTAATGAAACTTTTTTAATCCCACATTTGCCCTTCACGCTGCCCTTCTTCTTCTTCTCCTCTGCTCCACATTTGACCTATGCTCTCTCGTCGTCCGCTCACTACCCCTCGCCTCATCGCCGACGAAGATGATACTCCTCATCTCCTCCGCCGTTGATTAGTTGTCTTCCCTAACCAGTCCTCTGTCGCTGCGCTTTCGATTCGTTCAACGACGACGACGATCGGGTCTAATCTCGCCGCCCCTCTTCTCATCGCCTTGAAGTTTGATTTAATTACTGTTTGGATTTAATTGCTTGCTCTTGATTTAATTAATTAATGCTCCTGTATTGATTAATTGTTGCTTTTGATTTGTTGGATTGCTGTTGTCGATTTAATTGTTGGCTGGAATTTTTTATCCTTGATTTTTGTTTGTATTTTTCGGCTATTTGATTAGTCCATTGGTTGTTGTTTCTGGGTCGGTTTTGGTTGGGTTGGTAGTCGTTTGTCTTCGTTTGGTTGACTCTACCCTTGGTCGCTGGCAGTGGAGTCGGTGACCAAAGGAAGAAGACGAAGTTGGAAGGAGGGAGTAGGGCTTGGTTGATGGCCAGAACAGTGTCATTTTAGTCATGATCTGAGACTGTTCCTGGCCCAATCTGTTAGGTTTGGTTGCTGGGTCTGTACTGTTGGGTTTGGGTAGTTGGGCCGAAATTTTCAGAAATTTAAAAATTAGTACGAAGTAAACACATTTTTCAGTTTTTAAAATTTAAATTTTTTTATTTAATACGAAATAAACATAATTTTCAGTTTTCTATTGGAAAAGATAATTTTTTTTAGAAAATAAAAAACAGAAAAATGATAAATCTCTCTGTTGGTAAACAGACCCAGCAACGAAAAAACACTTTTTTTTTTCTTTTTTTATATACAAGAGATTTCACTTTAATCCTATGTTTTTAAAATTATAAAACTCTTCCTCCGCCACCGGTCATGAAAGATTGAGTACGAGAGGAAAAGTGTTGTTAAACTATCTCTTCCTCCTTCCATGGTAATATCCCCTCCTCAATTTGCACCACGCAAACCTAGCCATGTCCAGTCCGGCGCAGAGCAAGCGTTGGAGCGCCACACGGGGATTCAACCTCCTGGAATAGAAGATGGAGAAGAATCAGACCCGCGGCGGCAACTATGCGGTTAAGAAGTCCGGTCCAGGAGAGAGGAAGATGAGGATACGGATCTAGTCTGTGAATCTTGGGTATTTGGGTTATGCGCTGATCGAGGAAGGATTTTCTGCGCACTGCGCTGCATATTCCTCCTGAGGTTGAACATAACGGATGCATTTTGGCCGAAGAGCTCTGGGATGCGCTTGTTAAGGCTGGTAATAATCTCATTTATTGATTCTTTTATTATTTGATTAGAACTTGCGTTCGTTCACTTGATTGATCAATTGTCCAAAAATATAAAAGCCAAAACACTACAAAATTAGCAGTATCAATTCAGTTATTAAATACAAAAAAAAATCATAGTTTACCGGTAAAACAAACAATGACCCACCGAACCCACAGGATGATGAAAAAGAACCAATATTTTCGCCTTGGCTGAGGTTGCTTGACAAATTATTGGTCAACAATTTCAGAGGTTGTGCCTTGGAGGAGTCTGCTCGACAAATTATTGGTCAAGCTCCGTGTTCGGTAGGAAGGTTGCCAAATGCCTAAAAACTGTGACTGATCTGAAGGCCACTGGTGAACAGCTTGGAGAACAATAGGGATGCACTTTCAGAACAACAGTACGTGGGAGCTGAAAAATCTTGTGATCCAACAGTGGGCCTAGAAACTAAGCTCAAAGAGGTTTTGAGCTGCCTTGAGGAACAAGAAGTTGAGATTGTTGGCGTGTACGGACTCGGGGGTGTTGGGAAAACTACTCCTTGAAGCAAATCAACAACCAATTTGTTTGCCCATCATCAGATTTTCTTGTCGTTTGGATCGATATGCCTGAAGATTTAGACCGGAGGGAGATGATTCAGCAAAATATCCTTGAAAAGTTTGGCATTCTTAACGATTGGAAGCATGAGAGTATTGAATAGAGGGATACATCTCCAAAGCACTGCAGCAAAAGAAGTTTGTTTTACTGCTGTATCGGGGTTCCTCATCCTAGTGCCCTCAATGAATCCAAAGTTATATTCACAACACGAGCGGAGGATGCATGCAATCAAATCAATCCCAAACCACAGAAAATCATTGCTGTTGAGACTTTGACAGAGTTGCAAGCTTGGGAACTATTTCAGATGAAAGTTGGAGAGGACACAGGATTGCCACTTGAACTGAAGATAATTGGTGAAGTGATCTCTAGGAAGAGAGAAGCCAGACAGTGGGAGCACGCAATCCAGACTTTTGAACGTCCATCAAACGAGGATGAGCAAGGTATAGATAAGGTATGCTCAATTTTCAGATACAGTTATGATAATTTATCAAGTGAGACGGTTAAATCATGTTTTTTATATTGTGCTCTTTACTCAAAGGGGTCTCGCATTGATAAAAGACTGTTACTAGAAACTTGGACTTTCGAAGATTTTTGGATTGATAGTGATGAGTCTGAGTTCAAGGCATACTGTATCATGAGTGCTCTTTCTGGTGCATGTCTAATCGAAGACGACGGGGGATACGTGAGGTTACATGATGTGGTAATGAATCTAAGAGAAGCACCAAGTAGTGGTGGAGAGTGGAAACGTATGAAAAGGGTGTCACTGATGATCAACAACATTAAGGAGCTAACAGAGGTCCCGGTATGCCCTAATTTTCTAACTTTGATTCTCTACAATAATAGAGTTGCATAACATATGTGGCGGCTTCTTTGAGTCTATGGGTAAGTTGGGTGTCTTAGACCTATCGCGCACTGATGTTCAGGAGTTGCCCAAAAGTGTATCAAGATTGGTTTCGTTAAGATTTCTTGATATATCACCTACCAAGATTACAAAGCTACCCATCGCTTTAAGGGTGCTTAAAAGGTTGAGTTTCTTGAACGTTAATGAGCCTTCTCTTCTCAAATTCGACAAATCGAAGCAAGTGATTCGCTATTTGTCATCTCTGCAAGTCTTGAAGATCAATTGTACGTATTTTTATGATCATGAAGAGATGGAAAAGAGAATGATGAGATACTTTTGGAGGAACTGCAGTGCTTAAATCATTTGAATGTCTTGGAGATCAGAATCGAATCTTCATCCGGTCTAGATAAATTGTTGAACACTGGCAAATTGCTGAAAATCACTAAGGTCCTATGCCTTTTTGGTTTCAAAGCTCCAGCATGCATGGACTTATCTGTAATAGCAACAATGGAGCATTTGGTGGGACTCGACATTCGTTGTGATTTGGAGTTGAAGATTGATTTCCCTGGCCATCAGTCAAGAAGTTCAGCAAATGGAAACATCTATAGCATTACTGTGGTGCGCATTACTGAATGCCACCACTTGCAGGACTTGACATGGCTTGCTTTATTCCCAGATTTGAGAGGTTTGGCTGTTAGGGAATGCACTGAATTGAGAGAAATCATTAGAGGAGGAGGGAATGATCAGCATCCTTTGAACAATCTCGAGCGTCTCACTTTATCCAATTTACCAGCACTGAAGAGCATTTACCCGAGGAGGAGTGGTGCCCTACTACCCTTGCGCTTCCTAAAAGCTAGCTTTCATCACCAGGTGCCCACAACTTAACAGACTTCCACTTGATCACTCCAACTCCACAGTACCATATTCTCGGATTGAGTTACGTGCTGAACAAGCTTGGTGGGACGCGCTTGAATGGGAGAATGATTCTACTAAAGCTGCACTGTTACTCTGTTTCAAACTTTTGCTCCATTGATCATCAGCTAGAGATTGGCCAGAAATCATGTTTGCTTACCATAAACTCCACCCTAAACTATAGAAAATTATAGGCTACTTTAAAGATGTTATGTAAAAAATTACTTTTTTACCTATATAAGTATTGGAATCTACTCTTCATACCCTACGTAATTACGGTGATGTACCTCATTACTAATATAGAACTCATCATTTATGTGAAATGGTGTAAAACAGTGAGTTGGTATACTGAAATAGTGTATAAATATTCCTCAACTATACCGTAAACCCTATATATTTTTTATGCCCAACCCAGCCCGTCTTGAAATTTGGCGCGATACTTTCGCGCGCTAAAGTAGGCATTTTAACGGATTGTTGCTAATTTTCCCGTCAAAAATATTTTTCCACAATCTTCCCCATCTCTACAAATCCGTTGAAGAATATTTTTCAGAATAGTAAAAATAATTTGCAAAGGGTATATCGTGCGACATTTCGGACAAGCACATACCGGTCTGAAATACCTGCGGGTATCACACTTTTTTTTACTGTTAGTTGTAGTGGAAGGAGAAAAAGGAAGATTAACCACAAACAAGAAAGAACAAAAACAGAGGAGACTGAGCAGTGTCCAATTCTGAAAGAGTACAGCTATTTTCAAGGTATTATCCAAAGTTTCAGTACCCATTTACATCTGCATCTTCTGCAGCATCACCAAGAATATGAAACAATTTTGTAGCTCTATAGAAGAAAAAGGAAAAAAATATATCCAATCCCCCACTCACCTACCTTTTCTTATACAGAATAACAAAAAACTCAGCACTACTTGCAAACATCTCTAACGAAACATGAGACCCATTAGATTATACATTGATGAGAACCTAACCAATAAAACAGCTATTCCCACACCCCTGCGACGTTAGACATCCATCTACACACAGAACCACAGATCCCACTTCAGCGTACTGAAGAATCAGCATGGTTGCATGTAGGTTATGGGCAAATCGAAGCAACCACGCTCGATCAGCATATTGTCTTCTTAGCCTGTTTAAGCCCTCCATTACTCTTATGAATTTACCTTTATGCCAACTGAGGGAGTTGCGTTCTAGAAACCAGCAATTTTATTTATCCAGACTTCTAACAACTTTATGATCATAATTATGTGTCATTGTCAAAGTGAAAACAATCAGCAACCTTCAAAAGATTTGCAAGGCGGATGACAGCTGATAGCACAAGTTCAGACCTTGGAGACATGGAACTTGGAAGATCTGGTAAGCAAACAGGCAGGTATTGCTCTTCGTCGTTGGGGTTGCAGAATGCAGAGAGCACCGATCGGCAGAATATGAATCTGAAGACACATTCCATGCAAGTGTGTTGATGGATTAGCAAAGAATGGATGACATTAAAACTTAGTGGCAGTCACTGTGATGTTACATATTTCGTAAAAAAAGAACCTTGAAAACTGAAAGTAAAAAAAAAATGATCTTTTAGTGACCAACAAATCATCATGGGGTCTTTTGAAAGGTTATTTTGCTTTCAATCCACTGCAGGTTACGGATGATATCAAGCAAGTGAATCATGATCAATACGCCATGTAATTTATAATGAGAAACATGTATGTATACCTAAGAATAAGCCGTCGTAAAAATGGATCAGATAAAGCTTGAGCCCAGACCAGATCAAGGCTCTTTGATGTACAAAGAATGACCTCCCATTCGGATAAAGCAGTGAAGAGTATCTCCTCAGCATCGTTGCAAACATCCTAAAGCAATGTCCCATTAAGAAATGTGAGCATCTAGAAACAGGACTCTCATACAAATTGATAAAACAAAGAGGGACTTCCGTGGTCAACTTACTGTATCAGTATCAGACGTGGTGAGGCCAACCATTTGGCAGAATGCTTGGAGAGGAGCAGCTAAAAAGAAGGTAAATTGACTTCCATTTTGAGTTCCATCAACAATAGATAGGTCCTTGAATGCTGGTCTCAAAGGAGAGAGTAGCAAGGCAGCTGTCTCTCCCCTCTCTGCGCCATGTAAGACCTGAATATTGTAAACAATACAATTTCACATGTAAGCAAATTCAGAGACAAAATGAATTAGGACAGTGAAAGAAAAATGCAGAAAATCCGACGCACAATACAACAACAGATGGCACGAAAAGTTTAACAATACTTGGACAGATGCTTCCTTCCAGAAGGTCTTCAAAGACAAGGGGAACAATACATACCATGCGTCGTGTGACACCAGGTATAAAGTAAAACTAATACGGAAGCATTTAATTGAACCCACATCATCAAAGAGCTATTCAATTTGCATGTATCACGCGCAGAAATCTTGAAGTTCATTGTTTTACTTTATTTCGTTAGAGAAGACTTTTTGAAAAACAATCAAATTCATGGCCTGTCATTCTAAAAAACTGCTATTATTGATAGAACATACCAACATGAGCTTATCAATATTAATTTTAGTATATTAACTGTATATAAGTGAATATTCAGTTCTTGTAGTAATACAAGAATTTCTGTAAAAAGGCTATAAGTTTTGAGACCTAAATTGTTTTTATATTTCTACCTTCCTTCTAACCCAGCAAACAAATGACACCAAAAATTACAGAACAAGCTCACTCATGTTTAACCATGCTTTAGACATGGAAAAATTAAAGTGCAATCTGAAATCAAGGAATTAAAATCAGTCCCAAAAGATAATAACGTAGCTAAATAAGTATTAATTTCCTGCAAGTCCTACTCAAGTTATGACAAACCTGCCTTGAATGCATGGCTATTGTCACTGTCAATAATCAAGAAAAGAGGCTTCCGGGTAAAAGGAATTATATCGCCAGGATAAATGTCATTTGAACCTGTAAAGCCACACAAAAAGAATTAGATTGGAACGGTAGTACAGGGAGGGAGCAACATATAAATGTAACTGCACTTCAACTAGAATAATCATATACTAATGTTAGAAGGAATTGAACAAAAGAACTGGAGCAACATACCACCACTTGCCCGGTGACCAAACCACAGATAGCTGTCATAATAATCATTTGATTCTCTCTTGCCATTAGTGTGGCATCCAGACTCTGAGCTACTATTTTCACTGAGCATCCCAAGCACACTTTTGTTTTTTGAAGACTTCCTTGACCCTCCAGCAGTTTCAATCCGTGTGGCATTGGTTTGACCAGCCTTACCTGCGAGATTGATTCACTAGGTAATTAATCTTCTGGATGATCACTTGGATGACTAGCAAAGTTGAGATAAAACCAACCTGAGGCTGATAAATATATTAGCATAATACTCTCTGCAGGAAGTTCCTCACAAATTGTAGCCATAACCTGCAAATAAGGTGGTCCAATGTCAGCTTTTCTAGGCCTATTTCTGCCAAAATTGGACGAAATCATGACGTCTCGCTACTGATTTCTAAAGAATTGTGGTACTTGCCCAAGTAAACGTCATGCAGCCATGATTAAGTTTTCCTTAAAATGAGCTCCTACTACTTGTCATATATGGATGGGGAAAAAATGCACAAGAAGCCAAGATACATGGCATGTGACAATTGATTCTCATGTAAACAAAATTAGAAGTCCTCATAAAATTAGACAGACAACAACGTGCTATGGCATAAATACACAGCAGATAAGTTCACACAGTATAATGAATAGTGCACATTTTTCCAGTAAAGAATTGAGATGATCAATGATCATACAAGTTCGGGTACAAAAACCAACATTGGTAATACAAACAGACAAGCCACGGAGAGAAAAAACATGAAGCAACTTTTCATTCCATAATGAAGAGCAGTAACTGAACACTCCATTAAGAGAATGAAGCTAGGAAACTTCAGCACAATATCAATAGGACAGCAGCTTTGAAACTAACCGCTAGAAGATGAGTCACAGAAGGACGGTACAGAACTGCTTTCTTAGGATTTGGTGGCAATGTTGGATCAGTCAAATCTGCAGCCAAGTTTATATCTATTAGACCAGAGGTTGCGGAATGGTCAATAGCGCCATTCTGTTTTGGTTCAACCAGATGCTTTTGCTGGATTGCTTCAACTGGATGCTTTTGGTAGAAAGATCCACTAGGTTCCCATTCCAAACACTGCAGCATTCTGAAAGTGTCCAAGGTAAGTTCAGCAAACTTAACCTGAAATAGGAAGAAATAAGAAAAGGTAACAAAAGTCTCTTTGCAAGAAAGAATCCTAACTTCAAATTCAAGTGATCTTTAAAAAATAACCAATCACATAAAAGTTTGAAACCATTTACCTCGTTGCGGTGATAACTTGTCAACAGGGCATCTTTAAACTTTACAACCTTCCTCGCATGGAAACGAGCCACATAAGGGCGCGAAGCAGGATGAGAATCAAACAGAACGCAATACCGCAGAGGCCTGACATTTGTAAAGGCAGCATCAACATCCAAAAAACGGATAATTTCATGCACCACTAGCTTCCACTCTTTGAAGTTCGTTCCCTGCAAAGACACAGTCCAATGTCTCCTAAGATCATCTGCTACGGCCACTTTCTTGTGAACAATAAGAAAACCAAATGACTGAGAAAAGCTAAAAGCACCGGAAAGGAAATTTCTATTTATAGAGAGTGGAAATGAAGGCAGCATCTAGTTCACACTCTTTAACCATTCACAAAATGCATGTCTCCTAAGATCATCTGCTACGGCCAGTAACTTTCTTGTGAATGATAAGAAAACAAAACGACTGAGAAAAGCTAAAAGCACCGAAAGGAAATTTCCATTTATAGGGAAATGAACCCAGCATCTAGTTCACACTCTTGTACCCTTCAGTAGTATAAAGAGCACTACTCATACTGCATTGACAGCCCATATTCCAGTTCTTAAGCTCCAATGGGAACAATTATTCGGTCAACTAAACAAGCAATCACCATCCTTGCACCCGATGCTACAAAGGTACTCAAAGAGAAGATGGAAGTTCAGAGAAAATATACGAGCCCATATACACATACACATTCTTCTCGTGATAAATGCTCTAAATAATGCTTATCAATTTCACAGGCTAACTGCAATCTTAGATGAAATGAGCAACCTAGTACACGCTTCATCATGTAAAAACTAAAATGTTCCTGTTTGAGCCAAAATTAATAACTAAAAAAAATCAGCAAATTTCTCAGCCTAGACAACTCTACAACACTTACAGGTTGAAAAAAGAAAATCCCCAGTAAGCAAAGCAGAAAGCACAATTGCAGAAGCCAAAAAAATGATTCCAGAAATGAGTCCAAAAGGATTCATCAAGGAGCTCCTAAAAACTATCTCTAACTCCACAAATGACCCGGCACTAACCAAAGAAAAGAAAAGAAAAGAAACTGCACACTAAGCAGCAAATTTGACTTTGGGGGAAGAATACAAAAATTGAATAAATTACCTGGAAATTTAACTTGCTGTCGTCTACAAGAGCTCTAAACCGTTCAACAAGAACTTTAACCGTATCAATCCGGTTGAGAATCAATGAAACCAGCAGAAACCTTGCGTAAAACCTCAACTCCTTAAATCTCACCCCTGGATCCTTCTCCTTCCCCTTCCCCTTCGCTCCATCAAAATATCCCCTATTCAGAATCGCTTCATAGAACACACAAGCTTCCAACAAAAACCTGGCCTCGCTCGTCCTCATATACTGGTTGAAATACAACTGCCCGATCCGGCTCGCGATCTCCCCAATCTCCCACCGGTTCAACCCGGCTTCCACAAGCTTCACCCGGTTCTCCTGCTGGTACTTCCACAACCGCATGTACGCCTTGAACACCTTCAGAAAATAGTGGCCCTGCGCCCCTCCGCGGCCGTACAACGGCACATCACGCACCCTGGCGAACTTCCGGTCGGCACTCTCGACCAGCGCGTGGAAAGTCCGCAACACGACGTCGTTGCCTCCCGCCATGAACAGACAGGAAGGAAACAACCAGAGAAGAATAAACCGAGCTGGAGGGTAGATTTAATTATACTGCTGCCATCACGCGACCGACGAGAAAGTGAGAGTGTTGAACTTGATTGTTTAATATAGTGTCAGTTAGTATTTTATTTATTTATTTATTTATCTTTCTGGAAATGTAGAGATTTTTTTTTAAAAAAAAAATAATTTTCTGTTTTCAGTGACGTCAGTGAGTGGCGGGCTAGAGAGAGAAGAGAGACAGGTGTTGAGCTGTGTGTGGGTGTGTTGATATGAACTGATACCGGTATTGTTAAAGGTAAGAGGAGGACTAGAGGAGCAAGGAGGAGGGATTTTATGGTGGCTCTTTGTTTCTGATCGTCGGATGAGATTTTGGGTTCTGAATTCTGATCTGATTGGGTCAAAACGATTATTTTGTGGAGTATGTTTTGTGTTTTTTTTACTTTTTACTTTTACGGCTTCATGTACGGAGTAGTTTTTTTCTTTTCTAACGTTTATCATTAATTGATTAAATACCCATAAACTACCCAATGCTCATTATCAATCGAATTATAATTAATAAGTAGTATAGAGTATGATTCTATAGAGTATGAGTTTAGATAATGAAAAGAATTAGAGATAATTTTAGTACACACATTTAAAAATGGTTAAATTAAATTCCCCTCGATTTATTAAAAAAAATTATTTACCATTTCTAAAATTCATAAATACTGCAATCAACATTCTAAAAGCATTGATAATAGAAAATAGCTTTTTTTTTTAAATCGTGGCATGGTTTGCTCTACTTATTCATTTATGTATCGTTAAATGTATTAGGTTTAATACGTCGACCATTAAGGGTTTCTCGCTTCTAGAAAATTCTACACTATTGCTTATGCCAATTTCTGTTTCAAATGTGTACAGACGTTCCTTTCTTTTCATGAAATGAGCTTTATTTCTTTATGGTTGAGTTCTTTTTTTTTAAACTTTTGAGCTCCATTTCTTGTTTGAGAAGAAAACATCAACTTTTGATCATGTTCGATTATAATCCTAATGAGATTACAAATAATTTCCCCAAATACAACAATCTTAAACTACTATCAGTCAATGATTATTTTGAGATGAAGAGACTAACTAAATAATGGTCTTTGGATTGGTTTGTGTACAACATACGCTGAGTGTTCGAGAAATCTTGAATTACGCTTTTGATCCCATCCCGTGGAATCCAGCGCAATATATAAAAGAGCCAGCGCGCTTAAAGAAATGCAAAAAAAGTTGCATACGTTTTGGAATTCTGAATTAATTTCAATATTACATTTAGATTTTTTTTATATATATATATAACCTCTTCTCGTATTAAATTAATCTATATTCTACTGTATTGGAATCTAAAAACCAACCTAAATATTACTTCAAATTTTTTAAAATAACCACTACTCCATACCTCAAATATAAAATTTTAAAATATCAACATAAATTCTAAAGAAACCATATACACACTATTTCAGTATGGCATTTAGATATGATAAAGCTTTGATATTCCGTTTGTTAATAAGTAGATGACATTGAAGGAGCCGTTGAAATAAGCGTGCGTCCGTGCATAGAATAATTGGCAATGGCCCAACTCCTAAGGACCGTCCATCATCATCATCTACGATGGTTCCTTTTTTATTTTACACTTTGAATGTCTCTCAACTCAATTGATCAATGATTCTCTAAAATTCGTTATTTTACACTTAAGTTCACGAGTATGAGTTGAAGTGGCAACGACTTCTTAATTCAAATTTCGAATTTGAGCTTAAAAATGGAGAAAATAAATATATTAGAAAAATCATACACCGGATAGCATTCGAACAATCTGATCAGATTTAGGAGGTTTAATTTGTTGCAGGGTATGTGGTTCTGCACCAACCTGACGAGGGAATGTTGGCAAACATGACAAAATAAGAAATCTACATATATGAATTGTACAAAATGGCAAAGGCGTCGCAATCATGTTATTATCACGCACATTCCTTCCTTCTCGATTCTCGACATAAATGACAAACTATTATCCTAACATATAACTGGCACAGCTTGCACATACCAACCGGGATCTGGTCATCCACCCAAATTTATGAAAAATTATACAGAGTGATACTTTCAATTTCAACATGTTGCTGGTTTCATTCATTATTGTCTTTTATGTGATTATGTATAAAATCATCTAGTCACCATCCTAGTCATACAAGATTTGCCACGTAGATATTATAAAAATTACAAATATATATATATATATATTATTTTATTTTATCCATATTAGTATGAAAAATAAATTATGTTATTTAGTAATAACCACCACATTACCACAATTTGTTTTTTTGTTAACAGACTTTTATGTTAATACGAATTTCTATTTTTACAAAACTATATAATATTGTCCTTATTTTCCTAATAAAACAGCTATCTTTAGGTGTTGTATGAAATGATGTAGACTTTTGGCAATTATATTTGACTATTAATATGGGTTTAATTAACCTTATTGGTCAAGTCAAAGAAAGCTTTGTTGAAACTTGTAATATGGACAAATATTTATGCTAACCCAAGATCTTCCATTAGTCTAAACATATCAAATATGGACACTTTTATATAATTATTATTTGATGCCCTTCGTCTAGGAGTTGACCCTAACAAAGGCCAGAAAAAAAGAAGTATGATGGGTCGCTATTTCATACAAGTCCCTTTCTTGTGCTTTATTAGGTAGAAACATCCACCGATCACCAATCCGTATCCTTTATCATAAGTTAATCTTCTTTTCGATATCGTAAGAAATCATCCGGTAATTCAATCAATAAATTAAGTATCAATTAATTAAAAAAAAAAGAGAGGATGATTTCAATCCCCATATTATTAGAAAAAAAATATATTAAAAGAGGAATACATTTTTTTTTTCAAATTTCATAATTTGTTGCATTTTTTTGTTTATTTTTTACTAATACAAAAATTAAAATTATAAGTTTTTTTAAATTATAGGAGCCAAACTATAAGAGTATTAGTGTGCACTGTGTTTTCTGAGTCAACGAAACTAAGTATTACATAAACTCTCAAAAGATATCCCCTAATTAGCTCTTTTTAACTCCACCAATGATGCTACTTTAATTTTCTTTGGTACCCTCCTCATTCAATTCAAATCACGGACCATAAGTTAGCACTCACAACCACGTGTGATGCTATGATTCAATCATAACCAATGAGCACAATCATATTCTTTGGGAATTTAAGAGCTAGCTAAAGGCTAAAGCCGCAATCCAACACTAACATCATTTTTAGAAAAAGAAAAGAAAAAAATGCTCAGTGCTGAACCCGAAGGGGAAAAAGTTATTGTCGGCTCGGGAAGGAAATGATAATTAAACGTCGCTTTGATTTTGAACACGCATATTAAAAAAATTAGATAATTTTTTCAAGACAGTTTTGTCCCTTATTTTTTTTAGAATGTACATTCAGGATGTTCGTACGTTCGAGAAAAAATAAAGGGGGTAAAATTGTCTCAAACAATGAGTCATCCGACCTTCTTAATACGCGTGCCCAAAATTAAAATAACAGTTAATAAAATTAGGAGGAGTATATTTTAATTACATAATGTTCTATATTTTAATTTTTTTATTAATAAAAAAATAATATAACCGCGATCGCGGGCCGAGACTACTTTGAGTTAAAAAGGAATCTTCTAAAGCATAGAAATGACTTGTTTTTAAAGGGTCAAAAGAGGGAGGAGGAAGTTGAGCGAAGATGGTGAAAAGAAAAAGAAGGATAATGCGCTGATGATGAGAAAGAGGGAAGAATTAAAGCCATGTTTGGTTTGAACTTTGAACGTTGAAGTTTTATAAATGACGGGCCTTTGTTGTGGCCCAACTGCACCATGGCTACATGAAGTTCCATTAGTTTTTTTTCTCCTCTTTCCAACGACAATGACCAGTTGCTAACGAGTTAGTATTCTAGTGGTACTTTCTGCAAAATTGTTCTAAATAGTAATTTAAAATTTTAAATACAACTTTTCCATTTCGGGATTTAGGGTTTAGAATTTAGAGTTCGAATATCCTTATTACAGTGGTGTGTAGTAAGAGATTCTCATGTTTTATGTTTAGGTTGCATCGCTGAAGTAATTCAGTGATTGCAAATTTGCAACTCCAACCACTCTATTGGGCTTTGCAGATTGAATTTCCAAAACGTGTCTCCTCCTCACCCATCAAAAACAGCTGAACATAGACAAAATGCTTTAGGAGGTCAGTTTAGGCCCAATCCAGTAGCCCAAAGATTCGACAAAATATTACCAATGGGCCTGGAGTCTGTCCTTTTTTTTAGTAAACTATAATATTAATTAATTAATCCTATTCTATGAGGATTGAGTCTATAAATATTTATGCATTTAGACCTTAAAAAAATACAATAAGTTAAATGTTACATCAAAATTTTAATTTATCATTTATTATGTTTTTATTCCCCAAAAATGTTTTATCTTAATTTTTGTAGACATAGATAAAGAAGGAAATTCGGTTTACTTTATAGAAAGTATTATTAAATTACACGTTTTTATCTTAATTAATAAGCCTATAAAATGCATTTATAAAACTTAACTGTTAGCTAAAGTTAAAATATTTAGTCAACCTGAATGTAAATTGCTAGGTAAGTCAAAATAATAACATTTCATTAAATGGAGGACTTTTATAACTTCAATTAAAAACTTGAAACCAGTTATAAATAGAAATGAAAGTGTAATAAAACAAGAAACAATATCTGTACTAGACTAATATCGTTCATGTATGATCCAACGCGAATAATTTTTTTTATATAAATATAATTATATTATTAATTATTATTACCATAGATATAAAGAATCGATTTATGATATATGTCATAAAAATAAAATGTACTAATCAGATAAACTACGCAACAATTTTTTTTATTTTTATTAAGGCCCTTAATAAGATTTTTTATTTCCAAAAAAGCTAGTAATTGAGACTTAAAGTTGACGCACCTCTCCTTAATTACGCACCCCAAACGTTTTTTAATTTTAGAATTAGAAGAAACCTTAAAAACCAAGAAAAGAAAAAGTACAAAACTAGTTAGAAGTTAGAACTAAGCTAACACGTCCGGTCCAGTCCGGCCTCGCCCAGCATCCTCAATTCTTAACGCCACGTAATAATAAAACTCGGCAGTGACCAAGGACCCCGACAGCCACTGGCGCAGCGGAAGGAACAAAACGCAGCGTACCCGCTTGCCCCCAAAACCGTAAAAGGCAAAATAAGCCAACAAGACAAACACGGAAGAGACGAATCGGGTCTCTCTCTCTCTCCGATCCGAGTAACCAGGTCCCATCTCTCCTTTCTCCCAAAAGAACCATTTCTGCAGAAATCACATCCCAACGAGAAAGAGAGATGTGGGTTTTTTACCTGATCTCCTTGCCTTTAACCCTAGGCATGGTGATCTTCACCTTGAAATACTTCGCCGGCCCCGACGTCCCTCGCTATGTCTACTTCACCGTCGGTTACACCTGGTTCTGCTCCCTCTCCATCATCATCCTCGTCCCCGCCGATATCTACACGGTACAGAAACCTTCTCAGCTCATGAAACCGCTATATCGTTTCAAAAACTTTGAGTTTAGTAATGTTAGTGTTATGATCTTAGGTAGCTAATTTTTTTTTTCTTTTTGTTATTGTTCTGGGCAGACGAAATTTGATCTCAACAATCGCGGTATTTCTTTCTTCTGGGGCTGGTCCTATTGGAGCTCATTTTTGCTCACTTGGTAATGTTACTTTTGCTTTATTCATGATCCTGCGCGATTAACATTGATTATGTATGTGTATCATTGAAATGTGATGAAAATGTTAGTCCTCATATAGTAATAAGACAATGTTATCTCTAAGCAGGGCTGTGGTGCCCCTTATTCAGGGTTTTGAAGATGCCGGGGACTTCACCATGATCGAAAGATTAAAGACTAGTATACATGCAAACCTAGTGTTTTATCTAGTTGTGGGATCCATTGGACTCTTTGGTCTGATTCTTCTGATACTGATGCATAAAATAAGGTTCTTTTTCTTTTTAATCCTCAACTTAGTTGTCTCTCTGTTGAAGTGGGTGTAGAAGAAATTTCTTCTTGTTTTATCACTAGCTATCCATGTTTGACAGGTTTGATGGCGTGATTGGTTTTGCCATGGCCTGCTCGAATACCTTTGGACTTGTTACAGGCATTTTTCTTCTTGGTTTTGGTTTGAGCGAGATTCCCAAGAGCCTTTGGAGAAATTCAGATTGGATTACCCGTCAGAAGGTGCTTTCTCATAAAATTGCCAAAATGGCTGTGAAGCTTGATGCTGCTCATCAAGATCTTTCAAATGCTATTGTTGTAAGTACTTTTACTATTATTATTGTTTTTTTTTCCTTTGCGGCTATTTGCTTCTTTTACTATTTTCACAGAAGAGTTATGCTAAATTTTCAGTTGTTTATTTTCTTTATGTCATTGAAGTTGTGTAAATTTCAGAAACTGTTGGTATCAGAGAGTTTCCTATGCATATATCTGATGTAATTTCTTCTACCATGTCTAAGTGGCCATTTGACAGTATCGATCAACAACAGTTAGTTGAAGTACAGTGATAAAGGAAGAAAATTGTAGATATGCCTTTCATGTGTCCTTGCCTCAAGCTTTCTGGTTCTTCCACCAATCATATTGCCACATTTGCTTTGTATTTAGTAATATTTTTTGCATAAATCGTAGGAAGGAAGTCACATGTTTTTAGTTTATGAGATTCAGGTTTATTTACCATAACACTTGATAGTTATCAACCACATACTTGTAGTATCACTTATTTAAATGGTTATGTATTAAAGCACTTTTAAGGAAACTGTTAAGGTCTCCTTCATCATTCCTACCTTTACAAGGTCACTGACAAAAATGGTGTTAAGCTTGTCCAATATGGTGGTCTAAGAAACCTAGAGAGGCTCATATCTATTGGTGCATTGATGGTGGCATTTGTCTGACGTGCAATGATATCTTAGCATTAATATTGCATGACTATCCGGTTATTGGTCAGTGGTTCATCAATTTGTGTCATTTTTTCTTCTCATCCCTGTTACACGCTGAATACTTTCAAGTTTTTAAGGTTTCTAGTCCATAAAGCATGTCTGCATTTGAGGTGCTGACCTGTTTTTATTTGATACATTGTAAATTACTAATTTCAGTTTACTTCAACAGGTTGCTCAAGCAACATCCAATCAAATGTCTAAGCGTGACCCTTTGAGACCATACATGGATGTTATAGATAATATGTTAACACAAATGGTAATTAGCAGTCTCTCTACCTGTTCTACCATAGTCAAGTGGATACTCTTTCCAATGTACTAAATGTCATTTTTCAATTTGTAGTTTAGGGAAGATCCATCTTTTAAACCGCAAGGTGGCCGATTGGGGGAGAATGATATGGACTATGATACAGATGAGAAATCAATGGCAACACTGAGACATCATCTTCGAGGAGCTCGAGAGGCATATTATCGTTATAGAAGGTAAACTTATTGCTAATACTTAATATGTATAGCATCTTAAACTGCACATACTCTTGCCCTGACTATTTGACTCCCACACGCATGAGCTGGCACAAAGACACCTGAGCTGACACATGAAAGACTTTGTTGTTCTGTGTCTTATACCTCTAACATGATTTTTTAGAGGAAATTCGCTTCCTAGTTCTTATGTTGTTCAGTTGTTGCGTTTCAAAATTTCTATAAAAAAATTACATGGATTCTGTTTCCTGGTGTGAACCTCCTATTCTTGGTAGCTTCTGCGCGAAAAGTGCTTTAGGATTTTTTTTTTCCGTGGGGAATGGTGAAGTTCTAATCTTCAGTTTTGACAACATTTGTTTTTCTGATTACTATTTGGCTCACATTTTTTTATTATAATAATTTTGGTATGCAATGATGATTTTGATTTGTGTCTTTTGACTTTAGGATAGTGTCATGTTGTTGATATGTTGGCTTGCAGGTTGGTGGTCTTGTGTCATGCTGTTTTTTTCATTTCTAGCTAAGTGTGATGGTTTATGTTTGTAGAGGATTTTATATGGAAATTGTCATTTTCAAACATGGCCCCCATATTTCCATTTGGTTCCATGAATAGTTTTTATAGGTACCTTTTTCTAACATTTTATCAGTTGTGCAGTGAATATATGACTTATGTCCTGGAAGCCCTTGAATTGGAAGATACTATTAAAAATCATGAACGTCGGAGTTCAACTGGATGGTTCGGTCCTAATTATGCCTCCTTATTTTTGTTTCAGTTTCTATGTAGTATTTACTTTTTCGTGCTTTCCTTGAATCTTAGACATTCTTGTGCTGTTATGTTAGGAAATACATTTCAAGCTTTAGACCTACTCGAACCGGGAAGTGGGGTTCCCTCCTTGATACAATGGGTAACCTTCAGATCCATTTACCAGATACTTCCTCAATGTTCTGTATTCTATTCATTAGTATTGGTCAGATTGTACATTATGTTGCTTCCTTTCTTTGGGTTTCTGTTCGATGTGTTTCTCAAGGGAGCTTCCCATGATATACTATGATCTCCATTGGCTGTATTGGCCGTGGCAGGTCTTCTTGGGAAAATTATGAGAGAAGCATTAAAAGAAACGAACTAGGACATCAAATCA
This sequence comes from Viola odorata, assembly GCA_963691705.1. NCBI lineage: Eukaryota > Viridiplantae > Streptophyta > Magnoliopsida > Malpighiales > Violaceae > Viola > Viola odorata. Next base: position 61,994,747 of record OY829540.1, read on the forward strand.
ATCAAATAGTTAAATTTATGTTTAATCTGTCTAATTGATTTAGAAACATGCTACTTACAAGCTCAAGCCTCACATGGTTTCCCATGCTACAGCAATCCCTACATTTGATGCATAATTAACGTTGGTGTTGGTTATGATTCAGTGTCTGTTTGGTGGAATAATTAAATTGATTTGCAGTGGTAGCACGCTGCATTTGGGAACTAATGTACACTCTACAAGCACAAGAGTGAAAGTTCTAGTTAGGAGGTTTATATTATATGAGTTGCTTGCTAACTGTCGAATTTCAAAGTAGTTGTCATCCCTAAATGTTAAATAGACAACTTTCAACAACAGATATGAGGGATTAACTGTAGAATCATCTAGCAATTGCAAATGTGCAAAGGGTAGGAGAATCCTTGATGACTCCACAACCCACTTCAAGTCCCTTGCCTACTTTAAGGTTCACTTGATTCGGGATTAACTGTAGAATTATCTAGCAATTGCAAATGTGTTTTGTGTTGTCTCTTGGTTTTGTCAGCCGGAAAAAGGAAAGGTTGTGGCTGATTATTGAAAGAAAGGCTCCCATAATTCATATTAATAGATAAGATCTGGTGCATTCATGCGAAATGTGGGACATCCAAGGTGGACACATCTGACAGCTCTTAATGGGACTAGCCAAAATCTCTCTGGCAATTTGCTTAAAACACCTACTACTAAAACATAATCATTCCTTCAGAATACTAATTGTCAAAGTATTAGTATAATCTGAAGTGTGAAATAAAGCATAAACTAAAAAGAATTTCCATCACATGGAGCTTATGAGATGGTCCTGATTGGTATGATATAGTAAGAACAAAATTGATTTGTTTGTTGTCTGCATCAACGTTTGGCACGAAGGTTGCGAAAATATTAGACAATTAAAGAAAAATCTGAAAACTCTCTAGAGGCATCTAAGATGCTCTAGGTAAATGTGAATTCAAGTGAATTAGTATGAAAATGTTTGAATGGACTAGAGATAAAATCAAGGCATGATTCTTTGGAGATAAATTTCTAACGCAGCATTGTGCCATTTAAACCATAGATGAGTGATCCAAAAAATTAATTGCTAAAAGTTCTGGATTGCTTGTGTTTCTAGCTTCAAAATCACGTAGCTGCTGCTACAGTTAGCTGTTGCATGGGGCTTTTATAGATCTTCCTGTAAAACTTTATACTCCTGAAATATAAACCTTCATTGAAATGAAATTCTGTATTGCCTTGTTTTCTTTCTCTCTTTCCTAATGTAGGCTATGAGACTATTATGTGAGGCTTGTTTAATTTATTAATGTCAAGTTTCATATTTGTTATTTATGATGTATTTTAAGAAACTTCTGTTTGCTGGAATTTAATTTGGTGGTTTTGTGTTATTGGCAAAGCCTTGTAACTGTCCTGCTGAAAAAGATAGTGACTTATTGCAGAATATCTTTGGCGGTGCATCCTAACAAAGCAACTTGAGAAGCTACTGGCCGTCATTCTTTGTACCATATCTGTGGCAATTCTTTTAGCAGAGGCAACTCTGCTTCCTAAAAGAGTTGATCTCTCACTTTTTTCAATCCTTGTAAACTCCGTGGGCAATCAAGAGGTCTTAGTGCAGGTAGGTTTTTTTTTGACAAGTAATTCTGTTGATATCATCGCACGGATGTGTACATGTTTTAGTAAGCCTGCCATGATCATAATTTCCGCTTTAACCAGGTGATGGCTTTTATACCTTTGATGTATATGTGTGTTGCCACATATTTCTCCTTGTTCAAGATTGGAATGCTGATGTTTTACTCATTCACACCAAGGCAGACGAGCTCAGTCAGCTTGCTCATGATATGCTCGTAAGTCCCCCCTGAGCTGCGTTGTCAATTTTTTTCCCTTCTACTTGACAGAAATCAACCAGTGCTCATCTTGTTGTGTTTTGACCTCTCTCAGGATGGTTGCTCGATATGCTCCTGCAATTTCATACAACTTTCTTAACCTAATTAATCTTTCTCCTAAGAAAACTATATTTGAGAAGGTAAAAACTTGTTTTTTGCGTTTTTAATATCTTAATTAGAGTAGTTGTAAATAATTGTTGAAGAATGTCGCATCTTGAAACTAGGGAAGTTAGAGAAAGTGATGCCTGATGTTTGACTCTATATCTTTAATCGTCCTTGTATGATTTAATATAGTTTCTCATTCAACTCCAAGTTCATATTTCTTTTGGGTTAGGCCTGACTTGTATGCTTTTGGTTCATATCTTTCCCATCCATGGCTTGTTTTTATTTTTGAATGCGTATTTTGTGTTTAATTTGTGTAAGATCAGTGTGAGATTAGGTTTAGAATATCTGGTTTCATGTGAGAAGGAATGTCTATAGTGACACATTCATTATGTTAGAAGACAAAGGTGTTTGAAACAATTTAGTGAAAAAATCCCATCCAAACAAACGTTTTAAGATGGTCACTTGCAGTTTACATGAAGTAAGGCATTACACCGAACAAAACGAAAACCTCATGGAACATAAGTTTTCCTTGTTGTTATATATTGGAGTTTCTCTTGCTTTCATAAGCTGACTGGTATGCCTGGTGTGTTAATGCTCTAATTTCAGCGCATGGTGAAAATTGATACTACGATTGCTTTCTTCGGAGAGAATTTCAACAGAATATATCCGCTTATCATGGTTATATATACCCTGTTGCTTGCAAGCAATTTCTTTGACCGTGTAATTGGTTTCTTTGGGAGCTGGAAGAGATTTAAATTGCAAACTGAGGCAGATGATGCTGATGGATTTGATGCTTCAGGAGTAATTATCCTACAAAAAGGTAAGTGCACTCTGATCATTTTTCTTTTGTTAATGGAGCATGTAAAGAGTGCGGTAGAGTATAGATTCTATTTAATGGTGTATACCTTACCTAGTGAATAGAGTTGTTAATGTCAGTCTCCCTTATTTTCCAGAGCGATCTTGGCTGGAACAGGGAGAAAAAGTTGGTGAGCACGTCATTCCACTGGCCAGAAACTTCAACGGTGTGGATGTTGAGTCTGGCATCAATAGAGCGGTAAACATACATTGACAGTTTTCATAACAGAGTTCTTATTCTTTGGGTGATCTGTCCTACTAGCGGTTTTACTTTTTATTGTTACGTTTATAATTTTTACGATCATCTGAATAAATAGCTGGCAATGTTATACATAGCGTTTTAATTCAAACTAAAATATTCAGGAAAGGACTGCTGTTGAGTTGAAGGGAACTGCCAATTTAGTCATGGATGACACAAAGGGAAGTTCATCGAAACTATCAAGCAGAGAAGCCATCAGCAACAAGTATGCTGCGATTAGAGAACAGAGTAGGCAAGCCAATATGAGGCCAGTAGAGAAGAACATTACTGCTGCCAAGGTGTCATTACTTGATGATGGTGTCAACTCTCAATCTAGTAATGCTGCAGGAGAGCCGTCTTCTAATTTGGCCTCGAAATGGGCATCATCAATGAGAAATGGTTTCCAAAGTTTTAAAGCAAAAAGGTTTCTTCCAGTACGCCAAAGTCAGGAAACCAAACTTGAGTCTCATGGTTCATCTGAGTCTCTTGATGAGATATTTCAGAGATTGAAACGGCCATCAGTAGATCACGCGAACCTCAGCGATGAGGATGAAGATGGGAGTAGAGCAAAGGCAAAGATTTAAGGCCAATGTTAGGTTACAGGCCATTGTAGAAACTGGAAACACTGGATGTACAGAGATAAGGGGTGATCCCCGGTTCATACGAAATTTTTTTGACAGAAGAAAGGAGAAGGTTCTGTTGTTTGGATGTAGACTCTGCATATATGGGAAGATTCAGATCACACAAACACCAAACTTAGAATTGTTTCTGTAATTCCAAGGATTGCACCCGAGGGACTTAGCTGTATGATTTTGTATGATAAATTTTAAAAGCACTCTGTTATATGACTACCCGTGCTGCGGGTAATTTAAACGACATGTAATGCTAGGACACTCTTATGTTGTCATACAAAGGCTGGCGCCTCATTCAGAAACTGAAGTGTAGGCTAATTTGCTTCTTTTATGGACTGATCGTTTCTTATGCTTGCATTCTTTCATTCAGTGATAAGCACGACAAGAAATGAGCACGTGTAACACTTCTGTTTACCGGATTGAGTTAGGACTAATGTTGTTTGAAACATCGGTCAGAGCTATGTGTATTTGTTAATTTATTAGGCTATAACTTCGTCCTGAGACAACCCCTCGGGTCAGGGGAATAAGAGAGGTAAAATCCATTCCAAAATTATGACATCAAGAGAAGGTGGAATAAGAAAAGATGGAATGCGAATTCAAACGCCATGTATTTAAAATTTTAAATTATAAAATTACGCGTGAGAATTTATGAACGAGTTATGCGATTGAACACGGCTCTTTTAAAGTCAAATTTCCGTGTTTTCTTTGGTGGCCAAGACATGGGCGGACGTGGGATGAAATGAAAATGAATTGGGCACGTCAAGAAGTTTAGAATTTTTTCCAACCTAAATCTTTACGGGAACTAAACTCGTATTTGAACTTTGAAACCCTGATTGAGGAACGTTATGGATTCGATCGATGATAGAGTTGAGGAATTAGAATTTATCATAGATCTTTTCCTTACAGAAGATTATCAAAGCTGGGAAGGAGATTATGAAGCTAAGTTGATACCTGGAAGAAGATTTTCCAAAGTAGAGAAACCCATATCAACAAGAGAAGAACCGGTGCTTCTTGACCATATCAAAATTCAATACTAGAAATGTTTTGACCATTATTGGTTAACTTATACTCCCTCTGGACACTTTTAATTGTCATTTTCCTACGGATTTTTACTGTTCATAATACTTATCATTTTATGCATTTCGAAGCATATATTTTGTGTAAATGACAATTTTTTTTTTATGAATCAACCCAATTTGATGATGTTGTGGTAATTTGATTAAAAATTAGGAGTAAAAATGAAACAATGTGGAATAAAATAAGATTAAAGATCATTATCCTACGAATTTTTACTATTCTAAAACGTCATTTAAAAGTGTCCGGAGGGAGTAATACAAAAGCTATATGTACACAAAATTTGCTTTCATTTCAAATCATACATAAGAGAATTTTGTTTAATCAATACACAGTACTTTCCTTCATTGGCATTGCATGCACAAAATCCTCCTTCTTTCCCTTCAACTGATGCCGCAACTTTGACCAAAACCCGTTCTTCCCACGATTCTTGACCTCCCCACCAAGATTCCTTGAAGCTAAAGCAATTGACCGACTCTTCCTCAACCCACCACCGCCACTTAACCTGAAAGATATGGATCCCAACACGTCTGAAACATTCCGGTGATGATGCCTCCGGCTACGAGACGGCGATACGCGCCCGAAGGCACAGGAGTAGTTAGGAGGGGAATTAGACCGTAAAGAATAGGAGCTGGGTGATGGTGGAGCAACCATTAATTTTGAAGAAGCCACCAAATTGTAAGTATCATGAAGTTGAGACAGCTTTTCTCTTAGACAATATGGACAAACTCCTTGCCTTTGATGGTGATATGGGTGCTTTACGCATCCAATTCCAAACCCTGCTGCAGCTTGATGAAGATCTGATCCACCCATTTTCCCTACTCTCCTCTCCATTATCAAATCAAACTCTGGTTTTTCTTTCAATTGATGATCACTCTCCATTTGCAATTTGCTTGGCTTGGCTTTGCCTTTTGGTAGTTGTGACTTGTATATATGGTGCAAATACTATAAATATTTATATAGAAAGAGGACATGTTTTGGTCACATATATATTATGGACGACACGCATGTGTGTGTTTCCACCCAGGTTCCTTGTCCTACAATTAAATTCACATCCTTGTCAGCTTAACTTTCATGACAGCCAAGCTGGTTAAATATCACCCCAAAAGCAACTTTTCTTTTTAGTATGATAATATATAAACGAGGTTAATTCTCTATTTAAAGAATATAAAAAAAATTGACGACGATTAACCCTTAATAAGGGAGAATATAGTTACATCAGTGGACAATAAATCATTTATTATTCTACAATATACCTTACTTATAAAAACGATGAAATATCTGATAATTTATGTTTTTCAAATATAAATAATTAATAATAATTTAATTATAACCAAAACAGTTTAAATTTGTTGCATTTTGGGCTGTCTAAATGTATTAATGGAAAGGGAAATATGCAGTTGGGCCGTTTTGAAATTTCCAGCAGCAGTCAGCTAACTAAGCCAAATGGACGGACAAGATTAAGAAGGATGGACCCCACCGTACTTAAGAGGAGGTGGGAAGGTAGGACCTACCAGGGCGGTGTCATGGCAGATTTGCAGGGAACAGAAAGCAAGACTGGCGTCGGTATCGGTACCGCACGTGGGAAAGAACATGCAACTTCTGGAGCCACACGCGCACGCACGACAAAGCCACCAAGATTCAAAAAGCCAGCCGCACGAGGGTTCTTGGAATTATCTACTCCGCCTCTGCGCACGTTCTTTAATAGCATTATTGTTTTTCTCAACAGTTATATTTCAGGAGACTAATTTTTTTATAGAAAATGGTTAATCTTTAAATGGAATAATTCTTTCAGTATAATTATTTCCGTCTTTTCAAAATGTTAATTTTTTACACATATTAAAATAATAATTAATTATAATTTTTAAGACTATTTTTATATTAAAAAATTATTTCGATCGATTACACCACAAATATTTTATTAAAAGAATGACATTCCAATAAGGTAGTTATAAATTATCTATTCCCTCCGTATTTTATTAGATGTCATTTTTTCAGTTTTCACAATAACCAAAAGAATCATTAGATTACAATTGTTGTATAATTATTGACTAAACTATTTTTATTAATTATCAATCAGTCATTTTTAATTTTTCTCCAAAAAATGGTTAATTTAAAATTATTTAGAGTTAATTTTGTCATTGACTATAAAAAATTGATATTAAAAATTAAAATACGACAGGACAAAACCATTTCTTAAAAAAACGAAAGAAAATAATTATTAGTAAAACAACATTCTTTTGTAAACAAAACTACCTTGATTAAATGATATTTAAGGAAAGAAAGAGGTAGTACTTTATTCTCAAAACTCAAGTTCAAATTTTAGTAAAGGATAAGTAAGTCTCTTATACTTTGATTTTAAACTACTCCTTCCATATGATCGTCCCCTTTAACTTTTCATAAAAATTAAGAAAGTGTGATGTGTATTTTTTGTTAGTAATTTTCAAATTTATCATTTAAGAGATTAATTTCGGTCAAATACAATTAATTTTTAGAAAAAAAATAATTCTTTCGATATAATTGTACTTTATTTTTAAAATTTAAGCTCTAAATTTTGATAAAGGTAAGTAAATCTCTCATACTCTGATTCTATACTAGTATTTTATTGGTTAAATAAAGTTAAAATTTTCTTTTCCGACGAGGGAAAAAAATGAGTTGAATTGTAGAGAGGATATACATACACTTACCAACTATACTAACTTTCATTGATGTGTTTGTTTAATTTAAAGGAATTTAATCTCTATAGTAATTTTAAAATTACATATTAATTTAATTTGGTTGTGGAAGAGCTTGTTATTTGTTTACATCGTAAGGGACTCAATGCGGATTTTGATGGAGATCAAATGGTTGTTCATGTACCTTTATTATTGGAGGCTCAAAGGGAAGTTCGTTTATTTATGTTTTCTCATACTAATCTTTTGTCCTCGGCTATTGGAGATTCTATTTCTGTACCAACTCAAGATATACTAATGGGACTCTATGTATTAACAAGCGGGAATCGTCAAGGTATTTGTGTAAATAGGTATAATCCAACTAATCATAGTAATTCTCAAAATGAAAGAATTTACGATAATAAAAATAAATATACGAGAGAACCTCCTCCAACTTTTTATAATTGATCATTAACCAAAATTTTACATATTAAAATAATAATTATTTTTAATTTAAAGTACTGAGAAAGATGAATAAAGTTATTGTAATTATTTAAAAATGTAAAAAAGTTGAGATGGTATACCTTCATTAAAGAATAATCCCATGTTTGTACACCAGAGGGCAACCCAACACTCGGATTTTATCCCCATGAGCTTGCCCCATTGGATACAGACGAATAGGCTATTCGTTTTTTAAAATTTTGTTGACCAAAAGATGCTGGATAGATGATTTGCATTGCGCCCACTATTATCAAGGAGAAAAAGTAGAATGGGCATGGGGTGATAATTCCATATTGATCAGAACCAATCCATATGCTCCCATTTTTAATAAGATTCCGGGTAGAAGCATACAAGTACGGTAGTGTGCTTCTCCATGAGTGTTCAGTAGCCATGTATGTAAGGGTATAATCGGCGATTTGACAGCAAAAGTAATAAGAAATCCAATATAGAATAGTATTTCTAGAGCTACAGAATATGATTGATTGGCTGTTAAAGATTAATTTTGTTCGTACCGCGTTGACACATTAAAAGATAAAGTACTCATAGCATGTAACAACCTATATATCCTTACTTAAGGGATGAATATCAAACCAGTGGCACAAACTTCTTAATCATCCTACACGAGCTTAAACCAAAATCATGTTTCAAGACCAAGCCCGAACGACTAGAAAGAACAACAAAAAAGGCCCAAAATTGGTACGGAGAAATACTACAAAGTCGGAACTAACATAGAATTTGGAACTTCAAGTATTAAACCCTTTTACAGCCTAATTCATGTGGCTTAATTGGAAATTAACTTCTACCATGATTAACACTATATTATTTCTTTAATTAAATTTCATTTATTCTAGGTTAGTTATATCTTAAAAAAAATAGCAAATTGCTAATGAAAGTTTATGATTTTTTTAGTATCAAATATTTTTTAATAATAATAATAATAACAATCTATAATTATCCATTATTATTTTTTCATCTTTTATTATTATAATTATTATCTGGCAAAAAAATTGATGTTCAATTTTGGACTGACAAATTTGTCAATGGACAACTACTGTGATCAAATCTTGTTCCCTTTGTAACATTAGATGGATCCGTCTAAGCCTATAACGTTTGGGCCGGACCACAAAACAACCCTTCCCGAATGGGCGCTGGATAGATCCAAAGAATCGGATATTATATTGGGCTTGGTTATTTTGGGCCCAACGTATTAGCGAAGATCTAAGGAAATCCAGTCCAAAGTAATAATTTGTTTATGATGCGAAGCTTTATATTTGCATTTTCGACAAGTTACCATATTTCTCATTCATAGTCCAAACATATATATATATATATATATATATTGGGTCATTTTAATGCGGGGGGAATCGGTTATATGTTGCTTTGATGATCAAAGGTGGCCTTTGGTCTACCTTTCCCTATGTTCTTTGTGTGATTTTCTTTTGCGTTTCTCGAGTGGGGTCGTTGAACTTTTTCTACATTTTCCAAAAGGGGGAAAATATAAAAGTATCTTTAAAAAACCATTTGTTGGTATTTTACTTACTAGTTTAAAGAAACGACAATTTACACCTATGAAATAATATAAACTTTAATCATTAGACCCACCAGTTTTTTTATCAGAACCTGCTAATTATAAGTTATACACTTATATGTATAATAATTATTAAATTTATTTTACCTTTTCAACTCAATGTATTATAAAAAAAACAATAAAAAAGTTTTAAATTACCATGATAAATAAAATATTAGTGAATTTTTTATTAGATCTTAATCTATTACGGGAAATAATGGAAAACGATAATGATAACTAGTGATATTGTGCAAAACAGAATCCACAAGTGATATAACGATAATAATAAAAGTACGATGGCATATCAGAAGACTAAAATTACGTCACAAATCAAACGTTATACTCCCTCCGTTTTCAAATAACTGTCGCGCACGCATACCAATATTGGCCGGATGACTCACTATTTGATCTCAAAAAAATCCGTACTTTTTTTGTGGAAGTACGTTAAGGATCATATTACTTTCACAAAAAAAGTACGAATTTTTTTGGGATCAAATAGTGAATCATCCGGCCAATATTGGTATGCGCGCGTGATAGTTATTTGAAAACGGAGGGAGTATTACATAAAGACATAATATTTGAAACCATGATGCATGGTACGTTTGAATCTGCAAGGTTTTGAATGTATAGCAGATAAGTAAAACGTGTACACATTTGGCGAGTAAGTAATGTTTGTGCTGAGTTCATGGCTAAATTTGGCTACTCTTATCCTCATTGCCATAATCTAAAGCTAGAAAAATTGAGTTTTGGAGCATCTCTCCTACTTGGCTCTTTGCATGGAGCCAAGTGAACCAATGGGGAGATGCCATGTGGCCCTCTCCCTTTTATCCCTTGGATAAAAGAAAACAATGTTTTATGACTGTTTAATATCTATATACAACGATTTTTTTTCTTTTAACTTCGAGCTTTAAAAATATAAGAAGTAAATCATAAGGTTAAAAGTTTATATTTATAGATACTAACTCTCCTATCTATTAAGAGCTGTAGGAGTAAACTAACTTCTAATAAAGTAACGAAATTACTAACAAATTCTTTCTTTTTATCTTTTTTTTAACTTTTTTTATATAATAAAATTAATGAAGGTAAACCAACTTTAACCACGTCTGTTATTTTTGTCTTTTAATTAAGATATATTTTTTGAGGTTTATGCGGGTCATTCAATTTTAAATAACTGCAACGAATATTCTAATTAAGTATTTTCTTTTTATCTTCTGATTCACTTTTTTTTTTAATAACGTTCATGCAGATCAGACAACTTCAATTAAATCTTCTCTTTTTGCCTTCTAATTCAATTATTAATCTCTCTTTTTTTACCTTCTAATTTACTTCTTTTATTTAATAACGTGTCAACTTTAAAAAAAGAAAAATTTGATTGAAGTAAAGTTGACTAGCATAAATGTTATTAAATAAAATAAATGAATCAGAAAGTAAAAAGAAAAGATTAATAATTTTAAAATGTAGACGGTAATTATACTTGAAATAAAATAGTTTGAAATTGTTTATATATAAATTTATGATGTATATGGACCATTTAAAGTTGGATGACCCTATTAATTTTATTAAATAAAGAAACTGGGTTAGAAGTTAAAAAGAAAAGACGTGGTTAGCATATTCGTTCCATTCATTTGAAGTTTCTTGACCCGCATAAATCTTATTGAATAAAAGAATTGAATTAGAAAGCAAAAAAAGAAGACCTAATTGAAATAAGCTGGCCCATCAACTATATTTTTTCTTCTTTGTCAAGATCATCCGATTACTATATTGGATATTGACTACTCTAAGCTCGCTTTAAAATAAAATAAACAAAAGAAAATAAAGAGCGAAACTATGTTTCAATTATTGTTAAAATCATTTTACTTTTTAGATTATTTCTTAGATTATTTCTTAGATTAGTACAGAGAAAAACTATCGTTCGTCTGTCAATTTTTAAAGGTGATGGTTCAAACCTTTTTTTGTTCTCAATTTTTTTTTACATTATTTTTTTTATTATTTCATTGACAATTACCTCCTCTAGATTTTTTTAGCCGATTAATTTAGGTTAAATGGTTTTTATAATTTAAATATCCGATTTAAAATTCCAACAAAATTTACTAGTCTCTTTTTATTCTTTTCCATAGATATTACTCCTTCCGATTTTTAATAAATGACTTTCTGAAACAGTAACATCCAATAAAGCAAACACCAAAAAGTCAAATAAAGTGTATAGTAACATTAAATAGGAAAACGCCATTTATTAAAAACCAGAGGGGTACTTTTTTTAAACAATTATAGTCATTCTTTCTATTTTTTCGAATATTTTTAACTAAAAATAAATTATTTGATCTTAATATCTGACATTTGGATTACGTGGTCAGATATAAGAGATGGGACTAGAGTGGATTTGCTTATACAAATCCTTTTGACAAGCATTGCACAGTGCATACATACATACATACACATGGAAAAAATCGGCAGCGAGTTAGGGAGTGTGGCTTATCGGCTCAAGCCACTTCAGCAGGTTCTGACTCTGAGATATGCAGAAAAATGCCAATTTAGAAGGGAGGGGAGGGACTAGAGTGGGGTCTACCCACCCAGAGTTGTTGAACCCCATGACCCAAACAATGGGCGCAGAAGTCTAGGGGTACCCTCCATTGCAGAGATGCTTTTAGGGATCCGTGATGTAAATAAACAACGTAAACAAATATTCTTTCATTTTATTTTTATTTTTATTCTTTCCATTGTTTTTATAAGAGATTAACTTCGTTTAAATATAAGTCTCGAATCAGGTTTTTTATACAATTTATGGTTTATAGAAGTAGAAAATAAAATAAAATAAAATAACTAAATACTTTTAACATTTTAATTCGATTATTTTTTAAAAAGAGGGTGGATTTTGCAACATTGTAGGCGTCATAAAGTAATGGCCAAAAGAGTCAAAGATGGGTGACGGGGGACTACAAAAAAATCATAATCATACCCCACACTCTGACACCATAAAGACTAAATTGTCCTGCACCACTGGGTCCCACACCTTCCTCTTTTGTTAGCTGGATGGTTTTAAATATTTCGTTTATTTTTTCAACACTTTAAATCATTAAATCATGGATATACCAATAACAGATAAACACTTATCACGATAACAGGTAATGTAACTAAAATCGCAGTAAAATATAGTAATTGGTAATCACGATCATTACGGCTACAATTATCGCACTAATCTTCTAGATTCAACAGTGCAAAAAAGAGCAGGAAGACGAGCAAAGGGTAAAGTTACTAAAGGCAAACATTTTTGTGCTACTTCTTCTTTTGATGAGAAATGCTGATTGATGTTGACTTCTTAATACGTGGGGTTGGTAGGGTCTAACCCCTCCATCACCAACCATGTGAGAGTCTACTACTGGCCTAGCCCCACTTCCCTACTTTCTCCCAAATCCCTCTCGCCACCACGCGCCTTCTATCCGCGTCCACCATACCCTCCCTTTTATTCTATTTTTTCTATTATAACGTTTTTTTATTCCTATTCTATCAGGTAATTATCGAGTAATTTTAAATTTTAAAAATAACTATTCATTTAGATAACGATAGATGAATTTAAAAAAAGATAGACTATCTGTAATTATCTTATTCTTTCATTTCAAATTAAATAATTTCTTTGATATTTTACAGATAAAAATAATTATTTTCATTCTTTTTAAATTTGCATTTGATCAGTAAATTTATTATTTTATACTCTCGGGGCTATGGCTAGTTATAAATTTATAATGGATAAATTATGGTTTACAAAATTTAACCCTTATAGTTTAAAACCATGCAATTTAAAAGATAAAGTTTCCTAAAAATTACAATCTTAAACAATTTGTACTATATTAGTTATATTTGTAACTAATATGGTACAACTTAATACAATGAAGAAAATAAAAAAAATATTTATAATTTGTTTTTTAATTTATTCTTTTTTGAATATTTATAAAAAAAGTTGTCTTTATTTTTTTATTTTTTGAGTGGAGTGAATTCTATTATAATTATTACATTTTCGCTCAAATTTAATATATGCGCAAAAAGAGAGGAGAATCAGTCCTATAATATCATTATTTAACCTAAAATTGAGTAGATTATTTAGTTTAGGATCAAATTTTAATTACATTCAAATTGGCAAACGTTACCAAAGTAAAGAAATATTATTTTGCCGGTGGATAATATATAATAAAAGCATAGTTCTGGTTCTCTCGAGTAATAAGAGAGGCAAACCATAACATTGGAGGCTATTACTTTCCAAGCTATGGGAGATCAAAATCATCCATATTTATCAAGAAACCAATTAAATGGTTAATGATTTTGCTCAAATTGCTCAAAACCAATTAATGTAGCTTTTAAGTTCGATCTAATATTCATTATAGTAAGAAATTTATTGTACCCAAGATGAGTGGATATAAAATTAAAACAAAATAATAAGTAGTAAAGTAAAAATTAGGTCTAGTCTTTAAAAAAAAAAATTCTCAATTTTTTTCTCTTCTTAGGGGCCATCATCCGGTTTGTAACTAACGATAAGTCCTTTTTTTTGTTTCGCTTATTTAAGTTATTTTCTTCTGTTGATTTGTCATTTGTTATCTCGTCGAATTTACAAACTAACGTTTTCAAATTTCCCTCAAGTCTATTGCGTATTGAATTATCTTCTTATATGCGGTTAGAGAAGATGGATGTATCAGTGGTGAATCCACAAATCTAATGTTGTTAACGGCAAGATCGATGATAATATTTTCAGGTTATTTATTAGTTTATTAATAAGTGAGGTGTTATTCCTCAGTAATTCCTTCGAGTGTTCCTCTTTCAGTTTTCTTGTGGCCTTCGTGCTTGATTGTGCGCTTTTTCGTTGTTGTCGCAATTGTTTTGTGTGCTTGAGAGGTGGGCAAAACTTAAGATTTAGTTTTTTATTAGGTAGCTTAATGAATGGTTGTACAATGAGTCCTTTAATTTTAAATTTTATTTACTTTGAATTAGTTCAATAAGGTTCGTAAAGAGTTTCTCCTTTATATCTTTCAACAAATAAAAAAATATTTGGATAATATATTTTATTTTAACATTTAATAAAATTTTAAATTGTTTTATTTTTATTTTAAGATATCATTCAACTTTGATAATATTTATATACTCAAAGTATCTGTATCTTTATTGAATTGTTATGGGATGACCTTTCAAACAAAAAATATTAATAGGATGAGTTTACTAGCCTATGCAATACTCAGTCAACATTCCCATTTTTTTTCTTCATTTTTCTTCATTTTTTAAAGAGAAGCCGGCTTTCAATTATAAGAAATAAGAAAGAACTGTTGAATGGAGACTTTAAATGACATATTTGAAAATACAATGTGTATTTAAATATGTAATTAAAATGTTATTTTCCAATGTCTTGGACCGGGCATCCATTTAACACACCCTCGGTTCAACCAAAGTCGAATCAATTTTTTAAAGCATATGTATGTGCTCACTAAGAGTAGTGAATATCTTTTTCTATTTAACATGAAATGAAAGAGACTTTTATATATAAAAGTGTAAGTTATAAAACTCGAATTTAAAATTTATCTCCTTACTTTACTTAAAGTATCACTTATTCGTAAGCTTCGTAAAAAAAAACCAACTAACAATCAACCTTATTAATGTTTTACCTTCACAAAAAAAAACTTATTAATATTTTAATAGACTTTAATTCTAAATATTATATCAACTCTCTCTTTATTTCTTCTTTCTAGAATTCCTGAATTTTGAATTTGTGGTGTGTGATGTGCAGGAGCTTTTGCTTTCATTGGGCCCATTGGTGCTTCCTCTTGGGCCCATAAGAGCCCACGGAGAGAGCGACATCACTTCACTCGCTGTAATCCTCTTTCTTAAAAGCTTCTTTATTTTTCATGAAAAAATAGACATCGTTGCCGTTAGGCCTTAAGCTAGCTACTTCTTTATTTTTACTCCCACGTAACTCTTTGTTCTATAGGATAGGGACGAACATTTTTTATTAAATTAAAACGCTCAATTCTTTTTCTTCAATTTTCATAATTTCAATTTTTTAAAATTTTTAGCTGACTAACATTATGTTTAAATTGTGAGACCAAATTCGGGTAAAATATTATAATAATATAATTAATCAAAAGTGTTTATCTTCATTGACAGTTATTATTACAGTAAGAGCTAAGAATGATATACGAACATAATGTTGAGAACCGAAGAAAAATCAAAAGAAAAGCTTAAGGATATCGGTCAGTGTATTAAACCCGAACGGGAACATCGCACTGTGTTCTTGTCTCTTGTACGCGTCGACTGACAACACCTGAAGGCTGAAATGAAAGCAATTTGGTAGAGTAGTAATTAGTGTCTTTGTTTAATCATATTAGTTGGGGAATCAAATTTGGAGTTCACATGGTGTGTAAGATAGAAAATTAGAGGGAATAATCCTGGGATCGGGTATGACAACACTGACATGTATTTTGTCTGCCAACAACATTACTTAACATAATTCAAAATACTTGTAATGTAAGAAAAACACACAGAATATTCGGAATATTTTATGCTAGCATTAACAGAATCTTTTTTTTAATACAGTAGATTTTTTAATTTGTATCTAGATGGGATGTGCCTTTCTGGTTTCTATCCGCTGTTTGCACTACAATTAATTTATAATTTACGTAGAAAAGTGGAAATGTTTTTGGATTATTAGCTTATTATAGTATCACCATTCATTTAATATCTACGCCCTTTAAGTTTTATTAAATGTCTGTTTTTCAAAAAATAATTTTAACCATTTAGTTGTCGTATTTTAATTTTCAAGATTATTTCTTGTAATCAATGAGAATTAACCCTAAATAATTTTAAATTAACCACTTTTTAAAGGAAAATTAAAGAAAATTGGTTGATAATCAATAAAAACAGTTTAGTCAATACAAAAATTGTAACCTAATAAGTATCTTAGTTAATGTGAAAACTGAAAAATCGACATTTAATAAAACTTGAAGGGAGTATAGTATAATGATTCTTCATTTTTTGCAAAAAATCTTCAATGCTAAGATATATATTATTAAACTTGAAGTAATTAAGCATTTTGATATTTCCAACAGTGGAAACTCATTAGAATCTAAAATATATATATATATATATATATAAAATCAGTATTAAACTTTAGTGTATTTATTATCACGAATGAAATTGAAACGTTAATTTCAAATTAAATAAATTTTTATAAATTATTTTATAAATTTTAATTTACGTTAAATATTCATTTTATATCATTAATTGTTAAAAATTATGATTAGACAAACATAATACGAGAGTGGTAAATTTAACACATATCGTGTGAATATGCTATCATATAAAAATATCGCAAATAAATCGGACACATGCCTCAACATAAAGTGACTATAACTGGCCCACACATTTGTAATTAAACTTGGCTCAATTAGGTCATTTCTGTAATTTCTCCTAATTTTATGAGAATTGCAGATTTTAAACTAACAAAAAATCACCTTTTTTTAAAGTTGGTATTTGTAGATTATGTAGAGGATAACGTGTCAAGGATGTAGTGGGTGTTCAAAGCACAAAGTCGTGCTTATAAAAAAAAAGAAAAAAAGAGAGAGCACAAAGTCATCACCACCGTTGAAGACATTGACGATGATTGTGTAAACGCTAAACACTAAACACGTCCCTTTTACACAAATTGCTAGTCACTCTCATCCTTGTCTCCTTCAACTTTCCTTTTCTGTCAACAATGCTGTTCCCATCTCCCTCTACGCGTCCTTCACGCCACTGCTCACTCTAAATACTGACCGTCCGATTCATCTGTATTTTTGTTTTTAAAATCTCACGAGTTCCATGCGAAACTGATTATTTTTTGTTATTTTCATTGTTTTTCTACTTACTTACATATTTTAATGGTTAAAAAAGTCAAAGAAGGGATTTTTTTCCCTCCTACATTAAATAGTTTTTATAAATGTAAATGAAAAACTTACTTTGATCGAACTTGAATAAAAATATTTATTTATATTCACTTGACACGTATAAATTTCTAATAGAGATTGATTTTTTTTATTATTATTAATTTATATAGTTCTAATATAAAATCTTTTTTCAACATAAAAGTTTTTCATATTCAAGCATTCTCAGATTCGTTAACGTGATTTTCTCAATTCAATCGCGTTGTTTTGATTAACATAAAATATGTAGCAATGGCTAGTCATTTCAAGTGTGGCTAAATAATTGGAACATTCACATTTACGGTATAACTTACAATTATCTATTTTCTTATAACATTAAATCTACAACTCATTATATGTTTTCTTATAACATCTTTCATCACGACTTATAAATTAACTTCATGGAATATATTTTTATATAGCGGTCCAAATATTCATCCACACGATCTCATATTCGATAATGAGCCACACCATGAGTGGTTAGACACTCACTCCAAGAACCTTCTATCCCATTCAATTTGTTTAAATTTATTTAAGTTAATTTAATGAAACCCAAGTAATATTTTTTTTACCATTTACTTTTAGTTAAGGGAAAACCCAATTAGTTTATGTACGGTATAAATAATTAATATAGACTGCCGTTGTCTTTAATTTGGATTTGATCTAGAAGAGGGTTATATTAGATGCACCCAAATAACAAATGACTAGGTCCGTATGGCCATAAAGGTGACTCCAAAAGTTGTAGCCAAAGATATATATAGAGTATAGTGTGATTAATTAATTAGTGTATGATTATGCTTTTTATAGCACTAGAGCATATATCTTAATACACATCTAATTAATGACAACATGTCAATCCTTCATTTTTCCACGTAAAAAAGGAAAAAAAGACATCTCTCAATTCATTAATTATAATTAACTATTTGATAGATTCTTGGAAAGAGCTGAGAATTTGATACGTAAGGGACTTATCTTTAATTATATAAATAATTAGTAGATTCTTTCTTTCTTGTATTTAACATTTATTTTCCTGTTTAATTAGTTATTAAACTCCTATGGTACTTGTCTCAATTAGCCCTAATTGGAGATTAAGGATTTGATTAGGAGTTTAAAAAAAAAATGAATGATGGTAAGACCCACTAGGATTTCATGTACTCGTTTAAAAAATAAAATAAAATAAAGGTATACCAAGCACTATAGAGGGAATTAAATAAACAATAATAACAAAAAGAAAAGGCAAAGCTTAAAGCAGAAGAGCCAAGCCGAGGAGTTTTTATTTTGTAAAATATGGCGCCCAAAAGTATTCATTGTGTGCACAAAGAGCAACATGCCACCCTATGTGTTAGCTGCCCACAAATTATGAATGATAATAAAAAAAACTACTATAAAATATTGAGAATGCTGGTGAATGAGCAATTCAATAAGAGATCTTGGATCGAATCAGTATATCAATATTGATTCGATAGAGATCTTGGAATTGATATAAGTTCGGTAGCAAATTATGAAATTTTATTGATCTTCTCTATTTAATGAATGAAGAGTTCGTTTTGAAATCGTTCGCCCTACAACCACTCCAAGTATATAATTCAATAAGAATTACAAATTAATACAATAGAAACCTCTAATAAAAGATGATTAACTTAGCATAAAAGAATTAGGAACTATACAAAACTTAGAAAACCAACAAAAGAGAAATGAAACGAATAGTAAAAAACAAAGTAGCGAAATGTTATGCGATTAAAAGTGTGCAGGGGGGAAAGAAAAGTGGGAGTAGGAAAGGATCGATCCAATATTAAAATGACCACCCGAAGTGGAGAAAGCCAACAACAGATTCCAATTTCTAAAAAATACAGGCCCCTTTTCTTGCCTCTTTTTTCCTGTTCTTGGATCTTAATGGACCCGTTTTACTTTTACTGTTTTTTCATTATTGAACAATGTAAATTGATATGTCCGGCGAGTTATTTTGTTAGTAATATTATACCAGTAAAATCTCGATTTTCATTAACATTTTACTAGAACAACTTGTGTTATTTAGAAGCAATTACTCCTTTAGAGAAAAATTACAGTCCTCAATTCTTCAGTTAAAGAAAGAATATGGTAATGCTACGTATTGACGTTCTGTTTCGAAAAGGGAACCGGTGGAGGAAAAAAAGAAAGAAAGAAAGAAAGAAACGGCGCCATTTTCGACAATTCTTTTCATTGATGAGCTGTGCCACTCAAAGCGCTCCATGCGGCGAGACATTACATGTTCGGGTTTACGACCTCTCCCTTTGCTGCCAACCTTGTGGGATTGTGGCCAAATTAAAAATGATTTTTATGCCTTGCATTGTGGGACCTACCTCACATGCCTCCACCAATCACAGAAGAAAAAGTGTCCTTCATACGAAACCACCAAAAGAATTTTTTGATTACTACTCTTTTTTTCCGGCATAATTCTAATACAATGTAATCTTGAATGCATATTTTTTAAAAAATATTTTCCATTAAATATCTATAAAAATAAAAAATATTTTAGATATATAAGAATTAGTTTTTTCCCACTAAATGTGTAACACATGAATTTACTAACTCTTTCAAAAAATATTTATTAAAAAAATAATGGTAATTTTATTAAAAAACTTATATTTATTAAATTACGAGAGTAAATACGTTAAACCTTATGATTCAGTTTAAGATATTCATTTTATTTCTTAACAATAATAACTATCTAATAAATAATTTAATGAAGTAAAAATGTACTTACCGGATTAGTTTCAGCCTCGCCACATATCAGGTCAGGTATGGGTGGAATAAAAATACACTAATTTTAGGTTTGGTTATACGAGTGGAGTAAATTATGGTCGGTTCAAGTTAGACAAATTAAGTACCCATAATTTAGACCTAATTAGACCAATAATATGCGAGGAACAATTTTTATGAAGTCGCTTGAATTGACCTTAAAATTTATTCGATTCAAACTAGTGCTAATCTAGTTTGAGTTAACTTCAAACTTCTTATACAACTCCTTAAAATGGCAGGAAACTCAACAATTCCATTATTGAGACAGGTTCCAAACTCCTTGTCGAATGCCTCAATGATCCTTGCTGTAAACTATCTTGGGAAGTTCAAGACATATTCTCAGATATTAGAAAGGTAGCTGGATAGATAAACCGCTAATTATACAGTAGATTGGCTGGTTAAAGCTACTGGATACTCTCTCATTCTTTTATTAAATGCCGTTTATTATTTGAGCACGCATATTAAGGAGGCCGGTTGACTCACTATTTGGGACAATTTTGCCCTTTATTTTTTTCTCGAGCGTACGTTAAGGATTTTTTTGGATCAAAATAGTGAGTCATCCAACCTCTTTAATATACGTGCCCAAATAATAAACGACGTTTAATTCCAAACGGAGGTGATCCATCACCTGCTCTTCTATCAACTTTGAGTCAAAATAAAAATGGCAGTAGTGTTTATGATTTTCAACAATTACATTTTTGCGGCACGTTTTTAAAAAATGTTTTATCGTACAAATTTTACAAAAGCCAATGCAATTTGACAACCCAACCCGTGAATGTAATTCCACGTAACTCCAAAAAAGCATTTTGTTCATGGAACAAACTATTCATGTTTATAATGATTAGAACCCCTCCTAGATATTCTCTCAATTCTTTCTATCTCGCATATTAATCTCCTTTTAGTATAATCAGACCCTTTAATAAGGTTAGTTTTCTAATATGAATTCGAGATGTGGATTAAGTATAAAATAGTTGTTAACATTGGTTATGGTTGAATGTCACAAAATTTATCCACCTTAAGTCAAGTCTCAACTTCGAATTTAGTCTTAAAAACTTGACGATACTCAAATAAGATTAATTTTTTAACCAAACTGAAAGAGGAAGTGATGACCTATAGAAGACAAAATAAAATAAAATTAAAACAACCATTAATGTTTGTTCAATCGAGCTTTTTAATATATTTGAAGGGCTGTATTATTCTTCTACTCTAAATTAACTTTCTCACACATTTTTTTAATATAAAAATAACAAATAAACTAACTCTTTTTTCTATCTTATGATAAATATACTTAAATTTTTTATATTTAAATGACAAAAAAAGTTTAGTTTAGACTATTTAAGGAAAATTTAGAAATAACAACTCTATTTTTCAAGAGTAAAATATGTATGAAGGTTTAGAGCCTAAAAGTTTTATTCCTAGTATGACTGTCAATTAAATTCATGACCTACGCATATATTTTAGAAAGAGCATATTTTTACCGGTATAAAGAGTGTATGATCTTGAATTTTAATTACCAGAGTCTATACACGTCTATACACGTGTGTATAAATGATAATCCGACAGTAAAAAAGCCCAATAACCATACAAAAAATTTAAACTGTAAATGAGATTATAAATTAACTGAGTAGTGCGAAGGAGAGTTATAAGTTAAATCCTAATTTTAACGAAAAATAATAATATAAGAATTTAGTTGGGGGTGGGGGACAAGTGAATGATGTGATGATTTGAGGGTAGGTCCACTGTTTGGCTACCAACCAAAAACCCCAACGTACAAAATCAGAACACAAACATCGCAAGAGCTAAAAGGAAAAGAGCAGTCTGTTTGCTTTTAGGAGAAGCGATCGGGCGCAGTATGTTTTCTTCTCTCTTGCATAATGTTACTCCAAATCAAGTGAATAAAAACCATCAAATTCACACCCCTCATATTCGAACATTCCATTGATCATCAAAGTTTCATAATTTAATCAGTTAAAAACGTTTATTTGTCTTCCTCAAACTAACCTATACCAACTTTTTTTGCGTGGTGGAAACCCAAGGAGTATGATTATAGTTTTGTTTGAAATTATTTTCTATCAGATTCTGCTTTCTTTCGCCATTAATTTATTGGTTAAAACTGCTTATGATAGATGCATTCATCCCACTATTGATCCAATAATCAAAACTGTTTCTATCTTAGCTAATGGATCAGTGATGGAAGAAAACAGAATCTGCTAATAAACAATCTCAAACAGACGCTACAAAGAACTCCACATAAACTTAAGGTGTATAATATCCGATGTGGCAACATTGAGCTAACGTAACAAAAAATTAATGGAGTTAATGATACGTCAGATATTTTTAATAGTAGAGGTAATTAAACAAGAATAAATAAATCTAGAGGGTCATTAAATAAAAAAATAATTCAGGGTTGTGATTAATTAAAACATTAAAATTTAAAATTAGTTTTTAGCTTTATTCCAGAAAAAAAGTTATAATTTTTCCCACTTTCTTCTAGAATTCTTGAATATAAAACAAATATAAAAATATTTTATTTTCTAAGAATCTTAAATGCTACCAACATTATTATTTGCTTCCTCCATTTCAAATTAAATGACACATTGGGGTTTTTATTTGTCTTAAACTAAATCATATTTCACTACTTTTTAGTTGATTTTTTTGTCTAACATTAATGACTTACCCCTCGTTACTGAGGAAAGATATTGGTGAAAGTAATAAAAGTGGTATATTCAAATAAGTTAAGAGGGTATTAGTGTCAAATATAAACTTAAAAGGTGTGAAAATAATTTCCTTGGCATGTGTAAAATACCAATGAAATCATTTAATTTGAGACAGAGAGAGTAATATTTTCCGCAATCACTCTACCGTGAATCAATCTCCTAGAAAAAATGATTTTAGTGAGAAAGTAGCCTTTAGTTAATGAAACACGACCTTAACTCAAGTTTTAGGTTCGGGTTTAGAAAATGAAGAAAAACGTATTAAAAAAGCCACAACCTTTTAAGTGAATGAGATTTAGAGAGAATATTCGAAAAGATAAAAAGAAAAGAAAAAACTTCAAAATACATCAGAAAAGCTACTTGGATCTTGAGAATCCCCTAACCAGTAGTTAATTGGTTCGCACCTCTAGTCCATAAACTCATCCCCAAGTTTTAAAACTTTGAAATTAAAACTAGAAAAAGAAAGTTATGTCCACTTGTTTTATTCATTAAAATTAAAAAAGTAGCTAAATGGCATAATAGAGAAAGGGGCAAAGTTTGAAGAAATAAAAGAAAAGAAAAGTGAAAGCTAAAAAATGATTATTCCAAGTTTTGTCCATTTTCTTTTCTTTTTTACAGCAGCAGGGCTCCCAATTACGACCTAATCATTCCCGCACGGCTTAAGATTAAGAGCCCTTTGCCTTTTTTCTGCTCTCTGTTTTTTCTTCTCTTCCATGGACGGACCCACCCATCTCCAATTCAACTTTCACTTTTGCACATTGGAGACCAAATGTCCTATAACATTACATAGATACTAAGACCAGCTTCACTCCACTCCACTCACCATTTTAACCAAATCATTGGATCTAGCTAGCTTTTGATCTTTCTTTTATTGTTTTCTTTTCTTATTGTGATTTTACGTGCCTAATTCCATTGATCAGGGCAGTACCACTGCAGGGTAGGAGCTTGTTCATCAGAGAAGTAATTGCAAGCCTCTTCGTGACTGCTCAAGAAATTATGCTCTTCCATCTTCACAAATTGGGGTTGGTATGTTGTCCCTTTTGAGAAAGGGAAGCAAGCAGAGGATGGTGAAGAAGATGAGCCGGTCGCGGAGCAGTTGAATCTAAGGGGGGAAGAATCAGACGGCGGAGGTGACATGATAAGATGACTGTGGAGAATCCCAGATGATGATGAGATTGCCGGATTAGAATTGTTATCTTCATTCAAGATTGCACTTGAATCACTATCAGAAGACCCATCTTTGAAATCAGGGAAAAGAGATGCCCCAACTCCAAGATTACACTCCCTGTTGTTGAAATTAATGTCAAAGCTCAAATCTCTTGTCTCTGATGTAGCCACACAGGAAGCAAGAAGAAGCTGTGGCTCCTTTTCAGTCACTTTGCCATCTGTTTCTGACAAAATCATCTCTTCTTTCACTGAAACATTGCTCTCTGTATTCTCCTCATCCAGTTTCGCTTTCAGCTCTCTTATCTGTTTTTTTTAAAACAAATTAGCATCAAGATTAGTCTAAAAGGAGAACCAGATCGGGCAACAGTTCTCTTACGAGATTAAGAAAACAAAAGAACATTAAAGATTCATATATGTGTATATATATATACATAATATAGTTCTTGAAAAAATTAAACAAAAAGGTACTAAAAAGTTGTGTATACCTCTTTGAGTAGAGCTTCATTGTCATGTTGAAGGGTATCATAATTGAGTTTAAGAGAATCATAATTGGCCTTAAGAACTCCATAATCTCTTTCTAATTGCTTGGTTTTCCATCTTGCGCGGCGGTTTTGGAACCAAACGGCTACTTGTCTTGGTTGGAGACCAAGTTCTTGAGCTAGCTTGACTTTCCTCTCTGGTTCAAGCTTGTTTTCTACCTCAAAGTTCTTCTCCAAGGCTTTCACTTGTTCCACACTCAACCGCCGCTTCTTCTCTCCCAAATGGCCCGATTCTTCAACACACCCTTCTTCATCTAACCCATCCAACATGGACTGGAATTCCCTAGTGTACACATGGTTGTTGTTTCTTGGACTGTGCTCATCTGAAAAAGAAAAACAAAAAGATTACAAGTCAGTACTTCGATGCATCAGACTTTATACATAAGGGGGAATAAAGTCATGAAAGTTGAGTTCTTGATTAAAGTTTGAGTTCTTGAAAAGAGGACAAGTATTAAAAAAGGGGGACTGGACTGATAATTTGGATTCAAAGGTGACAATATAAAGATGAAAAGGAAAAGATCACATGGGGATGTCTGAGTTTTTGTCATGAAGCATTAAAAAGAGATGGAGAAAGTGAAATTAATGAGGTTGTTGTGAGTAGTAGAGGTAATAACCTGTAGTTGTTGGGCGGATGGACATCAGAGCACCAAGGGAATCAGAGCTACCAAGTGATCTCTTCATGATTGACTGAGCAAGAAAGAAAGAACAGATCTTTTGTTTTCTTATAGATCAAGTTCTCTCTTTTCCTTTTTCAAGATTTAGTGGAGGAATCCTTAAAATGTGATGTTCTTTAAACAAAAAGAGCTCAAAGAGGAGGAGGAGGAGGAGGAGGAGGAGGTGGTGGTGGATTTAGCAGCAGCAAGCAGTGTTGTGTGCTGATGTGTTTTTAAGGTACAAAAGTTTCACTTGTAGAAAACATTTCCATTTTCATGTATATAGCTAGACCAACTTGTACAGTTCTTCTGTATACAACTGTACCACCACTTACTGCTCTTGCCTCTCCCATCTAATTTCTCTTCTTTCAATCCAACAATTTCTCCCCCCTCTTTACCCATCCACTAAGAAACAGAGAATTCAATTTAATAAAGAAAAACCCAAATGAAAGCAAGAAAGAAAGAACACAGCATATAAATTTAATTATTAAACCCAACAAAACAAGCAAAGCTAGCTAGCTCTAGCTAATTTTGTTGTATGAGTATTGAGTACACAAACCAAAACAACACCCAACACCTCAAGATTAATCAAGAAATTCAAAACCCATTTCTCAATTTACATCATTATTACCCAATCAAACCAAGAGAGACAAGTAGTCTTTGACTGCTCATCTATACAAGGAGAAATGGAAAGAAACAAAACAAGAATTGAAGTTTTTCCGTTTGGAGTTTGGACAGAGGAGAGGGAGAGAGAGTGATGATATATGATCAGTTGTTTGTAGTAGTAATACAACCCAGCCCAGCTGGCCTCCCACAAGTTTTAGTGTCTTTAAATAAAACCTACCTGGGTCAGATTTAGGGTTAGAATCTGACTTGGGTTAGGTACACTTGCAGTTTGGGCAAATGAAATGTACCCAAAATTCCACTAAATTCACTCCAAATGAAACTCTTTGTGCTACCGGCTAATGCTATACCCGGTTTCCTGACCGTTTTGTTTTATATGATGAGATTTCTTATTCTTTTTTCAGCCCCACCATATAGTTTTTCTATGGTCGATTTGAGATTATTATTCTTGTTTTGATTATTGTTTGATTCTAGAAATGAATAGCAATTTGGTGTGAATTTGTCGTTTCTCAAGCTCAAATTCGATATCTATTTTAAAAATAGATAAATCTTTTAATACCGGACGATATTTAAATTAAAAGTGGATGAATTTTTTATATTCCGAGTTACAACCTCGTATTGCTAACATTAATTTCTCTCTTCTTTTTGCAATGTGGTAATTTAGTACACAACTTGAACTGTCGGTCATATTTTAACCCCCCCTCAACTTAGAAAAATTTGATTTACCCTTCTAAATTTTACTAATTCTACAATCAACCCTCTTTTGTCATATTTTTTCTGTTGACATCTAACCGTTGCACTATCTAAATGAATTTGTATTCTTTTATTTAACCTTGTAAAGTGAATGAGAGAACAAAATAGATTAAAAGAGGCAAATATAAAAAGAAAAACAGACACATTTTTTTAATGTTACTTTTAATTATCATTGATTTTTTAAAATTGGTTTTGAAGCAAAAAACATAGGGAAGAGTTGCCTCAATGACATTTTGGTGTTATTCTTGTGCACCATTTGTGTAGAAAGGTCAAGTGCAAAGCAGTGATTGTAAAAAAAAAAATGATACTATAAGAGGATTGATTAAAATATTTGTGAAGTTTAGGGAGTGAATTGAAAAAAATTAAGTTCAATTACTTTTTTTAAGTTTGACGGATGGTCCAGGTACTAAATTACCCATTTTTTAAATTTTAGGGAGGGGGGAGAAATGAAAGTTCAAACTTGATTCATGAAAAGTGGTAATACGGCTCGGCTTCTTCCATCAGCTCAGCTGGAGTACGAGCCGATTACGGGATTTTGTTTAGCGTCAGCGTATCATATACGAGCACCTGCCCTGTTACAGCAACGTGGTCGGGGCGATTAATCGCCGACTTATGGGTTTTTCCCAGGGTCTGTCTAAACTCGAAACTTCTTATATTTATGGTTTTACTTTGATTACCCATAAAACCTACAGCCGTGAAAATTACTTCTCTCTTGGTTTGAATTTTTTGTTTTTTTTGTAAACTCTTGGTTTGATTTGGATAATGTAACTTTCGACTTTCGTTAAATAGAAATTACTATCACACATAGATAAACGATGTAAATAATTCAACTAAATTTTAGGGTTTGGATGCGGTTATTCGTCGTGTGGATGCAGATGCAGATAGTGTTGGATCATAATGTTATAACCTTAGATCACCTTATCACGTAGATAATCAATAAATTTATATAATAACATTATTACATGTAAAATAATTAATGAGTTATATGTCTATTGATATTTTATAATTTTATTGCTGTCATTTTATGGAGTTTGATGGAGAAATTAGGGCTTGAAAAAAACTAATCGTTCTTGTTTATAAATGATACGCATCCATCCATATCAGAAGAGGATCCACAGTTTGAAGTATTAATCAACGGGACAAGTGGGATGGGTATTGCATTTTGCAGCTGTCGTATAGATGAAAGCTCATGAAAGCTGATCAGGCCCTACAATTACAAATACAAACATTACCAAACATCATTGTTAGGCTTCTGTTGATCACGTAAAATCCCATTCTTTTTCTGAATGACACAAACACGTGCGAGTTGAGTTGGGTTCTCAAATCTGAAATGAATCCCACTAAAAAGGGTAATTGATGAGTTGTGAACATGCGGATTCCCGCATTTACCTACAAAAATTTTGATTTCCCTAGGAAATCAAAATCCCAACATTACAAGTTACTCCCTCCGTTCCGAAACAAATATCATGCATGCGAGAAAAAAATAGACGGACCAAAAATACGATAGGTACAATTTTTGTGTATAATTAAGATATTAATTATTTTTTAATTACACGTAATAAACAAAGTTATGGTTTATGCAATTTATTGTCTTATTTTAATAATATTTACTTTTAAAACTTATTTTGATTATTAATTTATTCAAAATAAATAAAATAATTTAATGTGATTAATTTGCATTACTTTATAATAACTAGAAAAAAGGTTTTATAATATATTTCACAATTTATTATTTAAAAGAATAACTCCACATTGTTTATGGATAGTATGTTGTGCTTTGCAAATTTTTAGTTTAAATTTTGCTAAAAAATTAAAAAATAAAAGAAAATCCCAATATTACAAGCTACTCCCTCCATTCCAAAACAAATATCGAAAAAAATAAATCTCTTTAATTAATTAAATATTTTTTTTAGCCAATATAAATTAAGCACGCTCCTCATCAGAAGGCTTCACATTCTGAATCAATCATCAATTTTACAGTGAACTACTCGATCACCGACCAAGAAATATAAATGAGATTTGAAACCAAAAAAAAAAAAAAAACAGATACAAACAGACGGCTTGTGGGATTTTTTTTTTCTTCAGAAAATTATGTGTTTTAGTCCCAACTTGTGGTTTATAACTCACAGTTGATGCTCCAAGATTTAGTGTTCGAGTTTTGGAATAATAACTATATTAAATTTTTTGAGATATATGATTTAAGACGGCTGCAAACTCTAACACGATAAAGTGTAGATTAATCTGGCTCGAAAAAAGATTAGAGACGTCACATTATATATAAAATGAAAATTCGACAAACTTTGGACCTGTGATGACACAAGTTAGCTGAATTTTTTTCTTCTTGAATTGGTAATATACATGTTGCAAAACAAACGCAATGCCACAAAGGTGGAAACAAGTGCGAACCGGAAGGTAGGTGAAAACTTAATGGTTTTTAATTACTTGACCTTTCCTAACTTGAAAGGATTTGACTGCACTTTCTCAATTAATTACTTATCATCATATTATTGCTTTTTTCCGGCGATCATACCCATTAACCCAATCTTACACATATTAGCTACTTATGCCACTCAATATTGTTTGTTTTTGGGTATCCGAATAAATTCTTACATCGGATAAATCAGACAAATAAGAACTAAATAAAGATAAATGAAACTTCTATGTAGAAAGACGGGTGAAGTTTTTGTGGTTTTTCGTCGACTTGTTCCCATTCCCGAAACCTCAAAATCAGACCCGTGCGGGTCGGGCATTCCCTACCCAATGGGTAATGGGGCAGGTACGGTCATTGCTTGTGGGTTTCATTTTTACTCCAATTTTACATTCTCAAAAAATAACCCGCCTCGCTCCGGAATTCACCCAGTCAGACCCGCATTTAAAATCACCCGCCCTACACTCTTTCTTTCTTTTAACATTAACGTTTAATTACTAACATTTAACAAACAAACATTCGTACCAAACGAAATATTAAGACCAAATGTTGTGAGTTGTATGTAAGTGTATATCTTAAGTTATTATTATTAATGACATTTTGGTAACTACACGTGAGCATGTACGGGCGGCCAACATGTCAGGTATCGAGCGGGTTTTGCATGCTCTATTCCTTCCCCGATACCCGATAGAATGGGTCAGGTAATCCCTGAATATTTAAAATACCTATCAACGAGAGTATTTTACGGGCCTCAAACGGGCGGGTAGACTCTAATTCAGGGCGGGGGCGGGGCAAGTTACCATTTCTAGTCTTATGAAAAAATTGTAAGTGTTTGGAGCTAAAATGATAAATCTCCAAGCTCAACTAAAAGTTGATACTAAATCTAAGGCCGAATACGAAATAAAGTGAAACTTTATGCTAGCTGAACAAAAATCGTTGGGTAAGATTTATTTTTGTCCCCTTGTAGTTGTAATTGGAACTTGGAATGAGTAAGAGATCCTGTGGCTTCAGGATGGATTGAACATGGGACATACTGATTGGTGTCGCTGACTTTGATGAATTTTCTGCAGACACAACATTTCAATTGAGCTCATGAATCATGATGATTCCTTGAATTAAAAAAAGCTATAAAAAATATATATATATATTCCAAGTGTTGATTAACTTCTCCCGAACCGCAGGGCTTCGTATATCCAAATCCATTCCAACCACCGCTTGCTTGTAGTCTACAAGTTATTTAGTCAGTCTATCTATGATTATTAACTACCAAAAAAATAGCAAAATCAAGAAAGTGACAAGACACCGCAATCCATCGCTACAGCAAAATCATTTGTTTCACGAAAATAGATGGTTACTACTAGTAGTAGTAGTATTAACTAGTTTGACCATATTGGAATTACATTATTGCTTAGCGAGCGAAATCGCAAACATAATTAATATTGTTTCAAACCTAAAAGTAATTCCACATGTATTAATAAATCCTATAAACTATTCATATTAACTGATGTGTTAAAATATGAGTAGTATACATCAATTCACTTGAGAACCTCATTAGTTAAAGCATACCGATCATATTTTAACACATTAGTCAATATGAAAAATTTATAGGATTTTGTTAATGTACGAAGCATTTTCCTTCCACAACTCTCGTTTAATTTCTTACCATAATCCACAATATTGTTAATTTATAGTCGATGATCACTTCAAATTGTAGTAACAATATGCAATCACTAATAGATAAACAGAATAATAAAAAATAAAAAACACAAATTTTTTAATGTGGTTTGACAAATGGTGCCTACTCCACGGGCAAAATATCAAAAAGTTCTACCCTCCTATATGACAAAACTGAGGGCCTATCGGCCCAAACCCTCCTCTACCAAAACAAACCTCAGCGAATATCATATCTTAGTCACACCACATGTGCCAAGTCAAAAGTCAAACCCATAGACAACTTTAAGACACATCAATAATTTTTTCCATTTGGCTTGAATTTTCTATCTCATCAAGAAAAGAAACAAATCACCGAATTCCCTTGCCAATAGCCCTTGCAAAGGCTTTACCCTGTATTGCAAGCACCAACCAAGTCTAGACAATGGCTAAACTTGCTAACTAGAATAGCCTTGGTCAACATTTTAATTTGTTGGATTATTATGTGTAGAAACCTTCTGCACACCTACAATACTCTGTCATATAATATTCGCAATGAAATGATATCTGAAATTTATGTGTTTTGTATGATCATGGAATATTTAGTTCTTTGTGAGATGTATTGCACTTTGACTATCACAAAACATCAATATTTTGCCTGCAGTCAAACTAAGATCACACACCAACCCTAGTAATCATAAAGCTTGTTTCACTGCTTTCGTTGTAGCCATATACTCAACCTCTATAGTAGATAAAGCAATTTTAGCCTACAATTGCACCTACAAGTAACCTGCCAGAGACCCTCTTTCTATTCAAGCCCCTGTATAATCTGAACCCACATAGCCCACAACTGAATAACTCATCTAGGTTTTATCGAATGTCAGACCAACATCTACAGTACCTTTAAAATACCAAAATATCCATTTTATAATCAATTAATACTCATTCCACACGTCATGTATCTATTGACCACACTACCTACATGTGAAATATCAAGCTGAAATGAGTAGCAAGCGCCAAACAGGATGCTTACAAGCTTAGCACTTTCCTTTTTCTACAATACATTGCTTTTAATCAACTTTTAAGCAATGGATATCAAACCCATCGATTTGGATCAACAATAGTTAGCCCCTGACATTTACCATTGCAGGTCCGGCCCGAAAGAGTTCAAAATAAGGCAATCCCCAACGCATCTCCTTTGTAAAAAATAAAAAAAATGTTTTTAATTACAATAGAAAGGGTTAAGGGTGCGTTTGGTTGACGGAATTATTTAGGAAAGTGATTCGAGAATCTGAGATTCTGAACTTTATTATGTTTGGTTGCGACAATAAATCACTCCCTTCCGGAATTCAACTTTTCTTGACCTTTTTGACTTTCCAGAAAATGGAGGAAAGTGATTCCTTAATTAAGGGGTGAGGAGAGTGATTCCCTACTACAAAAAAAAACTATTTTTTTATTAAATGATATATTTGTCCAAAACCAATTATAGAAAATAACCTAATAATGCGTCCTCTTCCTTCTATGTTTCTTAAATTCTCCAAAGCATCCAACTTGTCTTGTATTGTTTTCTAGGAAGCGACTGTCCATTTTCTATATCTTAATATTTTTTTAAATAATAAATTATATTATTAATTATCATTACAATATTAAAAACCGAACCCACTGCAACTTATTTGCTTAAATTTATTAATTTAGAATTCAAAATTATATTAATTACTTGAATTTCTGTTACAA
Organism: Viola odorata; assembly: GCA_963691705.1. Lineage (NCBI taxonomy): Eukaryota > Viridiplantae > Streptophyta > Magnoliopsida > Malpighiales > Violaceae > Viola > Viola odorata. The sequence continues at coordinate 62,027,221 of OY829540.1, forward strand.
ATTTATTCATTTAGAATTCAAAATTATATTAATTACTTGAATTTCATGTGTAACAGAAATAACTCACATAAATTTTAAGTAATCAAACTAGTCTCGTGTTTGTGAATTTTTCATGGTATTTTTTATATATGAAAATGAATGCAATGTATTTTTTACTTTCTATAAATGTATATAAATATTTATTCGATCTATTATCATAATTTATGGTTACAATTCACTCGCTTTGCTTAATACATAGAAAAGAATAGACACAGTATATATAGAAAAGAATAATTACACACCTACCAAGATAACAAAAGCACAAATATAGAAAATAATAAAATAATCATTTAAAGATTCTCAAATACAAAACAAACACAATAATGTTACTTTCTCGGGAATTTTAAATCCCAACCAAACATAAAAAATTAACATTCCTCTCAATCATTTTTCCGGATATCACTTTCTTGGGAGAGTGATCACTGAGGAAAAATAACATTTCGTGAACCAAACTCTACATAAAACTTAGAAATCTCAGCAAATAAGTATGTAACTCAATTGTTATATGCTGATAAAAAAAATACTAATAATAACTTTTAGCTTGAGTCTCATCTCGACTTTGAAATCTCATTCCTTACCTCATTATGGATCAACCTCATCACCGGTCATGGATCAACCTCATCACCGGTCGGTCTTACAAAGATGACCTACACTTATTTTGTACCGAGTTAATAAAAAATAAAAGTATTCCATACTCAGAGTTCAAATCTGCATTACATAGGGGAGTGTTCAGTGTTGGGTAGCCGGTCTTCTGGATTTGGATTCTCCTCCAAAATGGGCTTCTGGTTTGCTTCGTATGGGCCCAGGTACACCTATGTAGGCCCAATATAATGTACTGTGGTTATTGTGTGATATTTTTCTTACATTTTTTTCAATCTCTCAACAAATTTATTCATTATTATTCTTTTGTGAATGTCAGAAATAGTGGCGAAGTAGGAATAATTTTTTGGGGTGTAAATATGATACTAAATTTTTTGAGCGACCAGATATGACAAATTAGCTTAAAAAGTATAAAAAAAATCAATGATCATTATACAAAACTTAAAAAGATTGAGGGCCAAATATAACGAATTATTAAAAAAAGGAAAAAAAATTAAGGAATATTACTTTCACAGTACTAGAAAATTTTGTGACTTCAAAAATTACAAAGAGCTAAAAAATATCTAAAACAACAAATTTCCTAGTTTTTCTATCTCAATATGTTTAGGCCACACTTAAAATTGTAACTATCTTGCTTCATTAACGTACCAACCCAGCCATCAATCTCAAGAACAGAACCTAGCGTTTGACCTATGGCCAATGCATTTTCCCTTGTAGAGAGATTAAAAGGTGGCCCATGAATTTGTACCCAGAACCCGGAGGTAGAAAAATCAATTTCTTGAAGAGTTTTATCAGGGGGGCATTCCTTGAAGACTAGGTGGTTGCCGCCCTCTCTCATAACTTTCTTCTTATCAGTTTCTGGATCGAAAATGAACAAAAACACATCGGTATCCAGATCTTGAATGTGAAGGTTTCTGGGAATTTTCCATGAAGCAGCAACCGTTTGTTTAAAGGCATTTTGGTTGAGGAAACCAGAAGTAAGAACTTTACCTACTAGTACCTGACTTTTGATTTTTCGGTTGACTGTTTGGCTGGTCCGAAGGGTGATAACTTCCTGTTCACAAGGAAGGGCTTTGGTGTTTCTTTGTCCATAATAAATCCAAGGAGTAGCTCAATAATGGGGCAAGGATGGGTTGGTGGGACCGGGGATGTAGGGTGTAACGAGGGTAGTAATTGTGATGATGGGCAGTGGAGATACATTGAGCTAGGGACAAGACAGGATCTGGGGTAGTAAATGGAATTGAATGGTTAGATAAGGAAAGAAAGTGGGAAAGGGAATTGATACATATAAATCACGTACATGATCAAATTAAATTGGATTTATATTGGTTTTTTTGTTCATTGGAATCCTATACTCGTGAAATTGTATTAATTTGAATATCGATTAAGCATCAAACTATCTGACTGGACAAATTAACATGCCATGTCAAATTTTGACGTGACACCTGTCAAGTACCACGTCATGGGTTCGATTCGTGGGAAAACCCGACTCCATTTCGCACAAACTCAACAAAAAAATGATCCTTCTCTTCTTCTGGGCATTTACAAACAATTTGTGCACCGGAATTCATACCCAACAACAATTCCTGCCCCCAAACATGCAGAAACACCACCGTCCCTTACCCCAAATGGGTAACGATTTCGGACGTGTAGGGTTGCAATGAAAAAAAAACGAGTATAGAGTTTAAATTAATTGGATCATTTATAGATAAAGTTCTAACTTATCAAAAGCTCTTTGATTTTACGCAAATCATTTGCCGCTGCTTTTTTATTAGTTTAGATTAGGGGTGTTTGCTAGTAGGGTCGGGGTCAGTTTTTTTTGTCAAATCCTAAATTCAATTCGCATCTAATCGGTTTTAAAATTTATATATCCGATCCTACATTCAAATTCTCAAAAAATTATAGGATCGGGTTAAGTAGGATCGGTTATTATTTATGCGGATTGAACGAATATTAATTTTATTTTATTATTACAATTTTAGTATTTGAAATAGAAGAGTTCTAATTTAAAATTAAGTTAAAATTAATTTTTTTAAAGTAAATACATATAAACATAACAATTATATGTCTATATATATATGATTATCAGTATTTATGTCTATATATAAACTAATTTTTTTTACCATGCTCCAAATGGGAAAAAATGTTTGAAATAATTTTTTTGAAGAAAATTTTATATTGATATGTTATTATTAGATAATATTTTTACTTATAATTGCATATGCGGGTTGGTCATTTTTTTACGGATATTAAATATAAGGGTCCTATATTTATCTGTGTCGATTATTTTTTTTTTTAAATTTAAAGTTAACCCTACCCTAATCAACAGATAAATGGTCAATTTTATACAAGTAAAATTGAATTAAAGGAATTATGTGAGTTGATCAATATTTCTAATTTAGATGATCCATCTAAACCAGGGACGGATCCAGCCCAGCCCACCCTGGCCCAATCCAAAAAAGATTTACCTTCATAATTTAAATAAAGTTCAGCCTCAATCATTCAATGGAATCCTTGGCGCAATGGTAGCGCGCCTCACGTCCGATCACAAGGTTGTGTGTTCGATTCCCCACAAATTCACCTTTTTAAATTTTTTGATTTGTTGCACAAAACCAACAAAATATTTCTATACCCGGATTCGAACCCAGGACCCTCTGAGTATTATACCAGCTTGATAACCAACTACACCACCCACGCACGTTGTTAATTAATTGCGTTTTATATAAACATATCTACAAAATGTTTCTCATCATAAGTATTTAACTTTTTTTAAGGGATGATTTTTTTTTTCCTGATACACCAATTATCTAAATCAGCCATGAATATTCAATCCATAAATAGAGATCTGATTTACGGACACAACATTACAGAGAAACATAAATTACTGATATAACATTGGGACTTTATCGGTATTATTGCGTTGACAATACACATTTTACACATATAATCACGTACAAGTGGGAAAAAAACACAATACAGAAGAACGAAAACCTAAAGGAAATTGTACTAACTTTTTATACTTATTTACTTTTGGGTTCATATTTATAAATAGACTAACTTGATAATTGTGATCGCATTAATTAACTTCAAATTATATTATGGTCTCGAGGTATTAGTATTTGTCAAACCTAATTAACAATTGTAAAAACTACATGTATAATTAATTTTTTTCTATATTGTCTTCTTATTTATCTTTTTGTTAAATTTATCTAAATATTTGTTATTTAATGATGGATACTCTTAAGCATTTTTTCAATTTTTCGTTTAGCTCGCTTGTCTTTCCTTTAAAATACTTCAAAAAAAAATTTCAACCCTGAAAATAATTTCTGGATCCGTCCATAATCTAAACACGTTGAGTTGAAGTGCGATGATAACTGTTTAATTACTAGTTAGTTGGAAATAATGGTTGTTTTAAGCTTTGACCAATTGAACGGCCCCACACTTAAAATCGTAAGTACCCACCAACCCAGCCATCCATATAGACCAACTTTTTAAAGAAAGAGAGTTCTTAGATTTTGTTTTTTTATTCCATTCAACTGGTATGGTGGCGCTGGCGGTGGCGTACTAAGTCGGATACGGAAAATTCTTCCCTCTTTTTTATTTATCAAGAAGTTGGATACCAAGACGTATGCACTGAACTCTGCATTCTCCATAATGTATTATTTTCAATTGTTTATTGAGCTGAGAAGAAAGATTGATTGATCAATTTGGTGTTCAATCCCTAAGAAATCTAATTCAATATCTTAGATTTCTGATCTAATTGAATTAGAAACTAAAAAACTGATTATCTTAAATTCGGATTTCTTTTTCAATTGATTTTACCAATTTTGAAGTAATTGAGTTATGAACTATTAAAAATGATCATATATCAATTAGGAACTTTTGACACAATCCCTAAAGAAATTTATTCTATTATTTTATGCAATTTCGATTTTTTGTATTATAATTTGAGGTGTCTATTTTAAATGAAGTGACATTTTTTTAAATAAATATCACGATATTATTGATTTAGTTTACCATTTCACGTGATATACTAGTACTAAATTTACCTACGCATTATGATTTTGAATAATATTTTTCCAACTTATTATAAAAAATGAATTAGGGTTCTGTTAGTTTTTCCGCAAGCCTATAAAATGGTTCAAGTTTCGAGCCGGATGTGGAAAACCGTGAAAAACCGGATGCGATAGGATAGCAGAACCAGAGGAGAAAAGTAGCATCAGCAGCCATAGGAGAAAGAAAAATTGAAAACGATTCTCAGAGTCAGAGGAGTGAAACAGTGAAAGTGGTTTTAATCCAATCCAGACAAGGATCTGCCACGTCGGTTAAATAAACTAGATACATCTATCCCTAGAGGAAGGAAAAGAGAGCTTTCTTTCTCCAGACAGTTTTGGTTGGCTCCGGTCGCGATTGGGCTAAAACCTTAGAACATTTGTCCTGAATTCATTTTTCGTTTCTGGGTACTCCTCCTCTGCTCCTGGCATTGGGATTTCTGCTTTAACATCAATCTAGAGAAGAAAGCATACGGTTTTGACTGAAATAGATGGTTTCTTTTAGTCTCTACAGCCCCTCCTCCGTGTCCCCTTCTCGCTTGCTGTAAGCTCTCTTTCCCTGCTCAGATCTTTTAACTTTTGAAGGTTTCAAGCGAACTTGAGGTGTTCTTTTGTTGGGTGAAATTCATGGGGATTTGTTTCTTATGTGTATGTTCGTTTGGTTTGGTTTCTGAGACGACGAATAAGAAGTCAAAGTTGATTTTTTTCTTTGAAATTTGAGATGTTGGCACTGATTTGAGGTGTGTTTATGCATGCTGTGTTTGTTATGTCTTTGAAGGTTGAATTACGGAAGATCATTCGTGCTTTGGATTCATAGTCTGTTGGATTACCTTGTTATCCTTTTATGATTAACAATAGCAAGATAGTTAACTAGGCCCTTGTACATACTTAGTTTTTATCTGTTCCTTTTTCCTGCAGGGGTTATAATGGCCTGCATCGCGTGTACCCTTTTACTGTCAATGTGCCAATGAGTGATACTGTCTCAGGCAATGTGGCTAGAGATCTTTGCTTTAGTTTCAAGCATGTCGGTAGAGTCAGAGCTTCGGTGATATCTGAAGATGGTAATCTCCTATCTCATCCCAATGGGAATGTTGTGGGACACGATCCTCTTGTCAGCTCAGGGGTTGAGTTACAGCCTGATGCAATAGGTTTTGGGACACTCTCAGCAGAAATAACTCCCAACACCAGTGACTTCTTCCCCAATAATAATGAATATGACTTGGACCATCCAACGGCGGGATTTTCTTCCATTGAAGAGGCCATTGAAGATATTCGTCAAGGCAAGGTTGGTCATTTTCTTGGCTATATATTGATGCTTAGAAAGTACTTCGGGTTTTTCTTTAAGTTACTTATTGAATATTATCTGCAGTTAGTAATTGTTGTCGACGATGAAGACAGAGAAAATGAGGGAGACCTAATAATGGCAGCTTCAAAGGCCACACCCGAGGCTATGGCATTCATTGTCAAGCATGGAACTGGGATTGTATGTGTAAGCATGAAAAAAGAAGATTTAGAGAGATTAGAACTCCCCCAAATGGTATCAAAGAAGGAGAATGAGGAAAAGCTTTCCACAGCTTTCACCGTGTCGGTGGTATGTGTTTAGATTTTTCCCTGATAAAATTCTTATCCTTTTATTGATTTCCAATGTGTAGGCTTATTAGTTGTAACTGGCTCCATAACTTATTGTCAAGAAACCATTCACGCTTAACAACCAACCTTTGTATCAAATCCATCATTATAGTTGTATATCTTGTTTCCAGGATGCAAAACATGGCACAACAACAGGTGTCTCAGCACGTGATAGAGCAACAACAGTATTGGCTCTGGCTAATAAAGATTCAGAACCTCAAGATTTCAATCGCCCTGGTCATATTTTCCCACTTAAATATAGGGAGGGAGGTGTTTTGAAAAGAGCTGGACACACAGAAGCCTCTGTTGATCTTGCAGTACTTGCTGGGTTAGAGCCTGTCGCAGTTTTATGTGAGATTGTGGATGAGGATGGTTCGATGGCAAGATTACCGAGGCTTCGTCAATTTGCACAAGCAGAAAACTTAAAAGTCATTTCAATAGCTGACCTAATCAGGTACATCAGCAATGATCATGTTTCACTACATTTATATGAAGTTGATGATTCAATAAGATTTAAGGGACTACTCTTACCAAATTACCCATTTGTCTCCACAAGCTTCACAATAAAATACGTTTAGCTGTTTTATGAGCAGTAAGTGTACTTGCATATGTTTGTATAAATCGGTAAGCATGTTTGGTACATCAGCAACAAGCATTACATACAACAGAAAGTGTAATTTTTTCTTACTTGTTCCATCTCTAGAACAAACAAGTTCTTTCTAAAGATTGTGATGAACTCCGTTGTTTTACCTCAGCATTTACACTACAGTGGCACTCCTTCAATTTTCTTCGTCAAACTGTCGTTATAGTTGTTGAGATTGAAATTTTATACTATTCAGTTATTTGTATCAGTAAAATAATATTTGTTTCCAATTTGTTGAATACTAATCGGCAGATATAGGAGGAAAAGAGACAGATTAGTGGAGCTTTCTTCTGCTGCTCCAATACCTACAATGTGGGGTCCATTCAAGGCCTACTGTTATAGGTCATTGCTGGACGGTATTGAGCATATTGCGATGGTTAAAGTAAGTTATTCCATCTGAATACTTTAGAAAGCTTGAACCTGTTTCCTTTGGCTTTTCATACGGTACTGGCATCAAATCACCTTGTGTAATGATATTCTTCTGTGTGTATCTGCTCTAGCTTCAAATTATGCACTTGTTTTAGCTGATGTAAGTTTATAGCATACTTCCCTTCACTGCTGCCTTCTTAGCCTTACACATTACCTAGATAGAATGTTGCTCAGCTGTTATGCATGCCGCCAAGGTAATTTTGAGTAGATTGTGTGCCATTTACGGCTTGTAATAACATTCCTGCTAAGCAAACATAATAGTAGTATTTATTTAGTTATTGGGTGATTATTCATGATGTATGATTAAAATGTTTTGATTTTACTCTAGGGACAAATTGAAGATCATGACCTACGCTGCGTGTCTTTCTTGTTTTCTTTAGAAGATATTGGACTGGAGACATTGATTAGATACTGATAATAATATTTAAAATCTTTTGCAATAAGAATTCAAACATGGTTTGTTAGACCTATAAGAGAGCTTTAGCATTCATCTTCCAAGCTTCAGAACTTTTGCCAAAATGAGTGTATGAAAACTGTTTGCCATCAGTTAATGGCACGTTGGGGTTATTGTCAGTGGTTGTTTAGGATTGTAAAAATATTGGCACTTTGGATTAGAACAAGGTAAAAAATGCTGAGATCCTGATGAATGCTTATATCTGTAGATTCTTCAGTCCTCACTAGATGTTATGCACGAGATATTTTGGGTATGGAAACTTATCCAAAAATTATTTTGAGAAATTCAGATAACATAAAACCAACACCCCAGCACCTCATATAAGTAATAGGATTTATACCTTGGCTTCATGATAACCAGACAAGAAGAGGATTTGAGCCGATCCATTGAAATAGCTAGAGATTTCTATCTATAGACTCCTTTCGGTATCAGCCTCTGTGGCCTGCATCAGGCCTTCACCTTCTTTTTTATGCAAAGAACCCACCTTATGTGGGTAAACTCGAAATCTGCTAGAACCCTGAAAACCTATGGATCAGCATATTTTTAGGAAAGAACCCAAGCAAATGGCGCCAACATGATATTATTTGCACCCAGGGTATTTAAAACCAATACGTGTCCAACCAGGCATCTCGTTGTTGGTGTTTCATTTTACAAGGATTTGGGCCAAAATAAAGTGTCAATCCCTTTAAGGAATTCCTGACCTTGGAGAGTATTTGTTTTGCTGATGTAATCTAGATATTGATCAGCATGAATGTCAATTTTTTTGCTTTTCTTGTCATCTATATGTGCTAAGCACTACCAGTATAAGTTCCTTTGCTGGCAGTGTTTTCTGATTGGAATGAACTCATGGCAAAAATATTTCCATGCTATGTTTTTAATTCTTATTGGTTCTGGGATAGTCATTTTCTTGCGAGTGACAACAATATTTTATGATTGCACAGGGTGAAATTGGGGATGGGAAAGATGTTCTTGTAAGGGTGCATTCTGAGTGCCTCACTGGCGACATATTTGGGTCTGCGAGGTGTGATTGTGGTGATCAGCTTGCACTTGCAATGAAGCAAATTGAGGCAGTTGGTAGGGGTGTGTTGGTGTATCTTCGAGGGCATGAAGGTAGAGGAATTGGGTTGGGCCACAAGCTTCGTGCTTACAATTTACAGGATGATGGACGTGACACGGTTGAAGCCAATGAGGAACTGGGTTTACCTGTTGATTCTCGTGAGTACGGTATTGGTGCCCAGGTACTATCTTCTTAATTATTTAAAATTTCTCGTCCCCTCTGTGGATTTTAAAGTCTAGCCATTTGTCCATGAATGCATAGTTTTTCATACTTTATAGTTATGTTTACAAAATGGATCAGCTTCCACCATTGAGTTCCATTGTGGAGTTGTCATTTTCTAAGGCTTTTTGCATGCTTTAGTATAATGGATGCTGAAAACCTTAAAAGCTATACAAAGCTATCTTCTTTTGGCTAGATTTAATATTTGTGTGAGAATATGCGTCGAGGATTCCACCCTGTGTTAGAGTTTCTTCATTTTCCTTCCTGTTTTCTAGTCTATGGTTTTATGTGCCTGCAGTTGAGATCGAACTGAATTATGGCTTACTATGGTATTGGTAATAAATTTGTTAAATATGCATATGATGCTCTCTTTCGGACTTGGTTCTCCAGTTATTGCTCAAAGGTCTTTTTTTCTTCTTTGCTTCTGTTTGGTTTGTGCGGTAGTCATCCTCTACTCCAATCTATTGCAGATTCTTGGAAATCTGGGTGTTCATACAATGAAGCTGATGACAAACAATCCTGCCAAATATGTTGGGCTCAAAGGTTATGGTTTGGCAATTTCAGGCAGGGTCCCGTTGATATCTCCAATAACGAGGGAGAACAAGAGATATTTGGAAACTAAAAGAGTAAAAATGGGTCACGTATACAGATCAGATGCAGATGACCAGGTAAATGGCGCCAGTAGGGAAAATAATATTTCAACACCCGGTATCCCATCTGATGGGCTGTCCCAGCAGTCATAGACTCATAGGTGCTTCAAGCGATCCCATTGAAGTCAGTTAAAGTGAGTTGAACATTATACATTTGCTACGTCGATTCTTTGGTCTTAAAGGTTGTAGGTAACTCTGAAAGCTGAGTTTCGTTTTCTTGTTAGAATTGTGAGACTGCAGCTTATTCTTTCCGCTCTCTTGTGGCAAACACGATGAATTTGGAGTTTTATTTGAGGCTACCTTGAACAATAATTATAAAAATGGGCACTGTTATCTTAGCATGGCCTAATGTTTTACTCTGTCATGTGGGAAATAGAAGCTTTCCTCGTTTCTGTAATGCAGTAGGTAACATATGTACGAATTACAAATGGGTGTATAAAAGGTTCTGTAATTCTCCGAGAATGTGCATAAAACTTATAAAAAAAGGTTGTCATTTGTTACCCAAACAATAAGGCATTGCATTACCAAGGCTAGTTCTGAGGTAGGGATTCGAACATAGCCGAGTTTTAAAGGGGATAATTTTTTCAGAGAAACTTATAGATTAAGACTGACGAGTCTCTTACGAACCCGACTACATTCAAGTTCCTATCACCAAATTTAAATTCCTATGTTCTCATGGACCTTGTCAGAAAAACCAGATAAATTAACTTCCCCATAAATTATATCAAAGCTCACATGTAAAAATGCTAAAACATAACTTTGTTACATATATGAAGGAAATCAAACTGTACATATAAAATTGACTGCTAATAATAGAAGTACTGTTAAATATATTATCTCAAAATATCTAATTAATTAACCATGTTTTCCACAGCTATCATATTAATTTACACGCTGCATTTCTTCCTTAAATCCGAACTCAAACTCAGTAAAACAGATAACAGTAACCAAAAGCGAGTCCCAAACCAACAATCCCTAAATAAAACGCCAGAGCAACAATCCAATTAGAATCCCCATCATCACCACCATCATCCCCACCATTTCTTCCAACAAAGTCCATTTCCTTTTCTTGCTTCTTCCATTGTTGTCGAGTCGTCGAAACTTGGATCTCAAGCAACCTCACCCATTGGCGATAAGCGAAAAGCTTCAAGGATTCTTGCACCAGTCCACTAGCAACACAATCTTTCTCCATGGCTAAACTTGCAGCCTTTCTCTCTGCTTCTCTCGCCCTAGTTTGGGACAACCTTAATGCCCTCAAAAGCTCCAACCTTTCATGGTCATCCCCACACCTGATCACATCAAAATCGTCATGATTTGCCGCTGCGGTAAAAACCCTATTCACGGATGGTATGATCATTTTGTCTGATCCGGAAAACACCTTCGATGGTGGAGGAAGATCGCAGTTCTGCATCAGGTCGGTTCCGGATTTGGGAGAGAGCAGTGTTCCCATCAAGAAATGATCATTTTCAATCCCAGACCTTGTATTCTTGATCTTGATCAGGTTAATGGATGGCCACCCTGCCATTGATTGATTCTTGTGCAGTATTAGGGCGATTGAGATTGATCAGTTTGATGAGAATTTTTGAAAGAAAAGAAAAGGGAAGAAGGGTTGGTGAAATGTAAAAGTTAGGTAATACAAGCAAAAGCAAGGAAAAAGAGGTACCTGATAAAATATGCGGCAATTCTCAAAGTAAAATAATTAGGAAACCATATAAAAAATCCTAAACGTTTATTAAACTTCCATTTCACTCCTTATAGTTTTAAAACTTACAATTTTACCTTTTTAAGTAGTTAAAAAAACTTGAAACGAAACAGTAAAAAATGCAAAAGACTATGAAATTTGGACAAAAACTTAGTTTTAAATTAATTTTTACAGTTTGTTTCTTAAATTTTTGCCTTTTTAATATTTTTTAAAAGTTTTCTAGTAATTAATTTCTACCGTATTTGTTGCATTTTCTCTTTAATAATTATCATACTTTTATGCAAACTTTTTTCATTTTTTATCAGTTTTTAACTATTAAAAAGGTTAAAATTGTATTCTATATAAAATATACTGTAAAGTTTTGTGTTGTAAGTTTTAAAACTATAAGGTTTGAAGTGGGAAAAATTGTAAACCTTAGAGTTTTTTCATGTAGTTAATTTACTAAAAAAAAGAATTAGGTTTGTTAATACTCCGTAATTAAGATGATAGGTGGGGACATGGTTTTAATTCTTTAGAAATTTAGAATTAGAAAGAAATGCTTTGCTTGTGAGGTTGGGCTAGACAGAGCAAAACAGAGAGGAAGACAAAATGATGTTATCATGTTTTGTTTTAACTTGGCATACATTTTAAGAGTCAAACCTAGTTGATCTATAAATTTCCTTTTTAGAAGTTCTAATTACGGGTTAGTTTTGATTTTTTTTAGTAACGGATTGACCATTAAAATGTAAAGTATTCACATCGTATATAATTTATCGATACACAAAAACTGAAACCAACGAGACAACCATCTGTATTTAACTACCTTATTTAATTTTTTATTAACTTTTTTATAAATAAACGGAGGGAGTACTTAGTGTAGGTTAGTTAGCTATAACACAAAGTTAGGTTAGTTGATCAATGACTTTCTTTATGTTTGAGAAAGAAAATTCTACCTAACTTTTCTTTTTCTTTTTGGTACAAAAGACATGGAAGAAAACTAGCCCAATATTCTTATAGTTATCTTTTTAATTATAATCATACAAATGAAGGTATAATTGATTTCGATTATAAATATAATTTATTAATAATCTCTTTTTACTATATTAATAATTTCATTTTAAATTGACCAATCTAAAAATAACATGCGTTAAATTGTTTAATTTAGACTCTGTAATTTATGAGAAAAATAAAAAAAAACTATAATTAAAAAAGAAACTAACTTTTTAGGAAATACAAATAAGACAACTAAGCAATCTCTTTGGTCAAAATGAATAACTACAAAAATTCGGAGGGAGTAGCTAGCACTTACTAGATCATGGATAAGCTAGAGTCCTAAAATTAAATTGGGCTAAACTTGAAAACTAAATGCAGTAATCCCTCCCTTTTCTTCCAGTACTAGGATTTAAGTCAGAGGCCGAGCCTCATGGAGGGGGGGATAAAAATATATATATTGCTGGTTCGGTTTGAACCAATGATACGAATAATTTCACCTAAAAATGAATAAAAACTCGAACCAATTATTAAAATGTAGAATAAAATAAAGCAAAATAATTATTACACAGTAAGCGACGAAAATTCCGCTCTATTTCGATAAAAAATCGGAAAACGATAAAATTTTGAATGTAAGAGATAAAAGTTTAAAAAAATTTAAACCCGACCCACACCCAAATCCTTATTTTCCAAATCATCACTACCAATAAACCCATGCCAAAGTCAATTCAATTTCTGCCCGAAATCTAATCCCTCCATTTAATTCAATTTATACACCAAATCATCACATATCGATCACCATCTCAATCTCTCATTCAATTCCAATCCTAAAGTAGAGAACAATTGTAAAAAGTACGTATATTGTATGAATTCTAATGTATAATTAATTTTTTTCTATATTATCTTTTTATTTATCTTTTTGTTAAGTTTATCTAAATATTTGTTATTTAGTGACGGATACAAATACTCTTAAACATTTTTCCAATTTTTCGTTCAGCTCACTTGCTTTCCCTTTAAAATACTCCAAAAAAAAAACCGGGGACAGCGCCCCCGAACTCCCGCACCCCCTGAATACAAATCCTAGATTCATCATTGATCTCGCCCCCCTGAACATCGAGGGCAGGATCCACCACTGATTTAAGTAATTTTTTTCCAATTAGCTATCTTACCTACTTTTTTTTAAATAGTTAGTTAGTAATTTTTATCTCTGATTATCCTTAATTACAATAGTTAAATGGAGAGAGCATTATTTGGAGGAGTATTTAACGTAGGAATATTACTGTTAACAATTCCAAATTCAACTGAATTAATCATGGTATTGGTATATGGCATGCTATTATAATTAAAAAGACGGGAGTATTAAACTTCTAAATAGACAACTATTTTGAAATAGAAATCAGATGATTATTATTTGATACTCTACCGTGTAAATATAGTAAGGTTCTGTATGTGATTGCTTATTAACAGATTCTACTTTCTCCCGTCACTATCCAATAATTAAAATTACTTTTGGCAGAAATATCAATTCTTTGCAAATAAATAGTTTAACTATTAAATGAGTGGTGAGAGAAAGCTGCTAATAAGCATCCATTACAAACTCCAATTTAACCATTAATTGAATAGTGAGAGAAAACAAATTCTGTTAATAAGCGATCCATTACGAACCCTATTGTAAAAATTGATAAGGCTTAATTTTATTCCTTCGAAATACACATATATATACAAGATGTATTGAATAGGATACTGATAATTATTTCCTATATACGTAAATAAATACCAAATCAATCTAATTGATTCCATATCAATCTAATTAATTCCAATACCCCCCTCAAGTTGGAGTATGAAGGTCCCGAATACCCAACTTGCCGAGAAGAAATCGAAAGCGATCACGACCCAATGCTTTGGTGAAAAGATCGGCAAGCTGTAGATGGCTAGGGACATGAGCAGTGATAATAGTTTTAGCTTGGAGTTGTTCACGAACATAATGGCAGTCAATCTCGATATGCTTAGTCCTCTCATGGAATATCGGATTAGCAGCAATGTGGAGAACAGATTGATTGTCACAATACAACGACATGGGTTTGGAGTGATGAACTGTAAGATCAGAAAGGAGCCTCTGCAACCATACTAATTCGCTACTTGTGGAAACCATAGACCGATATTCAGCTTCGGCCGAGGAACGAGAAGCTATAGCTTGCTTCTTTGATTTCCAAGAGATAGGAGCATTGCCGAGGAAAATAAAATAAGCAGTAATGGATCTTCTTGTCGTGGGGCAACCTACCCAGTCTGCATCACAATAGCCTTTTGTTAGCCCAAGGGCAACTTACTCTTGTTTTGATGATTTTAGACACACAAACTAATTAATAATACTAATGTAATTTGAAGTTAAAGTGTGTGTAGTTTGCGACGAACAAGCAAAAGAGGCAACAAATCAAGATATCGCAAGCTCAAGATCAAGTGTACATTAGGGCTATAAAAATGTAAGTATGATTCTAATTAACACTTGATCTATGTTCAAAATACCTCAAAGAAAGTTTTCAAAAAGGTTTTGTACGAAAACAAGTTTTAAATCTCGAGTTATGGGACGTTTTGTTCCCGGCGGCATACCGCCAGGAATGGATTGTGTCTGGCGGCATACCGCCAGACAGGGGAATTTTAATTCCCTCCGAAGCGAAGCTAGCGGCATGCCGCCCCAGCTCCTTCGTTTCTGGCGGCATGCCGCCAGAGCCCAGGAAGACGCGCCAACAGCTATTTTCTCCACTTCCAACGGCTAGTTTTGACCCCATACTCCCTTGTCCGAACCTCTACTCTTTCTACACTATATATACTCATCCTAGATGAGTCTATTGATAACAAGGAACAACAAGAAAGCTCATACAAACATCAAAACACAAAATCTCTTTTGCAAACCCAAAGATTCAAACATTCTCTTTTATGCAAGTTTCTCTTCAAGGATTTCAAATATTCTTGCATACATTTCTGGGTTTCTTTGGCTTTCTTCTTAAGGTAACTTTGAGGTATTCTTGTTCATTTATTGGTGTTGATTATTGAATCATACATAGTTTATTTGTACACCAATTTGTGTTGCCATTTAACAAATCTCTTGTCAAGTAATCTTGATTGTAATAGGTTGTGATTGAGCCCGGAAAAATCACAGTGTAAGGTTTATTGGTTGAGCCCGCAAAAACCAAGGTGAAAGGTTTATTGGTTGAGCCCGGAAAAACCAAGGTGTAAGGTTTGAGTTGAACCCGTAAAAACTCAAGGTAAATAACGAAGTGTTCGTTGTTAGAAAATCCTAAGAGGAGGACTCTTAGGTAGTGGAGTACAATTCATTGAGGAATTGGAACCACTATATATCCTTGTGTTTTTACATTCTATTTCCGCACTCATATTCCTTACATTTTGTGTTAGAATTTTATTTGCCTATTCACCCCCCCTCTAGGCCGTTTATCAATTGGTAGCGGAGCAAGGTACTTGTTTTGTAGGTTTAATCGCCTCAAGTGAAAGATCAAATGGCTCAAGAGGGATTATATGGTGTAATCAACCGTCCACCATTTCTTGATGGAAACAACTACTTACAATGGAAGACAAAGATGATAGCCTTCCTAGGTGGACAAGATCAAATCATGCTAGATTGTGTTCTACATGGATTTGCCACTCCCATGGAACCAGCTGCTGAAGATGGATCAACAAAACCTCTTCCTTTCGATAAGTGGCCAGCTGGATCAGTCTCAAGAAAACAAAGTGAAGACAAGGCAAGGTATGCTTTATTTTGCTCAATTTCTCAAAATGAATTTAATCGGGTTAGTGCTTGCAAATTGTCCAAAGATGTTTGGGAAACCTTGGAGACAGCACATGAAGGTACTCCTCAAGTGAGAACCATTAGACTCAATACACTCAAACGTGAGTATGAACTACTAGGTATGAAGAGTGGTGAGACTATCTATGATTTGAGTACTAGAATTCAAAATATTTGCAATACTATGGGAACTCTTGGTTGGACTCCTAGTGATGAGGAGATGGTAAGAAAACTTCTTAGTATTTTACCTAACTCTTGGAATGCCAAGACTTCTATTTTTGATGAACTAGAAAAGAAACCCACATTCTCTCAACTTGTTGGCTCTCTTACGGCATTTGAGTACAAACTCAAAATGGGTGAACCGGAAGTGCAAAAAGTCAAGAGCAACAATGTAGTTTTTGTTAGCAAGGCTCAAGGAGATGGAGAAGACATTGAGTCCTTAGCTCTCTTTGCTAGAAAATTCAAGAAATTTTGGCAAAACGATGACAAGAAGCAAAGGTATCAAGGTGAGTACCCTAACACTTCTAAATCCAAGTTTAAAAATGATAGTGTTGTTTGTTTTGAATGTGAAAAGCCAGGGCATGTCAAGAGTGAATGTCCTAACCTTGAAAAGAAGAAAAAGTTTGAGAAAAGAGGTTTTAAGGATGGGAAGAATTCACGTAGATATCCTAAGAAGGCTCTAAAAGCCACAACTTGGGATAATGATGAGAGTGAAGAAGAAAGCATTCAATCCCAATCGGAAGAAGAAGAAGAGATATCAAACATATGCTTCTTTGCAAATGAATGTGACTCTTCCGATGAAGAAACCGAATTCTCCCTCATGGCTAAGGAAGATAGCGACAATGATTCGGTTAGTGAAAGTACCTACTCTTTTGATGAATTGCAAAATGCTTTTAATGATTTAGGTACACAATTTCAAGACATGTGTAGGAAAAATGCAAAACATGTTAAAGAACTAGATAGCCTAAAAAATGATATTAGTGAGCTAGAAGAGCTAAACAAAGGGTTAACTAGTGAAAACAAATTACTTGAAGATGCATGCAATAAACTCAAAAATGAAAATGCTATTTGTAAAATGTGTGCAAACTCTAGTAAAGAAGTAGCTCTTTTAAATGAAAAGATTAAAACTCTTGAAGCTACTTTAGCAAAATATATTCAAAGTGCACAAAGTCACCAAGATTGCTTAAATGATCAAAAGACTAGTGGTGATAGAAGAGGTATTGGATTTAATAATTCTACTAGCATGAGTAATTCTAAAACTATTTTTGTAAAGGCAAGAAATTGTAACAATGCTAGTTCCTCAAATCACTCACATGATAAACCATTGTATAAATGTAGCTATTGCAACAAAAATGGTCATTTGGCATATTTTTGCTTTATTCGTAAAGGACTTATTTATGCAAAACAAATGTGGGCACAAAAGAGTGCATTTGCTAAGGAAGGACCCAAACGTTTTTGGGTTCCTAAAACTAACTAGTTTGTTTTGTAGTAGTGCCGGAAACCCAATGCGGATCAATGAAATATATTTAGGGTATTCGTGGCACAAGTTGGGTGATGAATCGAAGCTCACCCTTTTGGTAATTTTGGCAATAAATATGATATATATATGATTGATTTTATTGCTAACATTAATCATTTGTTCAAGTATAAATTCTCATAAATTTGGCTAGAAAGAATTGTTCTTGTAGGAATTTAGTTTGAATGGTGGCCCAAGGGAATTACCACCTAAAGCCGCATTGATTTTGATGGGCTTGGCCCGATTGCAAACATTGAAGCTATTCGGTTGAAGTAGCAAGATCTAGACATGTTGAAAAATCGCAATCGGTATTCCTTGAACACTTATTTTTTATGTCAATATTTATTTGATGAATATACGTGTTTTAAATGATTATGTTAGTTATTAAAATTCATAATCATATGTGCTATAAATTGCCGAAAATTATTTTGTTTGCTTGTGCATATACGTGTTTAGTTAGAACTATTTTTTTCTATGCATGTATGCTTTTGTTCATGTGATTGATCATTGAGGAAATCAAATTGATGTGATATTTTTTTTGAGTCAAATGATTAGAGTACTTTTTGGAAGATTTTCTCTTCAAAATCTATACAAATCTTGACCAAACTCTACTAAACTTTGTTTGATCTCTTCGGTTGCATGCGTTGGGCACAAAAGTCAGCGACATTTCATATCCTCGAGTTGTAATTCTCAGACCTTAAGCCGTCAATTTTTTGTTTAAATTGTCCTTCGATTACACCTCTAGAGATATCCAAATTTCCTAAACCGAGAGTCTATCCTTCAATTTCTTTCGGACTTTCAAAATGCTATCGTTTGAAATGAGGATGATGTTGGCAATTTTGGCATTGATGATTTCTCTCTTTGTTTTTCCCTTTCTCATCATGCAAAATTGTCCAAAAAATTTCGATTTGTTCGTTTGCCCCAAGTGTCATTGCCCTCCATGTGATTGCCCTTCGCCTCAATGTCATCTTTAATCACATCCGTGCAACATTTGTATTCCTACTAAGTTTCTATTTTTGAACCTATTTGTTTTTATGTATTGTTTTTTTGTTTGATTAAATGTTGTACTATTCCTTTATGAAGGAATTTTATGTATGCCTGTATTTCTATATGATCTCCATGTTCTAAATGTTCTATATGTTTTATAAAATATGAAAATTTTAGAATAAAAATTCTATTTTTATTTATGCATGTTTATTTAGTCAAATTTATCTTGCAATTATTTGAGTAAATTTGATCATTGAGGAAATGGATAAGGAAAGTGACTTAAGAACGACTGGACTATGTTAAGGATATTTTTGGGAGTTTTGGGAAGTTTACGGAAGTCGATTCGGAGAAGTAAAAACGAAGAAACGGATCAGTTAAGGTCTGGCGGCATACCGCCAGGAACGAAAGCTTCCAAGCGGCATACCGCCAGAAGTGTTTAAGGCATTCTATTCCTTCCTCTTCGTCAGAGACACAAATTTCTCTCTCCTCTTCATTTTTCCAGCAAGCTTTCCCTCTCCTAAACCTCACTTCCCTTAATCAAAACTCACTCAAATCTACTCCAAATTACACCAAATTCGAACCAAACACTCCTCACATCATCCTAAACAAAACCCATACATCAATTTCAGAGATTAAACACTCAAATCCACTCAAATCAGACCCGATTTTTTAAGAACCCTAAAATCCCAAAATTTCGGATTTTTCACCATATCTCAGATTTCTTGTTCTCCATGTCTGAGGAAGCTCTTCCCAAGCGTACTAGGACTGGAAATACGAAGTCCCGTGCTGGGAAACCTCGTGAGCAAGCTGCTGGAGCTTCTTCTTCTCATCCAAGATCAGAGGTTCCTGATTTCTCTTCTGTAGCACGCTCAAATCCTTCGTTCTACATTCCTCCGAACTCCTTCAACGAGTATTTCTTTGTAAGTCAGCGCACTTTCAATCTTTACAAAAAATCCTTTGAAAAGGCTGTTATTACTTGACCTGTTTGGTTTAAGATGGATGATATGATTGAATGTAATTTGCATGCTGTGTTGGAATCTCAAGGATGGCTAAATGCTGTTAGGATTAATCGGAGATATAGTCCCACATTAGTTAAGATGTTTTATGCTAACATGGTTGTGGGAAAAGAGATAAGCAGAAATTTGTTGGATAAAGATTCCGGTACTCTTACCTCTACGGTATTAGGAGTACGTATTTTAGTAGATATGGTTATGATCAACAGGTTATTGGGCACTCCCAATACAGGAGATTGTGTGTACTCTACTCGTGGACCCATTCGGGGTATTATCAACCCCATTGATCAATGGGCAAGTATTTCTATTCATGCTCCTGCAGGTGATCCTATTACTCTTAGGTATTTGGATCCTTTTAAGTTGATTCTCTTCCATCTTATTACTAGATTTGTGCTTCCTAGAGATGGATGTTTAAATGAGATGAATGGATTAGACACATGGGTAATGTGTAATTTGTTGAGGAGAAATGCACTGAATTTGGGGTATCTTGTGCTTAATCATATGGGAAAAGATAGGATTCCCAAGAACAGCACCACTCTAGCTCATCTTCCCTATGCTTACTTGGTGATGATGATTTTGGAAGACCATGGGATTATTGTTCCTCTTACTGATGAGTTCTCTAAAGCGTGTAGAAAGTATGATGCAAATCATATTTTTACTCATCTTCAGCTTCAGGTCTTGGGGGGAAGGCTAAGATATTCTCATGGAGATGGAAAGATTCATGCTAGTGTGAGTCTTGGTGGTGTAGCTGTAGAAGAAGATGAAAATGCTCATGCGGATGAAGAATTTGTGAGAGAGGAAGATCTTGATGAAAATGGAGATGAAGATTCTGATTTTGTGGATCCCGGTCACTTGAATGCTCAAATGAATGATCTTCGGGTTTCGGTGATACGGCCCAAGTGCCTTGGTGAGGCTTGGCCTAGACGTTGGAGCGAGGATCTAGTCTTTGGCTCGGTTGGCTCGGATGGAGGTTTCGCTCGGATGATCCTTGAAGGATTTGTGCGGCTGTTTCGTGGATGATTTGGAGTAAGGCAGCGGAAGGTATTTAGGAAACGATTTTAAGGAAAGCTTTAAGGAAAAGGGAACGATCTTATATATATTCAAGCTCAAGGCTCATCGATTACAAGAGATATGAACAAGCAATCGGAATGGAAAGGCTATGCTTGGATCTAGGATCCTTAGGGAAATAAGGAAGCTAAAGGGGCGTAAGGTTTAAGAGAATAATCTCATTAAACCAACGCTGCCCAAAATAGGAGGCTAAGGCCTTCTATTTATAGGCTAAGTCTAGGTCTAGCTTGGGCGAAAGACAAGTCGTTTGTCTTGGCCGAATGACAAGCTGCGGACTTAAGT
The DNA here is from genome assembly GCA_963691705.1 of Viola odorata. Lineage (NCBI taxonomy): Eukaryota > Viridiplantae > Streptophyta > Magnoliopsida > Malpighiales > Violaceae > Viola > Viola odorata. The sequence continues at coordinate 62,048,329 of OY829540.1, forward strand.
GGGTGACGTGCGGATGTCTTGGTTGGGCGACGGGTCTCTTGTACGGCCTGGACGCTGAACTTAGATGTAGCGTTAAGTGAGGCTAAGGAGCCACTTGCGTCCGAGGCTTTGAGCGATGAAGGGTCTAAAGGGTCCGTGGCTTTGATGCGAGGCCTAGTACGTGGCCGAGGGGCTTGGCAAAGCGAGGCCTTGATGTGGGCTTTCGGCGAGGCTTTGGCCGAGGCCTTGAGTGGAGCTTTGAGCGAGGCCGACACAGTAGCTGGGACCTTGGGTTTGCCATAGGCCGCTGGCATGCACAAGTCGCGGCTCAGGCCTTTGAGGGCGCTCTTGGACTCCGGCTCGCACAAGTCACGGCTCGGATCCTTGAGGCTAAGTCTTGGGGTCTCGGGCTTAGGCCAGGCTTCCCTTAGGGGCTCGTGGTCATTGCTTAGGGGCTCTGAATCAGCACTTAAGGACTCGGGGTTAGTCAAGGTGAGGCTCGGGTCCTCATGGCCGTGACTTAGATAGTCAAGTTTGTCCAAGGCGGGGCTTGGGCCAAAGGGGCCTAGGGCGTGGGCGGGCTGGATCGTATCATCCCCTCCCCCTTTAGAAAGACTCGACCTCGAGTCCAAGTCTTCCTCCCGCCGGCTCATGGTCAAATTCCTTCGCATGACTAGGCATTGGGGCACCTTTACAACTTCGTACTCATCATCGTCCATGCTACCCGCTTCCTCCAAACCCTCCTTCGGGCTGCTCAATTCGTCTTGGTCATCCTCACTAACCAACTCACCGCCCTCCCTCATGACCATAGTCATCCGATTGGGGCACTCGGCCTTTATGTGGCCTTTGCCGCCGCACTTGAAGCAAGTAATGCTTCGAGTGGGCGTCCTAGTGGGCGGGCCATCTGGGGTGGTGTTTGGAGGAGCACTTGGTTGGGTGGCTACGGCTGTTTTGGGTGGGTTTGACCAAGGGGCTATGGTTGGCTTGGTGGTGTTTGGCCACGACCGTTTGTAGGTCGCCGCGGCTTGGGGAGTAGCATTTTGAGAGGGCTTCGAGGCCTTGAGCCTTCGGTTCACTTGTCTTTCAACCTTGGTCGCGAGATGGTGGAGTTCATTGAGGTCGGCATAGGTGTGGAAGTCCAAGGTTTCGGCTATGTCTTGGTTAAGGCCGGCCACGAAGCGAGCCATGGTGGCTTCTGCCGTTTCCCTCAATTCAGCCCTCATGACTAGGGTTAGCAACTCATTGTAGTACTCGTCCACACTCTTGGACCCTTGGCAGTAGCTTTGGAGGCGGATGTGCAAGTCTCGGATGTAGTAGGGCGGGACAAACCTACGACGCATCTCATACACAAGTTCGCCCCATGTGGCCACGGGCCTTATCCCTCCAAGCCGTCGCGTGATCAAGATGCGATCCCACCATTTCACAGCCATGCCGCGTAGCTCTACCACGGCTAGCTTAAGCTTTTTCTCTTCAGAATAGTCATAGCAAGCAAACACTCGCTCCATCTGATTTTCCCAATCAAAATAGGCCTCGGGCCCTTCTTGGCCATCAAAACTAGGGAACTCAAGCTTGGGGTTTCGGTGATCCCCTCCGACTTGCTGATTTCTTAGCCCTCTTCCCCCATTCGGGTCCTCATATTCCGGGTGTCCTAGTGGCTCGAAGGGTGGGTCATTTGGCCGTGGGGGCACGAAGGGCTCGGGTCTAGGTGGTGGCCGAGGAGGCACATAATCGTTGGCCCTATGTAGTGGCAGGTTGGGGTCAGTGTTTCGGTTGGCTTGGACAGTGGTGTCTAGGAATTGGGACACCCTAGGTGGGGGCTCGGAAAGGTGGTGTGTGGGTGGGAGATTGGCAAAGGGGCCCGTGAGTTGTAGGCGGCCAATTAGAGGGCCAATTGTGGCTTCTCTTTCAGCACGGGTTTCGGCAGTGGCCCTTTCTTCCTCAAAGTTGGCTCGGTGTGGGTTGAAGGCGTAATAGTCTATGTCTTGAGGGTTCTTTGGTTGGGTCGTTTGGTGGTAATGGATGGTGTTCTGTTTGTGGCGTTCGGGGTGATGTGGTGGCTGGTATGGCGGGGGTTTAGTGGCTGGTGGAGGCTCATTTTGTGGGGGCGGGCTGGTTGGGGGAAGGACCGTGGCTGGTTGCCTACCAGCGAGGGCTTCAAGCAGCCTAGCAAACCGGGCTTCCTCCCTCAATTCCCTTTGCGCATCCCTTTCGTCCATTAGCGCTATGAGAGTCGCTATGGTCGACTGGGGCACGGCCACCTCTCGGCCTCTCCTCGGGCCACCCTCATTAACTGACTCATTGGAGCTAGCCGAATGGGCACGGCTGTGAGTCATGACTTAGCGGTACTGCACAGTGAACAAAGCAAGGCACACAAGGCCACCAAACAGCAAGGCCACAATATTCAAATAAGCAAGCACGGAGATGCTAGGTGTGGCTCGGATGTTGTACTTAGGCGCACACTTAGACTCGGAAAGGGACTGGTTTGAGGGACGCGGAGTTGTGTTTGATAAGCGTTGGTGATAAGTGGGAAATGTTTAAGTGATATGAGCTGTTGTGTTTCAATGATTGATAAGCAAGTGCGGTGATAAGAGCAAGTGTGTTTATCATGGAGGGAGTATAAGCATGTGCGGTTATAAATGATGAGCTAAGGAAACTTTATAGTATTTTAGGGTTGGGGCCGCCGGGTGCACATGCAAGGATGACTCACCTAGGTGACTCACGCAAGAAGACAAAAGTGCTAGTTGTCACTTGCTGCCGTTTTAGAGAAGAAGTTAAAACTCTAAGAACACCAACTCGGTTTTGCATGAAAGAGATGAATATGGACAGATTTAATCCAACAAAAACACCTAATATTAAGAACCAAGCGTTTAAGATGGATCAAACAAGAAAAATGGCTAGAAACTCAAGAAAAACCCATATGACCGAAAATGATTAGAATGACTTGGGACTGATTTTCAACCGTGGAAAATACCTCAAAATAAAGGAAATGCAACCGTGAAGACAAGCTGGGCTCCGCTACCACATGATACGGCCCAAGTGCCTTGGTGAGGCTTGGCCTAGACGTTGGAGCGAGGATCTAGTCTTTGGCTCGGTTGGCTCGGATGGAGGTTTCGCTCGGATGATCCTTGAAGGATTTGTGCGGCTGTTTCGTGGATGATTTGGAGTAAGGCAGCGGAAGGTATTTAGGAAACGATTTTAAGGAAAGCTTTAAGGAAAAGGGAACGATCTTATATATATTCAAGCTCAAGGCTCATCGATTACAAGAGATATGAACAAGCAATCGGAATGGAAAGGCTATGCTTGGATCTAGGATCCTTAGGGAAATGAGGAAGCTAAAGGGGCGTAAGGTTTAAGAGAATAATCTCATTAAACCAACGCTGCCCAAAATAGGAGGCTAAGGCCTTCTATTTATAGGCTAAGTCTAGGTCTAGCTTGGGCGAAAGACAAGTCGTTTGTCTTGGCCGAATGACAAGCTGCAGACTTAAGTGGGTGACGTGCGGATGTCTTGGTTGGGCGACGGGTCTCTTGTACGGCCTGGACGCTGAACTTAGATGTAGCGTTAAGTGAGGCTAAGGAGCCACTTGCGTCCGAGGCTTTGAGCGATGAAGGGTCTAAAGGGTCCGTGGCTTTGATGCGAGGCCTAGTACGTGGCCGAGGGGCTTGGCAAAGCGAGGCCTTGATGTGGGCTTTCGGCGAGGCTTTGGCCGAGGCCTTGAGTGGAGCTTTGAGCGAGGCCGACACAGTAGCTGGGACCTTGGGTTTACCATAGGCCGCTGGCACGCACAAGTCGCGGCTCAGGCCTTTGAGGGCGCTCTTAGACTCCGGCTCGCACAAGTCACGGCTCGGATCCTTGAGGCTAAGTCTTGGGGTCTCGGGCTTAGGCCAGGCTTCCCTTAGGGGCTCGTGGTCATTGCTTAGGGGCTCTGAATCAGCACTTAGGGACTCGGGGTTAGTCAAGGTGAGGCTCGGGTCCTCATGGCCGTGACTTAGATAGTCAAGTTTGTCCAAGGCGGGGCTTGGGCCAAAGGGACCTAGGGCGTGGGCGGGCTGGATCGTATCAGGTTCACTCTCGGATAGATCATTTAAGAGACGAATTGAGAGCTGACTTCAACTCTCGTATGGACAGCTTGGAAGCCTACAATCGGGATATGTTCCAAGTGATTTTGAGTCGTCTTCCCTATCATCCTCCTCCTCCTCAATGATCACATTGTCTTATCTAATTGCACTTCTAGATTTTCTTTAGTTGTTTTAAGAACTAATATGTATTTATGTTGGATAATCTTGTTTATGTTTGACATTGGTTGGATAATTGTTGTGACAATTTCTTTATGAAGTAACTTTGATGTGTTTACTCTCTTATCTCTTATATTTCATCCATGATTTAGTTTTGGCAATGTTATATATTTGTTTGGATTGATATATTGATACATTTGTTTGATTTGTTTGACCATTAGAGAAATGCATTATAAATGATTTCATTCTTGATAAATCCTTTAATGATCATCTTTTTCTTTTTTTTAATCCATTTGAGTATAAATTCAGATATCCTCTCTTTATTTTTATCTTGATATTTATCTTTGGATTGGATAATTGTTTGATACTTTGGATTTGATCTTTGTTGCTCCTTTATTACTCCTTGTATGATCTTATTTGGCCTTCCTTACTTTATTTACCCTTTTTGCTAATGACAAAGGGGGAGAATAAGTTAAGGGGGAGAAGCTTATATCAAAGGGGAGAATAATTTTGGGAGAAAGGTAAGATTAAGGGGGAGCAAAACTTTAAATCTTTGCCATGCTCTATGTGCAACTAATGTTTTATGTAGGGGGAGCATCTATTTGGCAAAGATAGGAGATGTAAGTTTTCTCCATTTAACTTCAATTTCAATTGCTAGTTTAAATATGTTTTGATATTAGTTTGTGGTTGTCATCATCAAAAAGGGGGAGATTGTTAGCCCAAGGGCAACTTACTCTTGTTTTGATGATTTTAGACACACAAACTAATTAATAATACTAATGTAATTTGAAGTTAAAGTGTGTGTAGTTTGCGACGAACAAGCAAAAGAGGCAACAAATCAAGATATCGCAAGCTCAAGATCAAGTGTACATTAGGGCTATAAAAATGTAAGTATGATTCTAATTAACACTTGATCTATGTTCAAAATACCTCAAAGAAAGTTTTCAAAAAGGTTTTGTACGAAAACAAGTTTTAAATCTCGAGTTATGGGACGTTTTGTTCCCGGCGGCATACCGCCAGGAATGGGTTGTGTCTGGCGGCATACCGCCAGACAGGGGAATTTTAATTCCCTCCGAAGCGAAGCTAGCGGCATGCCGCCCCAGCTCCTTCGTTTCTGGCGGCATGCCGCCAGAGCCCAGGAAGACGCGCCAACAGCTATTTTCTCCACTTCCAACGGCTAGTTTTGACCCCATACTCCCTTGTCCGAACCTCTACTCTTTCTACACTATATATACTCATCCTAGATGAGTCTATTGATAACAAGGAACAACAAGAAAGCTCATACAAACATCAAAACACAAAATCTCTTTTGCAAACCCAAAGATTCAAACATTCTCTTTTATGCAAGTTTCTCTTCAAGGATTTCAAATATTCTTGCATACATTTCTGGGTTTCTTTGGCTTTCTTCTTAAGGTAACTTTGAGGTATTCTTGTTCATTTATTGGTGTTGATTATTGAATCATACATAGTTTATTTGTACACCAATTTGTGTTGCCATTTAACAAATCTCTTGTCAAGTAATCTTGATTGTAATAGGTTGTGATTGAGCCCGGAAAAATCACAGTGTAAGGTTTATTGGTTGAGCCCGCAAAAACCAAGGTGAAAGGTTTATTGGTTGAGCCCGGAAAAACCAAGGTGTAAGGTTTGAGTTGAACCCGTAAAAACTCAAGGTAAATAACGAAGTGTTCGTTGTTAGAAAATCCTAAGAGGAGGACTCTTAGGTAGTGGAGTACAATTCATTGAGGAATTGGAACCACTATATATCCTTGTATTTTTACATTCTATTTCCGCACTCATATTCCTTACATTTTGTGTTAGAATTTTATTTGCCTATTCACCCCCCCTCTAGGCCGTTTATCACCTTTAACCTGAAAATCATTAGCAGTAGGGGAAAAAATGCCTTGACCAGGACATGCTTTGAGATAGCGCAGAACATGCATACAAGCATCAAGGTGTGGTTGGCGGGGAGCTTGCATAAATTGGCTGAGAATTTGGACAGCAAATGCAGTATCTGGTTGACTGATAGTGAGATAAATTAGGCGACCGATGAGCCGACGATATTGGCTAGAATCTTCCAAAATATTACCACAATCAATAGAGAGATAATGTTGCTGTGGAATAGGGAAAGACGCGGGCTTACAATCGAGCATTCCAGTTTCCTCCAAGAGATCAAGAGCATACTTGCGTTGGCATAGGAAAATCCCCTGAGGAGAACGAGCAACTTCCAAACCAAGGAAGTATTTGAGCGGACCAAATTCTTTGATGCGGAAGCGATTGTGGAGATAACACTTGATTTCTTTGATCATGGACCCATCATTTCCAGCAATGACCACATCATCGACATAAACCAAGAGAACAATGAAGGATGAGCCTTGTGTTTTGGTGAATAGGGAGTGATCAGCTTTAGATTGGATAAAACCAAATTGTTGTAAGGAGTTTGAGAACTTTTCAAACCACTTCTAAGAAGCTTGCTTTAAACTATATAGGGATTTTTGAAGTTGACAAACACGAGTATCACCTAGTTTAATAAATCCTAGAGGGGGAGACATGTAGACCTCCTCTTGCAAGTCTCCATGAAGAAAGACATTGTTAACATCTAACTGGTGAAGCTCTCAATTCTTAGCTGCAGCGACCGCCAACAAACAACGTATGGTAGTTAATTTGGCAACTGGGGCAAAGGTTTCAGTATAATCAAGGCCTTCAACTTGACTGTATCCTTTAGCTACAAGCCTCGCTGTATAGCGCTCAATAGAACCATCAACTTTATACTTGACTTTAAATACCCATTTTGAACCAATAGGCTTCTTTCCCGGTGGTAAAGGTTCTAACCTCCAAGTTTGATTTTGTTCTAAAGCAGAGATCTCTTGAACCATTGCTTCATGCCATTTTGGATCCTTAACAGCCTCTGAAAAAGACTTGGCTTCATTGTGACTAGAGATGGCTACAAGGAAAGCTTTATGAGTCAGAACAAAACATGTATAAGATAAACCACAAGAAATAGGATAAGGTTTACCAGAAGAAACTGAATTGGAGACAGGCGGTGGTGGCTCAACTACTCCAGGAAGAGTGCAGACATAGTCTTGTAAGTAAGGTGGAGGTCTTCTTTCGCGTTGAGGATGTGAATCAAGAGCAAGATTTGATTAATCATGAACATTGGATGACAAGTCCATAACGTCAGGGACATTGTTAGGTTGGTTTTGTGAGTGGGCTGATTGTGTAAGGGTTTCATGCTGCAAGACATCATTATATGTGTCCGCAATGGGCAAGGGTACAACAGTAGGAGAAGATGTAGATGTATCAATCAATTTGAATGGGAAGTGTTGCTCATAGAAAATGACATCTCTAGAAACAGATATTGCATGCAACTCTAAATCATAAACTTTATAACCTTTTTGTCCGTGTGGGTAACCAAGGAAGATGCATGGTTTTGAACGAGGTGCAAATTTATCTCTGGAGTTGGATTTCTCATGAACATAGTAAAGACACCCAAAGACACGCAAATGTGAGTAAGAGGGAGGTTTTGAAAACAACACTTCATATGGACTTTTCTTTGACAAGTTTGGTGTGGGAGTGTAATTAATTAAGTAAGCTGCTATTAATACACATTCCCCCCAAAACTTAATTGGTAAGCTAGCTTGAAAACGAAGTGCAAGAGCTACCTCTAATAGATGACGATGTTTGCACTCTACGATGCCATTTTGTTGTGGGGTGTTTGTGCAAGAGGTCTGGTGAAGGATACCATTTTGTTGGAAGAATTCAGACATTAGCCCAGCTTTAAACTCTTGACCATTATCACTCCTAACCTGTTTAATGGCACATTTAAACTGATTTTTGACCATGGTATGGAAGATAACAAAGTGTTTGTATGCATCAGATTTGTGTTTAAGGAGAAAAACCCAAGTACATCGTGAACAATCGTCAACAATAGTGAGAAAGTATTGTGCACCAGAAATGGATGGAGTCCTATACGGCCCCTAAAGATCACAATGTACTAAATCAAAAGGATTTTCAGATTTATGAAAACTTAAAGGAAAGACATTTCGAGTTTGCTTGGCACAATGACAAACATCACAACAATTATTTAAATTCTTAAGAGGAGAACTAGACAGATGAGAAATTGAGGACAAACGATCAAAAGAAGGGTGACCTAAACGCTCATGCCAAAGGTTGAGAGTCGAAATAGAGGAAGCCGCAACAATAAGTGGAATGTGGAGCCTCTTGAAGTAATATAAGCCATCACGCAATTCACCCGTTCCAATCAGTTTCTTCATGACTAGGTCCTGTAAGATGCAAAAGGTGGGAAAGAAAGTCACAGAACAATTCAAATCTTTGGTCAGCCTACTTACTGAGAGTAGGTTGCATGTAAAAGAAGGGATACACAAGACATTGTTCAGCATAATACTGGAAGAAAGTAAGGTTTGACCATAAGAATGTACACACAAAGTGGAACCATCAGGCAGTCTAACAGGTAAGAGATTTTGTGCAGATTTTTTGTTAACCAAGGATGAGTCTTTAGAAATTAAATGATCTGAAGCACCACTATCTATAATCCAATCAGAAGAGTAATAGGAAGAGTGACTGATCTTACCAACAAAATTAGCGACACTATTATGTGAGAGCAAAGACACAATTTGATCATATTATTCTTGGGTAAGGGTGAGACTACCAGGAGGAGGATTAGATGGTGGAGTTGGCTGATTCGATTGATCCACTTGGGCAATATTGGCTGAAATAGGCTCAAGTTAATCTTTTGAAGGTTTGCCTCTGTGTGTCCAGCCTATAGGATACCCAACAATCTTATAGCATTTTTGCTTTGTATGTCCCATCCTTGAACAATGCTCACACCAGGGTCTGTTAGACCCTCTAGGATTGGGTTTGCTCCCCGGTCTTGTGAGGAAAGAACCATCAACAGTATATTTTGCAGTGAAAGCTGCTGCCTCAATGGGTTGCGATCGTGTAGCAATGACATTTTGTTGTTTTTCCTCCTTAGTTACAATAGCATATGCCTTGCTAACAGAAAGGAGAGGCTCCATATTCAGTATATGAGATCGTATCATTGCATATTGATCACTCAACCCTATAAGAAACTGATGAACTTTCTCCATGTCCCTCTCTGCCAAAAGTATCTTTGCTGCACCACACGTGCATAGTGGTATGGCTGAGTAAGTGGCAAGTTCATCCCCCAATCCTTTCAACTTTGTGAAGTATGCTGCTACTGACAATTCCTTTTGTTGCGCAAGACAAATATCCCTTTTTAACTCATGGATTCGTGGAATATTTCCTTGCGAAAAACGTTCCTGCAAGTCATTCCACATCTCGCGAGCAGTATCTGCATAGGCAACACTATCATGCAATTCAGGAACCAAAGCATTAAAGATCTATGAGATTACCATAGAGTTGCAGTTGTCCCATGCTTGTGCTTCTGGCTCTTTCGCATCAGGCTGGGGCAAGGTCCCATCAACAAAACACAACTTGTTTTTAGCTCGGAGTGCATTCATCATCGCTCGTCGCCAAGTTGGATAATTTTCTCCCTTGAGGAGACATGACACAAGAACAATCCCTGGACTGTCAGATGAACTCAAGGTATAAAAGGAAGAAGCCAAAGTTTTAGAGGAAGGTTTTTCTGTCATGGTGACTAGAAAAACGGAAGAAGACGGCTAGGTTTAGTGACCCTCTCCGCTACCATGTAAAAATTGATAAGGCTTAATTTTATTCCTTCAGAAATACACATATATATATACAAGGTGTATTGAATAGGATACTGATAATTATTTCCTATATACGTAAATAAATACCAGATCAATCTAATTGATTCCATATCAATCTAATTAATTCCAATACCTATGGTGAGAAAAAACAGAATCTAATCCATTACAAACCCTAAGTATTCAAGCTCGGACAACAGCCCTTGTAATCCACCTCAAATCTCATAACCAACATCATATTGTAGTTTTGTATTGTAATCATGTTGTGTTTGGTCTCGTCCTCGTAACAAGCAAAAAAAAAGTGATATTAAATTAATTTTTTTTCAGTCTCTATAGGTATTCCTTACTCCTTTAATTAAAACACTAATTATATCTGATCATTAATCTAAAATAAGTGGTTCTTTTACATAGTTTTCTAAAAACTAAAAAAAAAACCGCCTTATAAGCTAAGCTAGTGGTATTTGCTTAGCTATTCAATTTTTGTTGAACTTCAATAGCCTAAGTATTAAATTTAAGAGTCATGAGAATCATGAAATCTACGTTTCGATTATTATCAATCTTAAAATTATTTTTGTTCTAGACGATATCTCTCCCATTTGTTATCTTGGAAGAGAGTGAAATTGTAACTTGTATTGTCAAGTTGTTCAATGGATCCTATCTCCTTATCTCCGGTGCACAAAATTCCATCATGTTTTTTTTTTATAGAATAGAAGGGGTGGTAAAACGAACGAACGGACGTTCATGAACCAAGTCCGTTTAGTCCCAGAAATAAATGGGACAGACTAGTCTCAACTCATTTAATAAACGGACGAACTAAACCCGTCCATCTAAATTAGCCGGGTTCGGACGGGTTCCCGTCTAAATAATTCTTTTTTGAAAAATTAATTTTTTTTACAGAAATTAAAAAATATTTTTTTTTAATTTATTATTCTATTTGGCATTTATTTTTTTTAAAAAAAACAAAAAACAAAACATATCACTCTTCTTTCTTTTCTGTTCCTTCTTTTCTTCATTTCCTTTTCTTAACATTTTTCTACCATTCTTTTGAATTGTCACAGAAGATTCTGACCAACAAGTGCAATTTTACGGTAAATAAAAAATTAATTAGCAATTGAAATCTTAAATGAAAAAGTTAAAAAAAAAATTAATATGCATTATCTTCTTAATTCACATTATCCATAATTTTTCTGGATATTCTATATATGCCAAAAGTATTTATGATGATAATAATAGAGTAGTGGAAAGTGGAGGCAGAGGCGGGATAGATGGAAGAGTGGTGGCTTGGAGAGGGAGGAGATGGAGGTGGCGGTGGCAGTGGTTATAGGAAGGAGGAGGTGGTGGAAATCGAGGAACCAGTGGTTGTGGTGAGGTAGGAAGGAAGCGGCGGCGATGTCGATTGTTGAGTACATCGAGGCGGAGGAGATGTAGAAGAAGGTGTTAGAAACAAAACCTAATTTTATAATTAAAAAAATATAATGCCACGTAGGATAATAAATTAAGAAAATATGTTTTTTAATTTCTATAAAAAAAATCAATTTTGTAAACCCAATTAAAAGAAATATAGGGACCTCAGGGTTCCAATGCAAATCGCCACCCCTAAGTTCAGCTGTTAGAAAATTAAAAAAATTATAAAAATTATAAAAAAAAAATGTGGTAAAAAAAAATTAAATAATAAACGGATAGACGGGAATCCGTTGGGTTTGTCTCATCTATCTATATATATATATATTTTTTTAAATTAAATAATATGGTAAAAAAAATAATAATAAACGGACAAACGGTCGAGTTTATCCCATCTATCTATATATATATAATGGGATGAGTTTGACCCGACTCGTTATCAATATTCCGTTTAAATTTCGACAGACATCCGGCATGTATATTGCCATCCCTAAATAGAACACATCCTATACGCAAATTGGAAAAGAAATGTGTCCTTTTCTCCTAGTAAACACGACATAAGTTTTCCTGAAACCGTAGTCAACAGAAAGTCAATAATTATTTTCTAATACTTTTCAAGTTTTATAACAATCACATTATTTTATTTTATTTGTCCAATGATCTAGTGATGTTCTGTGCTTGTCTTTTTTGGGAGAAATTGGTTCCATACGTTACTTTTTTAAATTTTAGTTAATTTTATTTGTTTTTTTAGTTAATTTCGATTTTAGATGTTATACTCGTTAGTTTAATTAAATCTCAACCGTCAAAAAAATGACTGACGATAATAAACTTCTATTAACTATCATTATTTTATCGTTTTCCCTAATAAAAAGGCAGATAGATTTTTTTAAAGTAAAACTATAAAAATGAATTAAAAATATTTTTTTTAGAAAAAAGAAAAAAATATTTGAAATTTTTTTTTAAAAGGTGAGAAAAAAATTTATTTATAAATGATGAAGACCTAAGGGGAGACATGTTTAGACCCTAAAAGACCTAAGGGGTCCGCAGAGGTTTCGTACAATCCGTTTTAGTATTTGAATATCAATCTATATCTTACTCCTGGACTTGAGACCTTGTACCTCTGTCCTTCTTCTCGGAGGAGTTGCAAGCATATGACAATAAAATCATGTTTATAACCTGGAAAAAAGCTAAACATTTATAGAGAGTAGTTTTTGGAGGATTGCATAGCACCAAGAAAACAAACACAAATCTGGGTAAGGCAAAGGCAAATTGAGTGAGAAATTTCACAATACCCTTTTTCTGCACATAAAGAGATCAACTTTCCATTAAAACCAGATAAACCCAAGTCATGAAAGAATCCGCGTAAATGACCCGTTACCATCTTTGACTTCTCACTCGTTTACTCATATTAGGCAAACAATCAAAATCAAAAGGAAACGTCATAGTAAATGCACAAAATGCCATAATCTTCCAAAAACGGGGACATCAATCCAAAACCTTGTGAAAAAACCAACACCAAAAGGTCCCTCCACCCCACTATTCTCACTAATTCAACACCACGAGACAACTTATTGCACCATGTCTCTTCTTCTCTTTCTGTGAACCACAATCCCCTATTTCCTCTGTTTTTTGCTCTGTTCTTGTGAAATGGGGTTTCACAGTAGAAAACAACTTTCTTCAAAGCAGAGATTCTTTGTGGACGCACCTCTTCCTTGCGATAAGCCGGTAGTCGATGCTGTGCCTTATCCTCCGGATCCTCTTGCTGTTGATCGTCAAAAGATCGAACCTTTCAGCAGCTACACCGTTTACTTCTTTCTTGTAGGTGGAGTTACCCTTCTCCTTTGCCTACTTGCAATAATTCTCTTTTCTAAACGGAGAAACGCAAGGAGGACAAGGATTTCACCAATCTTTTTTGGTGCCCGAGAAGACTATCTTGGTGAAGATGAAGGTCCAGAAATCGAGCACCCAATATGGTATATCAACACCGTTGGCCTCCACCAAGTGTTGATCGATTCAATCACAGTCTTCAAGTACATGAAAGATGAACGTTTGACAGAAGGAACAGAGTGCTCTGTTTGCTTGAGTGAGTTCCAAGAAGATGAAAGCCTCAGGCTTTTGCCCAAGTGCAGCCATGCTTTTCACTTACCTTGTATTGATACTTGGCTATCATCTCACAAGAACTGTCCTTTATGCCGCGCCCCAATTGTCTGCGACAGCTTCTATGCTAAAATCGCGTTACCTGAGCTGAATCTTAGTAGCACTGATTCGACTTCAAGGGAAGAGCCCCAGATGGGGAATTTAGTAAATCATGGTGGGCTGATTATGAGCTATCAAGTCGGTGAGGATGGAACTAGTGAGGTGAGAGATGAGGATGGTATGGCTCGTGTATCGCCAATTGGTGATCAAGCACATCCTGCAAATCCAGACATGAATTTAACTGAATCAGTCTTGAGGAATGATTCTGAGGTTCAAGGAGATTTGTTTAATAACAATAGTAGAGAAGCAGAGGTAGAAATGGTACCTGTGAGGAGGTCTGTATCTTTGGATGACTCTTCTGCTTCTGCAATTTATAATGTTTTAGCTAATGTTGCTCCTGGAAAAGAAGGAAACTCAGATTCTCTGTTAGTCCTACAAAAGTCATTGAGATCGAAGAATGTCACGAAGCGAGGAGGCAGTGGAACTGTGAGCATTGGCAAACTGATGAGAAGTTCTTCATTGCAGAAAGGTCCGATTTCAATGAAGAGATCATTCTCTTCTAGTTGGAAGCGATCACCATCTTCCAGACATGACAGGAGTAAGAGCTCCATCCATTCCATTTGAGCACATTTGCAGTAAGAATGAGAACGAGAATTATATGCTTGAAGAAGTAATTGTCTTCAAGATGTTTAAATCTAAAGTTTAGGGTTTTGATCTTGCAGTGAAAACTAAAGTGCAGAACTTATCCTATGTTATTATATTAATTTAAGGATTTAAAACAATAAACTAGTATCCTTATCATTTATGTTATTCTGTCTTTAACAATCGTATTCCTGGCTAAGTTATGTCAAAAATTGTTAAATTTCTTCTGATATCTTGCTTGAAAGTTGAAACAGAACCTTAATGAATTCCTGAAACTTCAATCTAAAATGCATTTTGGTACCTGTAAAATTAGGGCTAATAATACCTCCCACAAAATAGAGAGGCATAAGTCCTCAATTGTAGCAGTAACTTTGTATGTTAAGTATCAAAAGAAAACTCGTCACTGAGCTTGGAAAAAAAATGCTAGTAGATTCGTTGTCCATCCGATTCAATGGCAAAGTACTGGTACAGAGTTCGAGTTCCATCTTCGCCTATCATAAACACACACAAAAACACTCTACAGATAACATTTTTTTAGTTCCTCCGAGTATCATCTCAATTAAGACTAATTCCGTTCGAGTTCTATCGGACCTTCAATGGATGATAACTCTCCCAACATAACTCTACAAATACATTATTAGGTGTAAATGATGTCATAGCTGCAAGCCTTATGGATATAAACTTAAAAAAATACAAGAATCAAACTAGGACAACTAGCACAACTTAATCGACACAAAAGCAAAATCACAGAAAGTGAGATTTGATGCTTCAAAAGTATCTTTGCATTGTATCATATAGAAAGTAAGATCAATGCACCTAATTGCCAAGTAAACAAACACTTGCATTGTAACTAAGCCTTAAGCTTTAAACGTCACCAATGAAACGATTACTATCGCGAATATGGGTATTAAAAGAACTAGATTGAGCAAAGAAAACAAATAAGAAATCGTGATAAGAGAGTTCAAAGAACCAAGATGTATAATCAAGGGAAGTGTAAAACCATTAAGGTTCATCATAAATACTCCATGACAGTTCTCAACTTCTTAAAGATTACAGGGAGAGATTTATGAGAAACCAACTCATACTGCACCACATCCGTCCCCTTACTTACTCTGGACTAGGAGGATTCAAACCAAACAGCACACACTTACCTTCGTTATTTTTTGAAAGATTCAATGCTTCTTCATAGAGCTTTAACAAACCAGGAGCGTCATCCTCATAGCAGGTCACAAACTTCTCCAAGAACTTCTTTTCAGAATGGTAAAACACTGCATGTAAATTAATAGCTTTCTTAATCAAACCCTTAGACAACAAAGCTCTAATAACTGAACACCTTGGAATAATCCTCTTCCTCAAGCTCATAGCAACAAGTTCTGGACGTCGAATTATACGTGAAGACTCCCAACCCATTTCATTGACGAGAAAATCCATCGTAGCCATTATGTTTTCTGTGGATAACCCGAGAAGCACTGGAAATTTTACAACGGCAGAAAAAATGTCTCTCTCAGACAATCCCCAATGTTTAAATGCATTCTCCTGGCTCTTCAATGTTGATTCCCTCAAGCCACACTTCATACTGATTGCCACAACAAAACTAATATTCAAAGGATTGATACCCATTGTTTCACTTCCTTCACAACATTTTTAAGCTGATGATTGTTTGCAATGAGTGTGCTTGGGTGGTTGACAAGTATATACTGGATATTTGACATGGGGGTCCCATAATGTTGCAAGATGGCTACATTTGTTCTTATACAGGGTTGGGAACAACATGAGAAAATATAAGGACAGCGCCTGATAGCAGTGATAAGTTTACCATCTGAACCAAGAAACGACTTCAAGAATTCAAAACTTGGAATTATATTATCATTCAAGCTAAGGCCCAAAATACTGCTTTTCCTAGAAAACACTTTCAAAAGTTGAGTTCTTGAGAAGCCCTTTGAATAGAAAAACTCAAATTTGGGCAAAAGAAGTTTTTCTGGATCGGTGCATTGCAATAACCACGAATGCCCTTTCACAAGTTTACCTATCAGGGATTTGGAAAAACCCTGGTTCTTGAAGAAGTTAATAACTTTGTCAGGCTTATCTGGGATTTTGAAGGAGTTAATAACTTTGTCAGGCTTATCTGGGATTTTGAAGGTGAAACGTTTGGAAACAGACAAAGCAGATTCCGGAGACAATCCACATGAGTTTACAAGGTAAGACACTCTGAACAGGTCTCTCTCATCGGCCTTTGTATCACTTGATGTGTATCTGAGTGACAACCACAATGGCGGATCAATGTGAGGCAACAACAGATTATGGGTACTTGAATTAGTACTTAACAAAGCAGGTCTCACATGGAGTAGCGACTTACAAAGCAAATTTCTGCTCATTTCCCCCCTATAACCTCTGATTAAAAACAACAACAAGTATATCTTCATTCTTCAAATGAAACAAAGTCATAAAAGAAACAGAGAAGAATTTACTCGAATAAAGTAACATAAACAACACAATGAAAAGGAGTTTATTAACTAAAACTGCCAACCTTTAAATTACTCCATGATCTACATCTGTTGTAACTACAAAACCCAGTTCCAGACAGGGTCTTGTGGGATTTAATTTTGGAATGACTTGATTCTGTAAGACATCAAGGACTGAGTGAACGAACATTTCTTCTTCCTCTTTTTTTGTTTTGTAAAAATGGAACGAAAGGAAATCAGAAATATAGATATAACATTATTTTCAAGCTAATAACTTTACAAAGGAATAATAAAACTATAATAACTGAACATCTATGAAAAAACCTCCTTTCCAAGCATATAGCAACAAGTTATGGATGTCGTCAAAAAACACATGGAAGAATCCCAACCATTTCATTGACCAGCACCATAGTAGCCATTATATTTTTTGTGGATAACGATAAAAATCTTTAATGCCGATATCCATTCTCTTTGCTATCCTATGTTGATTTACAAAGGTAGAAAAGATGTATCATTCTCAGACAATCCTTAATGTTGATATCCATTCTCTTTGCTATTCTATGTTGATTTACTCATGGAGCACTTTCCATGATTGGCATTACATAACTAACTTTTAAAGGGATAATAGCCATTATATTCAGTTCCTCTGCAAAAGATTTAAGTCAATGGGGGGGTTTATAACAAAAACATTCTTGGATGGTAGACAAGTATATAGTATAATGGATATTCAACTCTGGGGCGTCATATTCCTACAGGATAGTTACATTGGCCACAATACAGATAGATAATCACAAGAGAATATGGGACGCCATTTCATAGCAGTAATAACTTCATGTGGATCAATAAACGCGGAACTCTACAGTCCTTCAAGCCATAGTAGTGACTCTAGTACACTATAGTTCCAAAACGACAGTTCTTGACAAGCCCTTAGAATTGGGAAAGTAAAACAAGTTCAGGAAAAGAGCTTTCTTTCTTCGGCCGGCCTTTCACAGCCTTAAATATATGAGATTTGGAGAAATCTGAGTTCTTCATGACGGTAATAACTGTCAGGTTTAAGGTGAGACGTATGAAATTAAACAGATGAAGCATAGTTTATAACAGACAAAGACAACCCCCAAGAGTTTAACAAGGTAAGACTATAGACAGGTGTTTTTCGTCGGACTTTGCACTGCTTGATATGTATATAAAGCGAAAACAACAATTATAGACAGGTGTTTTTTCGTCGGACTTTGCACTGCTTGATATGTATATAAAGCGAAAACAACAATGGTGGATCATTTTCAACATGGAGCAGCGACTAACAATGGGAAATTCCACTCTTTTTTTCCCACCCACTAATAAAAAAGAAAAAGAAAACCTAAAACAGATTACTATTCTTGAAATGAAACAAATTCACAAGACGAAAGAGAGCAGCAGAATTAACCCCCGAATCGACAAAAATAAACAACACAGACGAATACGAGTTCTAATTATTAGAAAGTACTAACCTTTTTAAGTTACTCCGTAACCTATAAGGATTCTTGATTTACTCCATAACACTGTTCAGGTTGCGGGGTCGTCTGGGATTTTAGTTTTGGAGTGACCGGCTAGTTCTCGTGGGAATTCCGGAAGCAGGTGGTTAAAAATGGAATCAATGCAACCACAAACTGAACACCAAATTACTAGGAACTTTTATTTATTCTTTCACAAAAGACAAATTGACCACTACATTTTTCAAAAATTCTATATTTAGTCACTGAGTTTTACATTTGAATAAATTGACCACCCAATTTATAAAAAATAAGATCAAATTAGTCAAATTAGCTACTTCTTAAAAAAAAAACAGTTGTTTATTTAGGCTAAAAAAATCGTTTGTAATTAGTATTCGTGTTTATTTTTTCTAGGCGGTTAGTTGGTGTTTATTAATTATAACTTTCATATTTCTCATAAGTTATAAAATCTAATTCAATCAATTTAAAGTAACTTAATTTTATAATGGTCAATTTAAAGTGAAATAATTAATATAGTGAAAAGAAATAATTAGTGGAGTGTGGATTCGACAATCTGGATTGCGGCAAGCAGAATTGAAGGAGGAGCTGTAAAAAGATGGAAGAAATTGGGAGATGAAGGCAGAATTGAAAAGTAGACAAAACAATTGCATTGGAAAAGGAAAACGACATTTAAAGGTAGCTAGAGGAAAAATGTCTCAAAGGACATCATTTTGAGAATGATGGGAGTAATAAAGATGAATTCCTTTCGTGGCGTTACTTTAAACTAAAGATGGATACCCTTCCAAATGGAGATGCCTTCAAAAGGGACAACTATTTCTTATTAAAATGGGTAAATATCTTTAACATTATTCACAGTTTAATATAATTCAACCACACCTGATTTTTAAAAATTCCAATTAATTATGTATATATTATGTGTGTTTGGGGTTATATTAAAAATTTCACTAGAGATAATAATTTACTCGTAAATTAGACCTAATAAATAGGAAAATTGTTCGGGACACACTTTTTAAAAAGGTTAAAGGCTTTAACATTTTTAAAAATTTTGATTTTTTTCTAAAAAAAAGAATAATATATAATAAAGTATTACATAAAAATAATTAAAATTTATCGGTAAAATATAGAAACAATTTTTTATTTTTTATAGACGGGTGAGATTAAAAAATAGAATAGTCAGTTTATAATAAACTGCTATAAACTAATTTTAAGTAAATCTTATATATTTTCGCTGGGCCAGCCCTCGGGTCCGATAAGTAATCCGACTGATTGGGTTTTTAAATGAAAGGCCCAACTAACGACGGCTCAATGTACAGGTGAGTTGTTTGTGAGTTAACCGAGTTGACGAGTTAGGTTAAATTTTCACACCTATTAATTTAAATAGGCGGAGCAAAAGATCAATTGAGATCATGAGGTGAGACACCACCAGCCGCCACCGCTGCAGGTAGAGCGAGGAGGAGCCTCCTCTATGTGGGTCTCTTTTGGTCGCTACAGATGAGTTCCTTCTGGTTCTGTCTGCACATTCCATGTGTAAAAAAAAAAAATGAATACTTTTGTTACTTTCTGCTATGTAGATGTAGTAAATAACTTGTTTAATCTGTAAATGGGTTTTTGTTTTTATGATTTTTTTTGTTTAGGGTGGTGCTAATGTTATAAGGTGGCCAATTAGCCAATCACATACTTATAGCCAATTTCTGGCTGTTGTTTTATTGTGTGAATGGTCAGTAAGCTCACCGAGAGTAGATCTCTGTTGCTGGCATTTTGATGGTGAAAAATTGAATTCTGGTTCCACCGTCTTGCCAGCAACTACATTTATTTCATCTTCCTTCTTGCAAAAAACAGTTCCTTTTAGGATGTGTTTTTGTGTTTATGCTCACAAGAGTAACTTGATTTTTCTGCTGTTTTGTGTGGTATATGATTTTCAATTTCCTAGTTTTATTTGGCCAATTACATTTCTGTTTGAAGATAGTTGAGGCGTATGGCTGTATTGCACATCATTTAACAGCACGTGCCTATGCATTTAGTTGAGCTTACACTGTCCTAGTTGTGCAGGTGTTGTGTCATTGCTTGAAGATTGGTACTTTTGCTTCTTATTGTGTCATTTCTTGAGAATTGACTCGAAATCCATTGTTGCTGATTATATTTTACTGATGACAGATAAATTGTTGGAAAACTTTACACAGGCTGAAAATCCATTGATGCTCTCCAATTTTGATGTACTCATGGAACACTTGACAGTAATAACTAAGATGTCCTTTACAGCAGAAAAAACTGCTGGATTTGCGTATTTCAACAATTTAGGATGTTCTGGGTTTTGAAAGAGACCCGTTTGAAACTGTTAAGGATTTCTTGAGACGATACACATGAGTTTACGAGGCTAAGACAATTTAAGCAATTGTTGGTCTTGCTCCTTTGCTTGATGTAAATTTGGGAGATCAAGAATGGTGGATCGTTGCCAGGTAACAAGAGATTATGGCTCCTAGGGGTGTTCCATAATAGATTGAAACTGGCATGAAAGCAGCCACTTGCAATGGCTTACCTGCCTTTTTTCTTCACCTCAGCTGTTGGTAAAGAAATAAGAAAACTCATACAAACAGCAAAGGGAAAAAAACTTGAGATTCTAAACTAAAATTTGAAATGTCACCAACTGAAGTAGTAGTCATCATGAGTCATGGATTTCCTTATTGTAACATATTCTGTTACTTAATTGCACCTTCACTGGCTGGAAGTCAGTACTTTTATCCTTTCACACTGTAACTTATAAAAATGCCATTAACACCAGCTGTGCTCCGGTGGGAAAAGTACTACACATGCGACGGAGGTTTGGTGTAGCAAACGAGTCACAAGCTCGACCTGCGTCGGATCACACAGATCATAAATCATAAAACCAACGAAGTTATTAAAATTTTCACCCGAATGTCTTACCCGCCTAGACCCGGTTGTTAGATGGGGAATGAAAGAGGACCGCTTTCTAGTTACAAAAACGGGTTATAGAGTACCACTTTCTAGTTTCCAATCCTAAATGTGTTTGCCCCATTTCAGAGTATAAGTGCAGGAAAAGAAAGGGAAGTGAGGAAGATGACAAGGAAGTTGATGATCCATTACAAGATGGAGGAAACAGGACAGTATCATTTCAGCCATCCTAAGATAAGGTAGTTAGTTCCACCACAACTTTTCCACTTTTCTTCACCGTTTCCTTGATCATGATTTTTATTCCCCCCTACTTAAAAAAGCCACAGTCTTTCCTTGTTAAAACCTTTTACCTTTCATGCATCATCCAACCAAAATTTACCAAACCTCCAAATCTACGACTACAAGCAAAGTAAGCACCGCCACCTTTTTCCTCTTCTTTTTCTTATATTCCTTTACATATCTAGATGGATGTTCTTTTCTTCTTCTCTTATTTTATAGGCTTCGCTTTTGTCTTAACCTTCTTAACTCCAAAAGTATCTCACTAAAATGTAATATCTGATACTTTAAACTAAAGAGAAGGCAATCCCAGATAATGATGCCATGCTTGTTTAGAGTGTTGAATTTTGGTAGAATTCAGTGATAAGGAAATGATTATTGAGATTCTCTCAAGTGGGTTTTTTCTAGTGACCTTTTCTTTTGTTGGGTTTACTCTTCATTGCTTTGTTGTTGCAGATGGATGCTATTTTTTGGCTTTATTGATGCCTTAGTGGCCAGTGGCCTGCATTCCTCATGGAACTTGTATTTAGCAAATGGGTATTTGCTTTTTCATTGATTTGTTGGGCTATCTTCTCTGGTGTATACTCAGGTGAGCTTGTGTCTCATTTTTCTTGGATCCTTATTTTCGATACTGTACGTTTAAGGATGTTATGGTATGAGCTAAGTGCAATTGGTTGTTTCCTTTGTGTTGCTTGGTTAAAACTTAAAAGTGGAAGGACTAAGAAGAGATTCTAAAGTTAGAGCAGTGAATTTGGGTGGTTGGCTTGTTGTGGAAGGTTGGATTAAGCCTTCACTGTTCGATGGCATTCCCAACGGAGACATGCTTGTGAGTTTCTTCTCAAATTCTGTTGATTTTCCAATGTTTTGTTTTGTTTTTCATTAATGATTTTCATGTGATCAGGGTGGCTCTAATCCATTGGCAAATGTTGAAATGTAGGATGGCACAAAGGTCCAATTTAAGTCGGTGACTTTGCAGAAGTATGCGTCTGCAGAGAACGGGGGTGGTCTAGGTGTTGCCGTAGATAGGGATGTTGCTTCCTTGTGGGAGACCTTCAGAGTGAGATGCCTAACCAATTACTTGATACATTTTTTGTACACAATGACAAATTTACTTTGCTTTTTAAAGTATTTTCCATTCCATATGATTACTCTTAATGCTTTGTTTGTCCTTGTTGCTGCATTGTGGCTGACGTAAATAATGCATTTTAAATCTCTCCTAATCAATTCAATTTTCTAAACACACAAGTCTAAATAAATCATATAAAGTCAACGACTTGGTTATTTGATCAGGTGAATACTAAAGAAGTGTGTTCTGAAAGTTTCTTTAAGATTAAAATAACGCTAAATGTGTCATCTTTTTGTTGTTTGAATCTGATTTGTTAAATTGGATTAATATTTCCTTATCAGATAATAAGATAATTGTTTGGAAAGATATCTTAGACATTTCAAGCTCCTAGTCAATGCAATCATGTGAAGTAGTTAGTGTTTGCTGTCTGGCACCTATCTTATTAGTGCAGTTTAAGTACATCATGTTAAATTGTTTGATCATCAGTTACAGCTTATCCTACTGGTTTCTTACCCTGCAGTTGTGGAGAGTTTCTACATATGAATTTCTGCTCCGCACCTATCAAGGCCAGTTTTTATCATGTGATGGTCAGGGGTGCGCCATCTCTGCAACAGCAAACTCATCTTCAGCAGGGGAAACGTTTTATTTTGAAAGAAGTAGTGATGATAGAGTTCACATAAGGCTTGCTGATGGGGCTTATCTACAGGTATTATTTCTCACATTTTCTTATGATTTTGGAAAAAAAGAAGAAAAGAAACAGGGATATGCAAACACCTACTTTGTTGTTTACTGGCGGTGGTTGTGAATACTGGTGGGGTAGCAAGTCTGCGTATGCAAACGAAAGGTTTCAACTATATTTTAGAATGGGACTCTTTTTCTTCCTCCTTTTTTTTCTTTTTCCTCCTACGGGGCACAAAATGGGTGCTCAAGTTTTCCCTGAGGAACTATCGATTTAGCCATAATACAGCAGGATGTTTTATTGTTAATAGTTAATAGTGAATCACTTAAGGATCTATTGACTCCACATTGCTAATTGTTCAATATCCTTCTAGTGTGATTCTAAGGTCTTAAATAATTTTATGACAGCACATACTTTATCTTTTAGGCTACAACAGGAAATCAGCTCACAGCAGACTATCCAAGGAAACCAGGATGGGACGATAACGAGGCAACATTTGAGATGATTATTGTAGCGAACAACTTGCATGGGGATTACCAGCTAGCAAATGGATATGGACCTAGTCGAGCAAAAGAGGTTCTTAAGGTAAAATAGATAAATTTTATCCCGCATTGGCTATACAAGACCTCAAATAATGCTGTCAGGTTTACTTTGTTTTTTTCTGTTTATATATGAGATTTGCCCCCTTCTCTAAATGCAGAAACATAGAAATACTTTTGTCACCATAGATGATTTCAATTTTCTGTCAAGACACGGGATTAATACTGTGAGGATCCCTGTTGGCTGGTGGATTGCTTTTGATCCTGATCCTCCACCTCCATACGTAGGGGGGTCCTTGGAAGCTCTAGATAATGCATTTGAATGGGCTCAGTAGGTACCGCTTCACCTGTTTTACTTTCAGACTGCTTCCTCTTTGAACTTCATATTTTCTTATATCCATATTAAATCTTGTGTAGAGCCTTCGACATAAAATGTATAATCGATCTTCATGCGGCTCCTGGTTCCCAAAATGGAATGGAACACAGTTCTAGTAGAGATGGTTCACCAGACTGGCCCACTTCTCCAGATTACATCTCACAAACACTGACTGTTATTGACTTTTTAGCTTCAAGGTAGGTTTAAACTACTCAATGAAGCACAACAGTCATACTCTGTTTATAGATGAAAAACTTTACATGAATGATCCATCTGCAGATATGCAAGACATCCTGCATTTCTTGGAATTGAGCTTCTGAATGAACCATCAGCGGCCTCTGTTCCCTTGGAAGTTTTAGTTTCGTATTACACACAAGGTTACCAAATTGTTCGGAAGTATTCACCTGCAGCATATGTCATAATCTGCCAAAGAATCGGCAATGCCGATCCAATTGAGCTTTTCAAGGCTAATATTGGCGTTCACCACATTGTCGTGGATTTGCATTACTACAATCTCTTCGACACTTTCTTTGTTAACATGAGCAGTGTAGATAATATACAGTTCATATACAAGAGTAGGGAAACCCAGCTACAGTCTCTGAACAGTGCCAATGGCCCCCTTGTTTTTATTGGTAAGGATTCATTTAGTTCTTGAAAGCTTTCTAAAATTTTCTCTAACTTCACATGATTGAAAGATGAGAGATACATTACTGATCTACTGTTCACTTTCGATGTAAATCTCTTCTCTTTTCTTACGTACTTTGAGTAACAGATAACAGATTGTAGCTGAATTTTGCTTTTCAGGGGAATGGGTGAACGAGTGGAATGTGACTGATGGATCTCAGGCAGATTATCAGGACTTTGGGAGGACTCAGCTTGAGGTGTATAATGCAGCTTCCTTCGGATGGGCTTATTGGACGTTAAAAAATGACAGGAAGCACTGGGATTTTGAATGGAACATTAGGAACAAATACCTCCAACTAAGTACATAATTTCATCTAACTCATTTTCTATGTTTCCGTTCTTTCTGAGAAATCGAAAAAGGATACATGCAACTGCGAATCCTGAATCAATCTTGTGTAGTCGTGTATCATGCATCTCATTTGCTCCCATCATGTGTATAATTCAGTTGTCTGATCATCTATTGACTGTATTTGTGCAGGCAATTCACCAACCAAGCAAATTTTCAACAGTTTTGTATTGTTCGGTTCGTTCTCTGCCTGGTTCTTTCTGCATCTTGTACTATGATGCAGCACAAGAGTTGAAAGGAGTTTCGTCGAGCGGCTTCCCCTTTTCCATTCTTACAAGTTCATTGGCGCGCAGCATACCATTCATTTGTTTCAAAAATGTGCAGGTTCAATAAGAATATCAGAGAAGAGAATGTTCAAAGAAAAATTGGATGATCCTGTAAAAACATCTGCATTTGCTATGCCTATCAATAATATACAAAACTTTCTTTTTTTGTCCCTAAATTTCTGTTTTGCACCGCTCTTTACTGTTTCTCTAAAGCCATTTTTTATAAATCAAAATGTAAACCTTCTTGGCCAGTTGGCCAAGTGTAAAGTAACCTACAAATAACACAACCAGGAACCCAAAATATGAAATTGGCAGATGGACCAATCCCATTACTTTCCCAACTGGTGTGAATGGGATTGCAATTCCAATTGCAGAAATCACAACTGTTGAACAGATTATAGGCCATGAGGCAACTTCCTGGATGAAAGGGATCTTCTCGGTCCGGATCAATTGGAAAATCAGTGTTTGCATGAGCAATCCTTCAACAAACCAAGCAGATTGGAACAATGGAATCCCTAATTTTTGGTAATCACTATAGTATGCCCAAAGGAAGAAAAGGTTAGCCAGATCACAAAAAGTGCAGACAGGGAAATTCCACAGAATGAAGAGAGGCAAGTCTTCCATAGACCATTTATGTGGAGTTTTCACATAATCTTCTACCATATTGTCCCACGGGATCGCGATTTGACCTAGTGTGTATATGAAGGTTTGTGTCAAGAGTTGTTTTGGAGACAATGGCTCGAATTGTAGCAGCAGAGTTGCAATAAGGAGTGACAGAACACTTCCTATATTAGCAACAACCGACATTTTTATGTACTTCATGGTGTTACCTAAGGTAAGGCGACCATGCTCAACGCCAGCGAGAAGGACGTTGAGATCTTTCTCCAGTAAGACAATGTCAGCAAAATCTTTCGCAACTGAGGCACCCGAGTCCACGGAGATACCTACATTTGCTGCATCGATCGCGAGTGAATCATTTACTCCGTCTCCAAGGAACCCTACTACGTGATCACCAACTGTCTGCAGTGATTTCACCACTCGAAGTTTCTGAGTAGGGGTAAGCCGAGCAAGCACTGTTGCCCTTTTAACCGTCTCATGAAAGGATTCCTGATTGAGTAGTTCAAGGTCTGGTCCTGTAGTTACATGAGCGGTTCTAATGCCAAGTTCTTTGCAAATTCTTATGGCCAGGGATAAGGAATCACCTGTTAATACTTTTGCCTTTACTCCCTTCTCTGCCAACCTCCATAGAGCTTGCTTCGCTGAGTCCTTTGGTGGATCGAAAAATGTTATTACACCAAGGAAGATCATGTCCGATTCGATGTCAGTCTCGGCCATGACTGGATTTCCTCTCTGCTGCAACATTACAGGGAAGAAGTAATGTAATAAAACAATTCAAGACCTGAAAAGGAAGTAGCAAGATAGCTGTGCAAAAATGAGACGAAGAGTGACGACATACCGTTTCTAGTCTTTTTACTGCAACTCCTATAGCTCTTAAGCCCTGGTTACTTAATTCTTCTGCCATGAGTAGAATTCTTTGATAGTCATCTGAAGATAAGATCTTGGTTGTATTTCCATCAACAGTTTCTATAAAAGAACACACCTTTAATACTTCTTCTAATGCTCCCTTGCTCACCATGATCCTATCAACCACCCGGATTTTTCTGCCTTCTGCATTTAAGTCAGTTTCTAAGATCACTGATATTCTTCTTCGGATAAAGTCAAAAGGGATCTCATCTACTATACTCCACTTGGATGGCTGGAATCTGTATCCGTTCGTGTATACATGCGCCAATATTGCATCATCTAATGGATACTTTTGATCAGTCTTGAAGTAAGAATTGAGGAAGGCGAAGCGCAAAACCTTCTCTTTTGCTATTCCCCAGCTGTCAAGATGACTTACAACAATTGCATGGTTCATAGTAAGCGTACCGGTTTTGTCAATGCACAGAATATCCCTGTATCAAAGGAAAAGAGGGAGCATATAAATAGTAGATACATATCCAAAGATTTTTCAGCTTACCATCGCTTCAAAAAAACTTAAATCTCCCGAGTTCTGATCTGAGTTTAATGTGAACTTACATTGATCCCATATATCGTATAGCAGCTAGACTTTTGACTATACATCTGTCTCTTGCCATGGCAATTGCTCCCTTTGCAAGACTTGTGTTGACAATAAGGGGAAGGATGTTAGGAGTCAGTGCACAGGCAACCGAGAGGCCGAAAAGGACGCTTTCGCTCAGATCTTTCGATTTGAAGTAATCAGCCAGAATTATGATGGTCATTACAACCAGCATAACACTGATAAGCACATAGGATATGGAACGAATGTCGTTCTCAAAACTATCTGGAGGGTTTTTCTTGCCTAAAGTTGAAAACATGGTGCTCATGTAAGTTTTGGATCCTGTAGAAATAACTAAACCAGTCCCACTTCCTGATACTACATTTGTTCCCTGAAAGATGTGTTAAAAACCATATATTTAGTACTTTTCTCATTACAATCTGGAAAAAAGAAATAGCAGGAACAGTGATAATTTCCTACCATGAAGCATATGTTCTTCAGCTCTAGTATAGGAGTGTTCTGATCATCATTAATATCAGCTGCTTTGTCTGTTTCCCAGGATTCACCTGTTAACGAGGATTGACTGTTCGATATAACGATGTTATTATGTACTCTATCCAAAAAGAAAATTGTAACGAGCAGGGAAAGCTGTATAGAATCCATACTTGACAACAAGGTTCTTTGAAGATAATATTCTGACATCTCCAGGAAAAAGGTCACCAAGTTCGAAAATGACAATGTCCCCAGGAACAATATCTCGTTGATCAACTTGAACTATTAGTTCTGTCTGCACAACTCTGCCTGCACATCGTTGAACTTTAACCGGACATCTAACGAGCTCAGAGAGTTTCATGGCAGCTTTTGAGCTACCATATTCCTGAAGTGCGGAAGCGAAAATTAGTAAAGATAAAGCTCTATACAAACAGGAAAAACACACAGATTCTTGAACTAATCAGATCAGTGAAGAACAGAAATAGGAAATACCTGATAGAATCTGAGACTGACGCTGATAAAAACCAGAATAAGCATGATGCATCCACTTGGACTGTCACTGGTTATATAGGAAAGTGCTGAAACTACAATCAAGATTATATTGAAAGGATGGAAAAAGGAATTCCACAGAAGGTTCCACCATCTCGGAAAAGTATATTCGATAGGAACATTCGGGCCATTTTCTTTCAATCTCCTGTCAGCTTCATTGAAGCTCAAACCTGCAGATCAAATCGACCAGCAACTTTATATTTCATCAATTCTAAACATTTTACAGAACAAAAAAAGGATAAAAAAGAACCATACGTACCCCTTTCTGTTGATCTAACATACTCAAAAACCAAATCTTTATTCGATTTCGCCAAGGCATATAACCAAGAATACACCTTCTCTTCTTCCTCAGTCCTTGACCCACCATCAAATTTTTCTACACACATACGAAAAAAACAACAATCACACAATAAACCAAACTAAAAATCCAATAAACCGAACAAACTCAAGCAAAAAGGAAAAATCAATTGAGAACTGACTTCCAGACAAAAGGCGGGGCAAGTAGTTAAAAACAGATTTGAAGAACCATTCATCATGGGAATTCTCAGGATTGTTGATGAGGTTTTCTCGAATAGGATTACGAGAAGGAAGGATGTGGTTGTTTGCAGAGAAGATTGACATGATTTTAGAAAAAAACATAAGTGGAAAGTTATGGTCTTAGCTGCTAAGAGGTAATTATGAGATATGGACTTACAGCTGCAGAAATGAAAAACCGGAGAGGATATTGTCTGCATTGCTTGTTAAAAGTGGTTGATAATACTTCAATGAAGAAGGTAAAAGGAAAGAGACATGAGATTAAAAAAATTAATTTGCAATTTTTTTAAAGTTTATTATCTGTTTGGTTTCTGCAACTACAACTACCAGACATTCAAATGACCGTTAGGTGTAGGTGCTGGGAGCGCAAACGTCAGTTGAAACTGGCGCGCTCTCCTGACTCAAACCAAACCCGGTTCACCCCAGCCCAAATTAGACTTGGAACCCCAAAAAATCCCCTCATTAGTTTGCATATATAACTATAGTTTCTTGGTTTAATGCTATCCATTCTTTTGGCCATGGACAGAATAAATCATCTTGGAGCAAGTTTATGAATATGGGCCACAACATCCTACACCTAAAGCTAAGTGCATCAATAGCTTACAAGGGTCAATTTTATTTATTATACGCACATAAATGTATATTTTAGCATTTGATAGAATTAAAAACCATATATTTGGGGATTATATATTATTTACTGTAAAAATTAGCTAATAAAACGTCAAAATTAGCCTATAAACAATATAAGTAAACTATAAAAAAGTATTAACTTTTAGTAATTCTATTCATTTTCTTTACTATACTAATTCAAATTTAAGTATATAAATTATTGACCCACTGGAAAAAAAATCTGGTTTTGTATTTTATTTGTGAGGAAAATGTAGATGAATTTTAGATGACAGTGGGGGAATGTCTGAGACTCTCTGACTCTGAGTTAAGGATAATGCCTTATTTTTGTCCTTAAATGCACTGGGCTTTAATTTAATGGGCTGCTTGGCAAGGTTGGGTCCGGTACTTGGGTGAGTTTCATGGAGGCCAAGAGATTACGATGTTGAATTCCAAGTAAAATAAATAATTAAGAGAAAAAGAACTAGAAAACAGGTTTAGTATAGAATATTGATGCTTTCATGAAAAGGAAAAAAAAAATCATTAGCGAATAAGAATGAATTTAAATGACTGTTTTTATTATAATATTTTTTTTATTTTATCGGGTGATCATATTTGAATACTATCGAGTCCGTAAAAGAATGTGATTTTCCGTATGATTTGCAAAACGAATACGCTATACATACATATTCAATCTAGCAGGATTAAGAACACAAAGAAAACAAAGAAGCAATCGTAGTGGTAGGTTAGCTATGATATAAACAAATTAATAAAAGCCAAGTTTCATCAAATTTAATTTTGAATCTTAGTGCAGTACTCAAATTAGTTAATTACTCCATAAAGAAAAATCAACAAACCAACCACTTGTTAGGTGGTGAGCCAATTTCAATTAGCTAAAAAAAGGATTAATTAAAAGAAAACGGTAAGCTGATTTACCATACCATATAATGATAATAGATCTATCGTAGAAATAAAAGTTCATGGATCTCTATACATGGACTGCGCGCTTGATGGGTCAATGATCATCTCGATCGGAAAAAAAAGATACTAAGCTCTTGACCCATGATTCTGCTGCCCTGATCTGGTTCTATCAGGTGGAAAGATTCAGCTTCATCTGCTTTAACTCTCTCAAAATTTGCCATAAGAAACATTATCTCATCATCTTCTTCCTTTCCAGTATCTTTCCGGCCAGTACTGATAATCCCAGCTCCAGCTGCCTCTGCTCCCACCACCGATTCCATCGCCCTCAATGCATCCATTTCCCACTCCCTCGGTCTCCGCAACACCGCATACCCAACCTTCTTCCCATTACAGTACATACTCCACACCGGCACCGACAAAAGCTTATCAGAATAAGACGACCCACCATAACTTTCCAACGCTATACGCAGAACTCCGGTCTGCATTTCCTTAGCCAGGACTGTCGTCGGAAGTGGCAGTTCAAGGAGGAGGATTGGGGTTGTGCTCGTGGGGGAGGAGGGTCTGGAAGTGGTATTTGGTAATTGGATGCAGAAGTAGGCTTTTCCACGGCGGAAGCCGAAGAGGGTGCCGGTGACGGTGGTGGTGGAGGAGATGGTCGTCATCAGAGACCTGGAGGAGTGCAATAGTGTGGATTGGTCTTGGTGGTGGTGGTGGTGGTGGTGGTCATCGGAGTGGACGGAGGTGCAGTTGCAGTTGGGGATGAGGAGCGCTATGAGGGAGCGGAGGAGACTCCATGACCGGACTTGCTTTTGGCAGTCCACAGCGGTGACAGCGCTGCTTACGGTAGTGGCACCGATAGGGTGATAGGAGGAGGACATGACCATATTTCTCTTTGTAACAAAATTTTGGTTGGATTATTGGTAGAGGTTGTTGAGAAGGTTTTGGGGTTTAAATACACAACTTTTATGGGTATTTTTTTTATGTATATATTAAAAAAATTGCTTTTGAAAACAAGTTTTAATATGTATCACAAGTTTAAAATATTAATAATTTTTTTGTTTTGGATGAAAGCTCCAAAGAAGATCCACTCATCATTTGCAAAAGGCACCTCACACTTTTTCTTTTTCTTTTTCCTTTAAAAATTTAAATAGGTATTACATTTCTCACCTTTTAACGCTAATACTCTTCTTATTTATTTTAATTTATCTAATTTATTACTCACACTAATCATTTCTCCATAATAGTAAGGATAAGTTAGTAAATTTAGACAAAAAATTACAAAAAAATTTTTTTAATGTTTTTGTCCTAGTACAAAGGAATTTAATAGATTCCATTTATTTCCTTACAACCCATTATATATACATTAGCGTATGTTAATGTACATTGTACAACACAAATGTCAACGGAATAAATAAAGGGCACAAGTCTAAGGAGTTGATTAAGTTAACTTATCTTAAATCACTTCGTGCATACATTTAGCGATTTCTAAAACTTGGTCAATTTTTAAAAGTAAAAAATACTCCAGGAAGAAACGCTTGCCAAGAATTTGTTATCCAATGAGCTAAAACATTCAAATTGGAGATTTTCTGAAAATCTCCTTATATATCTTAGTTAACCCTAATATAAAATTTTACCATAATAATAATAATAAATATAACTAATTAAGGTCTAATTTCTTAATTGCATAATAAATCCAACTGGCATTCAAGCTTGCAAAAATCTTACCAATGGATGACTTAAATAAATAGCTCGTATTCCCGAGAAACAATTTGCCCGGTAGGTAGTCCAGCTTTGCACTTCAGGTTTTGCTCTTATTGCTCCAAACCATCTACAAAAGTCAGCAACAAGCTCATCCAAGGTATTTGCAATGTGTTAATGTGGAAAACAAATCCGATGCAGGATACAAATAAACGAAAGTGCTTATGCTTGATTGCTTAAATACTTGCTTTCTCAAACAACCCCCACCACAACAAGTAGACTCGTAAAATAGTACTCTTTTCAGATTTTAATAAAGGTTGTTTTGAATCTGGGTATGCTTTTTAATAAAATGATTGGTTTGAAGCTACCAAGATTATTTATAACTTTTCTATCCCTTACTGACTCTTTTATTTACGATAATACCAGTTGCACAATTGTATAAAATTGCGATGTAAAAAGGATAAATAATAAAGAGCAAAGAAAATGTCATCGACCTAAATATTAAGTTCTAAATGGATACAATAGAGTATGATATCGGCAAGAAACTTGACCCACTTGGCCAACTCAACATTAAGACCCTACATCTCTGGAAGGTGTAAGACTAATTTAAAAAGAGAAGCACATTACCAAAACACTAGATTTTGTTTCCCCGGTCATGTTTTTGCATGTCGTTTATACAATAAAAGAAGAAGAAGAAGAAATATGGGGAATATTAGTTTCTGCTTTCTAGCCTGGTTTTTTCCACTATGTCCTCTAGCTTTTGCTTTCCATTTAAGCACCAGCAACATATACTCCACCTTTCTTTTATTTTCTTGCTTTTTTAATTCAATAATTAATCATTTCATAATTGTACAAAAGCTAAATCATTTCCTTCATGTCTCCTTACTCGTCACTCGTCACTCACTCTCCTCCTCCAAAGAACAGATGCGACGGCAGAATCTAGACAGCCTTCTCTCTTCTTTCTTTCCCTCCTGACCTTTTGAGTCATTTTCGGACAATTTCCTAGAAAAATCAACTCATATTTTTAATTTAAGTAATTTAATCAATTTAGAAATAAGGTTATTCTCCTTCACCATTAGACTTGCTAATTGAACGAGTCATTCGTAGAACCGGCTTGGGTATGTTCTAAATGGATGGGCCTGAGCAGTTAAATTTCAGATCCGGCTTATTAATGTAAAAAGGTCGGGCTTGGGCTCTTCAATTTTCGGCTCGATCTGGCCCGACCCGTTTTACATAATTATTCGTTAAATGTATACATATAAATATATGATATGATCTGATAACTTCTAATTTTTAATTAAATAAATAAATTGTAGAGCCGTGATATGAGTTTCTATTATTAATGTCATACACTCCCTAGATTCCAGGATTCTCCCATTGAGTTTGATACTTTTTTTTTGTTCTGTTTCATGAGTCAAGTCATGAGTTGCAGGGAGAATAATAGCATACTTGCCATTATTGGTTAAGTATCAATTGAGATTGTAAGGTTAAAGTACTTAGTTTATTATTTTGAACTTGTGAACTCGGCTTCTGTGAATATTTTGATTTAATATCTCTAGTTGATATACAAAAATTGTTATTTTCTCTAATTACATAAAATTAAATGGGTCGGTCCGTTAGGCCCGCGGGCAGCCCGTTTAATAAGAGATTCGCGCTTGAGCTATGTAAAAGTTGACCTTCTTAAGGCCCGGCTCAGCCCGGTTCAATTTTAAGAGGGTTTAGCAAAATTAGGTCTGAATTCAACTCGACCCGTCCAATTACCAAGTCTATTCTCAATAAATATTATTATTATTATTATTAAGGATGTAATAACAATTGTTTTTCCAAACAGGAAAAAACAATTATTGTTACGAATCTATATTAACCAACATGAATTTTTTAGGTCTAATATTGGATTCAAGTATTGTTACTATATCTATGGTAAATAAATAAATAA
Organism: Viola odorata; assembly: GCA_963691705.1. Lineage (NCBI taxonomy): Eukaryota > Viridiplantae > Streptophyta > Magnoliopsida > Malpighiales > Violaceae > Viola > Viola odorata. Next base: position 62,082,374 of record OY829540.1, read on the forward strand.
TTTTTTTAGACTAATAAATAAATATTATATATATAAGTCAGGAAAATCGGGAGAATTAAACCGACATGTCTCACTGGGTGATGATTGACAAATCGAATGCTGGACCAAATAAAACTAAAATGAATGCATATTTCTCCTTATTATATATACACAGCCACGTTGCTGTATACTTATTTCTGTGGCTAGTCATTTCTCTTTCTTTCTTTCTTTCTTTCTTTTCTGCTTTTTCTACCATTTATTTATATTTGTTTGGACATAACACCTGAAACAAAAGAATCTGTATGCCATCTCACTGTCTGGTCCATTACTGTACGGTATACCCATCTCATGACTCATGAGTACAGTTTTCTTGATTTGATTTCTTCCTTTTTTACTGTTGGGTGTTCCTGTTAACGTTAAAGCGCTCGCACTTCTAAAACCCCGAGATATTATTTGTTATGATCGTTTTATTTCTTAGTTAGCTGACATCTACGATAAAAAGCATTTATTTAGTCTTACTCGGTCTGCACGAAGATATTGAACGATATTAAAAAGAAATTAATTTAGTCTTACTCTGTTGCCTGAGTTGGTGCCTCCTGCAACTCGGGCCATCCCCTATACCGAAATGGCAGTCTCTCCCAGAGTGTATACGAGAATTGGTTTGAAGTTTATTGTACGGGATTCAAGGAGTTTGTTGGTATTCTCGGGTGTTTTCTTCCTTCCGCACAGGTCAGAGGCCCTAACGCTGATAGGACATACCGTAAAAAAACTCCCAGGTCGACCGATAGGGAGATGGGGGGAGGAAGGGCGGTAACAGATCTCTTCAGTCATTATGCAAGCTTGTCAATGGTGTTGTGATAGAATTATCGTTGAGTCGGATTGTTTGTTGAATATCCTAACTCTGATTAATAAGAACTTTCTGCTTAATTATATAGGTTTGGTGCTGGAGGAGATAGACTAATTTGACGTCTATTTTTGCTAATTTATACTATTTTCAAGAAAGAAAAAAAAATCAAAAAATATTGACCAGAAATATAACAAAAACAATATGCCAAAAGTCTTAGGCTGGATTATGATTTTATGCTTGTTACATGGTGCATTAGGATTACCAAATTAAGAAATCTACTCCAACTAGCAGTACTATTTAATACGATGGAGTGTGGAAAAACAGCTAGCAGTATTACTGTACGTATGATGGATAATTGAATATTGCACAAGTTAAGGAATTGGGCTGATTTGGGCCTATAAATATGAAGTTCACATTTATCGGCGGCCTGGCCCAATCTTTCAAATGAAAACAAGCCCAATTGCACATTGTGGTGGGCTTGAAACAAATAACACGCAAATAGTAGGAAGCTCAAGCTTTGTAAGGAAGCAACTGCACTGTAAGACTACTCCTGTACCACTATGATTTTTCACATTTATTAAAAAAGTAGGCCAATTGTGTATTTTAGTTACTACTTTTCAAATTTAACCTCTAGGTTGCCTTTTGCTTTTTGGATAAAAAGTTAGTAGAGAGTGATAATTTTGCACATGGAAATAATTCATGGCTCCATTATTAGAGGTGAGATTCGAATTCTTATTATCTTTACCGTCAGTAAAATAACCAATGAGCTATATACTCGTTATTTTTATCGATATCGTACATATTTTGGTTATTTTATTTGGCTTAGGCCTTACAGGACCTCTATTTTTTTTCTTAAAAAATGTTAATTAGGATTTGAACGAGAGAGAGGAGATTACTTGTAAGTTTGATTTTTTTTGCAAGTGGTAGGATAAGGGATTTGTTTATTTATATTTCAAACTTTTTGGTGAAATAGGTTTGTCACATCAACTCCTTAGGAAAACCACGTTCATGTATGTTAATTACTCTCTCAATCCTTTAATAATAGACATTTTTACTATTTGCACGCATATTAAAGAGATTGAATGACTCACTATTTGAGATAATTTTACCCCGAATTTTTTCTCGGACGTATGGTAAGGATTAACGTACGTTAGAAAAAAGTACGAAATTTTTTGGAGTCAAATAGTGAGTCATCCGGCCTCTTTAAAATGCGTACCGAAACAGTACACGTCTATTAAAAAAAGGACGGAGAGTATTGCAAAATAAGAATTTAATTCAACTCCACGTGGCTTAAAACTTTGAAGCGAGATACCAGGTATTAACATAATAACACCATGACAACTATCCTATACTCTAATAATAATAATATATAAACAAAATTATCCAATAATTTATATATTTAAAAAATGTTCTAAAGACATACAATTTGCAACGATCATTACTTTAATAGACGACTTGGTAAAATTAAGGAAAGAAAAGAGAAGAAAAGACTTGTGTAAAGCGACTGTTGATGTTTGATGATTGATATTTGATGGTGCAGTTGAGTTTTGTCAAACCAAACGAATTGCGATGCTGCCACAATTTCCACCACAAAAGCCAACATTTTAGCAATCGTCATATTAAAAATATCTAAATTATCCAATAAAATTGAACGATTGGGATTAAAAAGAGCCAAATTTTTAATGAAAATTAGATGGTGCCATTAAATCTGTTTTTATTAATTAATGTTTTTTTTTCCTTTTTATAAATCGGAATCAACATGACAAAGGCAATTGAAACGCAAATCAAAACCAGCCAACAGTAACAACATAAATTAGAAAAAAACACCATTAAATCTTCTAATGGCGTTGGCTTTCTCTAGCATGATAGAGTTAAATTGGAAGGAAAACATGCCTTTAAATTTTGGGGTTTAGCTATGGGTTTTAGAGGATGGCGGCTACAGAGGAGGAGAATGAAAATGGGTTAAAATGATTTGGGGTAATAGTATTTTTTACTCCTATACTATTGTCGAAAAACAGATACCTCCCCTATCTTTTAAAACGTCTATGATATCTTATCTGGACAATTGTTCGCGTGAAAAAAATCTCCTTCCGTTAAACTTAGCTGTTAAATTTAACAGATTATCTGCTACAACAGGATTTTTTTTAACCTGCTGTAGCAGGTAATTATGTATTAAATAATATAATTAATTTTAAAAATTCAAAAAAAATGTTTAAAAAAATTAATTAATCTGAAAATCCAGAATAAAATGTAAAAATTTCAAAAAAAATTTAAAAATTTCCAAAAAATGTTAAAATTTCTATAAAAAAATAATTAATCTAAAAATACAGAAAAAATGTAAACGATTCAAAGAAAAGTAAATATTCCAAAAAAATGTAAACATTCGGAAAAAAAATGATAAAATTCCAAAAACAATTAATTAATAAAAAAAATCAAATAAAAATTTACAAATTTACAAAAAATGTTAAAATTCCTAAAAAAATTAATTAATCAAAAAATCCAAAAAAAACTTCAAAATTCAAAAAACAAATAAAAATTCCAAAAAATGTACAAATTCCAAAAACCTATAAAAACAATAAACAAAGCGTTAATTAATCTAAAAATCCAAAAACAAAATCCATTTTTTACATTTTTTGGGATTTTTACATTTATTTTGGAATTTTTATAGTTTTTTTGGATTTTTAGGTTAATTAATTTTTTTTGGAATTTCTACATTTTTTGTATTTTTTAAAATTTTTCAGGTTAATTAATTTTTTTTTGGATTCTTTATTTATGTTAATTATTTTTTTTTGGAATTTTTACATTTTTTCTAAATTTTTAGGTTAATTAATTTTTATTTAGAATTTTTACATTTTTTAAAAGAAAAATTAACATTTTTTTGGAATTTTTATATTTTTTATTTTTTTACAATTTTTTGGAAATTTTGTTCATTTTTTTGGGAATTTGTAGTTTTTTAATTTTTATATTTTTTCCTGATATTTTACATTTTTTTGGGATTTTTTTTTTTGGAATCTAATGTAGGAGGTCATTTTAATGGAATCGTTAGATAAACTGGTCAAAAACTAACGGAAGGGGACTAGTTGCAAAAAGACAATTGTCTAGGGGAGGTTAGGGATGGCAATGGGTACCCATACCCGCATACCTGCCCATAACTATACCCGCGTAATTGCGGGTATGGTTTGGGTATGGATAATAGCTGCATTTGTAATTGCGGGTATAATTGGGTATGGTACCCGCACAATACCCGCATTTTTTTCAACTTCCGTGAATTTTTTTTCCTTGGTTTTGTCTCTCTCCTCTTTCCTCTCTCTCATCTTTTTAATTTTTCTTTCGTAATAAAAACTCAATATTTTTACTTAATACTTTGGACAAAATAAATTAAAAATTATAAAAATATAATCTTTATCTCAAGATAAGTAATTAGACATTCACTTTTTATATTTTTCTTAAATTTTTTATAAATGGGTTGTACGGAATATGATGCTATAAAAAAATAATATAAATAAAATAAAATTATAGTAAATTTTTACTTAATTATAAAAAAATAAAAATTTGGTGAAATAATTTTTTGAAGTTAAATAATAAATAAATAAATGTAATTGGATATCCATTACATACCCAATTGGGTATTGGGCATATTGGGTATGGATAATAATGGATATTTAGTTGCGGGTATGAGTTGAATATTTACCCATACTCGCCATACCCGTTTTAACATACCCATACCCACCCATACCCGCCCAATTGCCATCCCTGGGAGGTGTCATGGACGTTTTAAAAAATAGAGGATGTATCTATTTTTTGGCGATAGTACAGGTGTGGAAAAATACTATTACCCCAAATGATTAATAGAAGATTGATATTTAAAGAGGGAAAGTGTTTGCTTATGGAGGAGGAGAAAAAAGAAATTTGTTGATTCCGATTTGCAAAAAGGGAAAAGAAAAAAAAGGCATTAATTAACAAAAACATAGTTAATGGCATTGTTAGTCACATCATTTAATTTTAAGATTTGGTTTCTCTTAATCCCAGCCGTCCAATTTTATTAAATAATTCAGATTCTTTTAATATAATTTGTCATGTCGCAGGAAAAATTAGAAAAGTCAAATTCAATTAATTGAATATATTTAATTGGGTTATTGAAAATAATTAGTTTAAATTATATAAAAAATAATAATTAATTTTTAGGTACTCAATGCATTTTTTTCATAAACTGAATTTTATAAAAAAAACATACGGGAAATATTTTTTATAAATAACTGTAAAATTTAAATTTAAATTCGAATTTTATTAGTATGTTTATTACTAGTAAAATAATTAATAAATATTGACAGTAATAAAATACTATAATTTTAAGTGAAACGTTGTTCACGTCTTTTAATGAGTTTGCACGTGCTATCGACCCAACGGTTAGTAATGGTATTTCACTTTTGCAAGTTTTGGTTTAGTAGAAAAGGGAAAGAGGATGGTGTATTATTGATTATTATTCAAAGGAATGATTTTTTATTTTATTTTATTTGTTTTAAACAAGTTAATTGACTGTTTGAAAATTGACCATAGATAAAGAACACTAGTTTGTGTATTACGCGTTTGTTTAGTTGATATTATAATTAATTAATTAATTAGATAAATTAATGATAATAGAAATTAATAATGACTAATTAAAGAATAAGGTTGAATGTTTAAATAAAAAAGTTACATCATTATTTATATATATATATATAAAATACAATGTCATATTTAGTGGCAACTAATTTCAACTAATTTAGCTAATGAATATTTTCTCTTTCCGATGTCCTAAGTATCTTTTTTTTCCTTTTAGATGAAAAAATAATCTCGTATGCTCACATTTTAAAAAAAAAAGACTCTTTTAACGTAATTTTTATTATAATAACGAATTTGAAACCTAAATGAAAGATCCGCAAATTTATTACTGCTCCAACACTATCAATGTTGTTCATTTATTTTAGAATGGTAGAAAGGAAAAATCAAAGCTTTCCCAAAAGAATTAAAAAAAAAAATCAAACCAAATAAAAGCACTCAACTGTATGATTTGATAATGCAGAACATATATTAGGAATAAACCCCACACAAGACAACAAAGAAACCCCCTCCCTCTTCTCATGAAACTGCCTTCTTTTTCTTGAAATCTAATCTCTCCTCTGCAAAATTGTCAAATCCATAAATTCTTTATTTTTTGGTTTTTCTTGCCATGGGACGAATTACAGGCATTAGAGATGTAATAGGGATAATCAAGGACAAAGTATCTCAAAGCAGAGCAGCAATAACTTGTTCAAAACCCAAAACCCTCTCTCTCCACTTAGCCATTCTTAGAGCCACAACCCATGACCCCTTCGCGCCGCCGACGGAAAGGCACATCGCCGCCGTCCTCTCCTTCGGCCACAGCTCACGCGCCACCGCGTCCCAAGTCATTGAGGCCTTGATGGATCGCCTGCAGTCCACCCACGATGCATCCGTCGCCAACAAGTGCCTCATCACCGTCCATCGCATCATAAAGGAGGGGAGTTTTATTCTCCAAGATCAACTCTCTATCTACCCTTCCAACGGCGGAAGAAACCATCTCAAACTGTCTAATTTTAGAGACAACTCCTCTCCTGTCACATGGGAACTGTCCTCCTGGGTTAGATGGTATGTACCAGCAATAACTTTCTTATTAATTAATTATTTTTTTGAATTATTAGCTCTAATTTGATTTTTTCTGTCAAGAATCAAGATATTCGGTCTAATACAAACAAAAATAGAAGAATTTGTGTCCAATTTCCCTAAATTACATCAAGTTCAATTGATACCTAAATTTAAAACGAAGTGCTACAATTGGTTGATTCAAATTGGGTGTCTAATTCGTTTCTTTTTAATCACGATTGATTACTTGTAAAAGTAAAATTCTGCTTTATTTTCGATTTCCTTGTTCCTTATTGTTTCTGGATTAGTAGCTCTACCACAACAATTAGTTAATGTAAGATGAGCTAAATTTGGTTGTAATTCTTGCTCTCTTTTTATCATGATTGACTTTTGGTTTCCTTGTCCCTTATTGTTTATTGGTTGGTATTTTGTGTTTGGGGAGAACTTGTAGGTATGCTAGATATCTAGAGCATCTTTTATCGACGTCTAGGATTCTTGGATTCATCTTTGGTTCGAGTTCAAGCAGTGTGGATAAAGATGACGAGGAAGAGAAAGCTTCTGCTCTTACAAATTCTGAATTGGTTAAAGAGATTGATTCATTAGCAAGTTTATTGGAAGAAATGTGCAAGAGACCCGACCTTTTGCACATAAGTGGCAACAAAATGGTGGAGGAGATCATGGATTTGGTGGGTGGAGATTACTTGTCGGCAATCAACCATGTCTCGGTTCGGGTTGACGAGTTTAACCGGAGACTCAGTAGCTTGAGTTTTAGTGACTCGGTCGAGTTGGTGTGCGCTTTGAAAAGACTAGAGGGTTGTAAAGAGAAGATGTCACTTTTGTCAACCCAGAAGAAGGCATTGATTGAAAAATTTTGGTGTTTGATCAATGAGATGAAAAGTGAGTTGGGATTAGGTGATGTGTATAGAGAAAAGGGGAGATTATTGCTTACCATGGGGAGGGGTCTAGGAGAGAAAGGGAGCGAGTCGGCTCGGTTCGGGGAGCGACTTCTAGGTTATAATGACTCGGTTAAGTTCTCGTCTGCAAGATTTGGGTTGAATAGCTATAGTTTTGGTGTAGAAGTGTCAATTGATTCATGTGCACGGTAAGATTAATTTGTTCCATGAAACATTATGATATAAGCTGTTTGCGCGTTTATTCCATGAGGTTAACTTCATCAAATTAGGTTTTTGTTCAAATAATGCAAGCTGACTCGGTGCCAAAATCAGCTTCAAATCTCTATCAGCACAGATTGTATAACATTCTTGCACACGTCCTTCCATACGCAATAAGTGTATGTCCTCTCTATAAAAGAAAACAATTAATAAAAAAAAACAGAATATTAACCAAATGTTAAGTGTAATAAAAAAACAGAATATAAACAGTTAATTTGTTCCATAAAACATTATGATATAAGAAATTGGATACAAGTAGCCCAGTCGAAGGAAAAATGTCAAACACCAAAAATGCTTTGCTGGGTGTGGGTGGAAGTGGAACCCGCGGGTGCGGGTGACACACACAGAGCGTCATGAAAGGGATAAGGGCATTTTGTAATCATTTCTGACTTGTGACTGTGAGGCTATTTTGAGAAGAGTTAGGTGTGGATTTTACAATCGGCATTGTATTTATTGCATTGGATATGCATAGGTGTTTCTTTTTCTTTTCTTTTTTAAAAATATTATTCAATGCAAAGAGATCTGTTCAAGAGCACAAGAGGGAACCTTCTCCAATAAAATGGTCTCTGTTGGAAAAACAAGTGCTAAACTGGCTAAATGGTGAGCTGGGTAATTTGTTGTCCTTTTTGGCTTTTGAGCTGAGTTGCTATTTCCTCAATATCAGTAATCCGAAGAGACGAAATAAGAGTCAGCAACTTTGTCGTTTTTGAGTGCTTAAACCACTAGAGCATTGTCTGTTTCTAGGATTAGGTCCTCAATCCTGCCTCCTTTGCTAAGATCATTCCGTACCAACACGCATGAACTTCTGCTAGTTTAACATCTAGCTGGGGCGGAATTTGTTTATATGCAGAGAGCATAAGAGAGCATAACCTGGCCCACATGGTTTCTAATAATCACCCCCCCTACTCCTATATATACACTTGCTACTCCTATATATACACTTACTTATTTATGTTTTGTTTGTGAAATTAATTCTGATTCTAATAAAAATAATTGAAGATTTTTAATTCATTCAACCGTGAGATCTGATTGTACTTAATATACTCATGTGCTTGTATTTATGGTCTGATTAATCTATGTTTTGCCCAAGCTGTTAACGTCATTCGTGCAGTTTAGCCACTATGTGAGGTTGCTAGATAGAGTAGACACCTTTTTCAGAGTCATCATACCGTTGGTCCAATCTTATTAGAATAAATAACTAATTAGGGTTAAAGGCTTCGAGTATACTTTTTGTCTTGCCTTAGATGCATATTTTCTCCACTTCATAGGCACTTTGGTTAAATCCCTATAAGCGTACTTTAGGAGTTATTGGACTGTCAAGGCCTCTGCATAAGCTTACCTTGGAGTTATTTCTATTAAGAAGGAAAGTAGGATACCTTAGCGTACCTGATCTCTATAGTGCATCTACAAGTTATGAATTGAATATTATTGAATTTATGATCAGTTGAATTGAAATCATAACTGGATATTCAATTCATCTTTACTATAGGAAGCTTTCTCTTATTTGTTTTCTTCTTTATTCTGCAATTAGTTTTAACTCTCAAATTCAAACCCCCCATTTGTTCATTGTTTTGTTTTATAATTGGTTTTTGTCTAGTTTACGTCTTGCCCATTCTCTCTAGATCGAAACTCTTACCACTGTCTTCAATCTTTTTTGTAGCTAATGATAAGTTATAATTATTTTTTACGGCTTCGACAACCGAACAAATATCTTGTTGGTTCGGCGAATTGTTGTTAATGCTAGTTTCAAATTCTTCCTCTTTTGCCTAGTAAGCCTCAAATCGGTAGATACCTCTTCCTCTTCTTTGTTGTTGTCGTTTATCTCCCAGGAAAGTTGGATAGGGTTGTGATTCGGAACATTGTCTTGGTATATGACGTACTTGAGCTTTATCAAATCTATCTATCCACGAGTTAGTGGCCACAAATCTGTCCAATCTCTCTAGCACGCTGATTGTGTGTTTATTTTGATCAATTTTATTATCTATTTGCTTGCATTTTAGAGCGTGATCATGCTGATTAGAGCCAAATTTATTTTCTTTTGCAGTCGGCAGCCTCAAGGAGATAGCTTTGGAAGAAAGGAACCAAAAACAGTTAGAATTGAAAATATTTCTCAAGTCTTGGTCAAGAAGGATTTCTTGGTGCTGAAAAGCTCGAGTCTTGACCGCGAAGGATTCTGGAGAGGATTTCACAATTCTTGAGCAAGACAAAAGTCAGGAGGTGCGAAGATAGTGGGTCGAGCTTTGGGTTTGGGACACGAAAATGGAAAAAAGGAAGGAAAACTACAACTTAATTCTTTTTGTATCATCTAGAACTGAACTTTTCATCTAGGAAATTCAATTCCAGTTTTATTTCCTCTTAATCTCCTTCGTCTTTTTCCTTAAGGGAGTTTTAATTTATATAATTTAATTCTATGCTTTTAATTTTCATATCTATGTCAATTTATAATTTTTAATCAAAACCCCTAGTACTATTTTCTCTATGGACGAACTTTTTACCATTATTTACAATTTAGTTTGTGGAATAGTGATAAGTTGTATGCTTTATTATTTTTTACAAAATCTACCCCGATCACACCCATACTCCACCCACCAAACGTCTTGACTAGGTGAATTCATTTGGATAAAATATTGCAAAAAAATATCAGATTTGGACAAAAAATGTAACTAATATAATAGGACTTAATATAGTCACAGCCATTCACCATCAATCATCACAGCCGCACCATTCCATCACCGTCACACCAACACCAAACACAGCCGAACCCACGCCCACACACTCCACCTCACCGCCGGCTATTTCACACATACATAACCAAAAGAACCAAAACTTCCTGCATACCTCTAATTGTGAACTATACACTACACTGTACAATCCACTAGAATAAATCATCCTTTCAAATGGGCACTTGTCAACCATGTTCAAACTGATCACAACATTAACCAATTATCCTAAAAGAAAAACTAAAACCAATAAAGAAATACATTTCCAGAATTCACTACGTCCTTATTTACAGGTAACCATAGCACTACTCTTTGGAGCCATGGGTGTAGTAACACACGAAACTAGATTGACAGATTGTGAAATTGACCAATCATTGCAAAGAACGCAGGAATTCGGCCAATCATTGAAGGTCGTCGATGGCGTCGTTTGAAGGTGAAGAAGAAGGAGATCAAGAGAAGAAAGGGAAAGGGATTAGGGGAACTGATTGGATTTGGAGGTAAGTGTGAAGTGTATAGGATGAGAGTGGATGGATTGGGAGGGGAACCGCTTGGATCGGATTGGATCTGAAGAGAAAGGAAGAAGTGGTATCGAAAAATAAAAGAGAGGAGATATTCGGTACGGTAGGTTCGGTAATACTTAACTTGTCAAAACCAATACCGTACCATATCAAATTTAATTTCAGTACCATACCGAAATGTCAAACAGTGAAATTTTATAAAAAAATACTGACCAAATTTATATAATTTCGATATGGTACCGCGATAATTCGGTGCCCACCCGTAGTCATCCCTAATGAGGAAGGGCTATTTAATTATTATTTGTAATTGCTAAATTCTCTGTCAAGTAATAATAAAATAGGTTAGTCTAATTAACATGTATACTTATGCCAACTTTCAAAGACCTTAGCTAGGAAAAAAGAAAGTAAATAATAAACAAAATCACATAAGAGTTTGTAGTTAAATGATATTTTTTATAAAGTAAGAAGGGTTAAGTCTTGAGTTTGAATCGGTCGGAAAATTCTACAATATTTTTAAATATTATTTTATACATAATTATTAAAATCAGATCGAATGTGAAACTGTTTGAACTCTTGAGTTAATGTTTCAATCGGTGTTTACCACTAGTTCAATAAAATGGAAAAAAAATGCATATATATAAAAAAAAATTGGTATGACTTGCCAGATCAACCAGTTTGACCGCCGAGTTTACCCGAGTTAATTTTTTTTCTTTTCTTACAAAGGTCAAGACTACTTCCGATAAAAACATCAAAATACATAGCGGGCCTGTTTTGAGGGTTTGTGAGGTGGGCTGTAATTAGAGGATCGACTTCAAGATAATGATTTTGGAGTTTTACAAGAATGATGCGGATAAAGAAAGGAATGACGTAATGGTAAGAATAACTAGGTTTGACCCAATTAGATTTTAGGATTTTCGTTGTGGGATGGGTTAGCTTCTTTTTTTGGGCTGAACTCTGTGAAAGCTTGGTTATCAGAACCAGACCGGATCGGCCAGTCCGGCCGGTTTAACTGGACATTTTCACCTTTCCGGTCCGATTCAGCTATCAGACCGGATTTGCCTCTGACCCGGGTCGGACCGGACAAACCGGTCGGGTTTTTATGAACCGATGAACCGGCTGGTTTTTAGTTAAACCGGCTGGTTCCCGTTTTGACACGGCCCACGAGCCCAGATCAGAGCCAAAGGAAAACGACGCCGTTTTGCTTCTTTTTATTTTAATAATAAATTTTCCAAAACGGCATCGTTTTGACACATTCCAAAACGACGCCGTTTTACTTCTTTTTCAATTTTAATAATAAATTTTGATATATTAGATAATGCTACAGTAAAAACCATCCGGTTTAATTGTCTAAGATTGAATGGTTTAATGTGTGAACGGTTCTGGACGGACCAACATCTACAATCCGATCGAACTACCAAATTTTTATTTCCAGTTCGCTGTCCGGTCCGGTTCTGATAACACTGTGTGAAAGCTCCTGTTGTTTTACCTTTTGGCTGGCTAGTGGTGAGGATATATACCGTAGTTAATTATTTAAATAAAAATATTATGTATATATAAAATAAAATAAAATAGAATAGAATAGGTACGGATAATAAGAAATTTAACGTAGGGAAAGAAAATTAATTTTTAAAGAGATTAATAATTTTGAAAGTAGTGTCATACAAACCAATAAATTAGTAAAGTGATTAATTTATGTACCAGTTCTTTTCTTTTGTAATTTTTTTCCCTATTTTTCATCATCATCATCTGGAAACAGCTTCCTCCGCTTCGTCTCTTTACTTTACTTCTGACCACTTCCTCACATGCATGCTCGCCCTCTCCGCCTACAAAATCCCAAACCCAAACAAAAATCATTAGAGATCGTAAGTAAAAAGACAATGTTGAAAAACTCATCTCGTTCAAGTTTCAAGCACAAAATGATCAGATGCGGATAGTCTCTTACCCGAAAATGATAAAAAAGAATTCCATATGATAAACTCAAAAAAACTACACTGTGCGAGAAAGGCTTCAATTCAATTTACCTCTTTTTCCCAGTCGCATCGAATCGTGATGATGGCCAATATCAATGTTTGAATTGCTGTCCCTCCAAAAATCATTCCCGCCCAAATACCCTGTTTTGTGTTCATTTTACACATGCCATGTTAGAACAAATGACGTTTATTTCTTTGAATACCCACCACTAAGACGCAATAATTACGTGTGTTTTTATCTGTCACGTCTTGTGATAAACTTTACCATTTATATAAATAATATAGTACAATTTGTCATTTTAAAATTGCTCAATATATTTAATGTTTTTAATTTCTGATGTAGCCGCGTTAAAAATGCTTTATTTAAAACTATAAAAAAACATTTGGAAAAAAAGCAATTACTGAATGAGAAAAAGAATTATATTTGAGGATGGAAAATGAGAGATTGTGAAATATTAAAGATGAATTGAAAATATTTACCATAACTCCTTGGTTGAAGGCCCAGCCCATCAGAAACCCAAGTGGAACTCCGACGACGTAGTAGCATCCTAAATTTATGTATGCCACGTACTTTTGCCATCCAGATCCCACAGCCACTCCTGTGTAAGAAAATGAATTATTACCAAATAAAAACGCCAACTCAATAATAATAATAAAAAAAAAAAGAAATACCTGAGAGGACCGGTTGAACACTGTTGAGCAAAATGGTGAAGGCCAAGAGGATGGAGAGCTGATTTACTGCGGTAAGAACAGCTTTACTGGTAGTGAAAATCCATCCAATCTTATCATGAAAGAACAATATCAATACCCAAAAGAAAAGCCCAATAACAACTGATGTCAACACTGCCACCGTTGTGGCGAACTTTGCTCCTTTCCCATTGCCAGCTCCGAGCTCATTTGCAACCCTCACCCTGCAAATATTTAACAAATGATAAAAGAAATTTCAACAACAAAGTTCTTTTGGTGGGACGTGTATGGTCTAAATTCATGCCCCTTGTCTCCATCGAAAAGGCCCAAGTTGAGATCATAGACAACAAAAAATCTCACTATATTTTATTTTGACTAATGCAAAAGTCCTCAAATTCAGTAGTTGATCGAGCCATTTCAAAATTTTAGGATATTGATTTAGCACTCCAAAGCTATTTTCGTTTATATCTAGTGAAGTCTAGAAGGAGCCGAAGGAGAGATAGAAAAAATAAAGAAAGAAATTACATACCCCGCTCCTGCAAAGAATGCTAAGGGTATCATCATCTCCCACCCATTTATTGTCATGCTGCAAGAAAATTGACAAATCACATGGAACCACACATCAATATAGCAATAATTGTATCATTGAGAGGTTCTTAACCATCAATTATTGTCCTTTTTTGTTCAATTCAATCAATTGTTGTCCTCTTTTAGATTAGGAAAACAAAATTGCCGTTGGTGTTACAGAGAAATTAACTTAAATTGATCATGTAATATCACAAACTTTTAATTGAGATGCATACCAGATGGACAAGGCATCCACAGCAATCTCTGCATTCTTGAGATTCCCAGTAATCAAGATTAGTATTCTATAATACCAATTCTCCAAGCTTCATCACACAAAAACAGGCCAAGATTACAAGAACCGTGTAAGATTCAAGAAGTAAACACAGAGAAAGCAAGAACAGTCCTTTAGAAAAGCAAAAGAAGGTATAATACCAAAGCATAACACCAGAAGCAGCAGAGAGTTTGGTGAATTCCCAAACACCAGAGAAGGCTTCCATCGAGAAACCAGTCCAAGTAAGAGGACATCCTCCACAAACAACATAAGAGAAATTCCCCAATGTCAGAACCCACCAAGAAAAATTCGAAGTCATGGCAATCCCCACCACACCAAACTTCAAGTGATACACAAACAGCCAGCTTACAAAAACATGAGCCAACAGAGCCGCCAAGCTAACCCAAGCAATCACCATGTTCTTCATCTGGCTCTGCAAGAATCTCTGCAGAGGAAACTGAAATGCAAAGCTGAAGTGGAGTGGAATCATCCAGAGAGCCACCACCCCAGTTAGCTCAGACACATCTTTTGGCTGCCCAAGTAGCTGCAACACAGGACTGGCAAAGAGATACAGTGGCAAAAGCAGAACACAACACAAGAACAGAACAATCCATGACCGCTGCATGTACACGCCCAACATGTAGTACTTTTTAGCCCCAAATGCTTGCCCACATAGTGTTTCCAGCGCACTCGCCATGCCCAGCTATCCAAACAAAACACCCATCTAAAAAGTTAGCATCTTTTTTCATTTTTCAACAAGTAAATTGAAAAAAAGGTGAGAAGTTTGTAAATTTTTACAAACTGGTTTTAGTTTAGTTGTCTACCAAGAGCCCGAAATCGAAGCCAACGATGACATTGTTGGCGATGGAGACGGCAGCAAGTTCAAGGTCGCCCAAATGACCAGCGAAGGCTTGTGTGATGACAAGCATGGAATAAGAGACTAGGCGACTGAAAATTGCAGGACCCACTATATGCCATAGCTTCTTGGACTCAACCCAGACTCTTGTTCCAAGAGTTTGATCTTCTGGGCTATTATTGTATTCTACAATATGTTGAAGCAAAGGAACTTTAGATTCTTCATCATCCACTATACCATTTCTCGCCATGGGCACAAAGACTCACTAATCACAGTCACTCTTTCAGAGCAAGAAACGGAGAGAGAATTGAGAGTTATAGACAAGACCCAAGCGTTGTTCTTCTGTATGTAGAGATGTTGAGGACAAATAAATGAATAAATAGACCTTTTAATGGTTTGCAAATTGTATTTTCCATAGTTTATATGTATAAGATACGCTATATTATCTGAGGAGAAGAGCTGCTAAGTCACGTCTTTTGTTTAGCAGGAGTGAAGAGAGTAGACAGATGCACAGGAATCTACGGTGATGCCCTGAGCCAAGTCGGTCAACCAAGTCGGTCTTCTGGCTGTAATTATATATATATATATATCATCCATGGAGAAGAATACAAATTACAAATATGATATTACGTCATTGCATACATCTTCGTTTGGAGTTACATGTGCTTGTGTTGGAGCTAAGTGTGTGGTTTGTGTTCGATTTCGACATCAATTATGGATTTGCAACCACAAAAGTTCCATCTGACCAATTTGGTAAGATCCATATAAATGCTCTTAGACACTTGTCTTTTCTTTTTCATTTAAATCTGTCCCTCACAAATAATTAATTTGTCATTTTCAAACTATTAATTTTTACCAATAAACTTCATATATGACCTTAAAAGTCGTTTCGGTTTAATTAAAACAAAAAGCACAAGTTGTGCTACACAATTTGAGTCACACATTACACAGCATAACAATTAGTAACCGAATAATTTATTTACTGATATTAAATATAATCTTATTTTAGCTCATTTTTTGTGTTTTTTTTAATATTATATATAGTTTATAGAAAAAAAACGAGGGAATTTAAGGAGTACAGCGCTGGTATGCTTTGACTAAACTTTAGTTTGGAAAGCACGTAACGTATCTTCCAAATCAAAAACAACAAACAAACCGCTTTATTCTTCTTCTTCTTCTTTTTCTGAAGGTGGGAGAAAAGATAAAACTAATTATTAATCAAATAAAAATTCAAGTTTAATACAGATTGAAATTTAAGATGGTATGCAACCTACATTAACTATTCAGATTGAAATTTAAGATGGTCAATCATAAAAACAACATGAATAATTTTGGCGTTAAATTAATGAATGAATAAACATAAATACAGAAACTAAGAAGAGCAATTTAGATTTCACAACGATAACAAATCATAAACCCTTATTGTCTTTGTTAGGAATTGACATAGATATAATAATCAAAAACAAAAATTAAGAAATTGCATAAAAATAAATCCGGTAGCCTCAATTAAGAAGACAACTGGAGTTGGTGTTTACAAAGAGTTTATGCTGAAATTTATTCCACATAAATGAGATGATAGTAGAGAAAGCAAGGAAGAGTATTTATAGTGTTCTTTCTCACTTGAAATCCTCTAACAAATCTTTTAAAAAAACCTAGTTTAAAAATTGTATTTCAATCTAAATTTAGAATCAAATCAAATCAAATATCCAACAAATACAAATCCCCAAATCTTGGCTAAACCAATTTCCATGGTTTTGATTTTGAAATTCAAAACAACGACATTCTTGTTTTAATTTGGCATCATTTCTCTTCAATTTCCTGCAACTTCGGCTCCTATTTCTTCTTTTCCTCTAAATCATATTTTTCTACAAAAAGGGAGGGAAATGACATAAAATAAGTAGTATCTCTCTCCAAAAATACACATTTAGATTAAGATAATTATCAAATTAAACACACAATCATTTCTGTTTCTGATGTTTTTGCCATAGCATTTTTTGAAAATAGATAATATAATTCTGAAAACTAAAAAAAATGGGTTTTTTTTCTATTTTATATTTTAAAAAACTAAAAAGAAAACAGAAACGATATCAAACACATAAAGTAATCTTATTTTCATCAAATAATAAACAAAACACTACAAGAAGAACCTATACTTGTAAGCACCCGTGGACAATTGTTATTAGAATTGAACCGAATCCGCGGTTCTAATTAGTGAATTTATAATCCAAACCTCAAACTAATTTAACACGGTGTTTTGAACCACAAGCAAGAAAGAGAAGTAAAATAAATATCCCGAAAATTATAAGGTAGACTCCGTGTCTGTAATTTTACGTTTACTCATACACATTCATTAATGCAAACACGATGACTCACAGGCAATTCCACTTGCTCCAAATCAGTTAATCCCAACGTTGTTTGTCAACAAAATTGCTCGAGAGAGCATACTTTTTGCGGGCCTAATAAGGTGAGCAGGCTGAACGTGGGCTTTAAATCAAGGCCCAAATCTTGCTGAAACCTACCAAATTTAGGTCGGGTTCTGGCCTAGTAAAAGTGGGCTAGACTTGATCATTGCAAGCTGCACTAGTTAGTGCTCGGCTCTAATTTGTAACCGAAATTCAAATTAAGGTTTAGTTATTAGATAATAGATAGTTCTGCTCTCAATTAAGCACATACAGATACAGAATTTAATTAATTTTCTATAGTGGGCATTCACATGTACTCCCTCTGATCCGAATTATATGACTTCCTCGCATCCCAGTATTCAGTAGGGAACGCATATCGAGGAGGCCGGATGAGGCACTATTTGACCCCAAAAAATTCCGTACTTTTTTTCGAACGTACGTTGATCCTTAACGTACTTCCGAGAAAAAATTCAGGCCAAAATTGTCTCAAATAGTGACTGTTCCGGCCGCCTTAAAATACGTTCCAGAACAGTAAAAGCAAAACCCAAAACGTCATATAATTCGGACCGGAGGGAGTATATTGCAGTATCCCTAAAGTAACGTTCTTTTAACCACGTGTGAATAAAATTATTTTTAATTTAAAAGAGTTAAAAGATACACATGATTGAAACTTTAAAAAAGAGAGAACATTTTTCCAGATGCTTAACTTTAACGTAACACTAGCGTATTTATACATCCCTCCGGTCCAAGTTCTCGTCTTTTTTTCCTGGATTAGTAAAGGCCGAAATGGATAAATGGTCCCTGCAGTCTAATTGATTGACTTTTTTCAGCCCTCTATTTTTTTTTTGAGTTATCTCCTCCCTCAACTTACTGGCAAAAAATTTATTTCATCCCTCCTCCTGACGCCATCCACATTTTCCGTCAGTTTGCTGACGTGGCATGCCACGCCAAGTGCCACGTCAACGGTTGCTGACGTGGCACGCCACGTCAGCAAACAGTACCGGGCCGAACTCTAAACGGGTCGGAAAACGGGCTGAATGTTAAATGGTCCCTGCAGTCTAATTTATTGACTTATTTCAGCCCTCTGTTTTTAAAAAGTAGTATTACATCCTTCCACTATAGTTTTATGTTGGATTTCAGCCCTCACCCTAACGCCATCCAATTTTTCCGTCCATTTGCGTACGTATCGTGCTATCGATTGCTGACGTGTCACGCCACGTAGGCAAAAGCAAAAGCCAAACGGGTCGCAAAGATTTTTACTAACAAAATCTAACTATTACCTCCCATTTTAATAAATTTTAATGGAATAAATAATTTATGGGTGGGCTATTAGTACTTCTAATTATTAGTTATAATCAATTTGTCCATTAAAATTTAAATATATAAAACAAATGCGAATATATAAACATATATTTCTTATTTGAAAAATTAAATATTAATAATTTTATAATAAAATTTAAATATTTAACAACATAATAATTAATAATTTAAAACAACCTCGGGTCGAGAGATGATCATATTGTTGGTTTTATTGTTGAAAAAGATAGGAGATAATAGTCAGAGTTTATTAAAATGTTAACATAGAAGCTGTCCAGCTCAGAACCATGACGTCGTGGGTTCGAGCCCCACTTCTGCTCTTTTGCTGGTGTTCTTGTTGAAAAACATGGAAGGTAATAGTCAGATTTTATTAAAATGTTTTCAAACGGACGGAAAAATTGGATGGCGTTAGGGTGAGGGCTGAAATCCAGCATAAAACTATAGTGGAAGGATGTAATACTACTTTTTAAAAACAGAGGGATGAAATAAGTCAATAAATTAGACTGCAGGGACCATTTAACATTCAGCCCGTTTTCCGACCCGTTTAGAGTTCGACCCGGTACTGTTTGCTGACGTGGCGTGCCACATCAGCAACCGTTGACGTGGCACTTGACGTGGCATGCCACGTCAGCAAACTGACGGAAAATGTGGATGGCGTCAGGAGGAGGGATGAAATAAATTTTTTGCCAGTAAATTGAGGGAGGAGATAACTCAAAAAAAAAATAGAAGGCTGAAAAAAGTCAATCAATTAGACTGCAGGGACCATTTATCCATTTCGGCCATTAGTAAAATCACTGACTCGAATTTCTTATTATCATTCATAACTTAGTACATGTTGCGCGTCATTAATGACGTAGCATTCACGAGCTCATACAAATTAGATAATATTTATTTGTTATTTGTGTGAAAATAGAATGTTTTGTCCCATATTATTATATTTTCAATGTGTTTAGAAAATAAGAAATTGTGGAAAAGAAATGAGAGGTAGGGACTTAAATTTGTCAAAAATAAATATTAGCGTCCTATAATTTAAAAACCTACAATGTTAACCATATAACTCATCAAAAATTGCGATTTTAACTTTTATAATATTTAAAAAAAATCAAATAAAACAATAAAAATGACAAAATTGTATAAAACATAGTAAAGAAATGTACTCCCTCCATTCATTATCATCTGACGTTAGTAATGAATGCACAACATTTAAATGAGTAAGAAATTGTTTTGAAGTTGTTTGTGACTTAACTACCCCTTGAAACTTGTTTTATTCACTCTTTACTCCTCAGCTCCACTCCTTCCTCTCAGTTGTCTTGTCTCCGACAAAAGAATTTGCCATTAATTAACCCAACTTGACAGCCATCATATCGACTATCGAGGGGTAAAATTGTAAAGTGAAAAAACACATATTTCACTACCAAGGAAAACCAAAGTTGTAAAGTGATTGGGCCAGGCCTTCCAAACAGAATGCGACACGTCCGGCCTCTGTACTTATACCATCCTCGTATGGTTGACCAGTGACGAGTCGTAAAAGGCAGATCATTAGAAGAGACCTAACTTTGGCAATCCTTTCTTATTAGCTAGTTAGTAGTACTTCCTAGGTTTAATTTCATAAAATATTAGTTATATCTGATTACTTGTAATTTTATATCGCTTCATACAAAAAATTAACACGTGATAATTACTGAATTATATTTCCACCTTATTTTTTAACTGGTTTTGCAAGAATCTCTGCAGAGGAAAATGAAATGCAAAGCTGAAATATAACACATTATTATACGTATTGTTTCACAGATAAATATAATAAATACATTAAAAAATATATGTCTGTTTGATGAAAATGAAAATGAAAATTATTAAATTTGAAATAAATAAAAAATTATAATAGAACGGGAGGGAGAAGGCATGATTATATATATACTGAGATGGGTCGGGCTTTGGACCCTGAACCTAACCCCGCCTAATTGGCCAGATTGGCCCGCCTAATTGGACAACTCCCGACCGGCTATGAACTTAAACAGTTAAACTGAATCAAGAAATCCAATTTTTTTTTTTGTTTGACAAGATGAAAGGAATCGATTATGGGCAAGATCCATTTCCTCTTGAAAAAATTAATAGAAAGATTTACATGGCAAGTAACGTGGAACAGAGAGATTAACAAATGAAATAAAATATATATAACAAAGAATAACAAACTGTTTTATATTGGAGCTATTTTATTTGATGTACACCAGATCCCCAGTCTTTTTTCTACAAAACCATCCCAATCAATTCCCACCCGTCAGATATGAATCACATGATATCCTACAAAGCCCACCCATCAGCCCATAAATTTAATCATCAGCATCAATATTCAAATAAAAAAAACATTAAAATTAATTAACAATCACAGATTTAAAAAGAAACAAAAAAAATCCAACATGAAACAATAATATCTCTCTCTCAACGCCTCCATGGAATCAAACAACAAAGACCAAAAGTTAAGCCGATGATGGTGGAATTGAATTTGATTTAAGCCAAAGAGAAGGCCAAGAAAGTTGCGGAGAGTGCGGTTCCGGCGATGACGGCTCTGTCAACCCAACCGGCGGCGAAGGAGCCGCTGGGTGATGGTGGGCCATCGGATGGAGGGGAGGATGGGGAAGCACCGGGGGTGGAACCGGTGGTGGAGGGTGGTGGGGCGGGAGGGGAGGAGGTGGGGGAGGCGGATGGTGCTGTGGAAGGAGCAGGAGAAGAAGCAGATGGAGTGGGGGATGGGGTTGGTGCAGCGGGTACCGGGGTGGGGGATGGTGCTGGTGTGGCGGCGGGTGGTGGTGTGGTTGGTGGTGCGGCGGTGGGGGATGGTGTTGGGGCTTGTGCCAAGCAAGAAGTGGCCAAGAGGGCCAAGATACAGAAGAGCTTGAACATTGAAGAATTCATTTTGACAAATTTCAAGAAACTCTGATTTCTTCGAGAAATGAATTTCAAGAATTTGATTTCAAGTGAGGGTGAGGAAAAGTGGAAGGGAGGCTGTTTATATATAAAAAGGGAGAGGGAGAGGGAGAGGAAAGTGGAGGAGAAGATGGACAGCGATTACTGATTAATATTCAAATAATGTTAATCCTTATAAGATTCCTCCAATCATTTCAGCTATTTGTTCTTTTCATTTCTTTTATATTTATAAATGTTTGTTGAGTGATACTCCCTCCGTTATTAAAAAGATGACACTTTACTATTTGCACGTATTTTAAGGAAGTCGGATGACTCACTATTTGAGACAATTTTGTCCCGAATTTTTTCTCGGACGTACGTTAAGAATTAAAGTACGTTAGAAAAAAAGTACGAATTTTTTTGGGGTCAAATAAAGCGTCATCCAACCTCATTGAGACGCGTGCATGAACAGTACGCGTCATCCTTTTAAGAACGGAGGGAGTATTTTTTAAAAAAAATAGAAATTATTCTTGTTTAAATATAATGGAGTTTTAAAGAGTGATTTTCTTATATAATTTTTTTCTTTCATCAAAATCAAATTTAAAATATAGAATTAAGAATAGACAAATTTCATAGTATTCGATGACAAATAATTTTGATGCATTATGGGGTTATGTTACGAGTTACAACTCATATTCTCAATTGAAAATTGAGATAGAACGTGGGAAACAGCAGGGTTTTGGTTTTTTAATTATGGGTTAATTACTTATTTTTATATTTTTGTTTGATTCTTCTGAAAAAACAGAAAAGAAAAATAGAACATGCAAGGCGATAAGGATAAAGTAATTTGGTTTATTGCTCGAATGGTTATGGTTGTATTTTTTCGTTTCGTACTTGCTTTACTCAATTGTTTAGTCAAAGATACACGGGGATGCAATAGGGATATACCAACAGGACCAATCACATATGGCCAATTGGGTCTCTTCTAGTACTTTTACAGCGTTGGAAATTATGATTTAGAGCCATCACTTTGACTTGGTTTAGGTTACATTTACGACAACGCCACTTGGTTAAGAGAACCTATTAGATGCTCAGGCAACATATGGAGCATAGCTAGCCCACTTTTGACGCAAATTTGCATCTATGAAACCTCCGTGGTAGGCCGTGTGTCCGTTGCTAACGATGGGTGTGACGTCTTTATCTTCTTCCCATCAACAATTTTCTTTGACAAAATAAATAAAATCAACTGAAATTGGGATGTGGGTCACTTTTCACATTCGCAGTCAGTCCTCCGCCTTAACGTATTTTCAAACGATCCTTAGACCCAGTTTGCTTAGACGGCGGGCGGGCGGGCTGATAATGACATTTACTAAGAGTTAAAAAGTTTTCTCCGGTCAATTTCAGAAACCTTACTAAGATAATCATGTTCTGTTTGAGTACGTATCTTTACTGCGTCAAAGTAATACTATTATGTACATATGGAACCAGGTCAAGCTAATTAATTACAAAATGATTTATTATCATTTATAGAGTTTTTTTATTTTATAGATAAAATCTGTAATTTACCTCGTAAATAAAAAATATATATATATATAACTAATTGATTTACAATTTCACATATAACTCTTTATTTATTTGTAACTTGAGATGATTAATGTACATGAATCAAGATTGTTTTGTCACAAATTTTTTAAAGCATTTATCTACAACTAAGTTTGCCATTATAAAATTAAAAAAAAAAAAAGTTATCCCGATGAAATGCTCCAACGGTCAAGAACATCACCATTTTTTTTATATATATTAACAAATCTCAAATAATTATTGAATGTTTTGTCAGTAGCAAAAAAAATAACAGTAAAGATTCAGATTTAAATTCGAAATTCACGAATTTATAAGTGATAGTCACACTCTCGTTTAGTTTGAACTTTGAAGTATGCAAGAAAACTTGCTTGTCAGCTGTGAATTGTGATTTTCTTTGGTTAGGAAGGATTGCGGAGACAATTGCGGAGAGAGAGCAATTATAGTATTATTAGTTAGTAGTAAAATAAAAGTAGCCGTTGCAAATGGGAAGAAACAAGCATACCACCAACCATGTCGTTTTTTCCAGCCAAACCAAAATGCATGTCTGCTTGTCGTGACCTGATCAGCTTCCAAGTTTTCTAATATTTCAGAGATTTTAATTTTAAACTCCTGCCCAAAGGTAGGTGATGCGCCATGTGCTCTTTCTTTGCTTAGAGGACACGTGTGGGTTTAGAGGTTAATTACAGACACGTGTTGAGCTGGCGCGGGCATTGTATGGAGATTATGTGCTAACAGAGAATTATTAGTATTTCTTTGTTTTCTTGGATAAATTTTCTAATTAATAATTATAATTATAATTGTCTTCAATAATTGGATGTTGAATAGTTCGCAGCTGGCAAAAGAGCTGGCATAAGCTAGACCATGTAGATATATGGTGAAATCTTGATAAATTGGGACAGGTACTCTGGATTATTTTAATCGTTTCCCGGTGTTATTCGTCAGAAATAACGGTTTAAAAAAAATAGTTATTATAAACTACCATTCAGCTATAAAATTATTTGCTCGAGTGGAAACTTGTGCGATATTCATTTCTACGTAAGAGACTAATTTCGTTCGAGAATGGTTGCACAGAGAAAAAAATATAGCAATATATAAGAAGGTAATATATCCTAATTAGAGCAAGAAGATTTCTGTAACACACAGCCACCAATCCTCATGACAGGATGGAGGCCGCTAGAAACCAAAGATGAACATCTGCAAAATGATGCCTTAGGCTTTAAATGCATTTCATTACGAACTTAAGGTTTTAGTCATAAGCGTGTGTGTGTATGCAATTTATGGGTGTGGGGGATATAATGGGCAAGGCAAAGGAGAGGAAGAGGAGGAGGAAAGAAGCTTGACATTTACCAAATCGGAGACAATATCATTCTGAATTCTTGCTTCTGTTTCAATTTCCTGAGTTACCTGCATAGGTGTTTTAAGAGTCTCACAAGTCACAACAATGGTGATGAATAAGAAACAAAACTAAGGTACACTACAGCACATTCACACTGGATTACTAAAATTTAATCCTAAAGAAGCACGAAATTAAAAGCAACTAGCTACTTCAAAAACCAAAAAACATGGTGTTGAGGTCCCAGCCAATGCTAATACCGTCTGAAACAATGCAAATAGTGCACTAATAACAAATCAATTCACTTCCCCAAGTAAGCATTTTGCTATATAAACACTAAGCCATCTGCACAGTAACAGCAGCAAATTCATGACTGTGTTCAAAGTTCACAGAACTTTCTGGTACTGAACTCTAACAGGAGCAGCCAGTGTTTTATTAACTGGGATAACATGCTCATTTTTCAAATTTAAAACCACAAGAAGTTAAAATGCTTGCTACTTGAATAATTCGATTATAAAGGAGGAATTGAATCTAGCATACACCAATGGAGCAATTACAAATCGATGCTCTGTAATCACATAATTTAGGATAATCCATTGAAATGTGCTTATTCCCCGAAAAATACGACTGTGAAACAACTGTCAATCAGTTAGACCATATACCAAATGCTATATCTTCAATGGCTTGAATCCACACCTTATTTGAAGTCATATAAAAGAAATCCAAAGCATAGGCAATAAAATTGACAATAATTATTTTCGGCAAAAAGACATAAATGGCCCCTAAACTTTAATTAAATGATTAATGTCAACCCTGAATTATTTTTTTGTTTAATTACAACCCTGCGAATCGAGCATTTTGACAAAATACAACCCTACCGTCACAGAAATTTGATGTGGCAACGTTATCTTCCACGTCATACATGTTTCACATGCCACGTCGTCGAGCCACGTCAGAATCTTGCCACCTCACATCTCCACGTCAGAAAATTAATATAATTAATTTAAAAAATTCAGAAAAATAATTTAATTAATTTCAAAAATAAAGAAAATTAATATAATTAATTTTAAAAATCCAGAAAATTAATATAATTAATTTAAAAAATTCAAAAAATTAAAAAAATAATGTAATTAATTTCAAAAATGGAGAAAATTAATATAATCCCTCTCCAATTAAATCCAAATCCCATCTCTGCAAAATAAATTCTGCCAAATCCGATCCAAACCCAAATCCATTTCCTTGCTCCGATCCACATCCGACACCATCAACCAACCGGACCGATCCACCCATCACCACTGCTAAATCCAATCCTTCACCATCGACCAGCTAAATTTACAAAACCTAAATCAACCCGCTCCAACCACCAATCACCACCGACTCCCACCACAGCAACTACCACATCAGTCAACCCGCTCCAACCATCAATACCACACTGAACCACCCAAATCCCTCCCTCTCTGTCGGTTGTTGCGGAAAGAACAAGAAAAGAAAGAAAAAGAAGGAGAGTGGTGCTGGTGAAATAAAAGGTAAGTAAGTGGATTTTTTAATTATATTAATTTTCTGAATTTTTTAAATTAATTAAATTATTTTTTAAATTTTTTAAATTAATAAAATTATTTTTCTGAACTTTTTAAATTAATTATATTAATTTTATGAATTTTTTAAATTAATTATATTAATTTTCTAGATTTTTGAAATTAATTATATTGATTTTCTGAATTTTTTAAATTAATTATATTAATTTTCTTAATTTTTTAAATTTTTTATATTAATTTTTTAAATTTTTAAATTAATTATATTAAGGGGTAATAGTATTTTACACCCCTGTACTATCGCCGAAAAACAGATACCTCCCCTGTACTTTAAAACGTCCATGACACCCCCCGGACTATTGTTTTCGGACAAAAAGGTCCTTCTGTCCATAATTAATTACATTTTTTTGTGAATTTTTGAAATTTTTTACAATGTTTCTTATACATTAGGTTAATTATATTTTTTTTAGAATTTTTAGAATTTTTTAGAATTGTAAAAATGTGCATTAAAAACCTTTTTGCACGGGAACATTAGTTCAGGGGGGTGTCATGGACGTTTTAAAGTACAGGGGAGGTATCTGTTTTTCGGCGATAGTACAAGGGTGTAAAATACTATTACCCCTTATATTAATTTTCTGAATTTTTTAAATTAATTAAATTAATTTTATGAATTTTTTAAATTAATTATATTAATTTTCTGACGTGGAGATGTGAGGTGGCAAGATTCTGACGTGGCTCGACGACGTGGCATGTGAAGCATGTATGACGTGGAAGATAACATCGCCACGTCAGATTTCGGTGACGGTAGGGTTGTATTTTGTCAAAACGCTCGATTCGCAGGGTTGTAATTAAACAAAAAAATAGTTTAGGGTTGACATTAATCATTTAATTAAAGTTCAGGGGCCATTTATATCTTTTTGCCAATTATTTTCTCTTATTTTCTCATCCAGGAGGATGCAACTGCAATTAAGAAGTAGTTCTAGGCTTTAAATGCATTTCATTGTAATAACAAAACGTCACATTTGGTACTTCTAACTCACGCTGTCCAACAACCACCGTTAACTGTCCTACGTGGCACGCCACATCGGATGCCACGTAGGATGCGGCTAGCGTATCGTGCCACGTGGGCGAATCTAACCCGGTTCTTTCCCACGGGTCGGATAAATGAGTTTTTCAACCGAGCTAAAAACGACGTCGTTTTTAGCCTTTTACTATAGGTATGAACGACGTGTCGTTCATATTAAGCTTTATAATCCTCCCATCAATGGAATTCCGAGAATCAAACTCGGGACCTCTTGCACCCTAAGCGAGAATCATAGCACTAGACCAAATGCTCTTGATGTATTATCATTGATTACTACAGATATTTATTGTGTGGTTTTTTAATTGAGCTTTCTTTTCTTTTTTCCTTTCATCTTCTTCACTTCTCAATTAATTAAAAATTGTTTTAAAATCAAAGGGAAAACTAATCTGCAAAATTAATTAATTCCAAAACCCAATTAATTAATTCCAAAACAAAATCTGCAAAATCAATTTCAAGGATCCTTCTGCCAAATCCAAATCTCCCTTATTCAATTTCCTCTTCATCCAACCAATCAAACAAGTCCCCTGTTCAAGCAACAAACAACGAAAAGTTTTTTTTCTAAAAAGAAAAAAAAAAACGCATAAAAATCAAAACCCCAATAGAAATTGAAAATTGCAAAGTCGCCCATACCAGTAGCAATGGAGGAAATAGTGGAGTTACCGTGCAATGGAGAGGACAAAATTTGGGTATCGAAGGGTAGGGTATGAATTGGGGCAGAGTCGGCGATTGGGTCATCTTTCATTGGTCTGATTTCAGCATCATCCTCTCCTCCAAGAGAACCCATCGTTTATGAACGACGCGTCGATCTGGCACCCAATTAAAACTCATCAAGCTCGTCGTCGATCTAGGCGGTCCGTTTCTCTGGGTTGATCGTGATTCATCACCATCTAGTCGTTCAATCGCAAACTGCTCAATCCAATGCTCAACTTCCTTACTCTCTCCTGCATTGTTTTTTGCTTCCTCTCTCGATCACAAGGCTGCAGATCAAGATGGAAAGACCATAATAACTGCAGATCTCGACATCTTGCCCCTATTTTTTTATCTCCTTTTTGCGATTGTATGATTGATTAAATTGGAATTTGGAATTGGATCGAGATTTGGTAGTTAGAGATTTGAGTTTGCTGGAAATTATATGAAAGTGGTGAAGACTGTGCGGTGGAATTGCATTATTTCGGAAAGAATAGGTTTCAAACGAGTGAGAGAGAGATCATTGAAAGAATGGGTGTCAAACGAGTCGTTCATTGTAATCCTGAATGACGCGTCGTTCATACCCAGTTGAAAAACCCACTTATCCGACCCGTGGTAAAAGAACCGGGTCAGATTCAACCACGTGGCACGCCATGTCAGTCGCATCCTACGTGGCATCCGACGTGGCGCGCCACGTAGGATAGTTAACGGTGATTGTTGGACGACGTGAGTCGGAGGTATCAAATGTGACGTTTTCTTATTGTATATGTATCTTTTAAACGTAAAAAATACACGAGGTATGAAATCTATCATTTAATTTTTGTACAGGTACCATTTTTTTCAATAACCCTAGTTATAGCTAGTTTGAATTTTACATCCTTATTTTGACACTAGTTGATGTTGCAATTAAGCTTTATGTTGATATGAATCTGATTTTGAGTTGTTGGTTGTGAACAATTTATGTTGTCTTTAATATTTGCATTAAGTCTTAATATTGGTTAAATATCAAATTATCAATTGAGAGTAAATTATTTTGAACTTAGTGAAATTCAGGTTTATCTCTAATTAATATACAAAAATTATCATTCCTTTAATTACAGAAAATCAAAGTCGGTCTGTTAGGCCCGCGGACAGCCTATTTGGAAAGTGTCGGACTTAAATTATGTAAAAATTTGCCCTCTTAAGTTTTAAAGTCTAACCCAACCACCTTAATTTTTAGGAGGCTTAATTTTTCTTACTTTTTCTTCTTCCTCTCTTTTTCTCAATACCTTCTTCTTCATCTTTTCATTCTCAGCCTCTTCTCCACCATGTTCTACCGCCATCCTCTCCGCCTCCATCTTTACCGCCCCCTCCACTACACCAACTGTTTCAATAATCCAATCTTGAAACAGATCTGCGAGAACAACTAATTTGTGAAATTTTTGGTAATACAGATCTGTGATGATGGGAGGAGGCGATGGTGTGATGGCTGGAAGGAGAATCAAACTAATA
Organism: Viola odorata; assembly: GCA_963691705.1. Taxonomy (NCBI): domain Eukaryota; kingdom Viridiplantae; phylum Streptophyta; class Magnoliopsida; order Malpighiales; family Violaceae; genus Viola; species Viola odorata. The sequence continues at coordinate 62,111,932 of OY829540.1, forward strand.
TGGAACAATTAAAACAGTTTTTTATTTTATTTATAAGGGGGAGAAGAACTTACAGGAACCAACCAAGGCGAAGACCGCAACAACGAAGACGATGCTTTCTTACAGGTCTTCCTTCTGCGACGAAGGCGATGGTGCAGCGGCGGCAGTTGGAGATGGAGGAGAAATGGAAAAGGAGATGAAATTGGAAGAAAGAGATCTATTTATATAAGAAATAGTTGTCGGATCAGGTCGGATTTAAGCGAATTTTGAAAATACGACGCGTGACAAACCCGAACTCGAATATACGGGTCGGTTATGTGGTTGACTACCCACGATTTTTTGTTCTTTTTTCACTTTTATTGGAGCGGGTCGGATGAGCGGTCGGCCGGGTCAAATGTGCCGTCCTAAATTCTACCCTATCATTTTGCATTTACTAAGGTACCTGGAAAAAAGGAAAAAAAGAAACGTATAGTTAAAGAGCAATGCTAGGTGGGTTGAATTGGTGGGTTGAGGAGTAAATGTGGGGGGTATTTTTATAAATTTGCTATTTATAAAAATACCCCCCACATTTACTCCTCAACCCACCAATTCAAGCATTTCCGATAGTTAAATATTTGGAACTTGAAGCACGCAACTTTCCACTGATTCCTCCTTTATTAGCTCCTGCTGCATCCATGCTTTGTTTGGTACCTTAATTTAATGGTCTCTAATTAGATTAATTTGTCAAATAGAAAAGAAAAACAGAAGCTAAACTCAGTACATACTACATAGGCTCTGTTTGGGGTTCTGGTTTCGGTACCGAAACCAGCATTCCCAAACTGAAATTGAAAAAAAGTGTTTGGTAAACACCAGTTGCCAAAATGAAATTGGAAATGCTGGAGTCCCAATCCAGCATTTTCTCCAATTTGGGAATGGCCCAAATTGGACCAGTGGAAAAATAGAGATTGCGGGATGGAGGGTTGTCCAAATTTTTGGACAAAAATGCCCTTTCTATTCTTGTTTAATTACAATGGTACCAAGTATATAATTTTGAAAAAATATCACATCCTCCTCATTCTCGTTCTCTTCTACCATTTTTTAGGGTTTTCTCCCAAACACAGCCGTTCTCCTCCGACCGGACGACATCCTCCAACAGCACCTCTCCTTCTCCTCAATTGGCTCCGTCCGACTCCTCTCTCGTCTCCGGCCTTCTTCTCCATCGCGATTCACGGCATCTTTCTCATCGTCCATCGTTCTTCGGCCCGTGGTAGTTATTTCAAGGATTTGTCCCAGCTAAGGTACATTGGGTTTTTGTTTGAGCAGAGAATATACGCATTTGCTTCCTGTTTTGTGTCTGGTTTTGCTTTCATGTTTCTGGTAAGACCATTGAATTGTGTTTTGGCAATCTCTGATAGAATCTTGACATGGGAATCTACTGATTCTTTCAATATTTCAGAAGTTTACTACAATACTGTAGGGAGTTGTCAATCTGTTCATCATAAGAGTTAGAATTTTAGCTGGGCCAAGTGGTGTCTTGTGTATTGGATTTGATGTATGGTATGGTGTGTGCTTGTTGGAGGTACTTGATTGGAATTCATATTTTGAAGATTTTTGTGGTTCTAAATGCAAAATTCCACATCCCTAAAGATACTGATTTTATGGTAGTTTATTCCTTTCAGCTCTCAGCTTACATGTTTCACGTTATATGCTGATACATTACAGTGTAAAAGTCGAATAAAAGTGATGAGTTAGGGCTTGTGAGGAAAGAAGAGTAATTCAGCGGCCTTCTGTTCTTGATTTTTAAGAAAAAGTACTTTTGGGTGGTTTGGCTGTGAAGTTTTATGTGCTTCATTATTATGGCTGGTCAATGTATGCTTAATGTGGCTGTTTTTGGATCTTAATTTGGGGTTGTTTCTTGGTCAATTTCGTAGCTAAAGCATGCAAGTTTGTAGTTGTCTGCATGCTTGTTTTTCTGCCAGTTTTATGCCTATTCTTGGCTGGATTTTTCTGCAATTCTGTACCTGTTTGTACGCTTGCTTTTCTGCCATTTTTATGCTTGTTCTTGGCTGGATTTTTCTGCTTGTTTTGGCTGTCCGTATGGCCATTTTGCTGCCAATTTTTCTGCGTGTTTTGGCTGGATTTTTCTGCTTGTTCTTGGCTGGATTTTTCTGCTTGTTATGGTGTTTCAAAGAAGTCTTCTTTTTCATTTTGAAAGTTGTTCTTGTTGCATTGTCTTTGTTTTAGATGACAAGTCAAGGAACTGGTAGTAGACCACCCAAGGCCATTTGGCACAAGAGTACAGTGCACACATTTTGTGATGTGTGCATTGTTGCCATTGAAAAAATGTTTAGACCACACACGCATTTCAACAAACAGGGGTGGGACTTTATCTCGAGTGAGTTCCGGACTAAAACTGGACTGTGTTACGAGCAAAAACAACTTAAGAGCAAATGGGATGCTCTAAAGAAGGAGTACAAATTGTGGAAAGACTTGATGCGTAGTGAGACGGGGTTAGGATGGGATCCGCATAAAATGACTGTTGGTGCAGATGATGCTTGGTGGGAAGAAAAGATAAAGGTCAGTTTTTGCCTTTCGAAACTTGTTTGCTCTACTTTCATAATATTTTGTTAGATCTTCGCATGAGGGATGTCTGATATGTCTTTTTAATGTCTAGATTAACCCGAGTTTTGCAAACTTGAGGATATCTGGAATTGAACCAGAACTCGAACAGAAACTAGAAGTCATGTTTAGCACCATAATAGCTACGGGCGAGTTTGCTATGGCACCCGGCTGCCATGTGCAACCTGCGCCACAGGAGCCCGCTGCTGATGTTGAAGGTTGTGGTGATTCAGATGAAGGAATTCACCTTGATCAAACTCTGGATGATTTGTTTGAGTCTGAAAATTGTCAAGCGGACTTACCAAATAATCGGAAGAGAAATCTGGAGAGTAGGGGGTGTGGCAATTCAAACCTTCGAGTGAAGAGAAAAAATAGGCAAACAGGGGGCCAAGCAATGCTGGCTAGACATCTGGATACGTTGGTCGGTGCGGTAGCCTCTAGGAGTTCAACTGTGAACTCTAATGTTACTGAACCTCAAGTGCCTACCTTAAGAGCTGTTGTGGCAGACATGAAAACTCTACCAGGGCTGGACATCAACGGAGAAATCTTCATGTGGGCCACTCAATTTGTCGAAGACAAAATGAAGAGGGAGGTCTATTTCGAGCTCGATTCACCGGCACACAAGATCAACTGGTTGACCTATCATTTTACTCGATCGGGGGCAATGTAGTTTGTGAACTTTGTATTTGCGGGATTGAATGATAATATTAGTACTTAGCTTTGTTATTATATTTGTGGTATTGCGGGATTGTATGATAATATTAGTACTTAGCTTTGAGATATTTGTTGTATTGCGGGATTGTATGACAATATTAGTACTTAGCTTTGAGATATTTGTTGTATTGCGGGTTTGTATGACAATATTAGTACTTAGCAAATAGATATTTGTTGTCTTGCGGGATTGTATAACATTCCATTTGTATGAATTTGCAACAAACAAATTGGTGTACAATAGCTGTTAGAGCTTGTCTGGTGCTTATCGTGATCACGGTTAGAGCTTACCGTGTTTACGTTAAGAGAAAAATGCTTAGCGTGGTCACGGTAATCCCTTACCGTGATTCACGGTAGCCACTGGAAAGATTTGGCCACTGTCAAGGTCCTTAGCGTGATCACGGTAAGAGCTTACCGTGTTCACGCTAAGAGAAAAATGCTTAGCGTGGTCACGGTAATCCCTTACCGTGATTCACGGTAAGCACTGGTTCAAAATTCCATTCTCTTTTCAATATACATTATTTCAAAACTCGTTTTTGCGTAAAACCTTTGACACATTTTCTTGAGGTATAATTGAACATAAATCAAATGTTAATTAGAATCATACTTACATGTTTATAGCCCTAATGTACACTTGAAATGAATGTAAAAAAATGCAGCTATTTTTAATATAATTATTTTTTTCTTTTTCTCTTTTATTATCTAAATAATTTTAAAAAAATCGGTTTTACTATCTAATTAATCTTAAAAATTCAGAAAATAATATAATTATTTTACAAAATTCAGAAAAACAATGTAATTAATTTACAAATTCAGAAAAATATATAATTAATTAAAAAAATGAGAAAAAAATATAATTAATTTATAAAAAGCAATGTAATTAATTTAAAATTTCATAAAATAATATAATTAGGATATAAATTCACAAAAACAATGTAATTAATTTAAGAATTCAGAAAAATAATATAATTAATTTAAAAAATTCAGAAAATAATTTTAAAAATTTAATAACAAATGTAATTAATTTAGAAACTCATAAAACAAATATAATTAATTAAATAAACTCAATGTAATTAATTTATAACCCATGGGTGCCTTTTCCCTTATTAAAACTACCTACTTCCATCAACCATAAATAACCCATGTCCTCTTTCAAACTACCACCCTATGTAATTACTATCAAGTAAACATAATCAAATTTTTATGGAGTCAACTCTTTCACCCATTACAACCTAAAAATATGGAAAGCTCCGCAGGAAGTGAAGAGGAGAGTACAGGTAATCTCATCCTTCTCCTTTTACTTTCATGTAATTGTTATTTTGCCTTTCTCATCCTTCTCCATTTGCTCCCACGTATAAAAATTATGTTTGAAAAGCCATATTGCCATACTGCCTTGCATATTGCCTGGCCAACCAACCAACCCATTTTTTTTTATTGTTGGGATGATTATACTTGTATTGTTGGGAATTTAATCAATTTTGATTTTTGAATAGTGGACTCTACGCATCATTTATGTTATTTTTTAAAATTAATAATAATAATTAAGTTTTAGAAAATTCATAAAATTAAACTAATATTTAAAAATAATCATTATCAATGTACATGTAATTAACGGAAAAAAATTTACTTTTGTTTTTCAGATTTTAACGATAGAAAATAGGGATTTATTTTAATTTTGTTTTTATTTTGGGTAAGGAAAACAACGATTAATGAAACATATACACGTATTAAAACAAAAAAAAAATATACTTTTGTATTGATGCTTGCATCAAGTTTCTATTAACGTGTTTTAAAATACTACATCTGATACGTATAGATTGTAATTTTAATATTCGTAACTTTAATCTGTTGAAGGTAATGATTTGCACGTGGAGGATGACGAAGAGTTTTGGAGTTTAATAACGGCTTCGACTGCAACCTTGAGTACGTATTTCTACACTTACATATATAAAGAACCGTGTATGACCTCGTACCAAACGGGGATGAATTGGTTGACTGAGATATTATCTGGTAGAGTTTCACGGTCTATTAACATGTTCCGGATGGATAAGGACACAATACTAGAACTAGTGCGCACATTACAAGAGTCTTGCAATTTGCAGTCGTCACGAAGAATGTCAGTTCTTGAGAAAGTGTGTATGTTTTTATATACAATCGCCTTAGGTGCGTCAAACAGACACGTATGCGAACGTTTTCAACACTCTACTGAAACTACTAGTAGAGTATTTAATGAGGTTTTAGACGCTTTATGGTCATTGTCAGAGGACATTATTCGTCCAGGAGATTTCAATACGGTCCCGAAGGAAATTTTTTATGATCCAAGATATATGCCACATTTCAAGGTATTTGCCACATTATTCGTAATTCATTTTATTTTGGGTTTATAATTATTTTTATGTTATGCATCTAAATAAATTGAGTCCCAATTTCTGGTAGGATTGTATTGGAGCTATAGACGGAACACATGTCCATGCTTGTGTCAACGCAGAAGATCAAATTCGATACATTGGCAGAAAAGGTATGCCGACTCAAAATATTATGGCAGCATGTAGTTTTGACATGCAATTCATCTACGCTTGCGCCGGATGGGAAGGCACTACCCATGATACCCGTATTTTCTATTCCGTAGTGAACAATCCAGAATGGAAATTTCCTCAACCACCTGCAGGTTAAATTGTTATTTTTATAACGTTTACTTATTTAAGCTAGTAGTTATTGTTGTATTAATAACCTTAACTTCTTCGTGATATTAGGTAAGTATTATGTAGTAGATGCTGGCTATCCTGATGTTATTGGGTACCTGAAACCTTACAAGAGTACAAGGTATCATTTGCCGGAGTTTCAACGAGGCCAACCACCCAGTGGTCGTAAAGAAATCTTCAATCGGGCTCATTCTTCATTAAGAAGTTGTATAGAACGAGCATTTGGAATATGGAAAAGAAGATGGAAAATACTACGTGACATGCCATCGTATCCATTCCGCACGCAAGTTAAAATTGTAATCTCTTCTATGGTTTTGCACAATTTTATACGACGAAAATCGTTAGAGGATCCTGCTTTCAAAAGTATGGATGAGAATCCATATTTTATACCAGAAGATATCTTCGCAGATCCAGAGGGTATTTCGCATGATCCAATGCATATGGGTGCAGGAAGTACGCAAAGTGGAGGGAATAATAGTCAATTCTTGCCGATGAATGAAGTTCGTAACTCAATAGCTAATAGTTTAATGCTTAATTAGTAATTGTAGTTTTAAATATGTGATAACGGGTTTGATTTCATATGTCTCAATTACTTATAATAAACCATCTTCAACTTTTTGTCCTTCACTTTGATGAAGGGAATCATGTTGTGTTATGTGTGTTCGATAATATTTTTCGTATTTTTCGTCACAACATTCGGGTTCGGTAGCAAAATTAGGAAATTAGGCGTTTGGAGGCAGTGCCTACCGTGATTCACGCTAAGGGCTTAGCGTGATCACGCTAAGCAGAATTTCGTTACCGTAATCACGGTTAGCTTTACCGTTATCACGCTAAGGAAGGGTATATATTTACTGTTCATGTCTTCTTCCTCACTTTCCAGACTTTTTCTCTCTCCTCTAGCCCGACCATTTTCCCTCTCCTTCTCCAAAATTCGACTTCTTCCATTTCTTGCTCAAATCATGACGAACTCCAGCCAAAATTTAGCTAAACACTCCTCATTCAATCCTAAACAAAACTCATGTGTCAATTTTAGGGATTAATTGCTCAATCTCCATAACCCATAAAATCCCCATTTTGGAACCCTAACTCCCAAAAATCGTTTTTCACTCCAAAATCCTCTTTATCTCCACTCAATATGGCCAAAGGATCCTCTTCTAAGCGTGCTAGGACTAATACATCAAAGAAACCGTCTTCAAAGAGTCGGAAAAGTGATGCCGCTTCTTCTTCCTCCGTGGAACCCGATTTTAAAGCTTTGGCCGCGGGTAATCCTTACTTCTATTTTCCTCCGGCTGATTTTGATGCCAAGTTCTTTGTTCATACTGATGCCTGTGAGAATTTTCATGAATCTCTTAAGTCGGCTCGTATGATTAGGCCACAAGTCTTTAATTTCAAGAATTTTATTCCTTGTGATTTGCCTAAGCTTGTGAATGCTCAAGGATGGACTAAGGCTGTTGGTTTGACTAGGTTTTATAGTCCTGTGCTTGTGAGAACATTTTATGCGAACTTAGAATTCTCTAAGAACATTAGGAATCCTGAGCATTGTGTTATTACCTCTCGCATTTTTGGCAAAACCATTCGTGTTCATCTAGAGATGATTTGTAGAATTCTGGGTGTGGCTAATGAGGGTTTGTGCTCATTTGTATCTAGAGGACCTGTTCGTAATCTTGAATTTAATGCGTCTGCACAATGGAATCTTGTTGCTCCTTGTCAACCCCCTCTAAAACCTATCCCTATCACTTCATTGGATCCACTGTGTTTCTTGCTTTACTGCCTAGTGTCTAGGGTCATTCTTCCTAGGGTGAGTGATTTAAGTACTATTCCTGGTATTGAAGTTTGGGTGTTATCTTGTTTGTTGAGAAAAGAGAAACTCAATCTAGGATATTTAGTGCTAAATCACATGGCTAAGGATCGCATCACTCATTTGGGAACCACTGTCCATCTTCCCTATCCTCATCTTGTCATGGACATTTTGGAAGCTCATGGCATACACATTCCTTGGTGTGATGAGTTTACCGATGATTGTGTATTGTTTGATTTGAATCATATCACTTCCCGGTTGAAGCTTCGCATTGATGTTAAGGGAAGGCTTGCGTATAACTATCATAAGTCCTTGGGAAAACAATATGAGGTTGCTAGAGTTCTTCCCGATGAGGGTGGTGATGGGGTTGATCAGCCACCTGCAGAGAATATGTCTTCTCAAGCTGGTACAAGTGCACCTATGGATGATGAAGCTGATTTGGATGAAGAGGAATTTGATGAAGATGATGGTGATGCTGAAGAAGATGAAGATTATGTGGATATTACTGTTTTGAGGGAGCAAATGGTAGACATCTCCTCTGATGTTGCTGATCTTCAGACATCTATGCAACAACTTGGTATTCGGCTTGGTCAAAGTGATGCAAGACAGGCTGCAAGAGATGCCAGCATCGACGCCAAGTTACAGGCCATTTTGGATCGACTTCCTCCTCCTCCTCCACCTCAGTGATATGTTTATATGTCAGCTTTCATAGTATTTAGTATTTTAAGTCTTTTGATATGCCATGTAGTCTGACTTGACTTTGATAGTTTTTGGATCTTTGATATTTATGATATGTAGTATGTTTTATGATCAAATTGGTATTTCCTCAAATATTTGTGATGTGCAGTATGATGTTTGATTCTCGTTTTGCTAATGTACTTGTGATGTTTTTCCTTTCTGCTTGCTGTTGTGCTGTCCTTGCTGCTTGCTGCTTTGTTGTTCTTGCTGCTTGCTGCTGTGTAAGCCTTGTTCTTGCTGATGTGCTGTCTTACCCCTTCCATTCGTGTCTTTTTGTTGAGATGGATCAGCCTTGTTATTATTGGTATTCATTCTTGGGACGGCTGGGTTCTCTGTGCAGACCTGGGTTCCTGTCTCGGCTGTGAGTTGCTGCCTGTTTGGAGTGGTGTTAGGTGGGGAAGTTTTAGGTCGTGTGTGTGTTCTGGTTTGGTTTGAGGTTGGGAGCTAAGGCATCTGTTGTTTTTCTTGTTCTTTTTTCTTTTCTGTTGAGCAGCTCCAGGCTTGATTAATAGTGCTGCTGTCCTCTGTATCTTTTGTTCTTTTCCTTGAGCCATTTTCTCTATGGCTTATTAATATATCCTGCTTATTTTTTTAAAAAAATTATTGCCATTTTATGATTGTTTGTGTGTATGATGCCCTCTCTTTTCTTTTATGACAAAGGGGGAGATAATTGTGAACTCTGATTAGCAAAGAGGGAGATAATTTTAGGAGAAATGCTTAATATTAAGGGGGAGTTTAATATTAAGGGGGAGGTTAATATCAAGGGAAGAAATGTTAGAAATGTTTGACAAAGGGGAGATTGATAATGCTTTAATTGGTAGCATTTGAAATGGCTAATTGTGAGCAATTTATTTTCATTAGTTCTTGATGCTAGAACTCATATGATCTATTATTACGATTGAATATTTTTTTATCAACTTTTTTTATCAGAATTATTTGGCATCAATTAATGAACTAATGTTTACAAAAATTAAGAGTAGTCAACTATGCAATTTCAAAGTACACAAATTTTTAATTTTAAGGATTTAATAAAATCTACTTTATTTATGATTTAAATAAGTTTAATTTATTTATGGTATATAGGTAAATATTATTAGATGTTAGATTATAAATAAAATGATTAAAAACATATATAAAGATAATAAAAAAGTTAATTATAACACTTTAAATGAATTATACCCTTTATGGTCATTTTACATCCAAACCATAGTTTTGGAAAACTGTTTTACCAAACACTTCAGGTATCCCACTGAACATTTACAATTTTGTTACCAAACAGCACACTCCGTTTCCCAGATGTCGTTTCCCCACTGAACATTTCCCCACTGACCATTTCCAGCCTGAACTGGAACGCCAAACAGAGCCATACTACAATGGAAAATCAAACAGACAAGAAACCCAGAATCCTCTGCCTCCATGGATTCAGAACAAGCGCTGCAATCCTCAAGAAATTAGTAGAGAGATGGCCGGAAACCATCCTGGAAAAGCTAGATCTTGTTTTCCTTGATGCCCCATTTCCTGCTCGAGGAAAGTCCGATGTGGAAGGAATCTTCGATCCTCCATACTATGAATGGTTCCAAGCAAACGAGGTTCGTTCAACCTTTTTCCATGTTTTTCTTTCTTTTCTTTTATTTGCAATCAGTAGATATGAGATTTGAACTCGAGTTTTTTTTGCTATCACCGGACAGCCAACTGAGCTACAAATTGACAATGTTTGTCAACCCTTCCATGTTCTTGCAAGAAGAAAAGAAAAACAAACTTTAATTAATTATTATTCTGTGTATTCCAATTTTCTAGGATTTTACAGAGTACACAAATTTTGAAGAATGCTTAGCTTACATAGAAGATTAAATGATTGAGCATGGACCCTTTGATGGTGTTCTTGGTTTCTCCCAGGTGAATTAATTAGTGGTCTCACATTATATCCTGCACATTAATCAAGAATTTGCCTAATTAATTTGTTAATTTGTTTCTGATTGGTTTGTTAAAAAAATAGGGAGCGATCTTGTCAGCTGCATTGCCAGGAATGCAGAAAGATGGTGCTGCTCTTACCAAGGTTCCAAATATAAAGTTTCTGGTAATAATGTCAGGGGCTAAGTTTGGTGGGTCGAAATTTGGGATGCCTAAACTAGTTGCTAATGCATTTGCATCAACAATTCAGTGCCCCTCTATCCACTTCATAGGTAAATCATTTCTAAACACTGACCAGCTGGTTTAGATACTGTGGTTGGCTCGGTACTCTCGCCTCTTAAATACAAGTTTGTTGATTTACTATTATGACAGAACATGATTAGTCATGTTTGTTCAGCGAAAAAATTTAGTTTTCCTGGATTGATAAAATAATGTCTTGTGATTGTATTACTATCATAGGTGAAACGGACTTTATGAAGGCAGAGAGCACTGCTCTGCTGGAATCATTTGTTGAACCTGTGGCGATCCATCACTCCAGAGGACATACTGTACCAAGACTTGGTTAGTTTTACTTATGTTCACACGAATCCAGACTCTAATCTCACCTCTATATATAAAAAAATAAAAATTTGTTTGACGAAGCTTTTTATTATTATTATTATTATTTGATGAGTAAAGGTGAATTTGTCTTTTGTTTTTGATGCAGATGGAGAAAACATGGAAACAATGCTTGGCTTCATTGAAAGAATCCAGAAGATTATTGCATCGCAGTAGATGTACATCTGCTTGGCTTTGTGTGTTATGGAACTATTACCTAAGAATAATGGCATGTTAATCAATGAATAATGACCCCTTTAATCTCTATATATATCATCATGGGAAGAACAAGGCCAGGGGTTCTTTTGGTACCAGATTAATTGCAGATCATGTAATTGCTGGATTTTGCAGCGAATAGTCATTTATTCTTAAATTCGTAGCATAGTAGTATGTATCTTAAGTGTGAGAGATTTGATACTTTTACTTTTTAATTTTAATGAAGATGTGGCCGACTAAATTCATAAAAAAAATTATGTGTTGTAGACACTTTACTCCTTTAGCGAGTATCTAATACCATATAGTTTAACGAAACGAACAGTGTTGGATGAGATTAATCATTACATGCTGGAGATTGAAGAAGAACTTATATATACACTTCATTTCCGGCCCAAGGACTAGTATTTAACTGGACTTGAAAGCCCAAGACTCCGAAATATGTAGGTTGTTGGGCCTCTGGCTCGTTTCAAAAAAATATACTGTAATTCCACACAGTTCGTAAGAATCGTAACAGTAATAAGTAATAACTATGGGTTAGTTGTTTCTCCACTCCGTCTTTGACTTTGATGGGTTCAACGGTGCGATTGCCACTAATCCCATCATCTTCAGTCGCTGCCCATCGCAGCCGACACTGCGTACAAAACTCCAGCAAATCAGTGGATGAGCAACTCATCAGGAAATAAAATGCTAGACGATTGACGATGGAAAAAAATCAAACCCAGAACAAACCCAGAATTCTATGCCTCCATGGATACAGAACCAGTGCTTCAATCCTCCAAAAAATGGTAGGAAGATGGCCTGAATCCTTGCTTCAAAGACTTGACCTTGCGTTCCTAGACGGACCCATTCCTGCCCGGGGAAAATCAGAGGTGGAAGCCTTTTATGACCCTCCTTACTACGAATGGTATCACGGCGATCAGGTTAGATATTCCCTTGACAATCTGGTTTCTTTTGATTCTAGGGTAAAAACAAGAATCAATAGTGACAAATTAAAGTGGCTCTTTTTTATTTCTTGTTTTAGGATTATACGGAGTACGTTAAGTTTGAAGAATGTATGGCATATATTGAAGAATACATGATAAGTCGTGGCCCCTTTGATGGTTTACTGGGTTTTTCCCAGGTGGGTGGCTGCTTTATTTACTGAAATGATTCTATTAGTACTTCAATGTTTACTTAATCTTCCAATTTGTTTGTTGAATTATTAGGGATCATTTATAGCAGCTGCTGCTCCAGGCATGCAAGCGCAGGTACAGGAACCTATTTCATATGGGACTGACAATTTCTCCTCTTTTTTCGCATTTATTTTATCTTATGACTTGTCTTGCTCCCTTAAAAAAATATTAAGATTAGGATTTGGTTGCCTATTGGTAAGATTTACCAGCGTAATTTCTGAAATTGTAGGCTATGGCCTTGACAAGGGTTCCAAAAATAAAGTTTTTGATACTGATATCTGCAGCTAAGCTTAAGGGATATGAGTTTGGACAGCCTAAACTGGCTGCTAATGCATTCTCCTCTCCCATTAAGTGCCCTTCTCTGCATATAATAGGTAACTTCAAAGTGATTAGCATGACTTGTGACATGTTTTATGCGTTTGATTGTTCTTTAACTCGTAATGTATCAAGAAAAGCCCACATCTTATTTGCTCTCGATGAAAATAACCCAGATGTAGTCTCAAATTTCAATTGTCATTAAAGAGTCAGCAGTAGGTAATGCCACGTTGGTCTGAGAGACCCTATATGCCTCAAATGTTAAGCGCAGTCATATAATGTGAATTGTATTTGCAGTTTAGTGCTGTTTCACCACCATAGATTCAAGGGTAAATTTGTGCTTTTGTCTGTTAATATTCACCTTCAAATTTTTATTGTTGAATGGTTGGAACTCAACTCTAAAAGTACCTTAAATTTGTGATAACTGTTAGCTAAGGAAATGATTATCATTTTAGAAGATATGGTATCACATTCCTTTTTGTCCCCTGAATTACAGGGGAAAAGGATTTTTTGAAGCAAAGAGGGACTGCCTTACTGGAATCGTTCATTGACCCGGTTGTGATTCACCATCCCATGGGGCATGTCATTCCAAGACTTGGTAAGCATAGCATTTTTCATGTTGCTCTCTATGTTTCAATAGCAAAGTAAATGGTCCTGATTATTTTGTCATGGAATTAGATGTTATGTATTATGAACAAAAGCGCTTTTGGAGTTACCTTTTCTTTTCTGTTTCCGCAGATGAGAAAGGCCTGGAGACAGCGCTTGACTTCATCGACAAGATTCAAAGGATGCCACCACATGCTGAGCCGCTCTGCATGCTGTGAAGACTGCAATATACATCCATCAATAACCTGGAAAGTAATTGTAGTTTCGGCTGTAGAATAATTCAGTGGCAGTTTGATTAAGAAGATCAAGATCAGGAACTTGTCTTGCTTGCTATGGTGTTATCAGCAGTCTCTGGTGGCCCGTATTGCAACCGATTTTTTGTCAGCCTGGTTCCTAAGATTTTTATGTCAGCACGAGTGGGATGGTTTTCTGAAAAGAGTTCATCATCATGTTGGCTGACATAAAAGAATTCATGGGATGGAGGAATTATTATTGCTGTAAGTTGATTTGCTGGAGGATCGCAATGATTTTTTTTTCATTTTTTTTGAAATAGGGGTGAATGATAATCAATCACCTGTTTAGTGTACTTTTGTATGTTATATAGACACCAAATCTATTAGACTAACAAGTAACAATGCAAGTTCAAACGTGTAAAAGCTATAAATCAACCCCAAATTTTAAAATTTTAATTAATCGCAACCTTGATTTTTTATTTTGTCTAATTACAACCCTGGTCGTCGTTAATATTGTTTAATCACCCCCTACTATAACGTCGGTCAACGATGTCACGTCAAATTTTTGGCACGGTAGAGGGTGATTAAACAATACTGACGACGACCAGGATTGTAATTAAACAAAATAAAAGATCAGAGTTGCGATTATTTAAAACTTTAAAGTTCAGGGTTGATTTATAATTTTTACCCTTTTATTGTAATCTAAATTATTGACGTACATAATCAATAGTACAAGAAATAAGTAGAAAATTCGTTTAAGGAGGATGTAATCAATAGTTTCCCCCTAAGAAGAAAACAAGGAAAAACAGAACATTTTTTTTATAGAGAAAACGACTTATAATCTTAAGTTATGAAAAGAAACTCGATCCCTACAAACTAAGTTGGAGACACAAACATAAGTCGAAAGTGAATTCGCTTCTCAATAGATATGGTTAAAACAAAAACATTTTAAGAATTATTAGTCCATTTTGTTCTTTCTTTTTTCTAAGGGAAAGAAAAAGGTAAAGAAAGGGAACAAATAGAAACAAGTGTAGGGGATCAGGAAGCAAACCGGGGGCAGTCAAAGTTGTCCCGATCACGCATTCCCGCTATAAAAAAGCAGTCACATTCCGCGGCCCACCACCTCTCTTCCTCAATCCCCACCCACACCCAGTAAGCACTCTCCTTCCTCCCATCAACAAAACAATTTCCAATTTCCCCATTTCCCCATTTCCCACACCAAAACTCCAATCCCATCAAAACCACGCTTCTCCTTCTACAACGAACCTTACCACACCGTTCCCTGGAATCTATCTTCCCGGACATGGAACCGCAGCCGAAGGCCGAGGCGGAGCAGAAGCCGGATCAGGATCAGAAACCGGACCTCAAAACCGGAGACGACGATAATCATCACCCTACTGATTCAGCGAAAGGGAATGCCATTGATGAGGCCGGTGCGGGTACGGGATCGGAAGAGATTTCTGCACGGTCTGTTGACCATTTGCACCCGCCGGAGCGAACCGGATCCGCCAGGAAATCGGTCCACTGGAGCCCCGAGTTGGTTACCGGACGCTCTTCCGGTAATGATAATGGAAGTATTAACGGTACCGTTTTGGGAGATGGATCCAATCCTTATATTACTTCATCTCCAGCTCCGGCATCGCCTTCGTTTTCCATTAAAGGCAAGTGTACAATACATGTACGCATATACATACTATTTCGTAATTGTACATCCATTGCGTATTAATATATTTACGTCTGTGTATTGGAGCAGAGACGATGTGGAGTGTAAAGGACACGCTAGGTCGGTGGGGGAAGAAAGTTGGAGAAGCTACAAAGAAGGCCGAGGATCTTGCTGGGAACACGTGGCAACACTGTGAGTGATATCAATCCGGGTGAATCATTGAGTTGTTTTCGTGTATTTATATATTTCGTGGATTTTGAACGATGAAGATTGATTGTTGTTTGATGAGTTCTCAACAAACATTAGCAATTTGAATGATGAACTTAGCAATTTATTGTTTGATAATTTGATCTATTTCCTATTAGTGAAAACTGGCCCTAGCTTTGCTGATGCTGCGCTGGGAAGAATTGCACAGGGAACTAAGATTCTAGCTGAAGGTGGTTATGAGAATGTATTTCAACAAACTTTTGAGACAGCTCCTGAGGAGCAACTCCAGAATGCATTCGCATGTTACTTATCCACATCAGCTGGTCCAGTTATGGGGATCTTATATGTATCTACAGAGAAGCTTGGATTTTGTAGTGATAACCCACTTTCTTACAAGTCTGACAACGGCCAAGTGGAATGGAGCTATTATAAGGTTTGCATTCTAAACCCCATTAAGATTTACTGGATACAAGAGCAATAGTTATACCATCATAGTTTGCACTCCCACCACAAGATTAACTGTGAACATGTTGTTCTTTTTGGTTTGTGTAAGATACACATGCCTGTTTACCAAATTTCTGAGATTTACTGCTGTCACAAAGGTACTCATATGTGACATGGTGTTTGTTATGGGTTTCCTTTTGTAAGTATGAGCTGTACACACAATCATACTTTCTCTGGATGATCATAGCTGATTTGCTTCAATGATTATATGCTGTGATTGACTTTGCGTGCTGCATTTCATCTTTCTATAGGAAACTCAGTTGTTGGGAGGTGAATCTTTCCATATGACAATTGGCGTTGGTCATAAATTGGTGGGGTGGGGTTAGGTTTACTTGAGCGTGGCTGAAATATGTAGCTGTTAAATATACTCCCTGGCTTGGTTGCCCTTGGGTTGTTAATGGTTCCTGGAAGCTGGTGTATGTCAAGCTTCTTGAATGGTTTTTGACAATTTGTGAATATATCTTTGGATGATCCAGTCCTTGGCCTTTTCCCTCTTGGTGAACCAATGAGATGGGTAGTGTATGGTCAGGCAATGAAGATTCTCCCCTTTTTGTTGTCTGTCCCACTGCCAGATTCTGCTTGTGTAGGCTTTATTTGTGAGGTTATGGCTACTTCAACCCAATGCAGAAGCCTTCTTGAATGTTTTGCGTAAAATTTCATTGACCACCGACCCTGATGTTTCCTCTATTAAGTTGAAAATGATTTTCATATACTTCCCTTTAATTCCCGACACTTCCTCCCATTCCCATGTATCTGCAAATTATATTACCACGACACCTATCATTTCCCTAAACTTGTAAAATTCCTGTTATACCTAGCTGTTCAATGTGCTTACTGATTTTCTATCCACTACCCCAATAAATTGCATTCTTGATGGCCATGTGTGAGCTTTAAAATAAGAGCTTGAAGTAAATCCCTTCTTGACTGAAAAGAGCTAGTAAAACATGTATGCGACTTGGTAATTTACATCTACTGTTAGGAGCATATACCCGTGGTTCTCGAGAGTATCAGTGAGTGTTTTCCATGTCTTTTGGGCATAAGGAATTAATTTCAATTATACTATACCAGTTGGCAGTGGTCTAGGCTGGGAAGAACTGCGGTGAACTTGATAGTGTTGTCAAATCATAGCAGATAAATAGGTCTTTTTTTTTTTGAGTCAGCAGTAATGGAAATATAAATTGCTTTAGGGTATGCACCAGCATGAACTCCAAGCATCTGCACCCAAGGCATGCAGGTGCTAAATCCACTATAGCCTACTGTAGTCTTAACATCGCCTTCTTACATAGACTACTCCTGAGTCTCTGCTCACTTCATTTTTATGCTAACTCTGGTTTGTCTACTTTATATTTTATCATTTGCTTCAGTAAATTATAGAAAACTGTACTTGCAAATAGATAGTGCAGGCAGACCAGCTGAGTTTGGCTTTTTAATCTCTTGAATTCCATAGAGATCTAGTGTTTGTAACTACTCTACGCCGTTGTTAGATTAATTTATTGTGTTGTTTGTTTTGTCTCATAATACGACATTTATCTCTCGCTCTTGTAATCTGTCATGTGTTTGCAAGGCTTAGGCTGGGCAGAGGAGCCACCATGAGGAACTTGCATTAGCTTTCTTGTCTATTGCTACATAAATTGATGTGTTTTAACATTTTTCATTTTTAACAAGTTTATTGCTGTGGTTTGAATTTATCTTCTTAGCCTGTTCTTTCTTCTTTCGTCTTCTTTTGACTCTTTCTTGTTTGCTTTGATTAGGTGGTCATTCCATTACATCAGATTAAAGCCATTAATCCTTCAACAAGCAGAACCAATCCTACTGAGAAGTACGTCCAGGTGATATCAGTTGATAATCTTGAATTCTGGTTCATGGGCTTCTTAAACTACGGTGGTGCTGTGCAATGTCTAAAGGATGCCTCACAAGCGTGTGGCATTCAAACTGCCTGACGCTGGTCCCTTTTGGTTCACATTTTCTTCTCTCTTGCAACCATGAAGGTGCGTGCTGCCGAATGTGACAGCGGTGCATGCTTCAATTCATTGGCTGTTCTTCTTTTTACCTGTGGAAATGAAATTAGGTAACTCTAGAAATTTATGGATTTATTCTTTAAAAGAGCATTTAGAAAAAAGTATACTACTGGCCATTTCTATATCTTTTTAGTGCATAATGGTTGTAATTTTGTAATGTCCCACCCGTTTCAATGCTTGGATATTGTATCAATTAATGGATGTTTTGAGATTAGTTGTTAATGGCACATAGTTCCTGTCTACTCCTATGATCTTGCTTGTTTCCTTTGTTTTCTAATTTTCGCTATAATGCACCGTCACATTTATTTTTGATCGTCGTCCTGGCTGGAAAATTGTCAGGTGAGAATAAATCCCTAGTTTCTTTTATTGGGTAGGCCAATGGCCCAATGACGATGTTTCACTTCATACTTCTACTTGACAAGTTCAAGATCCGAGTAAAAGGGTTTTATTTTGGGCTTCATTCGGGCTCCAAGATTTCTCCTCTGAGTCAAAGTTAATATCAATTCCTGGATTATTTTTTTTTTTTTTGAGTGAAGGATTCTAATTGGATAGTTCCTTAAAAAAAGCTCAAAAACTTGCAAAATCTAATCTTTAACTCTTTTTTTTTTTAAATGTTAAGACTTTAGTAGTTAAAAAATAAAACCAGATAAAATAGTAGTAAGAGATTTTAAAAGATTATGGAATTTGGATAAAATGTAAATAATATGGTAGGCTCTAAAATAATATAAATTATTATATTTTGTAAATTGGGTTTTTTTTATATTTACGTTATCTTTCTTCATTTTACTAGGTCACTTATTAATTCATGATTAATTATATTTATATCGGGTGAGTCCATTAATGTTCACTCATTGAGAAATAATTGTCAATATGTAATTATTCTATATTTAAAGATTAAACCAACGATTTTTTACCCTTTCATTTAATAGGTGAGAGCAGACAAACTAAACTAAACTAATGCTGTTAGGGTGGATTTTAAGCTCAACCAAATTAGGAGGCTCATCCTCAAAATGCTTGGTGCAGAAGAGAGCCACATATTGTTTAATTAATCATGCATCTCAGCACTGGTTTAGTCATACTGTTAAAACACAATGAAAACTCTTTTACTTTTTTTTGTTGTTGTTGTTTCACATTGAATGCTCCTTTACCATTCTTGGTTATAAAGATCTACTTATGAAAGGAATTGATGTATGTAGACTTTAAACCTAGAAAGTTGATTGGATTGTATTGCAGTATGATTTTTTTTTTTTGGGGTCAAATTACAGTATCCCCCTACTTATGTCAAAATATATAACAAATTATATATTTATATATAGATCATTTTTTCTTTTGTCTTTTGAAATGAAACTAATTTCGTTTGTGTATTGATATGTTTGGCTTCCTACTCGATTTAGAGATTTACCATGTGCCACCTACATCAAAACTCATTACGCATGTTCAGCCAAACCATCGGCTCCGTTACCATTATTGGAGGAATAAAAGCTCACAAATCTCTTTTAACGGAATAATATTATCCGTTTAGGGTATGAGCTCGCACAGTTTTTTCAAAATCTTTTATTGCATTAAGAGTTTCACCACTCTTATATTTTTCGTGTGTTATTTTGGTAGACACGTCTCAACACTACCTAATGCATGAACTTGAAAATTATTTTTCTTCTAGTAATTTTTTCAAAAGGCGTGGCAAGATATTTGGTATATGAGAGGTTTAATATGTTGATGTGGCTTTAAAATATTCACATGGGCTTGATTGTTAACCTGACTTGAGAAGCTCGTAATGCAACTAAAATTCAAAATTTACTAATTAAGGTCTGTTTTGTTAGTGAGGGGTTGGGCCTAAATGGACCTATTGTAATTTCGATTTAGGCAAGTAAAGGGCCTGGGAGTGTTGAGGTAATCATTTGATTGTACACTCTTTTTTTCATCGAAGTGGAACTTTCTTATTGTCTTGTCTATAGAGTATGCATAAATTGTCAAACTACGTAAAATTTGTGTTCTCTTTTGTATACTTCGTTTATCTGTTTGTGATTGCGTACTATTATAACATAAAACTTTTACTTGTTAAAAAAGAGATTGTTGATTCAATAAGAAATTTATTGTGAATTTTCTACCTTTCATGAGCATAATCAATCCTAATCTAATAAATTTAAAGAAATTTTATGATCCAGAGTCATATATTAAAAAATGAAAATCTTCCCCAAACAATGGGAGGTCTATGTTAGCTCTACGGTTCATCTTTTATTTATGATTTGGAGCTTTGCACAAAGGTTGGGGAGTTTCTCTTATGTAGGCTCTTGGAAGTAGCCCATCACTGTTGGTAAATTAGTGACTATGATCATCTTAGCATCAAGGGCCTACTACTGTTAATTACTCCTTCCTGAGCTTTGAACAAAGGTCAAACATGCTCAATACTAACTTTCTGAAATTTTTTAAAAACGTCTTCAAACATCTTTTTACAATTAATCCTTCAAAATTTCTAGACCCTTACAATTTATCCTTCCACTTTTTCACTCCAATTCAAACACACCCATATTTTTTGGATTCTGATTTGACTAAACCTAAGAAGAAAAAAGAAGGGTTAGTTGACCCACAGGGATCTTCATTTTGCATGCGCAAGCCTCACGTCTTGAGATTATAATCATTATCATACTGTTTTGTTTAAACATTCCAAATTGAATTTGGGTTAAGATAACACTTTTGTACAACATGCAAATGAAAAGCGAAAACTAAAGCAAACACAATTATTGATAAAACGAACATAAAAAGTCAGGCACCCGAATCTGTAGTGATTTTTTTACCCAAAACAAAACTATAATGAATGAGAACCAGCTAAAAAAAAAGGCCCAAATCCCTAATTATCCTAAATTATCTTGTTTATTTATGTTATTAATTTGTGTGAGACGGGAAATTACAACTTAAATAATAGATATTTTAATTTGTAAGGAGTACTATTGAACTACAACCTCTAGCTCTCGGTTGTTGGGTAGATACTCTATTATAATAAAGTGTAGATTTAGTCTGGTCTGAAAAAAAACCTGGCACGCCACGTTATATATATAAAAGAAAAATCAAGAATGGCATAGCTGTATTTATATGTATTATATGAAAACAAGTTTTAATGACCGTGATTATTCACAATTTGGACAAATTGATAATGGCCCAAAGAACAATATTTGGAAAGAAGGAGGGGCTGGTAGATGCAATTGTCATAAATTGTTTTTAACCCGATATGATGATTATGCAGCAGGAAGCTGATCATCAGGGTTTTCAATTGCACGCAAGAATTTGTGAAGGAGAATATCTTTCCATTTAGCCATTTAGGTGCTATCTGGATGGTAGTGGAGGGAGCATTTGGTAATGTCGGCTCAAATATGGTAGGTGCTTGATTAATTTCTCCATTTGCTTTTTAGCAAAATCTAATATCAACATTTCCTTCATAAATAGGTCCACATGAGAATCAACTAGTTTGGGTTGTTCTTACTTAAATAAGGGTTAGATCGAGTTCGAGATTTTCTTTTAGTAGTTGGCTTTAGGAAAAAACAAAAAACTTATTAGTTTTCGTATTTATCTTTTACGTACTTAGTTAGTGATTTTTATATTTTTACCCCCGATTATTTTTAATTACAGCACGTGATTGAAAATTAAATAAGTTCCCAATTAATGTTGGATTAACCGGGGACATTACTGTCAAAAATTCAAAATTAAACCCAAATTAATCATAATATATAACACAAAGTAGGTTGTAAATCGAGTGAATTATATAAA
Organism: Viola odorata; assembly: GCA_963691705.1. Taxonomy (NCBI): domain Eukaryota; kingdom Viridiplantae; phylum Streptophyta; class Magnoliopsida; order Malpighiales; family Violaceae; genus Viola; species Viola odorata. The sequence continues at coordinate 62,133,662 of OY829540.1, forward strand.
AAAAAAAAATCATTTGATGTACGCACCAACTCACATTTTATTCACGTGAGAAACTAAAATAAACATATTTGAGACCATACTGGATATATCTTATCACGAATAGACAACTAACGAGTTATATATATTTATATGTTGAACTTACTTGAGGTTTGAAACCGGCTTCCCTTAAGTAAAAAATCAGCGTTAATAAGTATTAAAAAAAGCAATGGTAATTATCTACTCATTGTCTTTTAGTATCTCTTAGCAAGTGCACATTTTGCTCCCGCACTGAATAAAAGTGATCCTCATCATCAAAACTATTATAAGATCAACCCAAGGTCTGACCAGTAGTTATAGGCTGTGTTTGGGAGTCTGGTTTCGGTACCGAAACCAGCATTCCCAAACTGAAATTGAAAAAAGGGTGTTTGGTAAACACCAGTTTTGGAGATGAAATTGAAAATATTGGACTCCAAATCCAGCATTTTCTCCATTTTGGGAATGACCCAAATTGGACCAGTGGAGCAACCAGGAAAAATAGAGATTGCGGGATGGAGGGTTAAGCAAATTTTTGGACAAAAATACCCTTTCTATTATTGTTTAATTACGATGCTACCAAGTATATAATATTCACTGTTCACGTCTTCTTCCTCACTTTCCAGACTTTTTCTCTCTCCTCTAGCCCGACCATTTTCCCTCTCCTTCTCCAAAATTCGACTTCTTCGATTTCTTGCTCAAATCACGACGAAATCCAGCCAAAATTTAGCTAAACACTCCTCATTCAATCCTAAACAAAACTCATGTGTCAATTTTAGGGATTAATCGCTCAATCTCCATAACCCATAAAATCCCCATTTTGGAACCCTAACTCCCAAAATCCATTTTTTACTCCAAAATCCTCTTTATCTCCACTCAATATGGCCAAAGGATCCTCTTCTAAGCGTGCTAGGACTAATACACCAAAGAAACCGTCTTCAAAGAGTCGGAAAAGTGATGCCGCTTCTTCTTCCTCCATGGAACCCGATTTATTTGCTTTGGTCGCGGGTAATCCTTACTTCTATTTTCCTCCGGCTGACTTTGATGCCAAGTTCTTTGTTAATACTGATGCCTGTGAGAATTTTCAAGAATCTCTTAAGTCGGCTTGTATGATTAGGCCACATGTCTTTAATTTCAAGAATTTTATTCCTTGTGATTTGCCTAAGCTTGTGAATGCTCAAGGATGGACTAAGGTTGTTATTTTGACTAGGTTCTATAGTCTTGTGCTTGTGAGAACATTTTATGCGAACTTAGAATCCTTTAAGAACATTAGGAATGCTGAGCATTGTGTTATTACCTCTCGTATTTTTGGCAAAACCATTCGTGTTAATCTAGAAAGGATTTGTAGAATTCTGGGTGTGGCTAATGAGGGTTTGTGCTCATTTGTATCTAGAGGAGTTGTTCCTAATCTTGAATTTAATTCGCGTGCACAATGATTGTGTATTGTTTGATTTGAATCATATCACTTCCCGGTTGATGCTTTGCATTGATGTTAATGGAAGGCTTGCGTATAACAATCGTAAGTCCTTGGGAAAACGATATGAGGTTGCTAGAGTTCTTCCCGATGAGGATGATGATGGGGTTGATGAGCCACCTGCAGAGAATATGTCTTCTCAAGCTGGTACAAGTGCACCTATGGATGATGAAGCTGATTTGGATGAAGAGGAATTTGATGAAGATGATGGTGATGATGAAGAAGATGAAGATTATATGGATATTACTGTTTTGAGGGAGCAAATGGTAGACCTCTCCTCTGATGTTGCTGATCTTCAGACATCTATGCATCACCTTGGTATTCGGCTTGGTCAACTTGGTGCAAGACAGGCTGCAAGAGATGCTAGCATCGACGCCAGGTATTCGACTTGGTCAACTTGATGCAAGACAGGCTGCAAGAGATGCCAGCATCGACGCCAAGTTACAGGCCATTTTGGATCGACTTCCTCCTCCTCCTCCACCTCAGTGATATGTTTATATGTCAGCTTTGATAGTATTTAGTATTTTAAGTCTTTTGATATGCCATGTAGTCTGACTTGACTTTGATAGTTTTTGGATCTTTGATATTTATGATATGTAGTATGTTTTATGATCAAATTGGTATTTGCTCAAATATTTGTGACGTGCAGTATGATGTTTGATTCTCGTTTTGCTAATCTACTTGTGATGTGCTATTTGTTTTGTGATTATATGTGCACTAATAACTGGATTAGATAATTATTTTCATATTGCCATTTTATGATTGTTTGTGTGTATGATGCCCTTTCTTTTTGTTGATGACAAAAGGGGAGATAATTGTCAAATTTGATTAGCAAAGGGGGAGATAATTGTGAGATTGAAATAGGGGAGATAATTTTAGGAGAAATGCTTAATATTAATGGGGAGTTTAATATTAAGGGGGAGATATGATAATCTTCAAGGGAAGAAATGTTAGAAATGTTTGACAAAGGGGAGATTGATAATGATTTAATTGGTAGCAATTGAAATGGCTAATTGGGAGCAATTTATTTTCATTTGTCATGTTCCATGTGAAACTAACGTTTTATGTAGGGGGAGCATTAAAGCTCTTTATGCAAATCTATAGGGGGAGCATATATGACAAAGTCATAAGAAGAGCATACATGTATTTTTGCTCTCATTTATTTGTTTTAACTTAAATTGCAAGTTTAATTCATTTTGAATTTATTTGTGTTTGTCATCATAAAAAAGGGGGAGATTGTTAGCCCAAAGCGAACATCACTCTTATTTTGATGATTCAATGACATACAAATAAATTAGTTTACTAATGCAATTTCAAGTTGAATGGTATTTTAGTTTGCGAATGTGACAACAATTCAAATATATCGCAAGCTTCAAGATCAAGTGTAAATGAACTTAAAAATGTAAGTATGACACATTCTAACACTTGTTTAATGTTCAATTACCTCAAGAAATAGTGTCAAAAGGTTTTATACAAAGACAAGTTTTGAAAAAATGTATTTTGAAAAACGTATGGAATTTAAAACAGTGCTTACCGTGAATCACGGTAAGGGCTTAGCGTGATCACGCTAAGCATTTTTCTCTTAGCGTAATCACGGTAAGCTCTTACCGTGATCACGCTAAGGATTGTGTCAAATGGCCAATTATTTCCAGTGGCTACCGTAGCTCACGGTAAGGGCTTAACGTGATCACGGTAAGCACCAGCAAGCTCCAATAGCTATTTTGTCCACTAAAAACGGTCATTTTTGTCTCCATACTCTCTTGTTCGTGCCTCTCTTGTCTCTACACTATATATACTCATCTTAGATGAGTTAGAACATAACAAGAAAGAATAAGAACAGATTAAAACAAGAGATTAACCTCAAGAAACCTCTATACACAAAAATCACATTTTACAAGCTTACACAAATCAGATTTTACAAACGCAAGCATATTCAACGATTTCATATCTTCTTGCGTCACTTTGTCAAGCTTGTTTTCAGGTTTATTCTTGAGGTAAATTGTTCATTTAAATTGGTGTTGATTGTGCTCATATATTTATATATTGTACAACAATTTGTTTGTTGCAAATTTATACAAATTCTTTGTTAAGGTTTGAAAAGTGTACCTAACACTTTTGGGTAAAGGGTAGTGTTCTCATCCCATTGAAAGAGAGCTTAGGTTTGTGGTTGAGCCCTGGAAAAACCATAGGTTGTAGTTGAGCCCTTGAAAACTACTTGTTAGGTTGTGGTTGAGCCCGGAAAAACCATAGGTTGTAAGGTTGAGAGCTGAACCAAGAAAAGCTCAAGGAATAGCAAAGGTTTGCATTCAAAAATCCTAAGGGGGGAACTCTTAGGTAGTGGAGTACAATTCGGTTGTGAATTGGAACCACTATACACCGTGTGTTTGCTATTCTTCTCTTATCTTGTGCAGAAATTTAAATCGGCTATTCACCCCCCCTCTAGGCCGTTTATCACAGACGAGGGTCGATTTTTTGTTGTTACTATGGTGGATTTCACTTTTTAATTGCAGCACAATTCTTTCGTAGGGTTGACATGTTTTTTATGCATTTACTTTTACCAAACATTAGTTCTTGATGCTAGAACTTATACGATCTATTATTACGATTGAATATTTTTTATCAACTTCTTTTATCAGAATTGTTTGGCATCAATTAATGAACTAATGTTTACAAAAATTAAGAGTAGTCAACTATGCAATTTCAAAGTACTCAAAATTTTAATTTTATGGTATTAATAAATTTTACTTTATTTATGATTTAAATAAGTTTAATTTATTTATGGTATATAGATAAATATTATTAGATGTTAGATTATAAATAAAATGATTAAAAAATATATAAAGATAATAAAAAAGTTAATTATAACACTTAAAATGAATTATGCCCTTTATGGTCATTTTACATCCAAACCATAGTTTTGGAAAACTGTTTTACCAAACACCTCAGGTATCCCACTGAACTTTTACAATTTTGTTACCAAACAGCACACTCCGTTTCCCAAATGTCGTTTCCCTACTGAACATTTTCCCACTGACCATTTCCAGCCTGAACTGGAACGCCAAACAGAGCCATAGTGCACTCTCTTTTATTTACCAACTAGCAGCTAGGGAGGAGTAGGGACCAAATCAACACGCAACAACATACGCTAAATATTGTAATATTTGTGTTGATTAATGAAAGTATAAGGTCCTATGTTATATAACATTTAATATTCATTTTTAAATTTTGCTAATTAAATACTTATTACAAATTGAGGTAGTCACGGATTAATTCCTTAGATAATGCCCGGGTGTGTTATTTATTCGTGTATCTTGAAGTAATTAATTGTATTAGTTTGTGATGAAAAGGAAACAATTTAGGATTTTCTTAATTGTGTAAATTTTCTCATCTAGTAAGACAGACAATTTCTATAAATAGAGATTAGGTGAGGAAGTTAGTTGGCTTCGTCCCACCTCTATTGAGAGGTTGATTGTGAGGTGTTGTAGTGAGAGAGCTTTGTAGTGTAGCATATAACAATAGCGTAAGATTATTGTATGCAATTCTTTTGTAAGTGTGTGGAAATTAACAATCCAATACGTGCGGGGCGAAAATGAAGTCTCCCCAAGAGTTTAGTACATAGATGAAAAGATATGGAAGACTGTATTTTTGAGAAATAAAGAGGCTGGAGTTTGTGTGCTGTTTGGTCTCTTGTTTTATGCCTCCGTTTGGTTGTAAAATCGAAACAAAACAAGAATATGTAAGAGGGCAAAAGAAAACAAGGGAGAAGAAGATGCATGGGAGTAACATTTTTGCTTCGCATAAATTGTATCATTAGGATATTGAATTCAAATCTCATCTCATGTTATAAAAAACATAATGTTGATAACACACCTTATATTATATTGAGTTGGTTGTTGTGAAGTACACACATTGATACAGATACCGGACATGATATGAACGCCAATATTACAACGTAGAAAGATTAAAAAATTTCAAATTAATTTTAATCTTTTGAGTATTTTTAGCAACTAATATAATTCATACTAAATGTCTTTTTTTATCAAAAAAATACTTAGAATTGTGATTAAAAAAGTTGAACGAAATGGTGAATTGAATACGTTTCGTGTCGGTGTTCATAATTTATATTGACAACACACCTTATATATTGAGTTGGTTTCTATGAAGCACAAATAATGACACGAATATCGGACATGATATGAACACCGATATTGCAACGCAGAAAAATTAAAAATCTTAGAACATCGACACGGTATATATATATATATGTATGTATATTAATATAAATTATATAAAAATATTATTCACACCGAAGCGAGTTTCAACTATATATCTAATTATAGTGCAAATGAAACGTTATTTTTAAATTAATTTTAATTTTATGAATATTTTTAGCACTAATATAATTTATACTAAATATCTTTTTGGTATAAAAAATACTTAAAATTATGATTAAAAAGTTGAACGAAATGGTAATCGAATACGTGTTGGAAATCAGTCTCATAAAAAATGAGTGTACTTGCTTTTTTAGTTTGGTTGGTAATGGCTCGGTGGGCACAGCCTTAAGCTGGGCCTAGTCCCAGAATGTGGGGCCCGCTAGCTGTATGTTTTTTCTATTTTTAACTATTTAAATTTTATCAAATTTAATTATTTTTGCAGTGGAAAAAGAAAGTAAAGAAAAGGCTGCAAAAGAATATAAAAATGGAAATCAAGATCGTCTCACTCTTCTTCTCGTCCTGTCACAATCCGCTCCGCTTTTCCCCGCAACCCTCCCTCCCTCTCTCTCTTTTGACTGAGGTGTAAAAACGGGTCGATTCGGCCCGACCCGTTTAAAACTAACCATTTTAATAAATGGGTCAACCCGATCAGTCAATTGGAAAAGTTAATCCGGACCGACCTATTTAACTCGTTTAATCATAACGACGTTTATTTGATCTTGTATCAAAAAAATCTAAAATATAATAAAATAATAAAAATACAAAAAATAAAATCATAAAATTATAATAAAAAGTAAAAATACAGAAAATTATAAAAAAAATAAAAAAATATTGATTTTTACTGTTTTTATTATATTTTCCTGTTTTTATAAAAATTTTATAGTTTGTTATTTTTTTTTTTTAATATTTTTAAAATATTTTTTCTTTATTTATTTTTATTGACGGGTCAAAATTTGTGACCCAAACCCATCATAAACGGGTTGGGTATGGGTCAACACGACGGGTCAGATTCATTTTGACACCCTTATTCTCTCTCTCCTTCTAGGTAGCGTTTGGTTGGCGGAATCAAGGAGGAAAGTGACTCGGGAATTTGAGATTCCGAGCTTTATTGAGTTTGGTTGCGACAAGAAATCACTCTCCCGTGGAATCCAACTTTTCTTAACCGCATTGACTTTCCAAAAAATAGGAGAAAGTGATTCCTTGGCTAGGGAGTGGGGAGAGTGATTCCTCCTACAAGGAAAGCTATTTTTTTGTTGTTAAATGACATATTTGCCAAATTATAAAAAATAACCTAATAAAGTGTTTTCTTCCTTCTCTGTTTTCTAAAACTTTGCCAAATTATATTAATTACACAAAAAATATATTGATTACATAAAAAATATTTTAATCACATAAAAATTAGAATAATTACATACAAATTATAATAATTACATAAAGTTATTTTTCTTACTTTCCTTGAGGATTCCCAAGTACAAAATAAACACAATAATGTTACTTTCTCGGGAATCTTAAATCCCAACCAAACACAAAAAACTAACATTCCCCTCAATCACTCTCCCGGGAGAATGTTACTCTCCCGGGTATCATTCTCCCGGGAGAGTAATTCTAAGGGGGAAAGCAGTATTCCGTGAACCAAACGCTACCCTAATGTAAATTTAAGGGAGTCTCTTCTTTAAAAAAAATGAATTATATTATTAATTATCATTATAATTATAGCGATTCATCAGAAGACTCAGTTAAAAGAACGTAACTTATTTGATTCTATTTGATTAGGAAGTGAAACTCAAGGCTAATTTTGGTAGCATAATTGTTGGAATTAATTAATTAGTCTCATTGATGAACCGATAACCAAGATCAAAATTAGATTCAGTTTCAGGTTCTAGACCAAATTTACAATTGATGTTTAGAGATCTAATTGACCTAATTATGTTTGAACCGGTTTAGTTGAATCGAATGACTCAAAGTTTCATATATTAAAAAAAAAAACCCTGCGTTTTAAACATGTAAAATTTTAATTCTATTATCATGTAATTAACTCTTTCATTATGGTTGAAGTCCGTTGAACCATCGAGTTTTTTTCCCTAAGACATTGAGCGATTTGATATTTGATCACAGTTATAGTAATAACTATGCAAAATGCAGGTATATATGAGTGCCAATGGATACATTTTTATAACCTACTCATCTTGGATTGCATGTGAGCACGAATTCGATCTGATCCGAATTAATACATCCGATTTTATTCGAACTGTATCGAACATAATTTGAATGAGGGGTTAAGAATCCAACAACTTTTAGAGTCTAATTTGATTTTATCCAAAAATCTAAAAAATCTAAATAAATTCTGAATTTAATTTCTACATCTTAATTTTATTACTTCCATTTTCTTTCTTTTCTACTTTTTCTTGCTCCACTAATTAGGTTGTAATATTGTTATAATAATTTATTAGGTTGCATATAAACCAGAGAAGAGGCAGAGGTTAAAAAAAAACTGAAATTAATGAATTTACCTTTCTAAAAAAAAATTAAAAATCTAAAACTATCCGAAAATTTCGACTGATCTGTTTCAATCTAAAATAGACTGATGCTATTTAGAAAGAAATGTTTGAATATTTCAAATTACTAAGACTAGAATTCGACGTGATTCAAAATTGTCAAAATTCGACCCTAAATTTTGAATGCTCGCCACTATCCAGGATCATGCAATAGTTAGCAAAAGTTTTTGAAGAGTAGTTTAGTTGGTTAGAGTTTTGGATCAGCTGAGCCCGAGGTTGTGCTGGTCAACTCAAACAAAACCCTATTCAATTCAAAAAGAAATAAAAATAAGAAAGAAAGAAGAAACTCATCTTATTAGTCACACTTTTTACTCTAAATCTTACAAACTAAATAAAAAAAATTACATATACTCCTTATTAACTGTCGCTTTGACTTTGGGCATGCATATTAAAAAAATCGGATGATTCACTGTTTAAGACAATTTTACCCTTTACTTTTTTTTCGAACATACGAGCATCCTTAACGTACGTTGGAGAAAAAATAAGGAGCAAAATTGTCTCAAACAGTGAATCATCCGGCCTCCTTAATATACGTGCTTAAAGTCAAAACTTTTACACTTTTATAGTTGTATTTAATTTTTCTATTTTTTTATTTATTCTAATTTATTTACTTTGTTATTTTTACTAACTATTTCTCTTCAATAATAAAAAATAAATTTAAAAAATAGTAAAAATTTATTTAATTTGAGATAAACAAAAAAATTTAGATCGTGGGGTAGTATTTGAATAAAAAGAAAAGAAAAGAAAAGAAATAAAGAGGTTAGGATTGGGGAGGAGGATGGGCATTCTATCTACTATTGTTCAATTATTAGTCCTATTTCTTCTGATTTTGATGTGATTAGACTGCCGTCAGTATTTATGATTTGTGGTGTCAAGAAAAGACAAAAGGATTGTTTCAGCCTATCAACTGAAATTAAGGGATAGGAGATGTTTTATGGGTCTTCTTTATTTTTTTCGCGGAAATCAATAAACATTTTTTACCATTTCTGCCATCAAAGTTTCTTTTTTATAAAAAAAATAAAACCCTAAAAATTCCACCAATAAAGTTGTTCATTGGTTATATTATTAGTATTAATAATTACTGGTTGATTTTAAATTAAATGATTTTTTTTTTCTGTTAAGAGATGATTAGTGGAGTAACAAAATATGATTAGTTAAAATAAGACAAAAAGAATAGTAGTATCAAAATGTAAAAAGTGATTACTTTGGTTTGTATGAAACATTAAAAAAATTATTTAATTTGAGAACGAAAAAATATCATTACAATATTAAAGATTGAACTCAACAATTACGTCGTAAAAAATATATACATTAATCAGTTGAAATACAATTGTTCTCAACTCCTTGCTTAACTTCGTTATCATGATTAATACTAAAAAATAATCATGAATGCTATTGAACCGGATCATAAGACCCGAATAGCCTATTTCAAGATCTAACGCCCAAATCATAAGCCCAACAGACACGAGCAGTTTGTTTCAATATCATTTTCCATCAATCCTAACACTGTTCATCGTGCTATTTTTAAGAGCACTCTATCTGATTTTTATTAATGGACGTTTTTATTAATTGATGTATTGTTCTGCTGTTTTATTTAATTTTTTATTATTAATTATCGGCGAAATTATAGGAAAAATTATTTGATCCTCTTGCTGTCTTTTTGGGAGTATTGAAGAGCTATGCTCCATTTTTTTAGAAAAAAAGAAAAACACATTATTCACAATGGAAGTAAGTGTATATAATTTTTTCTCGTTTAGATGTTGATGCTGCTCTTCTTCCTGTCCTCCGTAGTCCTGCAACATAGGACGCATAAGGTGTGTGTCTCCTACATGGTTGGTATGACACAGACATTTTTTAGATGTCATCACCATTTATTATTTAACAAAAGAAAAAAGAAAAAAACATTTTGATCAATTTCCACATCTGCGTCCTTCCCACTCGCCATACATGCGCGTCTAACGTCAGCAATACATTTAATATATGCGTCTGTCCGGCCGTTTCCGATGATGCGACGCGTTTTCATTATGTGGCTCTTAGGCTGCAGCAGCTGCCATAAATGCCGACAGTTTATTTTTTTCCTAAGCGATTCCGTGTCCTATGTCACGCGTACACATACACACACTCTTAGGTCGTAAGTATGGATCGGAACAGCGGCTAGTTTCGGGACGCGCCACCGCTGCTGTGAGGTTTCTCATGCATTTAGTAAGGACTGCCCTTACGGAAATGCGTGAAACGCGGAAATAATGAAAAGACGGAAATGTCCTGAGAATGGGTTTCAGTGCAGCGAGTGAAATGAGGATGGGAAAGCGCGTGGGACACTGGATTGGATTCCATTTCTTTCCTTTGTATCTGTACTCTGCAGACTGTACGACACGCACCACGTCCCTCTTGCCACAGTGGACGACCCACTGCGCCCTACAGTAACTTATGAGTCAAATAAAACTTTTAAATATTACTCCCTCCGGTCAGAAATGTATGACGTTTTAGCATTTGCTTTTACTGTTGCGGAACGTATCTTAAGACGGCCGAAACAATCACTATTTGAGACAATTTTGCCTCGAATTTTTTCTTGGAAGTACGTTAAGGATTAACGTACGTTCGAAAAAAAGTACGGAATTTTTTGGGGTCAAATAGTGCCTCATCCGGCCTCCTCGATATGCGTTCCCTACTGAATATTGGGATGCGAGGAAGTCATACATTTCGGATCAGAGGGAGTACTAGCTAATTGATGTGTTCTGAATAAATAATTCACATTTTTTGAATCAGCTGATCGTGTAAAATAGAACACATAAATTAAAAGATAATAAAAATATAATAGAGAATAAAGATTTATTATTCAGATTATTTTCTTGGGGCCAAATAAAATGTTTAATTTTTTTAAATAAATATAATAAATCAATAAAAAAGTAATAAAATCTTAAGCTGTCATTATAAAATGATATAACAAGTTGAGGGACTTGACATTAAAAAAGTTGAAAGTTAAAAGCTTATTATGAAATATACAGGGAGGGCATTTAATATAGTAAAAATCAAAATTTTGCTACCCCCAACCCATAAGGCACCTCCGCCTCTACATATGGGCAAGACAAATAAAAACATTTCTACTATCATAGAAATTTCGATCACATAGTACAAGTACCCCAAAAAAAAAAACTCTAAGATGTAATAAAATTGTACTGTTATGGGTAATGTTGTCAAATTTGAAAGTTTAAGTCAACTTGAAATTGGAAGCGTAAAATTATTAGAGTTTACATTTTATGATAATTTTAAAATTATTTTATATATAGTTATATAATTTTATCAATATTTATTAAAAATTTACAAAAAAAAAAAACTAATCAAAACGAGGTCGTTTTTTTTAAAACATTCTAATTTTCTGAATTCAGTAAACTCGTCTGAGTTTACCAAGTTTACACCAATTATACTCCATTTTCACTTGATTTCAAGTTTATATTCGAATTGGCTCATTTGGAAGGGGTGAAATCGTAAAAACGTAAGAATTAATGAGTTAAACTCACGATTTTGACAACAAAGATTGTGAGTGCTTTACCTAATCGCCTCCACACAAACTTCAATAAATAACACTCTAATATAATGTCACCACTTATAAGTTTTTCTATAATTTTATTTATTTATTTATAAGCAAACCCTCTTACTTAACTAATTTTGGACAATAAAATAAAAATTGCTGCGACAAAAAATAACTATGTAACTCAAATTAATTAACCGTATCATCTTATTTTAGTGACACTTCTAGTCTCTATTGTTTACATGTTATAATTCAGTCAATTTTTTTCGTTGATATGCCAGCAAAAATAATATTATTTTGTTCAACGTCGCCACATCAATAAACACACTGTATTTTTCTGCTGACATGTCAAAGAAAAATTATGACTAGATCATAACATAAGCAATAAGAACTAGAAGGGTCAATGAAGCAAAAATGTAAGTAAAAAGTTTAATATGACATTTTCGAGATGGACGAAAATTACAGTTTATAAAACAAGATTTTAGCTTGCTATTCCTAATAAATGAAGTTTTGGAGGATGTTTTTTTTTGTGGAAACTCAACTCTCTATCTTGAATGCATTGTATTGGATAAATATATATCACCTTTTTTAAATCTAATTAGCTCATATTTTAGTTGCAATTTTAGAGAACTCCTCAACACTGATATGACAATTGGTGTGAGTATTTCGATAATTTCATAATTTTATATTATTCAATTCTTATGTATAAGAATATTGTTCGCTAAAAGTATCATACCCCTTGATTGATTAATTAATTAGTTTTAAGTATGAGTCCTGTTTTGTTTAATTTTATTAAAAAAGAAGAGTAAGAATTACCGGGAATAGCCGGTATTTGAGATGGTGATTTGGAGGAGGGGCAAAAAGTTATGAAGAGGGTGTTTTGGAGGAAAAACGCCACAATTTTTGTTGCAGGAGTGACTAGAGAGTGAGGGAGTGGGAGAAAGAAAAACAATTCATGTCCTCATTCTCTTTCTCATCTTATCTCCTTAACTTAATCATCTCTCTAAATTTTTCTCTCTCTAAAAACCAGAATTAGCAGATAACCCAAAAACGCATTTCCTCCTTTTCTTTCTTTTTATTTATTCACCTTTTTTTTCCATTTTTTCTTCTTCCACGAGAGTGAAAGGCAAAAAGTAGCTAATTAATTGAGGTTGTCGATCGAAGTGATGGACTTTGGTGATCAAGAAGATCATGAGGAAGAAGAGGAGGAGATGGGTTTGCCTCCGAGTTTTGACCCAGTAGTACTCCCTAACTCGTCCCGACCCAAAATGTCAAACTCCGCCGGCGGCAGCGGCGACCAAGTTGGTGGTGCTGCGGTGGTTACAACCAGCAACTCCAAGCCAAGGTACAGGGAGTGCATGAAGAATCACGCGGTGGGGATTGGAGGACACGCGTTGGACGGTTGCGGCGACTTCATGCCGGCCGGAGCTGAAGGAACACTCGACGCGCTCAAATGCGCCGCGTGCAACTGCCACCGGAATTTTCACAGGAAGGAAACCGCCTCAGAATCGGCCACAGAACTGCCTACGCAGCCACAACCTCCACCTCCTGGAGCAGGAGGGGAGATATTCTTCCACCACCACCACTCGGTCCCGCAATTCACTCCGTACTACAGGACCCCAGCTGGGTACCTGCACGTGGCGGCGGCAGGGCCTGGTGGTCCTCCGCCGCCTCACAGACCACTGGCATTGCCGTCGACGTCGCACAGCAGAGAAGATCAGGAGGATATGTCGAATCCTAGCGGAGGAGGAGGTGGTGGGTCGTCGAGGAAGAGGTTTAGAACGAAGTTTACGCCGGAGCAGAAGGAGAGGATGTTGGAGTTGGCGGAGAGGTTGGGGTGGAGGATTCAGAAGCATGATGAGGCAGTGGTGCAAGAGTTCTGCAATGAGACTGGTATGAGGAGGCATGTGCTTAAGGTTTGGATGCATAACAACAAGCACACTTTAGGGAAGAAACCCTAAAGAATTAAAAGATCAAGATTCTAAATAATTAGTTGAATACTATTATTAATCATGAGGAGGAAGGAGGTGGGGATATTGTTAATTGGGTCAGGATTTTTAATTATTAATTTTATTAGGTAGCTAGTCTTCTTTTAGGGTTCTTGATGGATGATTATAAGTAGTACTGTTGGGTTTTTTTTTTTTTTCATTATTTTTTTTCAATTAGGATGGTGATGATGAAGATGTATGGTGGGTAAGATGTTATGGCAGGAGGAAGGAAGGGTGAGGTGGGGTTTTAGAGGTTTTTCTTAAAAAAGAGGGATTTTAATTAATGTTGATGGGTTGTTTTCTTCAGTTCAGTGCATTTGGAAAAGCAGCTATATAGCTAGCCTTTTATTTATTTTTTTGGTTTTATTTTCTTGTTTAGCATTTTTTTAAGTATGAGTTTGTTTCAGAGGTTTGGTAATTTGCTTTGTTTTCTGCACTGAGAGTGTGTGTGTTTTCTTGATCTTGGGTACATCGAATTAACATGGTACTGCTACTACTCCTACTCCTACCTGGTATAACTGGGTTTTCTTTTCTTGGTTTCTTGACATTTCATGTCTCTCTCTCTCTCTTTAGAGAAGGTTTCTTGATCTGGATTCTTGTTTCTTGTTTATCATTCAATGTTGTTGTATAATTAATTGCATGAGTCAGCTCTTAAGTTTCTAGATCATCAACATCTGGCAAGCTACATTTTCTTTTTCCATGTCTCTGTGTCATTGTAGTATTATATCCACCTGCCATTTGTTCTTCTGGGTAGAGTTTGAGTCAAGAAGAGAGTGAAGGGAAATTAATGTTTTCTGTTTTTGGGTATATTTTATTGAATGAAGAGTGCACCTTCTTTTATTAAATAAAAAAATAGTTTTTTTGGGGGTGTTTTTTTCTAGCAAACACAGTTCTTGGTTGCTCCCTGGAGTTTGATCAAGAAAACACATGGTGGGTGCATTGGAGTAAATTTTTATTCTTTCTCCTCCTTGTTCTTGTTCTTGTTCCTGTTCCTTCTTCTTCTTCTCCTTTTTTCTTTTTTTCTTTTAACTTTACTTTATTGCTTCAACCAAACAAAACTTTGATCACTCATCATATGGGTCCTCCTTCCTGTTTCTGTTTGCTGACCCTTTTGCTCTCTTTGGTCTGCATTTACTTTTGCAGTCCTGAGTTCAGACACTTATCTTTCAATCCCTTTTTTCTAGACAGAATAATTTTTAAAAAAAAATCCCCCTTTTTATTATTATTATTTTTATATTAAATATAGAATTGGTTTTTTTTTTTTTTTTCACAAATTGAGATTAAAGTTCTGATTAAAATCACATGATGGATTTCCGGTTGGAGAAGGTAGAGCCCAGGTGAGTGAGTGATTGATACCTTGGGAAAGAAAGATTTTATAAACAAATTAATATGGTTTAATTATTTTTGTACTATTATATAGTTTTTGTTGTTCTTATGTATGACTTATATAAGAAGTCTAATAATTAATTAATTTCCTGATATTTATTTTTCTAGGGAAAGGGAGAGGATACATCAGCAACATAACAGTTTACAGTTGTATAGATTCATTCATTATTGCACGATTCAAATCCTAGCAAACTCCAAATGTAATGTATGTTTTCCAGTCCAATGTTCGAGAAAGTCGATAGATCCAAAGCTAGCTTCATCTCAAACTCAATCTCTCTTTTCTTTCTTATTTTCTGTCTTTTTAAGTCCTTTTTCTTTCAATTTTTTTAACATAGCATCCTTCAAAGGGAACATGTGGGCTCTTCAGCAAACCATCAGAAACAATTCTTGAAAAATAAACAAGAAAGGGCACACCCCTTTTGTCTGCTGCCCTCCAACAAATTAATCTCATATATAGTTTCTCCGAGTGTCCTCTCTATTTTTCGTAGATCAATCATATATTTGAGTATATATATACTCAGGTTTTAGAAAGACGGGCTATCCAATATGGATTTCTTCATTCTCTAGATTCGATCGTAAATCAAGATTAGACGAGTTCTCATCACTGATTAGAGAAGTGGGTCATGGGAGTAATTAAGGTTTAATGATGCAGGGGAGTAAGGGAACTGCATTGCTTGTATGAGGCAAGGTTGTGAACAGAGGTGCTTGTTTGTTTGTTTCTTGATGTTTCAAGCTTACTGCCAAGATATACTGTTCTTTTCATGTTACTTGTAATTAGTTTTGCTTCTTGTGGTGTCCAAAACCTTTACTACTGCTGGACACAAAATTTTGCTTGATTGGGGAAATTAAGCAGCAGAATCAATTAAAGCCTGACCTGACTCCCCTTCTGATTTTCTATAAATAATAATAATATGTGGTCCTATTTATTTATCTGTAATGTTGTTAAAAGATGGGAATCTGGGTCAAAGCTATAGGTTTGCTTACCTGAATCATCATGACACTGATTGATCAACCTATTTTTACAAATCTACATGTCTGCATCGGTTAAGCGTCACGTAATTTCGGAATTGAACCTTAGCAATGTTTTACTCAAAATGTGACGAGAATACGGAACCAATCACACCAAACATTTTAATTACATGCAGTAACAAACACCAATTTTAGTTGTCTCAAAAGCTTGATCACATGCTCCTTCAATATTAAAACTACAATCATGATCACAAGTATTGAAGCTATACGGTACATGTAATTGGTTGGAAAGGGATTCCAGTTTGGAAACGGAAGGTACGTATCTGTCTTCTTGTGTTTTGGATATTTTGCAGTAATTATGATTATATATATAAATAGTTGGTCACCATATCTGAGGTCTAGCAAGTAGACAATCAGGCTCATTAAAGGCCTGTATCCCTAATACTCAGATAGCTGCACCCATCTTATCATACGCATTGCTTTCTTTGGGCTTTGCGATCCTTTTCTGTTGGGTTTCAATCTTGCAATGTATTGAATCCTTTCATGAGAAATAACCATATTTATTTAATCTCGTAATTGTAGTAGTTAAAAGCTGCAGTTGGGTAATTTTGCTCGTAATATTTCCCTAACATTTTGTATAAATATATAAAAAGCAAAAGAAATAGAAAAGGAACATAATTAAAGCAAGGGGGGGCTCATATGGATTCGTTTGGGAGGTTTGTTTTGCATACTTTATGGAAAGGAAAGTTACGATTACTCTGAGTGAACCAGAAAATGAAAGTTAGGATTACTTTATGGAAAGAAAATGAACCAAAAAATGAACCAGGAGCAATTTTGTAAACATACCATGAGTGGTCTTATGCCACGTTCGCCGCTGCGGCAATTCGCTTCTTTCTTTCCCTCATTTTAGCATTACTCTGCATAAAAATCTAGAGGGAGAGAATCGAACTCGATTGAAACTTTGTTTTTGCCATAAAAAAAAAGTATCATTAAGCTAATTGGTAAAAATATATTTTAAAAAATTATAATTTACTATTAAATATTTCATTTAAGCTCTTATAGTTTAAAAACTTATAATGTTAATTTTATAATTTTTTGAAAACTGCAATTTTATCCTTTTTGATAGTTACAAAATAAAATAAATGGTATAAAAATTAAAAAAATATGCAAATTTAAGAAAAAAATGTAACAAATATGAAAGAGTCAACTTCACTTAATGATTGAAAAATAAATGATAAATATTTTTTAAAAATATTTTAAAAGAACACATTTAAGATAAATTGTGAATAAAATTTAAGCTAATTTTATTTATTATCCTAACTCAAACTATAATTGTTACATTTTTTTAATGAATTTCATAGAATTTTATTAATTTTACTATTTTATTTAAAAATTTTAACTATTGTAAATATTAAAATTGTAACTTTGAGAAAATTATGTGGTTGACATTTCAAGTTTCTAAACTATAATAAAAAATTAAGTGAAACATTCAAACATTAGCAGTTTACTAGTATAATTTTTATAAAATAAATTGTATTGGTTGTGGGCTTTTGGGCTGTCCTATCAAGACGGAGAATATACGGAGGGCCCAAAGGTACCTACTACGTCCTATGCTACATCAAAGATTAAAAGCCTTTATATACAAAAAGAAGAGAGATTTACAGCCACTTTTCTTTAAACATTTTTAATTATTGCTCCCTCCATTTTTTTAATAGTTGTATTTATTAAAAAAAATCTAAATAGTCGTATTTATCTTTTTAAATAGTTAGTTAGTGAGTTTTACTCTCTTATCCTTAATTATCTTAATTATATGAACTAATCACAAGATGATCAACTCTTAATTTATATCTAGTTTGTGTATGAATATTTAATTATAAATAGTAAAATTAATTAATGAATATAGGGTAATTTTGTCAAAAATTAAAAATATGATCGAAATTATCCAGCCCATTAGTATGCGTGATTACAGTTAAAAACACTACTAAAAAACGGAGAAAATATTTATTTTAATATAGAGAACAAAAAAGGTTCCAAAATCGATAAAATGATCGATATTCTTCATTTTGGTCTAACCTCTCGCACGCTTTTCCTTAAATGAAATGATCTATATTTCTAAAATTTTATTTATTTTTATTTTTAATATGAAATTTTGCTCACACACACCACGGTACATTAGAATGGTCAAATTAATCAAACTTCCTTGTACGACAAACAACCGTTAATTTATCACACTTTCGCCGTTAATTCCTTTTTATCAATTCATCTTCCCATTATTTAATTCTTCTTATCAATGGCGCCAAACTGAACCTGAATTATTATTACCTGACCTTAAACTGTTTGCCCAATCAATCTTCCTTGTACGACCAACAACCACATTGTTCCCTTCTTGCAAGTTCTTATGATCTGACGTTGACGATGATGATAATAATCTTGATGTTGTTCCTGGCTTAATTACAGGAGCTTCTTTCTTGATCTCTGTAATCTCAATCTTGCTCCCTCCTTCCATTCTTATGCAAACGTTTACTTCAGATATCAGCACTGTTGTTGTGTTCTTCTTGGCACCAGATTCTGATTCTAGTTGTCTTCTTCTTCTCGCATTCTTTTCCTTTTGGTGCTGATAAAGCTTGTGCAATCTTAGTGCAAGATGGTATATTCCATCTTTAATCTCCTCCTCCAACCCACTTTCCACATCCGTTTCAAGCTCCTCTCGAATCTTCATCTCCTCATCATTTTTTGACATCATCATTTGTTGCTGCAGAGTTTTAATCTTTCATTTGTTAGCTCGGAATGAATCCATATATCGACAAAAGAGTACCGATTATTAATTAAATAACCGTTTGAGGGATGGACAATCTTGCATAGAGTTCAAATCTTCTGGACTTCCCAACATAAAGTTATCTAAATTCAATATGTTACATGATGACCCAACAACTCAGCAATAATTCAGAATTAACCCACGTAATTTTTCGAGTAGAACTACCAATAATCAAGTAAATATGAGGTTTGAGAGATGAATCTTTTTAAAGGTTAAGTCATTTATACTGATGCAATCTCAACCTATTTAAACTAATTCAATATCAAAAAAAAAAACGTATCATTCACTTTTTTACTACCTCATTCAATCCAGTGACAAAGCAATTTTGAAGTTGATGACCAGACAAATCTGCAAAACTAACCCAATTAGGAATTTACTGAAATTTGAAATGACAGCAATGAAAAGTGTTAGAAGAAGACTAGAGCTAGAGAGAATCTAATATACAACCCCCCTACCTTGTAGTGTGTCTCTTGTCTTGTATTTTTCTTGCTGGTCCATCTTTGAAACCTTTAATGCTTTTGTTTGTCTTATGTCTGTTTGGTGCATTTATATATGTGAAAACCAAAAGTTTTTTGTGGGGTTGGGGTCAATAGTATTATACAGGTGGGATGAAAAGGGACATGAGGTTGGATTTGGGGGACTAAATTGGCTTTTAGGGATGTTATTTTGGTTTGATTATTTGAATTTAGGCGCCAAATGTCTCTAGATGAAATGGGTAATGATTGAAATTGCTAAGTATAGAAAAGATTAAAAAGGAGTGTGTTTTCTTTCCTGATTTAAAACACTGCTTTACTTGAAAGGAATCAAGGGTATATGGGTTGCCCTTCAAGCAAAATCAATATAGGGTATAGCTATTCACATGCTTGATGTTTTTGTGTAATATGGACAATAGACAAGGGACAATTTACCCTACCCTTCCCCCTTGAGATCTTTTAGGTTGGTTGAGAGGGCACTGTAGTGTATACAGTAGATACTATTTCAGTATTGTTCTTATTCGATTCGATTTCTCTGGATATTCTCTCTACTCTTTACGGGCAGGAAACTAATCTCTTTCGAATATAGTAAAATCGAAAGGAGTGTTTATCCCAATATAATTTTTTTTTCCATTTTTCGTACTCAAACTACATAACTACTTAACCACAACTAACATTATTGCTAACTTTTAATTAACGAGAACTATTCTATATTCTAAAAAAAAGATGGCCCGAGTAATTAAGGTCAAACAAATAATGAGAAGTATCTTTCTATTTTGTCAAACTTGGGCCACAAACTGAATGGAAGTTTATTCACCAACAATAGAGCGGAAGCCCTGGGTTGGCCCAATCGAACATCGTGTGAGAGATGAAGCATGAAGATGGATCTAGCACGCACATTGGGAAGAGCCGGCCATTCCACAAATACAATCCTACTTTTTAAGATTGTAGAACCGAACAAGTGAAGCGAAAGATTCAAGAATTTAATCGGGATAAGATCGGTGTGGAATTGGAATTCTAATAAACTAAAAGTTGAATTTTATATTTATGTTACGTAAAAAAAGAATCTATACAATATATACATTTACAATTAGAATTATAAAGTAATACATAAATATAAATTGCATCTTTTTAAATCAATTATAAAATTATATTATAATTAAATTAAACATAAATTTTATGTTAATTGTGTAAGTATTACAAAAATAATTGTATTAACTCTTTTTTTTAAAATAATTGACTTGTTGTTTTTTTCCTTGGAATATTATGAGTTATACTGAGTCAATTGACTAATAAAGCATGTGACTCGAGAGATTTCAAAATCAAAATAAATGAAACAACACCCATTTATTTCTTCTCTTCTTCTTTTTTGATTTATATATGGGATAATCACATAAAACAATGAACTTTAATGTTTTAATTAATCGCAACTCTTAATTATTTTTTTATTTAATTACCTCCTGCTTTTAATTATTATTGTTCAATTACTTCCTACCGTTACAAAAATCTGACGTAGCATCAACACCGTCCATTTTTTATCACGTCATCACCCCACCATTGCCATGTCAGATTGCACGCTGCCACATCGGCATGATGCTACGTGAGTGAACAAGTGGGCCCCACCACTTCCTTTCTTCTCCCTCATCTCGTCCCCATTTGACCTCTTTCCTCTCTCGTTGCTTCATCTCTTCACACATACTTATAGATCGAATTCAGAGAAGGGGAGAAGGGGTTTGGTGGCAAGGTTCTAGTAAACATTAATTGCATTTGAATAATTATTATGGGATAATCCATGACAATGCTCTAGTTAGACAACTATCCTTTCATTTTCATCAACAAAAAAGAAGGCAATTTTAGCAGTAATAGTTGTTAGTACTATTCTGATCAGATTCAATACAATAAGTTCCATGTACCGGGTTCAACTTCAAGCCGGAAGAGTATGATGATGGCAATATCTGGCAATCCAGAAACAGGAAAAAACATTCACTAGAGTACAGAAAAGAAATAAAAGGAAAAAACATTCTACAACTTACCTAAGCTAGACACATGCGTATTTTAAAGTTTGAAAGAAATAGTTCTTACCATCTCATTAGACATGAAGCAAACACCTACAAAGATAAACATAAATTCAAACTTATTTTTAGACGAGAACACAAACTTAGATTATCATCAATCAAAAAGAGTAACATTGCAAGATCTAGAAACATGACAAAACCAAATCAAACACAGTAACATAAACCACCATCGGAATACCCTAATAGACATAATAACTACTCATACCCAATCCAAAAAACACTTCTAACAATCCTAAGTCCTCCAGCTTCCCTAAGAGTCGTCGCCACCCCTGGAGTAACGAGATTCACTGTCTCCGCCATAACCACGCTCACGTCCCTCTCCATATCCTCCGCCACCGTTGCCACCATAGCCTCCTCCACCACCACCGTTGCCATAACCTTCGCTGCGAGAGTCACCATATCCTCCACCGCCACCTTCACCACATCCGTCGCCGCTTCTGCCGCTCTTACGGGATTGAGCTTCGCTTACGGTGATATTACGGTCGTCAAGGTTCTGACTGTTTATCCCCTCGATAGCATCCCTCTTTGCCTTCTCGCTGCCGAAAGTAACGAATCCAAATCCACGAGATCTACCCATTTCGTGATTATTAATGATTTGGAAAAAATAAAGAGTAATGCTAAACAGCTCACTGAGATAGCTCACTGAGATAGCTCACTAGGCCAATCTGGGTGAGCTGCGTCAAACGAAAATTACAAAAATGCCATCCATTGGCCTAGTGAGCTATCTCAGTGAGCTATCTCAGTGAGCTGTTTAGCATTACCCAAAAATGAAATACAATATAAATGTCAGATCTGAGTACCAAACAATAAAATTACTTAAAGGAAAAAATAAAAATCGAACAATCTTCTGCCCAACACAGAGAATAGTAACAGAAATAGTATCAATCAATCAATCACAAATTAGGATCTTCGATGAGGAGTCGGGTCAAATCCGAATCTCTGCGACGGACGACAAACGGACCTTCGATTCGAGGATTTCGCCGAAGGTGCTGAAGGCCTCTGAAAGACTATTGTCAGTGGTGGCCCAGGCGAGAGAAGAATTGAAGCAGAAAAGAAAGTAAAACTAGAGAGAGGAGATGAAGCAGAAAAGAGAGGGAAAATGGCGACGAGATGAGGAAGGGGACGAGATGAGCGAGAAAAGAAAGTGGCAATCCGACGTGGCAATCCAACAGTGAGCTGATGTGGTCAAAAAAATATGACAATGGTAAGAATACGATTAAACAATAATAAATCCGACTAAGGATAATTAAACAAACAAATAATTCATGTTTGTAATTAATTAAAATATTAAAGTTCATGGTTGTTTTATGTCTTTATTATATACTTCGTCCGCTCTCAATTAACTTTTATTTTCTTACTAAAGATTACCTGTACACATTATTTAACTTTTTAATATTTATTTTACTGAATGTTACTATTTTAGAAAGTTAAATAATAAAAAGCAGGGTATCATTTTATTTTTAATATTTCATTTTGCAAACGGGACGGCTTACGATGTGCCCGCCACGCATATGAACAGGCTGGTGGCAGAGGCAACACGATCATGAGAACAGAGAACCTCCAAGTCAACTTTGAACTGCTTGTTAATGGCTGGTGATTGGGACGTGTTACACTCTGATTAGTTTGGACATTTTTTTTATAAAATGAAAGCCAGTGGCCTTGCGGCTTGCAGCTTGGGTTTCCAGTTGGGAAAGGGAGTTACGTAGTTCAAGTGTTCAACCCGAGATGTTAATATTTGTATTTATTTTTCAGTTATTATTTTTCATTTTTGGTGTTTTTTTCGATAAAAAATGTTTTTTTATATATTTTATTAGATTAATGGACAACTTGATTGAACCCGGTTAAATCCTAGGTGAAAAAACAATAAATAATTAAATATAAGATTGAGGAGGGACAAATTTTAATAAAATTTAATTTTTTTGGATTGATGTTACCTCGTCCTATCTAATTTTAATATACTCCCTCTATTTGTAGAAGGTTAGTTTGATGTTTTTTAATTACAGTTTTTAGTCTAACGACAATCAATTTAAAGCACATTAACTTAAAGCAAAGTAATTAATATGGTGATGATTAATTTAGTATTTGTAATTAAAATTAATGATTATTTTGATTTGTGGGATTATACTCCCTTCGATTTTTTCTAGTTGTCCATTTAATCGAAGTTTCATATACCAAGATAATGATTATTTTTAGTTAAAAGTAGTGAGAAAAAATGGAAAAAATTATTCCAATTATTAAAATATAAAAAACTATATATAACTTATTGAGTGATATTTATTAAAAAATGTAAAAAGAGTAAAAAAAGACTAAATAACTCATTAAAATTTTAAAGTGAACATTTAAAATATAAAAGAGTTTTTAACCCAAATTGTACGGTAAAAAAATCCATAGGGGAAAATTAAAAAGACAATTTTTAGAAAATGGAAAGAGAAATAGCGGAGCCATAATGACCCAACAATTAAGTGATGATTGTGGAGCCTATGTCCCACAATGAAAAGAAATCCCAATAAACAATTAAATATAAAATTGAGAGAAGACAACCTTCCATAAAATTTAAATCTTTTGAATTGACCAAACCTCAATCTATAAAGTTTTATTTTGCTAAAATTTTGGTCCAAATTAACCGGTTGTTTTACACTCTTTCATATGCATTTGATTCTATTTGTCAATTGAAAAGTTATTTTGTGATGACTAAAATTGAAATAAAAAATTAAAACAGTGTTATAAGCTCCATAAATGCTGATATTATCAAATTATTTTAAAAAAGTATCTAAAATACTAAAATTTGAGATAAAACGTTAAATAAAAAAGAACGAAGGAATAGTCGGGAGCTATTTAAATTATTCTAAGGTTAGCAGCATGCCAAAGCGCAGCAAAACTATGAGTTATATCATAGAATTGCATAAATATGACTTTTTTTATTACTATTATTTTACGAAAATGTCTTGATTTCTTTTCAATTTTCACGAACTCCGCCTTAAATTAATAGATTTAAAAAATAAAAATATAATAGTGGCGTCTCTGTTACTATCATAGAAAAATGTCGCTACGCTCCACCGTGGAATGGAAGTTGACGAAACAGTTGTTGCCTTTTTAAGTCACAGCTCCGTACCCTACAACGAACTTAAACACTTCGCTGCCGTTTCACTCTTGTCTTTCTTCCTTCTTCTTTCCTTCCCTCGTTTTCTTCACTCTCCCCCCTCTCCTCACTGTCATCAAATAGTTCAACTTCGCATCCTCCGAAATCTCGGCGAGACGTTTAGCAATCTCGCCATTCGATTTGATGGACTCCGTCGCCCGCGCAGCCGCCGTGGCACCACTCCCTCACACCAAATCCTCGCTCCATCGCTCTCACAATTCCTCATTCTTCCGACCATCAGCTAAGTTACGGAGTGTGAAGAAAATACCTGCAGTTTGCGCTTCCGTACAGATTCCCAACAGCCGCAACCCGAACTCCGCCGTCGATTTCAGTGATCCTGATTGGAAAATCAAGTTTCAGCAAGATTTTGAAAACCGCTTCAATATCCCTCACATCACCGATGTCTTCCCCGACACGCAGTCTTTCCCCTCCACTTTCTGCCTCAAGATGCGGTAGAGTTTTTCTACATTATCTTTTCTCCATTTTTGTCGTCTCAATTTTTCTGTTAATTTGATTTTGAAATATGTAAGTAGGACTCCAGTCATCGAGGATTTTGCGGGCGGTTACCCCTCGGATGAGGAGTGGCATGGATATATAAATAACAATGATAGGGTGCTTCTTAAGGTACTTTTTATCTATTTCTAGTTTTTTATTCCTCTGACTCACCTTACCAAATTGACCTTCTTTTTTCCTGGTTTTTAAGGTTATACGTTTCTCGTCGCCTAGGTCTGCAGGAGCTGAATGCATTGATCCTGGTTGTTCTTGGGTTGAACAATGGTAAATCTTCCCGCTTACCTATTTAAACTAATATTTCAAATTTGAAATGCCTGTGTCCTCGATTCCGCAGTAGATGCTGATTTTTGTGATCTTCAGTGTTTACAGAGAGAGCCTGCTAATTTGACCGTTGAACTCCAAATTTGTGCTAATTTGCTTTTTTATTGCATAAATTACACTGACTGTTATAGTTTTTCTTAACGTTTCTCAATGCAATTGATGGTTTCTGTACATGGCTACATATTTCTTTTCTGATTGAGTGGATTAGTAGAGCATAGATTGTCAGATTACGTATAGTCCTGGTAACTTTGGTCCTGAAAAGTAGGAGCACAGATCCTTTGATGCATTTTGATAACATTAACGACATAGTGCTGTTATTTCCTTTTTGATATTTGCAAGTAGTGGAGCGTTATCTGGTGCTCTTACAGTTTGCTGAGATGAACTCCACAATTGCTTGGAACTAGTCGCACCACATCATGTAGCTCTTTAGTTGACAAGGCTTAAATTGGGAAACTGACAAGGCCTATAAAAGTAGAATTCACAACCAACCATCTCCTATGACTCCAAACTTTTGCTACCCTCTTGGATGGAAGAGCTTCATTAAATGATAGTACAATTCTTAACATTAGTCTCCTAATAATAGATTGATATTCTCATGCTCTGGTTTCCATGGGTTCCTTTGTATTTCTGTTTGACCTCCCGGGCTGATTACATGAGATCATGTTTTTGAATTCCCTTTCTTCTTTAACCTAAACGCATTCAGCAGCAACCATTTTCCTTGTAAATTGGTTCACTTTCAGTTCAATGTCTTTTTGGAGTTGTGCTCTTGATCTTTTTCTCAACAGTCTGCTTACCGGATATTCAAGTTATTCCGCACATAGTGTTCGTGTCTATCTGCCTTACATAATATTACTCCTGTTTAAATTATTGGGCAAATATGACGCCGGATCTCTTTCAGGGTTCACCGTGCTGGTCCTCGGGAAAAAATATACTTCAAACCAGAGGAAGTAAAAGCCGCGATTGTTACTTGTGGTGGGTTATGCCCCGGTCTTAATGACGTCATCAGACAGGTCAGAACCTCATCAACTTCAGTTTGCTTGTGATCCTCAACCTCTATTCCTTGATATATACACCCTTCACTTTGCAAATCAGCTTATGTTATTATTCTCTGTTACTGCAGTAGAATTTGAATTTTCAATAAATTACTTCTTTTATCCCTTTTCTACTACATGAAATTTGTCATCACAGTTCTGGAACCTTGTTGTGACAACAGTAACATTTTTGTTAAATTTGGTTGAAAAATCAAGTGTTTCAAAGTGTGTTCTTTTACATATATTGACATCATATATCTTTGCCAGATTGTCATCACACTTGAAATATATGGTGTCAAAAAGATAGTTGGGATTCCTTTTGGTTATCGAGGATTTTCTGATGAAGGCTTGAGTGAAATGCCGGTAAATTCCTATTCTTTTCCTAGTAGTGGCTTCTCGA
Organism: Viola odorata; assembly: GCA_963691705.1. Taxonomy (NCBI): domain Eukaryota; kingdom Viridiplantae; phylum Streptophyta; class Magnoliopsida; order Malpighiales; family Violaceae; genus Viola; species Viola odorata. The sequence goes on from OY829540.1 coordinate 62,160,556, forward strand.
CAAATGAGCATGTAGAATTTTCTGTTATAAATAGGATAGTACTAAGCATATCTTCCTGCTAAATTAAGTTTTTCAATCCTACTCTATGATCAGCTTTCTAGAAAGGTGGTTCAGAATGTTCATCTGTCTGGTGGAAGCTTGTTAGGAGTTTCACGTGGAGGACCTGATGTTAGTGAAATTGTGGACAATATGGAGGTGCTCATTAGTTCTTTTAAATTGAAAGATCACGTCTGAAGTTTTTTGTTTGAATTGACCCAGCATATTGATGTTGTGTTATTGGTAAATACAGGAAAGAGGAATCAACATGCTTTTCGTGTTAGGTGGTAATGGTACACATGCCGGAGCCAATGCAATACACGATGAGGTTGTTAAGGCTGCGCTTTTAATCTCTTTCTCGTTGCCCTTTTCATTTGATCCGAGGGAGCGTTTCTTTTATATGGTGTTAATCTGATAGCAAAGTACTCATGGAATGTGTGGCTCAGGGATTGTTTCTTAAATATCCAATTATTATTTCCCAAGCTGCCTGACGCTTGTTATTGGTTCAAAGGCTATAATTCAAAGAAAAGCATAATGGATGATTATATTACTACATTGGTAGTGAACTTACACAGTGCACACGATCATGACAGTTTTAAAACTTTGTTTCCTATATCTCGAATGAATTTCTATACTCTTGTCATTCCTGTTGCTTATCTGCTGTAAACTTGTTTTAGTGCCGTAAACGAAGGATGAGGGTCGCTGTAGTTGGTGTGCCCAAAACTATAGATAATGATATTTTACTGATGGACAAAACTTTTGGTTTTGATACTGCTGTCGAAGAAGCACAACGAGCCATAAATTCAGCGTACATTGAGGTAAAAGTTGGTTTTATTCATAGATCTGTTCCTATTGATTTTCCTGGTGCTGACCATATGTGTACGGTTAACTGATATCGCCGACCACCAATTTGTGACAGGCACATAGTGCTTATCACGGCATTGGCATCGTTAAATTGATGGGTCGTAGCAGTGGCTATATAGCTATGCATGCATCCTTAGCAAGTGGACAGATTGACATATGTTTGATTCCTGAGGTATTTATGTTCAATAACAATTGAAGGTCTTCTGACTTCCAGGTCCGTGTAATATGATGAATTTTGCACTTCCGTAGGTACCTTTTCATTTACATGGGCCTCATGGTGTTCTGAGACATCTGGAATACCTCATTGAGACAAAGGGATCAGCCGTGGTCTGTGTTGCAGAGGGAGCTGGGCAGGTTTGTTCACTATGGTGTTCCTGACTCTTTCATTCATTAGGTGGATTTCTTCTTTGTATTGCAAGCCATCTGGTCCATATGTGAACTAGTGCTTTAGAACTCTCCATCACCAAGCGCACTTCGACTGTGGGCTCTACAGACCTCTAGGAAAGCACCTCAGTACAGTGTGTGGGTGTGGCACTCAGGAACATGCTTTGTTCCTGTTTTCCTTCTCATATTTATTGTTTTCTCTATTTCGTTTCTACATTTAACTTTCTTACTCTTACGTTATAAATGTCTACAGAATGGAAAATACCCTAGTCCGTCCTTTCCAGCTCTATGTTACCTTAAACCATATTCCAATTTTGAACCTAGTCATTTTTAAGGAAGGATATAGTTTTCGAACTGTGAGAAGGAAGATCCATTGATTGTGCTAAAACTGGTATAAGTAGGAAGAGTAAAGATTATTGATTGCGGTAAAACAGTAGAACTAGAATACTCCATCTAGCTTCTTCAGCCATAAAGTTCCCGGGATAGCAATCCTGCCCTTGTTATGGGTACAATAAATAGTCATTTTAAGTTTCATACAAACTATAGATTCCTTTTTGTGTTGCCAAAGGACTCATGATCTTTATTTTTCTTTTCTTTACCCTTTCTGTAGAACTTTCTTGAGAAAACTAATGCCAAAGATGCTTCTGGAAACATTATACTTGGAGATATTGGTGTGCACATTCAGCAAGAGGTCAGTGATTGCCTTTTCCCATGTGAAAGGATTCGTGTAATAAGCCAGATATATTGTTGGTCTAAAAGAAATTGCTGGATTTCATGTTCTTTTCCTTAAAGAGAACATATTTTTCTATTTCCTGTGCTCTGTATTCGGAGTGGATTGTAATACCATGTTGCATGCAACTATACACGTTTTCATACTTCAAGAGATGGGCAATACTATCTCGCAAGCAGCTTCGCTGTAGTAACTAGCTTTACACATTTTCTTTTTTCTCATAAATCTTGTTTATTTTGTCATTGGTTTATCAAGATGCTATATCATGCTATGAATTTCTGTTTTCAGACAAAAAAGTATTTCAAGGAAATTGGTGTTCATGCTGATGTAAAGTATATTGATCCAACATATATGATCCGTGCATGCCGTGCAAATGCTTCAGATGGAATTTTATGTACTGTTCTTGGACAAAATGCTGTGAGCATCTCTCCTTCTCTAACTAAGCAATAGTGTTAGATGTAGTTTTATGTAAAATTGATGGCATAAATGTGACAATAGTGAATGATTCATATAGGAGATCACAAAATTAGCGTCAGGTGTAAGACAATGAGAAGCCTATCACTTTTTTTCTAATCGCAAGTTCATAACAAAGTCTATGCATTTCTGATCAATCTAGCAAAGAAAATACACGGTTTGTTTTTAGCTATAGGAGAAACAAACAGCCAAACATTATGTTTCTGTTTTTGACACTAGCAAAGATTCTGGCATGTTTTATTCCCAATGTATTGTGGAAAATCTTTTGATACATATAGTTTATGACCTAATATAATTTCCCAAACTGTAACATGCACATGGAAAACGCTGTCACGCTGCAAAGTTGGCATCTGTCTTGAGCGTGTTCATTAAGTGAGCCATGTTAAGCCTATCATTGATTCCGAGTACCTAAGTTTTTTTCGACCCAGTACCCATGTTCCATGTGCGGTGAGAGATTAGTAGGTGCATTTGGTGCACAAGATACATGGTTCACCCTTCGCTATTATTGGTTGAAACTTGTTACTTTATTCCGGATCAAATCAGAAATTGTTTCACCAACCATAGGGCTGGACGAATGTTGCACATAGTGTATTTAACAAAAAAAATCGCGATGATGGGGTGATCTATGTTCAAATGTGATCATGCATATAGTGCATGATAAGCACCCAACCCATTGGAATGCAATAATGTCATTTGAGACAAAAAGAACAAATATGAACCATGCATCCTATGTTAGATAACCATATCAGACTAATGTATCGGTCTCATTATTTGGCTCTAAAATGGACATTTTGACCTTCTTTTGGGCAAGTAATGATGTACGAACTTATGTTTTAATGTTTTGTTTTAGTTATGGTCGAGTTATCCACATTTCCTGTACTTTTTTTATGATTGAAATATACACATGGTGGGAAAACAAGCAACAGGATGTTAAGCTTTCTGGATTTTCGACCTCTTTTCTATTTACTAATTGATAATAATGTGGATTTTTGCAGGTTCATGGTGCATTCGCCGGTTACAGCGGGATCACTGTAGGTATATGCAATACCCATTATGTCTACTTTCCCATTCCTGAAGTCATTGCTTACCCTAGGCCTGTAGACCCTAATAGCCGAATGTGGCATCGTTGCTTAACTTCAACAGGACAGCCTGACTTTGTATAACTGTCAAAACCCTCCAAACTTCGATTTATATTATTGAGAAATCTAAGCTTCAAAAGATTGATGGAGAGACCAGCTCTAGATAATTCCTCCTTAGTTAGTATAGTAAGTTCATTATAGGCCTATTGAAACAATACCAAACTACCCCAACTTTATAAATAATACCGAAATACAATTCGTATAGTTTTCCGGTGCCTGGTTTACCCAATTTCTAGGTGCCATTGTAATAATAATAATAAAACTCAGAGGAATCGGCGCAGCAATTTGTGCCTGATTTCTGATATGTTGTAACATGCTTGTATTTATAGAACTTGCCGGAGAACAGAAGAGCCCATGTGTTGAACTCATCCATGGTTCATGATGATTTCAGCCGCGCCCTTTTTCACAGGTTGATTGGATTTTTGCGTATAGATAAGAATTTTTACTCTAAACCATAGTATCTTTTAGCTCATTGAGTCGGGACTGATCATGACGATCAGGGTTCGCCTTAAGAGGTTAACTTTTTAGAATCTAGTCTAGAAATGGGTTCAAATTCTTGTGACACTGAATGCGTAGCAGAGATTCACACATGACACGTAGTGCTGGTTATAACAAATGATCATCAAAACTCAAAGCTCCTATACTGGTTAACTAGCTAGGTTTACTCTAATATCATAGGAGTAATTGGTACATGCTACTATATCTGCAGACTCTGAACCTCTGACTGGTCAAACCGTGCTGACCTGGTTTCTCTCTGTGTGAATTAATTCCCTCATGGCTAATTTATCTTTTTTCTTCATCATAAAGTTTGTAGTCAGGTCTCAGTAATACATTTACATTTTCTTAAACAAGAGCCAATAATAACTTTTACAGGGAATTGACAGCCTGCCAATGTAGTTTTTCAAAGAATAAGAGAGTTTTTGTTAAAAGCATAGCAGCCCATAATTACGGCTGGTGCGAGTAATTTGATTTTCTCAATTCTTTTGTAACGAGTCACTAGTTCGATATAAGTTCAACCTTTTGTGAATGGAATAATAGCTTTTACTTATATATAGCAGCTGAAACTCTGTTGTCTATGTCTGTTCCTCTTCTTTTGACTTGTTCTTAGTTTTTTGAAAATTGACTTGTTCTTAGTTGATACGGAGCTACTGTTCACACTTCATAGACTGTTCATAGGTAAGACATTGTCCTTATAGGGGTGTGATTCGAGTTCTTTTGTCGATCTAGCATTATCGTCTGGGTTAATTTAATATTTTTTCACCACACCAAAATTACTGTCACTGATCATTTTTATTTTTATTTTCCATTTAAAGAAAGGAATGGGCAGATAAAGTAGTCTTGATAGGTCTGAAAACCCTGACCGAACCCACTACTTTCCTTCTCGGTCCAACTACGCCAGTCCATTAACCACGCTCACTCAGGAAAAGAAAAGAAAAGAAAATTTAGTAATAATATTAATTAATAAAATACTAAGAAAGGTACTCTCTCCGTCTTTAAATAACTGTTATTTTCCTATTGAATATATAGTCTAAATTAACTATGGTTTTTAGTCATAATTACGACTTCTGCCTTCTATTTTAGTTTTTTTACCCAACCAATTAATTTGATATAATGATATTATTGTAATTATACTATAAAAAATAGGTAAATTGAAAATTATACTCAAGAAAACGTGGTCCAAAAATTATTATTTTAAGTTTATTTACTATTTCAAAAAGTCAATTATTTGATTACGGAGGAAGTATTTCTTTCCTCTTATTGGGTTATGTGTGTTAGTGTCCTAATTGTAGTGTGCGTTTGTATCATGGTCATCAATCTGGTACTAGTGAGCGTCTCGATTTTATTATTAATATGAGATATTAATGATAATATGTTTAATGTAGTTTTAGCGTTGTGTTGTACCAAGTAAAAGAGCAGAACATATTAGAAAGTTGCACCAACCAAAAGCCAGTTGTGCAGGTGGCAGTGGTTTAGGTAATCCACTAGCAACAAAATATACAGACATGCGGATAAAAAAAGAGAACCAAACAACCAATACTGTGAAGCACGAACATAGAAATTTACCTTTGCTCGTTGTAAAGTGATTGTACCATTCATGCTCAAGACAGTAACTTTAGGCTTCAACTACTATTCTATTCCTATGAATCATAAAATGTACAAGTCTATACCAGCAACTTGCAAGTAAATGTTAATCTAATGTAATAGGACTAATTTTATACATTGTTTTTTATTTATTAAGTGTGTTGTAAATTTGTAATAATATGATAGCAGAATAGTAAAGAACTCGTTCGTTTTTAACTCTCAAGCTCGAATCAGGAATAAGAAATAAAACAAACTACGTTGGAAGTAAAACGCGACAATACTCGAATACTATTGATCTTGTTCCCATGAGAAGCAAAATCATTGTGGTAAAATAGTACAAGGCCCGATTATTCTTAAAGTGATGTTATTCTCACACTCTTTGTCCTAAAAAAATACTATATTAACCTTTTTAAAATTTTATGACATACTTTCTTTAAATAGAGGCTAATGTAGTAAATTCATAAACAAATGGGGTGGAAATAACAATTAGGGTATGAGGATAATATCACCATTATTCTTTAAATAATGAAATAAACCACTTTTTTTTTATTAAATATGCAGAGGTATTATTAAGAGGAGTTGCCATGAAGATCATGGCAAAACCTGCCCAGAAACCAGCAACCTGCTACAACCAGCAGCTGCACACGACCCTGCAACCTGCTACAACCAGCAGCTGCACACGACACACACAAAGCTAACTAACACCAGACCCAGCTAAAAACAACAACCAGACCCGACAGCACAGACAACGAAAGCAACTCAATCACACTCGTTGTTACAGCAACAACCATATGTTGTGCCACCAAACCAGAAAAAAACCAAAAGAAACAACCTGTCAAGTATCCATATTAAGCAGGCCACTAATCCAAGCAGAAGACTGCATCATATCAGTCACGCTGTATGCAAAAGAGTGATCTTTGCTCTTCAACCACCAATGCCATAGAGAGAATATCTTCTGAATACACCCGTGCTCCGTTGACTCCCTCTGTCTGAACACCATCTCATTTCGCTGCTTCCATATAGACCATATGATCGCAAAGAACAGAGTAGTCCACATCTCCCCCGTATGCTTGCCTTCAGAAGGCTTAATATTCGTCCAAGACTGCCAAAGATCAGCTAAATCCTGAGGCTGACACCACTTCACCCGAAGCCATCTCATAAAGAAATCTCACACTCCTCTAGAACTCTCGCACCGAAGGAAGAGGTGGGTGACATCCTCCGATCCTCTTCGACACATGGGGCAGAAATTCCCACTCTCAGGGATCATGTTACGACTCTCAAGGAACTTCCTAGTAACAATTCTTTCTCTAAGCGATAGCCATAGGAAAAACTCCACCCGAAACGGAACCAAACCAATCCAGCCGGAGTGAAGCAGAGGCATTTTATCGAATTTCATCTCTTCCCAACACTTATATCCTGAGTGCACCGTGTATTTCCCAGTTCTGTCCAATTCCCACCGCAACTCACTTAGCTGAATCCCCTTGCTAGGAGTTAGGAGACGATCACACAGTTTTTTCCACTCGTCAACTTCCCAACCGAATAGCCCTCTTCTCCACTCCCCGTGCCACCTCCATTCCTCCTCCCTTCATTCGCCGAACTCTTTAACCATCCCTTCCTGCTTCCTAGATAGATGGTACAACCTAGGGTACAGTAGAGCAAGAGGTTGTCTACCTACCCAAGGATCCCACCAGAAGCGAGTGGTATCCCCCTCGCCAACAGACATCGACAAATGATCAGTCCATACTTGAAAGAAATCACTCCCCCTCCCGCACACTCCTAAAATATCCTTCCAAATTGGAGATATCCCAGCCCCCCTCATCCGCCATAAATCCCCAGCTGAACTAATACCGTATTGTTTTAGAATAATCTCCGCCCACTTCTTCCTACTTCCATTGATCAACTCCCAAACCCACTTAAATAACAACACCACGTTGCGCTCTTGCAGCTTCCCAATTCCCAATCCTCCAAGGGTCGTTGACCGAGTAACCTCTTCCCACTTCACCTTATGCAAACCCTTCTTATCCTCCTTACCACTCCATAAGAAGCGACGCATCACCCCTTCACACTGATTCAGGACCTTTACAGGCATCTGGTAAATCGACATATTATAAATGGGTAAACTAGTGAGAACAGATTTAATCAAAGTCACCCGACCTCCCACTGAAAGGAGGTGGCCCTTCCAAGTAGCTAGCTTTTTCCGAACTTTTTGAACTAGGAATTGCCAACCCGAGATCCTTTTTCTATTAAAACCCACCAAAGACCCTAGATATTTGAACGGTAGAGCTTCATATTTACAGCCAGCCCGGTTAGCCAAAATGGTTCCTATTTGGTCGCTAATATTAACCCCGACAAGGGTACTTTTGTGAAAATTCACTCTAAGACCAGAGTACGCGTCAAACCACCTCAGTATACCCTTCACTCCCTGTATTTCCTCCTCCTCATTGTTCACAAAAATTAAGGTATCGTCCGCAAATTGAAGATGTGACAGGTTCCAACCCGTAACAGGAGAACCTATTCCACGCAAGATCCCCACCTCCTCTGCTCTGACAAACAACCTATGAAGACCCTCCGCCGCTATGTTGAACAAAAAAGGCGACATAGAACATCCCTGACGAAGTCCCCTCCCCACTTCAAATTGCTCCGAAGGGGACCCATTAATCAGAACAGACACCTTGTTCGTACTAATACACTGACGAATCCAGCCCCTCCACTTAACTCCAAACCCCATTATGCGCATCACGTCATCTAAATAATCTCATTCAATGGAGTCGTATGCCTTCTCGAAATCCAACTTGAAAAGCAGCCCCTGCTGCTTACTAATCTGTAAGTGGTGAACAACCTCATTAGCGGTCATAACGCAATCCAAGGTATGCCGCCCCTTGATAAAACCATGTTGAGTCTCGCTAATCACAGAAACAATCACCTCACTGAGCCGCTTAGCCATAATTTTCGACACAACCTTATAAAAACTACTAACCAAACTAATCGGGCGGAAATCTTTGAACTGCTTAGCTTCAGGAATCTTAGGAATGAGCGTCAAAAACGAGGAGTTTGCCCCCGCCGGAAATTTCCCTTTCTTGAAAAATTCCTGGATCAACCTAGCAAAGTCACCCCCTATGATGCCCCACGCTTTCTGCAGGAAACGAAGGGAAAAACCATCAGGCCCAGGAGATTTCTGACCATCACACCCCTTCACCGCCTACCACACTTCAGAATGAGTCACCTCTTTTTCCAAGCCTTTTGCTTCCTCCGGACTCAACTTTGAGAAACCCAAATCATGAATTTTTGGCCGATTCCAGTTAACCGCCTGGAAGAAATCCCCATAGTACTGGGCTGCCGCTCTTTTAATCTCCATCGGGGTGTGGAGAGTCGAGTTAGACGAAATAATCTCCCTAATTGAGTTCTTCCGCGCTATTATTTTAGCCATCCTATGAAAATATGTCGTGTTCCGATCTCCGAAGACATTCCATTTCACTCTGTTTTTTTGCTGCCAAAGACTATCTGCCTTCTTCTGCTGCTCCCACATCTCATTCCTGACTTCGGAAAACTCTTCTTGCTTTTCCAAAGTCAGAGTCCGATTATCAGCAACACGATCCAATTCCTCGAATCTCGACTGCACCATACGTAAACTAGTCTCGACATTGCCAAAAACTTCTTTATTCCATGTCCGAATCTTCCTCTTTAGGAGTTTCATCTTCTGAATAACTCGAAATTCTCCAGGAAATTCCAAACCTGCTTCCAACCACCATCCCGCTACCAAATCCTTGAACTCACTCTCCTCCCACCACACAGCCAAATCTCTAAAGGGTTTCGGACCCCGGTCAATCAACTCGCTTCTAAGGATCAGGGGAGCATGATCAGAGCCATTCCGATCTAAAGCCGAGAGCTCACAATCCCGAATACTATCCAACCAACCAGCTTGCACAAACATTCTATCTAATCTACTTCTACTGAAGGAGTTAGACCACGTATATCTCCTTCCCTCAAGCGGAATATCATGCAAACCGCACCTTTCTATCCACTCCTGAAAAGAAATCATACCTGGCGTATACCCTTCTCCATTGGAACGATCAGAGGGGGTGAGTGTCTCGTTAAAGTCCCCCGCTATCAAAACTGGGACCGTGCTGTTCCCTACTTTCGTAGCTAGCTCCTCCCATAGGACGTCACGTAAGGCTACAGTATTAGGAGCATATACATTAACCACTGCACATCTCAATCTGCTGTCAATCACTTCGCCCTCCATCCAAATAAATCTATCTCCTACCTCGGAATAATCCATTCGAAATGAACTTGAGTTCCACATCGTCACCAATCCACCCGACCTCCCTACTGCTGGCGCAAAGACCCACTTCGAATCATTACCTCCTCCTAACCCATTAATGAGGAAGTCGTCCACCACCTCCCTTTTACTCTCTTGAAGTAGACAAAACGTAACCTGGCCACCACTAATTAAGTTCTTAATAAAAAGCTTCTTTCTTCTCGACATCAAACCCCTGCTGTTCCATGAAAACACTTGGACCATTGGAAATAAACTAACCTCGCAAGACTAACCCCTTAGCTGTGGATGTTATCCAATTCCACTCCAAATCTCTCCCTGTCAAAGATCCGAAGGGCATCCTCATTTACCCGATCCGTGAGTGCCATTATACGCCCGACCTCCCACGTTTTCGTCTCTACCATAATGGTCTCTCGCAATCTGTTCATGGTTGTAATTTCGCTGTCTTCTGCTCGATACACATCCCTCAATGTTTTTGCCGAATTACTGGCTGTGTGGAGACTCCCTGTGGCAGCCTTGATCCGCTTCACTTTCTTGTCCTTTCGTCTCCGAGTAATTAAGGGAAAATTCCTCCTCTCAATCTCAGCCGCATCCTTAGGCTCCTCCTCCTCATCCCGCTTTCCTAATTCGCCAGTAGCAGCTGTGCTAAGGTGATCATCCTCTGCCTTCTCTGAGGCTTCCACCTCCTCACCCTCTTGTAAGTCCAACTCCTCATCCGAATCCTCCTCTGTCGATTCAGCCCCATACCTCCACTCAAAATTAGATAGCAGCCTCTGTATGGGCTCCTCGCAGCAGCTCACCTCGTACACCTTATTCCCTAGCTTCACCCTTACTACGCCCATAACTTGTAGCTGGTTCGTAGAGATTAGGAATCTAGCCACGTCCAGCCTCCTCCGATTTAAGGTGATGTCGTCCACCACCACAAGGTTCCCCCATTGGGCTCTTATCTTTCCGAATGTCTCGATGCCCCAACTTTGCACCGGAATTCCCGTACAGTGGACCCAAACTAGCCTTCCAGATTGTGACAACTCCTCTGTCCAGGGTACCATCCTAGAGAACAGGCGACAGATGCCCTTATTAATGTTGTTGGTAGCGTCTTCAATAGCTTCCTTCTTGTCAAATTCCACCCATATCAAACCTCGTCCTAACGCTCTTGATTCGCAATGCCACCCCTTCTCGGATAGCAGTTCGCTAATATCAGGGTAATCCTCAATCCTACGAAGAACACCAATTACGCTTCGCTCCAGTCATTCTTGGTTTTCAGCCGGAATAGACAGCTCCACTGTCACTCCCTCTCCTCCGTTCTCTGCTACTCCTTCCTTTACATGAGCCAACTCTCTTCCTGCTTGCGGATCATCCTGTCTTGGTGTCTCTTTATCGTTGGGCAGCCTTGATTTTCCAACAGATGGCCACACCGACCCATTACCGTTTGTTTTACGACCTCCCATCTGTTTGTTCACAATTGGCCACTGTTTACCTGGCCCTTCTTTGTTCCTCTTTTTCTTCTCTGAATGCGATTTTCCTAGGTCAAAAACCTTCCTCATATTGCGGCCTATATTCGCCCTAATAGCAGACGTGCCAATGAATTGTCTATCTAGGGCAATCTCCATGTCTATCTTGTTTTCCACCCAGTCGAAGCGAACAAACCCAAAACGCATCCCCCGTTTATTCCTTCTCATCGGAATGAACACGTCTGACACCCTACCGAACGGAGGTAACCTCCAGCGCTGCGTAATCAGATATCTAAGGGCTCGTTGATCTACATGTTGTGGTAGATGTTCCACGTAAAAAGTGATGTCCATAGCCTCTGATTTAGGACCTCCCATCGAATTATCACTAAGAAACGAAAAAGAAATATAACCCCGGTCACAGTGGGTGATCCGGTGTCTAGGAAGGCCTCCGGCAGCAGTGGGCTGACCGGAAGGGAAGAGTTGTGCGACCTTACGAAGTTAAAATTGCGGAGCTCTTTTTGAAACCCAATTCAAATTTTTAACATTAACATGATTATTATTTTCGAAATCTGATAATGCTCGAATAATATATTCTATTATATAATATATTTTCCTTTCCTATCTGCCGAGAGATAGTATAATCCATTTCCGAGTACTAAAGAAAAGATGAATGTCATTTTAATATAATTGGACTAGCAGCAGAATGTGATTTTAAAATTAATTACAAAAAATAAAATAAAATGGTTTAGCATTTTCAAGACACATGTCGACTGTTACAGCTCCCATTACTTCGTCCTTGGTACTGGTCGTACGTGGTTTATGTAGGCCATTGGGATCTCTAATGTACAGTCAATTTTAATGTTTTAACAACCAAAGCAGCCATGCTTAGCTCTTAATGACCCAGTCAAGCTGACATTACTGTACTATTTTATTTCATTAATTTATTAATCGTCACTTTGCCTCATTTTGGTTTTGATAAATGAAAAAAGAATTATACAAAACAAATTTATTCACTCTTAATTTATACTTGAAACATGATGAATATGATATACTTACGTTTAATGTGTAGCTTGCGACGTGTAAGTTTTTTACTAAAAAAAATTCAATATTTTCCAAAGTCATATTTGATGTTCTTCTCTCCTCACATAATCAATGTACTCAGTTTTATATTAGTGTACATGTGTAAAAAAAAAAAACTTACAACAACTTATATGAGTCGTAATTTTTTTTTAGTACATGTGTAAGTTTTTAAAAGTTAAATTACACATATTAAAAATATATACATCATATTCGTCATATTTTAAATGTAATTAATAAAATCTCATCGACGTAAGACAACAATTGAAGTTTGAGGAATTGAGAAATTCAAACTAAAACGGTCAGACCTATTATTGCCTCAAACTTCCTTGGCCTGGAAGGCCATAGTCCTTCTAAGAAGCTGGCCGTCGGGCAGATTTCAATAATAATCCTTCCGCAGGTTCACTTACGGAAACCTTGTTACGACTTCTCCTTCCTCTAAATGATAAAGTTTAGTAGACTTTTCACGATATCACCGGCAGCGAACCGTCCATGTAATTCATTTCCTTATTCAAATAGTGTGCAAATGAAAATAATCTAAAATAAGTAGAAATGAGTGAAAAGTGAGTTTTTATTTATTTATTCGTTTCTTTTAATGAATGAGAAATGGAAAAAATGGAACCATATTATATTTCAGAATATCCATAATAATCAATTAATTAGTATATCTCTGCCCGCTGTGCATTCCATTCCCAAGGTTTCTTATGCTCCTTTTTCATCATTATTATTATTTACGTAAGGTGTGCCAGATGTTGACCGGTCACCCCAACAAGACAAAAAGGCTGTGAGCCTGGCTCCAGGCCCAACATTGTCAACTTTCCTGACCAATCCCCTTGTAGAGCCAGGTAACCACAACTGCGTCGTTTCGGTTTGCCTTGTACTTTGATCATTGAATGTTTTAGATTCTTGTTGGTGCGTAGGGTTCCATTAGAGCTTTGCAAGAAGGAAAAAAAAGGGTTTAAAAAATAGAGTGTTGCCCTTCTCTCTATATATTTTTCACTTGAAACGGAAATTACAACAAAAATAAGTATATATTAATTCTCTAAATACAACGCAACCCTCCCCATTAGACCGACCTTTTTCCTGAACTTTCGAGTGTTGAGAATTTGTAGTAACAACACATATATGAACATCTGGTTAAACCTTAAACCCTTTTCTTCTTCTTCTTCCCGCTTTTTTTATTTATTAGTAAAAAAAAAAAAAGATTTTCCTCCACTCTTTCTAAGCGCTCATTTTAAACCAAATTTATAGTATTTGGTGTCTCATGTTGTTTGTTGTTGTTCCACTTGTAGGGATGATCATGGTTTGTTGTTGTCTTGTTTCAATCTTCTTAATGTCTAGTGAGTGAAGAATTTGCACATGACCCAACTGTTACATCATCACTTTTATAGCTCAAGCATGCTGCATCCAACACCCCATTAGGGCTATGGGGCACCACATTACCAGCAGAATTTCGAGACAAGTCCTTAATCAGATCAATGCACTTTAAAACTCTACTACCCTGCAATGCAAAACAAATCATTTCATCAAATTTGTAAAAAAAAAAAGGAATCAAACCCATAAAAATCATAACCATTCATTTCTTGTTTTTGGGTTTTTTCATTTTTCTTTACCTGCACTACATGCATCAAACAAGCCATTGTCTGATCAATGTCAATTGCTTGCACTTCTCTTGAAACAGATATGGCCACTGCTGCAGCAATCTCTGATGGTCTGAATTCCAAGAAGTCAATACCTGCAACAATTCCCCACCAAAACACAATATAATAACTGCTAAACAACAAACAAAGGACAAACAAAACAAACACCAACAAAAACGAACAAAAACGAACACATTAAAGGACAGAAACCTCTGGTCGTGCTTGATGTGAGCTGTACGGATCTAGAGATGGAATATGTTGATGGTAATTCTTGACGATGATGATCATCCACTTTACTGAGGAAATAGTCAATAAAAGAGTATGGGGTAAGAGCTAGCATCCTCCATTTCAGTGTACCCAACACCAAAAGCTCCATTCTCTGAACTGTTTTAGCCTCAAACACAAACTTGGGATCTCCTACCTACTCAAAAACCACATGATTAGAACAAACAATAATGTAAGAAGAAAAACATGACCAGTTTTTTAGAAACACACATCAAATTGCCAGTCACTTCATAATTAATAAAGACAATAATACTTGCTAGTAATAATAATTAACATCACTACCTGCAGGTCTGTAAGTAGAGGCACTTTTATCTCCTCCATTTTGGCAGCTAGTGACAAACAAGTTACAGCTAACAATTGCACAGTCCAGGCCTTACCCCTCTAATTGACAGCAGGGACAAACAGGAATTCAGAGATCAAGACAATGGCTATGAAGCAGTAAAAGCCAATAGAGCTAGCTGTAATTTCAGGAATCAAACAAACAAACTCATCACTTACAGGTAATTCGTACACTGATAGGAAGCGATCGAGGTAATTCACAGATAGGCAAAAACACAATGGTCCAAAATTGTAATGAGCTTGAGCCTGTTTGATCACATTACAAAAGGGTCAATCATTAAGAATTAGCAGGAGCAACATTTTTTTTTGCAGCACCGGAAATAGTGGAGACATATAAGAACATGCTTAACATCACCAACATAGATGGATTTCCACAAAAATGGTCGAGAAACATATTTATCAATCAAAAGAATGGAACTTTGGTTGATCCAGTCAGAAATATCACACAATGTGAGGAAATCCATCAACAAAGGAAAAGCTTTTATTGATAGAAACCACATTGTTGTTCAAGAATGAAAAGTGAAAACCCAGTAGCCAAGAAAAACTAAGAAAACAAGAAAAGATGCCTCAATGGATCAAACAAGCAAATCACAACTCCATTTTTATAAGTTTTAAGAGTACTAACAAGAAAAAGAAAAACCAACCTTCCAAATCCAATCAAGAGCCTCTCCCCTAGCACTCAAATTCAAATCCCCACTCCTCAATCTCTGTAGATAATCATCTCTAGGCAAAAACTGTTTTTCCCATCCAATCATTTCCTTAATTATCTTTTCACTTTGTACTGGAAAACCCATCAAAGATTTGGATCCATGGTTATTCAAAAAGGAACCTTTATTGATCTTTTGATGATACTGCCAAGGAAGGAAATACCCAACAGGGTCATCGGCATCGTTCCAATCAAGATCATCAAAACAAGTGCTTGTATTCTCTGCACAAAAAAGGATTGATGAGGCAGGAGCACAATCAGGATTCTGTGCCATTGTTAAAGCCTAAAAAACGCCCACCAGACCAAATGTTCATAAAAAAAACAGAGCTTTTGACACAAAAGAGGGCTTTAATCTATGGCTAATAAAACAGAATCAGAAAAAACGCAAATTGTTTCATTTGCTTCATTAAAGATATCAAAAAAACCAGAGGAAGCTGTTTATTGATTGAGAAAGGGAGAGGGAGTGTGTCTTGAGACTCTGTGTGTGTGTGTGTGTGTGTTGGTGGCTGATGAGTTTGGCCGAGGAAGGAGCTTTATGTAGGAAATGAGCATACAATCTTTAGGTTAAAACAAGAGAAAATGAGAACTTAAGAAGAAAGAAATAAAATCCAAAAATTACAGGTAAACCCAAATGGAAATAAATGTAGGCACTAAAAACATAAGTATATAAATATTACGAAGAGCAGCCTCATGGCCATCATCAGATTTTCTGTTCATATTTTCCCCATATTTTCCCTAGTTTAGAAATTATCAAATAAAATAAAATTTCCAGTGCTCTGTATTGTTCAAATGATTTCGTTATAATTAACCCAAAAAACCAAATCAACATCAACAAAATCAAAAGTATACCCACTTACCAAATAGTGTCTTCCTTTTTCTTTTTTCCTTTTAAGTCTAGGAAATTTAATATATTTTCATACTGACGGAACACATTAGCCGAAACTAAATTTTTTAAGTAAATCTAATGTCGCATTTTATATTCGACTTATATATTTAGAAAAAGAGTAGCACATGATCTAAAACTAAACTCTCCAATCTCGATCGAATTTGAAAGTCTTAACTTTGCATTCTCTTACGTAAGAAGGAAAAAGAAAAGAAAAACTTGAATGCTTTTGTACTTGATTTATGGATTTAGAAAAAAACGCATTTTGGTTCGAACCCAAGATTCATACCCATCAGTTATCACTAATTAAATGAATATAACTCCTTCCGGGTTAGGAAGTTTAATTTTTTTTAGTAAATTTAAAATTTTATTACTATGTCTTAGAATGTTTACGAAATCATGGCATAATTTAAAGTTCAACCTAATATTTTAAGTTACATTTTATATTCAAATCCTTGTGCTTTGATTATTTCATCATTATTTAGACTAGTTTTATGCATCGTAATAACAATTTTCTAGTTTCTTTTACCAAATTGTGTTTTTTAGTAAATTGATAATAAAAATTCTTCATCTGTAAAAAAAAACAATTACGCTAAGTCTAATTCTTTTAATAGGCACGATCAGGGACGGATCCAGGAATGATTTTCAGGGGGGGCGGGGGTTCGGGGGCAGCGCCCCCGAAATTTTTTTTGGGGTATTTTAAAGGGAAACCAAACGAGCTGAACGAAAATTTTTTTTGAGGTATTTTAAAGGGAAACCAAACGAGCTGAACGAAAAATTGAACAAATGCTTAAGAGTATTTGTATCCGTCACTAAATAACAAATATTTAGATAACTTGATAAAATTGAGTCAATTGAAACAATTTCTCCTTATTGAAAGCAACAAAGGAGTAATTCGCTATTCCTCTCATCAAATCGATTATTAAGCTCATGAAGTTGCATATCAATGACTTGATAAAATAAATCAACTTGATAATGATGTAGATTGGAAATTTGCTCACCTTTCCGCCTTGGTCTACCAACATTTGGACCAACATTTGATGGTGCTTGAGTAGATGGTTTAATCAAATATTTGTCCATATCTACAAAAACAAATATTAAGGCTAAAATATTTGATCCCGACCAACAACCACAAAATAAAAAACGGAGTCGACTAAAATATTTTAAAATCAATCGCCGATTCACCCATTCGTACGAAATATTCGATTGATGGACGACCAAAATTTAATTTTAAAAATACGAAACTTTGGCTAATTAATTTAAAATGCAAGATTGGAGTAAACCGTTAATCGATTTGTGAAATTGAGGATATGTAATTAATCTAGAGATGTAGCACTAATTATTTAACAACAGATTGGGTATCAATTTACTCAATAAGACAATTAATTTGGGGTGGGTTAGATTAGAAATTTGGGCCTATATACTAAATTTTTTTTCCCATTAGCCCAGGGTGGGCATCAGCCCACGGTGGCCCCCCTGGATCCGTCCTTGGGCACGATGATGTTTTATGTCTTTTTTATATGTTTACATAGATCATTATGAGAAAATAATTCAAACTAAGGACAATGGAAAATTGTGATAGTTACCTATGCTCCACAAATCTTCTTATCAAAATATCACTAGAAAAAACAAAAAGGTTATGGGAAAAATAATACTTTTTGGTATCATGACGAGTAAAATACTACATTTATTATTGCTTACGAATGTTCGGTGTTATAAAAAAGATAAGAAACTAATTTCGTTCGAAAATGTTATAAATTTTTAAAAAATAACATTTATTATGGCAACATAGTTTTACCATAATGACTTATTTAGAGATTTTATATATATATAAACGAAGGTGAGATTCAACATAGCCTGGTGGATACGCATTTTACAAATTAGGATTTAAAGAGGTTTATCGTTTTCCCCTTCCAATTCCAATATAAATATGAAAAATCTAAGAGCAAAATATATTTATTATGAAATTTATAAAAAAAAGTATTAATTGTTTGCATGCAAGTTAGTTATTTTCGTTTTTATTCACGAGGTTTTTTTTCTACGCGGTAATTTAGTTCATTGGCTGACTAATGTGGGTTTAGATTCTGTAGGTCCTTTCCGTGAATAAACTTTCTCTAATAATTTAAATAATTATATTTTTAAAACTTAAATTCAAAACTTTAAACTTTAATTAAGTAAAAATAATTTCTAAGATTTGCGTGGAAAACTCTCAATCTTTTAATTCGCGAGTAGCGTGTAAATTCTTTGCAGTAAAAAGAAAAAATAGTGTGGACCGTGTAGAATGGACTTCCATGTTCAAAACCCGCGGCCCACAATAAATATATTTAAACATTTTTCTTTCAATAAGCATTTCTACATTTTTTTAATTAATTCTAAAATGAATAAAGAGAAAATTATATATTTATTTTATGGATTACATTAACATAATTGTTTGTATCGTTTAATGTTAGTATTTATTTAGAATTTATTTATAAATATTACAAAATTTATAAAAAATTTAAAAACTTAATTAATTTAATGAACAAATATTTTATTATCATATAATTTATACAATTATTTAATAAATATTATGAACCTAAATGATTTTTTAGGTTCATAATGTACTTAGCGCAAATTATATTCAAACATTAATTTTTTTAAATATATTAACTTTTAAATAAAATGTCAACATATATAAAACCATGCATAGCGGGGGGGGGGACTTTGCCTATCTCCAATTTTTTAATTTGTTTTTATATATTCATTAATTTAGTTTTTATATTTGTAAAAAAATTCAACTCTATATGATTAATTTATTCTATGAATTCGTAAAAAAATCAATTAAATTCTTAAATAATTAATTTATAAAATATTTCCAATCAAACTTAGTCCTACATATACTTTTGTCTATATCTTCGTAAAAGATTTCCAATATTCTAACCCTTATATATTAACTAAGTCATTGTATTTTTAAAGTATTTCCAATCAAACCCCTATATTATAATTATAATTTTAGCTGGGTACAAAGCGACTGAAGGCCCACGCTATACTTAGGGTCTGTTTGGCGTTCCGGTTCTGATCCAAAAAGTGCTGTGAGTAAAAGTGTTGTAGGAAAATCACTTTTGCGCAAAACAGTGTGCTGTTTGGTAAACATTTCTTAAAAGTGCTGTGAGAAACGAGAAGTTGTTTTTGGTGTTTGGTAAAATTATAGAAATGAAAGAGTTGGAGTATAAAATCCATTTTTACAAAATTAATAAAAATAGGAAAAGTTGATCTAGAATTACTTATCTTGAGATGTAGATTTTATTGTGATAGTTTTTAATTTATTTTGTTCATTATATAGAGTAAAAAAATGAAATTAAAATAAATAAAAAAAAGAAAAGAAAGGAGAGAGAGAGCAAAAGCAGCAAGTTCTACTTGCCACTGCTCCGAAATTCTCCGGTGAGTTTTTGAAAAACTCGGTGGAAAAGTAGCAAACCAAATAACAATATTGGTTTTTGAGTTGGAAAAAACTCTACTCCCAACCCAAACCTTAACCCCAAACGCTACTTTAGATCAAGAAGAGTGTCTCTGATCTACATCTGGCACCATATATGCAGCACTTCTCATTCAACAAATTCCACTTATTGCCTGTTAACACGTGTCATCATGCTTCTATACACAGACAATTATCAATCTTAAAATTCTGAAACATAAGTACTTTAAAAGAAGAAACATAATTAGCGTACAAAATCAATCTTATATTTTTTTTTTGTTTCACTTTGCTTATTACATTTCAGAAAATTGCAATATTGATTTTAATTTTTTCCCCCAAAAATTATAACAGTATCAATATTGATCCATAATAAATCCTAATTAACCTTAGTTAATTGTGACATTGCGTGTCATATCAGCTGACGGTACATTGATAATACAACACTTTTGGTGATATGACAAGTCGGCCCACAATTTTTTTAATAAATAATGATATGATAGTGAGATTTCATATGTGTGTTGATTATATCATGCTAGCATCGATTGACTTATTGGCATTCACCATTTCATGTTGGTATTCACTATATTAACATTTTAAAAAATACACGATTTTAAAATTGCTGGACCTTAATTAATGGTAAATTTTAAAATTATTGGAACTATATGACATTAATTCTAGTTAGTTTTAGGACAATTCCTTGAAAAACAGATTGAAAAAATGTCACTTTTGTAGTTGACCTTTAAATGGGAGGGTATCCCTGGGAAATAAGGGTGTGGTGACGAAGGAGGAATGAGTAGGTAAGGTAGTGGGACCCGACCGTAGTAGCTCTTGTCATTTGTCTATTTGCCATATAAGTCAGGACGCATGCTCCCTGCTCCATCCAAGGTATGGCCTAACCTTACCATTTCTTTCAAGATTTTCTCATTAGCATCGTACTTTTTAGTCTCGTCATTACACTTTGAAACCATTCTCTTCCCAAAATCACCCCCACACGAAAATAGTACAATGCCAACTTGTATTGACTCATTACTTATACTCGCTAGTTTGTACTTCTTTCGTTTTTATTTAACTGACGTCGAGAAAGATTGTACTATAAAATTAAAGACAATAAATATTTAATATATTTAGCTATTTTGGTGGTGGTGACGGTGGGACATGACTATTTGGTGCATAGAAGAGAAAGTAAGGAAGAAAAGAAATTGTGTCTTCACATTGGACATGACAAGCGATAGAGAAGGAAAGAAAAGTGTAGACGAAAAAGGTAATATTCTATTTTAAAATGTCATTTATTTGAGTTTAAAAAAAATTGGGTTAAAATGTCAATTAAATAAGAACAGAGAGTATTAATTTTTTATAAAGGATCAATTTGGTGCGAGCATGACCCATTGAGAGGAAGTTATGAGACAGCAAAATTGAAGAAAACCAAATAAAAAATAGTAGTAATCAAAATCAAAATTATGCAAGTTAATGTACATACATAGAGTATAAGTTCATATGGTTATCAATTTTAATTAAGTTGTTGTTAACTTCCAGTAGTAAAATAACATGGAAAGATCTTGGGTTCGAATGTTTAAATCGAAACATGGATAAGAAAATCTTAGGAAATAAAAGTAGGAGAAAATGCATATTAATTTATGGATTTGGTGGTCCAAACTAAAGCAGCAGTTATAGTAATGTTTGAGATTCGAGCTGGTGGTACGTATAGTGCTTTCCTATAGACACTACTTATCAGATACCCTTCTTATATAACATCTTTAAATTGCCGTGCCATCAAAAGCATCCTCCACCTTTGCCATAGAACCTCCAAAAAGAGCAAAGAACATCACCCCATGCATAACCATAGCTATCGCAAATCGGCAATTCCCATGCCACCCTTTGGAGTTCTTTTACAATGATTGACGCGAATGGTTTAATACTCTCATCCGTTAAATAAGATCATAAGTTCAATTTTTATGTGTGAACAAGTTATTTACTGTAAGCACTCTATTCACCAACTCGAATTACCGCGGTAAACTTGGAGTACCTGTGTTTTATACCTAATATAACACATGGATGAAATTATGGAAATTGATGCATCTCTTCGCCGAATACTTGGGAGGCCCATTATTCATGAGCTGGGCTTTTGGGCTTTGAAATATGCTGCAAAGCTGTGGGCTAAATAAAGCTACTAAAGACCTTTTATTTTCGCTTTGTTTTCTATTTTATTTTAAAGTAAGAACCATAAGTATTTATGAGTTTAACAGGATAAAACTAATTTTGTTCGCACAGTATCGGCTCACTACGAAATAAAATACTCATATTAGGGAATTTACCTTTGAGGTATTTTTTATGACATTTGTTCTGTATATATAAAAAGTCCCATAATACTTTTATCCAAACTCACCTTATAAAGGAAAAAAAATATTACAATATTTATTTGGTACACACAATTATAAAAAAGAATCTAAAACTAAAGGGATTTTCGATTGGCAACCCCTAAAGACTATCAATGTTGAGAAGATTAGGAGAAGTTATTTCGGGAGAAATTGAAAGATATTGTATTCTTATGAGCACAATAATTAAATTAACTATTAAGTAATTATTTTAATGAGAAAAAAGTAAAAATAAAAAAACAAACAAAGCATTCTTTCCATAATATAGTTATTTTTGGCATCGAAGTTTTTGATAATTATAATCATCATTCTATGCCAACACAACTAGAACAAAGGAGCGTTCATTTCCCTGCCGCTGCCATGTTAGAACTGATAGATTCTTTTCCAATTTTTAATTAAAATTATATTAAAATTACAATTATAATCATATCTAACTAAAATCTTTGTTGATACTCAATGTGGAAGATCACACAAATATAAAATGAGTTAAAATGGCAAATTTATTTGATTGAACATTCTTTTTACTCAAGGCCCATTTCATTTACAGGCCCAACAAAAGCCCACGCCGAAACTTGACATGTTCGTCGGATCAGTCCAACTCAACGCCACCTCACCCCTATCTCTTTCTCTTAATCATCGACCAATCAATAGCCGTATCGCCTCTCCCCCACGCGCCACATCCCTTTTCTCTTGACTATCTTCATTAATACGACACCGTTCTACGTTTTAACCGCGCGAGTAATCCACACTCGCGAGTACATTCGCACCACTAAACTCCATCCAAATCCCCTCGTATTATAAGCCAGCCCATTTTTTCCATCCCATAAAAGTTCAAATCCGCTTACCCAAAACAATTGAACAGAAAAAAGAGACCCTCAAAATTTCAGAAATGGCGACGGTGATGATACCGGAAGGACTTTCCAGGGACCAGTATGTCTACATGGCGAAGCTTGCCGAGCAAGCGGAGCGTTATGAGGAGATGGTGCAGTACATGGAGAAGCTGGTGACGTCATCTACTCCGGCGGCGGAACTCTCTGTGGAGGAGAGGAACTTGCTGTCAGTGGCGTACAAGAACGTGATTGGATCTCTCCGTGCTGCTTGGAGGATCGTGTCCTCGATCGAGCAGAAGGAAGAGAGCAGGAAGAATGAGGAGCATGTGGTGCTGGTCAAGGAGTACAGATCCAAGGTGGAGAACGAGCTGTCGGATGTTTGCGCTGGGATTCTGAAGATTTTGGACTCAAATTTAGTGCCGTCAGCTGCTGGGAGTGAATCGAAGGTATTTTATTTGAAGATGAAAGGTGATTACCATAGATACATGGCGGAGTTTAAAGCCGGCGATGAGAGGAAAACCGCCGCTGAAGATACTATGCTGGCTTACAAGGCTGCTCAGGTACAGCTCTTTTTTGTGCATCTTTATGATTTCTAGTTTCATAATTGGAATAATTTCTTAGTTAGGGTTCGATTTTTAGCGTAGGAATAATATTTTTCTGTAGGATCTGATCTGATTTTATTTGTGAATTCTCTTTAATTTTTCTATATTTTTGTAACTTTTGTTGGGAGAAAAGTGAAAAGTGAGAGTGAGTTTTTTTTTCGTGAGTAAGATAGTTTGACCAGTATTTGGCTTGAGTTGACTTCCGATTTTCTTGTGCGCTGTCTTGTGAGTCTTGGAAGGACTTTGCCAATTTGAGTTATTGAATTGACTTCAATAATTACATTTGGGAATTTTATTGGCTGTGGCTGTTGTGCTCACTGTGCTTTTTTTTTTGGTTGAAGGACATTGCACTTGCTGATCTTCCACCAACACACCCTATAAGGTTGGGGCTGGCGCTCAACTTCTCAGTGTTTTACTATGAGATTCTGAATTCATCGGAGAAAGCTTGTAGCATGGCCAAACAGGTTTGCTTTATAACATTGCTATGTTAATTTCATCATATGGTTCTTGTTTACCTTCTTTTAATAACAGGTCAAGTTGTTGCCAAAGCAATTTTCTGGAGATTTTGCAGCTATCATTCTTTTTATTCTTTAATGATAAAGAGTTCATATCCTTCCTCAATTAAAGGGGTTAAGTGACTTGATTTTAGTCCATGGTGAATACAGTACTTGATTAGTGGAACGTTACTTGTTTCTGCAATCTATTATGTGTTGATATTTCTTTTCACTTGGCCTTTCTTAAATCAAAGTTGATTTTACTTTTTCTCTAGAAACCAAAACATTCGTGTACGCACTTTTTCTCCCATTTTCTACGATCCTTTATTGTTCCCAACAGGCAGGTCATAGGATGTCTCAAAACTGAAAAGATTACTAAGATTGAAGGATCAATGATCTTGAAGGACACTTATTGTGTAGCATAATGAGTCTTTTATGGTCAAATAACTAGACTACTGGAGTGTCTCTAGACTTCCAGGTTCGTATACCTCAAATTGGTGACCTGTGGATAATTTAGTTGCACGTTGTAGATATACATAAACATAGATTTAAATGGCTTTATTTGGTTGTCATGAAAGACATTTTATGGATGTCCACAGAGAATGTAAGAGATGATTCATCTGTTTAATCATTGTTGGCAACAGTTAGTAGGCAGGCAAACAGCCTATTCCATCATGGATTTCTATGCATAAACACACAGATTTTAACGTGAGCGTGAGTTTAGATTGCAATATACCTATCTTCTTAGTACTGTTCTGGATTTTACTAGACCTTGACACTTGATTGGTTAAGCTTATGACTCGCAACTTAGAGGTCCGAAAAAGAAGTTGTTGTTGTGGTTGATTTTGTTGTATGAAGACTTTAGCGGTCTCAACTCATGAGAACTTTTAGTCGGTGGATGGAGTCTTTTTCATCATTGTGGCTCTAGACTAGTCTTAGTTGGCCTCCTGATAAACACCTGATCAAAATATTGTAGCTAATTAGAAATATGCTCAAATATACCCCTGCACTAGCTTCAGAGGTATAAACACGGTCATCTCGGTATTATATTGATAACTTTGACCTCAGTTTTTTTATAATAACATGTTGCCAAAAGTAATTATCTTGAAAGCCAATTTTGACTATATTTTCACCTAATAGAATGTATCACTTAACTTTGTTATCCTTTTAAGAGCATATGTATTGAAGTTGTTTATCATAATGTGGAGGTCAAACAAGTATTTTTGTTTCTATTTCTCCTTGGCTCATCTGAAATTGTGTTCAGCACTTATAATCGAAAATAGTTGTTATTGTTAGCATTTTGTGATTTATGGCAACAAGACAATTGGATGACTGTGGGCTCCATTAGAACACCTTGAAAAGTTTAGGGTTAACACTTTGTGATGTTTAAGGATGTAATTGAAAGTGTGGGTTTGTTTTTGGAATGTTTTTGTAACTTGTCCAAATTCTTATTACTTTGATTCTTTCAGGCCTTTGAGGAAGCCATTGCTGAGCTGGATACATTAGGTGAAGAGTCCTACAAGGACAGCACTCTCATCATGCAACTCCTGAGGGATAACCTCACTCTCTGGACTTCAGACATGCAGGTTAGTGCAACTTATTGCTTAGGAGTATCTTCCTAAGAAGCTTGTTTATGCCATCCTAAAGAGCATACAAACCCTTAGTGTCACTAGGCATTCCGAAATTCTGAAGTTCGGTTTTCGGAAACCGAAATTATTTCGGAACTTCAGAACTTCCAATACCGTATTTGCCGCAACCGCAAGAAAATGCACAAAAAAATCAAAGGAATCTTGTTTTCCTTTTCAAGATAAAAAAGAAGGGAGGAAACAAAAACATACTACTAATTTGAGTAATTCAGTGGTTTGTAATTTTATACCCACTCCAGAACAGAAGAAGTAAATGGCAGTAAAAGAATGGAGGAATTGAAGAAGAAAAACCTGGGCTCCAAACAAGGAGATGCAGATTAAACCCATCCAAGAATGCAAACTGAAGAAATTGGCCACAATCCCATCTTTGCTATGAAATTTCGACCATATCCCAAAAATCCCACAACCCAGAGCCACTCCTTGTAGGCTCAAATGCACTGATTTCTTCACACTCCTTGGTCCTGGCAGCCATCTATGCACCAAAATTGCTGAAATCCACCAAAATAATTCCGAAACTCCTTGGTCCTGACAGCCATCAATGATCTGCTTTTCTTTCAAAACCCCCATTTTTTTTAGGGTTCGGCGCTGGTGTGGAAGAGGAGGAGGTGGTGGTCGGGTGGTGGAGAAAGAGGAGGAGGCGGTGGTCGGGTGGTGCAGAAAGAGGAGGAGGAGGCGGTGGTCGGGCTATGGAAGAGAAGTGGTCGGGATCGGGTTCGTAAGAGAAAAAGAAATTTCGGAAAGTTGGAAGAGAAAGAAAGAAGTCGAGCCGCTGCAGAAGAAAGGAAAGAGGTTTTGGAAAGAAAAAAAAACAGCTTATATACCATGGAATTTCGGAATTTCGGGTAACCAAAATTCTTATTACCAACTTCCGTTCCGTAGTAAAGTTTGGTTTTGGAAATTCCGAAATCGAACAAGCGAAATTCTGATTCCGGTTTTAAAATTTAGGCTACTGATAACTGATGAACAGCCCTAAGTGCCCTAAGTGTCACCATAGGAACAATGAAATACCAAACCAAGCATATACGGCATCATCTAAATTAGGGAAACAATGCCATTGCTGTGCTTTACTAACTAACCACTCCATTAATGGACAGAAAATGGCTATCTGAGCTATTCGTTATGTATTACAGCCATTAAGCTAAATGACTTTATAAGAGTATTGCATCTCTACAGTCAGTCATGCAGCGTGTTTTCTTCCGCTTTCCTTTCCTGTTCAACATGAAATTTACTAAACTACAATCATCTGATCGGGTGTGTTGTTCGATGCAGGAGCAGATAGACGAGGCATAGATTGACTGATGGATTGTTTTGGCTGTCCAGGGGGTGGGCTAGAAATGTCATGATTTGTATTCCAAGTTCGGACTTACTAGTTGTGTAGTACCTGCGTTTTAGTTTTTTACCTAACCATTATAAAGATAATCATGTACCTGCAACTTATGGTCTGGATAAAAAACACCTTTTAAGATTGAATTGCAATTTCAATTTCCAGTTGAGCTATTTGATCAATGGATCAAAAGTACCCATGTCTGCAATGATTATTGAAATACATATTACATTGGTTTTTCTATGTTTTATGTTCCTAATGAGCACACGAATCTACACGGATTGAACTGAAGGTCATTTTCAAGCAAACCAAATTAGCAACCCCGTCCCCATCTGGTTTATTGTCTTCATTTTCACCCATCAGTATATTCAATTGATTCTGTTCGAACTCAGTTTGCGCCAAGCTTAGGTTATAGACATGAACCCATTAAATCAAATTCTTATTCCCGGCCATGCTGGAGGATACGGGAAGCAAAAGAAAAAAACTTTCAGCAATCCAACAAACTTCTAGTTCATTGGTATCCAGCTTGTGATAAAGGTGATAGTAGGGATCACTTTCGTCTATATAAAACAACAATCACATATTGATAGAAAAAGTGTGAATTGGCCCATAAAAAAAAAAACTCATCGATTTTTTTCTAGTTTTTGAAGGCAGAGGAGGGTAGTAGTGTAAAATCGAGAGGGGTTGTACGACAGGAAAGGAACAGCAAGACAGATACAAAACCCTACCTTCTTTAAAACCACAAGAGGAGAGGCCCAAACCCCAACCAAACCAGAGAGTGTACAAGGCAACAACAAATGGAGCTTTGCATAGCACCGCCCATCTCAATCCTCCCTAAACTCTCCACCATAACCACCACCGCTATCCCTGCACGACATCTCCGCCACAGCTTATCTCCCATTTCCACTCATGGTCGCTTTCCTCGTCTCCTCCTCTACTCCCGTACCCCACACCACCTTCCTCGTCTCTTTTCCACTTTGTCGTTTTGATTAAATTCTCTGAAAGTTGTTTTGTCCTTTTTCTTTTTCAGGGTCTCTTCGTTTTATTAATCTAAGAGTCGCGGCATCTGATGAAACGCCGAGTGGAGCGAGCTCGTACGTGGCGGTGGAGGAGAAGGATAAGGCGGATGCCTACAGCAGTGAAAGTATGCCCGCTGAAGGAGAAGTGGTGGTTCTAGGGGAGGAAGAAGTGCAAGAGGAATCTTCCTCATCTGCTTCCGCTTCGGATTCTCCTCTCGATGATTTTTTGGCGAGCGTTAACGTCAAGGTTTGTTCTGACTTTGAGTAGTTATTGTTGGGTGTTGATAATTTCAGTGCTAATTTTTTTCTACTGTTTTTTTTAAGAACTAGTTGGTGTGTTGCTATGATGAGATTATCAATTGGTGGAAAGCAGATGCTTGATGAAACTTTCGACAATGGTTGTCGATTCTGAGCGGTTAACTGAGCAACATTCCGTTTTTATTATTTTTTTACTGACTATTTTTTTTTTTGCTGGGTATGTTTGTGCAACACCTGATTTGTTTTTGTTTCTTTCTTTTACCCTCTCCGCTAGTACCTGATTTTAAAATTCTTTAAACATATTTACATTTTGTCAGAATTTTCAATGTATTATCCTCAAGTTATTAATTGGTTGCCATGATGATTAATACAGAATAATGAGAGTTCATGTGTACTTAATGAAACTCAATCCTGAGCGGTTAGCTGAGCACCATTTGTTTTGATGTCATTTTCAACCTTGTTCACTTCAATTTATCTGGCTGTATTTTCAGCTTGCTATTTGTTTTATCTATTAGCATCTTCAATAAAGGCTATCACAAATCTTAGGTTCGGTAATGCAAATTGGTTGCTGTGATGAGTTACATACAGTTATGAAAGGTTGTCAATTTCTTGAGGATATTCAATCCTGAGTGGTTAACTGAGCAACCAGAGCTTTGAACTTTAGCTCTTTCTCAAAGCCATGTTTGGTATTGTTAAAATTTTTGTTTCCTTATTGCACTTATGATCTTGTTTTTGGGACAGCATATTTTTTTTTTGGTTTCATATCAAATTTTTAGTTATTCATTGGCACTTAACTACTGGAGACTGATGGAGGCAACCACCATCTGTTTTGATATCATTTTCAATGTCAATGATTGAGAGTTATCTGTTTTCACTTCTTTTTCCTCACTGTGTTTTTCTGCTGCTGTTGACTGCTTGCTATTCTTGATCTATTAGGATCTTGAATATAGGCATGATAAATTCCATGTTATGTAATGCAAATTGGTTGCTATGATGAGTAACATAAAGTTATGAAAGTATGTCAATTTCTTGATGATATTCAATCCTGAGCGGTTAACTGAGCAACCAGAACTTCTAGTTTTGTCCTGAATTTTTTTTTAAAGCAGTTATGCAGTAGCATATTATTCTTTTTGAACTAATTTTTTTTCCAATTTCCTTAATTCATTTTCCTGTTGTATTTTTACATGGGCTTAAGCTTATTTATAACCGTTGTGTTGTCCACTAACTTCAAGGCTTCTTATTTGCAAAGAGACTGAAAAACTAGTGGATATTACAGTAATGAGTTTTTGTTTTTGTTTTTGTTTTTATATTTTTTTGTTCTGTTTTGGGAAGCAGAAGAGCGTAGGGGAATTCAGCTAGCCTTGTTCAATACATCCTATTGCTTAACCACTTGTTTGAGCTTTCCTGTCTAGTTGGAGAAGTTATTTGATTATTACTTGTGAAATATTTTGATGCTTTGCTTTTTTGAAATGTGCAGTTAGAAGATGATGCATACACAGTTTTTTTGTACTGTGGAGGTGCACTGCTTACTGTATGGTTAGCATCAGTTGTTGTTGGTGCTATTGATTCAATTCCATTGGTATGTTTTCTATGCATATGATATAACATTAGCATTTGTGAATATTTGTATTTTAGCTGTTGCCTAACATGAAGCTTTTTTTAATTCAGTTTCCGAAATTAATGGAGGTTGTGGGTTTTGGGTATAGCATCTGGTTCACTTACCGTTATTTGCTTTTCAAGGTAATTGCTTAATGTGATTTAACATGCGCAGATTTCTCCTGTTAGAGGAAATAGTTGACTGGTTTTTATGCTTATGTTCTGCAGAAAGATAGGGACGAGTTGGCTGGTATAATCGAAAGGTTTAAGCAAGAGATCCTTGGCTCCAAGGATGATTGATGCTCGATCCAAAACTTTTAGAACTAGATTCATGTTCTTTTGGATATCTTAGGTATCTCAATACAAGTGTTTGTCACTAAATAGAGCAAGTTCATGCACCTGTTTTCCATGATTGAAAATTAAAATATATTTTTTACGGTCATCATTATGCGAAAGGTCGTCTTGCATTTTACTCCTTAGGTCTCAACCTTGTCCCATCTCCGAAACTACTTGGCCAAGGTCAATTTTATTCGTTCTGGATCATCCTACTAAGAGGTCAAGTGTCTCGTAATAAGTAAAATCCTCCGCGACCTCCTCACTTGTTTGTATTTTGTAGTGCCATCTTGCATCTGTGTTCTATGACTTTGGATTTGCTGCAGAACCAAATCCACTTACTATGACGTCGGCACGCATGTATCAACACGTGCAAGTTCACTTGGTTTAATTGAAGTTTACCTCCTTTCTATGATGTCACTTCTTGGAATGTCTGCATTGTTCTTGAGTTTTCACACTTTTTTCTATTCAGACATTGGATTTGTTTTCCTGGTGCTCTTATATTTCCTTGTTTTCTACATTTGTCGTTCGGCCTTGCTTCTTGGGTAACAACGTTTTTTAAACTTAGTTTTGTTTGAAGGATCAGAATGCAGTGGAAACTGGAATCGTAATTCCTACATGCATGTCTGTGTCTCTTGCCTGAGACATTTTGAGAGACCGGAATAAAAAAAATATTAAGGTTGTTACGCATCAAATCTTGAACAAATTCCGATTATGATATTTCAAAACATAAACGAAATGAGGTTATGATTAATATTATGAAATTCCGTTTTTGTTTACTGGAAATGTAGAAGGAAGATGTATGTTTTATACGTGGCTCTAACGTAAGAAATCATAAGTGGTGTTGTAATATAATTAATTTTTTTCCCACAACATAACATGGTATTGTTCATTCTATGTCACACCACATGATCTAGCCCAGTGGAGGTGTGTGAAGCTAGTCCAGTGATCTTATGGATGGACTGGGCCCAAGTGGCGTGCACAAAAACAATGGCAATAGCTTAATAGTTTAACTTTCTTTGGATATTTTCTCGGATATTATACTAATCAAGATTTAAGTACAAATCGATGTTTTTGCATCAAAAATGTTTTTCAGCCAATCCGATCCGACTCAAACTTTGCAAATCTGTTAGAGTTATACTCTCTTTATTCTTTATTAATGAACACAACATTACAACTCACACCGTTTTAAAAAAAATAATAAAAATTTAAATAAGATAGCAGCAAGACAATAAAAAATACTCCCTCCGGATTTTATTAAACGACTTTTACTATTTGTGCACGCATGTTGAGGAGGTCGGATGACTCACTATTTGAGACAATTTTGGCCCGAATTTTTTCTCGGACGTACGTTAAGGATTAATGTACGTTCAAAAAAAAGTACGAATTTTTTTGGGATCAAATAGTGAGTCATCCGGCCTCCTCGATATGCGTATCTACAGTACGGACGTCGTTTTTTATAATCCGGAGGGAGTAACATATAAAATGTCGAAATCTAAAATAGATTAGTTAATAAGAAATTCGATTTTTGGGTCAAAATGTCCATTAATTAAAAAACATAAGGGATGTTGAATTAAGCTCGTTGATTCAACATAACATCGCTTGATATAATTTTGCTAGTTTTTAAACTTCTATATTAAAAAATATACGCAAACATGAGTAGGTTTTACTTTACTATAGTACATCCCAACAAGAAAACAAAATGCCAAAAGGTTTTCATAGGGTCGGTGATCCAATTGTCCCATGTTACTCGTAGAACCAAAACAAAATGAAAACATACTCGATATATTATGTGTCACCGATTTATTTTTCAACGTGTAATTTCTCTATGTATTAAAATGGAACTTGTAATTTATCTTAATTACTTCTTCTTTTTCTAATCTGTTCACACTTTTCCCAAATCAAAAAGAAGAAGGAAATCCATGGCCTATCAAGAAGGTCATTATCTAATTAATTAATTGTTGGGGATTTGGGGTTCTTTCTTTTACTTCTTTGGGATACAGCACACTCCCAGAAGAGACTGAAAGCACCACGAAATGACACTGTCCCATTCAACAATTCAACAACCTTCCAAATCAAATGTGGGATCCATTTCACCTAATTATTACATGGTTTGTTAGAGATTTAAACTCGAAATTTTACTTGTTATATTTTATTAAAACTATATCTAAGTTTGTCGAGTTGGGTTTACACCTAAAATTGTTATTTTCATATTTTTATATTTAGGAATTTATTACACTGTTTTTTTTTAATATTAATGTTTTTGTCAGAAACTATAAGTAGGGTTTATGCAGTAAATTCCTGGGTGAAAGAGTGTGAGAATAATAATTTTGAGTATGAGAATATAAACACTTTTGAGTGTTTACTCTGAAAATATCCTCGCTATTCGTTAATGGATATGTTGCTCGCTCATTGATTGTATTGCTAGTGATAAAAATACGAATTCAAAATCAAGTTTAAATCTCACTTATAGTTGTTAAAAAAAATACTCAAAAACTCCTAAGTCTATATCATAACTTTTTATTGCAATGTAGTAATCCGGTAGAATCGGTTCAAACTTCAAACCAAAAGTTTAGGGTTCTATCCAAATTCCTTGGAATACTATCGAAAAAGTAAAATCAAAATTAAAATGTGGTGAGATCACAAAGCATTGCGCGATTTATAAGAGTTTTCAACATTAGGGCAAAAAGATTAGGGGTATTAAATATATTTACTCTTTTTCTTGGAATATAAGTGTAGTCTGTGCATTTAATAATTGTATATTTATTTTATTTGATACAATCTTTTGGATATGCTAGCATTCCTCCCTTATATATTTCCCAATCAATTACAAATTAATGTCCAATAAAGCAATAACATATCTTATTCACATGATAGGAAGGATTGTTATTTAGTCTCTTATTTATTTGTTTATTATTATTATTATTATTATTATTATTATTATTATTATTATTATTATTATCATCAAATTCTAAATAAAAAGAAGATAATAATACCAAACTCATTTAACCTCGACCTCGAGCATTGTTAATTATCGAAGAGAAATAACTTTCTTAACCTAATTTCTTCTGCAGTAAAAAGTCTTAACGAAAATATATTAATCAAAATATATATTTTTTAAAGTTCTTTTTTTCTTCTTCTAAAGATAATGCTAATTAATAATATAGTAAATATTAAGACGAAATCATATATTCATGCAACTGTAAAAAAAATACAAATAACTAACAGGAAAACATATGCATGATTAATTACACAAAAATTATAATAAATACATCAAAATTATTTTAATTACATCAAAATTAGAATAATTACATCAAAATTAGAATAATCACATAAAAATTACATAGTAATGATGTAAATAATAAGATGTAGAAAAAAATACGGTTAGAAACGGAAACAAATCATTCAAGAAATCCCGATCCTAGACTTGTCTATTGTTGCAGTTATGTTTTTTTGCATTGCTAGAACAATATGTGTCATACTTTGCTATAATTTTCAAGGACTCTAATACGAAAGTTATGTCATTTGTCATGTTTTTTAACCTGTAAAAAATCATAGTCATAAAGCAAACTCATTTGATATTTTGATTGTTGAAAGATAGACAATTAAACAAAGAGAATAAAAAAAAACTGTGTAGCACAGTATATATAGAAAAGAATAATTAGACACTTAACAAGATAACAAAAGATACCTAATAAGATAACAAAGACACAAATATAGAAAATGATAAAATAATCATTTTTTTTTAAATTTCTAAGTACAAAACAAATACAATAATGTTACTTTTTCGGAAATCTTAAATCCTAACCAAATAAAAAATAAAAAATAAAAAATATTCCCCTCAATCATTATCCCGGGTATCACTCTTCCGAGAGAGTGATTCTAAGGGGGAAAGTAGCATTCCGTGAACCAAACGCTACCTAAATATATACTTACACCAGTTTTTTTAATCACCATTTTTTTCCTTTTCTTTTCCTTAATTTTTTAATTTCTTATTTTTTTTATTTATAAACGGAGTGAGATTCAAATCATTGGTACTTTTATTGCCAACAAGATAAATTAATGAGTTATATGCCTATTGACGATATTCTTTTTTGATGGACGGAGGTGGTATTCAAACCTTGATACCCAACCAGACAACCAATGAATTAGGGATGACAATTTCGCCCGTGGATATGGATATCCGCCCAATACCCGCAATTGTGGGTGGATATTACCCGCATATTGTGGGTATTTTACGGGTATGGATATACCCGCACTCGCAAAATGCGGGTATGGATGTGGGTATGGATAGTGCTTACCCACTCCAATACCCACACAAAATATCCACAAAGTGCGGGTATGGATATCCATAATAATACCCGCAAGAAATATATATACCAACCTTAAAAAATAACCCCTCTTTAGTCTTTTCTTTTCTCGTATAATACCCATATTATTGTGTGGTATTATTATTAAATTAGATTCATTTTTTTATATATTAATTTGATTAAAATTTGACATTCAACCAAATATTTGGATATCTATGGATATTCGCGGGTTATCCGAGGGTAAAATTATCTTTTCTTTACCCGCTTCATATGGATATGGATGCGGGTATGGATAGTGCTTACCCGCTCCATACCCGCTCAATTGACATCATCAATTAAAACAAATTTTGAAAGTAATAATAATATTAATAATGAATAATGAATAATGAATTAGTAATAAAGCAGAAGGAGTGCGTGGAAAGTGGAAACAGTGGAAACAGTGGAAAAGGAAGGAGAGGCGCTTCACTGGTATAGAAAAAAAAGCAGCAGAGAAAAGCAATCAATGCTCTATGCCTCTCATTCTAAACCCCATTCTCTCATTCCATTTTGTTAGCACAACACTCTTTCCTCGTCTCTCCCATTCGGTCCAAAAAAATACTAGTAAGTTTCTACTTTTTTTTCTCATGTGCATTGCTTTGCGTGTACCCATCAGAGAGGTAAGTGATTTTTCCTGTATTTTTCATGATTTTCATGATTTTTTTTCTTAATTATCGTCTGGGTCCTTTTTTGATCTCCTCATTGTTGTATGTCTACTTTAGGTAAGTGAATTTCTGTGCGTGTATGATCTTATTACATTGCTTAAGCCAAAAGGAGAAAGAAGAATATATATAGTTGTAGAAACTATAGAGTATTAAAGCTGCAATACCTTTTTGTTGCAAGTTCGCTGCGCAATATTGGTTGTACAGTCTACCGCTTCCTGCATTGTAAATTTCATGACTTTATTGCTTGAGTTCTTGAAGTTATAAATTTTTTCTGAGTTCTGATTACGGTTTTGATTGTGAACTTTGTATTGAATTTCTTTCTTTGGAATTGTTTATTTAGGTGAAGAGGAAGACTTAGGACAATGTTCACCGATAGACAGGGTGTTCATGGGGTGAGGCAACTTGTTTTTTTGTTGTTGTGGGTTTGTATAGATTTTTAATTTTGGATTTTCGAATGCGGTTTAAGTTTCTGTGTGGGGTTGCATTTAAGTTTTGAAGATTTGTATCAGGGCGTTGTAACCAAGAGGAGAGATGCTCTCAGTTTGATGTCAACTGGGTGGCCTGATCATAGTGGTGCAAGAAATGGTGGAAGGGGATTTGGATTGCCTTCTCCCTGTAAATACCGGAGTGGTCACATGACAGCAGGTGCGATTCATGTCTCACGAGTCATTCCTGTGAGTGAGAAGTGTGATGGGTCAGGATCGGACATGCACACAAGTTCTGATTCAGAGGATGAGGTCTATGGGGGCAACTACTCGCTTGATTCATCTCCCCAAGATTATAGGATTCCTAATGGTGTGACTCAAAGATGTACTGCACCAATGCAAGGAAAGGTGAAAGATGACTTGCATAAAGCTCGTTCCAATTTAAGTTTATTGAGGGAGCCCGTTCAGAAGAAACAAGCAAATTATGTGGAGAGATTTCAAAGTGGTTTTGCTGATGAACTCTCAGATTCTGTCCCAAGCATAGATGCTTCATCCATGCATTGCAGAAGCTCTAATGACACTGGACACGCACCGCAGTTAGGATCATATGCTTCAGATTGTTGTTCCTCCTCTGTGACTTCTCAGGCAAAGGTGCAGCAGTTAAATACATTTCCTTATCTGCACCTCATGTTGATACAAGATGTTATTAGTGTGCACACTATAATTTGTTTATTGCATGACAGTGAAGTACATTCTATTGATTCATTCATGAAGCACTTCCACATAAAAAAACTTGACTGGCGTTGTTGTAGCATCCTTGTACAGAAGTGTTTGCTTATCTTAACTATCAGATAATCAGAAGCTAAAATGTATTATAATTAGGTGGCAATGAGAAAGATAGCGGGCGAACTTTCTAGGAGTTAAAATTGAATTTGTAACCTCAAGAAAACTTTTTAAATAGCCAGTAATGATGATAAACTGATGATGTATGGTTACCTTTCCTCGTGCGTGGTTGTATTTGTGTCGTAGATGGGTTACCCATGGTCTTATTCCCAGCTAGTCACCATTATTTGCTTCGTTGTCAATATTTTCTGACATAGTTGCTTAATATGTCCAGCGTAGATATTGTTGCATTTCCCTGGACTTAGTGGGTTTTTGGATAATGTTGCAGGATTTCCACAGGCTGGATAAGAAACTTCTTCATAAAGATATGCCTAGTGCACCACCTATCAGTTCTGGTACAGAAATTGGAAAAAGGGTTGCAGAAATGTCACCTTCTGGAGTTAATAATGGACCTTTTTCTGGAAATTTTAAAAGTTTTGCACCCACAGATCAACCCAAAACATCAAAACATAGTCATTTTGGCAACACTTCACAAGATACAATAGGGTGTGCAGTTCCTGATCCATTTGAAAGGTTTATCTGAATGCTTTGCTGTACTTTATCTTCACATCTTGGAGGAATTACTTTACAGAATATCTGCTTTGCATTACAGGATTGCTGGGGGCAAAGAAATCAATGTACCCAAAACCGCACCTGCTCGCCTCCCCACTTTTCATGCAAGGTTGTACCTCCTTGAATCCAACAAATATCAATATCATTGTATGAACCATATCTTTGATTTAATTTGGTTTATCTGTTGTTTTATTGATTTCAGTGGCCAGGGCCAATGGTGCGCTGTGATTTCTTATGATGCATGTGTTCGGTTGTGTCTTCATTCATGGGCCAGGGGTTGCATAGAAGAAGCCCCTTACTTTTTGAATAATGAATGTTCGCTGTTGCGCAATGCATTTGGGTGGGTACATTCTTCCTTCCTTTTTGTTTTCCATTTATCTTATGATTTTTCTGTTATCTGTATAGTCATGCATGGTTAGGTGCGTGGAAGTTTGTCTAAGATAATATGACGAGACTACAATGTAACTAACTGTACTGCTTAAATTTTGCTGGTATAACTACTTAGATGTAATGCCGAGTACTTTTGGCATAGAGAAAAAGTCTGTACTAGATTGTCATCCATAGCTTTGTCTCTTGGGGTGAAGTTCTTCATCCTTTAGCACATGTACATAATCAAGCATCACAGCATTGCACTGGAGGTAGAGTATGAATAAGCGGTAGATCTAGATATATGTTGCACATAACAACTCTTATATTGTGGTAATATAATAATAAGATTGAAGGAACCTTCACTGTTTTAGACCTATAAGTTTAAGCCTTCATTTCGACGGATTGCTTCATTACATGCTGTGTCCAAATGTAAGGTTGGATTTAAGTGAAATGCCTATTTTCTAATTGTTGCTTAACATCTCAATAATTTTTTAGATTGCAGCAAGTGTTACTACAAGCTGAAGAAGAACTCTTGGCTAAAAGAACGCCGGACTTGATAAGTGAGGGGGTTGCTTCAAAACCTAGACAATCTTCTGGCAAAATAAAAGTGCAGGGTACTGTTATTTCTTTTATCTTTCTGCAGTCCAGATATCCATACTTTATTTTTAGTGTGCACCTCAAGTCATTATTTTCATTGCACAGTGCGTAGAGTGCAAATGGGTGTAGACCCTCCTCCTGGATGCATTTTTTCACCTCTCAATTCAGCCATGATAAAACTTGCACCAGTGCGTCAAAACTTCTCAAACCTAAGTTCAGCTCTATATTCTGGATGGGAAGCTGCAAGGAAAGTTCGTGTGACCCCCCGCATCCCTCCAGATGGCTCCTTTCCCCAACAAGGGTTGGCGTACATGCGTGCAACCACTCAATATGTCAAACAGTTTTCCAAACTCTTCAGCCATGGAGTGACTGCACGCAAAACTTCATCATCATATGAAGTGGTGCAAGGTATGTGGGCTGAACATTGTATATGTATCTGTTGCTGCTACTGTAAATGCAATATGCTACCCATAGTGTAGAATGTCATGGATCATATTGACACATCTACGACAGTTAACATATGGAAGCAATGCCTTATTAAGAAATTCTGGAAAATATATCTACCTCTATCTGTCAGTTACTATGTGTGAAGTAGGTACTAGGTGGTACCAAACTTGCTATCTTGATTCTTGTAAACCAGTTACCTCATCACCTTTCACATTGTTTAAGTTAACTAGTTAACCTCATGGCATGTTTTCAGAAACACATGCATGCCTGCTGCGGTTGAAAAGTTCACCTGAAGAGGATTCATTCCGAATGCAACCAGGATCAGGCGAGAATCATGTATTGTATGTAGACTTTCCATTTATCTACTTCCTTTCCTCTTGTTGCTATGTATCAAATTAAAGATAGTGACCTTCTGTTCTTACAACACAGTTTTCCTGATAATCATGGTGATGATTTGATCATTGAAGTTCACGACTCCAAGGGACAGCATTGTGGTCGTGCCCTAGCTCAACTGGCAGCTATTGCTGATGACCCGGTATGCCCTTTGGAGAATTTTCTGTTGAGGCGTTAGAAAGGCAGATAAAGTTCTTATGCTCTCAAGTTTTTTTAACGCAGAGTGACAAGATAAGGTGGTGGCCCTTATACCGTGAGGCAGATCATGAGTTAGTTGGCAGAATACAGTTGTCCATAACCTATTCAACTACAGTGGATGAGAGTAATCAACCTAGGGTATTCATTTATTTATCTACATCCCATACCATTTAAAATTTTCTAGGGTTTTAACTAGTTGTAATGAGCATTATTTCAGCTATTTTTTTATCCACTTGATATTGTCAATGGCACTGCAAGAAAAAAGGAGTTCCAGTTTATAATAATTTTTCTTGGTTTTTGTTGTTCTATTTTATATTAACGACGAACTTTTTGTGGCCAGTGTGGTTGTGTGGCAGAAACGGTCGCATATGACTTTGTCTTGGAAGTTGCAATGAAAGTCCAACATTTTCAGCAGAGAAACTTGTTGCTACATGGCACGTGGAAATGGTTGGTGACTGAATTTGCATCTTATTATGGAGTGTCAGATGCATACACCAAATTAAGGTTATTGGGATGAGTTAGATTTTGCTGCTTTACGATAAGGGATTCCCCTCATAATGGAGGATTTTCAACTCCTAGTTCATTCCTTGCAGATATCTTTCCTATGTAATGGATGTTGCTACACCAACCAAAGATTGTCTTGACTTAGTATATGATTTGCTGCATCCTGTGGTGATGAAGGGAAATAGGAAGGCTGTATTGAGTCATCAAGAGGTACACTTTAAGTTTGAACAATCCATAAGATTGCAGATGATCTATTCATTCTTACGGTCTCGTAACATTTCTTCTTCACTTGAGGGCTGTTTCATATTTGTTGGATAACAATGTGTGGGCATGCCTCCTCTGATGAGTTATCTGAAAGCCTTGATTCAAAAAAGAATAAATTCTAAAAATAATCAGTAGTGATGTTTTATTGAAAGTGACCATACTTGCTACTTTTACAGGTATCTCAGACTGATGGTAGTACTGGATATAGATCATTCATCCCATTATAATGATTATGGATCACTTCTTCATGGCCTCAATAGATTCTGCTTTTCTACTTCATCTCTCATGCACTTAACATTGATAACTCTTCTACTTCTGAGCGCTTTAGCTAAATGAAACTTAAAACTGGCGAGGAAGATGTTTTGATTGATAGTGGTTAGACATAGATCCTGTAATCCATTCAACAAGTGTAATGCAAGTAAATAAATTAAGCTTGTGGTTTTGTAAAATGTAAACCAGAATCGCATTCTTCGAGAAGTTGAGGATCAAGTCCAGCAGATTCTGGCTCTAACTTTTGAGAACTACAAGTCACTGGATGAATTATCTCCTTCTGGTATGGTGGATGTCTTTGGACTGGCAACTGGATCGGCTGCTCCTGTTTTGGCATCTGCTGTAAAGCTTTACAATCTGCTGCATGATATATTGAGTCCAGAGTCACAGTTGAAGTTCAGCAGATATTTTCAGGTATTAAAAGCTCATTATTTGATTCCTCCAGTCCACTCCTCCTGTTTTGCCCTTTTTTTCATAATGTTAAGCACTGATGACATACAGGCTGCTGCAAAAAAAAGGTCAAGGAGATATTTGACTGAGATGGATGAGTTTACAGGCAGTAATGAGGGCACATTGATGGACCCTGTTGCTGTTAAAGATTTGTATCAAAAGATGAAGTGTTTAGTTGTGAATATTAGAAACGAAATCTGCGCTGACATACAGATACATAATCAGCATCTGCTGCCTAGGTAATTAACTGTATTCTTCCAACAAACTAACTTTTACTGATGAATGCTGTAAAGTTGTGGAATTCTCCCTTAGAGACTAGTAATTTGGATTAACCAAAAGATACTGTGTACATGAGTAGAATACTATATACATTCTTGTTCCATGCTCTATTTTTCATCTGGCTGCTGATACTATTACAAACTCAATCCTGATGACTGTTTCTGTTCATGTGCAGTTTTATGGACCTTCCTAATCTGTGCGCTGCCATATATAATGTGGATCTCTCCATTAGATTGTGCGGATTTCTTGTTGCGTATCCTCCGGCTGGCCCCTCTCCCCCTATAGCAGAACTTGTTATTGCAACAGCTGACTTTCAAAGGGATCTTGCATCCTGGAACATCAAGTAATTATTTCCTTTCCAGGGTCAGTTTGTTGTTTGTCTGTAATATTCTTCGCCATTGTGAAATATAATTCTACTTATTGCATTTCAGTCCTGTAAAAGGTGGTGTTGATGCAAAAGAGGTATTCAATCCCTACATAATGTGCTGGATCCGTGATAAACGTCATACCTTACTTGAGTTATGTAAGGCAGAGAAGGTATTGATTTTCCATATGCTTTTGTTAGCATCTTCACTTTAGTTAATTGAGGTTATTGTTTTCATTTGTGAGTTATATGCCTGAGACATCAGTAATATTCACAACTTTCTCTTCCCTTCTCTTAAGTAAAACTTGCGTTCCCTTTCCCTTAATTAGGACTCATCTTCCCATATGAATTGAATGCATGTTTACTTTTTGGACCATTAGCAATCTATCCATCAGTTTTTTTACATCAAATACTCACTTCCATACTGTCGTGATTAAACTTAACAATTTGGATATTCTTTGAAAAGTTTCGATCTTCACTGCATTCACAAGTAAAATCCCTTCCAAGTGTCTATTTTTTTTCTTTAAACTTGCCAGACTACTGGAATTTGCCAAAAGATAGGACTAGTATACAAATAAATTGATCTCCATTAGATGTACTATGTCATCCACAACAAGCAGGTTGGGTGGTGATTGTTGTTGATAGACAGAGGAAAACAATAGGTTTTTGAGATACTGGTAGATTGAAAATATATTCCAAGGATTGGCAGAGAGATAAAACCATATATGTATGCTTCTCATAATGATAAATGATGACAAAAGAAGTCCTATTATTGTTTCCTTGATCACAAATGGTCAACAAGTTATTACTAGGACATATTGCCATCCTTCGTTTTATTTTACTTTTTTATTGCTCATGACAAATTAACTAACTTTGGTTACTTTCAGGTAAAATGGTCTGGTGTCAAAGCACACGATTCAACTACTCCTTTTATTCATGAAATGTATGAACAGCTCAGTGAGATAATGAAAGAATATGAAATCATAATTTCACGCTGGCCGGAGTACGCAGTTGTCTTGGAGAATGTATGTATTTTTTGCGGTGTTCTTTTTATCTTTTTATCTTTTAGTAGATCTGGTTTTGGTTACTGAAGCAAGTGGTATGCATCTATTAAAAGGCCATTGCAGATGTTGAAAAGGCAATTACTGAATCCTTAGAGAAGCAATATGCGGATGTTTTATATCCATTGAAGGACAATCTGACCCCTAAGATATTTGGTTATGTCCAAAAATTTGCTGGGCGTACTGGGGAAATTTATTTTGTACCCGACCAGGTGAGCTGGATATGTTTGAAATGCATCTTACATTGAGATGATCCATTATTTATATTCCAGCTACTGAAATTTATATTTCATTTATCAGCTAGGAATTCTTCTAAATTCCATGAAAAGGATGCTGGATGTGCTACGACCTAAGATTGACATCCAGATAAAGTCTTGGACTTCTTGTATGCCCAATGGTGTAAATGCAGCTTCTGGAGAATCTCTGAGTGACATTACAGTGATGCTGCGGTCCAAATTCAGGAATTACATACAGGCAGTTGTTGAAAAACTTGTAGAAAATGTAAGCACACCTTTTCAATTCATTTGGCCACCTATGTAAAGTTGTAGTGCAACAATTTGTGCTGCATCATTAAGAAAAAAATAGTTGAACCAGTTCATAAAATTGATCAATGTTGAGCATTGACATTTTACAAACCTCATTACTGAAGATGCATTCAACTAGTAAGATTTTAATCACAACCGTTAGCATAGTTGATGCGAAGTTGATTGGTGTATGCAGGAGCCTGACCAATACACATTGCTTGATTGTGCAACTTTAAATATCCTTTTGTACAATCCTTAGATTTTGTCCCTCTGGATTTGGTATTGATTTTCGTTTCTTAATTTACAGACATGGATGCAGAGTGGAACAAAACTGAAGAGGATAATTCGAGACTCTAATGAAACTGTGGTTGAGTCAGATGTACAGAGTAGAATGCAGCTTTTGAAGGATCTACTGATAAAAACAATGGATCACCTTCATTCAGTAGTTGAACCTCTGGTGTTTATAACGATTTGCCGAGGTTTCTGGGACCGGATGGGACAGGTAAACTACTCATGGATCACATTGTTTCATGACTTTCCTAGTACTGGATATATTCTTACCCATCTGCCTTTATGATCAGGAAGTACTACATTTGTTGCAAAACAAGAGAGAGAATCGATGCTGGTATAAATGTTCAAGAATTGCCATTTCCGTAAGTTGCAAAATAGCTGCTGAAGTTGTTGCATTCAATCCCTTTGTTGTGCAAGCCGTCTTATTCAGATTCGTTTTCTATATATGTTGAACTGATAATTTTTTAGTTGAAACGATGTTTCTTTCATGATAATTCCTGTTTCTGATTTTTCTCAGTTACCACTAGTTTTGGCTGATGGCTTTTATTACATGTTTTCCATTTAAAACTGTTATCAAGTATATCTTTGTTTCTTTTTTCCTCTTGAGAAAGACAATAAAGTTGAGGTTTCTTCTGATATGCTAGCAAAATATTGTGCCCAAGTTAACGAGCTGTAGACTTGG
This sequence comes from Viola odorata, assembly GCA_963691705.1. Lineage (NCBI taxonomy): Eukaryota > Viridiplantae > Streptophyta > Magnoliopsida > Malpighiales > Violaceae > Viola > Viola odorata. The sequence goes on from OY829540.1 coordinate 62,204,434, forward strand.
CAAACTTCTTGTCTCATTTAGTCTTTTTGGCATACCTCAAAATGCTAGTGGATACAATGACATCCAATTGTTTCACCTGGTGATTTTAGCACAAGATTCTTTACCGAACTGACTGCTGGTTCTGCGTCTTTTTCCTTTTGGTTTTTCCACATGGTTTCCATATTTGTTTAGCTGTACCTGCTGCAAAAAGAGTTGCTCAATATTGATTATTTTCTTCAATTTTAAGTAAGTTATCCTGTAGTTTTAGTTTGGTAGACAGTCATAGTTAAGTTTATGAGCTAAAGCTTTCTCTTTAATAGCGTTGCTTGTGGCTTGTTAATTGGGTTGCAAGGATATACATGCCATCTACTAACTAGACTGGATACTTAGGGCTTGTACACGCTTAATTGTGCAGGTAATAATGAATACTGTCGCTGTTGTCAAGCGTTGTTCATTGTGTTTTTGAATTTGCAGATTGTGGATGACGTATTTGCCTCACGAATGCAGCAGTTGCTTGGAAATGCACTTAAGGAAGAGGAGTTGGAGCCACCGAGATCCATTCTTGAAGTACGATCAATACTTTGTAACTGAGCAGCAAAATCCAGCCAGGGTATCTGATTGTGTATGACGTATTCTTAGTGTCTTTTGCATCTGTATATACACAAACAAATCCATGCAGTTATTGTTTTAGGCACAGTATTATTTATATATAGATAATGACTACACAAGCCGGCGACCGCGATAGGCATTTCTGGATCCTTATGAATATGAGAAGTTCTGCCAATTTTGATATAGTTTTCTCAATTTTGTAAAAGGTTTTCCACCATAGCTTCTTTGGTGTCTCTCTCCCATTTCTCATCTGCAAGATCTTGTAGCAATTGAAAGAATCAGCGTCACAAAATGAAACAAAAGCCTTGTGATCTTACGGCAAGCACATGCCTTATGCCTCGAAGTTATGAATTTAAACCAGCGGAGGTTCTGTGGTGGGATAGGAAATTTCCTGTGAGAGGACAAGTTGAGGAGGTGGGTGACCTACAAGCACATGTTGGTTGGTTGGTTGATGGAGGAAATAGGAAAATGTTGCATGCTCTTAATTTGGAATCTTCTTGGTCCCAGGAATAGATTCTATGGTGATACTAGCACAACTGTGACACGACAACTATGGCAGCAGCAGGACAAGTACTGCATTAAATATGGTGGGTCATAACAACCTACATCTACTTTTACTACTTAGAAGAAAAATAAGACAACCTCCTCATAGTAGTAACACATCCCTAAATTATTTTTTAAAAAGAAAAAAATTCTTAGAGGTAAAGATTCCTGAATTTACTAATATTAGTTATCGTTACCTAGAAATGAATTTTCTATTTTGGGTAGCCGTCCTGTTGCTGAGCTTACATACTTGCTTAGATATTGCTTACATGTATAAGTAAATTAATAATAACTAGACCCAAATTATCATATCTTAATTTACTTATACATATTTTTAAAATATCTTACGTTAACGGAATTTGAATAAAATTAATTTTAATAAAAAAAAAATTGGAGGACAAATACCTATGGTCCCAATATAATATGGTCACTAGTGACAAAATCCCGTGGGTCATGACAGCACCCCCAATCAATTAACTTTACATCACTCAAACCATATGGTCCCAATATAATATATGAATGAAACATAATTTAAGAAATTTCCTATGGTTGGCTCATCATTCATGTCATGTTAGGCCAAGATTAAAAAAAAAAAAACAATTTTAATTTGTCCAATCATTTATAAATTTCCTTTTCCTCCACAACTCTTCTTCTCCCGCTCTAAAAAGACCCTGTCTAGCTTTTGATCTCCACAGTCCACTCTCCATTTTTAAGGAAGGATATAATCAAACAAAAGCAAAAGATGGGGGTTAAAGGATTTGCTGAAGGAGGCATCGCCGCCGTGATTGCTGGCACATCCACTCACCCTCTCGACTTGATCAAGGTCCGGATGCAGCTCCAAGGTGAAAATGCCGCCGCCTCCCTCCGCCCCGCCATGGCTTTACAGCCTGGCGCCGCCGCCGCCACCATCCATGTCCCCCAACCACCACCTCGTGTAGGGCCCCTCACTGTTGGTGTTCGCATAATCCAACAAGAAGGGCTCGTCGGACTTTTCTCTGGCGTCTCCGCCACCATCCTCCGGCAGGCTCTTTTCTCCACCACCCGGATGGGCCTGTACGACGTCATGAAACAGAAATGGACCGACCCAGAAACCAAGACCATGCCTCTGACCACCAAGATCTTCGCCGGACTTCTCGCCGGAGGGATTGGCGCCGTCGTGGGCAACCCGGCGGACGTGTCGATGGTCCGAATGCAAGCCGACGGCCGCCTCCCTCCCGCGGAGCGGCGCAACTACAAGTCGGTAGTGGATGCCATATCCAAAATAATAAAAAATGAAGGGGTCACTAACTTGTGGCGCGGATCGTCGCTGACGGTGACCCGAGCGATGCTGGTGACGGCGTCGCAGTTCGCGTCGTACGATCAGATCAAGGAGATGGTGTTGAAGAAAGAGTTGATGAAAGATGGGTTTGGGACCCACGTGACGGCGAGCTTTGCGGCGGGGATTTTAGCGTCTGTGGCGTCGAATCCGGTGGATGTGATCAAGACGAGAGTGATGAATATGAAGGTGAAGGCAGGGGAGGCGCCGCCGTATAGTGGGGCGTGGGATTGTACGATAAAGACGGTGAAGGCGGAGGGGCCGATGGCACTTTATAAAGGATTCATTCCGACGGTTACTCGGCAAGGTCCGTTTACGATTGTGCTGTTCGTTACCTTAGAACAGGTCAGGAAGTTGCTTAAAGATTTCTGATGGGTAGATGATGATCAGATAAATTTAATTTCAACAAAGCGAATTATAATTTTTTAAGTGTTACTATATTTATGTATTATTATTTATTAAAATTTTATCTATTTTTTAAATATAATTGAAGTTAATTATCAATGTATTTTCCTTCCTATTGATAAGGAGATGAGATTGTAAGATTATTTATTTTTTTTATCAAGAGATTGTACGGATCTATAATGGTACTCTTCTGTCTTTTAATAACTACTCCCTCCATCCCATAAAGATGTCGTTTTACCTTTTGCTTTTACTGTTTCGGCATGTATCTTAAAACGGCCGGTAGACTCACTATTTGAGACAATTTTGCCCCTAATTTTTTCTGGGAAGTACGTTAATCCTACGTTAAGGATTAACGTACGTTCAAAAAAAAATCGGATTTTTTTGGGGTCAAATAGTACCTCATCCGGCCTCCTCGATATGCGTTCCCTACTGAATATTGGGATGCGAGGAAGTCATCCTTTGTGGGATGGAGGGAGTAATAATTTTTAAAACTTTTCTACTATTTGGAGGACTTGTCATTTTATCTTTTCCAAAACATATATTTTGTACAAATGACAATTTTTTTTTTAATCAATCCAATTTGATGATGGTGTGATAATTTAAGTAAAAATTAGGAGTAAAAATAAAATAATATGAAATAAAATAAAATAAAAAATTATTATTTTACGTTTTTCTACTATCATAAAATATATATTATTAAAAGATAAAGAGAGTATGATAATGTTACTTGAGAATTTTGAAAAGATATACCAAGGCACGTTTACGGCGGCCAAAAAATCTGGAACTTAAGTCACGTGGGAGTGTTGGAGTCTGGATGGCATCTCGGCTGCCTTTGAATCTTGCCGTGTCGCATTAGTATAATAGTATTAATATTAATATTAATTAATATTTTTTTCAGTCTTTTATTTCTTTCGTGCAAGAGACTGTAATTATATTCGAGTACTATAATTTACTAATACTGTAATGATTTTGTGATTACAAATGCCAACGATAATGTCAATGAGTCGATAATTAGACAACGTAAAGATATTAATTTTGAGGCGATAAATTTATATATTTTTTTAAGAATAAATAAACAATTTCATTAATAAGTACTCTCAATGTAAAAGAAAGGTCTTAAAATTAAAATAATGCATCAAAAGTAACAACATAAAAAATTGTAATGTATTCATTTGTTGCCTTAAAAAATTTAAGTTGTTTGTAACTTGAGTGAGGGTTTTCTTTTACTAGAAGACACCTTACTTCTCATGACGTTGAAACCTCTTACTATTAAATGAATTTTACTGATTTTTTGTTACTACTATTTATAAACGATACGATTCATAACTTTTAAACAATATGATTCGTAATGGTTTGTAATGTTGAGCTTTCGGAGGATTGAGATTTTAATCGCTGTGAATATGGTGCAATGTATGAACTGACACACTTAGAATATCTATAATAATTAGTAAACCGACTTACGTATGTTTGTATAAAAAAATCAATTAAAGAGTATAATAATTTCACTAAGACCTAACTATATTTCCAATACTCTTACTCTTAGAATTTAACTAAGAAATCGTTATTTTGATTGCTGTTCTGTATGATGTTTAATTAGATCGTTGTATATTAAGAATTAGTGAAGTGATCATACAATCATTTTGTATAATTAGGTCAACGTTTGCAGTTGAGGTCAAAGGAGGAGCGAAGATCCACTGATTGATTCGGTGAGTTGGGCTGGGCCCACAAAGCGGGAAAAAAGAAAAAAAGAAAAAAACTATGCGTCGCCTGAGAGATTCGAACTCTCGCGGGGAAACCCCATGTACTTAGCAGGCACACGCCTTAACCACTCGGCCAAAGCGACGCTTCTTAATGCTGGTAGAAAATAAAAAATAATATTATAATATCATTGGATGCAAATGCTTCTTCCAGCCAAGACTGAAACTAAATATATTTAATTGTATTATTTTCTAGCTAACATATTTCTTTTTTAAAACATATTATTAATTATTATTATAATAAGAAATATCAAATCTACGTAATACCTCATAAAGAAGGCATATATTGACGAGTTGTGCGATAACATCATAGTTTATTTTTTTTTAACTTTTTCCGCTTTAATATTTATAAAGATATGTATCAATTTTTTTTTCAATTTTTATTTTAGTAAAGTGGACTCTATCTATATTTATTACATTTTACCTAACATATATATAAAAAAAATTAACATTTATTTGAAGTTTTATCTATTATAAATGTTAAAACTGCGATTTTAAAAAACTATAATAATTTAGGTGGGATTAAATTGAACAAGTGTTTGGTGCGTGTATCCTGCCATGTATTGGGAAATACGATAGTAATGGTTGCTCGCGCGAAGAAAAGTGACGTGCAAATGTCTACTACGTACCTAAGCATCATTTTGGCACATTACGTGACATAAAAAAGGTTGTCACCACTTATTGAATTCATGAGAAATATTGTTTTTCTATAGGGTAAAAGGCTAAAAGGTACTCCCTGTGTTTTTCTTTAAATGACTTTTATTATTTGGGTACACATATCGAGAAAATCGGATGATTCACTATTTGACCCCAAAAAATTTCGTACTTTTTTTTGAATGCACGTTAATACTTAACGTACGTCCGAGAAAAAATTCAGAACAAAATTGTCTCAAATAATGAGTCATCTGATCTCCTTAATATGCGTGCCCAAATAGTAAAAGTCGTTTAAAAAAACCCGGAGGGAGTATAAATCAACCCTGAATTTTAAAATTTTAATTAATCGCAGTCCTGATCTTTTATTTTGTTTAATTACAACCCTGGTCGTCGCCAGTATTGTTTAATCACCCTCCTACCATGACAGAAATATGACGTTGACCAACGCTATGTGCCACGCCAGCCCCTGGAACGTTGCCACGTCAGCTCGCCACGTCTGCAACCTGTCATGTCAGACTCCACGTGGCAGGGCTGCGATCAATCAAAACATTAAAGTTCAGGGTTGTAATTAAACAAAATAAAAAATTAGGTTTGCGATTAATCAAAACATTAAAGTTCAGGATTGTTTTATATCCTTTTGCCTTTTAGAAATCCTTGTTGCATGATTTTTTTGTCTAGTTAATTAATTTATTATACTTATATGCTATATTATTCCCAAATATAACTAAGCTTTAATTGATTTGGTTTTCTTATAATTATTTTTTGGATTATCCTCTTTTTTTAAATTAGTATTTTGTATAGTTTATATCCATAATTCAGTTTTCATATTTTTTTAGGTGTTAAATACAGGTGTAATCTTCTTGTGTAATTTACAATTCTAAATTTAAATTTTATAATTTTTTTTTCCGAATAAAAAACATAATATTTCATTATGTTAAAAAAATTATACTTTTTTTCCCGAAACTTTATTTATACCTTAATTTATAATCTGGAAGTATATTGTGATTTTGTGACCTGAAAGATCAGGCCTGATTCAAATTTAAAAAGCTCAAGACCATATTATTTATTTGCAATCGAATTAAATCGAACGTTATACTATTTGTTAGTTTTAACGAGAGGAGTTTTATTTTAATAAAAAAAATTGCTAAATTAATGTGAGGAGATAAAAAAGAGGAAAAATAAAATGACAAAATTGCAGCTAAATCCAAAGTTCCTTGTAACACGACAAGGACAAAGCCCAATACACATCTAAAGCTCGAAAACACCATCCCGCTGTCTGTCTCTCTCTATTATCCTCAATCAAATAACGATAATAGTAACAGTTTTAACCGCTCAAAATCCCCGTTTTACCCCTCACCAGCCGTCGCCGCCGCCACCGCCGCCGCCTCAGCGACTACCCCACCACCCCGCCACCGAATTCATGTATAGAAAATTAACAATCTTAGGTTTCCTCTGCTCTGGTCTCATCCTCGGCGCTGGATAAATGCTGGTTTCGGGAATTCTAGGGTTCCAAACCCACCTCCTCCTCCTCCTCCTCTTCATGGTTGTTCTCTTCGCTTGGATGCACCAAAAATGGCGGAATGCCGTTGCAAGAAAAGAGGAAATCAGACGACTTGTCGACATGGTCGCCAAAGAATCCGCCTTGACTGAATTTGAAGCCGTTAATGATTACTATTATATCCACCCTGCGTTGCCGGGTCAACCTCAATGTGCTGTCTGCCAATGCCCCACTACCACTCGCTGCTCCCAGTGCAAATCCGTGCACTATTGGTACGTTTTACATGTTCTTTTTTTATACATATTTGTTTGTGGCTGTTGAGTGGTAATGAAGTCCATGTGTTTGACAATTTGTGGGAGGAATCTATGCTTGGTGATGCATATCCGCTAGGGTATTGAACATGAGGTCATAGAAGCTGGGGGGAATTAAATTGTAGTAATTTAGCAAGTAGTTGTGGAGGAATCTTAGCTAATGTTATGGTGGGTGATCAGGTAGTTTTAGGAGAATGGAAATATTCCTATTATGGATGCTGGTGGTATAGGGAATTATAGCTTTTGATTGCTTAAAAATGGTATTGAAATTTGGGGTTTTTGAATTTTGTTCCATGAATGTCCCTTTGCATTTAGGGTGTTGACCTGCTTTAACAGTAATAATTTATTCCTATTCCTTGGACTGTTAGTGAATATATATATGTCCTGTGGAACTATCACTTAGTTGTTCTTCTAGGAGATTTTGCTAATTATGTGACCTACCACTGGACTTCTCTCCGCCCCAAGCACTTTGGCACTTATTTAGTATTGCAAATCTTGGCCAGAACTATTAGGAAGATTACTTGCTGTTAAATTTGATCTATCCTAATTTGATAGAAGCATTGTCATTCTGAATTCTGTTTGCATTGCATATATTGTGCAGTCTAGAAGATAGCTTGGATAGTCTAACTTATAATGCTTGTTTCACTTAGAGCCTTAATAATAAATATAGCCATGTCTAGGCTTTTGTTTTTACCTTGTTGGATTCTGGTTCCTGCTTCTAAGTGTCATAGTAATCTGTTGTATTAATTGCTGACTTGTTCTTTGTAGTTCTGGTAAGTGTCAAATAATGCACTGGAGACAAGGTCACAAGGAAGAATGTAGACCTACAACTTCCACAACTCAGTTGAATCATAAAAGTGAATTTTCTGGAAGTGAAACTTCTGAAAAACAATCTGAAATAGCTACTGTTGGAAGTGAAGCGGCAATTGATGCTTTTCCTGAAAATGATGAACTTGGTTCTTGCGGTACTATAAAATCAGAGAGACCAGCCAAATTTATTGCTCCTGGTAAGGCTGCTACTAGGTCTATTTCTGAGGAAGTGCAAAGAACTAAATTGCTCCCTTCGAAGTCCAAAAAGTTGGGCATAGTTGATTCACGCACAAGTAAGCTCAATAACATTAAATCCAGTCATACTGATGAAGGGGTTGAATGCAAGTCTAAGCTTACGAATGGAAAGATGGTCATGTCTGATGATATCTGGCAAGGTAAATTGGGCCGTAAGAAGTCGATGAAAAGAGCTGCTTCATCAGAAGCATTAATTGCTGATGCTTCTAAAGTTAGGAACTCACCACCAAGAAGCTCTCTAAGGTCTGTAACTAATGATGAGGAAGATGCTTCACTAGTTAAAGGTAAAGAAGCCAGGTCTTTGTCATTCAATCTTTGTGATGATCACACACAAGATACTTCAAATGGTTTGAGAAAATCTGTTTGGAGAAAGGTTCAACAATTTAGAATTCCAAAGTCGTCCAACAATTACAAGGTTATTTACCCATTATGATATGCTTTTTCTTTGTGCTTTTCTTTTTCTGTTGTACTATCATATGTGATAATTTGTTTGTGGTTACAGATAATCTTCCCATATGACCTTTTTGCAAAACTTTACTCATCTGATGAGGAACTATATCCATTTGGGCTGCGAAATTGTGGAAATAGGTAAGGAATTTCTAAAAGAATCTCATTCTGGTGTGGTGGATTAGCATATGTTTTCTTCATTGTTTAATCTAAGGTGGACTAAGTCATAAAAGTGAGCCAATGTCTAAGTTTGAGATTTCAAGTGGCGCATCTCAATTGAAGTTCAAAGTAGTTGTTGAAAACCTTGAAGTTTAAACTTCTGATGTTTATCAGCTAGATAAAGAATTGGTTGCTGTCATTTTTGTAGTTGTTATGCTAATGCCGTGCTCCAGTGCCTGGCATTTACTCGACCTCTGACCTCCTACTTTGTTCGTGGGCTCCATACCAATATATGTGAGTTTATATTCTTGGTTCTTTTGTAAATTGAATCTTGTTTATTTTGGTCCCTCGTTTATATTTATCTTCTTTAGCAGGTAGAAAAAAGGAGTGGTGTTTCATATGTGAATTTCAACTTTTAATTCTCAAGGCAAGGGAAGGGGAGACCCCTTTGTCCCCAATTAGGATTTTGTCTAAAATACACAAAATTGGAAGTCGTCTTGGTCATGGAAGGGAAGAAGATGCCCATGAATTTTTAAGGTGAATTGGTCATTACATATTCTTGTGCGTGAGTTATTAAGATCTCTCTTCAAAAAAGCATGATGGTGTTAGTTGATCGGGCAGGTATGCTGTTGACACAATGCAGTCTGTTTGCCTCAAGGAAACAGGAGCTATTGGTTCATTGGCAGAAGAAACAACTCTAGTAGGCTTAACTTTTGGTGGCTACCTACGCTCTAAGGTACTATAATTTTCACCAATAGTCTCCAGTATGGCATTCTTATTTAATTAGATGTTACTTTATTGAATGGAAAACTGTGCTGATTTTCTATATATTTCTATTTTTTTTGTCCTGGTTGGGGTGCTAAGATTACATGCATGAGATGCTGCACAAAATCTGAGAGGGTTGAACGTATAATGGATTTGACTGTTGAGATAGATGGGGACATAGGGACTCTTGAAGACGCCCTTAAACAATTTACAGCTGAAGAAACTTTGGATGGAGAGAACAAGTACAATTGCAGCAGGTTGGTTTCTTACTTGGGTCTTCTAATTGTGTGAAAGTCCATGTGGCTAATAACTTTGTCTTTTGAAATCATTTAATTGGTTTCCTTCTTTGAATTGAAGAGGTCCTATTGATACTGCACGTTTTAACTTGTATCTTGTTGTTTACTATTTACTATACATCATATTCAACCAGCTAAATGCAATAAGGTTTATATTTTGGCCAAACAGATTGAACTTTCCATCTTGCTATTTTTTGAATAGGTGCAAGTCTTTTGTGAAGGCTAAAAAGAAGTTGTCTGTGCTAGAGGCACCCAATATCCTTACTATTGTTTTAAAGCGATTTCAGGTAATTCTTTGATTTGATGTGGATTTTGAAGTTGACCTCCCTAAAACAATGTAAATTTATGTTGACCTTATGTTCTCAAGCTAAACCTGTATGAGTGATCATGATATTGTAAAATGTGGCTTGTTCTGTCATTTTCCCCTTGCAGTCCGATACTTTGGGGAAGATGAATAAGTCAGTACGGTTCCCTGAGGCCCTTGATCTGGCTCCATATACGTGTGGGAAAAGTGATAAATCTGCTCAGTACAGTCTATATGCAGTGGTCGTCCATAGGGATATCAGGAATTCTACTTCTACGGGTCACTATGTCTGTTATGTGAAGAATTTCCGAGGCGAATGGTTTGGGATTAATGACAGTACAGTATGTCAATTATTTCTCTCCTGTGTGTCTTCTATTTTTCTGTGTTAGTAGGAGTAAAAATTGAGGTTTTAATTAATGACTTTTCATGTCTTGGTGTTTTCCTATAGTTATTTGGACCAATAGGAAATAAGCATGTTCTTCCCTCGTCTCCTTACTAATAATTTAAAAAGAGAGGAAATCCTCTAGTTGTTTACTATTTTAACGGTGCGTATCTGACTTGTGGTTGTATCCATTTAACTTGGGATGCTCATTTTGTTTCCCTTAACTAACAGTGAAAGATACATGTGTATTTTTTTTATTCTTAAGGGAATTATTTTAATAATTGTGATAACATCTTCATGTGTTTTACGATTAAAAAATCTGATAGATGGAGCCTGATCTCTGTAGGTAACACCTGTGGAACTGGGGAGGGTTTTATTGGAGCAGGGGTACATGCTCCTTTATGCAAGGTAAAACATCTGTGCATCCCAGATTGACATAAGTTCTAGTTCGTGTGTTTGTTTAAATTTGTTTCTCTTACTTTCAGGCACACTCCACGAGCACCGAGCTCGTTGAGGAACAATGTGGTGCCTCACGGCATGAATTCCACAAAGAGGAGCTTGGAAGCGGTTCCTTCCAGTCTTAGTACATCAAGGACAAGGTCTAACTCCCATGTCCCGAGCACAGAATCCTCTAAGCCACAACACAACAACGATAAGGGCCATTACTCGATGACTTGGGATCATTCCACTGGGAATCAATTCCGAGACCCATATGATTTGAGATTCCATCATCCGATGCAGAGAGTTTCCCACATGGATTCATCAAGTGAGAGTTCTTCCATTTTTAGCTGGTCGGGCGCAAGCTCTTGCAGCACCGCAAGCACCAAGGATTCAGTGAGGAGCGAAGACTTCTCAGATTTCCTATTTGGGGAAGCACGATCCAATTGGTACAGCCATTGACGGTTTTCTTCGGACTCTAGGGCACCTTCAGATAGGATTTAGAAACTAGAACTGCATTCTTTCTATAGGGATACAGGTCAAGAAAATGGTGGAAATTTAGCCACCCAATTTTGGTAGAAGGACTGTAGGAAAAGAACTGACTTAAGGGGCAATCTGTGTAGGCTAGCTAACCCTTTTAACAAGAACAAACGGGAAACTAATGAACCCAAACATTTTTGTAGAGGTTTGGGTTGAAAAAAAGACAGCTTGTAGTTGCTATTTAACATAATTTAATCATAACTTCTTTTTTCCAAACTCTTGCCCCACTGTTATCACTTCTGTTGCAGAAGACGACAATTGGAGCGTTTCTTTACCTCTTTCCAGCAGGAGATTTATCTGTTATAAATAACTCGGACAATCCTATACTTTAGTCCTTAACGTTTAGGCTATTGAATTTTAGTTTCTGACATATTGAAATACATCAAACTTTAGTCTTTGATGTTAGATTTTCCGTCCAAAACCCTAACAATGTATTAAAAATTATTTCTTTTATATTAAAATATTATAAAAAGAAATTATAAAAAAATGAATCTCCATTTTTTCATAATTGTTTTTTTATATAATTTCTTTTAATACACCGTTAGAAAAATGGAGATTCTTTTCTTTTCTGATAATATTTTTTCATAACTAAAAAAATAGGATAAAGTAAACAATTATAAAAAAATTATTATTACTTTTTTGAATCTTTTATAATTTTTTTAATTTTATTCAGGAAAATAGAGTGTTAATAATCTTATTGATTATCAATCAATATTCTAAAAAAATTCAATCTTCAGTTTTTTTTGAATTTTCTATAAAATTTTGAAATTCTTCATATACTACTTTTTTGAGTTTTTTTTGTAATTGTTTGAATTTTTATAATATTTACTTTCTCCTATATTTCTTAATTCATTAATTATTAAAAAAAATATAATAAAAAAATTCAATTTCCATTTTCATGATTTTTTATAATAATTTTTTTGACTTTTTCTTAACTTTATTTATTTTTAATAATTTTTTAATGTACCGTTAGGGTTAAGAACAGAAATTCTAACAGCAAAACTAAAATATGATGCATTTTGATATGTTAGGAACTAAAATTTGAAGGCTCAAATATTAGAGAGTAAGGTGTGAAAGTGTTTATATCTCAAGATTTTAAAATATATTACCCTTTAATTTTATAGTATGGTAGGAGTATTTTAAATTTCACATCCATATGTATTTTTCTTTCTCCTCAATTTCTTTTGACATAGATAGAGAAAGGTAGATAATGGAACTTGAATTTGAATTCTTGTTCTTTCCGAGCTACAATTTTTTTTCTTTAATATAGATAAAAATTACAAATAAGTTGATTCGAACTCGAAAGCCAATAGTTTGTTCTCTTTACTAGTTAGGTCATGAGTTTTTGTTGTTAAAGGGGTTAGAGAAGCCCATGGGCTCATCCAAACCCAAAACGAAAGAAGATCATTCCAAGATTGATTTGGCAGAAGCAGAATCAAGAACCAGACAACAAAAACGAAAGGAAAACACCAAATGCCTGTGGTGGCAGTCACAATTCTGCCATATTACCGCCACCATTGCCGCTACTACAGCAACCTAAGCCGCCATTTCTCCACAATCAAGCAAGCAATGGTAATAGCCAGCAGCAGCAGGAATGCAGGCGCCTTCACCACCATCAAAGAAACAGTAATTCTCGAGAAAGAAATCAAGAAAAGCAAATTCATTGCCATTTCTGGACCCATCTCCAGCGAACAATCCGCCTCCTCCTTCCTCTCTCAGGTACTTGTTCGCTATTGATGATGCATACATACATTTATACTGCTTGTCAAAGAATTGAGAAAAAAGAGAGGAAATGTAACGCTTTTTGTTCTGTTTTATCCAATTATTATTCTAGGTTAAAGACCCTCGTGCCACTCACAATTGTTGGGCTTATAAGGTAATTCTCTTTTGCAGTACATGAAAATGCTGTCTTCCGGTTTGGTTCGGTTCCATTTAACGTTTGGAGTTTGTTTTTGTTTTTGTATTTGTGTTTGTGTTTGTAGGTTGGAGATCAATACCGGTCTAACGACGATGGTGAGCCGTCAGGCACTGCAGGAAAACCGATACAGACTGCAATTGATTCTTCAGGGATTGATAGAGTCATGGTTGTTGTGATAAGGTATATTTTTGTGTATTTTGTTAGCACTTACGTGTGATAATGTAGGTAAAGTTTTGTGATTATTTTTTCTCAGTGAAATTAAAAAGGGAAAACTTTTAGGCATTTTGGAGGTATTAAATTAGGGACTGGAGGGCTGGTTCGCGCTTATGGCAAGGTTGCAGCAGAATGCTTGAGGACTGCCCCGACTTGTCTTGTGAAATCTAAGGTTAGTGGATTCGTTATTTTCATTTTCTCCCTTTTTGAGTATGCAGCGACTGATGAGCTTTATTCCTCGGTGGCTTGGTTGACATGATAAGAAGCTTAATGAGGGGAGTTGTCAAATCTTTAGCATTACACAGCATTTTTCAGTGTAAATGAGTTATTTGTTGATACTGAGTCTGGTTTTTATAGGTCCTGATGGGTATAGAAGTTCCCTTTGAGCTTATTGGAGTTCTGAACCATCAGGTGAGCATGTTGCCATACTCTTATTTTCTTCCGATAGTTATGAACATAACATAGGCAGCCTGTAATGTTGCACAAGGTGAGTTTCATATTTACACGTGTCCTTGTCTTACCTTGTCATTGCAGCTACAATCTTTTCAAGTTGATGACATCAAGCAAGATTATGAAACTGGTAAAGATGGGACAGCCATGGTTTCTTTCAAAGTTGACTTTGACCAGGTTGAGAAATTAGAGAATGCTATCAAATCAAACTGTAGCCGAGAACTTGTTTTCTACAAGAGGTGAGTCTTACGTTTGCCAATTTCTGACTTCCTCTTGATGGAAGGGCACAGTTTCAGGACTGTTACATACATTCCCTTCAAGTTGCTATGGAAGTGATCATGTCCTAGGTACAGGACAAATTCTAGCTGAGACTACACTTTGCCAAGGGCTTTGTCTCGGATTTGTTTTTTGTACATTTAGTTGTAGCCTGATAGGTAGCTTTCCTGTATGATAACTAAGTTATGCTGCAGTGTATTATAGTTGATCTATATGAACGGCATAACATACCACATTAGATGTAATTATTTTTACATGGAAATTTTGATGAGTATATTTTTATGCTTTGGTTTATGCAATGACCTCCAAGAAGCATAATTAGGCTATTGTTCTGTGTACAGTTGACTCCTTTGTGTCTGTTTTGGAGAAAAAGCTCATGGCTCAAACTTGTTAATAACTATGAAATTTTTATTACTTATCAAAACAATGACAATATATGTATAGAAAGAACAGTACATTACAAGCCACACTTGAACAAACAAAGAATTACTTCACTACAATACACGAAAACTAAAGAGAAGGTATGAATGCACCTTCTGATACTGTAAATAACCTGAAGCCAGAAACACATAGGATTGAGCTGAGAGATGTAATTATGAAGTGGTCTCTAGAACATTGATTGGAGGCTTAACTGGATGGAGGTGGAGAGAGGAAAGGGATAGCAGGGATTGTTGTTGGAATGGTAGGAAGTGAAGGAATTGTGGGGACAGTGGGGAGCGGGGTTGAAGGCAATGGAGGTAGTGTGACCTTGGGGACTGTGGGAATGGAAGGTAGGGTTGGGTTTGGCAAAGATGGGATTTGGGTGCTCGGCAAAGGTGGCAGTGTGGCCTGTGGCAGAGTTGGTTGAGCCGGAAGTGTTGGCAATGGAGTTGAGGGCATTGGCGGCAGTGTGGGCTTTGGCAGAGGTTGTTGAGCCGGGAGTGTTGGCAGAGTTGAGGGGAGTGGCGGTAGTGTGGTCGTAGGTACTGTTGGCAGTGAAGGTAGTGGAGGCAATGTGGGCTTAGGAAGGGGGGGAAGTGGAGATGTAGGAAGTGGTAATGCTGGTGGCGGAGCTGCTGGTGTGTCAAGAAGGCGTCGAGCTGCCATGCTGATATTGATGGAAGAAAATGCCACAATTAGAGAGAGCAAGAAAAAATGCTTGAATGAAGCCATTTTTGACAGGACAAGAGTTACTTCTTTAATTTGCAATGTTAATTGTAGAGGATTTTGCTTGTGATTTGAGTTGGAAGAAAAGCTCGTCTGAACTGCTATTTATACTGAGAATGAGTGTTGTCGGGTTATAGTAGTTAGACGAGATGTAGGTGGGGAAGACTAGTTAGCTCACCTTCTCAACTAGACTTTGCTTATTCAGATTGATAGGTTACCGGGGTCAGTTATCTTCCATAGAAAACATAGTTTTGAAAGGCGATGACTTAGCGGGATTTTGGTAGACGACCTGTCTATCATTGACTAACAGACGAAGATATATTGCCAGTTTTTTATTACTACTCATGGAGATTAGGGAATGAATAAATCTACCCTGGAGATCGAAACGGTATAGAGCTCCATCATACTCGAATAAGTTTAGTCTCCTACTGCCGAAACGGTATAAAGGATGGTCAGAGAGATTGAAAAATATTATTATTTTTTTATTAGAAAAAAGAAGAAAAACAACCGGTGACATGCTTATCAAAAAGAAGAAAATAGTTGCGATATGAAAACAAATTAATTTGTTAATCATCTTTTGGTAAGTTAGTAAATGTACCACATATATATTATACACACAAATTTCCTCTTCTACCAGCTATCGGTAGCAGAAATCATCACATATTATCACTGGCTGAGAAGTGGAGTACTGTTACATATTCTTGGTGTATTAACCTTCTCTTTCTTCATAACATCATTCACAGCCTTTCTTAGCATATCTAACCTTTCACTGCCATTGACCCCTTTCACCCACAACACACACTTTGTTCTCCCACCCATTATCACCATCTCCGCTTTCTCCACCTTCCCTTACGCTAACCTCACCGCCCCATCAACACCTGTCATTAGCTTCCCTTTATCCTCACAGCTCAACATCTCCTTCACAACTCCCCGACCCTCACCCTCACCGGAGCTTATCCTCAACTTATCCGACAATGCAGGAAACACACACTCCAATCTACCTCCGTGATTCGCTGCCTCGTGTTCTGATATTGCATTCCTCAGCTCTTTCACGTGTCGGATTGTCTCCTCAAGAACCGACGCTTTGTTCATCTGTTTGTTCATGCATTGCACAGTTGTGTTATTATTACCTTGTATATATATGAACTAGCTCACTGATGTATGCTATACTGTATACATATTACGTACTTTTACCAAGTTGGGGAGGATGGCGCGGAGGATTCAGTACTGCTTGTTGATTCGGCGTCTTCGGTAACTCTCTGCCTTGCTATGTTTTGCTTTTGCCTCTTCTTTTGATACTAATGGCTTGGTGAGTGCATTCTTGAAGTTTATTAGGTTGATGGTGTTGATTGCTTGCCGGAAGTCGAATGCATGCTTCGAACGTGTTCTTGACCCGTTGTAACTTGAAATTGGTTGGACATAATGTACCTGTTAAGCAAAGGAAAACTGTTACAGGAAGGGAAAGATACCAATTCCTGGCTGCACAAAAAGGTAAGCAAAAGAGAGAGACCTGTTGTAATGCCATGGCCCTAACCAAACACAGGTTCTTGCATAGAGAACTTTCCCAGGTGAGAAAAGTCTTTGAAGGAAGACAACTTGAGGTTGTTGATGAGCAGAGAGGTAAATGGTTATATGGAATGGTTGTGCCAAGCAAATATTAATGAGTGAGATACGCATGCTTTTGCATTGATTTGAAAAATATGAGTGTTTTTAAGTCCCGTAAGTTACACCATCTAAGTTCATGATCCTATTGTATTGTTTATTTGTTTTTATCAAGATGATCCTGTAATTTATTGCAAAACAATTATCTAATTCATGTGACAACGTGGGATATATACATGAATGATTGAAGATCCTACCACCTCTACTGCCCAATTTAAGTTTTAGTAGTAACAACACATTTGATGTTAGCCCCATGGGCATTCGGTTTGGTATGTTTAATTTTTTTTTTACTAGTTTTTCCCAATGTGATAATAAAATATTCATGTTATATATGTACATAATTAGTTAACTTAAAAGTATAATCACAATTACAATTAATGGACTAATTTTAATAAAAATAAAATATATAATTTAAGGCCGATAATCTTAATCTTTGTTAGAAGTGCAATAAAGAAACCCTTAAAATGAAGCCCAAATTTGTGAGAGCCGA
The DNA here is from genome assembly GCA_963691705.1 of Viola odorata. Lineage (NCBI taxonomy): Eukaryota > Viridiplantae > Streptophyta > Magnoliopsida > Malpighiales > Violaceae > Viola > Viola odorata. Next base: position 62,222,056 of record OY829540.1, read on the forward strand.
ATTCAACGAAAACCAAATTTGTTAAATAAATTCCAATTATAAATAACTTGGGTCTAGCTTTACGTTTTTAGACCATGTTTCTTAAGCAAATTTGTATTCTTTATATAAACACATAATTTGGCAAATTTGTCGAACAAAAGCAAGAAATTCCCCTATAAAATAGAAAGGAGTTGTGCCAGTGTTTTCAAGTTACAGGGGATCTTCTTGTCCTGTGAAATACAGGGTAAGACCGATGAGCTCTATTTCTTTGGTGGATTGGTTGAGTTGAGATGATATGAAGGCTATCGTTGAAAATTAACAAAATCCTTAACATCAAACGTTCTCTCCGAGTGTAAATGAGTTGCTTGAGGATTTTGAAATCTGGGTTTTGTAGGTTCCAACGGGTATAATAGAAGTTCCCTCTATTTTATTGGAATTCCGACCCATCAGAGGGGCATGTTTTGATTCTTGGAGATGATTCTTCAATTTATTTGGTTTTAGTTCGCAGAAAAGTTCATATCAGCAAGAAAGAAAAATGGAATTTCATGTCCTGCCTTACAAAACCACTCTTAAAAGGAGGCAGTGTTTGTTTGCAGGGCTTTTAAGCATCCAGTTGTTCTTGGACATTTGCTCATTTTAACAGAATTTCAATTTTAAACCAGTGAGGGTCAGTAAATGGATTCATCTTTTTGCAAATCAGGATATAAAGCTGCATCTTTTGATCTCTTGCTTGAGTTTTGACTTGTTGCCATTCTTGTGTATTCTTCTGATGGACAAACATAGACAACTAGTAATGCTGTACAAGGTGACCACAACACTTATCTGTGTTCATATCATGCATTTTGTTGTTGCAGCTACAATCTTTTCATGTTGATGGCATATGAAGCAAGATTATGAAATGGGAAAATACGGGTAACTATGGCTCCTTAAAGTAGATTTTGACCAGGTTGAGAAATTAGAGGGTGCTATCAAATCAAACTGTAGCCAAGAACTTGTTTTCTGCAAGAGATAAGTCTTATGTTTTGCCAATTTATAGTATGTGCTTAGTGCATGACAAATTCGTTGCTGTGGCTGCAATTTGCTAAGTACATTGTCTCATGATCTTTCTTGTACATTTAAGTTTACTGTGTAACAAGGAAGTTTTGCTGCCGTGTGCAATGGTTGACCTGATCTTTTTTGCACATTACAAGTGATTACTTTTACATTGAAAGTTTGTTCAATATAAATATATTGTTTGTGTTATGTGATAACTGATAACCTACAAAAAACATAATTAGGCTACCGTTCTGTGTGTTGTTGACTACTTTGTGTCTGTTCTGGAGAAAAAACTCATGGCTCATACATGTAAGTAACTACAAAATAAATGTTTATTACTTATCAAACCAATGGCAGTATACATATAAAGACAGAAAGAACAGTACATTAATGTAAGCCACACTTGAACAACAAAGAATTACTTTACTACAATGCATGAAAAACGAAAGACAGAAGTATATGAATGCACTCTCTGATACTGTAAATGACTCGAAGAGATACTAATGGTGGAAGCTTGGTCCTGAAGCCAGAAACACATAGTAATAAGCTGAGAAATGCGATAATAAAGCTGTCTCTAGAGCATTGATTGGAGGCTTAATTGGATGGAGGTGGGGAGAGGAAAGGGATAGTTGGGATTGTTGTTGGAATGGTAGGAAGTGAAGGAATTGTTGGGAGTGAGGTTGAAGGCAGTGGAGGCAATGTCACCTTTGGAATTGTGGGAATGGAAGGCAGGGTCGGGTTTGGCAAAGGTGGCAGTGTGGCCTGTGGCAGAGTTGGTTGAGCCGGAAGTGTTGGCAAAGGAGTTGAGGGCGGTGGCGGCAGTGTGGGCTTTGGCAGAGTTGGTTGAGCCGGGAGTGTTGGCAAGGGAGTTGATGGCAGCGGCGGCAGTGTGGTCGTAGGTACTGTTGGCAGTGAAGGCAATGGAGGCAATGTGGGCTTAGGAAGAGCGGGAAGTGGTAATGCTGGTGGTGGAGCTGCTGCTGGTGTGTCGAGAAGGTGTCGAGCTGCCAGGCTGATATTGATGGATGACAGTGCAATAAGAGATAGCAAGTAAAAGTGTTTGAATGAAGCCATTTTGGTTGGATGACAGAGAGTGTTAGCTTCTTTTACAATATTAACTGAAGAGGTTTTTGGTTGTGATTTGAGTTGGAAGAAAACGTTTGTCTGAATGGTTATTTATATTGAGATTGAGAATGAGTTGTGTAGGGGGGTTAATGGAGTTTGATGAGATACAGGTAGGGAAGACTAGTTAGCTAACCTTCTCAACTAGATTTCATGCTTATTCAAACTCAGCGTTTTGAGTGTGGAGATTGGCTACAAGGGTAAGTAATCTTCCAAGGAAAACACAGTTTTGAAAGGCGATGAGTTAGCAGGATTTTGGTAGAGAATGGTGTCAACCATGTCTCCTCACAACACCTGTCCCTTAGTTAGTAACTAACTAACGCAAAAAGGATATATTAGCCATTTTTATACTATTTTTTAAGAAAATGCTTAGAATAAACCTAGCTATGACATGCTTATTTGTAAAAAAGGAAACTAAAAAGGAACTAATATGGTCATCATCATTCTCTGTCTTCTCCACCTTGAACATTATGAGCTAGTAGAGCATCATGATTTATTTGCAATGGGAAGTAAGATCCTTATGACATGTTCTTCATAAATTGTTGGTTGATGAGGTGTATCAGGTTGTAGGAGCTCTAAAACACTTCATAAAGAATTCCCCCCTGATAATCCGTGGACCGGAGTGGGGGGTTTTTCAGTAAAGTAGCTCACTGGAAGGTGGTGATCAGATCTTCGTGAAGGACCTGCACAGTGCCGGAAGTGTTTTCCGGCGCAAGAGCTCCAATGCCAAAGTCAGTAATTTTGTTAAGTGCGTAGAAAGTGTGTGTGTTGTTTCTGTTTTTTTGTCTGTCCCTGAGTAGAGGAGAAAACTTCCCTTATATACCACCCTCTAGTCCTTAGGCTGGACTAGAGTGGTTAGATCTCTGACATCCCCTCTCCTTTTTCCTTAGCCGGTGATCTAGGGGCAGGGATTCATCATTGTAACATGGGGCGCAGACCTTATTTCAGGGGAATAGGGTCGTCCCTTTGTCCGGTTGTCAGGTGACGATGTGATGGGAGCAGGTTATCCTCCCTGCCAACCTTGACTAAATGTATACTGACTATGGAGCACTATACCAATAATATCTATGAGGGGAGATTTATATCTGGACCCCATCAGTGCGATGCCGTTCGTGGAGAATCGGCAAGGAGCCGTTTGTGGAGAATCGGCAAGGAGCCGTTTGTGGCGAATCGGCAAGGAGCCGTTTGTGGAGAATCGGCCGAGTGTCGTTGTCTTCATCTTTACTGTCAAATCGGCTCTGTGCCGTTTCGGTGATAACGGGCTGGGCTTGTCCTTTAGTTACTTATTCCCGTTGACCTGGTCAATCGATCACGATGCCTTTTATATCGTTGACTTAGTCAAACCGGCCATGTGCCGTTTTGACCGGTCAACGGTACTTCGTGAAGGCGCAAAGTCCATCGTGCCCTTCTGATAATTTTATGTATTATCAGAGGCCCAACAACAAGGAAGCCCGAGTGTTTACCAAGGGCTTGCCGTTTCCCTCTTGACGTCTGACAATCGGCATGTTGCCGTTTTGATCTACCTCCGCGTATTTGAAAGGTTCTTTTTCATTCCTGCAAATAAAACTTAGTTTGCAATAAAGTCAAATTTTTAACTTAAAGTAAACCTGTGACGTGGCGCCGTAATGGCCAAGCGTTTGTAACTGCTCGCTGCTTTTGAGGCGAGACGTCTCTTCGTCTGTCCAGTTTTTTGAATTTCGAAATTCAAAAAACCCTTTGAGAAAACGTGTGCGCTGCTCCTCTTTAAATGCGCCGCTCAGCTTTATTGACGAATTACTGCCTTTTCAGAACAGATGAGCCACGTGTCAGCGACCGATTGGGTTTGCTGACGGTTAGGGATTCATTTCTTTTAAAAGCCTTCTCCTTTGGAAAACCTAAATCACTTTTCATTTCTAAACGCCGCTCTCATCTTCTTCCTCAAAAATCCCCTCTCTTCCTCGCTCAAGCAACCTTCTTCTGCCACCTCCGAGTTTGGGCTCCGTTCTCCGGGAATTTCTGCAATCGCCTGGTATTTCTTAACCTTATCTTTCCTTTTTGTGTTGTTTGAGACTGAGAAAATGGCTCCTAGACGCCCTGTTGTTACCACTGGTGAGTTGCTTGAGAACACTGCTACCAAAATTAGGACTGAGGATGACTTAAATCTGGAAATAGAGAGGTACGATATTGAGTTGCCGATAGGATGCAAAGCCCTGGTAGCTCCTCCTAATGTTAGGTTAAATAGTGACTTGCTAGATAACCGCAGGGTTCTGTATTCTAAGATGTTTGCTTATGGGTTTCGTTTTCCTCTGAAAACCATGGTGAAAAATTTGCTAGTGCAGCATGCTCTTAACCCTGCCCAGATCACTCCCAATTCCTGGGCTTCGATCTATGCTTTTATCAACGTCTGTGCTCACCTCCAAATCAAGGAACCTCCACTCCAGCTGTTTACGTACTTCTTCCATTTAAGCACTCGCAGTAGTTTGGTTACCCTTCGCCCTCGCAAGGATGAGAATCTTCAGCCGTTTCTGAAGAATTTTGACAGATACGAATCTTCTATTAAGGGATGGAGGGAGCACTTCTTCCTGATCTCCAGCACAAACAAACCCTTATGGATCTCTGGGTTCAATCCGGCGATCAATGAGCTTCAATGGGTAAGAACAGAGGAACCTTCTAGCAGGTTGCAGGCCCAGATCGACATCTTGCTAACTTTTGACACGAGGTTCCATGTGCAGAAGATGGCACTGGGCTTGCCGTTATTGGACTGCGCCATTGATGGTAAGTTACCAGATTTTCTAAAGGTTGCCCAAATCTTTTGTGAAATTCTGACTTGACTTTATGCAGGAGAAGGGCGGCCAATTAGAGCGGCCGTTGCTGCAGGACCGTCCTTGGTCCGTTCTCGCCTTGTCGATTCCGATGAGGAAGAAGATGCCGATAATGCGGATCGCTCTGAGGACCCCGAGATTGATCAGCCTGCTGACGGTGAGGATTTCTCGGCCCCGTCAGTTTTTAGACGAAAGAAGGTCGGTCGAGATACCTTCGAGTCGTTTCCCTTGGAAAATCCTGACCCGCAGATTATTGAGGCGGCCAAACGGGTCCTTTTGAAGAGGAAACGAGCTAAGGAAAGAAAGGGGAAAGCTGCTACGGCAAAACGGGCTGCCGCCGCTTTGGCAGAAAATGCGGGAGATCGGCCTCGAGCCGTTTCAGAGGAAGCCGATCCATCTGCTGCCGCTCCTCCTCAGCCCGATCAAATCAGTCGGCCAGATACCGTTTCTGAGCCGATTGACCTACATCGTACTGACGCCGACTTAGGGAGTCCTGACGCCGATCTGTCGAATGCTGCCGCTGAGCCGAATGCCGGCTTAGGAAATCCTGACGCCGATCTGCCAAATGCTGCTACTGAGCCGATTATTGGCGAGGGCCCGTCGGTTCCTTGTCCGGAAGGGCAGGCGACCACATCAGCGGATGCTCCTTTTGCCGCTTCTTCCAGTTCTGATCCTGCCGTGCTTTATTGGGTTGCCGGTCCTCGTATGCCCAATGACCCATTTATTTCGGATGACCATGCAGTTCCTCCCCCTTCTGATTTCAAAGGCTATTTTTCCAGCAAAGGCCCTGACGGGGAGGTTACTCACGTCACCCGTTTGAATAACCTAGGAGAGAGCTGCGTCCGCTCCCTTGGCTTGAAAGTGCCGGCTTGCAGTGACTATCGGACCGGTCACCTGGTGGGCGAAATTTTTGCCAATCAAGCCGACAGGGAACGCTATAGCCGCCTGGAACTTAGTTCTCACTTCGCCAACCTGCAAAGCATTATGTACAGCGGGTTATGCGCTTCCCGATATGCTGCAGAAGTTGTGGATTCGAAGCTTGAAAAGTCCAGGGAGGAACTTCGGCGATCAACCGCTGAGAATGCTACCCTTAAGAAAGAAAAGGAGAGTCTGATGGCCGCTCATGAATCGGATAAGAAAGCTGTCATTGACGCCCGCAAGAAGCTGGCCGACAGTTTTCACGAAAGGGATGGTCTCTCGGCTAAGATCAGGGAAGAGCAGGTACGGATCGGGGAGCTGATGTCAGACAAATCGGCCCTGTGTGATTCCGTCACAAAACTCAGTGAAGATAAAGCCGTCCTGATTAATAATATGGCCAAGCTTACTGCCGAGTTGGAGGCGGCCCGCGCCGATTTGGAGACCAGAACGGCGGAGTTAGAGACGGCTAGGAGCAGCATCGCAGAGAAGGACGCTGAGTTGGAGAAGGTTCCGAGTAAGATCGGTTGGTGGCGGCAGAAGACAAAGGACATTATGATCGACAGTTATATGGAGTTCTATGGGGAGGCTAACTTTGATGCCACCAAGATTAGCGAGTATGTTTACTCCTTGGAAAGAGAGGCTGAGGCAAAGGAGTATCAATCCTCTTCAGAAGACGAACCATAGAGTTGTCTTTTCTGTTTTTAGATTATTGCCGATCTTAACATATTTTTGTAAAGAACAACACTATTTATTCGGAATATATATAATTTTGCAATTTTAAGTTATTGCAAATGCTTAATCATTTCTGCTATATATGTATTACTCCCGAAATAAAAAAAAAGATAAAACAGTTGTAACTTGAACTTATCTTTATCTGGCAAATCGGCAAGTTGCCGTTTGAGGGATCTGTTTCCGTTTGCTCGAGGAGCCATTTTCTCGAGGTGGCCGTTTCGACCTTTCGGCACCGGGCCGTTTTGGAGACATTGTTTTTGCGTTGTCGTTTCTCTATCTGGTTTACTAAGACACAGATAGGTTTGAGTCTTTATTACCTGGTTTACGAAGACACAGGTACTTCTATCTGGTTTACTAAGACACAGATAGGTTTGAGTCTTTATTACCTGGTTTACGAAGACACAGGTACTTCTATCTGGTTTACTAAGACACAGATAGGTTTGAGTCTTTCTCCATTTTGTCGCCGTCTGATCATCAGGACCGAAATTGTCTTATGACGATATGCGTTTTCATGGCGGCATATGCCTCAATAACGATATATGCCTCAATAACGATATATGCCTCAATAGCGATATATGTCTTAGCGACAGTATATGTATCGTTGGCAATATATGTATCGTTGGCGATATATGTATTGTTGGCGATATATGCCCTGGTAGTGTCTTGAATTACTCGGGCTGCTGCCGATTTGGTTGTCGGCATCCCCAGGCAGTGCCTTAGGTAGCCTTGGCCCTTGGTAGAGATAACATCGCCATTTTTTTTTTTTTGGGTTTTGGTAACGTGGTTCGATTTAAAATAACCTACATCCACGATTCTTTTACATCTGCAACCATACGATAAGCACAATACGGGCAAATATATATTTTAAGCATTATTAGTTGCAAATGATTTGTCCTTACAATATCATTATCATTTATTCGGCCAGTGAAAACAACATATTTACTCTGGAGTGATATAGCTTTAAATTGCAAATATTCCAAGAGTTGGATATCGGAGTACCGTTCATTGTTTCCAGGTGGTATGCACCTTTGCCGATGACTCTGGTAACGCGATATGGTCCTTCCCAATTCGGCGTGAGCTTTTTCTTCTCTTGGCCAGTTGCTGTTACCTTGCGCAGGACTAAATCTCCTGCCTTGAGTAGCCGTTCTTTGACACGCCGATTATGGTATTTCGCCATTTTTCGCTTGTAGTGCAATGTTTTGAGGATGGCTTCTTCTCTCATCTCTGGCAAAAGATCCAGCTGCTCCCTTAATCTTTCTTCATTTTGCTCTTCGTTGAAGTACTCAACTCGAAGGCTGATTGCGCCGATCTCTACTGGAGAAACAGCTTCGACCCCGTACGCCATGGCAAACGGTGTCATGCCGGTGCTGGTTTTAGTGGTCATTCGATAGGCCCACATGACAAACGGCAACTCCTCTGGCCATTTTGCCGGCTTGCCCTCAAGGTTTTTCTTAATCCCGTTAAGGATTGCTCTGTTGGTGACTTCGGTTTGCCCGTTTGTTTGTGGATGCGCAACGGAAGAGAACCGTTGTTCAATTGAGTATTCTGAGCATTTCTTTTTAAAGTAAGCACTGGTGAACTGGGTGCCGTTGTCGCTCACGAGAATTCTTGGGAACCCGAATCTCATGATGACGTTGTTCATGAAAAACCTCCAAGTGTTGTCTGCCGTTATCTTCGCCACAGCTTCTGCCTCGGCCCACTTTGTGAAATAATCGACAGCAACAATAACATACTGAAGCTGACTTTTGGCGATTGGGAAGGGTCCCAAGATGTCAATTCCCCACTTCGCAAATGGGCATGGACTCATCATACTTGACAATTCAGCTGCTGGCCGTTGTGGTTCCCTTGCAAATTCCTGGCACTTATGACAAGATTTCACAAAGTTATCCGAATCTCTTCTAATTGTTGGCCAATAAAACCCTGTTCGGAGAACTTGGGCAGCCATGGTGTTTCCTGAGGCGTGCATTCCGCATATTCCCTCGTGGATCTCCCTGAGCGTATACAGGCCTTCTTCTTCCGTTATACATTTTGCCGCCGGGTAAGTAAGACAACGGCGAAGAAGTATCCCGTCGTGGTAAGTGCATCTAGCCGCTCTCTTGAGGATCTTCAGCTTCTCACTCGCATTTTCTGGCAGCCTGCCATGCTTGAGATAGTCAATCACTGGAATGCGCCAATCGTTGGCTGCCTCTAACACACATAGCACTTGCTGCTCTTCCATAAAAGAGGGAATGGAAATTTCCTCAACAGTCACGTCGGGTGGCATCATTGCCTCGGAGTTTGCTGCCAGCTTGGCAATCTCATCGGCCTCTGCATTTTTCTCTCTTGGGATATGGCTGATTTCAGCATGAATTCCCCTATTTTTAATTTCGGCTAGCTCCTTCTGTACTTTCTTCAAGTACTGAATCATAATCGGCTCTCTAGCCTGAGAATCACCGTTGGCTTGATCAATAATCAGTTTTGAATCTCCGTAGATGACCAAACGGACGTCGGCCGATTGTGCATTACCGATCAGATTCCCTCCGATGCGCAATCCTGCCAATAGAGCTTCGTATTCGGCCGCATTATTTGATAACGGCCTTGAGATTTTTAAGGCGTACCTCATTTTTATCCCTTCTGGACCTAAAATGATGACGCCGGCTCCTGCTTCGGTTTGATTCTTGGCACCATCCACGAAGATTGTCCACCGATCCCCGTTCACATCGGGAAGTGGTAAGCAGGCTTCTTTTTGGCTTTCTGGCGAAGGAATTTGCTTCTGGACAAACGTGCACTCTGCAATAAAATCGGCCAGCGCCTGGCCTTTGATGGCGGGTCTGGACTGATATTGCAACCCATATTGCTCCAATTCGATGGCCCAAATGACCATTCGGCCGGACGACTCAGGTCTTTTGAAAACCCTTCTTAGAGGCTGGTCTGTCAGTACGACCACCAGATGAGCTTGGAAGTACCGGGCCATCTTTCTGCCAGCTTGCAACAGGGCAAAAGCGATTTTTTCGATTTGAGAATACCTCAGCTCAGCATCCTTCAAGACTCGGCTGATAAAATGAATCGGTCGATGTATGCCGTTTTCATCCCGAACCAAGACGGCACTAACCACCTCATCGGCCGCCCCCAGATAAAGAAAAAGGGTGTCCCCTTCTTCGGGTCGAGTTAGCAGCAATTCGGAAGACAGGTACTGCTTCAAGTCGTGAAAAGCCTTTTCACAATCGCCATCCCATCCGAATTGTGCCTTCTTCCGAATGACTTTGAAAAACGGGAGGCATTTCTCGCCCTGCTTGGAGATGAATCGGCTCAAAGCAATTACTCTTCCTGTGAGTCGCTGCACCTCCTTCACACTCTTTGGCGAAAACATATCCTTGATTGCCTTCAGCTTGGCGGGATTGGGCTGAATTCCTTTTCTGCTGACCACATAACCAAGGAATTTCCCCGTTTGGAATGCAAACATGCATTTTTTGGGATTTAGCTTCATTCCAAATTTTCGCATTATCCCAAATACCTCCTCAAGGTCTCGCAGATGCGCTTCAAAATTTCTGCTTTTCACCAGCATATCATCAACGTACACCTCCAGATTTTTCCCGATTAGCGGCTCGAAAATCTTATTGGCCGTTCTCTGAAACGTTGCTCCAGCATTCTTCAGACCAAACGGCATAGCCCGATAGCAGTAGGTGGCCCTCGACGTGATGAAAGCCGTTTTCTCCTCGTCTTCGATCGCCATCGGTATCTGGTGATACCCCGAATTGGCATCAAGCGAACTTAAATATCCATAACCAGCCGTTTGATCCACCAATTGCTCTATCCGTGGCAGCGGATAACAGTCCTTGGGGCATGCCTCGTTCAGGTCAGTGAAATCAATGCACATCCTCCACTCCCCGCCTGGCTTTCTCACTACCACTGGATTAGCTAACCATGGCGGATACTGAACCTCTCGGATGAAGTTGGCCTTTAAGAGCTTGTCCACTTCTTTCTCAATTGCATCTGCTTTTTCTTTGGAGAAGGCTCGCCGTTTCTGTTGCACTGGCCTGGCATCCGGGTACACGTTCAATCGGTGCTCTGCCGTTTCCCTCGAAAGGCCTGGTATGTCCGCCGGGACCCAGGCGAATTCTCCTCTGCACTTGTTTAACAGAAACGCAAGCTGGTCACAATCTCCCTTGCTCAACTTCTCGCTTATTAAAAAATGCTCAGCGGGCAGATCAGCCACCGACACTTGGACCATTCTCTCCAATGGCTGGGTACGCTGCTCCTCATCATCTTCTAGTGAATCGTCCGCTACGCAGACATAGCGATCGCAGCAACCATCAACCATTGTGATGTAGCATTCAGCAGCTACCTTCTGATCTCCTCGGATCGTAACCACGCCGTCCCAGGAAGGGTATTTCATCTTCAAATGCCTTTGCGATATTACCACACCGAAAGCATTTAAAAACGGACGCCCCAAGATCACATTGTATGGCAGGTTCAAGTCCACCACCAGAAATAGCTGCTGCTCCTTTCTGCGGGAGCTGTCTTCCACAAAAAAGATTGACAGAAAAGTTAAGCCCACAACAGGAATGGGAATGCCGTTTACCCCAATGATCGGCCGTCGGCAAGGCTTCAGGTCCGGTCTAGGTCCTTGCAAACGGTTAAAGGCGTTGGCAGAAATGAGGTTCACAGCACTTCCGTTGTCCACCAGCGTACGCCTGACCCCGCACTCGGCAATGATGGCTGTCACTACCAATGCTTCATTCTGAGGATATGTCACTCCGATCTCATCCTCCTCTGAAAATGTTATGGCCATTCGGTCCAGCTCCGATAGACCTGCTTTTTCCCCTACGGGATCATTCCGCTTTCTCTTTTCCCCAATCGGTACATCCTCCGATTCCTCCTGCTGGGCTCCTCCCGCTATCAAATTGATCATGAAGAACTCATCGAGAGAGGTTGTCAACACCTGCTGCTTTCCTTTGTCTCTCTGGTTACTGGTTCCGGCTGCATTGGGATCAGCTTCCGCTTCTCTCCTGTTGCCGTTAGTTCGATCCTCCCTGGCCCTATTTCGAGCCTTGGCCGCAAACTCGCCCAAATAGCCCTCTTCAATCAACTTTTCAATAGCCTTTTTCAGAGAGAAACAATCCTCAGTGTCATGCCCTTTTGCCTTGTGGAAACGGCAGTAAGAATCCTTATGCGGTCCCATAACGGCGCCAGGTTTGCGCTTTGGATACTGAATCGGCAATCTCCGTTCTTCTATGATGGCAAAGATCTCCGCCACCGGCTTAGTTAGCTGCAACGTGGAGAAATCCGCAAGGCGATCCGTCTGCCGGCCTCCAGCCGCTTGCTTCTTTTCTCCCTGCTTGCGGACGGCCGTTTCTTTCTTGGGAAGATCGGGCTCCTCCCGTTTCTTCCGCTGGAAATCTGCTTCTTCCATCCTTGCAAACTTGTCCACCTCGATCCGCAAGAGGTCCAGGGTCTTCGGCGTGCTCGCAATCAGAGCATTTTCCAACTCCCGATACCTGCAGTTCTTCTTCAAAGCCTCAGCGGCAAAGTTAGGCGCAACGTCAGGCAGAGTGGCCAACTCAGCATTGAATCTGGCAACATACACCGTTAAGGATTCCCCCGACTTTCGCACCATATCAAATAGAACCGCCGGAGACTTTTCCACGGGAATACAAGAGCTAAATCGGCTTGTGAAAACTTTCGCCAACTGCTCAAAACTGTCCACAGATCCGGCTGGCAATTTTTCAAACCAGGTGTTGGCGATTCCCTTCAGAGTCATCACAAATATTTGGCACAGCGCCTCATCCTTTCTAGTAAAAAACTTAACATGCTTTTTTACTAAGCTCACATGAACTGTCGGATCCGTCGTCCCCATGTAAGAATTGGTTGGCAATTTGACGTGTCTGCTCACCCGATGCTTCCTAACCCGAAAGGTTAACGGATTCTTGGGATCATCATCTTGCTCTTCCCGAGCTCGCAGGGAGGCAGAGCCTCTTGAAGCATTCCGATCAGCCCCCTCGCGATCCCTTCCCGATTGGGGCCGATCCATTGACCTCTCCCGAACTCTTCCTCTTTCGGATCTTCCTTCTACTGACTGCTTCTGGCTCCTTCTCGGGCTACGCTGGACTGCTCGGCTATTAGCCTCTTCCATGTTGTCCAGGTACCCTTCCCCTCTGATCGGATTTTCACTGCGACGGGGCAGCCGGAGCTCATTCGAAAGATTTTCCCGTTGAGCTGGCTGACTGACGTGCTGTTGTGCAGATCTGGCTGGCTGGAATGCCATGGGCGGGGGCACTAAAGATGGTGTCGCTGCAGGTTGGTCAGGGATCTGCTGAGGAATGATCTGTTGGGAGTGAATCTGCTGGGGGAGGATCTGCTGGTGAACGGGCGGAGGGATCCCTCCCATAAACGTTTGCATCATCAAATCCATCCGTCGATGCAAGGCGGCGAACTCATGCATGACTGCTGGTGGGATGACTGCTGGTTGTGGGGTGCTGGGGAGTAGCACCTCTGGAATTTCTGGAAAATTAAGCCGGCGGGCTGCGGCGTTCATGTCCACACGGGAAGATGAGGCGTGAGGAGGTGGCGTTTCATACTGACCAGCAGCACCACTGGTAGGTTGATTTGATTGAAAGTTTGGGTCGGATGCCATTTTTGGAAATGAAAAAACCCCCAATAAGATTGAAGAAAGGGAAGAGCTTTGAATTTCAAGGCTGCTCACTCAAAACTCAAAAGCTCTCAATGAAAGCACCAAATGATAATCCGTGGACCGGAGTGGGGGGTTTTTCAGTAAAGTAGCTCACTGGAAGGTGGTGATCAGATCTTCGTGAAGGACCTGCACAGTGCCGGAAGTGTTTTCCGGCGCAAGAGCTCCAATGCCAAAGTCAGTAATTTTGTTAAGTGCGTAGAAAGTGTGTGTGTTGTTTCTGTTTTTTTGTCTGTCCCTGAGTAGAGGAGAAAACTTCCCTTATATACCACCCTCTAGTCCTTAGGCTGGACTAGAGTGGTTAGATCTCTGACATCCCCTCTCCTTTTTCCTTAGCCGGTGATCTAGGGGCAGGGATTCATCATTGTAACATGGGGCGCAGACCTTATTTCAGGGGAATAGGGTCGTCCCTTTGTCCGGTTGTCAGGTGACGATGTGATGGGAGCAGGTTATCCTCCCTGCCAACCTTGACTAAATGTATACTGACTATGGAGCACTATACCAATAATATCTATGAGGGGAGATTTATATCTGGACCCCATCAGTGCGATGCCGTTCGTGGAGAATCGGCAAGGAGCCGTTTGTGGAGAATCGGCAAGGAGCCGTTTGTGGCGAATCGGCAAGGAGCCGTTTGTGGAGAATCGGCCGAGTGTCGTTGTCTTCATCTTTACTGTCAAATCGGCTCTGTGCCGTTTCGGTGATAACGGGCTGGGCTTGTCCTTTAGTTACTTATTCCCGTTGACCTGGTCAATCGATCACGATGCCTTTTATATCGTTGACTTAGTCAAACCGGCCATGTGCCGTTTTGACCGGTCAACGGTACTTCGTGAAGGCGCAAAGTCCATCGTGCCCTTCTGATAATTTTATGTATTATCACCCCCTGTTGGATTTAAGCAATCAATTGGATCTACTGAGAATTAGCTATGATAGACTATCTCGCGAAGAAATATTTCTTGACATTGCATCTTTCTTCAAAGACGACGTTGGGTACCATGTCGAGAAATTATTAGGTTGCTTCTACGACTGTGTCAATTTGATTGACAAGTCTCTTGTGTTTCTCAAGAAAACAAGCTAGAGTTGCATGATTTATTGCAAGAAATGGCATGGAAAATTACAGATGAAGAAGATTTTAATAATGATCCTGGAAAACTCAAGAGATTACACAATTCAAAGGATGAACCTTTCGGATTCCCCTAACTTGACTGAAATCCCAGATCTATCAAAGGCAAAAAAATATTGAGTGTATGGTTCTTGAAAACTTATGCTTCACCCATCTGTTCAATATCTTAACAAGTTGGAAGTCCTGAATCTCTATGTTTGTTTCAACCTTAGAGAGATTCCAAGCATTCTTGAATCCAAACTTCTTAGGGTGTTCATGTTGAATGTTTAATACCAGCCAGCTGTTGAGTGTTGAATAACAGCCACCACCACCATTGTTGAATATCATAGCTGTAAAGTGAATGGGTTTGCACCCTTTCGGTGCAGTGTTTGTTGAATATAGCAAGGTTGAATACAGCATACACGGTTTATAAATGTGCCATCTTTCATGTTAGCTGTGTATATAAATAGGTAGTTTCTATTGTACAATTAATTAAGAAAATCAATCAATAATAATTCTTTCCATCTTTCATTCATTTGTTTCTACTGTTCAGTCTATTGTTTTGCAAAAAACATCAAAGAATGCCCAAGGATTTGTGGTAATAAGTTGGAGACGTTGAGTTTAACTGCGTCTGAAATGAAACAAGTTCCTGATTGCATTGGATTTCAGTTCCTAACAAGTCTTTGGCTGGCTGGTTATTAAAATTAATCAAGTTTCGTGAGATTACGAGAACTCTGGATTTTTTCCATCTAGTGGAGACAGGAATCGAAGAGGTTCCCTCGTCCCTACAGTTTCTCACCAGACTAGGGTACTTGTGGTTTGGCCACAACCAAAAGCTGAGAAGCATTTCGCATTGGAATTTCTTAGGTACCTATATGTAGTCAGATGCCATATTCTGCGTCTTATACCCGAGTTTCCTCTGTCTATAGTGTGTCTAGAAGTTCAAGACTGCCCTTCACTGAAAGCACTATCACCAATCAGCAACCAAAGCCATTTAGAATCCTTGAGTTTAGTAAATTGTGGTAAATTGGATGATGAGTCACTCAGGAATGTCATGGCACACATCTTCTTCAAAATACGGATGTACTTATGGGATCCCTATTCTTTGTTTCGTTGTCGTAGATAGAAATGCAGTTAGGAGACTTAAATTGGGGACGATGATGTTGGTGCAAAAATAAATATCGTTCTGACTCTTCTGAGACAATGCCGTTACAAAAGCTGCAGATCAGATCACCTGGAACTGCGGTACATCTGGCTCTTACTCGTGTGGACGCATCCGTCAAATGCTTTCTGGTGAACGTTCTTCCAAGCTTTCATTTCAATTCACCCCTTCACAGCCTCATTTTGTGGTAAAGAAGTGTGGGTCTATGTTTCTCTCGTTTGACCGAATTCTCCAGCAGTGGAACAGAGGAACTAGGAACCTGTTAGGTGATCGTCTCTGTACATATTTCCTGTGTTCTAAGTCTAACAACAATAATTATGTGACTACTTATGGATCTGTTCGGAGAAGAAGCTAGCTCATGATTCATACAACTAGAAAATATTGTATTTTATTACTTGTGAAAACAATAGAAGTATGTGTCCGTACATAGACAGAAGAACAGTACAATGTAGCCACACCTTGAACAACGAGGAAATACTTTACTACAATGCATACAAAATGAAAGACAGAAGTACAAATACGCTCTCTGATACTGTAAAGTACAACCTGGAAGGTATGTATATGTCAAAGATGTAAATGAGTTGATGAGAGATGTCACAATGAAGAAGTTGTCTTTAGAGCATTGATCGGAGGCTTAATTGGATGGAGGTGGAGAGAGGAAGGGGATAGCAGGGATTGTTGTTGGAATGGTAGGAAGTGAAGGAATTGTTGGGAGTGAGGTTGAAGGCAGTGGAGGCAATGTCACCTTTGGAACTGTGGGAATGGAAGGCAGGGTCGGGTTTGGCAAAGGTGGCACTGTGGCCTGTGGCAGAGTTGGTTGAGCCGGAAGTGTTGGCAATGGATTTGAGGGCAGTGTGGGTTTTGGCAGAGTTGGTTGAACCGGAAGTGTTGGCAATGGAGTTGATGGCAGCGGCGGTAGTGTGGTTGTTGGTACTGTTGGCAGTGAAGGCAATGGAGGGGGCAATGTGGGCTTAGGAAGAGGCGGGAGCGGTGACGCCGGAAGTGGTAATGCCGGTGGTGGAGCTGCTGCTGATGTGTCTGGGGCGAGAAGGTGTCGAGATGCGAGGCTGATATTGATGGATGACAATGCTACAATAACAGATAGCAAGAAACAATGCTTGAATGAAGCCATTTTTGACCTGAAAAGAGTTTTAGATTCTTCAATTTGCAATATGAACTGGGGTAGATGTTTTTGCTGGTGGTTTGAGTTGGAAGTAAAAGCTTGTCTGAACTGCTATTTATATGAGTTTAGAGAGTTTGACGAGATGTCTCAGCTAGACTTCAGGTAAGTAATCTTCCGTGGGAAACATTAGTTTTGAAAGGCCATGACTTAGCTGGATTTTTGGGCCCAAACAGAATGTTGTGGGCCAGATACTTGGGAACACTTTTGGCTCGTTTTCATTGATCAATAAATAATGCCCAAATTTTCACTAGTTCCCGCCAATTTCAAGTTGATTTTCAGATTTGAACCGCACTTTTTAACATAAACCTCATAGTCATTCCTATCATTTGAAGGACTAGATCGACACATGATAAAATTCGCATTAAATATGATATGAAGAGAATTTCGTCTATATGAGAAAGTAAGGGGACTAAAAATTACTCCCTCTGTCCTTCAATGTTTGTCTTCCTCGCATCCCAATATTCAGTAGGGAACGCATATTGAGGAGGCCGGATGGGGCACTATTTGACCCCAAAAAAATCCGAATTTTTTTGTGAACGTACGTTAATCCTTAACGTACTTCCTAGAAAAAATTAGGGGCAAAATTGTCTCAAATAGTGAGTCTACCGACCGTTTTAAGATACGTGTCGAAACAGTAAAAATAAAAGCTAAAACGACAAACATTGAAGGACGGAGAGAGTACAATATTCTAAAAAAAAAAGAATGTAAAATCATCTACCAATAGCTACAAGCTCACTGTTGTTAACCTTAGAGCAAGTTGATATAATTATGCCCGAAAAATTAGTGGTAAATATATAAATATATCATTCATAACTATCAAGTCACTAATCAAAATGTGATTCCATTAACATTCACCAGCTGAAAGAGATGCCAACCATAAATACTCTTGCTGTGTGCCAATCCAGGTGAAATGTTCAGGACAGTCAAAAAAACTCAAAAACTGCAAATGAAACACTTGAACACTGAGGCAGTCATCATCATCATCATCTACTACTACTAAAAGACTACAAGGTGTCAAACAACAAATCTCAGATCCATCATGAAAAGTTAATCAGATACCTCAAAATCAAGAAATATGTAGAAGAAAAAAAAATAAACTGCTTGTCAATTGATTTTCAGCACATACAAATTGTGGAAAAAGAAACATGAATTTAACTTTCAATTGCTTTTCAGCACACACAAAAGACTGGTTTTTTTACCTGTCAACTAGTGCTTAATCTTTCCTCTGCTTCTAAACTTTGAAGCCAAAAGATAAACTTTGTCAAGAACTAGACTACCAATTCCGCTTTCCTTTTCAACATTCAGCAATCAGCAGCCAATTGCACCAAATCTCCTCCCCACCTACACCAAAATCTACTGTCAAAAGTTCAAAACATTTAGTTAATTAAGAGTCTTTACAAAAACACCAAAATCCACTTCTTTCACCCATTCTGTCATTCTGTGCCTCTAAATCCATTCTTGAAACCAACATAAATATCATCTTCCCCAAAGGAAAACTCCAACTCATCATCATCAAATGGCTCATCCTCATCACTTCCACTAGTACCCTCCATACCCAAACTCTGATCCCCTTCTTCAATGTCCATGCCCTTCCTCCCTGTACCCAACCTCTTCTTCATGCTCCTTGCGATTATCTTCTTCCTCCTTGGCGCTAATTTCTCCACATGATCACTTGGCTGATCACCAATGCTTACATTCTCTTTCCCTGCCTCTACTTCCACACCAGAACTTTCCTTTTCCATCCCTTGATTCACATTTTCACCATCACTATCATCAGAAATTTCAACCACATCCACTAAACCCTCCTTCAACCCCTTCTTCTCACTAAAGCAACCATCTTTATCATCTAAGCCCTCCTTAAACCCATTCTTCTCACTAAAGCAACCATCTTTATCTACTAAACTCTCCTTAAACCCCCTCTTCTCACTAGAGCAACCATCTTTATCCTCTTCCTTCCCACCTTGAAAACTTTCTTTACCTCCCAAACAATACTTCAAAGGGAAAAAACCAATCCCACAATAGTACTGGTCCTTCCCTTCCACCACCACATTCTCTCCCGGCGCCGCCACAGCCACACCATGAAACCCTCTTCTACAATTCTGACACCTCAAACAACACCCTTCATAAACCCCATCATACTGATGCATACAATAGCAATAAGGACACACAGTCCAAAACGTTGCAGACTTTTTCACATTTTCAAGATCAAAACTGCTTCCAGCAATTTCAGCAATCTCATTGTCGAATTGGGTTTTCTTCACTGGATTAGATAGCACTCGCCACGCATCACACACTAATGTAAAAGCCTCGTATGATAATGGGAACCGGTTCCTATCCGGGTTCAGGAGAGTAAACAAATCTTTGAAATGGGTCCTTATTTCTGAACGGGATGGACAATCTGGTCCGGTTTTTTGGAGCTGGAGGATGGCGTACCAGTCAATACGTTTCTTAGGCAGGTGGTTCGCGGCGGCGAGGTGGACATCGGCGATGGCGATGATTTGTGCTGGTTCGGGTCGATTGGGGTGGCTCTGTTGGGCTAAAGACGCGTACTTTTTAGCAGCAGAGAGGTCGCGGAGGCTGAGATGGTGAGAAGCGAGACCAACAGTGGATTCGGGTCCGGATAAACCCGGTTCCTGCTCCATTTTGTGGTTTCTGGTTATAGAAGGAAAAGGGAAAGGGGAAGAGGAAGAAGAAGAAAGTGGCTCTGGCTCTGTTGTTGGCAGGTGAAGTGGAGGGAAAGTGTGTTGTTTATTGAGGGGAAATGGGAATGGAGAAAGATGGGTACAGGACCACAGGTTTTTACAAAATGACAATTTTGTACTGGATACATCTGGGCCGTTGATCAGAGTGAGAAGTTACTGGAAGTGGTGACGTGAATGGCTGAATGGCTGAATGGCTGTAAAATATTTACAGTTATTACTAAATGGAAAAGTCCTAATGTTGCTTGGTCAGCAAGACTTATCAGTGTGGGTAATTGTAAAAAGAAAAAAGGAAAAAAAGGAAACATTTGACAGTGGGTAGTACTTTTACTGATCCGTCTACCGACTCCGGGTAAAAACGCGGAGCTACGTGGCAGCTATTTATTACTCGGTACTTATGTAAGTAAAAAATTAATGTGTTAATTTTTAGCTGATATAATAAAATAAAAATAGAGTTTATTTTTTCTATATTAGGTTATATTTTTTATTTATTTAATTCTTACTATGTGTAAAAAAATTATGTGGAAAGATACAGAATAGTAGGTAGTGGATGTACCTAATATTTAGGGATAACAATTGGGCGGATATGGAACGGGTAAACATTATTTATACCCGCACCCGCATCCATATGAAACGGATAAAGAAAGAGTAATTTTACTCGCGGATACCCACAAATTTGATTGAATTTTAATTTCAATTTCAATAAAATTATTTATAAAAAAAAATCTAACAGCTAAAGTAATAATTCATCGTAAGTTTAATTAGTCCAGCAGTAATAATTAACTTAAATTTATATAAATACTAAATACTTTAATCGGCCATATACCTAAAATTAGAAAGAATTGATGAGCAAACACATCAAACCAACCGCATCATATTCAAAAGAATAATAAAACGTACTTTGGATCGTGAAAATTGCTTAAATCTGAGAATATGCAGAGAAGAGCCGCAAGAGCGAAGACGGAAGCAGAGGATAGGGAGAAGAAGAGGAGGAAGGTTAGCTTTTTGGAGGGTTGGAGACTGTTGGCAATGCGATTAACTTAGGGCGTCAGATAAATTTGTTACACTGTAAAAAATAAATATATTATATATTTAATAAATTATATATTAAAATATTAAATATATATATTGCGGGTATTTAGTGCGGGTATTGAAGCGGGTAAGTACTATCTGTACCCACATCGATACCCGTATTTTGTGAGTATGGGTAATATCTACCCACAATTGTGGATATTGGACGGATATTTATATCCGTGGGCGGAATTGCTAATATTCTCTCACGACTCCACATGGAAATTTTGGACCAATGTTAGCCAGTGACAGTGTTATCGAATATATTACCAAATCCATTTTAAAAAAATATTACCAAATCGGTTAATTATTTGAATGTTACTAGTGTTACCAAATAAGCATGCTCGACTTTTTCTATTCATTTTTTTCATTTTTTTTTCTCCAAATAAATATATGGTTTAAGGTTGCTCCGGACCGAACTATATGTACTTTTAATTTAGATTAATTTTGTTTGATTAATGTTAATCTTTTAAAAGATAGTGATTCTCCTAACATAATAGAATTACATATAATTTGAATAATATGTTGAAATATAATAAAATTTAATTGATTTGTACTTTAATTCACTATACTGGGTGGGTTTAATTTGGTATTCCGACCAAACTAATAAAGGCCAAAAAAAATAACCGAAATTAATTACTCCCTCCGTCCTTCAATAATTGTCGTTTTAGCTTTTACTTTTACTGTTTCGACACATATCTTAAAACGGCCGGCAGACGACCTATTTGAGACAATTTTGCCCCTACTTTTTTCTGTGAAGTATGTTAAAGATTAACGTACGTTAAAAAAAAATCGAATTTTTTGGGGGTCAAATAGTGCCTCATCCGGCCTCCTCGATATCCGTTCTCTACTGAATATTGGGATGCGAGGAAGACATGTATTGAAGGACAGAGGGAGTATCATATACTCTCTCCGTTTTCAAATAATTGTCACGCGCGCATACCAATATTGGCAGGATGACTCACTATTTGATCCTAAAAAAATTCGTACTTTTTTTGTGGAAGTACGTTAATCCTTAATGTACTTCCACAGAAAAAGTACGATTTTTTTTGGGATCAAATAGTGAGTCATTCGGCCAATATTGGTATGCGCGCGCGACAGTTATTTGAAAACGGAGGGAGTATCATGTATCTTAGTTGAATTATATATTAAGTCACTGGCTATCATATATCATGTATTTTAGTTGAATTATATATTAAGTCACTGGCTGACTCTAGAAATTCTTTAGGTGTAGTAAATATAAAGGATTAAAGTAAAAAGAGAATTTTGAGAATTAGGAAATAAATATTTGGATTAAGGTAAAAATATTGAGCAGCACACTGTGGAATGAGAAAACGCCGTCTGTGGGGATCGAACCCACGACCACGTGGTTAAAAGCCACGCGCTCTACCACTGAGCTAAGACGGCTGTTAATTCATGTCCTCTTAATTATTATTAATCTATAAGACTAATACTTTCGAGTTTCCTTTTTTACTATTATGTGATTCAGTCAAATAAAAAGCATCTGCACTTCATAGATTAAAAAGTAGATATGCTATGCAAATTACATTTGTGTTCGAGTGCATCATTTTTCTTTTCCCCCCAATTTTGCTAATTGATCAATATTGACCAATGGAGTAAAAGCTTAATTAATAATGGCAATTAAGATACACTGAGTTAAAACACCTCTGGTCCAAAATATTTGTTATTTTATTTTAGTCAATTCCAAATGTTTTTTTCTATTTTTATCGGTCTCACATTTTATCCGTTAGTTGAATATAGTCTCAACTGTAAAAAAAACGTTAACGGAGACAAACTTCGTTCAATATAGAAACTATCGCTTTCGGTGCACCTCCAGACCCCACATTACCTCCAGCTAAAACATCTCTACGAAGTCTTGCACCTCCAGTCTCGATTTCAAACTGGACACCAAAAGATAGACATGTTACATGCCAACGTAAGCATGAACTCATGGTTTCAAGTGGAAAAGAACCTAGGACTAATTCTAGAAATATACTAAATCATACATTAACAGATTCAGTAGAAAGGAGTGGGAATTAATTCAAGCATGGTATGAGAACACAAAATTGTGCAAGCAGCAAAAAATGTTCGGCATCACTACGAGAAACTAAAAAACATGAGGAAAATGGAGCTTATATAATTCAAATATGATGATGAGAAAAGTACATTTCCAAATCAAATAGTGTTCCTCTTCACTTCTTTAAAATAACTCCTTTATAGAAGTTGCAGAACAATATGGGCAACAATAATAGATTATATAACTCATCAACGAGGGTGATAAAGCGACGTGCCTGAAATGCGAAATCCAAATTTATTATTGATGGTAGAAAGTATACAATGATAATCTAAGGTCTTTTTCGATCACAACTTTATTTGGTAGATTAAATCTATAAAAAAAAAAAACTGTGTATCAACAATGAAAGGGAACATCAATAACATAATTGGATTCTATATGATTTGATTCTGTTTAAAGGAAAATTGTGCCAAATTTATCTTACTCCTTTCCTGGAATCCATCACCAGAGAAAATAATGATTGTGAGCATCGCCATTTCCCAACCAATCCTCAAAAACTGACCTGCAATACAAAGTTTAGAACAAGTCCACAAAAGTCCCTAAAGTATTCAATTAAACAGTCACGATATAATTCTCTCACAACTAACCAAGAGGATTATCATCCAACAGAGCCTGTGTATTAAAATTGAAAGCCACATTCAAGTATCCCCCAATTGCACCAGACACCATAGCCTGCAAACATAAGTGAATAACTTAAACAGAAAGTTTATATCTGTAAATTCAGAAACATGAAAATTCAAACTACATGCATGGCGCACCTTCAACCGGGGCATTGTAACAGTTGGAGGTGCAGCCTTTGCGTGGTACCCAATTGCCTTTCCATTAGCTAGCAATGATTGAGTATATGGCATGGCATCCATAAATTCTTTGCGTGGAGGCTGACCATCCTTTCCAAGCACAAACTCTGCTGGAATGGAAGAGCATCAACAACCTAAAGTGACAACATGGCAACCAACTAAAACATAAATGCCAATGTACTAAACTAAAACAGTTAGCATCCATATAAACTCACATACCATCAAAACTAGCCTGTCATACGAAGGAGGGGTTCCAGACAACTCCTGCACACAAAAAAGCAGTAATTCAACAGTCTGTATCAGCACTAAACACAAAACAAATATGCATAGGGAAACATTTTAAGAAAATCAATCAAAATGTTACATAGAGATTAGGGATAAAGATTCAGCTAGAAGCAAAAGTCAAAAGAAAAGCACACTATAGTTCCCAAAAAAAATATTCCTTATTTAAGAGATTACTGATTTTGACTTGAATTATTAGAGTTCACTAGTTCACTAATGAATTAGGAAATTACAGTATGATCCACGAAATTTCTTAATTTGACCTGTTGACCTAGCTTAAGAGCCAAATCTCGGTCAACAAGATGAGAAGCTCTCTGCGCCGCTGACGCCGGAGAGGGTGGACTTGACGGGGAAGAAGCCAAAGACAAAGAGTGAGAGGCCGATGATCTGAATGACGACGGCAAGTGTGAGAAGTGTTAATTTAGTGCAAGTTATTTGAGTCATTTGGAGAAGAAGACTGTTATTTGCAAGCTGAGCGCTCTTGCGTCTTTTTCTCGTTGTCTTCCTGTCCTTCTGTGGATCTCAAAAGCAAGAAGACCAAGCGGGGAGACTTCTCCATTTTTTTATGTTAATTAGTCACCGTCCAAGTTGCGCTCTTTGATCCTTGAACTTTAATTAAATGATTAATGTGGCCCCCGGATTATTTTTTTGTTTAATTATAACACAGAGAATTGAATATTTTGACATAAATGACTCCTACCGTGACAGAAATCTGACGTAGCGATGTCATCTTCCACATTAGCCATGTTTCACTTGTCACGTCGTCGAACCTCTGATGACGTGGCGTGCCACATCAGCATTAGTTTAATATTTCTTTTTCTTTTCTTTCCTTTTTTTTTTTTTTTCTTTTTTTTTTTCTTTCCTTTTCTTTTCTTTCCTTTTCTTTCTTTTTCTTTTCTTTCTTTTTTCTTCCTGCAAAATCAATTCCCAGAACAACTCTCCTCTTTTCTATCTCTCTTCTGCACTCATCTAATTTGGCACCCCCAACAATGCTTCTCCAATTTCCATCCTCAATTTTCAATCTCCAATTTCACGCCGGCCTTCTCCACTCCTTCATCCAGCCCACGCAGCCACCACCACAGCCGACCACTGCCAGCCACCACAGCGCCGCCGCACCATCCACAACACCGCTAGCCATTACCTCCTCACCACCACAGCCGCCCGATCATCACAGCGGCCCTCCTCCAAATCCAAATCGTCATCACAACCCCACCCATCCTCCATCGCCATAACCACCAACATCACAAACAACACAAACCACACCACACACCTCACCATCTCCGATCCGACCACAATCCAAATCCACCAAATCACCTTCTAACCCTCATCCACCAATCAAACCCATCTCCTCCTACACAAACCAAACCTCACAAAATCAAATCAATCAAAAACAGCCACGCCACCTCAACCAATCCAAAACCAAAAATAAAGAAAGAAGAGGAAGGGGAGAAAGGGGTGCGGTTGAGAGTAAAGAAAAGCAAAGGGAAGGGTGAAGAAGCTGGAAGAAGAAAGAAATAAGGGAAAGAAGAAAGAAAAAGAAAAAGAAAAAGAAAAAGAAAGAGAGAGAGGAGACGCAGCCCTCGAAGAAGAAAGAAATAAGGGAAAAAAGAAAAGAAAAGAAAAAGAAAGAAAGAAAAAGAAAAAGAAAAAGAAAAAAATAATTTATGACGTGGAGGTGTGAGGTGGCAAGATGCTGACGTAGCTCGACGACGTAGCAAGTGAAACATGGGTGACGTGGAAGATAACGTCGCCATGTCAGATTTCTGTCACGGTAGGGGCCATTTATGTCAAAATGCTCGATTCGCTGTGTTGTAATTAAACAAAAAAATAGTCTGAGGGCCACATTAATCATTTAATTAAAATTCAGGGGCCATTTATGTCTTTTTACCTCTCTTTTTTTCCGGGTAAGCTACGAAAGAGCGGGAAAAAAACTCTACGCTGAAATATAAATTCTCCTCATCCCGAATAGTTTAATAAATAAAACTTTACCAGAAAAATATTCTGTGTTTTATTGAGGTTTAGTGAATTATACGCTTTATTCTTGATGTTTTTTTCCCTAGCATTAGTTTATCGCGTTATTTCCATGACTAAATTGTTCATTTTAATTAATAATCTAATAATAACATTTGATGATCTATTTAATTAAACACAAACTATTTATAAGTTTACAAATTTAGATAAATGATTTGAAGAAAAGATAAATTATCAATAAGCAAAGATTATTTTGTTGATGGTAAAAGTACAGTAATGTCTCAAGTTTTAGTCATCGGTATATAAAAAATAAAAGAAAAATTATTCATTGGAGAATGGAGGAGATCTTATTAGAGGAACCCCTTTTGCTAAAAGGAACACACGAGAGACAGAAAAAAAGAGAGTTGACCCATCTTTCAGAATCTAGACAAGCAAGGGTCTCTAACTATTGTCATTAGTACAGATCAGAATCTGTTAATGGTTCAGTAATTGCATTGCTCTATTAACTACTTGCTGATCATTTCCTGTTAAGCAGGAAACTTTTAATATAATTTCAAGTAAATAAAACATGTGGGTTAAAAAATGTAACTATAGCAACAATACAACTTGGGATTCCATACTTCTACATGAACAAGAGAATCCAGCATCCGCTTCTACACCTCAACTTGCATTCAGTTTCTATGAAAGATGTCGTCGAAACAGGGAACAGACTAGGTAAAAATGATCATGGATCCAGTTGAACAAATCCACAGAATGTGTGAAGAGCAAACGCTAAATCACAAAATGTATATAACTCAAAAAGATTTCTTGGCTTGTGGGATCCTACTTGATGCTGTTACTGATGGTACCTGGACTCTTCTCCTTCGTGCGCCTAGTACCCAATATGTATAACTCCCAGTCACCGCCACCACAAACACCCCTATATAGACGCAGACAGTTGTAGCGCAGACATACAAGTACCTGAAGCAAGGATACTCGGCATTAGACCTCCATGAAAACACGAGCAATTACTTACAAACACACGTCAATTTTCAACAGTTAATAGATAAATCCTAAATTCCAGAGAGAGGGCTACATATGGTAATTAGGCCATGTTCAATGATGACCTGACGAGGCACCATAAGGGACTAATATCAGATTGAGGTGGTAGGCGAAAAGAGAGAGGTTGGCCTCCAAATAGTGTTAATAGAAATTGTGACTTAGGCTACATTTTCAACTTTTGTGAGCTAATATCATGTACATGAAAGTTCAGTTAGACTTACTTGGGAGAGAAGACACTCCAAACAAACAAATGGTTCCTCATTAACAGCAATACGATGGTGTATGCAGCCAACAAAATAGAATTCAAGCCCAGGGGAATTAGACAAGGAAAGGCAAGCATCCTCTTGAGAATATGCCCCGATTCAATAGTTTGGGAGGTTGCCAGATAGCTTATGTCCTTCACAGAGATGTAAATCAGCATGCTGATGAGAACCAACATCGGGGACGCATAGGTGATTATGAACATCAAAATGCCAGAAAGTAATGTTGAGTAACTTGAGAGGCCCTGATAATTAGTAAAGCACGGATGCAATGAGATAATCATGGCTTCTTCAATCTCAAAGATAACAGAGAATAACACTTGTACATAATATGTTGAAAAATGAAGACATGAATACAAGAGCAAAGTAAGAGTCCATACGATGAAAGCACCAGCAACATCAATAGTGGCGAGAGTATTGGTGTTCCCTAGAGCAAAATGGCCTGCCATTCCGATGAAGTACAACATCGCAACCTGAAAGAACATAAATGAGTGCCAGCATTAGCATTCAAAATGCAGTTGCTCGAGATAGCAAACAAATTTTCTTCCTAACCAAAGTAGCTTAAATAATACTGGGCATTTGTATCAGGGGTTCATATTAATTAAAAGGACAACTTACCTGGTTTGGGTATAGGAGACCAGACTACACAATATTTGGTAACAATCAACAACTCTTCATTCTAACATAACCAGTAATTACCACAACAGAATGATGGGAGAGGAACTCACCTCAACCCATTCCTTATGCGCAGGCCCATTGCGTGAATAATAGAGCATGCTCATCAAGATTTGGAAAAGAAGCACAAAGATGGGCATGGAATTGATAGGCTGTTGTAGTAATAGCTGCAGTAGACACCAAAACAATGTATACGCCAAGCCAATAACATAAGAAGAATCTCTATATTCAAGCAATGGAAAATTGTTCTGAATGTCATTGGCGTGCAAATTTGATGGGTTGACATCATTTCTTGAACGAAAGATAGAAAGAGGGATAAGCCATGGTAAAACTGAAACAACACCCATTGTGGCGACACCCATAGTTGCATAAATTATCTGTGCCAGAGTATTAGCACCATGACCAGACGAAACAAATGCATTGTCTTGATACTCGATGATAAACCACATAACTAATGCTCCAGATATCAAAAAGAGAAATCCTACAACTAGAACAATGCCTCTCCTGGATAGGCAGAAAGATAAAGCAAACAAGCCTAAACTGATTATAAGGAGGCCTGAGATTAGCTGGATCAATCTAACAGTATCACTCCCAGCATGTTCAAGCCACTTTGAAATATCTGGAAAATGCTTCCAGTTTACACCACCTTGATACCAGCCTCGTAAAATTCTTCCAGAAATAAGAAGTAAGATGATGGAGCAGACTTGAAAACAATTTGCTGGGTCCCTTCCCTTGAAATATTCAAGTTTACTTGGTGCACGCCCCCCCTGGAGATACTGGATTGTTTTTCTAAGCAATAACAGATACGATGTAGAGATAATAAAATGCCAAACATACTGCTCTTCCTCCACCATAGAACTGGAACCCATGCTCATTAAAATCATCATTATGGCACCTAGAATAAAGGTCTCATCCAAGCACCATTTGTCATTAGAAACATGTTGCTGCTCTAGAGGATAAACTTCTCTGTCAATGCGAGCTATGAGGCTTAACAATATCACACATGATATGGCCAGTGTCACAACTCCAAAAGCAAGTAAGCCAACAGGCTTCTGCAAAAGAACAAAACTGTTAATAAATAGAAATACGATAACAAGCTGTCCTGTTTACACCTTTCACAGAAAATGGTAAACAAGCCTTTTTGGTGGGATAGGATTTTTGGTCAAGTCAGTAAGTTTTGACAAAGAATATACTTACATCAGTGACTTTGCGTGATAACCACTCACTAGCAGTTTTCAGAAACTGGTAATACGCTGCAACAGTGCTGCTGTAACCATCCCTACTCCTAGACCTATTTACATTAAGTGTACCCAAATCAACACCAGGGTCATGATTTAAAAATTAAACAGAAGGAGATACAGTATCAGACATGTCCAATAATTGTTTAAGGGTATACTGTTAGAATCACATGCAAGAAACCCACCCAGAGGCATTCTTAGACTTCCAAGAACTGTGAAGATTCGAAGCATTCGTATATAAGCAACACAGCAAGCTCTCCATCTCACCGCTGCATTCTTTATCTGTAGACTCTAGATCATCAGTGAATCCATTGCACAGGTAATTTCCACATGATAGGCCTGGCAATTGTGCTTTAAGTAATCTGAGTAACTGCCAAGAATTCAGCTCCAGAGCTCTCAGTCGTTTCTCATCTGAATTCATCAGGAAGGAGGGAAATGATGAAACAACCAGCTTCTGGAATAGTGCACCAGCATAGAAAATGTTCCAAATATTTGCCTATCTGTCGCTTAAATTATTTTAACGTGATATTAAACTGGTGCTATTAGCTACTCATATGAACAATAGCATTCGAATATATTAATATTTTTCTTTCTATTTACTGTTTCCTTTCATTTGCCTCATGCATCAATCTCTTATAAGTACAATGATACACAGAGTATATGAGAACTAACCTGTAAGTGAATCAAAAAGTTCTGACATCAGGAAACCAACATTGTTTTTAGGGATTGGCACACCAAATAGAAGAGCCAATGTGGGAGCAATGTCAACCTGGCCCATACGAATTCAATGCTAAACAATAAAGAAAGACTGTAGTGCTGTGGTAGATAAAGAACAAAAGATCTAATAACAAGTAGATAGAGGTAACAAAAAGCAGAGGGTGCAATTTGAAAATAGGATATTTTAATTGGTTTAATAAAAATCCATCATGAAGGGGGAAAAAAGACTTTAAATTAGCAGGAAACTGTCCCTCCATAGCATAAAAAAGATGATATTTGAGTCCACCGTATCGCACAAATTACCAAAGTGCCTCCTCATTCTCAGACACCTGCTAATGGAACAGCTAAGTCCCAAACAGTGAATTTAATCATGGGCCTCCATTGATTTCCAAACTGAAAAATAAGATCAATGCTATCTGGGGCTTACAATCAAGAGTAGCTAAAGAAAGAAA
Organism: Viola odorata; assembly: GCA_963691705.1. Classification (NCBI taxonomy): domain Eukaryota; kingdom Viridiplantae; phylum Streptophyta; class Magnoliopsida; order Malpighiales; family Violaceae; genus Viola; species Viola odorata. The sequence goes on from OY829540.1 coordinate 62,252,031, forward strand.
CATGATGGTTTCTGCCAAGACAAATAAATAAATGCATCTTGTTATGATACTCCACCAAGTCATTGCATCATACCATTTAAGCAAGGGCTTTGAGTCAATACTGAGATAGTAATACCATAATAAACCTTTTGTCCGTATTCTCCATCCATGCATGGTTATTATATTTCATAAAGATCACTATCTCTAATTGATCCAAGAGCTTTTTATTCTTTTTTCGACAAAAGATTGATGCAAGAGCTATGCATCACTGTAAAACATATTATCACTGTAATATTTGGCAAAGGAAAATATTACAGGAATAATTATTTGTATTATAGGTAGAACCATTCTTCCACACTCAAGTGGCTCTAAGATAGAAGAACTTTTGGTCAGCATAACCACAGCTTAACAAACAGATTAGACAGAAATAAAGGCATTTCTAGCTCATCTGATCATGTGCCGGATGCATGCAGTTTAGGTCCACAAATTAGAAAAGGCAAGCTTGAAGTAATGAAGTACAAATGTAGAGATTACCTGGTGAACAGTGTTATGAGTGGCTGATGCATAGTCAGAGATGTCATTTTTCAGGCCAACAAAAAGCACTAAGGAATCAGTTTCTTCATATGAAGAACCCCCATGATTTCCACTCTCAGTCATGCCATGATCACTAACTAAAGCCTACACACAATAATATAAAATGTATAACAAGTATATCAAGGGAAAACATTAAACTGAGTAAAGTAAAGATGAAAAGCATATAGCTCTATGAACCCACAGAGAGGAAGTTTCTAACACCAAGACATATCAATGGGAGCCCCCAAAGTAACATGGAACGCAAATTACCACTCAAAAATCTAAATCAGCATTATCAGATCATGCAATTATCTCCAGTCAAATCAGTGGTCTTATGTGTGATAAAATTCTTCAATTTAGCAATCTGTGTACAAACTGTGAACAGAAGAGGGCTCCTCTTTCAAGAATATGTCAGTGCCAGTCCCTAAAAAAGTACTTAAACCAAATAATAGTAAATGTAGGCAACTTACTTCTCATGAACGATCTCCTATTTCAGCCATAATCCACCTTCTATAAATCTGGTAAAGATTTAAAGTATGGTATATGGTTATAACTATACCCTAACAGCTTGAAAAGGATTCTAATGGTGAGAGAGATTTCATTAAAATATCATCACAGGGTTGTTGGATTAATGTCAATCAGTTTTTTGACCAGAGAGAGCCATCTCTTCTCAAATTTGAGTCTTAATTATAAGCAAATAGGAAAAAACATCACCAATTACTATGATTGAGGATCAAGGACACAGGGTTATTAAATATTTACAATAATTAAATTTATCTACTCGAATTTGTAGGCTCCACCAACAATCCTCTCGCAGAATGCTAGTTCCCAATGCAATGGCATCTAATTCTTAATGGTTGTATTGGATCAACTAGAAATAGTTATTTGAAGAAGAGTAGCAATGAGGTAGTACAAACCAGAAGTGTCTGTCCTTCACCACTGTCCTGAGACTGGATGGCACTCAAATGTATCATCTTTACCACTTCATCCATCTCTGTCAATTTTGGGGCCATCAAGATACTGTAATTGAGAACACATCCTAGTGGGGCTCAAGGGGGAAAGAGAACAAATACAAAGAATTACTAAATACTAATGCAACTGGATAAGGTAATACCTATTGCGTCCACCTGTGTGTCCAATATGATCTAAGCCCAAATAATGAAGGATCTAGAAGCACATAGTAAAACAAGCCAAATCAGAAAATTTGTCATGCCACCAAGAAACTGAATCAAGATTTTAAAGCTCAACAACGTAAAAGCTAAAACATGTTACATAATAAACTCAACTAGGGTTCCGCCAAACTGCAGATATTAATGCTAGCTAATATATTTCTAGATTCTAAAGTCAAAACAAATAGCTAATATAAACACAGCCAAACAACACTGTATCAAAAATCTTAAATTAAATACAACATTATAGCTTCTGTGGAAATTCTGTTAATTCAGCTTAAATAAGCATCTCATGTAAACAAAAAGCTTAGCACTTGAATAAGGAAAAATGACACGGCCCAAGCAGTAAAGGGATGGCCGTTTTTAACTTTAAAGGAGCAGTACTGCACTACAATATTAGAATGTTAGAACCATAAACCATCTATTGGATTTGAAAATTGATGAGAATCAAAAATCAAAAGGCTTACTAGAAGATTCCAGTCATCTCTACTGAGCTCATTCCCCAAATGTCGAGAAACATTGTGATCAACTTGTACTGTATCTTTAACCTGCACCAAGAAGAAACTTTAGCCGCAATTGGAAGTATCATTTAACACTTAACACTAAGAGGCACTGATGAAAGATCATGTGGTAAAAAGCCTGAAATCGACTCTAGGCAACCAGAACGTGAAGAATTTCAACAAACATGTACAGAAAGGTCCTAACTGATCTATCTTTATCAACTAATTAGCTATATTTCTGTAAACAAATAAACAGCAAGAGAAAGTAAAGCATCCAAGAGCAATGATGTGAAAACACCTACAAAAAAACTGTGAACTCCGTCCTGTCTCACAAATAATCCTGGGAACAGCTTCAGCCATGTGTCATCGCCGAGCATTACCATTTTCCAACCAATCCTCAAAAACTGACCTGCAATACAAAGTTTAGAACAAGTCCACAAAAGTCCCTAAAGTATTCAATTAAACAGTCACGATATAATTCTCTCACAACTAACCAAGAAGATTATCATCCAACAGAGCCTGTGTATTAAAATTGAAAGCCACATCCAAGTATCCCCCAATTGCACCAGACACCATAGCCTGCAAACATAAGTGAATAACTTAAACAGAAAGTTTATATCTGTAAATTCAGAAACATGAAAATTCAAACTACATGCATGACGCACCTTCAACCGGGGCATTGTAACAGTTGGAGGTGCAGCCTTTGCGTGGTACCCAATTGCCTTTCCATTAGCTAGCAATGATTGAGTGTATGGCATGGCATCCATAAATTCTTTGTGTGGAGGCTGACCATCCTTTCCCAGCACAAAGTCTGCTGGAAGAGCATCAACAACCTAAAGTGACAACATGGCAACCAACTAAAATATAAATGCCAATGTACTAAAATAAAACAGTTAGTGTCCATATAAACTCACATACCATCAAAACGAGCCTGTCATACGAAGGAGGGATTCCAGACAACTCCTGCACACAAAAAACAGTAATTCAACAGTCCGTATCAGCACTAAACACAAAACAAATATGCATAGGGAAAGTAAGTAATACGTTTTTCTTGTCTTTTTTCATTTTCCTTTTTTCTCTACAATAGTACATCTACGATTTTCATACTTTTCTTTGAACTTACATCTCAAGGATTGTAGATCACTTAATTTTTTTTGGTTAAGAATCTTTTTAAGAAAATCAATCAAAATGTTACTTAGAGATTAGGGCTAAAGATTCAGCTAGACGCAAAAGTAAGGATTTAAACTTCATTAAAAAGAAAAACGCACTATAGTTCAGCCAAAAAAAAAAAATTCCTTATTTAACACATTACTGATTTTGACTTGAATTAATAGAGTTCACTAGTTCACTAATGAATTCCAAGCGCGTAGCATATTACAGTATGATCCACGAGAAATACCTTAATTTGGCCTGTTGCCCTAGCTAAAAAGCCAAATCTCGGTCAACAAGATAAGAACCATACTCAGTTTCCCGCAATGTCAATGCATGGATGAGTAAAAAAAAAAGAAGTGAAGAAAAAGAATAAACGATAACCTGGTATAGCGAATTAAGTTCATGAGGTGGCAATGTATCAGTTGAGTTGCCAACAGAGGCACAACCGGGTGCGTAGAAACTCTCCGTGCCGCTGACGCCAGAGAGGGTGGGCTTGACGGGGAAGAAACCGAAGACGAAGAGTGAGAGGCCGATGATCTGGATGACGACGGCGGCAAGTGTTAAAAGTGTTAATTTAGTGCAAGTTATTTGTGTCATTTGGAGAAGACTGTTATTAGCTAGCTGAGCTCTCTCTGTATTTTTCTATTTTCCTTTACTTCTGTGGATCTCAAGAGGAAGAAGAACAGGCGGGGATTAGTGTTTTTAGCTTTACTTTCTTCTATTTCCACTTTTCCTTTTTTTCCCCGTTAATCCCTGGCCGGCTCTTGGCACTCTTTTCCTTTTTCTACGGTGAAAAATAAGTTCTCTTCAACCCATATGGTTTTAATACTCGCAATAGTATATTATAATAATAATATTTATATTGGCATTTAAATCTTAATAATAACAACAATAATATAATCTCACTATTATTAAAACTAATTCTCTCTCAATTTAAATTATATTGCATATAAACATATACTAAAAAATAATAACACTAATTTCTTTTAATAAATTAAAAGTTTGTAAAACAATTAAGCTCTATATTATACTAGTATATTAATAATTCATTATTATTATAATTAATTATTTTAAAAACATATTGTTGTAGTTGTATAAGGTATTATACTAATAGTATATTTTTATTTCATTAATACAAACTAAAATAATAATATACTAGCGCATCGTGCCAGTACGAGACTAGTATGCATAATTCGAAGTATGACAAGAGAAAGGTCTCAATTGTAAATAGAAGAGCAGGTTTTCTTTTCTTAAAAAGTACAGAGCAGTATCTAACTAAAAAAAATATGATAATTAACATCAGATAAATTTTGAGACTGTACGTGATACAATACACATTACAGCTGCGCTAATAGTCTCTCTAATACACAGATTTTCCTTGCTTAAACAAAGAGAGCCATAACCCAAAGCCACTCCAACAAAAAACCATTCCCCCAACCAAAAGAATAATAATAAGTTATTAACACATCCGAGCGCGGCTCGTCACAGTAAAAAAAAACCCATACAATGATCTCTCAGAATGACTTCCATTCATGACCTGACATCTTTCAGCATGCCTCCCTTCTCGAGCTCACCAACGAGGCCCTTGAGCGATGGAACCTTCATGGCCAAAGTTCTGTACAGCCTAGAATACCGAGCTCGGGTACCGTCAGCAGTCCTTGCTAAGGCAAGCAAGCTTAGAGCCTCAGGAAGTTGAGAGAATACATGTTTCATCTCCTCCAAGCTCATATTCTCCAAAACAGACGGTTTCGGGACCACCCTCACGATTTCACCACCTTTTGGTTCTTGAACCCGAGCATCCGCTTTGATGACCAGTTCGGAATTTGAGTTTGCTCCACACTTGATGATAAATGGGGTTGTGGAGCCTGTATTAAATTGCAAGACATTCCACTGTGACACATCAGTTTCGGTGCCTGATGCCAAATCTGTGGACGGCTTTTGAGTTTGGGATGGCTCAATTAGGCGGTCATCTTCTTCAGGAATTGCCTGAAACATTGCAAACAAAATTGAGAAGGTAGGTCAACAGTTAATTAGTGCAAACTTGGGCAATCTGCATGAAGAAACAAAAACGAAAACTACGATCCCATTCTTGAAGCTCCTTTCTCCGCACTTGAAGGCAGATCAAACATCTATATAAAATAAGGTCAAACATGCCACAAAATATTATTGGTACCTAACTAGAACCTTGTTAGTTCATCGAGTCATATCAGTTACTTGCTTTTTCAGACTCAATATTTGGTGAAACCAAGTAAAAAAAAAAGTCTCTTTCAATTTGTTACCTGTAAACCAAGCATGCATATGGTACATTAAGTGATCACATGAACATCTAAAAATATATATAAACCATGCAGGATACAACCATATATCTGCTGGAGTTTCTAAAGTTTCATGCACCCTCATGACAGCCAAACTACCAAGAAATAACATTTCATAGTTCTTAAATGCCATGTAATTCTAAGCCAAACAAAGAGGAAATGTTTGTTGAAGGAACATCAAGTTCAAAAGGGGGGAAACTGAAGAAGAAAAAAGTAGCAAAAGGAATTCCATAAAGTCAGCAACATTAATATACCTCAACATCAAGACGGGCTTCGGCAATTTGCCTTTGGGCACAAGGATGATCTATGTCAAGAAGGGAAGGCATTCGCTCCCCAAGTTCATCGAGAGAAGTAAGCATTGCTTTTTTCTTAGTTTTGCTCAAGGTGCTCACAGAAGATTGTCTCAATATGTCCTGTTCAAAGATTAATTACACTGCAGGTTTGTCATTGGCTCTATACACAGATAGATTGAATAAGGATAATGAAATAGTTCAGCACCTTGACTTGCTTCAATATGCCATCAAGTGAAATAAGAGATGCTAATCGTGCATCTTCAGCAGCAGTAGAAGGGTTTTGAATCGGCAATGCCCCATCCTCCAGTGTTAGGAAGGCAACATCACTTCTCATTTGTTGCAAAATCTAATGAAAGCAAAGATAACATCAAGATAAGCCAAGAAGCTTAAAAAGAAAACTGCATGAATGGACAATACAGGCCAATAAAATTCAGCATAAGAACAAAAAGTGGTCAGTGCTAATCCAACCCCTCCAATAAACCTTTGCGGGCATAAATGTCTGAATTCAAGTAACTTGTTCAGTATCAACTGATTCAGAAAGACATGGAGAACAAACTTCTGAATCAAATAATCTGTCTAAGTACATTAAAAACTCAGGGAAAGGAACTTCGTAAGAAAAATCCCCATGTAACTTTTAAGCTTTAAGAACACCACTACACCAATAACAATCTTAATTTGCTTTTGCAACACGCAGTAGTATTGTGGCATTAAATGTGAACATGAGAGAGTATATGGACACATAAAAACATACTGGTCAGGCAGCTATGGGTACCTTTTTCCTTTTGTGATCAACAGATTCAAGAGCTGAACGCAGTTTTCCTACTTGTGCTGCATCTTCAGCCTCCTCTGTTGCTAAGGTGCCAGCAATATCCTGGTAAAAACTGAAGCATTAGAAAAAAGGAAATTGCTCACTGATTATTATGGCAATAAACGTATCTTCCAGTGTACACCAGAAGATAAAGAAGCATGTCAAAAAGACATGGTCCAATCCCATGGCATCTACAGAAAGATTCAGCCACTGTAACATGCACAGTGCCAGAGCAGACTGGTGATGTATTAGGTGTCAAATGAAAAGCGTACCTTCAAGTGTTGTAATTGCGAGGTATAGACCCGCCTTGCATACTCTGATAGAAGTTGGCCAAGAGCATCAGTACTAGGAGGAAGTGCAGCACCAAGTCCAGCCATCCAGCCATCCATGATTGCTGTTGAAAGAAGTTCCAACTGGCCAGTCGTGCCACCTGATGCATCATCTCCTGTGATGGAAAGAAAATCAAAACTTTCTGCCAGCCATGACCTAATTTGCCTCTGCAGCTCACCAGCTGGAGTATGAACAAATAAAGCAGCAAGAGCCTTGTTTCCCGTTGCAAAACTTTTTGCTTCTTCTTGAATTTCCCTTAGTTTTCCGCCTGTGACCTGCTGCCTCCATGCATCCTGCAGAAACAATGGCAAGATTGTTAAGAGTCTATTTACGTAGTAAAGACATCATAACCAAAGCTCATTGTCAATGTACAAGAAAATACATTGTTTGAAAGCCCTACATGCAGTCATAGTCCATTACAGAACCACAAATATCTTTTCCACTACCACCCCTCACCACCAACACAAGATATTACATAGAGAGGAAAGCACTATCTAACAATGACTACAAACCTGATCAATCCCTCGCATTCTCAAGACTACTGATGACAACTTGGACTTCTTTTCGGGCCTAATATTCACTTTAAAGCCCTGGATTTGCTCATCTCCATAACGCACTGGTGATCTTCCGGGACTGCTACCTCGGCTGGAACTTCTACTTCGCCCGGTATTAGCTTTTTCCAAAAAGCACTCCACAGGAGAAACCTACAAAACAAATGCAAGAAATGGATACAATAAAATCAGTAAAGCTGATAACAGAAAAATGCCTGCAGAAGAATTGTCTGAGAAGCTAGCATCTATTTTTTGCTACCTTGATGGACTGTAGCTCTGGTGATCTGGCAAGTAAAGATCTTATATACAAAATCCTTACGCGAGAAACAAGCATGGTGTCCATCACCCTTTTTGGTTCCATTTTACGGATAAAGGAGAAAACGGCATCTCTGATTTCAGCAAGTATTTCATGCTCTCTAGAAGCACCTGCTTTAATGACTGCAGCCAAAACCTGCAATATTGACTATCCAATTACCTTTTGGGCTACTTTGTGGGATAATCAAAAGGTTCCCAGTTCACAGAAAATGTAAGGCATAATTCAAAGACGTTTCAACCATTTCAGCATAAATAAGGAACAGTTAGTGCACTATAAGCTCATGTCACCAGGCAAGACTAAAAAGAAAACAATCATAGAGCATACCAACATTAACAGCTTGTTCGCCCCATCTGAGATAGCAGCAAGGCTATCATACTGATCGGGATCAAAGTCATTTAGAGCAGCTGTAAGATATTCTCCTGCTGGGGTAGTTTTAACTTTATCAGAGCTAGTTTTAACCAAAGCAACTGTTCCATCCGTCTTCTCAGCAGACAATGGTGAACGGCCAATATCCATAAGACGCCCTTTATTGTTATCATTCCTGTTATAAGGGAATCAGTAAAAAGTAAATACAAGACTGTCAACATACAAAGATGAACTGTATACATGTCTAAACAACAATATGACTATCAAATTAGCCAAACGTAAACACCTTCCAGGATCCTGAGGTTGAACATTCACTGTTTCTTTGGCTGCAGGACTAGTCAGCTGAAAAGAAAGACAACAAGTTAGAAATTCAGAACTACTTATTAAGACAATGAAATAAACATTTTCCAGAATTATCAAAGACTCTTATCGTGTGGTGCCACTGAAAATCCATAATCTAGAAGCTCGGAGGGAATAAACTTGGGCATATAAAGGCACTGCCAAAATTGTGAAATATGGCCCATACTATGACAGCTTTTTCCATAACGGCACATACTAGCCAAAGTGCTAGCTCAAGATGTTTCAACAGCTTGTTTATATTTATCAATCTTTCTAATAATAGGTAAATTGTACAATATGTATTAGGAATGCACGTACAGATAATTATCAATCTGTAATTTGGAATATATTTATCAATCTTTCTAAGAATAGGTCGCCTATGCACCTTTTAAATTTTTTTTAATTAGTAAAAAAAACAGGACTTGAGGCCAAGTTCCTTACAGTGTAAGTTTGTAGGTGACCTACAAATTCCAGTCCGAACAAAATTGTTCAATTAATTAGAATTAACAGGAAAAAAACATTATGGTTTCAATGGATGATGTACTTGGGATCATTAAACACCCAACTACACCTCAAACTCATCCTACACAAAGGCCAAAACATTGAAAAATGTCTTTAAAGTGACTGAACATATTCCAAAGCCTATTTGAGCAACTAAATTCAAGGCCTCAATCTCCCATGACAAAAGTAAGAGTAAAACAATATCAATCCAGGACGCTTGAAGATTCACCGACAATAACAGCACAATAAATAAAACCTGCACTTGTGGAGAGCACAAAATGACGGGCAGAGGATACATGACAAGAAAAACAAGCAAACTGCTGCCGAAATTATTTATTTAAAATAAGGCCAAAAAGGTGCATTCATCATGACAATGCCATAAAAAAATATTGATAAGAGGCTGATAAGTGACCTGGGAAGAAGCAGCTAAAGATGCTTTCTCTGTTAATCTTTCGAACAATTTCTCATTTTCTTCATGCAACCTCTGCACAAACGAAGCATCATTAGAAATAAAGCTGCACCGGAGAGTAGGCTTCAAACTTAGGATTTAAAAAATAATAAGGAAAATAGAAAACACAGGCCTCTCTTTTATCAAGAGGCATGCATTTTTAACATGAACTTGTACTTTCATCCCCTAAGCACTCTTCCCCCTTCCCACCCACCCCACATCCCCCCCCCCACCCCCACCCCCCCACCCCCTCCCTTTTTTCCCATATCGTATACATCGGAAACAAAGGCAACTACGTTCTTATCCATGTGGATGAATGAGACCATCAGTTGAGCAGTTATACATCTCTAATGATTAAAAAGATAAGTATTGTAAGTAATGTTTAAGCAAATAATTTTCTGTTTTAAGTATGCTTCAGAAATAATAAGCAAATAGATGCTAGTTAGTGATGGATAGCCAACCTCAATCAGTGCATCACGTTTTTTGAGTTCCTCTTCAAGTTTCTTGGTCACTGCTGAAGAATCCAAGACATCCTTATTCACTGTGGAGCCAGGGCCAGGATCTGAGCCAAATCTTGGCCTCGCTTCAGTAGAACTAAGAGCTTCATTTAGCTGTGCTTCCATACTTTTAATTTTGGCCTGCATCAAAAAGTTAAAGCAGCCAATAATTTCACCATATCAAACATAAATTATTTTTTAATAGAGGGAAAAAGACAATTGTGAATTTTTATTTGGTTTCAAAAGATTGTGCCTCTTTTTTTTCACTGAATTAGTCGAGGACAACAAGAAAGATACAGAATGCAAGCTAAAGTCATGTTCAAACAACTGAAGACGAGAAACTTTTAGACATGCCGAAAATGAACAACAGTCTAGAATTTGTGAAGCCCCATTATAATTCTATTCAGTGCACCCATAACTTCCATCTAAAACCACCACGATATAATATACATCTCCATGGATAAAACGAAGTTGACATTGGACTAACCTGCAAAGTCTGAATGGTGGAATCTTGTTGTTGGATCACCACCTTTTGCTCCTGTTCTGTATGTAACAATTGAGCTACTTGATTTCTTAACTGAGCATTTTGATCTTTCTCTATCTTATGTTTGTCCACAAGCATAATATTCTCCGCCTACATCAAACAAGGAAATGAACAGCTTAACTATATATCATCTTTAAGTTGGCAACAAACAAAATTTGGGGGAGGTACGGTGGGTAACAAGAAAACAATTACACCTACCACACATGCAAAGAAATAGAAAATGTAGAGCTCAAGAATTCATCACTGGTGATGCCATTACACTCAGAAAATTGTAAGCACATTAAAAACACTATGTTACACATAATAGTTGTAAGTTCTCGGGAAAAGCAGACTGAAAAGTCCAGCAACTTGAAAAGGTTCAAGCAATACATAGGGAAAAAGAATTCAATTCTCAACTGCAAGTAAATCAGTAAATCATTATAGAAAGGAAATTACACCAAACTCAAGAAGTTACAAACCTTTAAATCTGACTGAAGTGTGGAAGAGACTTTCCAAGCCTTCTGAACTTCATTGAAGAGTAAGACACACTGATCATTTGCATCTTTAAGTGCTTGCTTTAGTCCCAAAACCTCTTGTTTCAGATCTTGGATTTCCTTTTCCTTCTCGTATAGCTCTTTTCGTGCATCATTAGCCTATACGAGCCATTGCAAACCAGAATTAGTACAATTGTTATGCCAACATGTACATTTACACAGTTTTCGGTTTACAGTATTTGGAAATGATAGCATTTTACGGAACCTCAAATCAACCACCGACTCAAACTGTAGTCTCTCTAGTTATTTTTTTCACTACTTGATTTCTCAATATGCCCATCTGGTAGTCTTGAAATGCAAGGAGTTTGCACATTATCACTAGTGCACACAGTAAATTAGTAATTTAAGCAATGATTCTTGTGATTAAATACAGGCCCCAAGCCATGATCAAATGGAAGCCACTAACTACTGTACACAGGTTGTTCGCCAGACATCCTTGCGGCATGAGGCACAGATTTATAAAAGAAAAACATATAAGTAACAGGACCAATTAAAAGTGAATGAGAGGGAATATCAAAAATACAACAATGGGAACTTACAACATCTCTCCACTTCTTAATCGTATCACGATTTCCAAGGCTTAGCGTAGCATTCCGAGCCCTGGAACAGAAATTGAGAGATGACAGTGTCTCAGACACATTTGCAACATTTGGACACACATTGAGTATCACCAAAGTTTTTGAGCTTCCTCCTACAGAAGGAAAATAGTTTTAGGAACAAAAGTCCATTAAAGGGGAAGTTGTAGAAAAAATAAAATAGAGGAATAATGAATTACATGCATTCTTGGAAGTGCAATATTTAAACCATAAATTCTATTTTTCATATCAAACAAAATCTTTTGTTATTCTCACATCTCTGGTTATGTCAAGTGCTAAAAACTGTGCTCTTGAAAGCATGCAGTAAATAGAATTTGAACAGCATAACATGTGAGAACGGCACAAATAAAAAGGGGTCTACGTTCCAAATCCAGTAAAACTAACTCTTGTTATTCTAACATCTCCGAGGCAGACAGCATTACAAAGTGTCAAACAATTCCTCTTGTATGCATTAAGTTTCATACGTAAAGCTGAAATTCAACTTCATGCACACGGGAAAAAAATCCATTACCTAAGGAGTCCGCAAGTACTTTCGTAAGCACTGAATTCTCGTAAGGAACAACATCCTTCCTTGAAGTCAAAGAAGACAAGACATCTCCTAACCTACATACGCAACAGAAATTGCAGTAAGACAAATAGCCTCAAAAGTCAGAGACAACACAGAAACCTCGAGAACCCACCATGCTATAACTACTGCTGGAAAAATTCAAAGAAAGTAAATAGATAACAAGTATGCCATCCCTGCCAATCATTACTCACAAACTTCTCTATGATATAAAAAAAGACTTGGAAGCCTAGTCATTAACAGCAACGATATTGAAAATTAGTTTGATAACAAAATGGCCTGAAACATACGCAGATAGTGATTTCATCACATGCAGCACGTCAGTTACGCGCTCCCCACTGTCATCTTCTGTAATTAAGCCTTCACTTCCGGCAAGATCAACAAGAGAAAGCTTGCTGTACGAGCTTTCTCTGCTGATCAAATTATTATATTGAATATGTACTGTTAATATCCTGACGATACCACATAAATGAAACCAACGATCAGAGTGTAATATAACAATGATAACATACACAGCAAATGCACATAATAACGCCCAAAAAATGCACAACATTTATCAACTTTGCAAGGATCTAATGATAGAGGCACCAAGGTACCAAGGAGTTACCAGCATAGGGAAAAAGTATAAATAAAATAAACAAGTAAAAGAAACTTTTCAGATTAATGAAAGATTTCCTGTATGCAAATAATACGTAGCCATCACTGTAATATCATATAGCATGTACCTTTCTTCTCAATACTGGTAATAACTTCTGATATAACTAACACTAATCATGGTTACAGACCTATTGAAATTCCTGTCTTTTCTCCACAAATAAAGTTCTCATTTTTCCTTGTTTTTTCATTGGAGATGAATGGGTTAGACTAGAATTACTGGTCCCAGAGCTCAATCATGAGACATTTACAGTGTGGATTGATTTGTTTTCTAATCCATTGTATAGTTCACTTCAAAGTCAAATACAATTCTTCCAATTCAACCAATACAAATCTCTGCTTTCAAGCTCACAAACAAAAAATTAACTCAAAAACAAGGAGTTTGTGTTCACACTTCTTCAATATTATATACACCGTCCTTGAAAGTCTTACTACTTAGATCCACCTTTCATCGCTCTGCACATCCTAACTAATCAACTTTATTTCCTACATCCGAGGTCTATATACCTAAAATAAGAAGAGTATTACTTCCACAGCTATCCAGCATCAACTAAGGAATGTACTCAGCCCATCCTCACTTCCCCTCTCCTACACTGAAGGACTTTTATAGCCTTTGATGCTTATAGAATCTATGAGACATTATTTGTAGTTACAAAGAACAAGCAAAGATAAAGACTACATCAAACTCCACAAGTGGGTGGAGTTTGATAATGACAGTGCGCTACCATTGAATTCTGTTGGTATAACTTTATCAGACTTGGATTCTGTTGGATAACTTTCTCAGACTTGGAATGCTTCTTAATTAATACTCAACAGAGACAAATAAAGGCTTACACGTACTTCCATTATACTGACATTGGCTAAAAGCAAGCTTAGTGCACCACAAGAGGACACTGTCTGTGTGTGAACTCATGTGCATGCATCCATGTGTAGAGAGAGATGACAAAAAGAGGAAAGGGGGTGTTGGGGTGGGTTGGAGAGATAATCAGCAATAAAGAGCGAGGTCATACAAATGAGAAACATTGAACTTAGACGTGTCATTTCCACGGTTCTGGAATGCTGCTTTCAAGGTTCTAGAGAAGTCCAGGGGGTTATCAACTGTTATTTGTACAAGCTCCACAAAAGGTTCTGGTAATCCCATCTGGATCTTCTGCAAGCTGGTCTCTGATTCCGATAACAGATCCCTTATCTATAAGAACATGAATATTAGAGCAATGTTATACACAAATTATCATTAAGACCCACACCTCAAAAGAAAACCTTGAAAACCAAACTATAAGCAGTGAATGGGAATGTTGACAAGACTATGTAACTGAAGCAAGAACCTGTTCATTGTAGAGCTCAAAGACTGTAACAGAGAAAAGAAACCGGGAAGTTGAAGTTGAATCCGAGTTAGCTAAATCAAACAACTCTTCAAAACAACGAGCATATAAACCACGATCATGGCTAGATCCTTCCTGATAAAACAAAGGTTGTCGTCAATGAGGCAATAAACAAGCAAAAATAGTATGGGATTTATTCAAACAAAATTGCAGGCACAATTGCAGGTCATTGACGTGCCAATAAACTCCATAAAGTGTGCATTTCAGACCCCATAACAAGCAGATATCAACATGCATGGTAAACAAAGAGATTTTAAAAAGAAAAATTAAGTAGACAAAAGTTTAACCATTAAAAGATCAGAATATTCTAGACAGTAGCCAGCAATCAGTATAGTTTAGCCACTAGTCAAGCAAGAGTCAACACGAATGTATAGGCTGGGAATCCAAAAGGATGTAACTAAGACTCAGAAGCAAGTCTACAAAGCTCTCATGCGTGTATTTACATGAAGAGACATGATATGGCATGTATTATAAATACACAGAACTCCCTGTTCCATTCACACGTGTATGGTCATGAAGGGAGTGAGAGAGACAGAGAGGGAGAAGTGAACCATAGTGTGTGTCTTTCCGGAGTGAGTTTGTCCATAAGCAAATATAGATACATTATATCCATCCAAAGCTGATTGCACAAATGGTTGGACATCGCTGAACAGTTCAGCTGCAAATCAACAGTCAACCCACAACCCCAAAGCAATGAGTTCCAGTTGTGCCAGGCAACAAGCAAAAAAATAGAAAAAAAAGTGTCTTTCAACTAGAATCAAGAAAATGGCAAGAGAAAAAAAAAATTACGCGAACCTTGTCCCACATGCGGACCATAAACTCTGTCGAATTCAAAATCCTTTTTGGGGTTGGAGATGGTTTCATCACCGACGTTGACGCGGATGGTGCAATCATCCGGAAACTCAACAGCAGAAGGGCCTTCATCTTCAAATAATGGTCTTGCACGACAAAATACCTGTATGTTTCCTGAAATTCATGATAGTTTAAAAAACTCCAATGAGTGCACAAATTTTGATGAAGCTAGTAGACACCAGTTCAAACGAAAGAAATAAGAGAATAGTAATGATAGGGCTTCATGCAAGTGACGTGAATGCAAAGAAGAAAAATCAGCAAGATTGCAGCCACCAAAGATGTGTACCTTTGGCTGTCAACAAGTCATTGAACAACCTTCTCTTCTCATTGATGAGTGGAGATACTCTAGCCTCAGTCTCTTGGGCAGCCTGATCTGGCATTTTATATAGTTAAAGAAGTTCAAATATGTCAAGAAACAAACCAACAACAAACCTTAAAAAATAATAATAATAATAACAACAAAGACACTTAGTAACAGAGTGAAGCAAGAAGCAAAACTCAATGAATCTCTACAATATTCACCATCTCACTTTACTGCCTACGATAAAATTCAAAGTATACACACACATTGTCCAGAAGGGTAGGAAAAAATGCCTTAAATGTCAATTTCTTACCTGACTTGCGAGCTTTCTCCACAAGAACCCCTAGATAACGCGTAAGCCGATCAAGTTTTGCATAACAATACTCCTGCCAATCGCTCGTCTCTTGTCTCAAGTCCAAATAATCTTCTCTCACAAGCTGCTCAAAGACATCCATAAATTCCGCAAGTTCAAACATGTAAATTCCAAAACAGTGACAAGATGAGCTCACGTTTTGTTTTTCCCAAGCAACAGTTACTAAACATTTTTTTATTTGCACATTGACACTGAAAAAACTCACTACGTCAAAACAAAAATCACTAATCCAGGGGAGTAAGAACTAAGGTTACCTTAGCTTTATCGCTCACTCTGTGGAGTTTGGATGCCAGAGCATGCTTTGAAACCTCTGAATTCTCTCTCGTCGCCGGAGCAGAGATCGAGTAACGACGCACTAACGGTGGAGCAGCAGCAATCATTACTCTATGCTCCTCCTCCTCAACCGACGACGACGACGCCGTCGTCGACGGAGAAGGCGACTTCCTCGGCTGAAATCCACTCACCTCCCAGTTCCACCTGTTATTCCTCTGCTCCGTCATTTGAAATCCTTCCTATCCTTGTAGTACCTACCTCTCTTCCTCTTCCTCTCTCCTGCACTCTCAATCTTGAGAGAGAGTCATTTCATCTACCTTTAATTTTTCAAAAAATTATTTCGTTTTATTATTATTATTTTTTTTTTTGGCATTTCTACTGGCCGTG
This sequence comes from Viola odorata, assembly GCA_963691705.1. Taxonomy (NCBI): domain Eukaryota; kingdom Viridiplantae; phylum Streptophyta; class Magnoliopsida; order Malpighiales; family Violaceae; genus Viola; species Viola odorata. The sequence goes on from OY829540.1 coordinate 62,268,628, forward strand.
GCTTTTTGTTTGGTACTTTGGTTTTTCCCTCTTTGTGGATTTTGATGGGGTTAGAGAGGTTTGGGTACGAAACGATGACGTATAACAGAAATGGGTTTGCGCTCGTTATCTGTTTGCGTTTCGTTGTCTGAAGAAACATGGATTAGATAAAAACGCTGTGGTGCACGTGAGCACGCGTGTGCATGTTCTTCTACATGGCCCTGCAACATAACTTTGCTTATTAGTATTATTATTATCATTCCCTTTTAACAAAACATTTTGTTTTGAAATCTTTTGATCTTTGCTTATTATTTCAGTTTCTTCTTCTTTTTCTGTTGGGACTCCTCGTTTTTTCTCTCTTTAAAATTTATAACTAAAAATTCAAGACCTAAATTTAATGATCGAAAAACCTTATCAATTTGTTTCTTCTATAAACTAATCGTATGAACACTTGAACGGAACTAATGTGATGCATTTTAATTAGCTGGCAAAGTGTGTTGTTGTCCTTAGTTGGCAGCTGCTATTGATTGGATCCTAAGTTCTTGGTCCCTGGTTGCCCACATATACTTGAGTAGCCCATTCCATTCACTTTTAGTTTGCTCTAAAACTATTTTATTTTAAAAATTCCACTGCCAGAAATCAGCATAATTTAAGAAAAATATTAAATCCTATTTCATAAAGTAATTTTCATAAGATTGGATTATGGTAAAAAAAATTGAATCATACGGTTCGTTTTGTAAGAAATATTAGTTTATTACGGAGCAATTAATTCAGTAATTTTGCAGTGGAGGGATTGAGTTGAAAATTGGATCAAGCTAAGGTTGGTAGGTGGGTCTTGCTTATACTAGTGCTATGATCCATCATTATTAAGTAAGCAAAATCTAATTATTGGAATGATTTATGTTTCTGTATTTATTTATATTTATTATTTTTGGGTCATTTTGGTGAGAAGGGAAGTCATTATTGAGATCTTGCATTTCTTATTGCGGAATGCAGACCCGTGTGGTTGAGGGGCAACTGAGAACCTGTCAGAAAATTAATGTGATCGCACCTAACGCACCTCCTTCTTATTCATTCAATTTGTTTTCATTTTTTATTTTTTTACTTTCTAGTCCCTCAAGATATATTTAATTGACATTTTAGAGAACTTTTTTTATCCAAATTAATTGACCTTAATGAAAATCAATGTTTGATTTAATACTATCAAAGGAGAAATTATTGGGCAATTTTTTTAAGATAATTTGGTAAAAAAAATTATAATTATCCAGTTCTTTAATTCACGTACATTATCATAAAACGTTAGTTAAATATGTCCAAAAGGTATAATTTGGATAAAATGTGTTTTATCTTAGTAAAAACAAAATTTCTGGGAAAAAGTAAAAAACAATCTCACAGATACCGTTTAAAACATTTGGGAGAAATTTTGATACGGAAAGCATAATAATAAAGGATAAAAAATACTAACTTAAATTCAAATGGGCTAATAATAATGGCCCAAGTAACAACAATTGTCTTTCACATTAGTCCAGCCCATTGATTCGATGGGTTTTCGCGGTTTTATATATGCAAATGACATGGGCTAGTCCATGTATCAAGAAATGTTGCCAGAATCTGTTTTTTACCTTCTTTTTCAGGAAGAGAACAAAAACAAAAAGGGATAAAAGAAGATAAAATTAACATGGATTGTGGTAAAATACTAAAAAATTTACTCACTTTCAATTAAAGTTTCGAATTTAAATTTTAAAAATGAAAAAATTATGTCGAAAGAAATATCGATTTTAAGAATCTAATATGACTCGAGTTTTAGTTGAAAAGACACTCAAAAGATTAAAAAAAAAGAAAAAAAAAAGAGAAAAGGAAAAGCAAATCAGTAGTCTAAAGATTCTAATCTGCTGTGGCAGGTTGGTGGGTGATGTGTTTAATCAATCATCAACCACACAGCTAAAAAGGTGAAATCACCTACACAACAACTCGAAAGGTCCCAAAAGTGGCAAAACCCAAGATAGAAAACAACCAATTTCAAAGAAAAATACGTAACTCGGGTGAGAACTCATGCTATACTTTTAACTTATACTCTCTTCGTACTTAAATAATTATCACTTTTAGAATAATAGTAAATTTAAAATAATAATTATTTATTTTATTTTATTCAATATTATTTCTTTTTTATTTATAATTTTCACTCAAATTACCATTCCATTATCAAATTGGGTTGATGCATAAAAAAAAATTATCATTTGCACAAAATATATACTTTAGAAAAGATAAAATACCAAGTATTACGAACACTAAAATTTCATAAGATAACAACAGTTATTTGAGGACAGAGGGAGTATTATAAAACGATTAAAACATGATTTTCAGTTCCGTCAATTTGTTCAAATTTTTAATTAATTCTTGCATCAATAAATATTTAATTGCACCGTTTTGATAATTTTCATAGCTACGATTAAAGTTTTTTTTAGTGCAAGAGAAGAATAGGCGAAAGATCCTATAGCTTTTAAAATCTTTCACTTTCCATATACATTTAAAAATCGCATGTTAAGCATGTAATTTCTCATGAATTATAATTTGACATATATATAGTGGTTATTTTCTTTAAAGAATGGTAGAAATTGCAAAAGAAATATAAAAAACATTATTTAATTTGTTTTTAAATTTGCTCTTTTTTAATATTTTTATTTTTTTAAAGAAGTGGATTCTCCCTTTTGTTAAATTTTCCCCCAAATTTTTATATTCTTCCAAAAAAAATAGTATTTTTTAAAAACTTTTAATTATTAAATGGATTAAAATTGCAATTTTCAGAAAATTATAAGGTTGACGTTGCGAGCTTTTAAACTATAAGAAGTTAAATATAACGTTTTTTAAACTATAAATTGGTAACACATGTGACATGTGACAGTTTTTTGTCCTATCAATCTTTAAAAAATTATATTATACCAATCTTTTTCACCTCACATGTCCTCCCATTTCTGTTACATTTTTTCCTACTTTATTTTTTCACCTTTTTTTCTATTTTTCTAATATTTTTATTAAAAATAACAAAATTGTAATTTTTTTAAAACTAAATAGTTGATATTGAAAAAAATTTAAATATAACATGACATGGAAGATATTGAAAACTATAGGAGTATAACTTATCCAAAAGGAATTAACCAGCTTTAATATATTAATGAAAAGATTGTGCTAATAGATATCACAAATTGGAGAGAACACATGGAATTAAAGTAGTGTTTGGTTGCTGAAATGTTATTATTAATTTTTTTAATTATTCTCTCGGGAGAATAATTGTAAAGCATATTAATTTTTTGCATTTGGTTGGGATTTAAGATTCCGTAAAAAGTAATATTCTTATATTTATTTTGCACTCGAAAATTCTAAAGAAAAATAAAAGAGATTACGACTCGATGTTATCTAATACTAATTATTTTTAAGATCATATATTTTCAAAATATTTTTGCCTTATTTTTCTTTTCTATGCAAGATTTGCATGATTATTGCCTATATAAAAGTAAACGGATACAAATATGAATATACTTCCACTTGTTTATTTATTAGAAGGACCTTTATACTTAGGGCTGTCGGTAATCGACCCGTTTTTGGCGGATAAGGGTAATTGATTTTGACCCACTAGAGCAGGTCGGGTATTAATTGATCCGTTTAAAAACGCGCCAATTCATTTTCGACCTTTTTTTTTTTAACAAAAGAAACCCGCTCTTACTCAAACTGAGTAATATCCGGTCAAACGAGAACGAGTTTTCTTTTTTTCCCTTAAGGGTAAGGGTGAGAAATCTAAGTTTGATACCCTATTGGTATCTTTGATCCGTTTATGAAGTAGGTCATGAGTTTTGTATATAATAATAATTAATAATATGATTTAGTGTTATCAAAACCGGATCGTACTATACTGAATTGTTTTTTATTTTTTTCCTTGTTTTTACTCTTTATATTGTATTTTTTCTTATTTTTTATAATTTTATCTTTTTCAGCATTTTTATTATTTTATTATTTTATTCTGATTTTTTTTATAAATTTATAATTTTTGTCAGCATTTTTATTATTTTATTATATATATTTATATATAAAATCAAAACGACGTTGTTTTAATTAATTATATCATTTTAATTAAACGGGTCAAACGGATTGGTCCGGGTCAACCCGTCTAATTGACAGGTCGAGTGGGTCAGATCAAGTCGACCCGTTCGTCAAAAGGATCGTTGCCAAATGGATCGGGTCGGATCGACCCGTTTTAACTAAGAAAATAAAAGAAATTTACTCAAAGAAAAAAAACTTTTAGGTCTTAGAAAACCCAGAATGTAATCTTTGTTACAGTGCATCTGGTGGCATGAGAGAAAAATTAAAAAATTAGTATATTATTACAAATAGAGAAAAATTACATTGGTTATTAATACAGTATGTTGCAAATAATGATAAATTATGATGCACAAACTTGATGTTTTGGTTTAGTCCATAACTAAATAAATGCCGGAATGCAATATTAGATATTTTTATAGTATATAAAGTGGGCAACCATGTAATTTTACCTAGCCATAACTTTCCCTAAATGAGATTCTCCATCTTTTAGGTACAGAGAAAATAGAGGGATAAAAAAAAATTAGATTCTGGTGAGTCCAACTTTTTTATAAAATTTAAAATTTTCTCCGTAATTCCACCACCTATATGCTAACTAAAGATTTTGGTAATGTAAGGGGTTAATCGAGAGAATCGGACCGGGTGGGTGATACCAAATTTCAATTTTCATATCATGGATGCATGTTCATTTGCAGCATCTTATAGTTGACCGCAATGTTGTCCACATTAGAAATGAGATGACCTTATCCAACCAAAACCTGTTAACGAGTCGTTTGTCGGACTAGGAATCCAACAAATTCAAGTTATATATATGCATACATATACTTAGTATATTGAAACTTCATAGAGATTTTTTTATGAAAAGGAAATTGTATTAAAATTAAGATGAAATTTTTTTATAAATATTTTAAAGCGTATTTAAAGTGAATAAAATTTAAAATTAAATAATTTAATGATGTTTCTATAGCCATAAATTAGGTTACCTAACAACAAACTAAATCCTAAATTTTGTTCACCTCTCAAGTATATAATACAATTTTAATAACAACTCACAAAATGCACAACGTATAAAATATACAATTGAACACATGAAATAATAAAGCCTCACTTATTGGTAAATCAATAAAAACCCTGAAAAATATTTTGTCTTTAGCAGTTAGAAATTTTACTAATAAATTAGTTTCAACGATACTTTTTACGTTTATTGAAAAGAAAAGAAAAGTTTGATACTCTAGCTTGAAAAAATTACAGTTAGAGTATATTGAAACATGAGATTTTTTTATAAAAAAATAATTATATTATTAATTATTATTTTTATAATTTAAAAGAAGCAACAATTTGCCTAATTCTCACAATTATAATACACTCCTAATTGCTCCTGCTGCTGAAATTCCTCCTACTATATGCTCTTTCGAGAATGGTGAAAAGAGACACGAAGCCAAAACTTGCTTGACCATAAAAGGCATTTTCTTAATCATTCCAAAAGCCGCTTATCTCTATCTCTCCTCCTGTCATCCTGTCATTGGTGACTCTTTTTCCCATAAACATCTCTGAAATTTCCTTTTCTTTTTCACAGAAGCACCAAAACCAACACCACCCGAGGTAGTAAAAATAATTAAACCCCATCTTCCATCATTTCCAATTGGTGGGTTCTCCTTGTTATTGCCCTTTCTTCTCGTGTATCTATTCTCACACTTCTTCCCATTTCTGGATCTTGAAAAAGCAATCACTATCTTTTCTTGTGCTTGTTCTGTTTTTTTTTAATCTCCAATAACAAGTTAGGGTTTTGGTTTTGGGTTGTTAGATTCTTCCATTTCTAAATTTTGCAAGAATGCTGCCACTCATTCCATGCCAGTCCTTCCTTTGCCTTTATATAGCAACAAATTGGAGTTAGCCATCTCTTTCACATGCTGGTTTATTCTCTGTTCGTTCAATAATCTTAAGTAGTAAGAAGACAAGACAAGACAAGTCTTGAACACAAAAATACCCACCCAAAAAAAGAAAAAAACCAGAGAGAAGGGAAAGATTTAGGTTTCTTTCGTTCTTTCAAGGAGATATGGCAAGAGAGAAGATTCAGATCAAGAAGATCGATAACGCGACCGCGAGGCAGGTCACGTTTTCGAAAAGGAGGAGAGGTTTGTTCAAGAAAGCTGAAGAGCTTGCAGTTCTTTGTGATGCTGATGTTGGCCTAATCGTCTTCTCCTCCACCGGCAAGCTCTTCGAATTCTCCAGCTCCAGGTCCACCTCTCCTTTCGATCTAGCTATTCCTCTTTTTACTAGTAACTTGACTACCATTTCCTTATCGTTTTTTTTGTGGTCCTGACTGACCAGTAAGAGAAACGTGGGAGTTTTTCTAGGCCACTTTTGTTTCTTTCATGTCTTTAATTAATCTCTTAAAAGAAAACGCGAAAGAGTCAAAACGAGTAAAAACATTAATTAATGAGAAGAACTCCTGTTTGGTTTTGGAGTTGGGAGTAGTAGTACTGAGTTAGTATGAGTGCAATTAACGAATAATGAGTTTCATACTTCCTGCAATCAGAGATACATAAGATTATATAACAAACGAGTAAAAGTCATGTAATCACTAGTTTAGTGCTAGTACATTTCTTCTCCTTTTGATCCTTTTGCATTAGCATGTTTTGGTGATATGGTTCCCAAGTCATGTCGTTTTAAGCGTGTACTCTACCTAGTTGGGGATAAAGTAGTTAGTGGACAAGGAAAGAGCAGATTCATCATGAAAAACCCAAAGCATGCGCAGGTCACAATATTACAAACATGCATTTCGAAAAATAAGTTTAAAAAACAAGATAGTATGGTTACTATCTAACAACAGATTCTAAGAAAAAGATGTCACATGCTCTGATGGACCGCGAGGTGCATTTGTAACACATCAGATAGTAAGGGGATTTTAGGAAACTTATAAGTGGTGACGTTTTTACTTCACCCTGTAAGGAAGAGCTTTTAGTTAAGTATTTATTAGTTAAAAAGAGAGCACTCTTTTGCTGAATAGATGCATATAGAATTAGCTGTATAATTAAAGGAAGAATGACCAAAACTAGGTAGGGGAAATAATTAGATACTAAATACACGTAGGACTATAGTATACAGTACTAGAACTAGAACAACACATGAAATGGAAAGGATATTAGGGCTTGTATGCCAATTAATTATAGCCCATGATTGTAGCTATAGGGGACTAGCATATGACTCTTATTTTTAAAGTACATTTTAACAAATAAATGGGGGATTAGTTTTCATCTGTGTTCATTCCTTTGTCAAGTCATTTTTTTCTTTGTTGTTGCTATTTCTCTTTGTTTCAAAAGAACTCTATTATCGCGAAGCCAACTTCTCCGCGGATCTTTATCTGATCACCATGCCTATTCTTTTACCCTAGGCACTCATATATTATAGAGGTTCCGCCAAACGATATGAAGTTATGGCTCTTGATGTAATTGGGGTTTCACATCATTGCTGATTTAGCGCTTTATCACTTTATTTTCCAAAGAAAGAAAGAAAAAAGAACTCTAACATCTAACACCTAAGATTCTTGTTCCATTTCATGAATATTTCACGATTAGGAGTTTCTAAAAAAGTGTTTCAAGTGTTCCCTGTCTTGTTGCTTCATAAAGTAGACAAGATAATACACACAATGACTTGTGTGAATTTTCTAGCACTAAAATGGTTTGATGGAAAGAAAAAGGTCAATGCAATTTTCATGTATATGTCTAGTTTTTTTTTTTTAAATTTATATGGCTTAGATGAACATCATTTCCTTGATCAATATTGACTGTTTGGTGTGTGCAAGAAGTTTATAGATGTTATGAACTTGGTGCTTTTTTCAAGGACTTTTGGCATCTTCTGATGTTGTTTGTTTGTTCTCTTGCTTAATGTAGTTAAAACGTTTTGCGCATCCTAGGAAATGACATTTTTTTTTTATCCTTTGTTGGGTTTTTGAAGCATGAAGGAAATACTAGAAAGGCATAAATTGCATTCGAAGAACCTTCAGAAGCTTGAACAACCATCTCTTGAGTTACAGGTGTTGATCAGTTGTTTTCTTTATGGAATTTGTTGGCCTCTCCAATTCTGTTTCTTGATTTTAAAGTTCATCGTTCGAAACTGTTTTGTTTTGCGTGCTTAATTTCTTATTGTAGCTGGTAGAGAACAGCACTTACACCAGGTTGAGCAAGGAAGTCTCCGAGAGAAGCCAGCAGCTGAGGTACCTTAGTCCATCAGTTATCTTGCTAATATACTTCCAACAGCTAGTATATAGTTAAAAGTTCAATGTTCTCGAAACAGACAATTGAGAGGAGAAGAGCTGCACGGACTAAGCATAGAAGAGCTGCAGCGGTTAGAGAAGTCACTCGACTCAGGGCTGAGCCGCGTAATAGAAAAGAAGGTAGCAACATTTTGTGAAAGAAAAAAATCAATTGCATTTTTTGTCTGAATCATGATCTTGAGGCCTACTCGCTCATACATAGTTTTGTGCTCCTGCTTATACATTAATATTTTAAAACTGAATTTCAGGGTGAGAGAATCATGAATGAGATTGGTGAACTTCAAAAAAAGGTAAGCAATTCTCTACATGCATTGATCCTTTGATTAATTACTGGTTAATGTTAATTCTTGTTGTCGAATGTGACATGTGATCGATTGGTTAATGCTACTAGTTTTGAGGACTATTTGAGAAAGATTGAAGATATATTTTTGTTTTATTTATGAAAAAGGCATGAAATTTGATCAATATGATAGAAAGTAGAGGGACGAAAAAAGCCCATATTATCTCATTTGTTACACTTACTTCTGCATTCATTGCCTTTCTGAATGTTTTCTGTAATACTTGTAGGGAATGCAATTGATGGAGGAGAACGAGCGGCTACGACAGCAAGTATGAACACTCACTACTCTCATCCGTGCATGTCTTGCTCATAGAAAAAGGAAAATGGAAAATGTGTTATTAGATACACTCGTCATATATTCGATTGTTTTTTTTGTGTCGTAATATTGCAGGTGGTGGAGATGTCGAACAGCCAGAAGGAGGTAGTTCCTATCTCGGAGATTGTGACTAACGAGGAAGGGCAGTCGTCGGAGTCCGTAACCAATGCTGGGAACTCAAATGGTCCTCCACATGATTATGAAAGTTCAGATACATCCCTCAAGTTGGGGTCAGTTCCTCTCCACACAGTTTGTTTACGTGCACAGTTATGCTTGCATGCTATAAAATATATATTACCACGTTTTTTGTTAATTTATTTTCTTTAATGGGATGATTTTTTTATTATTATTTTTGACATACTTTTTAATAAATTGATTTGAACGTCTCCGAACAGTTTAACATTGGCTCAACCCTAGTGGCTTTTTTCGAGCTTTGCTTGATTGAGCTTTTGTTTTTGCCATTTGCAGGTTGCCGTATTCTGGTTGAATGGGGAGTGAGTTTGTGGGGGGAAAAAAGGTGCTATTTATCTGAAAACGCATATGTATATTGGTAGTTTTAAAGCTCGTACGCATATGTATATATGATTTTTATGTCCCTTCGTCTGTCCCGAATGCATGAAGACGAGACCTTTCCTATAATTGATGCACCAAAATAAAGTACGTACTCTTGTGAAAAAAGTCCCTTTTTTACAGCCGTAAATAATCTGATCCCATTTTTTTTTTCCAATCAATTTCTCTTCACTTTGCTACGAGCATATCATTTTAAGTATAATTTCACATACTCATAGGGCGGGAGTGAGTACAATTGTTTGAAATATTGTAAAACGGGTATATAGTTTATCGGGTGATTATTTATGATAAATATTGAAAATTAAAAAGGGTAAGAAAGCAAAGTAACAGCTGGGATTCGGTTGCTTGCAAAAAGGATAAAAAAACCTTTGCTTAGACCCAGTCATCCAAACCTAGTATGAAAACAGGCCCAGCAGTAGTTCAGGCGAGGCTTGGGCCGGGCAACTTTCTAACCTTAACTAAACTTGGCCAAATTGGCCCAGACCGGCACAAACCTTATGACTTGGGAAATTATTTATCATCCCCACAAGCCTTTCACTGTTTCACAGTTTCACCTCTCCTTCAGTTGCTGAGGTGAGTGCCTTTGCTTTTTTTCTCTTCAATTGTTCTTTCTATTGATACTAATCGAGCATTGTGGAAGACCCAACAGGAATGAAGTGGCTAACCCGGCAAGGAGAACCAGAATTGAAACATGCACGGGAATCAGTTTCAAACAGTGTCAACCCTAGTATAGTTGGTCCTATGAATTTTCTTGATTTATCGATCGGGAATCAACGGCAGAGGTGAGACTCGATCTCCAGCCAAACTATTAGTATTATACCAAACACTGATTAGCAGTTTGGGGCGGGCGTGTTTTACTTCTGTTCTATTACCTGTAATGATTGTGATTACTTACTGCGGCAATAACCGTTAGATTTTTATCTTGGACCTCCAAGTATCTTATTAAGCAAACATTATTCTTTAATTTTTGCACAACCTCAAAGGAATTCTCTACTAGTACAGACTCGAAGCAAAGGTCTCAGGACGAAGAAATGGAAGGCGAATCAACTCAAGAACACATGCTAAATGGACAAAGTAATGATGAACAGCTGATATGACAATGGACAGTTCCGGGACGGGTCTACTCATTTTTGGTCTTGGAAAGAGATCTCTTCCTCTGCGCACGCATATAGCCATACAAGTGAGGAGCGCCTGCAATAGACACCGATGAAATGCACTTAGTTAACAAGCCTACGAATTCCAAGTAAAATAAATAGGGTAACATCACCCATAAAAATTCTGAGTTCTTGCCTGGGACATAGATTCCAAGTGCAAGAATTGCACCGTAGAAGTTGTCAAAAGAAAAGTTTAACTTGTTGGGCATCCTTATACAATACTTTTCAGATTGCTGCAAAAGCCACAAGCTTTGTTTAGTGACTTGTCTATTATTCAAACAAACACTCATTAATAACTATGAAACTAGTGTTTTTGTCCATTCACAGTCCCAACACTAGTAGGGTTCCGAGAGTGGGAATTTAGAGAGACCCACCCTCAACATTTTTACATAAAGTCGCTGTTAGAAAGGCAAACTTGCAACCTAGCAATAATGAATGTAAGACATTACCATTTTGCCAAGTAAGATTTTGTATACCATAGAGAAATAAAGCTAAGGGGATACAACACTGTAACCCAAATTATCTTCCCAGGGATGTAGAATGCTGCACATCCAAAGTGGTTCATTACCTCCCATAAGTATAGTGTGAATAGCTATATGGTTATTGTGCACTGAAACAAAAGTGTCTAACTAAGTATACTTGATCAAGTAGTTTGTACTATGTAGTCCTCAAATATGATACTACCTTCTGTTGAATTCATATTATACCAGAAACACAACAATCCTACACTAGTTTTTTGCTTATAAAAACCTCCGATAAACATTTTTGCCTAAGTGCTGGTTAAAATTATAAAAATATATAGGTTTGCAATCATCTACATAATCCTGGTGGAATTTGTGTTACCTTAATGTGTGGCAAGGCAAGGTATATTAGACCAACTTCACTGCTGATGCCAGTGGGGTACAACACCATAAATGCGCTGTACCTGCATAATGCAAATTGAATATTAAGGAAAAAAGAAAAGCACACAGAAAACTTGACCATCTAGATTCACACCAACAAGAGAAAGTCATGCGGGCTATACCTAAGCCACAAGAGAAATGAAGGTGCAGAACCAAATGCCTCCTTCATGCCAAAGAAAGAATATCGAATTATCTGCAAATAAAAGCAATTATATATTAGCCTAGGGAAACTTTTGCATGCTGTGGGACTCAATAATCATTGAGTAACAGACATTTTTCCTACATATACTCTAAGAAGCAATGCCTATATATTAAAATAAATACCATGTTAACAGCTTGATAACTCTTAACTTTATTCAGGACAAGACTTCAAGCAAATACACGACTGATGATTACAGTGATTGTCTTCTGTCACTTTCATACATGACACCAAGCATTAGTGAAGCTAACCACGTTTAAAAAGTTCCTAGTTTGTTACTGGCTAAAGCTGACACTTTTGTGAATATGATTGCACAAGACCAACTTTAAGAGCTGCCCCATACCTTCCCTAACAGTGAGATTGACGAGCTAAATAATGTGATTCAAGATTTTATGAGATGTTTAACATTACGGAAGCAAATGCTCTCAGCCCGCCATGTCAAAAAGTGCACTTCACACAGGTGTACCATCTTCTTGAGATTTTTTTCAATGATAAGCTCACCCTAATTATCTCTAATTCTCCTTAAGCAGAGAGCAAAAATCAAGGGACAAATTCATCCATCCTTTGCAAGTCCAGTAACCGATAAGTCATATCCTAATATATTGATTTCATTCACAATTTCCAGCAAAACATAACCACAAATAATACAACAAAATATACTAATATCAGTAACATTAAACATAGGGTAATACTTGCCTCTGTGATGGACCAACTGATGACCATAGAGCTAACCAGAAAGTGAGTTTGAACCTGGCAATTATCCAGAGATTCATCTTTGTCAGTACAATCCGTCCAAATTTTGCAGATTAAAACCTCAATTATAAGAATATTGACAATTCCAAACAGAGAACAGTTCTAACCTCTGGAAAACTATACAAGATGGCCCATGTTAGGTACAACCTCGATCCTACCTGTGGCAGTGTTGCTGTTATTGGAGATCTCACCAAACCTTATATATCACATAAAACAAAATCCTTAGATCCTCCCCCATTTCCCCTTGTTTCCATTTTGAACTCTATATTACGATTACTTTAAAAGCATAGATTTTTGGGGGAAAAGGAAAGTACTTACCGACTAAACCATGCAAAATCTGCTCCAGAACAAGATTCAAAACCGGACCCAGAAAGTAAACAAAGTCAATTTAGACTAGTTGACTAACTCCAAAAAGAGGGAAAAAAACAATAATGCCTCGGTGGGTGTGCTTGTCATTGATTTACCTCCAAAACGGCGGCGGTTTGAGACAGTAGGAGAGGTTTTTCAACAGCATTGTAGACATACTCATGACCTGATTCCTTCAAAGTTTTGATAGCAAGAAACAGCACTTGGGCCCTGAAAAAAAAAGAAAAACCCAGAAAGGATTTGAAACAGAATTCGACACAAACAATGAGAATTAATAGCAGTAGCAGTGGAGTTAGTAGAAAAGCAAGAACTTGCCAGCCAAAGAAGAGGGTCCAGTTGTATACGGTAAGGTATAGGCGCCTGAGTAGCGTCAAAAATCCGGCCATGAGTGAGAGAGAAGTAGATAGATTAGTCTATAAAGGCTAGAAGGTAGAGGAGAGGCTAGAGATGAGAAAATAAATACCAAGAAGAACAAAGGGTGAGGTGACAGTCAATTATATGATGTCAGAGCCAGAGAAAGGAAGGGAGTGGCAGAGCAGAGGAGGAGCAGATGGCGGTGATTTATTGAAGGAGGAAGGGGCAGGAGAGACCGGTGAGCCGCTCAACTAAATCGTTCGTACTCATATATGGAGTATCATTTATTATTTGTTTTACTGTTATTTATGGACACACGCAACTCCATTACTACCAAAATTGAAAATTGAAAGTACTTTTGCTCTCCTCAAGCAATTTGTTTTCATTTTTTCTTCATAAAAAATTATAATCAACCTAAACATAATCATCAATTCAGCCTCTAAGTTAGGCTATTTTTATTTATTTATATTCTTTCTTATCAATTCATTTTTAGTATAATTTTGGTGTAAATAAACATATAAATTTTAAATTTAAATTTTATGTTCGTCTATTAAAAAAATATTTTAATTTTGTCCTATTAACTCATTTACACCTAACTAATTAAGAAAAATAAAAAATAAAGCAAAATCAGAAAAGTTCCAAAAACTTTTAAAAATTACAAGGGCTACATATTAATTACTGTAAAAAGTGTTTTATAGGGCAAAACTTGGCTATAAATTCATGGGAAATGATCAATTAACACCCTACTTTATAATTAATTGAAATCATTAGAAATGAATGCAAAAACTGAGGCAAAAAGTGTCTTTAAGAAGAGATGATTACCACATGTTATTTCGCTAGTGGTAAAAGTATTTATAAGAGTTCGAATCTACCTTCGTACGTAAAAATAAAAATAAAAATAAAAAGACTCTTGCTGGTGTGCGCGTTCTTAGGCCCGTCTAGTTACTCTCCTTTGGGCTTCCGACCATTCCAAGATCCAAAACATTGCTTCAAGCAAAGTTTTAATCCAAATAACTTTGGTCATATCAGTTGGGCTTGTGTTTTGTTCACTCAGTTCAAATATTTTTTTTTTTATATATATAAAGAATGATATAGTTTTGATAGTACATAAAAATTATCATATGAATGAATTCTTAAAATATATTTATGTAAATTTGTATAAATAAAAATATCATTTGTTATTTAGTTGAAAAACTTAGTTCTAGTTAATAATTAGTTGAATTTATCTGAATATTAAATATCATAAGTTACATTTTATTAGAATTAGATAATTCTTTTTTCTAGAAAACAAATATGAACCGAGACAAAATAAATCAGAGATTAAATGTTTCATTTAGGCGAGACGACTGAGATAGAAACTTAGATGAAACCGCACCATTAATTGTATACTTATAGCCAAATAATAATAGAAAAAAGCTTAAGGGTCATAACATCTCGATTGGCATAACTCAAACTAATAACCTTCTATTTTATCATTAGATTTACTATATCAAGATTAGTTTTGTTTGTTAGGACTTAACTAGAGCAACCATTGAGTAATAAAGTGGTCCAACAAATAGTTATTTATACACAATGAATCATTTACTTACACGAAAAAGTTCAATGAACGTTTTCTTTTTTCGCACTTAATATTTAGTTCATTAGGTCGACTAATCGAAACTTCTATTGTAATTGGAACATCTAAATTTGTATATATGTATCTTTATTGAAGAAGATGTATGTATGCTAACGAATAATTAAAGACCAAATCAACCTAACTACTGGACTTTGTTGAAACTCAACATCAAGTGAATTAATGCAAGTTTATAAGTACACGGTGACATCTCTAATTAAACTTGGTACAATGCAATAAGATTTGTTAATAAGTACACGGAAGCACGGACTCACCACCACCAGTAAGTCACCATTATTACTTACCTCATCTTTTTGACCTAACCAAGAGAGGATTTTAATTTACATTCATTTATGCATGTGCACTTTTCAACTCCTCTCTAAGTTGCTAATTAAAATAGTGGATCTTGTCTTTCTATTTACCTTCTTTTTATAAAAAAATTAATGCTTGAAAT
This sequence comes from Viola odorata, assembly GCA_963691705.1. Lineage (NCBI taxonomy): Eukaryota > Viridiplantae > Streptophyta > Magnoliopsida > Malpighiales > Violaceae > Viola > Viola odorata. The sequence continues at coordinate 62,283,995 of OY829540.1, forward strand.
AATAAATATTTTATAAACAAATTTGTACTAACCGATGTATCGAGCTATGTTTGAGGTTTATCTCTTCCTAATTAAGTTAAATTATTATTTTTATTTAAATAAATAACTATGAAGTGAATCTAAAAATGACCCATGTACTTTTAGTATAAAAGTTAGTAAAAACTACTATTTTTTGCATCGCTCGTGTGTCTTCTCAATTAATACTAATCTCGTTCAAGTTCTATCGGGCTTCCAAAGGGTGATAGTTTGAAGTGTGCGAACCAAAATACGACATCGAAAAAATAAAAAAAATAAAATGATAAAAAAATCTCTTGCATACATGTATTAAGCAGTTAGACTACGAATTTTATATTTATAGGCTTTAAATTAATAACTCCACACCATAATTAATAAACTATATGGCAAAACCAATGCTCATATATTCGTGAGGATCAATTGTGATGCATGGTTTACTCCGATCCTCAAGTTCTTCTCACCCACCATTCTTGTTTTTATAAAAAGCCAACAAAAGATTTGCCAATTAAACAAAATCAATACTTAGCATACATTGTTAGTATTTGGTAAGGGAAATTTCTGGCTAAATTTAGCTCTCAGTTGCCATTGGAGAGACTCCAGAAAATAACATGTTTTTGTTTTTATTTTTTTGAAGTGAAGATACTATCCGATGACAACGGAGCTCAATGTCCTGAAAAAGATGCCCTCTTTTGATTTTGATGATTTTGCCATTCTATTCACAGTCGTAATTAATATTCACATTTTATTATTATTATAAATGACATTTTTATAATATATATATATAAATCGTATCGGTATTATGTGATTTTTAATTTTCCAGAAGTCAAAAATTTATCATAATTTATTCGACAAATATATTTATTATCAAAGGGGTCAGAAATTAGGAAAGTGATAATACAAATAAGGTACCTCAAAAGCAAATATGACTTTTCATCACCAACAAGAGAGTCCCGATACATACACCTCCCGGTATATACTTTCAACAGTAGCCAAGGCTACATATGCAGGCTCTATCAAAGCTCCACCAAGTAAGTATACTATTCACAATAAATGTTAGGGAAATTATCAGGTATTGGAACAAGTATCGGTAACTACTTACTGAGTCTAAACGACACGTGTCCAAAGTGACCACAAAGTGAGATTATAAATACCCTCCTATCACCTCTTGATGGACAAGCATACAAAGACGCAGTCACATATTGAAACTCTGCCAAATTATTAACCCAAACTCGATAGTTCCCCCTTTATACTCATGTTCACCATAAATATTGATTTGATCGTCGGAATTTCTACATCGGAGATCCCCTTCAACATTGTGCAGATGACTTAGAAACGACGAGACTGTTTCCAATAGTCTACAAAATTACTAAATTATCCTCACTCTAAATTGAGGATTATCATAAAAAAAAAAAAAGAGAAGAAAAGGAAAGTTTCTTAGAGAAAAAATGTGTTCTAGGAAAAAAAAATATCATAAAGATCATTGAATCCATTCATTATTGGTGGTGGTGGGATGAGAAATGGAAGATCATTAATAACCACATATTATCATGTTATTTTTGACCTAGAGTAGGTCGTGATTTGTACCTTATAGTCTTAATGGATAGTGGATTAGACCCATCTGGCTTGGATTTTTAGGTTAGGCCAAGCAACGTTAAATTTGTAACCCACGTCGGTAGGAGTCAAATATTCCCTTTAAGTTTTATTATATATCGTTTAAAAAAAAAAGATTTTTACTATTTAATTATCATATTTTATTTTTTAAGATCACTTGTTTTTTTTAGTCAATGATAGTATTAATCTTAAACAGTTTTAAATTAACTATTTTTTTAGAGAAAAACTAAAAATGGTTGGTTGATAATTAATAAAGACAGTTTATTTAATAATTATATAATAATTATAATTTAATGATTATTTTGGTTATTGCGAAACAGAAAAAATGACATTTAATAAAACTTAGAAAAAGTAATAAAAATTTATCAATTGTTGACTAAAATCTTAATTTCGAGATAAAAAATATCCGTACTGGGAGAGTCATAATTTTAAAAAATAAAATAAAAAATTATAACACCAATTAAATAAAAGAAACGTCTCATCGTATCATTTCATTTCCCATGACAACCACAACCATAAGGTCCACAATCATATAGTGAATAATAAATGCTTCTATCAATAAATGTGACTATCATGGTGTCGGTGTGGTGCTCACCGTCACCCTCCATCTTTTTCCCTCCCTTTAACATATGACAAGATTTTTTCTAATAAAAAATAAAATATTCCGACTTAGAATCGAATTTCAATTTTAATATACTTGTATAAATTCGTATAAATAAAATAAAATAAAATAAAAAACTGATTTCATCAAATTTATTTCCAAACAAGGTGTAGAAAATTGGAAAGACATTTAAGAGTCAATTTAGATGATGGGAGGAGTAAAGGTAAATTTGGAAAAAATAAATAATAATAATTCAATATCCCTTAAACTTCTTAAAATGTGATAAATGCTATGAATTTACCTTTACTCTAAAATGGATTTAGGTAAGTTTTGTTTTTTCTCTGGGAGGGAAAGGTAAGATGAAGTGACAAATGGACAGTTACAGAAAGAAATTACAAAAGGGAGGCAACACAACGGTATAATCATCTCCAAAACCTCTAATTCCCCTAATGCAGAGCATATAACAGCTTTTTATAAAGAAAACAAAAAACACAAAAAGAACAAAAAGAGGAAATTAATTGTAATTAACAATGTAATCCCATACTTAACGCGCAGAGATGATGATTTACAGTCTCTTAAAGACACAAGCTTTATGCTTTTATCTGTTTGGGCCCTTAGCAAAAGACGCCAACTTTCCATAATCAATCAAACTATCAAAGCCAAAACCTTACTGTGTACAGGTGTACAGGTGTACACGTGAGAGATGCCTTACCCCTCTCTCTCTCTCCCCTTTTCCTTTTCCTTCACAGATATCTAAGTAAAGTTAATTGCTTTGCTTACATAGAATAGAATCCTCTTCCTCCCTCCCTCTTATGTGGTGTTTGCTTTCACATGTGAGATTATCGTTGCTTCTTCTCCCATCTTCCACTACTACTACTTCTAAAGTTTCTATCTTTGCCTCTTTTCTTGTCTTATTTGACAAAGATAAGAAATACTCAAACCAGTTTTGAAAGATCTGTGGTGGTGAGTTGAGTCCTAAAGGTTATCTGGGTCAGCCATGAAGCTGAAAAACAGAGGAGCTCTTGCTGGCCTTTTGGTGCTCATCTTTCCTGTTCTCTTGCCTGGCTTGTTTACTCCAATGAGTCATGCCTCTCCTTCTCTATTGTCGGTATGGTTTAACTCTTTCTTGATTCCAAGTTCTTCTTCCCTTTCTCTGTTTTTTTTTTTATAAAATAAAAATAAAAAAATTCGTCTTTTTGACCTCAGGTAGAAAATCATGATCATGCACCCTTTGACATTTGTTTGTTGAAACTGTATTGTATTTATTTTGATATTGTCTAGTTGGTACTGGAATTAAGGTTTTGTATAATTTGATTGAGATGAAATGGGAAGCATGAAAGTTACTGGAAGCAGTGAAGAAGAATGAATAATTAATTAGGTTGAATTGATTTGGTGTGAAATGTCAACTCAAATAATAGTGGAATGGAATATTGGACTTTGCTTCAAGTTGCAATATATATGTGAATCTCGTTCTAGTAGAGAAAATGAAGAATACTATTTAAGTACGAAGATACAGGGCGGGATTGCATCATGACATCATGTTGATGACAACCTGAAACCTTTTGACTTAAGTGGTTTACATGTTTAGTTAGTTCAATTATTTGACTTGGATGCCATTTAGATAACCCCAGCAGAGGCCAGGCTTTATAAATGGTGATAAAATGTCTCTACTCCTTTGGCTGATCATGTAACTGGATGAGGCAGGTTGGATATGGGAACCTGTGTCAAGTTGATCAGTTTCAACCTGAAAGTGAATTTTCTCAGACAGAACCCGGTTGCGACATTGAATTTGACTGCTGTAAACTGACTTAGATTCCGTACTTGCTCGGTGTGGTGTGATGGGAAGGAAAGGAAAGTCACTTGTGGTAGTATGTTATTTCTGGTGCTGGCATTTAGAGTGTACAGTCATTTACTCCTTTCCTACATCTGTGGATTTACATGCAACCTGGTTATGGTGCTATCACCTTTGACTTGAAAATACAATGCTGTGTTTGATCACTCTTGATTATTCATTTTCATGTCCACTGGAATTTTGAAATCTGAGAATGTAGTGAACTTAGTCATATAGGCAGATGCGTGCAGTTATGCTATATTAACTTGGTTGCATGTTTGTAAAATTGATTGCATATTGTGAAACTGACGACACAGTAAATTGGTTGTCTTGTGTAGGAGTTGAATACTCCAAAACCTAGGCATTTACCTCTTCTGAAGAGTGCCTTGCAGCTTGAAACTGTAAGTAACAGTTCACTATTCTGTGAACTTTCAGATTTGCTAAAAGTAAAATTCTGTATCTAACTGTTAAACTCTCTCTCAAATAGTCAAATGAAGAGCTGTCCGATTTCTGGACTCCTTTGGTTGATCAAGGATGGAGACCATGTGCTGAATCTTCTAATACACCTTGTGAGTTGTAAAAAAACATAGTTATCATTTTGAGTTTTATTTCCAGCCCTGTTCGTGAAGAATTGTTACTGTGTTTTGGTGTTAATATTTGTGCTTATGCAATACTTATCATTTGAGCAGCACCACCAGGGAGATCAGAAGGATATCTTCAGGTGTTTCTTGATGGAGGGCTGAACCAGCAGAGAATGGGGGTAAGTACCCTAAACTTTTCAAAACCCAAGTAGTTAGGTGATAAGGATATAGGTTAAGCCAATTTCATGTTTCCTTTTCCTTTTTGGTCGGAGATATTTTCATTTTGATTAAACCTTTCAGTTGCATGCCTGTTTTGAAAATTTAGCGAGTTGCTTAACTTGTCAACAGATATGTGATGCAGTTGCTGTTGCTAAAATACTTAATGCAACACTTGTTATCCCACATTTTGAAGTGAACCCAGTTTGGCAAGATTCCAGGTATTTCTCACACAATTCAGGTTTCAACAATTTTCACTTTTTCTTTGTTGAAGAACTCATTGTTCTGAAGTTACTCATCTTCCTCTGCAGCTCTTTCATGGATATATTTGATGTGGATCACTTTATTAATGTATTGAAGGATGATGTTTCTATAGTTAAAGAACTTCCTGATGAATTTTCCTGGAGCACAAGGGAGTATTATGCCACAGCTATCCGAGCGACTAGAATTAAGACAGCGCCAGTCCATGCTACAGCTAACTGGTATCTAGACAATGTCTCGCCCGTATTACAGAGGTTAGTTCTTTGAAATCTGAAGTTAATTTGTTACACTTTGTTGGTGGTATATGTTTCAATGAAATTAGACGGAAGTAGCAAAATACCCATTTATGGTCCAACCAAAGTGTGTGGTTTAATTCTGTGCATGGAAGACTTGAACTTGGTTTATTCTAATTTCAAGGGCAAGCTTTTTGTGATTGTCTGTGCATTAAGTTGCGGACCTTCAATAATATGGTGACAACAAGCATCAGAGCATCAGTATTAGTTATGTTCATACATTCATATGCATGTGCAAGGGTAGCTGTTACTTCTCCTGCTCAGTTAATTGGAAAGAGTGAATTCTTGCGTTACCTAGAAGAAAAGTTCAATATTTTTCGGTGATTGGATGATTTTTGAATTTATGAATCTTATCTATGTTCTCCAGTTATGGGATTGCTGCGATTGCTCCATTCTCACACCGGCTTACTTTTGATAACTTGCCCATGAACATCCAACGCCTACGCTGCAAAGTAAATTTTCAAGCACTATCTTTTGTTCCCCACATTAGAGCACTTGGAGATACTCTCGTACATCGGCTCCGGTACCCTCCCAGTGAAAGAACACTGCTCAGCACTAACTACCTACAGGAAACTGCAGACTCGATAAACAAAAGAAATGCAAAGAAGTTTGTTGTGCTGCACCTTCGTTTTGATAAGGTATGGGCCTGTAAAGTTTGTATTCTCCTGCAGGAATCTGCTTGACGGGGGATTGTCCCATCACCATTTAACAATCTTAGTCTAGGATGGATATGCACACGTGTATGTGTTACCTTCTCTAACCCTATCACATTGCAGGATATGGCTGCCCATTCAGCATGTGATTTTGGAGGGGGTAAAGCTGAAAAATTAGCTCTGGCCAAGTATCGGCAAGTGATTTGGCAGGGAAGAGTCCTTAACTCCCAGTTCACTGATGAAGAGTTGAGGAGTCAGGGACGTTGTCCATTGACCCCAGAAGAAATTGGATTACTGCTCGCAGCTTTGGGCTTCGACAACAGTACTCGTCTGTATCTTGCTTCTCACAAGGTCTGTTACTTTATTATGCTAGGTTCTTGAGTTTGGCGGCATGCAAATATTGGAAATTGATTTTTTATGTTGTTCACATGGGATTGCTTGGTGTATGGCTATGTTTCTCAGGTTTATGGAGGGGAAGCTAGGATTTCAACATTACGGAAGTTGTTTCCACTGATGGAAGAGAAAAAGAGCCTTGCTTCTTCGGAAGAACGGGCGCAAATTAAAGGAAAAGCTTCTTTGTTAGCTGCAGTTGACTACCATGTTGCCATGCACAGTGACATCTTCATCTCAGCTTCTCCTGGAAATATGCACAACGCATTGGTGAGTATATTCGACCGATTTCACCAATGTTGAGTTTATGGTACATCTTTCAGCACAGTAAATTATCATAATCATTGAATTAAACTCCCGGACCATGTTAATTTTGTTATTGAAATGTGACTTTTTCTGATGTCAACAGGTGGGACATCGTACCTATGAGAACTTGAAAACCATAAGACCGAACATGCAGTTATTAGGTCAACTATTCCTGAACAAGAACATCAGTTGGTCAGAGTTCCGGCAAGCAGCTGTTGAAGGGCACGAAAACAGGCAAGGTTCTTTAAGATTAAGGAAACCAAAACAGTCGTTATATACCTATCCGGCACCTGATTGCATGTGCAATGCTTGAGGTGATTTGTTCTACTAAAGATGTAAGGCTACCATCTATACGTATATTATACTACATTAATAATAATTTAACTTGATTCGTCACGGTCATTGTTTGAGGATTGTCATACCAATATAAATAAACAGGGGTTTGATGTAGAGAATGAGGTTATATTTATTAATGTCTTGGCCCTCCTTCTGGTTGATGGGTTAGATCAGGACCATGTTTATGGGACTTATGGTTGTATAATGCAGTAGTGCACAGTTATATTTTTGTATCATTGCTGTTTATGAAAACACGTTTTGCTGTTTGTGAGTATATGAATTCTCATTTGTGCCAAGAATGAAAGAAGAAAATATGCCTAAAAATGCGTACGAAGATCAGAAGATGCTTACATGTGTATGGAGACCTGCTTGCTAACGTGATTAATTCTAGCTCGTGTTAAATTATGCTATACATACATATATAGTAACGGTGAACATCAGAACCAGAGATGACCGTCTTGAAGGTTAAACAAAAGTTTTTTTAATGCTAAAATTGCACCAAGCTGAGGTGCACACTCCACATAACATTCCCATCTTGAAGGGGAGAAGTCAACCAGCCGGACCACCACCTTCACTCTAAAGAAAGCACGACATGTACATTTTGCTGTACGATGCAGCTTCAAGAAAATTGAGGTCCAGTATCCTGACGACTGATAAGTTAGGAGCTTGAAGCAGTTTAAAAAATGGAACAATGGTTGTCAATGAGTTCAATGCTCCGATGTTGCAGTTGGTGAGCTTGGGGTCTGGCCATCTTTCCTTTCCTTTTCAGCCGGTGTGGACCCAGGTCCATTCCGTCGTAAAGTTGCAGTTTCCTTCGCGTCTGCTAAGCTCGGATGTGAAACCATGTCTTCCTCAATGGGAAGGGTTCTCTTTGAGCCTTCCAACGCAACACCAAGAACAAGATTCTCCTCCAAGGAAGATCTTGATTTTGATTGCTGAGGAACTGGCTTCCTGTCAGCTTCCTGTAATCCACTGGACTCTGATGATGAGACCCCATCAATATTGCTATTCTGCCTCAAATTGCCAGCAGCTGAACTGTTAGCTTGCTTGATATCAGACACCTTTTTGTTTTGAGCTGAATCATCAGGAACTGAATCAGCTGCTTTGATACTAGAATGTGAAGTTTCTGCATTCTTCGGGGCAGAATTTGGTGATGGTTTCGCAGTCATCATATCGGCTATCTTGGGATCAGATACAGCCACTGTTGCAGCCTTTCTGTTCACCTTGGGATCTGAATTTGGTGTTTGAATGGTCTTTGGATCTACCTTGGAGTCAGATTTTGGTGTTTCCTTTGACTTGAGGTCAGACTTTGAGCCTGCTCCTGATTTGGTATCGGGTGGTGTTGATGGAGAGACGGCCTTATCCTGCTCTGGACCTACCCGCCCCGAACGAGTTTGAGATTTTGCTTTATCTTCTCCGTTGATTTTGTAAGAGGGTTCAATCAAGAGAAGAGGCCGGTTACCCACTCCCCCACGGTTAAATATTGAATCTGCAAATGGAACATTTTCCAAATCCGCATCACTATATATTTTCTGCACTGTGCGGATTGGTGTAGCAAGTCGGGCACGATGATGGCTGATGACCCTCAGAAGATCCAACAGTATGGTTTCCTGTTTCAGCAATCAACATTCAATCTAAAGTAAAATAAGCCTAGCCCTCAAATATGGTAAAGCTGGAAATCGGGATGATTTTCATAAACTTTGGCAAACACTAATTTTTGTTAAGCTTTCAAACCACTGGGAATATGGAACAGTTTTGGCATCTTTTCATTATGATTTGGTAAAATGTTCTTCCATAAAAGCATTAAGAACCGAAGTAATCCACGAAGGAGCAAGACAAATTATTTCCCTTTGTTCTGAATCTTTCTCGCCCTAGGGCTCAAAAGAAAGCACACATTGCCCAAACATGCACTAGACACAATGAACACGATAACAGGCTCATTTACTCATCAGGAAGTGTAGCAATTTGATAAGAAAGTACATGGTAGCTAGGTTAGAGTGTGAGGGCCAGATGGAAATCTTTAATGTGAACTCGTATTACATTAGTATGGTTATTGTCTTATGATCCAAAAGTTAAACACAAGTAGATGATATATATCAATCAACAAGGGTAGCACCAGGAAAATAAAATGGGTAACATTAGAGCTTAGGCTACCTCTTACCTTGACACATAGATATTCTTCGTGATGTGAGGTCTTCACAAAGCATGATATCAAGATCTGAAAAATTAAACAACATCAAATCCGTGCACGCGTTGTGCAAATGCAAACCAATAATTGTGCAACACATTCTCACAAACAGCAGGTTCACCTTCTGGCAACTATTTTGAAACAGATTAACAATTTATAAAAACAACAGAAAATTGAGAATAAGCACAGCTAGGCTTTATGATTCATTTACTGAATCGTATGCTCTCATAAACTTGGGGATTTGATCTCATTTTTTTTGCAGTAAGAAACTGTAAGATGTTGTGCATGAAAATAAACTGGACATAGGCATGCAGCAATGCAAGTCTCAGTTAATATTTTCATTCTTTATATTAAAAGAAAATGAATGATGACACATTCAGTAAGCGATCTTAAAAGAAGAGGATGGTGCCATAAAATCATATAAAATAATCCTTCCAGTAAGAAAAGAATACAAAACCACATTCAATAAGCAACAGATATTCTCTCTCTGAAAGCAAATAACTATAAGAAAGCCTGGATTGAAATATGAAAACTTTTCTATTTTATTATTTTAATTAAATTTGTGGAAAGGAGGGGTTCTCGAGAACATTTGCAAATAAAGGGGCATCTCGAAAAAAGATAATGATTAAGGCAGCTAGAAGAATGTAAGACAAACAACTATATAATCATTTGTTTGAAAGATGAAGAACAAACCAAGAGAGCCTGATTTTCAGGATTGACATTGTCCAAAAACACTCTTCTATGCAACCTCTGCTGCTCAACTTGAGGATTCTTAGCCAGGACTTTGCGCATATCAGCTACAATATTCTGTTCCCAAAGAAGAAGTCAACCAATTTGCTACAACAGAAATTCAAAAGCTGAAAGGAATGATAATCATTGGCATTGGGCAAGTGAATTTTTTCATACATGAATCTTATGAGCATCCAGGTGACTGATGGCGAGGTGGGTTTTAATACGCCAATGTGACTTTTGAGTGAGATTTCTTACAACATTAACTGTGAACTTATGATTTGGAATGTGAACTGCTTCACGATCTTCACCTCTTACAATTGTAGGTGACCACCAACCAACATGCTGTAGAACATGAATAAAATCAAGTTGCAAGTAAGAGAAGACTATCTTTAAGAGTGCTGCCACTTCCAACGCAAAAATTGAACCACTAGCTTTTTAGATTTCACTTTATTAATCATATTCATAATCATGGAAGTCGAAACATATAAATTTGTCACATCCACGCACATATGTAACTACACTTTTCCACTTGCCACTTTCTAGCTGTTGTCACATCAACACACACACATGCTAATTTTTTCCACTTGCTATTTCCTAGCTGCTTTTTCAAAATCCAATGGGATGTGTAGTAGAATTCAAACCTCAACAGTACCAGACACTTCATAGCCTTCAATTTTTGTCTGAATCCACTCATTTACAACAAATGGCCGAGTTGCATGAATCATTGCACTTGAGAGAAAATTTGTGAATATCTGAACAATGAACAAAGATCAAACCTAGAAAAGACATGGATTTATGCATAAAAGGGGAGGAATGAAGAGATGCGTAACATTAGAGTATGCTGAAGGAGGTAAAAAAGAACAGCTTCAAGAACTTATGAAAATGAACAAACAAAAGGTAAATAAAATCTACTGCTTTTAAAGACTCAATAGAAAAGGACATAAAAGCTACCTCACGACCAGCAAGAGTCAGCAACACTGTCCCAAGACCTCCAGCAGTGAGCCATTTCTGGGTAGAGAAACCAAGTAGCTCCATGAACAAAGATGCAGCAGCTACCCATACTGCAGAATATACAGCTTTCCCCGCAAATTGAAAACCCATCTGCATAAGAAGCAAGCACATTCTTACTTGTCAGAACGAGAGGCTGTAACAGTTACATGCATGTCTACTATTTTACAATCAGCACTACTAAGCATCATGATTACCAATTTGCCTTCAGGAAAGTAATGCATAGGGAATAACAGTCCAAACATAAGATTAATATCACAACCAAATCAACATGATAAAAATTAATCTATGACTTGGGGTATATACCAACATTAACAAACAAAATAAAATCCATTCTAGGACATCTGCACATTGAAATGAATAAACAAAATAAATAAAAGCAAAAATCAAAAGCTTTTGCAAGAAGAAAAACAACTTAAAAATAGCTGGCCAAGAGAAAAGCACCGATACATACATTTCTTGTATCACTCGTGTCAACAGACTCCCTGAAGAATTTCTGAGCTTGTTGAATTATGCTGCATGCAAATATATACCACTAATTAGTATTCATAATTAGGAAGGCATTGCTCAGATAGAAGGACCATATCATAACTTGAACAGAAGTATAAAAAGGGTAATGAAAACATCAACATCTAGGAGACAAACACTGTAACTTGATCATTGAACTTAGAATGATGCTAATAAAAATTCTAGAAGCAGATCATGATAAAATCGTGGTAGAAAGAAATTAGGTATGCGAACTGCCTAAACACAATAAATTCTTGCATCCCGGAAAAAAACAACAACAAATCCATTGAGAAAGCCAACTGCCAAGGAACACTCAAGTTTTGGATTTATTGAGCCAAACCCACAAACAAGTTAAAGAAGAATAATCAGGAGAGAAAAGATGATAATCACCTTGATAAACAATATGCAAAAGCCAGCACAGTTGACAATGATCTTAGAAAATTCAAAAGCCTCTGCTTCACAATCTGGCTAGCTTCTGTGGGCAGAACAACAGGATCCAGTGTCCTGCAGGAAAGACAACCATCATGACTGTGATATTGAAGTGCCTAGGTCATTTCCTAATACAACACTTATGCAAGTTAATGAGATAGTAAGAGTTAGACCTGCAGATGAGTATCGCACCAGCCCACAGAAGCAGAGGTTGGATATAAGAGATCAAAACATAATACGTGCCACTCTTTTTCCAGCTATTATCATTCTTCTGCGATAAATTCCCAAATGTGAAAAAACACACCTAGAAGTACCCCAATACCCTGCAATAATTAACATAATGATGAAAAGCAAAAGGAGTGCACATACATGAAGTAGTAGGTTTCTGCTCTGACGCAAGAGCGGCTCAATACCCCATATGGAAAACATAATAACACCAATGGCTGAAGCCAACTTTAAAACAATTGGACTGCCCTGTATGACATTATAGGACCTGCATAACATGAAACATTGCTGTTTACCAACTCGGAGAGAAAAAATCCACAAACATCAGTACAAGGCATTGAATAGGTAGGCACCACTAAATCCCACAGCCTCCCAAGAGAAACATAAACATTTAAACTGCTAAATAAACTCTAAACAGTCAAAGATTTATATTTAACTTTTATGATAAAACATGGCTTTGATGGACCAAGACAAGAGAAGCTTGTCAATGCTCAAGTTTCTTAAAGTTTCATTTTTTTTACATTCATAAGATGAACATATGCAAGAACACAATTATAACAGAGAGAAGGGGCCCACATGAAAGATGCATACTAGTTATCTATTAAGGTAAGTCAACTGAACAGAAGGTACCTCTTCAATGCCACAGACACAGCTTTCTTACAAGGGAGTTGAAATGCCTGGCTTGGTCCTAAAAAAGAATTGCACCTAAAAGCATTACTTCTATAAGGTATAGAATGTATTGGCCTGTACAAATTTCCAGATAGCCGAATGCTCTGCAAATCATGTTGCCGAAAATGAAACTGAAACCAAAAAAGACACGCATCAAACTTAATAGTGATACACTGGAGGACTCCTCAACGTGGACAACACTTCATGGGTATACTCAAGTGCACTTAAAAGAAGAAACATCATTCAACCGAAGCACTGTAAAACTTACCGATGAACATAATGAAAGCCTGGTGCTTAACAAAGGTAACTTGCTCCTTCCCAATATATCCTGAAAACCAAACATAATCAGAATTTATACTAAAATGACAGAGGAAACAAGCAAGGCATTTCAATAGAATGAAAGGAAAAGAAAAATACCTTAAATTGCTCATTGCATCCCTGGTTCCTGCAAAGTCCCAAGTCATGGGACAATTGCAAGGAACCAGCAACAGCCATAGCTGAAGTACTCTATATGGATTAGCTGATACAAACGCAAGACCAAAAACTCCACAAACGGAACAAACCAAAAGAGTTGGACAATCTCACAATTCTGGAAGCTGCTCTACATACACAAATACACAAACAGTATGAATCAGGTTTTAAAATATAATTCAACTGATACACCAAGCCAAACACACAGAATTTTAAACAGACAACAAAAATTGAGAGCAGTCTCTCTCTATATTGAAGCATAAACCCTAAGGATCAAAATCATCAGAATACTATTCCCGTCTCTTAAAAACATCAACAACAACAAAGCATCAACAAGAGAAACCCATAGAATTCACCAGAATTCCCAAAAAAAATGAGATTAAAATGCAAATCACTCGCCACAAGAGTAATGTTAACAAAATAAAGCATACCAAATAATAAGTAAACAGAAAAATTAAATTCCAAATTAAACTACCTCTTCCTTTCCTGCGTTTGGAGACGCAAAAAGCTTTAGAACGACGAAGCGGAGAATCTCAGGTCTGAAGAAGAAAAGAAGAAAGCTTTCCCCACAATATTAAACTTGTTTAGTTTCCTTTTTCTACTTTTTTTTTTTTTAGCTCCGTACGGTGCGTTTGGTGGACTCGACATTTTTGGCCATCATTTCGCCAGCTGGATAGCCACGTCAGAGAAACAATAAAATGGCTGTTCAATCAATCAAGCACATTAACAAAGAGAAAAATCAGTACCAATCACGTTTTCTTGCTAAAAAGGAACAAACTACCTGTCGTTTTCTCTTTCCACATTCAACTCCCTCCAGGCCTCCACCCTCCCTCCTTTCCGGAAAGTGGGCGATTGCAGAGGAGCGAGGGTCGACGCCGTCGAGGAGCGAGGCTACGACTGCGAGAGAGGAAAAGGAGGGAGCGTTGTGTGATGATTTAGGGTTGTTTAGTGTTTAGGACCTTTAGGCCTTAGGGCTGTAGGGTTTGATGGAACGGCGTCGTCTCGATATCTGACGAGCAGCACGAGAAACTCCCGCGACTTGTCGTCTTCGATCTCGATTACACCTTCTGGCCTTTTTATTGGTAAATAATTTCAAAATACTTTATGTTCATTTTTTTCCCCGCTAATCTTTGCTTAATGAGTTCTCTAATCGTAATTATGGTGTTGTTTGGTAGTATTAATTTTGATTTTGATTTGATTTTTTTATGTAGTGAGTTTTCCGATGTGGACGACACGCCTTCCGGCATATTAAACGCACTGCACGGTTAGGGGATTGATGTGGCTATCGCTTCCAGATCGCCGACGCCTAACATCGCCAAAGCTCTTCTTTCTAAGCTGGGAATCCAATCTCGTTCGTCGCTCAGGTCAACTTCTGCGACGTCGTTTCCCTGTTGTCTGCTCTTTCAGATTTTTTTTGGTTTATTAAATTAGTGTTTTATATGGATGCATATGTAGTGCAGCACTTTTGCTATTTAAACGACAGGTCGTTTCATGTTTGTAGCTTTGTTTTTCTCTCCTTTTCCCTGATATTGGTTGTTTTGCAGGAGATTTTCTCTAGTTGGACTCACAAAACTGATCATTTTCAGAGGATACAGAAGAGGACCGGTGTTCCTTTCAGTTCTATGCTTTTCTTTGACGACGAGGATAGGAACATTCAAGCGGTAAATGCTCAAAACCTCTTCGATTCTACATGTACCAATTGGGAATTATTTGGATCTTATGTTGCATTGCATTTGAGTTGGTTTCCTGGTCGAATGAGAACTTGAATTGTCTGGTTTTACTGCAGGTATCAAAGATGGGTGTGACTGGTATTTTGGATGGTGATGGGGTGAACCTTGGAGCATTGAGACAAGGGCTGTCAAAATTTTCACACAAGTCAGGCTCATCTAGCAGAAGCAAGAAGGAGTGAGTGAGAGAGAGGTACTCATCGGTTATGGAATGATTATCGTTTCTTTAATCTGAATGTGTTGCAGAGAGATCTTGTCTTGCTATCTTGTTTAGAATTGAACTACTGTAGTAAACCTGATATTGTTGCTCTATTTTTATTATATACACAGCTGATCTAAATGTTCCTAGATTTGACCCTTGACAACAGTATTTGTCAAAGTTAATATTGAGCTCAAAGAATCTGGCCAATTTGATCATTTTCCTTTTTGTCATGAGTTTGGATACTCAAACAGAATCTACTCAATAGACATGAAAAAAACTGATAACTTATTTATAGAATTTGATTACGAGAAAAATGCCTATAATCTTACATCACACGAAGTGGTAGCACCCATTATATTACCGAAAATAAATAAATAGACATTAGGACACCAAATTATCCAGAACAAAAGATAACAATTGATTTTTTTTAAACACATGATTAAAAGTGGACTTGACAAATATGATAATTAGTTAATTTTTGGCCAACTATTAAATTTAAAAAAATGAGGTTAGTTAAATTGGAGTGGTTTTCTATTTAATATGTCATGATTTAACCACTTTCATAATTTATTTTTTCACCTAAAAAAATTATTTTTAACATTTAATTAGTTCATTTTCTCCAATATTTCATAATACTTTCTCATTTTTTTAACATGCATTACTAAACTTATAAAATTATCACACAATAAAATTATAATAACCTAAAATAAAATCATTTCTAGATGATGAACATAAAATCATTTTTACATGAAAAAAAAAGATCAAGAATTATGTGTGACTATTACATGACAATGACAATTAGAAAGGTAAAATCCATAAATAATTTTTTCTAAAATAGCAAGATAATAAATTAACGAGCATGTAATTTATTGTTTATTTTGCGGGTAATAAAAATATCAATAAAGACTCGAATTTAAATACAAATCTTACCTTTATTTATAAAAAATGTATATAAATAAGATAATAGTAAATGAATGTGAATGAACAATAGTGTCAGATAACCTTATATAGAAGAATGCCTATTGCTACAGTAAAGTAGGATGAGACAAATCCTTTTCTTTTCTTTTTTCCCTTTCACTTTTTTTTTTCCAAAAAATAATTATTTAATGATTAATTCAAGATTTACAATCAAATTCTTTTTTGATTAATTTAGTCCTCGTATTCATAAAAAAATTCTAGTGAAACCCTTGCATTTATGAAATCTCATTTTTTCAATATTTCTAAATTTAGTATAACTAAACCCCACGTAAATTACTCAAGATTAAAAAACCATAATTGTCTAGTATACCCAAAATGGAGAGATTTTAATGAAGAATTCATAAATAATTTCAAAATGGTTAAAATTGAGCTCAAAATCGAACATAAATAGTGAAAAACGAGCCAAAGTGTGTCAAAAATGAGCCCGAGCGAATAAAAAATGAACCTAAATTATTATTCGTGAAGAATAAAACTAAGTGTGTCATAAATGAGCCTAAGTGATTAAAATCGGATACAAATAGTTAAAATTGAACCTAAATGATCAAGACATGGCCTATACCGAAATTATATTATTCTTGGTCAAACTTGGCCGACCATTAGAAATTTTGTTCAAATATGACTACTTATTTAAATGGATTAATAGAATATAAATAGGTATGATTACTTATTTAAAAAATTATATTGGGTAATAAATGAGTATGTTAACTTTACATATCTATGTCCATTTAACCTTTTTCCATACCCACCCAAATTTGCTCATTTTACACTTCTACCTAGTACCTATAACCAACTAGATACACTATTTAAATTATAGTGTGAATATGTGAAAGAATTAAGGGGATGAAATAAATTATATATGAAGTAAAAAAAAACTCACTGATTAGATTCTGAAAAAAAAAGTGTACTAATTTTAATTTTTCAATTTGACATGGAAATAGACCGTAACACAAGCTATACAGAAAATAGCTCAGCAAGTTCCAAGGTTGCAGCTAATTAAGCTGCCTAAAAGGTGATCTTTCATCAAAAACAGCCAGAAATCTCTTTGTTGTAGGGGAAGAGATTGTGTTGCTGTTCTCCTTTACAGATTCAAGAAATCCATTGCCACCTTTCTTCAAGATTAGACCAGAAGACCCATCATTGTCAAAAGATTGCATCACTTTTTCCAAGTTACCCATCAGTTCCATGTCTTCACTGGATAACTGACCAATTCTGCCCTCAATTCCCTCAAGAAAACCCAAAAGATTTTCCTTTTCTGATGACAACTTCATGACATCTTCAACCAAGTTTCTTTTTTCATTCTTGAGCTCATCAACTAAAGATTCTGAAGTTCTAAGCTTTTCATGCATTGCATTCTGTAATTCCTTCATTTCCAGCTGTTTTGCTCCTAGCTCAACTTCAACTTCCAGAGCTTTCCGTCTCGAGGAAGACAATGTTTTTTCCTGTGATTCGAGTTTCTCTTGTATAGAACAGATACCATCTTCAAGCTCCATAATCATCAGCTTATTTTCTTCAATCTCTAGCTGCGCAAGAATTTCAGCAGCAACAATCTTCTCCCTGGCCTCATTGACTAAACTAACCTCAGCCTGCTTCTCAGCAAGAGTTGAAGAGAAATAGAGCAGTGAGCTACTGAATTTCCGTTCCAAATCTTTCACAGAGTGCAAGAGCTCATTAATTCGTCCATCTTTCTCTTCCCCAAGCTTGACAAGGAACCCTTTTTCGAGCTCGAATGTTCTTTCAGCTGCAGTTTGGGTGAACACTGCAGCTTCCAGTTCTCTTCTCAGTGATTCTTGCTCCAGATGCCCAATCTCTTCCTGGAGATAATGTAACATCATCTCCATTTCTCTCATGGTTTGGAGGAAACCAGCCTTTTCTGATTCAGAGGTCATCATAGTACCTGCCTCTTTCTCCAGGAATTCATTTTCTTGCTCCAGGTTGTCAATTCTTCTGTCCTTTTCTTCTAACATAAAGGCAAGGCCAACTTTCTCCTGTGTGATGGTTTCCTCAACCTCTACTTGTGCAAGAAGAGAAGCTTCTAACTCTTTCCGCAATTTCTGACTTTCTTCAAGGTCAGCTTTCAAACGTTCAGCAATAGACCTCCATATCCATAATTCAAACTCAACAGCATGGTCTTCCAAAACTTTGTCAGCTAATTCAGAATCCAGTCTGTCCAAGGCATCATGAGCTTCCCGAAGTTTCTCTTTCAAGTCATTTTCCTTCTGCAAACCTTCCTGTTTTAAGTGAGATTGAGAATTCAATGATTCCTCAAGCATTTCCTTATACCTCTCAAGTTCCTTTTGCGCGAGGATCTGCTGCTCTTCGATAAGATCAAGGGATTCAACCCTCCTTGATAAAGATGCCATCTTCTCACGTTCTTCTAGCAATTCAGAATTTGCCGCATCTAAAGCATCGGAAACTTCCTTAAGTGTCTCTGTCAAGTCAATTTCCACTGTCAAATGTTTCTCTTCCAAGAGAAGTTGCCTTTTGTTTGATTCTTCAAGCATTTTCTTGTACCCTTCAATCTCCTTCTGCATCAGATGCTGCTGCTCTTCAACAACATCTAAAGACTCAACCCTCCTAGATAGAGATGCCATCTTCTTGCGATGCTCATCCAGTTCAGAAATTGCCATTTCCAATGCATCACAAAACTCTTTTACCTTTTCTTTTGAGTCACTTTCTATCTTCATAGCTTGTTCTTCAAGCTGAAGTTGACACCTGGATGATTCCTCCATCATTTCCTGGTATCTCTGGAACTCTGCCTGCATCAAAATCCACTTCTCCTCAATAAGATCAAAACATTCAGCCCTTTTCAACAAAGAGCCTGCCTTCTCACGTTCACTGGTCAATTCCCAATTCGCCCTGTCTAAAGCATCACAAACTTCTTTTACTTTCTCCCTCAAGTAAATTTCCGTCTGCAAAGCTTGCTCCTTGAAGGAAAGCTGACACCTAGATGATTCCTCCAGCATCTCCTTATACCTTTCAAGCTCTTTCTGCATCTCTTGTCGTTTCTCATCAATGAGATCCAAGGACTCAACCCTCCTCATTAGAGCCTCAGAATTGTTGCGTTCTTTTTCAAGATCTATCGTTGCCTTGTCCAAAGCAGCATTTTTCATCTCCAGCTGCTTCATCAAGATGGAAAGATTTTCATCTCTTCCCTTGTCACAGAGAATCATCTCAGCCTCAGTATTTCCAAGGTTCAATTGAGCCTCAGTTATCCCTGATTTCAACACCAATAGCATTACGGAAGCCTCCTCATGCTGCATCTTCAACTGCATTATGAAAGAGTGACAATTTTCTAACTCTGTCTCGATCTTTGTCACTGCTGCTTCTTTACTCTCTAATGCAAGCTGATAGTCATTTAGCTCACAAGTCAACTTCTCCACTCGAGAGCTCCATTCAGCTTCTTTAGCTCTAAGAGTAGTTGAACAAACTCTATGCATCTGCTCCACACTTTTGAGCTTGTTTCTCAGCTTTGCCAATGAAGAAGAATTTCCGAGTTCCTGAATCTGAGCTTCCCGGAGTTCTCTGAGCGATGAAAGTAACTCTTGATTGTCTTGCTCCAATTTCCCAGCTCGGTAGTCAATCTCCTTGTAAAATGCCTCTTTTGTGCTCAATGTATGTCTCAGAGAAGCAATTTCTTCATCCCTCTTATTGCTCATGCATTCTAGCTGTGACTTTGCATCCTGGTAGTCCATGAACACATTCTCAAAGCGGGTCTTAAATTCAGAAACCTCAAGCTCCAGACACTTCCTCCGGCTTTCTTCATGAGCCAGGCTTTGGTTGCATATCATCAATCGGCGTTGAAGATCTTCTGAGATCCTTGTCTGAGAATCTAAGCTTGTTTGCAGTGAACAGATCTCCTCAACCAATGTAGCCCTTTCCCTCTCCCACTCTTTCTTGCTTTCCCTGAACTGATCTTTAAGCTTCTCATGAGCTTCTTCTAGATGTTTGAACTGCTCTTTCTTCCACTTCAGCTGATCTTCAACCTTCCTGCTCTCTTCCTCTAACTTGCGCAGTATATCATCTCTTTCCCTCAGTTCTTGGTATGACTTGGCCTTCTTCTCAACTTCCATACATTTCTTCTCTGAAGTTGATAGGTGCCCTTTAAGGCCTTCGATCTCTGCCAACAACACATTAATTCTTTGCTCGTGATTGATATTCTTCTCGTTTGCCTCATCAAGAGCCAATACTAGCCCTCTTTTTTCCTCCTCCCATTTTCTATCCTTCTCACCACAATCAACTCTAAGCCTATCATTTGCGGTGCTGAGGTTCCTGATGATGGACTCCTTTTCCTTCAAACTGCATTGAAGATCTTCACACATTTGCTTCATTGCACGGTTCTCCTCAGCCTTCTCATTTAATTCTAGGGCCTGCTTCTCCATCTTCAAATTGGCATCCCGGATTTGTACCAGTTGGTCGCTGTGAGTTCTCTTCAAGTTGTTGAACAATTCATCCTTGCGTTTCAAATCTGCCGTGAGCTGCTCAATATCAGCTTTCGCTTCATCTAACTCTTCACAGACCCTCTCCATTTTGTCTCTTCTAATTATGAGTTTCCTCTCAAACAAAACCTAACCTGTTGAAACCAAATCAAACTTTCACATAACCTATAGAATATGATTAAAACATGACTGTGGGAAGTCCGAATATAGTTATCCAATAGCTGACAACAATTCACATTCCCATGACAACCAAATCGGCAAAGGCATAGATCTTTTGTTCTTATAGCATTATTCTATCAAAAGGGTATTTCATATCTATCACATAACATGAGAAAAACAACGATATAAGGTCCTAATATGAACAATGCGGCTCATTAGATGGGAAATGCGTAGATCATAGGAGACAAGTTTCAAACTGGCATCACTTGTTTGTTTCCTGAGAAATTGTAAGACAAAATGTAACTAAAAGTAATGGATCACAAGCAACTATTTCTTATTTCTTGGATGAAACGATGGACAGTTAACTGAATAAAGCCAAATGACCAAGTTGAGTTTTTTATCAGTAAAAGACCAAAAACAACAAAAAGCCAAATCTTGAGATCTCATTTTCTTTTCTTGAACCTTTCTTTCTCAGCAACCAAACAGAAGTCACAGAAACGTGAAACACTCAGACAATTTACATATGCAAACAACAAAATCTAAAGCAGTAAGGCAAAATCAGGAAAAAGAAGAGTACTGACTTCAAACAACAAATCAAGAAACCAACTTTACCTATGCAACATGTTTTGTCTCCAAGAAACCAAAGGAAATTAGAAGAAAAACGACATGGGTATCACGAAAACTCTAACTTTTCTTCTATTTTCTTTCTCTCATTTCACTTTCCATCACTTTTTTTGGAAATTAAACACAAAAATGTAGAGAATCAAGAGAGACCCAGAAACGTACCTGCTTATGAGATTATAGTTTTGGCCATGTAAGTGTATTTCCGTGCAGAATTGATTTGTGATTTTTTTCTTGTTGAAGAACGAGAGATGAAGAAGAAGAGAAGACAGTTAGTGCATTTGAGACGGTGTGCGTGTAGTTTTTTGCTGGAGAGAGATAGGAAGCCGTTAGCCCGTTAAGAGGAAGAAGGATGGATGGAGGGGGGCAGTCTGGATTTGAAATTGCGTGACGGAGACTGACGGCGAGGTTTGTTTTAAACTTTTAGTTAGTTCAACGGCGTTAAATCTTTTTTTTTCCACACTTTTTGGATTTGAAAATGGAAGTAGCCGTTAGGTTATAACTAAGTGGGCCTTTGGATCAAACGTTTCCTCATTGGTATAATGAGCTGGGCTTTTCAAACACCGAAAGCAAATAAACCTTCTTCTCTTTTTCTCACTTACAAATTGTTCTCTTATCCTCGTTGGTTTGTGACAAAAATAACTTTCTCATTGTTATTTGTTTTTCTCTCTAAACTCAAACCAAAAAAAAATTAAGGTAAGTTCTACTGTTTACCCACAACTAACTTATAAATAACAAAGTTCAATTATAATTTATAATTTGTTGCAAAAACAACTTATTCAAGATTAGTTAGACACTGCGGTATGCTCGCGCATGAGATGGAAGACATTTGGAAAAGGAAATTTTCTCGGTTGTTGATATCATCAAACCCTAAATTGTTGTTGAACGTAATTTTTAAAAATTTACTACACTAACGAATTCTAGGACTAGTAACATTACTCAGTACGTAACTATACTAACGATTTTTTAACAAATGTTTTTTTATTTAAGGGGTTATAGTGTCAACATTTTCTAAGATGATAGAGGTGTGAGCCAAAAGTAATGGATCAATTGTCAATTTGAAGGATGAGAATTGACCTGGATGGTAGGGCATCTAACTTAAAACATCATCAATGGCTCGAGCGATCTAAGTCCAGTCTTGGAGCATTGTGGCCTAGTGATATGTTCCTCCTTGTGCTTTTGTTTTCAATGTCTAACTGATATGTTCAAAAACTACATTTATTGTACAAACCGTTTACTCATATGGGCTCCGTCACTATATTAAATTTAAATAGATTTTATAATTATACTCCTTTAACTTCATATTTTTAATTATTTATTAATAATATTATCCGACATGAAATTCAATTATTTTTAATTGATTTACCTCTTTGCCGCCGAAACTGGGAAGAAAAATGATTGCAAAGTGTAACTTGCAAGTTGTGAGCGCATGGCACAAGGGAACAAAGAGGTAGAAAAGTGGTGGAAGCTAATCTGATGACAGCTGCAACTTGGCAAGACACTAATTTTGACCGCCGTGTGTGTGTTGCGCACTACTTTGTGTTTCATCTTATCTTAACCATTAAAATGGCGAGTTTGGGTCCTTATGCATAGCAATAGCAGTATAGCGCCCTACGCCAAACCGCTGAAAATGCGTTGCTATCATAATCTGGACGAGTGGGACAATTTTGATCATTTTAATTGGAGTGTTATTTTGTCAATTATTTTAAAAAAATAAATTGATTTTTTTGGCAAGAAATTATTCTCATCGAAAATTATCGGCTCCAAAAAATATGGCTACTGTAAATATAATATATAAAGTATTAATCAAAGAGATAAATAAATTATTCGAGCTCAATTTAAAACCTGTTGACTTGAATTATATCTAATACAAAAAATAGAATTAAATAATGAAAATATAATTACAGAATGGTATACAAGAATTAATGTTATACTTGTACTCTCGACGGATAGGTGTACTCAAAAGGCTTGCATCACCAGTTCTCACCCACCATAGCCATTTTAATATTAACGAAAGATTTCGTTCCACAATGTTTGTCGAATTGATTACTTGTTGCCAAGCAACCTTACTAAAGGCCTGTTTGGCGTTCTAGTTCTAGTTGGAAAAGTGATTTTGGAACAGTGATTTTGGAAAAGTGCTGTGTGAAAAGTACTTCTGGAAAAGTGCGGTGGGAAACGAGAAGTTGTTTTATGGTGTTTGGTAATAATTGCGGTTAAAACTATGGTTAGAATGTAAAATGACCATAAAGGGCATAAAACCCATTTTTAAAAAATTAATAAAAATAGGAAAAGTGGATTTAGAATTACTTATCTTGAGATGGAGATTGTATTGTGATAATTTTTAATTTATTTTATTCTATTATATAAAATAAAAAAATAAAATTAAAATGAAAAAAAATAAAAAAGGAATAAAGTTGAAATGCAGCTGCACTGGAGCAATTTGCTCCAGCCCGTGCAGCAGCCTTTTGTGCCTCACAATCAAGGCATTGGAACTGGGCTTCTTGAGAAGCCCAGTGAACATTGGTGTTAGAAGCCCAGTGAACATTGGTGTTACTAAACACCAATTGCTCCGTTTAAGATTGGGGAAACACTTCTTCCAACCCAACTTCGAATGCCAAAGGGGCACTAAGTGAATGACCCTCTCCAACCCCCTTCCAAAGGAACTGTCTAGTTATTTTTTCAATGGAACGAGCGACCAGAGCAGGGATTTTGAAAATAGAGTAGTAGTAGTCCTTGAATCCTTCTGTGTTTTTCCGCATCGGCGTCTTTGTCGTGTCAAATACTCAAATCTTACCATCTTTTTACTAATCTTGTATACCATCTTTGACTTGGTCACTTCACGCATTGGTCGCTTTTTGAAGAAAGACTAGAAATTATTTGCCCTCTTGTGAAACGTGGCAAAAAAAAAAAAACAATTTTGAGATTTTAATATTTTAGCAAATGTAATTTTTACTATCATGTTAGAATTTTAAGAACGCTTTTACCTTTTGATAGGCCAATTTAGTATACTCATGATTAATAATGACAGTCAATATTCTTTTTAAATTAAGAAATAAAAAGAATTTTTCAAAAAAAAAAAATCTATATCAATATCCTCCATAAAAATTGGAATTTAATGTTAAACAGTTACTAAAGAGGGATAAATATTTTTCTTAATGGGTCTATAATTTCTAATTTCCCCAATTTTCCAACAAGCACCTTCATTTTTGCCTAGTTTCATAACCTCTATAAGCAACAAGCATTTAACACATCATGTCAAAATCACATTTAATAGTTATAGTTATTAGTGAGAGTTCATAAAAAATAGTCATCCACTTCTAACATCACTCAATCCTACAATTATTATCAAATTATCAAACTTTAATTCACTTTTATAACATCAATTATGTTCTCCGTATTTTATTAAATAGTATTCCCTCCGGTCCAAAATGTATGGCGTTTTAGCATTTGTTTTTACTGTTTCGGTATGTATCTTAAAGTGGTCGGCAGACTCACTATTTAAGATAATTTTACCCCTAATTTTTTCTCGGAAGTACGTTAAGGATTAACGTACGTTCGAAAAAAAGTACGGATTTTTTTGGGGTCAAATAGTGAATCATCTGGCTTCCTCAATATGCGTTCCCTACTGAATATTGGGATGCGAGGAAGTCATACATTTCGGATCAGAGGGAGTATCATTTTAAGTGTTGACACATTTGTTAGGACAATGATTGGTTCAGAAAAATTAAATTTTTTTTTACTCTTTTATTTTTTACATTATTCATTATTTTACGAGAAGTTAGCACACTCTTACAATTTATATTAAAAGTAGAATGATAAACTCCTTCTAAATTTATATTTCAACACCTACTCTTATTTGATAAGTCTAAAAATGCTTCAATGGTTGCACGATCACTTATTATTACGTTTTAAGTAGTTGGTCACGTTAGCCGGTTTTTAATACTCTTTTCTAAATTATTATAACAAAACATGGTTGAACTAAGTTACACGTGTAACAAGTTTGAACCGGAAAACACAGGCAATGATTGGACGTAAATCCACCACGTCAGCTAAACTGGACTCAATGTCTTCCGTCACATGCCACCTGATCAACCATTATTTTTACTACTTAATCACCAAATTTACTTCTATTTTACATATACTAATATTCTTAAATCTTTCACAATAAATTTATTAAATCAAATAAAACTAACAGCAACAGATAACACCGTCCTGTAGTGTTCCAGTAATCCATGTTACATGATTGGACCTAACCAACGACGCAATCTCCACCGTTAAATTCATGGATCAACTTGAAAAAGAAAAACTTTAAAAAAGTGGAGTCCTATAAATAAAGATGCAGCTGAAGAGAGTTTTTGGGTTGTCATTCAAAGATTTCATTTCACACAGCAGAGAGAGAAACTTTGTGGATAGGAAGGTCATGGTGTTGTCATTATGGAGATGAGTGAGAGAAAATTTTAGGGTTTCTCTCTTCTTCATCACTTCTACTAATATTGTTACATCCACCGATTGTTTTTTCACTCCGATTATTTTAGGAAAACGGCGAAAAGTTTCGGTCTTTTGGATTTTTTGGTTTATTTAAAAAAAAAGTTAAATTCTGATGACATGTTTCTTGTTTGTGAACGTTTGATTGGTGTGTGGTGTGATTGGTAGTGGAGGTGATGGATAATTTGTGACAGTTTGATCGGTTAAGATCAGGGGAGAAGTCCCGATTTTGATGTCAAGGTGGTGACTTTGGAGTTTGGATTTTAAATTTTTTCTTTGTTCGGTTTACTTATCGAAATCTAAGTAGCAAAGGTAAACGTTTGGGACTTGGTCATGGAAAAGTTTTGGACTTTTGCTTCTTCTGAGTAGCTTTGAAGCTTGTTAAGTTGATCTTGTTTTTTTAGAGTTCAGTTTGAAGGTTATGGGTTTCTAGTTTTGGTGATCTTGAGTGGAGTAAACACAGTAGAGTTCTGTTCTGTGTTCTTTAAAGAATGACCCACTAAATTGGTGATTATGTATTTTGAAGGAAGCAAACCTAGTCCTTTCAGCTCAATTTTTAAGAATTTTTGCCCGAGAAATTAATGATTTTTTTTGGATTAAATTCATATCTTGATTGTGTTTGTTTGGTTTCCATTAAATGAATGATTGATCACTTACTAATCTTAGTGGTTACTGCCAAAGGCAAGGAGTAAGGAAGTAACCACTTTGCAACTGCATTTCATTTTAAGGGGAAGGGAGGGAGGAGAGATATGGCTGTTTCATTCACTCGTTTTTCCTGGTGGTTATTGGGTAGTAAAGAGAAAGATCCAGTCACTAATGGGTCGTCTTCTTTAAATTCATCTGCTGAGTGGGGTGTTGGTGGTTCTGGGTTGCGAGAGCCTGATTCTGTTAAGTTCCCTGCAAAAGGTTGGCCTTCGTCAGGGAAGGTTAGGAGGAAATGGCAGAGCAGGGAAGAGAGGAGGGTTGATACGCAGCACTGCGGCGATTTGGTTATGGTGGCATCTGATGGTGGGGTTTGCTTGTCTGGGTCAGAATCTGATGGTCCAGATTGGTCAATTGGGTGGGTGGAAGCTCATGGACCTGAATTTGGAACCGATGACGAGACTGATGATGGTTTTGCTGTGTTGGTTCCTTGTTACAAGCCTGGTTGCAAGAAATTGGTTGAAGGGTCAAGCAATCAGCTGTTGAGTGCTATAAAGAGTTTGCCAAATGAGTTCTCTTCTGGTAAGATATTACTATTTGTTTGTTTGTTCTTGGCAGATGTTATTCAATTGTTTTCCTTGGTTTTGCGTTTGTGTGGATTTGATTGAGTTTGAAGTGTAACCATAGGCATTGGCTTGTTCATGAAACTCTTGAATTGTTTAAATTTTTTTACCTTTCTTCTGTTCTTTGAGGTGGTTGATTGGTCATTGTTCAGGGTAGATGCAATCATTTCTTTATTTGTGGCTGTGTGTGTTATTATTCAACAATATTTGCTATTATACGGTCTTGTCAGAAAGTTCTTCAAAAGTTTTTCTAACCACATTTTAGCCACATTTGTTTTATTGCTATTTTAGGCCTTTTGTTTTCAGCAGCGATATGTGAATACAGGATATGTAAGAATAAGCTGTAAAATGTATTCGCTTTTAACAAATGGTTGATACTCTGTCCTAGGACCTTAAAAACAGTTGGAAAGTTGGTGTTCGATCAGTACGATGAACAATGATGATTAAAGCTTTTATTGAGTTGATTATCAGCCGTTGATTAGGCGAACTTGCAATCCATTTCCAAGCCTTTATAGACCTGTCCTTCCAGATTTAAATGATGCATACCTTTGCATGTTCTGAACTTCAATCCTGGAAAGATCACAACACATGCGAACATGTGCAAGGAGCCTAAGCTAGATCATTGGCCTGCTTGTGCACATGGAATAGATCTGTTTTGAACTACTGAATAACCTGTTGGTGACAATAATGAAGCGAATGGCTTGAAAACCTTATGTGCCTGTTCATTTTCTCGATTAATTCCTAGAGTAGTGTCCATGTGAATCATGTGAGTCGCATAGTACCTTGTATCATGTAGTCCACTGTCATATTTATTCTTCAGACACTTCCTGTTCTTCATATATCTGATTTTGGTGGGTACTTGCCTGTGTGAACTTGTTGAATTACGGGCTTGAATAGTTTTGGTTTTGGTATTAGTATTGGTTGAAGAAAAAGCTTTGCACCATTTTAAATGGCCTAAATTTCTTTGATATGCAGAGGGGAAGAACTGTATGGAGTGGCTTTCTTCTCTACAGAATTTCTGAAGCCTCGGGTTTCTTGCAGTAAGCGATAATTCTTCATCATGGCGATGCATTATAGGCACTCGCTCCACCACAGTCGAGTTTAGCTGTCAAAGAACTGGAAAATAAAATTGAAAGAGAGATTTTCGTCACATCCTGACTTGAAATGCAAACGGATTTAAACATCGACGTGATGAGCGTGTCTATAGAGCTGAGTGAGAATAAAACGGATGGTTTCCGGAGTGTGTTATCATAATTTGTTACTGATCTATTCATGATTAGCTGCTGATCAACTGGTTGATGGGAGGGGGGAGAGAGAATATTGCTACTTTTGTAAATAGTATTGTGAATTATGTGAAGAAAATTGTGTATGCTGCTTCTGCAATGGTACTTTTGTAAATAAATCTCACCCTCTTTAGTTAATGAAGAATCAATGGCTTAACCTCAAGCTTTCATGAAAGGTTAGCTGATAGGTTGCGTCCGAAGTGGTATGAGTCATGATAGTTCGGAAGCATCTAACAATTACTTATAAAATTTTAATAAAAATGTTGAAGTATGTTAAAATTCATAAATGATCATATTTACTGCTCTATCCGTCACACACAAAAATGACTTTTTAACATATTGTGACTGTCAT
The DNA here is from genome assembly GCA_963691705.1 of Viola odorata. NCBI lineage: Eukaryota > Viridiplantae > Streptophyta > Magnoliopsida > Malpighiales > Violaceae > Viola > Viola odorata. Next base: position 62,312,826 of record OY829540.1, read on the forward strand.
ATATAAAATGTCGCATTTGTATTTTTAATAGAAAATTGTAATTAATAGTACCTAATATTTTCTATTTATTGATTTATTTGAGACGTTAATTTAGTAATTAATATTTTTTTTAATTTTCGTAAAATATACTATATTAGAGAGTTATTTTAGTTGACCATAGAAAAACTATATATACGGTCTAATAAAAGTTTGACATGAGTTCCTAAATTTGAGCTAGTACTCAAAAGTGGCAATCATGATGGGATAGAGCAGAAAAGAAATACCATTGGACTTTCCGAGGAAAATTAAGCCAAAAACTTCTTTTTCAAGTAGTGAAAGTTATTTCCAAAATAAGAAAACGATAATCAAGATAAATCATTAGATTACAATTATAATATAATTATTAATTAAATTATTTTTATTAATTATCAACCAGTCTTTTTTAATTTTTCTCATAAAAATGGTTAATTTAAAATTATTTAGGGTTAATTTTGTCATTAATTACAAAAATTGATCTTAAAAATTAAAATACTACAACTAAATAAATAAAACTATATTTAAAAAAAACGACATTTAATAAAAAGTAATTTTAGACCAATCATTTTATTAAGAAATATATCTAGATTTAATACGATATTTATTACAATTTGGAGGTAGTAATATAATAAGCGCTTTATTTATTCCTATGGCTGAGAGTGTGGTAGCCATTATGTTGGTGATGTCATTCTCAACTAGTGCCAGGAAAAAGATAGGAGTATTAATCATGCTGTTTTATATGGTCCAAAATAATGTTCAGTTTGTGAAAAAAATAAAATAAAATAGTGGTCAGCGACGCTTATTGATTGTTATTTATATATATTTTTAATTAAGATTAATCTCGTTTAAATTCTATTAAAATTTTAATTAATAATGTCTCTTCCAACATAATTTTCTCCAGACTCCATCGGTAAATGACAGTCGGAATCTCATTCGTTGTTAATCACACAGTAGGAGCAGAAAGAAAATTCATGTCTTGGGCTCTGATTCTCACTCCAAGCAATTTTTTTGATGTAATGGGCCGGAATATCCGTTTTCCGTATAAAAGGCCCATGTCCATGGTGTTGTGGGCTGGACTATTCGTACTCTATGTACTCACCTCTTGGTTTGGCCTTTTGGGCAAAAATTGCTAAGTGCTAATAATTTAAAGGTATATTTGGAATTACTTTTTCTTCTACATATTCAATGATTAAAATTATTTCTCGCTAAACTCCGTTTAAATAGACATTTTTAAACATTAATTTTAATAACTCGAGAAATTTTTTGGGCGGTGCAAAAGATTGTGTGCCAACTAGCCAATCTTTTCTTTTCTTCACAGGGCCAACCAACTAATCTTAGCTACTTAGCAACTCTCTTTTCCAAACAATGAGTGAGGCAAATAAAAGAGAGAACAACATTTTTAAATCTCTCAATCCTTCAAATTTGATATTTTTCGTCTCTCGTATAAATTTAGTATAAAAATCAATAATTAAGATGTCAACTCAGTCCCTTAACTCTTTAATTTTGGTGTATAGTTCCTCTACCAATAGATTTTACAATGCCACTAATATAAGGGCTAGATTAATATAGACGATGAACAGTAGGGACTAAGTTTACGTTTTTTTATGCTAGAGGGATGACATGTACCAATTTAAAGAATGATCGATGAAAAATATATATTAGTCTTCTATTTTTAAAAGGAAGATTTCAACAGAGAGGTAGCGAAAAATGCTCCCCTCCATTAGTAGAGTCCTAACACACATGCAATACCCTTTGCTTGTCGCACGATCCATGTCCAAATTCTTTCTTTTCCATTACAAAGAAGAAGAAAAAAGAGAAAAAAATATATATTTTAATGTTATTGGCTTGCATGTCTTCTTTTTCTGTCCATTGTTAAAGGGAAAGGAAGAAGAAAGACAGAGAGGGTTTGCATGCTTCTAATTTGATATAGAAAAAAAGAAACAAAAATGTTGCAGAGAGCTGCAAGCAATGCTTATTCATGGTGGTGGGCAAGCCATATCAGAACAAAGCAATCAAAATGGCTGGAGCAAAACCTTCAAGGTAATCTTTATATCTCATAATTTATTGGAAATGGATTTGGATAAAATTATCTGACTTTTAGTCAGGTTTTGTTTGATTTGGTGGAAAGTTTATAAGATCCCATAATGAATTTGCCCAATAGTGATTTATAAGAGCGCATTCAGAGCCTTTTAGGAGACTCAAACTTGAGACTCAGCTCTTCGCATTTTGTAAAATTACCACTGAGTTGTAAGCTGATAGATGCCGGGGTGGAGTTATGTGCCTTGTGTATAAGTTATTCCAATCATGATACTTTAATGAAGTTTTATGATGCAGAATTGGCTTTGTTTGGATTTTCATGATTTGTTTTTGGGTTTTTTTCTTTTATATTTTTGTGGGTACAAATCACTTTCTTTCAATTTTATATTGAATGATGATGCAAAAAGCTGAAAACTGAAGTAAAATGTTGTTTGGAAACTGCTAACAGTACAAATTCTGCAGATATGGAGGAGAAGATGCAAGCCATGCTCAAACTTATCCAGGAGGATGGAGACTCCTTTGCCAAGAGAGCAGAAATGTACTACAAGAGGAGACCAGAGCTGATAAATTTTGTGGAAGAAACCTACCGAGCTTATCGAGCATTAGCTGATCGATACGATCACATATCGACGGAGCTGCAGAATGCCAATAACACCATTGCTTATGTGTTCCCAGAACAAGCCCAGTTTGCAATGGAAGATGATGAAGATGAAGCAGCACCTAATAAATTACCAAAGAAGCCGCAGGAAGCTGCGAAAGGAAATGTTCCGAAGGTACCGAAGCTTCCGAAGCTTCCGAAAGAAGTAAAAGGGTTCATCTCCTCGGCGACTAAGAAACTGCAGTCCAAGAAGGCGGGGAAAGGGGCAACTACTACTAGTGCTAAAGTTCTCAAATCTGGTTTTAGCAAACCTGAGGGCATTAAGGAGATCGACAAGCTTCAGAAACAAATCCTGGCTCTACAGACTGAGAAAGAGTTTGCGAAGAGTTCTTACGAGGGCAACCTATCGAAGTATTGGGAAATCGAGGAGCGAATAACGGGAATGCAGGAGAAGGTTTTTACTTTAGAAGATGAGTTTGGTGCAGGCCCGGTCATTGAAGATAATGATGCGCGGAATCTGATGGCATCAGCAGCGTTGAAGTCATGCGAGGAGGTATTGACTAAGTTGGAGGAGAAACAAGAGAGAAATGCAGAAAAAGCTGTAGTAGACCACGAAAGGATCACCCATGCGAGGGATAAGTTAGACTCCCTCAAGGATGAACTTTTACAAGGTCAAACTGATCAAGATAAACCACCAGCCAATGATGATCGCATTAAAGCAGGAGAGAAGAGGCAGAGTTTAGACCAAGAAGTGAGCAGCGATACGAAGGAGACACAGGAACTGGAGCTGTTACGTGACAAGGTTAAAGTACATTTTGATGTTGGAGCTGGTTCGTCTCTTACTGCATCGGAACTTGCAGAGAAGGTTGATGAGCTGGTGAACAAGGTGATTAGCTTAGAAACAGCAGTTTCATCGCAGTCAGCTGTTATGCAGAGATTAAGAACGGATACAGATGAGCTTCAAGCAGAAATTCGAACATTGGAGGATGATAAAGCAACATTGATAAGCAGCAAAAACGATTTCAGTGACAAGCTGAGGGAAATGGAGGAAAAGTTTCGCGGCCTTCAGGATCTGGACAGGAATGTTGAGCAGCAGAACACCAATCTTCAAACTCATTTTACTGAAGCACGCTGTAATCTCGATCACCTCTCTGAGAAACTGCATAATGTGACGCCAGATGACGAGCTCCTGGTCAAACTGCCAACAAAAGAGGCATCTAAAGTTAAAGTTGAATCGGAAAAGAAAGTCAAGGAACAAGAAATTTTAGCGAATTCCAATTCCAAACCTGAAAAAATGGAGGAAGTGGAGCAAGGTGAGTTGCATTCCAATCCTAAACCTGACAAAATGGAGGAAGTTAAGAAAGGTGAGCTCCTCAAGGTTTCAGATCCTCTGAAGGAACGGGAAACTCCTGCTGAAGCCAGCTTGGTGACAGAGTTGAACGGAGAAAACGAAAAACCAGAGAATTCTGATGATCCTGAAAAAGCTGTAGATGAAAAAGCAGAACAAGCAAGACAAGAACTTGATCTCCATGAGTCCGACAGAGATCTCACAGACAGTTTGAGTGAAACCCCGAAAAACAGTGAGCTTCAGAATGTGTCGGAAAAAGATCATGACCATAAATCGGAGGAAAAAATTGATAAACAAGTTTCAAGCAAGATATTGGCTGATCATCTCGATGACGAAGCAGAGGAAGAAGAACCAAATTGGAAGCAATTGTTCATGAATGGAATGGAAAACAGAGAAAAGGTTCTACTGTCAGAGTACACTACTGTTCTCCGCAACTTTAAGGATATGAAGAAGAGGCTTACTGAGTCCGATAACAAAACTGGGGATCAGTTGTTTGACACAACATTGAAGCTAAAAGAACTCAAGAATTCCAATGCAAAGAAGGACGAACAGATTCGATTCTTACACAATAAGCTGAGCATTCTCCGAGCAGGCATGGGAGATGATAAAGAATTTGAGAAATCAACCGTGGCAGGATCACCAAGGACAGAGAAAGACATGACAGAAGATATCCCGGGGATGTTAATGGACCAGCATGACAACATCTCGGAGATTGAACAAAGGTTCAGAGAAAACATTGATGAAGTTCTAGAAGAGAATCTGGATTTCTGGTTACGGTTCAGCACTACACTCCAGCAAATACAGAAATTTGGAACTGAAGTCGAAGACTTACAGTCAGAGTTGACGAAACTAGAGAAGAAAAAGAAGCACGAGGGAAGTAGTACAGCAAGATTTTCTCTGAAATCGGATGTGAAACCAATATACAGGCACCTTAGGGAGATACATACAGAACTAACACTCTGGATAGAGAAAAGCATGTCACTGAAAGATGAAGTGAAGAGTAGATTCTCCTCGTTGTGCTTGATCCAGGAAGAAATAACAGCTGCTCTGAAGGACAGTGCTGAAGATGATGACTTCAGGTTTACAAGCTATCAAGCAGCAAAATTTCGAGGTGAGATCTTGAACATGAAGCAAGAGAACAACAAGGTTGCAGATGAATTGCAGGCTGGGTTAGATCATGTCACGACGCTGCAACTTGAAATTGAACAAATTTTGGCAAAGTTGAATGAGGAATTCAAGCTTGCTGGATCAAAGCATCATCAAAATATCCAGCTGACGCACACAGAGAGCAGGTCTCGAGTTCCTCTGCACTCATTTATCTTTGGTAACAAACAGAAAAGGCAAAAGCCTTCCTTCTTCGCTTGCGTGCACCCGGTACTGCACAGGAAATACCATGAATTAAGATCAGGGACTAGTCTGTAGGTTATCTTTTCCCTTTGTGTTGGTTTATTGTCTCTATGTTTCTGCATCAATTCTTTCTTGTTCAAGCATTGTATTTACTTTCTTTTTCTTAAAATCAAAATCCAAAGCGGCTGGTTCTTCTTCTCTTTGAGTTTGTAAATGCTTTTAGTTCTCTATTCAATTCAAGACAGAACATTTCAACATTTTCAAATACTTTCTTGATATCATTTATCGCACCCTCAGGAATAATGAGTAAGTCACCTGCGTATAGAATAATTACTTACTGAAAACACTTTAACTTTTAGACCATTAAGTTTAATGATAGTTATGGCTCAGATCTAAAAAAAGTATGGCATCTCTGTTTTCACCAGTACTGACAAGATCTAATTAGAGGGATCAAAGCATACAGCAATGTTGAAGAAACATTATGCACATTTTTTAATTGAAAATAATTGCTTGTAATAGCCTTACATTAACCATAGGCATCCAGAAAGCCAGCCCAAAAACAAAATCATTTTTCAGCTACCCTACAAGCTTCAATATGAGAGAAAAAAAAGCATCTATATACAACATAATATCGCTCCGTGTATTCGAAAGCCTCATTGTCAGTATTCATGGATGAGTTAGGATCGTGGCTATGAGCCTATGGCACAGCGCTGAAACTATCAGAAGGTACCGTGTGTTTTTCTTGTTTCTCATCTAGCATTTTGTTTAGACTGGTATCCCGTTTTTTGTCTTGCCTCTTTGAAGCTGTCGAGTAAAATTTCCACTTAATTCTTTTTTTAATCATTTCCCCCTTGTCTCAGCGAGTCTAGTTGGTATGGATTTCTTATAAATAAGTTTCTCCACCTATTTTTGATTCCTGAAGTTCCATTCAACCTGAACTGAATTGTCTGCTAAAGTTGGATTTCCTGAATATGTTAAGAGTTTTTTTTTTTTTTTTTTTTTTGTGAAGGGAAATATGCGAGTGCTTGTTAAATTGCCCTTTGGATACACTGATTTGCTGCCTGCCTTTTCTTTTTACCTCAGTTTCATAAATTTCTTAAACATTTTGTATCAATTGTTTCCTGAGAATTGGAGGAATAGTTTTGTTTGTTAGACTGGCGAAAGAATGTGTAGATGCATCTAGGAGTATGTAATGTTACTTAAGGTTCAGATAAGAATTTAATATTTGTGTGAAGCCTCTTCCTATTTCACGAGGAACTCGTTCATCCAGTTTCAGATGTGTTATGGTGTAAATTTATGAAATTCAATGTCTGTTTTCCGGTAATTATACCTCACTGTCTTTCTTTTTAACTTTGCTTACATATTTCTGCTGATTGTAGACATTGAAAGAATTCATTTCTGTTGGTGAGGCAGATGCACAATCTGTGACAAACCTGTATGCTGTGGTGGTAATATACTAACTGTTCCCTTGATGATGTTTTTGTAGATTGGTGGACAGTTACTCTGCGGTAGTTGATTTGGTTTCCAGCTTTTGTGATTCGTTTGGCTCAAATTTTTTCAGCACCAGAGCGGATGCCCGAAGCCAAAAACCGAAGTTGAAACGCAGAGTTTTACTGTACAATGGGACCGTGTACAAAGCTCTAACCCCTCCCCTAACTGTAGAGTTTCTATTCTTTTCTTGTAACATAGGAAAGCTTTTTTGCCCCTCAATTTTTTTTATCTTTTGCCACTAATCGAGACTAGCTTAACCCGCACCAAAATTTGTTGTATATTTATGTTTCCTTAGGAAAAAAACAAGTGTTTGAAGTTGGTTAGCAGTTAGTTTTATAGCACAATGTTTGAGTCAATGTTTGAGTTTTGTGTTCTGTATTTTTATCTATGAAAATTATAATCACAACATGGAAAATAATATAATAATGTATATATATAAAACAACTTTAATTGCCGGTTCTTTCTTAAGTATCCATACCAAAATAATAATCCAATCTCAGAAAATTCAGAAAACTAGGAACAAAACTGCATCTACGTTTTTTAAGAAATAAACTTATCCCCCTAATCCAATCTCAGAAAATTCAGAAAACTAGGAACAAAACTGCATCTACGTTTTTTAAGAAATAAACTTATCCCCCTAATCCATGAATCTCCTCCAGAAGCGATGCCGCTTCCATGCCATTTCAGCCATTTGATCAATGGGCACGTTCTTGGTCTCCGGCAGCAGGAAGTATGTGAACAAGCCCATGACCACAATGCAAGCACCAAAGAAGAAGAAAATGGAAGCTCCCATCTGACACATCATTGACAAGAAGAACTGACCAATAATGGCAGTACAGGCCATGTTCGTAGCAACTGCAAATGAGAACCCAACCGTCCTTGTCTCCAGCGGAAATGTCTCACTTGGTATCAACCACCCAATTGGACCCCATGAACATGCAAAAGCGCTCACATAAAAACATACCAACGCAACAACCAGGCTTCCTAAAACCTTTGACAGCTCCCCCGTTGGTCCCAACTTACCTAGGAAAATCCCTCCAATTGCACCCTGCATCATCAAATCTCAATTCATCAAGAAAAAACCAACAATTATTCCAATGGCAAAAGCGATTTGAATCTGTGGTGGGAAAAAGTATAATTCATTCGCAAACAGACCCTAATCATGTTGGGAGAATAACCCTTTTGGTTCTGATAACATATCGAGGAATTAATTAATTGACGTACATAGAAGTTAATTTATCTTATTGCAAATTCTACTTATAAGTTAAGGTCTATGACCAACTAATTAAAAGAGAGAAAGAAATGAAGTATAAGGTTATTACCTGGGTAGCCAACATGATGAAACAGGATCCTATAAGCAGCCCCCTCCTCCCAAACTTGTCCACAGCGTAGATAGCCAGAAATGTGCTCAACATATTGACAATACCGGTGACAACAGCAGAAATAAGTGAAGCATTGGGGAGGAGATGCCAAATATCACAGCTATGATGACCCAGATTTTGGCTAACCAGGAGCTTTTGCAGAAAACTGTTGAGCAGCAAGGATCTCAGATCCAGAAGCTGATTGAAGACCAAAAGCATTCAAATGCTATACAACAGCAACTCTTGGAAAAATTCATGCAAAACACCTTCCCACCCAACCCATGATTGCCCCGGGTATTTCCTTTCCTTGTTATTTCTTTTATTTTATTTAACGTTGAGTCATTTTCTTTCTCGCACTTCGAGGACAAAGTGTCATCAAGTGTGGGGGAGTATTTTTGTTATTTGATGTGTTTTGAATGTTGTCTGTTTATAGAGTATGTTTTTCAAATTATTACCTTCAAGTCGTGTCAGTTTGTCTTGAGCATGCCGTATTTTGATTTTTTTGCATGTTTGTAGATTAATTTAGTGTGTCTGAACAAAGATCATGACGATCAGTTTCAGAGTATGCACTTCATCACTTAGGAAGCAAAAGATGTTTGAGTTCATAAATCCATGTTTTATTATTACCAAGGTATAATCTTTCCAATACTTGTGAAACTCACTTAATCTACATAGGGTCATGATACTTGAGCTTTATGATTAAATCTTAAGAGAGGAAACATGCAGAACTGGCATTCTTTACCCTGTTGCCTTCGACACATTGACTATCTCTATAGGCCTACCCCTGAAATCATTTTTAGAAGTTTAGCAGCTACAAAAAAAAAAAAAATTTAATATTATGTTGCTGCTTTGGTATTCATGCCTCATATAAGCAAGAATATCCAAGGAACTACAATCAGCTCTAAAAAGGGAAAATTTGAATGTCTTGATACCCAGGCCTAATTTAAGTGAGGGTAATCAAGAAACTTCAGCTGATCAAAGTTAAGAAGAGAAATTAGGAGATGCCTAAGGGGTAGGCTGAAAATCTTTCCAGTCAATGTGAAGGGGGTGGTAGAAGGAAATGGGAATTGTTCTGTGTGTTTTCAATTGCAGGGTTTGATCGCTAAGCACTCGATTATGAGACTATATCAGATCAGGTGAGTTTCGAGTCTTGGTTAAGCCTTGGTAATATTGGATGGATCTATGAGCTTGAGTATCTGTGGATCTTATGTGATGAACTGGGTGCTCTGAAGTCGATACTGATTGATCTTTGTTTATATGTGTTTTGTTTTGTTGAGTCTTGTGTTAGGTTAGAAATGCTTAGGGGCAAGCATAAGATAGTGCGGGGGATTTGATAGAACGCTAAAATGTCATCTTTTCATCATCCTTTTACTTCCGTTTTGGGATGATGATACTGCTAATTGTTGGTTCTTCCTTCCTTTTCTACAGAGATATTGCTGAGAAGCAGAAATTACCAAAAGGAGCCAAAAGAGCCTCTATCAGAGTTGTTTTGCTGATCGAAAAAAGATATGATCCCAGACCTGGGATAAGACTGGAAGTTGGAGCATTGACCAGAGTCAACCGACTTAATGAGCTGCCTGGGCCGCGAGAATTATCCATGGGCCGCGAGCTTAAGCCCTGGAATTGAGCTGCCGTCTTCCAGAAGGAAAGAAGTACAATTATGCTAGAACTCCTTAATCGATTAGCATAATCGATTCCCTCTTTTTGTATTTAAATGAACAATCCCGTAGATTAGATTTCTATCTCTTCTCTTCGTCTTTTGAATTTTGAACCAGAGATAGGTTTTGTTATTTAAAGTCGCCGTTGAGTAGAAGAGAGGTATCTCGACTCGCTTGGATTTTTTCTACCATTGTTGCAGCTTAAACTATTCTCTTATTTTCAATATAATTCGGATTCAGTTTATGTTCGTCTCTTTATTATTATTATTGTTATGTCTATTATAGGCTAAACGCCTTCTTCTTAGTAAGGATTCAAAGCCATAATTCTTAGGTTGTGAGATCAAATCACTCTTCACACACTCTATACTTGTATTCTTATCCTTCTTGTTTGCATGACAATTTGCCCCTGTTCTTAGTAAAGTCTGATCAGCTTCGCATAAGGTTTGGACGATTACAGTCTTTTCTGGCGGCTTTGGAGTCTACATTGCCCAGAGAAATACGAAGGCAACTAGCTGGTGACAGCTAGAAGAAGGATCAGATCTGGTTTATAGGATAGACACGATTCTCTATCCCAGGCCGAGGATTAGGTCTTTCCCTGCGTCTATCAATTGCCCTGATTAAATCCTATAGAGTGTCTCTTAGGATTATTAGGATGATTAGGGACTTCCAATAGAGTGTCTCTTTGGAAGTCTTGTGTAGGAGGAAAGTAGGAGATCTAGGTGACCAATACCTGGTCTCTATAGCCTTCCTATAAGTCTAGTGTTTAATACTTTTGCATCTATGATCAATCTATTCGAATCATGAGCTATAAGAAGTTCTTACTGGGAAGCCATTATCAATTGGTTAAAATCATCCACTACGTTTTCTGTTTTGATTATTTTTGTCAATCTAAATTGTTTGCAACCAACCAACAACTCATATTGGTATTTACCACCCCTTTTAATTTAATACAAAGAATTGATTTTAATCCACCGAATCTCTGAGGAACGATCCTTTTACCACTTGCTGCAATTAAATTATATACGTGCATGGTAAATTATAACTTGATTTATTTTGACGGTCTCGGCACCCATCAGTAGTACAGCAAGATTTTCTCTGAAATCGGATGTGAAACCAATATACAGGCACCTTAGGGAGATATACAGAACTAATACTCTGGATAGAGAAAAGCATGTCACTGAAAGATGAAGTGAAGAGTAGATTCTCCTCGTTGTGCGCGATCCAGGAAGAAATAACAGCTGCTCTGAAGGACAGTGCTGAAGATGATGACTTCAGGTTTACAAGCTATCAAGCAGCAAAATTTCGAGGTGAGATCTTGAACATGAAGCAAGAGAACAACAAGGTTGCAGATGAATTGCAGACTGGGTTAGATCATGTCACGACGCTGCAACTTGAAATTGAACAAATTTTGGCAAAGTTGAATGAGGAATTCAAGCTTGCTGGATCAAAGCATCATCAAAATATCCAGCTGACGCACACAGAGAGCAGGTCTCGAGTTCCTCTGCACTCATTTATCTTTGGTAACAAACAGAAAAGGCAAAAGCCTTCCTTCTTCGCTTGCGTGCACCCGGTACTGCACAGGAAATACCATGAATTAAGATCAGGGACTAGTCTGTAGGTTATCTTTTCCCTTTGTGTTGGTTTATTGTCTCTATGTTTCTGCATCAATTCTTTCTTGTTCAAGCATTGTATTTACTTTCTTTTTCTTAAAATCAAAATCCAAAGCGGCTGGTTCTTCTTCTCTTTGAGTTTGTAAATGCTTTTAGTTCTCTATTCAATTCAAGACAGAACATTTCAACATTTTCAAATACTTTCTTGATATCATTTATCGCACCCTCAGGAATAATGAGTAAGTCACCTGCGTATAGAATAATTACTTGCTGAAAACACTTTAACTTTTAGACCATTAAGTTTAATGATAGTTATGGCTCAGATCTAAAAAAAGTATGGCATCTCTGTTTTCACCAGTACTGACAAGATCTAATTAGAGGGATCAAAGCATACAGCAATGTTGAAGAAACATTATGCACATTTTTTAATTGAAAATAATTGCTTGTAATAGCCTTACATTAACCATAGGCATCCAGAAAGCCAGCCCAAAAACAAAATCATTTTTCAGCTACCCTACAAGCTTCAATATGAGAGAAAAAAAAGCATCTATATACAACATAATATCGCTCCGTGTATTCGAAAGCCTCATTGTCAGTATTCATGGATGAGTTAGGATCGTGGCTATGAGCCTATGGCACAGCGCTGAAAGACACCTCTGATACTACCTTGGCTCCCCTTCCCTGGGCAAGGTACAGGCCAATGTGATGCATCAACTCCTGAGACAGAAAACATAAATGTAGAGAATAGAAAGCTTTTACATATTTCACCAAAATACACAGGCCTCAAAAATCAACTCTAACATAATAAGTCAAGAGTGAGAACTCATCATATTATTAAACCTAAAAAATAACGAATGAAGTCATTTTATTTTTTTGAAAAAGACAAAACTGCACAAGTTAAATTAGAAAAACAGAAGGAAATCCACAGACTGGAATGAGAATGATGATGATTCATGGGAGCAGCCATCAAAGAGAAATAGCAAGACCGAGATTCTTAACTACAAATACACTTGCCATTGTATGACTACATAGACCATTTTTGCATATTTGACATAGCCCGGCATTGTATTTGTCTCATAGAAAGGGGTTAACAACAGTATAACTGCATGTGTTTAACTGAATGAAAGAGTGGGCACAAGGCAGACCGATGATATATGATATGAATTACCTGCGGATGTGCTATAGCACCTTTTATCGATTTGGCCACATGAATGGGAAGATCAAACGTTGCACAACCACGAGAATACACAACAACATCCTCCAGAGGAGCAAGAAGACCGCGATTTCTAGCAGATAATGCTGAAGCAACAAAATCCAGCACGCACACGTCCGTGCATATCCCAACCACAAGCACCTTCAAAATAGAAGATCACACGTTGTGTTAAGAGTAAAAGTAATCAGCCCTGCTCTATAAACAACTAATAGAGCATCAAATGTACAGCCTTGCTCCGAAGAAGACACAATACTTACAACTTCGATCTGATTATTTTTTATCCAATCTACAAACATATTGGAACCATCTGTCTCAATAGACCCAACAAACCCATTAATGCAATCCTTGCACCTAAGCGTCGCGTTAGATTCGTTCTCCAAAAACTGCAATGCTGCATATTATAATAATAGAAAAACCATCACTCCACTGACAATTGACAACACATCCAAGGAAAGTAATGGAAAAGTACCAGGAACAAGCTTTGCTTCATCAGTTCCTGCTATACAATGAGGAGGGTAAGGAGGTTCAGGAATATCAGGGTGATGGGTATCAAGGAAAGCAAAAATAGGCCATTTCCTGTCAGTGAATCCCCTGGCAAGCCTCACTGCCTCATCTACCATATCAGATATTTGCTTGTCATGCTGTTGTGGCGCCTGTAAACGCAAGAGCACCAACAGCAAAAATAGAGAAACACAAGTTAAATCTATGAAAACAACATAGACAGCATCCGAGACATGAAAACTACAAAAAGGGTATCTAAAAGAATAACACTTTAACAAGAAGTGGGTATTGGAATTACCAAATTGCCAGCGCCGACGGAGCAAAAGCCATTGACAATATCAACAAGAACAAGTCCAGTCTTCTTAACATCTCCGGTTAGAAGCAGAAGATCTTGTTTCACCGGAAGCTCGTTCTTCAACAGATCAACGGTAGGGGAGGCCATGTTCTTTGATTTCCTAATAAATCCTCTAATAAACGTGAAAAGGGATGGATATGTATGATCTTGAATTGAATGGTATATTAGAGAAACGGAGGAAAAAGTAAGCGCATTGGTCAACAAAGAAAAACAAAATTGTCTTATTGGCTGGTTTAAGCTGTTCCTTTCTCCTTACCTTTCCACACGCAGAGAGGTGGTGCGGTCAAATCTCAAGCAAAAGGAAACGGAAGAGAACAGAAGATTAGATGAGTGAGCAGCGACTTTAGAGGCCAAGGGAGGATGACGTGAAATGAGAAGAAAGTGGATTTGAGTGCAACTTTTATTGTCAAATCTAGCCCGTGCTTCTTTACCAATTTGTATATTCTATTTTATCCTATTCTCCTTTTTTCTTCTTTTCCTACGAGAAGGTGGTAGTATAGTCAACCAATAACAGTACCAGTACCAATATCAATAAAAAATTTAATTTAATTGAAGAAAAAAAACGGAAAGAGGGTTTTATTTGTTAAAGAGATTGCCATGGCTTGTTAGGAAATTTGTGTTAGGAAGTAATCGAAATTGATTAGCGATAGGATTGTTTGGAAGTGAATTTTTTACAATTTTTCCCTCAAGTTTTCTTTAGATTCAAAGAAAAAGAAAGGCTAATGTAAGAGAAGTGCTAAAATGATTGGTCGGCCAATTAATATGGATAATTATTTATGTTTAAATTTTAATTTTTTCTTTAGTTGTCCATAGCAGATTTGTACCTTCGATTGTAAAAAACGAAAGACGGGAAAGAGATTCCTTTAGTGGTCTTGCGTCTTTTGGTACATAAGACCATCTGGCCTGCCTCATGAGTCATGACAAAATATATAAAGTGCAGGATGAATAGAATAACTAGTAATTAACTAATTACATTACTGAATCCACATCATGGCTTCCATCTTTGCCTACAACTGACGAGTTATACTAAGATCCTACCAGTGGACCTTACTCTTTACTTCCTCAACATTGTCATGAGATCACTACAACCTTTCCCGAGCCCCTCCTTTTCACTACTGTGCTTCAGGAATGCGTCACAAGTTCATGAATCGATATTTGCTCAAGAAATAGAAGGATAGAAGGGCACCGACTCGTATCCTTTCATTTGCCCTTGTTAGGGTCTTGCGGGATCTGTAGGCCCATAAGACCAAGCAAATTAGAAGCAGGGCCAGGTTGTCCTTGTTGGGAAGAAAATGAATCAAGGAGGCTCTTCACCAGGTTTACATCAACATCCACAGGAGTGAACTCTTCATCCATCTCTTGCACGGCATTTGATGTTCCCTACATAAGCGTAAAATTAAGCATCACGATTCTATTACTCAAAAGAAACTCATTAACAACGCATTCTAACAAGAGAGAATATTTATATAGCCAACAACAATATTAGCATGTGTCCACGTTTTTTCTTTTACACTAAGAATCGTGCATCTTAATAACACATCGGTAAAAGGCAGAGCTTGTATACTATGACTCCAAACTTTCGATAGATTCCTAATCAGACTGCATGAACTTCAGCATGACACCTCCACAAGCAAAAGGCATGAAAATTACCTCATTATTCTTGGACGATTGATCATCAGCACGGACAAAACTTCTGTTAAGGGTGGTGCTCTTCAGTTCCTTGCTCAAAGCATCAGAATAGGAATGCATGAAAGTATCCACTCCACCCTCATTATCCTCGTAAGCTTCCATAATGTCACTCCCATCTTCAGAATCATCTGCAGACATTGTGTTCCAATTATGTGAACCATAATGGAAATATAGGAAACAGAAGCGCACATATACAAAGACCAAATAAAAAAGCAAGAGGGCAAGTGAGTAGGACATATAATAGACAACTTGCCACCACTAGACTCCTAATCGTAGAGCTTTTTCTCCAATAATCCTCAAAACAATTTCTATATGAAATCCTAGCATCAAGACTTGTATATGCATATAAATGAAACACAGACAACAAAGTTCCTAAGCTCTAAGCAGAATGCAGTTGATGGAAAACATTCTGTCACGAAAACAAAACGTTCAATGGCAAAAAACAAATAACCTACCAAAATCCATGTCAGATGAGGATCCTTCTTCGATATCATCAGCATTGTCTTCAAGGCCATGACTCTTCATTACTGATTCCATGTCTTTCATAAACCGGTCTGGGTCAAGGTCCACTTCTTTCAGGTTCCTTCAAAAATAAATAACAGAACACATTAGATGTCAAGCTCAGGTGCTTCCATGCTTGCACAAATACAGCAAAGCAAAGTCCTCTCAGACATAAGAGTTGATAACTCAAAATCAATTTGAGACTATACGGCCATAATTCGAATTTTCACATAAAGCAAAATTTGGCTACAAGAGGAAGGAACTCCCCCCCACAACCAGAGCTAGATGCAAAGACCTCCCTAGGCAAGAGTAGCTTAACTTGGCAGGGTCTTGAACAATGTATAAATCAAGAAAATAAATCCCCCGGTAAGTAAACTGAACAAGCACCAGTAGCATTAGACTCCTTCATAAGGAAGGGCAAGAAGAATCACAAACTTGGCTGAAAAGTTTTCAATGAAAATGTTTGCAATAAATAACTACCAGGTCCACATTATCAATCTTCATACTAGTTTTGACAGTCCAGCAAGGATTCAAGAAACGCAATAGGAAAGCGTATTTTGTCTCACAGAATGTTTACTGGTAAAGGTTCAGCCCTCCTGGCGTTTGGGATATAAAGGGGAGAATACTTCAAGAAAGAATTGTCATATTTTACAATGAATATCAAATTAAGGAGCAATTTCAATCCTGTAGGTTTATACACAAACCTGTTTTCTGGAACCTCAGCTCCCTTGTAGCTTGATACCTTGTGCACAAATGATTGCATGGCTTTTGCCATAGCACCAAGATCAAAATCATCAGTGCTTGAAGAACCAGCATCCTGTGACTCTTTTGATTTTTGTTTTGTTTTTTGTTTCTCATTATATTCATCTATCTCCTTTTGTCTCTCTTGAAGAACCGTATTCAACTCGTCTTCACCACCATATAGCCAGGAATCATCATCTGAAGGAGGAACCTCCTGGCCTCTAAAATTATCAGCTGAATGTGGTAAAGCAAGAATTTCATCAATCCTTCTTACCGGAGCACTCATCATTTCACTGCAATAACAACACCATGCCAACATCACTATAGCTAACAATATAGACCAGGTAATACTTCTACTTTCTGTTTATTCATTCAATATAGCGCCGAGGATCATTAAAACAAGTAATGAAATGTGCAATAAGAAGGCATAACTGCTTAATCTTAAAATCACTAGCAAATGACCAAAAAAATAAACCAAATAAACAACATACCTGGTCCTCTCAAACAAACTACTCTTCTTATAATACTCCTCTGATTTTTCCAGCAACCTCTTATACTCCATTGAACCGGGCAACAAACCTTCAAAGTACCCAGCTTTCTCCAAACTCTCTTTATACTTAATCCATGTACTTCCTTTCCCTTCCTCCCCTTCCTTCTTCCTCTGCCAATACATCATCTCAAACCCACATGCAATCTTCACCCCCAACTCTGCCTCCAAGTACCCCTTCGCATCATCTCCTCTGCTAACCATTGGATACCCTTTTGGCGCTTGAAACTTTTGCTGCAATAACTGTGCATACATTGCCCGGGACATCCTCACCACCACAGTAACCATTTGCTCATCCCTATCCACCTCTTTACTCAAAAACCTCTCCATTTTAGCAGCATACTTCATTGTATCTATATCTCTATCATAAAACCCCTCGACCGCCAACGAAATCAAGCAAGGCTCGTGCTTCAGCACTTGGGCCACCGACACAGGAACCCTAACCCTAGCTTGATGAACGTTCAATCTCGCCCTGTCTGGGTAAGCCGAAATCCGCTTCTTAACCACGGTTTGGACGGCATCAGAGGCCAAGGAATCGGACTCGGGCCGAGTGATTAGAAACTTCAAAGAGTCCATAAGGGTGGGGTTGGGGAGGAGACGTTTGGGGATGATGTGGAGGAGGCCCCGGCGGAGGAAGACGCGGTGGTCAGAAGAGGAGGGGGTGAGCCAGGAGGGTAGGTGGTCGGCGGCTTCAATGAGGAGGAACTGGCCGTCGGAATCGGAGACGGAGATGGAGAGGGAAGGGAAGTGGAGGGAGAGGTGGAAGAGGAGGAAGACGACGAACCATTCGTCGTTTAAGTTGTCGCCGAAGCGGAGGGAGCCGTGGAGGTGAGGGAGAGGGGAGGAGGAGATGGAGAGAGAGAAGGGTTCGTGCTGCCAAATGTAAGAGGAAGTGAGAGGGGACAGGAAGGATAGGATTTCGTGGTGGAGGGATTGAAGGGACTGAGAAGGATTGCCGGCGGCGGAAGAGTCGGCGCCACCGTTGGGGAGAGAAAAATCAGGGTATATAGCGTAGGAAACGGTGTCTTCTGGAGTGCGAGAGTGGGAGAATATGGAGGATGAATCAAAGTCGTCCATGGATGCTGTTGCTTGTTTGCTGCTATGCTGTTTGCTAGTAGTATTTGATTTTCCGTTCCGTCACCAGAAAGCTCAGGTTTAAATCAGGAGTGCCAACCGCCACTGCAAGCTTAGAGGTAGAACATTCGCCAACTACGTTTACGACTTCCTACGACGTCGTCTCGAAACAAATGCAGGAACTGTACTATATTATCCTCATTAATAATAGTAGAACATGTACCCAAAAAAACCCCGAGTCGTCTCTATCTCTGTTCTTCCCTGTCTTATTCATCAAAGCAATCGATCGATCGATCGATGGATCAATAGTCAATCAATCAAAACTTGAATCTGATCTCAAAATCATCACCAACTTTCTGCGAAACTTGAGATTTTCGCCATGTGTTACGGCCAACAACGCCCCTTCTCATCCCCCAACGACCTCATCCCGGAGCGCGCCCACCCACCCCAAAACGGCAACGCATCCGTCGTGGAAGGCTTGCGCAACCGGCTCGCCAACGCCGAGGCTCGTCTCCAGCGGGCTAGGGCTCGCGAAGCCGATCTCACTCGCCGCCTTGAAGAGATGAAACGGTTCGTCTCCGTCATGGAGATCCTGGAATCCTTCCTCAGGCGGAAGTTCCTCGAGCAACAGGAACGCCTGTTATCTCCGGTAGCTATTAAACAGAATGTATAAATGAATATCACTTGCTGCTTATAAGCTTCTCATGTGATGCTTTGTTGAATTTTTTTTAAAAAATCTGATTGGCATGGTCTGGTGTTTGGTGATTGGAAAATATGAATTTACAGTAAATACTTAATTAGTTACTACCAAATTTCTATGCTTTGAATTTTTTTCTTTCAAGCATATTATGCATTGAAGCAATTAATTTAAAACTGCTGCTGGAATTATGGAAATTTGGTATGATTACTTTGCTAGGGTTCGGGCGACTGTAATCCGGCCTACAGATACATGATTAGTTGCATTTTCGTGGGTATTTCTACTCTGCAGTGGTGTCATCTGGACTAATAGGAATACTCTAGTCTGTAAATTAGAAGTGATGATTATTTGATGTGGTAGAAGTGAAGCTGGATAATGTGTTGGGTCTGAATTCTAAGTTCCTTGCTATCTGTTTGAGTAATCCGGCTGACTCCTGGTAACTTAGTTCGCAACTATACAAACAGAGTGATTATAGATTATGAAACAGCTCATAAGGTGATTCATCTGGTGATTGACAGAAGTATCAGCATTAATGTGGTGGATGGATGTGATTATGGAACCGCAGATACTCTGTATGGTGAAGCCCTTTGCTCGGTTAGCGATTTCAGGATTTCTTCCTACTCTTATAAAACCTTAAGTAATGAGTGTGTAGCTGGATACAAGATGTGCTTGTGTTGAGATGATTACGAGACAATGGGGCCTGTTTCTAGAGATTGTCCAGACGATGTAGCAGTTTGGGGTGAAAGTTCTTCATGAGATCATTAGGTTCAGTGAAGTTGGAAGCATGAACTCCTTGGCCGATGGACAATTCAGTTCTTCTATTTTTCATCCGTTCTCCACTTTGCTATAGGCGCTATGGTATCTAAATTACTGGATAACTGCTGTCTGGCAAATTTGTGCCTCAAACTGTACATGATCGGTCCATAAACAGCAGACGATATCACCGAATACGAGCTGGTGGTGGTTTTCACAAACTCACACTTATGCATCCATTTTTGATTGCCAATTGCTATGGTGGTGCAGTACTAGAACGGGACTATGTTAGTTGGGATTGCAATGGATGCATTTTCTTGGTAGAAGCATCAGTGTTTGGTGGGGGTAGAAGAGGTGGAAGTGGCAGAAATAGTTTCAGTTGATTGGAATGGGGGGGTGTTGGTAATTCTCATTTTTTTATTGATGGGTATCTGATTCCATAACCTCTCTCAAAAAATAAGCAAAAAGGAAACCACGGTAACCACAGCCAAATCCAAAATCCTCGAAACTGCTTTCGTTTATCCTTCTACTCTTCAACAAGGATCAACATGATGTAATCACATTCCTAATATTATTAACCAATTAATTATTATTATGATAATACATTAGTGCTTTTACTAAGCTAAAAAGGTACAATGATTGTGACAGAATCATCTTGATCCTAACTTTTTTAAGGGTTTCCTTTACCTAATTAATTTGCTTAAGGTCCCATCTCCATTTGAGTTTGTTTTCTTTCAAGCCTACTATGATCACTGCCACTTATTAGTGTTTCCACATTATAACTCTTTGCTTGGAAATTAAGTTTTCTCCCAATAATTACTTCCATACTTAACTGTTAAATCTTTCTATTATCCTGAATTATACCGCAACACGAAATCTGAATTAAAAATGAACGAAGAGGTGCCCAATGTTTGATATTTTATTTTTTTAACTCTTAAAGCTTTATTTTGTTCAATTTGGTATATAATGTTGGCTTCTTTCGTGCATTTTACATCACTCCATCAAATTAAGTAAATTTGGGCCCACATGTCAGCTTTTACAAAAAAAAATCTAAAACAAAAAAAAATGAAAGTTCTCTACCATTAAACAATTAGTAAAACTAAAATGTCTTTTTGTGCCAAGTTTCTCAACGGCCTGTTGGGGGCAGTAAAGGCATTTCACTTCATATTAAGACAGTCACAGAGTCACAGAGTCACAGCAACATCAACCTCTCCTGATAGCAACTACTGAGCAGCCAAATAACCCTCTCCGTCGCTCTTTTTCTCTCTTTACTAAAAGCAAATTACGCTTGCTACCATTTGCAATGAACACAAGAAGCGCACGAGTCGAGTGATATAATTCATTTGTACATTCTCTTTCTTTCTTTCTTTCGTTCCTTGCCGACAAATCTCTCCCTCCAATACTCTTTTTGTTTATGCAATTTCTTAGCTTCTACTCTTCAGTTCTTGATTTTCTTGAAAGTTTGTTACTTTGTCAATCAACTTGATAAATAATTCATGCGCATTTGAGAAAAAAACTGCAATGGAAGCTGGGTCTGGTTCAGATTCACGGGCCAAGCCTGGGTCGCGAAGGGAAAGAGGAGCTGTTGCTGCTGCTGCAAATACGAAGTGTAATGCTACTAATGCAACGACACTAGGCTCTACGTTGCCCAAGATTGAGCCTTTTGTGCGAAAAGATGGTCACAATCCAACCGATTTGAGATCTTGGGCAAAAAGAACTGGGTTTGTATCTACAAGTACCAATCTTGGCAGCAGCGCAGGATTTGACTTGGAGAAGGGTCTTGGTGGTGATCATCGTAGGAATGGTGGGTCTTCTCCGACTATTGAGATCGACCCAGTTCTTGGAAGGACTAGGCCTAATAGAGGGAACGAAATTGAGCTGGATTCTGGTTCCGGGTCTGGGTCTGGGTCAGGAGATGGATTTAGGAATGCAAATGATAGGAGGGGTTTGGAGCTAAGAGATGAAGATAGCAGGAGGGCAGTTGGGAATGAACCAGTCTTCGTGATTAGAGGTGAGGAAAAAAAAGTTGAGTTGAATCGGAATGGAAATGAGGTTGGGAGAGGCCACGGGGATGGAGGAGATAATAGGAATGGGAATGTGAATAGGACTGGTGATGAAATCCCATTAGTTAATCAAGGTTTGGAGCCCAAGAAAGAAGGACAGGATGGAGGGAATGTTGGAATTGATGGGTATCTGGGTGGCGAGGAGCCTGCTGATGCAGGTTGGAACAGACAGAGTGAGATGAAATATGGGTTTAGAGATAATCCAGGGTTCGGTTAGTATCTTTCCCTCTTTCTTGGCTTTCTTGAGGTTTACTTTACGAGAAGTTTTTGTTAAGGGGTTGAAATTGCAGTTTGTTATTGTGTGTTAGTTGGTAGTAGCAGATGTGTTGCAGATGGTATGATTAGTGATATAGGGTGGATCATTGAATATTGACCAACTGGAATTATTTTTATGAGATAACATTGATGTCTGTATGTTTCTAAACTGAAAATTGGAAGAGCCAGCGAACAACTTAACTACGTTTACTTACTTTCTTTAGTGACCCCAACATACTCGTAAAATGGATTCATGGTTGTTACTTTAATATGTTTATGTCAGTCGCATGGTATTCGATTCCAGAAAATAAGTTAATTATAGACAAAAGATATCTATATAGGACAAGAAATTGCCTGCATTCGTTGGAGTCTTAAAAGATTGCCATGTTGGACACCTACTAAGATTGAAGGATTTCCTGCAATTCTGAATTAAGTCTTTTTGATTGACTATTAATAAATGAAGATGAAAATCCTATTGTTGGAGTAACGTTTACCATGAAGTTTTCCTGGTTATAAATTTTCTTTTCCTTCTTTGTACATGCATTTAATTAACTCAAGGATCATGCATGCCTTTATATATAGAAAGATATTAACCTACATGCATACATATATTTATGTCACAAGTTATAAGAAGTTACATGCATCCCATGTACAGTGTGAGTGTAGAGTATTTGATTCTAAAATCTCGGTAAATAAATAACTAGGACCCCATCATTTAAGAGCCTATAATAAGTTGAAAGTATGATTTTTCCAGATCATTAAATTCTTAATCATTGCTTTGCCCTAGTTCTTACCTGTTGCCTTTGTAACTGCAGTACCACTTATATATTATGGCCTTCAGCACTATTTGTCATTGGCTGGTTCGTTGATTTTCATCCCCTTGATCATTGTACCATCCATGGGTGGATCAGATGTAAGCATCTTCTATAGAGCATTGATAGGTTCTATAGTTGAAGAAGGGAATTGGCTGAACTTTATCATTAACATTTTTTTTGCTTCACATATATTGACAGAAGGATACTGCTACAGTGATTTCTACAATGCTACTGGTTTCTGGAATTACAACGATACTTCACTCCTATTTCGGTACCCGACTTCCACTAGTTCAGGGAAGCTCTTTTGTATATTTGGCACCAGCATTAGTCATCATTAATGCTCAAGAGTATCGGAATCTAACAGAGCATGTAAGTTTATTATGAGGAATAGCCTGGTGAAAAAATTTACTATCAGCTCCAGCCCTATTTTACACCATAAGTGCAATTTAAAATGAAAAAAAGGAAAGGAAAAAAAATTCCTGTTAAACCCTATCCATTTTCCCAAAATTTGAAACTGAAAACTCAACCATGGTCTATTATGTTCAAAGTCTGATTGAATAAGACACTGGAGAATTAGTGATAATTCTTTTGCTTTTTCTTTTGCTTTTTCTTTTGCATGTTTACATGATGAACAATGACATTTTATTGTTTTCCTTGTGGTGAAATATGTTAACCTTGAATATGTTTTTCCTTTTTATTATTGAACTGCAGTTCTGCAAACCTTGATTCTGTGCATGCTTTGTTTATCTGCAGAAATTTCGACACATAATGAGGGAACTCCAAGGGGCTATAATTGTTGGTTCAATGTTCCAAAGCATGTTAGGATTTACTGGTCTGATGTCCCTTCTTCTAAGGTAAATGAAGACAAGTGTATAATAGGTGTGGAATCAAACTATCAATCAACTTAATGGCAGTTAATGTTTATCCTCTTATCAATATTCATTACTTTGCATATGTTGTGCCTATGTCCTGTCTTCATGCTACTTGTAAATAAACTCTGAGTGCATAACATAGCACTGAATGACAGAAATATTTTATGCAAATATTTTCTCTATGCTAAACTTATATGGAAATACCTTTGATCAGAGAAAATATTGTCATATGTACTATTAATAGAGTGCTGTTTTTGCTTCACATGGTCGGTCTGTTTCATTGTTAATTCTTTGTTTTAAAGGAAACTGAGTTATTTAATCCATATAAGCTAAATTTTGGTTATGTGCACAAGTTGTTGAATCACATGTTTAACATCCTTTATTTCAAATGCTTGTGTTGCAGATTGATCAATCCAGTTGTTGTTGCACCAACTGTTGCGGCTGTAGGATTAGCATTTGTTAGCTATGGTTTTCCACAAGCTGGAAGTTGCGTGGAAATTAGCATTCCCTTAATAATTTTGGTTCTTATATTCACTCTCGTAAGTGATATTCCTCGGGTGGATTGCCTTTGGTACTCATTTGGCTGATGCACCCAATCGCAACGGCTTTTAGCAATTCATTTAGTTCTGTATCATCTTATTTTATTTTATTGGTTACGAACATATATTAAGAAGACTTATTTTGTCTTGTGTTGCTGTTTTGTCAGTACCTTCGAGGAATATCCATCTTTGGGCACCGTTTATTCAGAATCTACGCTGTAAGTTCCTTTTCTTTCCACATTCCTTCTTCTTATTTTGCTTTTTAGTTTTTCTTTAAATGGATTGAGCCATTAAGCAAGGGATCACCATGGCACATTGAGGTCGACAAAAGCACAAAGGAAGGGTGTAGCCATAAATGTGTTTATCATGCATTGATTAATCTTGTTGACATTCTTTGTCAGTGCAGGTCCCCTTGAGTGTCATGATTATTTGGATATATGCATTCTTTTTGACAGCGGGTGGAGCCTATGATTACAAAGATTGCAGCCCTGACATACCCAGTTCAAACATCTTAGTGGATGAATGTAGGAAGCATGCATATACAATGCAACATTGCAGGACTGATGTTTCCAATGCATGGCGAACTGCAGCTTGGGTCAGGATTCCCTACCCTTTACAGTGGGGTGTTCCCATCTTCCATTTGAAGACTTCCTTGATCATGATAATTGTGTCGCTGGTTGCATCGGTGGATTCAGTGAGTAGTTTCTAAATAAAATGCATGTTTAGTATAGCTATTGTCATTGCTTTCTATTTTAAAGAATTGAGTTCCTGGGAACCCACACTCTACTCCAGAATTTTTCCTGTCCCAAATAATGGTCTGAGTCATTAATTTTAAAGGAAAAAAAAGGGCGGGGAAATAACTTTCATGTCTTGTATCTTGTAGTTTGTAGAAATCATAGGAGAATCCCTATCGGCGTATACAATTTACTTGGTTAAGGAAAAAATCTTTATTGTTTGGCCAGCGAATTAGTATGCCTGAATCCTGTTGTACTGAAAGGTAACACTGTTGGTGAAGGGGCAAAAATGATTTCGGTAATTTCCAAAAGTACTTGAGTTAAAGTCAAACCAAGTAAAAGTTGAGGTGTGAATTTGACACTGATACAAATGTGATAATGATCTTCCAGGTTGGAACATATCATTCCACGTCATTGCTCGCTAATTCAAAACCTCCAACTCCAGGAATTGTCAGCAGAGGAATTGCAATGGAGGGTTTCTGCAGTATATTGGCTGGACTTTGGGGTTCAGGTACTGGTTCAACTACCTTAACAGAGAATGCTCACACCATCAATATAACAAAGGTGGCCAGTCGAAGGGCTGTGGAACTTGGAGCAGTTTTCTTGATTGTCTTCTCCTTTGTAGGTAAGTACCATTGCCATTTCAAAATCAAAATAAAAATATACAAATTCAATGTTCTGGTGAACTGCTTCCCCTTTCCGGACTCTTATTAGTGGTGCATTTATTTAGGGCATATGCTGGATATGCCGGAAAGGGCATCTAAGAGGCATCGGGGGCTTGAGCTGTAAAATAATGTTCCACACGTCTATCAGATTCTCGTTCGAGACATGTTTTATCTAATCAAATTCCCGCATGTGCCTGGAAGTTAAATATACTTGCAGACCAGACCCCTATTTGATTGCATTTAGATGTCCACTAATTTGTCGCGTTTGATACTTGCTGGAATCATGTATACCTGTTGGCTATGAAATTTTCTCTGTTAAAGTACATTAAAGCTGCATGCCAGGAGATATTATAATGATATCATTACTTGTGCTTTATAGGAAAAGTTGGTGCCATTCTTGCTTCAGTCCCATTGGCCTTAGCTGCTTCCATTCTTTGCTTCATGTGGGGGCTTACTGTAGCATTGGGTCTCTCAACTTTGCAATATAGTCAAACAGCAAGTTCTAGGAACATCACAATTGTAGGTGTTTCACTGTTCCTTGGTTTATCACTTCCTGCCTATGTTCAGCAGTATCAACCAGAATCCAGCTTGATACTTCCAAGTTATCTCCTTCCGTATGCGGCAGCATCAAGTGGACCAGTCCACAGCGGCATTAAGCAAGTATGAACTTTATCACTTCATTGTGTGATCAGTTTGAACTTATTTGTGCATTCTTCAATTAAATTTTGATTTTGGAAGTTGTTTGTTATCCACTTCTGATATTGTGGGTCTGCATTGTCTTTGTTTTTTGGGACAGTTTGATTTTGCAATGAATGCCCTTTTGTCGTTGAGCATGGTCGTGACCCTCCTAGTGGCGTTCGTGCTCGACAACACCGTCCCTGGAAGTAAGCAAGAAAGGGGAGTGTATATCTGGTCAAATGCTGAAGAAATGGCAACAGATCCATCTTTGCAAGCAGATTATTCCCTGCCAACTCCCATTGCCAGGTTTTTCTGTTGTTCTAGATGTTTGCATTCTTGAGACGTATAATTTGTCAGGAAAGGCTTGGGATTAGTTGACGACAATCTCTCTATGGTTATTGGAGAAGCTCAATGGTTGAAACTTGAAAGGCCGTTGCCAATTGCATCAGTTTTGTGCCATGGAGACGGAATCTACACTCTACATTTACACATAACAGTTGTTAAATCTAGCGACTATGTGGTAGCAGCATATAGATAGCTTATTTTTTAAAAGATTTGTCAATAGTGAATAGTCCATCTAAAGCTCTTTGAACGAATGAATGTATTGCAGCTTGACTTGAATAGAGAAAAGCAAAATGCTCATTACAATGTCCGGTCCACCTAGCTTGTAAACCTGCTCTTTTGATCTGTCACAAAACCGTCTAGCTCATTTATTTGGACAATTTTATTATGGACTCGGGTCGTTTAGGTCTGAATCACAATTTTTTTTTTTTCTCTTCGCATCGGCATGACTAATTTTGCCCGCAATTTGTTGGCTCACTAAGGCAAGGTGCCCATTATCTCAGCAAGTAATTACTTTGTACACGATAGTGGGACCAACCATCTCTTACCTAAGGAATGGGAGGGTCAAACTACGAGCATCAACTTTAATGTACTGATAAAAAAGAAGGTTTAAATACAAAATTGGCACCTGTACTTGTATTGATTGAGACATTTGACACCTACTTTTGTAAAACGATTTAAAAGGCACCTGTACTTGAAACATATGCCACATTTGGCACCTCCCACTAACACCATGCACGGTCAACCGTTAAATGCTGATGTGGCATGCCACGTGGACTGACACGTCATCGACACGATGACTTGGCATGCCACGTCAGCAAACCGACCCGAATCCTAGCCGATACGGGTCGTTAATTTGGATGTCGAACGACGCGTCATTCACTTCAGGAGACGCGTCGTCCGTGTGCCTTGCAAATTAATTAGACGACATGTAGTTGGTTGCGTATGACATGTCTAAGGATCAAGCAACTGCGTGACGCGTCGCCCCTTGATTTAGTGAGCGACGCGTCACGCATAATGTATGTCTTCCGCTCGCGACAACCAAACCCTAAGATCGATTCTACGAAAATCATCCTCCCTCTCACTCGAAATCCACCATTTCCCTCTCGTGACTCTTCTCTCTACGTCGCGGGAATTCAACCCGCGAATTTTCCCCTTTCCCTCTTGTTCGAAATCTGTATTGTCAAGCAAAATCAACCAGAATCCTTAATACATCATGCATCACAAAGATTTGATCTATGAATACAAATATTTCAATTTATTTGTTTCTACATAAATTGACCACCATCTTCTGATAGAAAACTGACTAGTCCACTCCACCAACTAAATTAGTGCCTCATATAGAAATAATCAATCAACTCAAATAATAAAATAAATAAAACGAAATATTTAACACATGAGAATGAGAATGCAACAAACATAGAAACAACATCAATCAATTATGAGGAGTAATTAGATGAAAACAAGCTCAAAGATGTGATTTAATTGACTTTTTTTAAACTGAAGGAAATGAAATAACAAAGTGGTGGAGGAAGGCTGTAAGTATTTACCGTAAAACCTTGAAATAACAAAGATGTGATTTAATTGACTTTTTTTAAACTGATTAACATCATTTTTAAAATTAATCTACATCATTTTCAAGAACAGTGGAGAGGGCGTGGTGAGAGTTAAGTTAGGGCACGAGAGAGTGCAGGTAGCAGATTGGATGAGCAGAGAGAGAACGCGAGCTAGAGAGAGAAGAATCACGAATCACGCGAAGAAGCGGAGCAGAGCAGACTAGAAGGAAGAGAAGAGAGGGTGGAATCGATCTTAATTAGGGTTTGGTTGTCATGAGCGTAATCGCTTCTCAGGGATAGAGAAGACATACATTATGCGTGACGCGTCGCTCACTAAATCAACGGGCGACGCGTCACGCAGTTGCTTGATCCTTAGACATGTCATACGCAACCAACTACGTGTCGTCTAATTAATTTACAAGGCACACGGACGACGCATCTCCTGAAGTGAATGTGAATGACGCGTCGTTCGGCATCCAAATTAACGGCATCCAAATTAACGACCCGTTCGAGACCCGTATCGGCCAGGATTCGGGTCGGGTTTGCTGACGTGGCATGCCAAGTTATCGTGTTGATGATGTGTCAGTCCACGTGACATGCCACATCAGCATTTAACGGTTGACGATGCACGGTGTTAGTGGGAGGTGCCAAATGTGGCATATGTTTCAAGTACAGGTGCCTTTTAAATCGTTTTACAAAAGCAGGTGTCAAATGTCTCAATCAATACAAGTACAGGTGCCAATTTTGTGTTTAAACCTAAAAAAGAATGACAAAAGGAACAGATTTGTGATTCTTGTAATCATGTACAACATATAATAAGGCCATTAGAGTCGTTACAGCACATTAGGTTTCTTGTTTTGCCACTCTTGAATGAGGGAGCGAAGGATGTAATTAGGAGTTAGAAATTTGTGGCTAAGCTTCAAGTTAGTCATGGGCGATGTATCCCTTCCCATTTTTAGCCATTCATCTATACTCTCTAGCTCATACGAAAATCCATCGGCTGCTACATGAGGATCTTTCATCACTTCCTGCAACAAGAAGAATGGACAACCACAGAACAGTTGAGTACTTCATTCACAAACCAATGCTTCAAATCCTATAATGCCTAGTTACTGTCATGGACCTAACCTGAAATATGGGGCAGAGGAAAATGTGTGGTACTTCAGAGTTTCGTTCGGTAACCCCTTGATTAACCACCAAACCACATTCACCTCCGGCAGCTGCATCATCAGCCCTTTCCCTGATCTTGCCAAGCTGTTCTCTTACTTTTAGCAGGCTGATTTCCGATTTAGGCTCACGAGTAATGGACAGGCACCTCCTTGCTATCCCAACGAGTTCCTCGGCCAAATCCAACGGCCATTGTCCGGCCATTTCATCCAAAACACTAGTCAGAGATGCCTGATCCGTTGTCGTCGCCTCATCAGCCAGCCCCGCCCAATTTGTCCCCGCCAAAAGATGCATCAGTAGGACCCCGAAGGCCCGAATGTCAAGCTGGACGCCACATTCATCAAAGGGTCGCAGCATGCCAAACCCGGTTATCTTAGCAACAAGATTGCGGTCAAGGAGGATGCTTGATGTAGTCAAATGGCCGTGCATGATGGGCTTCGGCTTCATTGTGTGGAGGAAAACCAAGCCCATGCATACCTCATGGGCTACTCGAATCCGGTCTTGCCACATGAGGACAGGGTTTTTTTCCCTATTATTTCTTGGAGAAGAAAACAACACTTCCATTAAGCTACAATGATGCATGTACTCAAAAATTACACATTGTAGCTCAGCACAGAAGCCCAACATAGCAACCAAGTGAGGGTGTTGAATGTGGCTAAGGACCTTTACCTGCAAAAGGAAGTTTCCTTACCGTCAATAGAGAATGCTAATGTAACCTGTAAAAGCTAAGACATGTTAGGCCTAAAGCCAGATCAGAAATCACCATTACCTTTGCTAGGAACTTTTCTTGAGACAGTCCATCATCTGAAGTGAACCTTCTTATTGCTACTGGCAAATGATTAATGCGGCCTTGATATACATTTCCGTAATCACCATTGTGAGATTTCAATCTCTGCCTCTCTGAGAAATCATCAGTGGCTGACCTGATATCTTCTGCAGAGCATTCTCTATAACCACGACTTACTTCACCTAACTTTGCTGCCATTCCTATTGCATCCTTTTCCTTACAGAACTCAATCCTTCGCTGCATTATGTCTCTTTGCCGCCGCAACTCTTCAATCTCCCTAACCATATCCTGTCTTGCAAGCACTGCCTTCTCTAACTGAGCCTCCACACGAACTCTTCCCAAACTCGACATTTGGAGTTTGTTCGACAGTTCTGATTGTAGCTCAGCAAATGAACTCAGCCTATTCTTGCTTTCTTCAATGTCACTTTTGATTTCCTGAATCTTTTCTTTCTCAATATTTATATCTTTCGTAAGCTCTATTCGATTTATGACCTCTTCTTTTATCATAGCTTCGAGCTCCTCAACCTATGCAACAAAACAACTCCCTTTCGTGAGTAACTGAGAGTTTAAAGATAAAGAAAGAGTAAACCAGTAGATTAAAGAGCTTATTCTTACTCTGACATTGCATAAACAGATCGCTCGTTCTGCTTTTGCACTTCTTTCCGCATTAGCCTTAGTCTCTTCCCTCTTTAAAAGAATTAGTTTCTGAAGTTCATCCATTTTCCTTCTACGCTCCATTATTTCTTCAACACTCTGACTTGTTGCAAAAAATTGGCAGGTGTTATAAAACTTGGATCATTCGTGCGGAAGGGAGAAAACTGAGAAATTTTGAAGTAAGGTAATGCATTGATGATATGGATCTTAGTACAATGTATACAAACATTTCATGATCTGCTAATCCATCATTAATTATTATTAAAATATACAAATGAAGGATTAGGTAGATAAAGACATTTGTAAAAGGTAGCAAAAGTGGACCAGATGTGAACCTAAACCCAAATTCATACTACCAAACAAAGCAATATGACCACATGCTGCAGAAGATATCTGTCAAATTTATGTGGAAAAAGATTGGATTTTTTTCTTTTTCAAAAAAATAAAAAGTGTGTGTCAATGCCTCCGATAGTGGAGTGGTTGAATTTGATATAAACCCAACAAACAAATATCACAATTTCCAGACCAGAAAACATGTTAATGACCACATTATCTTTTCTGGTGCAGAGAATTATTAGATAGCTACAAATTGCAGATAACTTGATTACCATGCTAGTGTCAGCATTTGCTGTGCATTCAGCCTCTCTCGAACCAATTTGAAAAGTGTCATTCTGGTCCTCAATACTTTCTCTGTCTAAATTCAGAGACAGCAAGTGCTCGAAATATGCTTCGATCGCTTGCGCAAAAAGTTCCCATTGATTCTGCGAATCATTTTGGACCAAGCTTTGTGCTGAGGGCAATGACTGACTCCCTTGCCTTCCTTGAGAGTTATAGTAGCGTTCCGTAAACTTTTTCCCAAACCAAGATGTGAGATTAGACCTTCTGGATAGCGAGACTCCCTGATCATCCTCCACGAATACGTGCTCATTCACTCCTTTTAGGAACACCAACTTTCCTCCACATATGATAAAAAGCTCGCAAAAGTTTGGTTTATTCTGGTTGATATAGAATGATTCGCTGATTGCATTCTTTGACTTCCTTTATAAGAAGGAAATGAATCAAAGAATTAAATTCCCGAACACAAATCATGGGCTTTAAAACTTCAACCAAATATAACCATCCAAGCACATAAACGTTTTATGGAAAGGATCATTCATTACCATGCTTTAGACTTCACGAATGTGATTCCCATCACTAATTTGGTTATCTTGTGTCTTGAAATCAAATCAACCATGACATTTTGAATTGGTTCATCCGATCCCTCGACTTTCAGGATTTCAGCCTTTACCTACATTAAGAAAAGTTAAAAAGTTCTTAGCATAGTTGAAACAAAAATTGAAGAAAAAAAGCACCAGATAGCAAGGAAACGTAAACAATGAACTTTCAATTCAGTGGAAACTTCCTACAACAAAGAGAGTGCTAGTTCTTGGGTTCGAGTTCTCTTACATTCGGGTTAGAGAAAAGACACAAGATAACAAAGAAATGTAACTAATAAACTTGTAATTCAGTCAGTAGTACTTTCTACAGCCCAGAGAATGCTAGGTACCAGGTTCGAGTTCTCTTACATTCGGGTTAGAGAAAAGGGAGAAAGAAACATAACCAAATAACTTGTAATTCAGCAGTATTTCCTACAGCGCCTAGAACACTAGTTCTCGGGTTACCTCTCCACAAAAAGCTTTGTACTTGGAGAGCAACATCTCCATCTTTCCCTGCTCATACCTCCTAAGAGCTTCCAATTTCTCTTCACTCAGCGAGCTTGCAGGGAGCTTACCAACTGAAGCAAGCAAGTAAAAAAATCAACAAAACCCCATTTCACCTCAACCTAAAACCTTATTATAAACAAATTAAACATGACATAAAAATAACATGTGATCAATCAATTACTTACATGGGGTGTCAACAAATTCCAAGGAAAAGTTGCAAGACACATGCAGGATGACAATGGAGATGGACTGAGGTTTCCATTTCGTAATTGTCCAGTCCAAAGTCTTAAACCCTTCTGGTAAATCGTTTCCAAGAGCAACATACACCTTCTCCACCAGGTTGTCCATTGTTAATTAAGCTCTAATCACTGGGTTTCTGCTTGATTAGCGCCTGATTAGCCCCCTAAAGACCTCCTTTTCTTTTCTTTTCTTTTTAATGAATAAGCCGAAGGACCTGAAGAATTCAACGACTGAATGAACCGAGTGAAAATGACTCAGATTTTTGTTTTTTCCTTTGTCGACTGAATGTAAAAGGAGAAAATTCTGATGACAGAAATGGCCGGATCTGATCATTTTTTGCTGTTTTAGTCCAAAAAGGGTGTTGATTGTCTCGAAAGTGCCATTTGGACTTTGGAGGGTAGCGTGCATCTTTATCTATTTGTTTATTATATTCCTCTTTTTGTTTTTTTTTTATAATTAATGTTACCCTATAAATCACACAGTTAAAAAAAATTAATAAAAATTTTAATAAAGCAGTAGTCGGAAGAGCAGTAGGAAAAGTTAAACAAAAAAATTATTTTTAAACTAAAACGTCAATTATAATTTAATTGATTAATGCATGTATTTTTATGTTTTAGGTGGATCGATCTATTTATTTAGATTTTTATAAAGTTCGGTGGTGTTTATTTGTTTAGGGTTTAATCTTGTTCATATGTGCCTTGGGTGTTAATTATGACAAAAATTGCCGGCTTACGACCAAGACACAATCCTTATCATTACCCTTGTCGACGGACATCCTTGATCGTACCTTTGAAAATAACAAAGTCCTTTTGGTCCTTTTGTCAACCCAATATCACTTTCCAAAATGATACTGGTAATTAAAAGTTGGGAAAATTATAAATGTATCCAACCCTAGGTAAAACGGATAAACAAACTGTCTACGAGACACACCCAATCCATTTATTAAATACGCTTAAAATTTATATCCGAGATCCATCTAAAATTGAATGAACAGAACTGATAAATAAAAACGAGACCTATTTTACCATCCATATTCGCATGTGCGGCTGTTATCTCTATTCTATTTTACTATTCTTTTTAACTTTTTACCTTAAATTTAACGTCTTCATACCAATTTGACCGTAAGAGAGTTTCGGAAACGCGTTTATTCTAAACATGCTCAATTTGGCTGAAATTGGTACGACTTATAAATAAGTGTTTCCATTCCCGCACTTTCATTCTTTAAGTAAAAAATAATTTAATCGTCTGTTTAGGTCATGCTTATATATTTTGATATGAGTGGGACTATACATACTAACAAATCCTTTAAAAAATTTATACTAATCGGTGTGGCATAATAGGAGTGGTATACATTAATTCACTTGAGCACCTCAATCACTTAAAGACTTAAAATATACTCCCTTCGATCTCGAATGGATGTCATTTGGAGACCGGACACGAAGATTAAGAAAAAACTAAGTTTGCTTGTTTGTACCAATTCTGCTCTTTGCTCCCTCTCAAATTTACGAACATACTATTCTCTATTTATTTTTTAAACTCATTTCAATTTTTACAACACCGATCTCGATCACCACCAACCATCACGGTCGCCACACAGCAGCACCAGATCCATCTCCCTCACCAAAAGACCAACTAGCGACTCACCTCCAATAACCACCAGTTCCACTAGATCAACACATCTACTCACCGTCCTTACTAATTTAGCATAGAACGATAATGTTTATAATCCAAAATTAGATTAGATCTGAAGGTGATGGAGGGTGGAGAAGAGGGCGGCGTGACCAACTGAGGTGGAGGTGCAGGTGGTGGTTGGAGGAGTAGGGAGGTGGTGGTGGGTAAAGGAAGGAGGTGAAGGTAGTGGCTCGAGAAGGAGGAAGGTGGTGGTGGTGGTGGTGGTGGTTGTAAAGGAGGGAGGTGGAG
Organism: Viola odorata; assembly: GCA_963691705.1. Lineage (NCBI taxonomy): Eukaryota > Viridiplantae > Streptophyta > Magnoliopsida > Malpighiales > Violaceae > Viola > Viola odorata. The sequence goes on from OY829540.1 coordinate 62,347,352, forward strand.
GTAGACAAGGAGGTGGAGATGGTGAATGGTGGTGAATGGAGGAGGAGGGAGGCGGTGGTTGAGGGTGTGAATGGAAAGGAGGAAGATGTGATGAGGGTAGGAGGGGACAAAATCACTAGGGGTAAAATTGTCAAATGGATTCAATTTTTGATTTGGAAAGTACAAACGATTTTCTTTTCTTGACTAAAATAAAATGTTTAAAATGACATTTATACGAGACCAGAAGGAGTACCATTCATATTTTAACACTATCAATTAATATAAAAAGTTTGTAAAATTTATTTAGGGTTTAGGGTTTGTAAAGTTTGTAAAATTTGTACATGTGAAGCATTTTTTTTTTTATATTGCCAAAGAAAACATGTCAACTTGACACGTGATGACCTCTAATTTTTCTGGTTACTTTTGGATCATTTGAAATGTTTTTAATGTTTTTTTAGAAAAAGAAACAAGGATGTTTTGATCCATCAGTGCTAGTTTCTTGGTCCTTCGTGAACTAGCACAATTTCTATAGGACTCCCCACTAGGAAAGCAGGGCTTCAACCTGAGCGCATGGCCAACATCTCAAAGATCCATACTTTTTACCAAACTGGGCTGCACCACCACCAGCAGGTGCTACACTTGTTGTTGCATCAGCTTGAAAACAAGGGGTGTCCATGCTCAGCTCGGGAGAAAAAAACAATATTACTCCATCATTATTAAACAGACTGCGAATTTTTCTTTCAGGTGAATGAGGACACATGAGGGTGCCATTTACTTCTAATAGGTCGTGAACTAGATCAGAATCATTCTCGATGCCAGGTGTGGATAGTCAAAATGTTACTTTCCACCAAAAAAAATCAATTTACTAGACTTGAAAAAAAAAGAAGAGCAAAAAAGGTTATTACAGTTACTAGACTGTCTTTACCATGCCTCTCCCCTCAATCTCACCCTCTTTTACAATGTAGTAAGGCATATTAACATAATAGGTATTTTTATATTTCAATTATATACTATTAATATAGTATTCCATATTATAATTATATTATTAGAATGTTATTATAATATATATATTGATATACATTTAATATAAACATGCAAAAGTTCTAAATTCTAAATCATTATCCTTGGTTTGTTTATTCCTCCTAGAGTAGAGAAACTCTGTACATTGAAGTACCCTACGGATAGAGGAATACATAAGAGTTTCATAAGATCGGGTTAATGACGTATACAATACTTAAAATTCTCGATATAGATGCTACATAGTTTGTTCTCATCCTTTAGAGACTACAAGTGTAATCGAACAGGGCTTTCGAATCCCCGACTATTATTATATTTTAATGAATATGTATGTAGTTAAACCGGTAGAATACTTTATGAACTTGGTGAAGTATTGTCTGCTTGTGCAGTTCTCTCGTCAGGTCACCTCAGGTCACCTCAGGTATACTTTGTTCGTAAGTCATTTGTTAATGCTGAATAGACAAGAATAAATGGAGCATTACCAGTTTCTTGAAGCATTTAAGGTTTCCTTTTATACCAATCTTGAATGAGGGAAAGAAGGTTGTGATTGGCAACCAGAGATTTGTGGCTAAGCTTCAAGTTGGTCATCGGTGATATATCCCTCCCCATGTTTAGCCATTCTTCTATAGCCTCTTTCTCGTATGAAATCCCATCTGCTGCTATATATGGATTTTTCATCACTTCCTGCACCTCAAAATCAGCAAGACTAGCTAATTAAGAACATTATTCACGCCCCAAATGATTCAAAATCAATAATGTGTTCGTTAATGTTACGGGTTTAACCTGATATATGGGGCAGATAAAAAGGCTGGGAACTTTCTCACCATCCCCACCTTTGGCACCTTCAATAGTTGCATCATTGGCCTTTTCCCTGATCTGTTCAAGCTGTTCTCTTATTTTTACGAGACTGATATCTGAATTAGGTCCCTGAGTAAGGGACAAGCACTTCAATGCTATCCCAACAAATTCCTTAGCCAAATCCAACGGCCATTGTCCCGCGATCTCGTCCAAAACCTTAGTCAGAGACAACTCATCCGTTGTCATTGCCTCGACAGCTAACGTGGCCCAATTTCTTCCCGCCAAAAGATGTAACAACAGGAATCCAAAGGCCCGAATGTCGAGCCACACGTCATGCTCATCAGAGTGTTGCTGCTGCCCAAACCCAGTTATCTTTGCAACAAGATTGTGGTCGAGGAGGACACTAGCTGCAGTCAAGCGGCCATGAACGATGGGTTTGGGCTTCATCGAGTGGAGGAAGCCCAAGCCCGTGCATACCTCGCCAGCTATTCGAATTCGATCATGAAAGGTGAGGGCTAAGTTTCTTTTCCTATTGTTCCCAGGACCGGAAAGTAGTATTTCCCTTAAGCTATGGCGCATGTCCTCAAAAACAATACATTGTAGCTCAGAACAGAAGCCGACCATGGAAACCAAATGAGGGTGGTGTATGCTGCCAATGACCTTCACCTGCAAAACAAAATTTTGGTTTCCTTAGCAACAAAGCACGAATGTTAGTGTGACCAGTAAAAGCAGAAATGCTCTGATCGTATGTTACTATTACATTTTCCACATATTTTTCTTGAGACAGTCCAATATCTGAAGTGAATCTTTTTATCGCAACTGCAATACCATCGATGTGTCCTTGATACACATCTTTCCAGTCACAGCAAAATTTCAATCTCTGGCTCTCCGAAAAATCATTGGTGGCCAACCTGATATCATCTGCAGAGTATTCTCTACAACCACAGGTTACTTCACTTAAATTTGCTTCCATTCCCATCGCATCATTTTCCTTACAGAATTCTATCCTACTCTGCAAAACATCTCTTTGTCGCTGCAACTCTTCAATGTCCTTTACCATTCCCACTTTTGCAGCCTCTGCCTTTTCCAATTGAGATTTCAAGCACACTCTTGTCAAGCTTGACATTTGGAGTTTTTCTGACAGTTCTGCTTGTAGCTCAACCAGTGAACTCAGCCTTGTCTTTCTTTCTGCAATGTCGCGTGTGATCTTTTGAGTCTGATCTTTTTCAACAACATAACTTTTCGTTAGCTCTTTTCTGTTTGTGACCACTTCATTTATCATAGCTTCAAGCTCCTCAACCTGCATAGAGACAACTTCCCTTTGTGAGTAATTGAAAGGAAAAAGATCGGTAAATAAGCAACTTCACTAGAATAGTAAGAGCTCATAATTACTCTGCCATTGCATAAACGTGTAGCGGATTCTGCTTTTGCTCTTCTTTCTGCATTGGCCTTTGCCTCTTCCCTCTTAAAGTGAATTGCTTCCGGAGCTGCTTCCATTTTCCTTACCCTATATTCCAACTTTTGAGCAACACTCTGAGGTGCCGCAAAATTTTGTCAAATATAGAAAAATCAGCACTATTACTATTTTAAGGTTTAAATGCCACTACAGTAAACTTTAGTAGAACAATGTTTCATGTCATATAATACAATTGGAGCCTGAGAGAAGGAAGAACTCAATAGGCACTAGTTCTGGTCAAGATTTCGGTACACTCGCAACCAAACATCTCTGATCTGCTATCTCAACATTACTATGAAATCTACTAGAGCATTTAGAATTTAAAAAGAAAAGAAAAAGAATTAACAAAGAAAATGCGGCCACATACTTGCAACAACCAAACTTGCAGAAATGTCAGCAAACTGATGTGAAAAGGATGGATATGATATCAAAAAAGGAAGTATCAGGTGCGGAAGATCCCTATATTGAAGTGATTGAACCTTGTGTAAAATCCAATTACGTATATCACAATATTATCCTAGCTAAACAACAATAACAATGACCAGAATTTCTTTTTCCATTGTAAAGAATTATCTGACAGTCAAACATTGCAGATATTTGCTTACCATAGCCGAATCACCTCTTCGTTCCCCTTCTGCCTCCACTGAACCAACTTGCAAATTATCGTTCTGGCCCTTAACAATTTCTTCATCCAATTTCAAAGAAATCAAATGCTCAAAATATTTATCGATCTCTTGCTTGAAAAGTTCCCATTGATTGTGTGAATTGGTACTCAATCCCGAACCTTCTAGTGAGAGCGACGAGCGGCTACTATGCTGTCCTTGGGAGGACTTTTTCCCAAACCAAGATGTCACACTTTCCTTTTTGGCCCTGAATTCATCTACATTCGCTCCTAACTTCCTTCCACCCATGACGAAAACATCGCAATCATTCAGTTTGTAGAATGATTGAGTAGTTCCACTCTTTGATTTCCTATGTAAAAAGGCGGCAGAATCACAGAATAAAATGCACAACTAAATAAACAAAAATTATATAAACCATTTTGGGTGAAAAAGGGTCACTAGTTACCATCCTGAAGCCTTCAGAAATGAGGCTCGCATGACCAATTTGGTTATCTTGAGTTTTGAGGTCAAATCAAGAATGAATCTTTCAATTGGTTCATCTGATGGTCTCTCAATTTTCAGGATAGTCTTTACCTATAATCAAACAAGAGGAGAAAATAGTCCTTAAATTAACAAACAAAGGAAATTTGATGAGGAAAATAAAAGACCCAACACAACACAACAAGAAAACAAAACAAAAAGGCAAACCTCTCTGCAGAATTCTCTGTACTTGGAGAACAACCTGTCCATCTTACCCTGCTCATACTTTCTGATAATTTCCAATGTCCCTTCTGTCATAGAGCTCGTAGGGAGCTTACCAACTGAACCACACAAAAAAAAAGAACCCATCAACAAAATATAGAAAGAAATTTAGAAATCTGATCATATTATGACTGACTTACATGGAGTGTTAACTAAATGCTTGGAGCCATGCCAGAAAAAGACAGGATCTTTAGAAATGTTGGAGGAGATATGGAGAATGACAATGGAGATAGGGTTAGGTTTCCATTTCCTAAGTGCCCAATCCAAAGTGTTAAGACCCTCATCTAAATCATCCCCAACAGCAACATACACCTTCTCCACTTTACTATCCATTGCCATTGTTGCTTATTAAGCTCTCTAATTTCTGGGTTTTTGCCTAATTATTGCCTCATTAAACCCAGAACTTAAAGAATTCAAACTTTTGAGCTAAGTATGAGGAAAAATCAAAACCCTTTACCTGATTTTATTTTATTTTTCTTTTTTGGGTCCAAAAATATGTCAGTACTCAGTAGTTGTTTCCAAAGGACGGGACTTTTTAACAAGGGAGGATGGTAGCTTTGTTTTTTTCTGTCATAAATTAACGCGGGCTGTGTATGGACTTTGTTGGACTTCTCCATTAATGGGACTAAAGAATAACCGTACCATCACCATGTTCGTCAGTCATTTTCATGTTTCCATTTTTCTTTTTTCTTTTTCCTTTATAATAATTAATGTGATATTAATATTTTTACTAATTTTTATACTAAATATTATTTTTATTATTTATTTAAATAAAAATAATAATATACTTAATTAATGAAGGATAATATTTTGATAAATCAATTATTACAATTTTATTAGTAAAATAGTTAATTTTTTAAGTAATTTTTTTTTCCCTTTTTTTAGAAGAGAATAAAGCAATTATATTCTAACACAATAAGGGAACGAAGTATCGACCCTATCATTATTCACAACATGCATAATATTAGGAGAGTGCCAATATAATAGATAAAGAATTGCCCATGAGCAAAGACAAGATTAATCAATCCATTTGCCACCGAATTAGCTTCTCAATATATATGATGGATGTGCATTATTTTTTTCTTATATCAAAAACTTCTCTTTATAATAAAAAATAACAATAGTAGTAATAGTAATATTCTAGTTTTATAGGATTGTTTTCTAATTTCAACATTAAGTTTTTTGTCTTCTAATAAAAAAAATATATATCATTTTTTGTCCTTTATTTTATGGTCCCTAATTTTTTTCTTTTTTTCACATTTTTTCTCCTTTTTTAATAAGAATAAAAGTTATAACTATGAAATTTTATGTAATAAAATAGTAATTATTATTATTATTATTATTATTATTATTATTATTGTTTTTTTTAAAATATTATTATTGTTGTTGTTGAGATGAATTGTTTTTAAATTAAAGAATTGCTTGACATTTTTCTTCTTCTTTTTCCTCGACCACTCAATAGCATATTTTTTTCCAATTTTTCTTGCATCCTTGTGTAACTTTTTTGAATAATTTATATATCTATTTCCTACGTTTCATGTTACCTGTCATTTTAGGCATTTTCTCCTTATTTAAATTAGTGGTCCTTCTGTAATTCTTATATTAGTTTTAGTCTAATTTACTCAATAACTTTTTAATATAAATTTAATTAACAATCATAATAATAATTAAAAATAAGATATGTTAGGATTATGAGGACAAACATATCAAAAATTAGCATATTAATTATTTTTTATTATTAACAAATGGACAAAACAGATAATTAAGTAATTAATATGAAAGAAGGGAGTAGTTGTTTAGGAAAGTAGTCAAATTAAGTGTACACTTCATTTTCTATGCGCTTGCACCAAAAATATTTTAGAGTAATAGTTTATTTTCACACCACAAAATTAAATTTGTTATTTTTTTACCTTAAATTAATATTTCTTTTTTAAAAATATTTTTGGATAGAGAGAAGAATTATTAATAAGACTCTTCTCTACCCATTTAAATTTATTAAAAAAAATTGTGAGACAAAAAAGACAAAAATGTCGTAAATTAAATTTGATAATACGAAAATAAACTAATATGGTATAAAAATAAAAGCGCCTAACCATTTTATTAAACAAATAAATTATATAGTCTAAAATTGTCACCACCCACTGCGGTCTCTAGCGAATAGTTAACTAGCATGATTCAAATTTTTTAGTAACGTCTCTTGCATCTCTTTGAGTTCAAGTTTTTGTATTTTGTTAAGTAAAATCGAATGAAGACTGAAAAAACAAAGTTGTGTTGAGGCGTGTATAAAATAATATCTTATAATTACGATTGTCGGCCCATTCCTCTATTAAAGCCAACTATTGCAACTCACCAAAATACTATTTCTTCCGACTTTAAATAGATATTTGATTTTTAAAAAAAATAATTTTATTTATTTAATTGTCGTATTTTAATTTTCAAAATTACTATTTATAGATAATGATAGAATTATCCTAAATAATTTTAATGAAAAACTACTAAATAATCACTCCATGATTAATACAATAAGAGTAATTTAGTCAGTAATTATACAATAATTATAATTTAATAATTATAAAAATTAAAAAATTGACATCGACTTTTGATGTGATATAAAATAAGAAGGTAATTAATAAATAAATTTGATCGAGTTAGATACTCATGTTTGCCCGCACGAGTGGCAGATACCGACCCTTGTTTTGTTTGTCTCAATGAATTCCGATATTAGTTTATGCCAATTCTTTGTCGTGGTCGATATTTTCTCGACGAAAACAAGGATATGTTTGAAACAACAACCAATAATCAGTATACAAAGGTATAAACTAGAGCTATCAACCAGTCCCGAAACCCGTAGACCCGTCCCGGACCCGGAAATTCGGGTCAGGTCCGGGACTAATTTTTGGTCCCGTTTTGTTTCGGGACCGGGTCTGGTCCGGACCCGGAATGTCCGGGTCCATCCGGGTCGAGACCGGGTCTATCCGGGTCTGACCCGAGATCCGGCCAAAAAATTAACAAGGCCTAATTTTTTTTTCCCTTCTTTTCTTCTTCGTTCTTCTTCTTCGCAGTGCAGCCACACACCACCTCTGACCTCCTCAATCTAACAGTTACCGAAAATCAATCCCGCAAGCCACCACCGTTTACAACACCAATCCGACCAACAAAATACAAATTATCAATTTCATCATCAATCAAAAAAGGAATAAAAGAAAGAACAAAAGAAAGAGAAGAAATCAGAGATGTCAATAGAAGAAAAAAAAGTACTGCACAAAATAATCTTCCTCACTAAATTGAAATTGAACCCATCCAAGCAATAAAATTCAAGGTTGAATCTTGAATCCTCTTCTTGGTCAATACCAGATCTGGAGTAGGAAAATGAAATAAAAATAAGAAAGAGAGAAAAGAGAGAGAGAGTGAGGCTGCGGCAATTTGCCAAAATGAAAGAAAAAGGAAAGAGGAGTGGGCCGGCCCAGCAAAGGAAAGAAAGAGAAGGAAAAAAGGGAAAAAAGGAAAGAAAAAAAAAGAAATAATTTCGGATCTGGTTCCAGACCTGTCAGGTCGGGACCGGGACCAATTTCTGGTCCCGTTTTTTTCCGGAACCGGGACTGATTCCGACCCGGGTGTCTCGGGTCTGTCGGGTCCGGCCAGCATACCCGTTTTGACACCTCTAATATAAACTCATCACTCGATGTTTCAGTTTTGGCTGCCATAAAATAAAATTAAAATTAAAAAATATATATATATAAAATAGCTGCGATTATCTTCCACCTACAAAGTCAAAAATCGCCACGCTTTGATTGCGTATTGAACAATGATTATAAATATATCTTTACTTAGACAATATAGTAGGCATGGATGGGGGTGTAGCTCATATGGTAGAGCGCTCGCTTCGCATGCGAGAGGCACGGGGTTCGATTCCCCGCACCTCCATTGCTCCTTTTTTTTTGCTCTCTTTTTTAAATGGGCTTATTTATATATGTGGGCTTATGATATAATGGTGGGCTTAACTGGGCTCATGCTTTCAGGATAAATATTGGATCATAAAGAACAAATAATCCATTATCATGTCAAGGTCACGTAAAGTATCAGTAGAATAACGTTACCGAATTTCTTTTTCAACTCATGTCACGGTTATGAGCTACACCCCCATGATTATATGTTGTGACGAATGAAGTCTATTATGAATGGCCATGTAGCCCAATTTCCAAGTTTAAACAAAACTGCAAAATTGCATATTTAAGACAAATACAATGGGCTTTCTGAGAAAAAAACCCAGATCCAAATCCAAACAACTTAAAAGCCCAAAAGCGAGTCCAAAGTTGCACCAAACCCAATTTAATTAAAGCCCAAAAACTCGATCCATGCACCATGGAAGAACAAGCCTTTTGTTCAATTTTTTTATTATGCTTGAATATTGAAAAATGAAAACCCACCGCCCTATTTGCCTACCTTGGATCTTACTTAAGTGAAGCAAGGAATTCCAAGTATTTGCCTACTTCTACCTATTTTATTTATTTATTATATTAAAAAAAGATGGAGAGAGGGAGACTATATGTGGGCTAGTATTGCACATAATTAAAGATTTTGATCATGCATGCATGTACTTAATTATTGACACTACAATAACAATCATAGTTTAATTGCAATTCCGCTCATAAATCGTTGAGGTTTGATTTTAAAATAATATTCGTTAAAGTGTGAGTCTTTTTTTTTCACACTGATAAGGACAATAAACTCGAGACATCGTCATCTCTAAGGCGCATCACTGAGCTACAAAATCATTAATATAATTGGTTAAAAAATAAGTGTTTTTAAAAATGGCCTTAATTAGCTAGTAGTTTGTGGGGGTCCTTTCTCTAGTTTAACTATAGTTAATATTGCACCCGAAGAGGTAGTTTATGTTGGCTGTAAATCACTAGCAATGAACTGTAATTAATAAAGAATGTAATTAAAATAAATAAACAAACACTTTGCTTAATTGCACTATAATTTGACCGCAACAAGAGCTCCATCATATTCGGATATCTCACTTGGTGAGGCGACAAGAATAAAGCCATAACGAGCCCTTCTAGGGTAAAAAACAAAACTCGGTCAAAGATATTAGTTGGGTAGCTTTGAGTACTTTCGCAACAAAAACAAATACTTCTTTAAATTTAAGTGCCATAAAAACTTGAATAAACTAATCAATTGACCTAAAATATGACAAAAGAATAAGATAAATTTACTAAATCAAATAAAATATTCACTCCGTCACAAAAAATAATTCTCTATTATATTTGGTTTGTCGTATTTATATTTTAAAGAGAATTTATAATTAATTAATGTTTTGTATCTATTGACTTATTTAAGATATTAATTAATAGGAAAAAAATATTTATTGACTTATTTTTAACAATTAATATTTTCTTTTTATTCTTTGCAAAATACATTAAGGGTTTTTTGTGCGAGGGAGAGTATTAATTAATCTTAACTTTTTATTTGGATTACTATTTTTTGAACAGAACATATGTGATTAAGGTGGCAAAATAGAACTCGAATCCTAGATAATTTAAATAAAAGAAATTCAATAAAATAACATATATTATATTAATGGGCATATAATTGATTAGTCATTTTATTAGTGATAAAAATACTAGTAAAAATTCAGACTCAAACTCAAATCTCACGATTCTCACTCGCTTATAAAAAACAAATATTATAACCAATATAGTAATAATCCTATTCTAGCAAAGAGTTGCAATAAACAATTAAAGGTAGTAACAAAAAAGGAAGTGAAAAAAATGTAAGGCATGATTATGTTAATATATGTCGGGGTCAGAGAGTGCACGTGCGTCACCGAAATCACAGAGGGATATTTTGAATCAAAAGATGCTGCGCACGTGCCTTTCCGGTCAAAGGTCAAAAGCAGTGATTACACTAGTCTTAAATAAAAAAAGATCAGCTCTACTATTAAATTAACAAATTACATTATTAAAAAGATTAGCAGAGGAAGAAGCCAAAAGATAAGAACGCTGATTAGGATATTTAGGATCCCATTCCGTGTGAGAATCCTCACGTACACACGCTACCAACATCATGACCGTCCAAGTCCAATTCCTTAATACTAGTACCATTTTAAATCACATTATAATCTTGCATTAATCATGTGTTGTTTTTATGTGGATTATTATGATTAATTATTAAGGGAGTTAGGAAATAAATAAATAAATAAAAATCGTGGATTCTAAAAGAAAATTCTTTACAATTTTTTTACTGTCAATTCACACACTTACACCTATTGATATATTCATATCAATATCATGATCATAATTCTATAAAAAATCTAGTGAATAAATCGTAGTAAATTTTGTAATTTTGGAGTTTTAATAATTGCATACTCTTTTATTAAATTTTAAAAAAATGATTCGATATTTTCATAATAGTGTGAACAGGGTGGAAAATATGAGATGAACCTAATTTTTGCTAGGTTTGATTGTTTGGATCGAAGCGTTGTGTACTAGATTTCCATACTTGATGTTAAAACATTGGTCTAACTAATCTTTCAAACATTGTATTTAACCAGAGACTGACTTGTACGTAGTCTTTTAAAATCAACCTTAATATTTTAGTTTGGTTTACAACACACTTTTTATGTGTCTTATCGAAAAAAGAAAAGAGTACAAGAGAGTGCGACGGAGTTTCCAAAATAAGAGGGGGATTATGTAATGGATGTGTGCTAGATTTGTCACGTTCGGGCTAATAGTTGTTCACATTCCATTTTGTAGATGGATAAAGCATATGTCACATGCCGTTAAAGGTCGCACACTACCCAGTCAGCAAACTGGCAACTTGATACCGCATCACCAAGTTAGATAAGCATTGATAAAAATAGTTAATGTACAAAAATAAATATTTTATTTTTTTCAAGGGAAAAAAAATCTTCCTTAAAATAATACTCTCTCCGGTTTTCAAAGTGTGTCGTTTGGAAACCGAACACAATATTTTAGGACACATTGTTGGTGTTGTTTGATTACGATAATATTCCTGTACTTTTTGCTTATTTACTACACTGTCATTCCTCACTCTTCACCTCTGCATAAGCTTCCCTAATCTATGTGCCAAAGTTTTCCAATTTTTTTCCTCAATCTCTCCCAAATTTTCAATTCTTTCCTCTCAAATTTTTAATTCTTTCCGCCCAAATTCAAAAATCCCAGTTTACAGTACTCTCTCACTCCCTCAATCCATATTCCCATTTCTCTTCGTCAAGCTCTAGAACGCTCAATTTTCGGTCTCAACTCGCAAGGTTTGTTTTGCGCAGCTTGGGTCCTCCAATTTGATTTTCAATTTCCCTTCTAAATTTCTCAAAAATTCGAACGACTTTCTTTCGTTTGGAAGAGAGAAGCTTGAGAATGGCAGAGAAAGATGATGTTCGCGTCTTTGTTTGGTGGTAAGAGTAAAATCGTCAGACAAAAGCAAAAAATATATGGAGAGGTGAGAACGACGTTTAAAAGCATTCAGATTGTTTTAAAACCGGAGGGAGTACATCATATTATTGAAATTTTTCTACCGCAAAATTAAAACATACATGCAAAATTTGAGTTATATGTAATATAAATATAACTGAGTTTTATTTATTTATTTTGCGTTGGAATTCTTAATATTTTATTAGCAGCAAACAATTATTAGATTACCATCTCTGGTTTTTCTTCTTCTTTTAATATACTAATGAGTAATGACGTTACTGATTTAGACAAAATCCTTTTTGATTGTATGTCGAGGCTTTATTTCTCAACCAATGTCAAGAAATCAGAAAGGGCTTCTTTTTTTCCTTTAATAATTTTGGCAGAACACAAAAGGAATTGCCTTTGTAGATAACTAAAATAATAAGCAACAATTACGACTATACGTAAAGTTCTAATTCAACTGGTTAGTATATATCATTTTTATAATACAGATATAGAGTCCAATTTTTATATTATAATAATAATCAATGTTTAAAAAAATACTGATAGCAAACTAAGCAGCAGCTGAGCGGTGTTAAGGGTGCGCGTCTGTCACTTTCATTAGAGCACAACGAGAGGCCACGTCCCTCGCAAAATCCGGTGGGGACATGTAACACATATTTATTTATTAATTTATTAAAATGAGCGGAACATGCATAATACTAGTAGTTTGTTTATTTGATAGTAAAAAATTAATTTCGTTCAAATATTATTAAATTTTGATAAAAATATTCAATCTTATCCTAACAAAATATGTCCTATTATCATGACACGACGTTAAAATTTTAATTAAAAATAGATAAATTATTTAAATACTTGACTATAATTTAATATCGGTAGAATTAAGATACTATCTCAAATGTTTATTGTGTGGTTTATTTGTTTCTATTTTTTTACAACAAAAACAGTCAAAGCTACGGTACGGTCGTAGCCCTATCTGCTAGCTAAGGCCACCACCCACCACCACCGTTCGTGTCTTCTTAATATAATAGTAAGTGTATACATATGAAACCTTCTGCCCCTGCGCATATGTTATTTTATTTTCGGACAGGTTGAACAACACGGACGGAAGCGATATGAAGCCACCACGTATATTCTTTTTTAGTCCACTCCATTGGATCAAATCGGATTCTGTTAGATCTTACTCGGCCACTCAAGGATATTATTAGGTAGCTTGTGGTGGGAAGATTTAAGAGAAAATTGTACGATTCAGTACATCTACTCATAAAAATTAATAAATGCAGTCATTTAAACAAAAAAATTGAAGTACATTGGGTAAAATATCATTATATATCTTGATTTTTCTACTAAATAACAATTCTATATAGAAACTATTTACTAATTTTAGGCTTTTATTATTCATTTAGACACATAAATATTAGTTTTGGATTAAAATTTTACTTTCTAAAAAGCAAGCGCAATAACCCAGCATTGAGATAAGTGGAGCGAGAGTAAAACTTGAGTAGATCATGATCTACCTACATCATGATGTAAGATGATGACACGTGTCCAAAAGTGTCAAGAATAGTGGTATTCTAGCACTATTTGGGGCACGCGTTATCATCCTACATCATAATGTAGGTAGATCATGATCTACCCAAGTTTTTTCCCACCTTGCTTGGACAATGCATCGGCAAAAATATTAGCCTCCATATTAATAAGAAAACTTGACGTCTTTAAAACCCTCAAGTCAAATTGTCGATCTCCTCCAGTAAATCTTCAAAGCGCCAAGGTCGATCATCCTGCTTTCTCCATCAATTAACAGCCATAAGAGAGTCACACTCAATAAGAAGAGTGCAGTCCAGCAAGAAATTTGAGGAGTCAGCCAGAATAAGGGCTTTTCAAGGAAAGGATTTCTACCATAACCGAACTGCTGGCAACTGTGGGACAGGACTCCGTCAGAGTTCCTCAATACGCCCCGATACCAAAAATGGTGGAACCAAACCACGCCACACAAAAGAAGCCATGTTAGGGACATTGCGGTGTACTAGAGATGAGATGGACTTACAGGAGTATACTCCGTTAGTATTTGACTTCTAAATAAGTTTGTCATGTCTGCCACGTTTAAGAGAAAACTCTTGTAATTTTGCTGATATCATTGATTAGTATTCATATGATCTTATATTCGAATAATTAGTTTTATTTGGACGTCCCTCATACTAATTCCATCCATCATCTGCCGTTAATTATCCTCCACGGCGTTTTTTCTTTTAGGTACACAGCAACAAGCAATTTGTTTTGGAGAAAACAATAATTGCAGACTTATCTTTAAAAACACAATTGAATATGTTATCTTTATTCTTCATCTTGTGCAACAACTAAAAGCTAAAAAAAAACTCTACTCTTTGCTCACAAACTCTAAAACACTCCTTTCAATGTGCTCACAAGTCTCAGCTCCCTTGGGATCTATCCATCTCGTAAGTGAGGAACTGATATTGGATTCCTGACTCTAGGTTATCTATTTTTAGAGATCAACAAAAGAGAAAATGAGAGGAAGCGACCGGATCTGGGCTGAGGGATTGAGAAAAATGAAAAACGGGTTGATTTCTCTGAACTTGGAAGACCCGTTTTTTATTTAAAAAATTATTTGGCAGCTAACGTGTCTATCCAGTCGGCAAAAGTAATAATAAAAATGTCAAATAGGATAATTAACAGTTAATTGATGGACGAAATTAGCACGAGAGTTCAAATAAAATCAATCATTCAATTAGGAGGGTTATTTTTTTTTGGAAGTAGCGCAGCAGGGCGTCGTTGGATCCCTATAAATTAAGGCTACCAATTCGAATTGCACAGGTCTAGAAATGTTGGCAGTAACACATGAATAGCATAGGGATAATACAAAAGAAATTACAGGCAGCCATGGAAAAGAATTTGCCAAAAATAATCTTTAAATTCCTTAAAATGAGGATTTGCTTAGTTTCTGCTTATTACAGAGGAAAGGGTCCTGATCATTAGGCTCAGTGTTTCCATTATTTTCGCTCTCTGGTCTCGCACTTCTAATAGTAACTCCATAAATAAATTAATAAACAAAAGCATTTTCATTGGCTTTTGTGCTACCTGGCATGCTTTGAGGTAATTGAGTGTTTTTACCTAGGTAACAACCGACTAACCACTACTCCCTCCCATTTAATTAAATAATATTTTACTGTTTTTTAGATGATTTTTTTTTTTTTTAGAAAAATTTTAACGTTCAATTTTTCTATCATTTTTAATTTTTTTACATACTAGTAGTAAGTAATTAATGCCCACGTGTAATGCCAAATGTAAAAATTATCAATTACTTATAACAAAACTATTTATTTCAAAAGCCCTTTTAACTATTAACTACTCTTTCCATCTTTTAATAACTGAGACTTTGATTTTTGGTATGCATATTAAAAAAGTCGGATGACTTACTATTTGAGAAAATTTTGCCTTGAATTTTTTCTTAAATTGCATGAATAATACGCTCTAAGTTCGAGAAAAAATTAGAGGCAAAATTGTCTTAAATAGTGAATCATTCGACATTTTTAATATGCATGCTAAAAGTCAAAGAGTTAGTTATTAAAGGTCGGAGAGAATATTATTAACTACTCCCTCCGTCTTTTATTAATAGACTTTATAGGATAGTAAAAAAACGTAAGACAATGATCTTTGATCTTATTTTATTTCATATTGTTTCATTTTTACCTCTAATTTTCACTCAAATTACCACACCATCATCAAATTGGGTTGATTCAAAAAAAAAAATTATCATTTGCACAAAATATATGCTTCGAAAAAGATAAAATGACAAGTACTTCAAATAGTAGAAAAACGTAGAAAAGCGACAGTTAATAAAAGACGGAGGGAGTATTAACTAATGACTATAGAATTATGGAACTTTTGACTATAAGTACTCCACATTAACTATTAACTAATGTCTATAAATTTTTATTTATTTTCAACTTTTTTATAAATAAAAATAAGATTTGAATTCAAAATTCGACCGATTGATTATTATACTCCGTCACACTACACAATTTATTTATGAACTCAGTTTAACACAATGTAGGCCATTCATAAAATAAAATAAAATAAAAATTACACAATTTAATTACGGATTAATTGACAGGTCATAATATTTTGGATCTTTTTTTTTCTAAATAAAGAATTAATTAATAATACCATTACCTCGTAAAAAGTCATCCAGTTTCCAAGAGAAAAAGTATATTGATTAATTAAAATTAGAAGTTCTTCGTATCTGTTTTAATAACAAATGTCAAATACTACGAATTTGGATATCATTATTTTTATTTTCCAAAATTTTTATTTTTTTAAAATTAATTAATTAATTTTTTAAAGTGTATTTGTTTCAACTTTTACTTAAAAAAAGGAGGAGGAGAAGTAGTCTCGTATTTGGATTTTGGATCATCTCAAACAGAACTCTTGACATAAATGCAAGTTTTGACATCACAAACACTATGAAACACCCACACGTACCACATATTCAAAGAGTAGCCCAACCAAATCCAACATTCACATTTCAAATTCTAATATTAAGAAATAAATAAAGTCACCATAAACTAAAATCCAACTCATCGGAATCAATACGCACTTTTATATAAGATAAATTATGAGTTCGATTCACGATAACGTTAAAAATGAAATTTTTAAATTTTAAACTTTTCATATAATCAAACGAAACAACAACATAAAAAAAAAAAACTGGTATCGTTCATGATTTAACTCGAATTTAGATTAATAAAAACACTCCCTCTGGCTCTAATACCCATTTTATTTTATTTTATTATATTATATCTGAATGAAATAGGTTAAAAATATTAAAAGGGTTGAAAAATAAAGTAATTATAAGTGAGGATTTGAATTGGAAAAGGGGTAGGGTCCATTCCAAAATGGGAAATCCGACCCAGTAACCGTGAAAAGTGGAAAGCTGCATGAAGGACAAGTGTTAGAAAGAATGAGATAAGAAAAGAAAAGAAAAAAGGAAGAAACAGAGCGGCAAGGACATAACAGTAAAACCCAACAATCTAATTTCCGCCCGTCCGGATCTTTCGCGACGGTGCTTCAGACAAAATTTCTCAACCCGCAGTCACTGCTTCTCTCTTTTTAGTTTTACCATCTTATTTTATTTTCTTTTATAATGATTAAAAACAGAAGGCAATATCATTGCCAGTTAACTTACATCCCTATCAATAAAGAACATAAAATAATCAAACAATGGGGAGTGGGCTACAAGACAAGAAAAAATCTGACATGAGAAAACAAAAGTAAAAAATAGAGCTCTCTGTTTTTACGCCGGTTGCCAGCTGAAACCGCTCGCTCCTCCCATTATAAAGCTCCACCTGCTAACTCTCCACTTCGATTCTCTCTCCTCTGCTTAAAACTTATAAACACACCAGACGCAAAGCAACCGAGTTGATTGAACCAAAAAAAGAGAGAAAAAAACCCATTTTGCTATCCTTTGCATGCATTGAGCAAAAAAATCTATAAAAGTATCCAACTTCTTTCGAATAATAAGAAAGAAGAACAGATACATATTGCCAACTTCGTGATTAACGTACCCTGTTGGTGATTTTTCTTTTATGGAATGCTTCTGTTGGGTGGTTAGATAGTAACGTTTTTGAGGTATTAACTTCTGTTCTTTTTTCTGTAAAAGAAAATCAAAAGTTGTTCTGGTTTCTGTTTCTGTATTTGTTTGTTTCCTCTGAAAAAATAGATTAAAAAGTTGAGATTTTTTTTTGGTTGGTTTTTAATGTGGTGGGTTTTTGTTTTGATTCTTAGTAGTGTGAGATAGAAGAAGAAGATAAAACGAGAAACAAAGTAGATATATATAACAAGAATGGCACCAGCTACAACGACGACTGCAAACAACTGGCTCTCCTTCTCACTTTCTCCAATGGATATGTTAAGGTCGACATCTGAATCTCCTCATCATCACTTCATGTCCTATGAAGAAGCCTCCTCCGCCGCAGCAACCGCCACCGTCCCCCACCACCACTACTTGCTCGATAACTTCTATGCTAATAATGGTATTTATCTATCTATCTATCTATCCTGTACTTGTTTGTCTGTTTGTTCTATTTCTCTATCTGGGTTTTATGAAAACAAGTCGTTTAATTTTCGTGTCCTGTATTTCTTAATTACTCTAGTTCGGTAAGTGTTTGGTAATATTCCTGTAGTTGCACTCCCCACCAAAAAAAAGCAATGGAATCGTCGGTTTTTGATTAAAACTGAATTGGATGTTTGTTTGTTTTTTTTTGTTTTCTGGAAGGTTGGAGCTGTTCTAAAGATTCTCAGGTGGTGGCGACGACAATGGCGGAGACGTCTATTCTGACGAGCCTTATCGTCGACCCAGAAACGCATCACCCACATGTGCCGAAACTTGAAGATTTTCTTGGTGATTCTTCATCAATGGTTAGATATTCAGATAATAGCCAAACGGAGACGCAAGACTCGTCGTCTCTGACTCACATCTATGACCATAGTTCCGCCGCCGCCGCTGCTTACTTCAGCGACCACCAAGATCTCAAAGCGATGGCTGCGTTTCAAGCTTTTTCGACTAACTCGGGTTCTGAGGTGGATGACTCAGCCTCAATCCCTCGGACTCAGCTAAACGAGTTTGTGGGTCACTCGATCGAGTCCGGTGGGAGCGAGTTGGGTTTTTGTTCTAATAATGGTTCAGCTTCTGCTAATGGTAACACAACAAACAATGCCTTGTCACTAGCAATGGTTGATCATCACCATCATCGACAACAGCAACAGCAGCAACAACAACAACAGCAGAGCTCTAAAGATCAGAAGGCTATTGTTGTTGTTGAGCCAGCTGCCGATAGCACTAAAAAGATAGCTGATACTTTTGGTCAGAGGACTTCTATCTACAGAGGTGTTACTAGGTAGTACCTACCTGCACAGTTTTTTCTTTTTCTTTTACTAGGTATCTCATGATCCATTCTCTATCATGGTTTCTTGGTCCATTCTTGATCATAGTTTCTTGGTGTTATTTTAAAAGGTCCTTCAATCTTGAAAAGTTTCATGAATCAATATACAAAAAAGAAAAATGTTTTTTTTCCATGCCTTATTTTATGTGTGTAATAAACCAGTGACAAAATACAAAACTCGGTTACTTGTCTCTTAACTTTTTATTGCTTTTGATTGATGCAGACATAGATGGACAGGTAGATACGAAGCGCATCTATGGGATAACAGCTGTAGGAGGGAGGGCCAAGCTAGGAAAGGGCGTCAAGGTATAGTACTCTTTTCCAAATTTCCAATCCATGCTTCCATCTGATCAGTTCTTTCTTTGTATTTGTCATTTAATAGTTTACACATCTATATTCTGAAATTGAATGGTATATTTTCATTAGATCCTCTGTGTATATGTATAACTGAAAAGAAAGAGAGAACTTGCACTGCATTCCCATTGAAAAGAAAGCGAAGCAGCAGTGGTAGTAAATAGTGTACCATACCAGACTAGTAAAGATTAACTAGCTCTCAGTTGGGTTTTGTTTGTTTACTGGTTTTCCAACTGTGAATTGTAGTAGCATCTTTTTTATTAAATGTTGATGATTGATGGACTGATGGGTTGGTTTGGGTTTGGGGTTTGAAACTTTGAATTGAATACTCATTTTCTGGATTTCTTTTGTCATTGAACTGTTGCTTTTTGGGTTGAAATAAGCAATTAAGTACTCATTTCTTGAATTTCTTGATTTCTTGCTGCAATCTTGCAATCCGGGGGTGTGAGATGAGAGTGAGTGATTGATTTGATCAGATGTGCCGCCATTTTCTTCTTGTTTCTGATTTTGTGTGTCTCTTTCTTCCCTCATCACCTGGGCCCCTATATCTCTCAAACCACTGCAAGTTTTTTGTTTGACACGACCCACGTCCACACCCATGCCTCAGACGTTACAGACATACATCAATGAATTCAATTCATATTCATTTTTCAATTCTATTTGTATTTCAATCCAATTCTCTCTGATAATCTTTCTTCTTTCTCTGCTGGCTTTTACTTTTGCTGCTTTCTTTTCTCTGTTTCCTTTTTTTTTTTTTAGGTTTTTGAATTTCAGCTAAACCTGCAGAGAGTGTCTAGGTTTGACCAAAGCACCACTCTTACACATATTCAACTTTCCAAATAATTCCCTTCTTTATAATATTATATAAATATATAAAATAAAACCAGCCACTATTATTGCCCAAACTTGCTGACATTTTGGTGCTCTGGGTCTGTTCTCTCTCTCATCATGGCCTAAAGTACCATACCACTCCCATTCACACCAGGTATTGGGGCCAATGTTGGCTACTTATCATTTTTACCTTTCTCAACAAATTCAAGATTCCAAAACTTTGATTCTGGGTGTGAAAATAGTAAATAAGACACCAATTTACCTCTGGCATGAGAAAAGTCATAGAACTATATCAGTAAAAAGTTAAAAAAAATCAATCTTCATTGATAATAAAGACAAAAATTACTGCTTTGGTGTTTGAATGGGATGGATGATCTTTTTCTTTAAGCACAGACTGTCACATGCAAGTTTATTTTTTTTCCCTTTTTTCACTCAATTTGTTTAGACAACTAATTGAGACTGAGAATTTTGACTAACTCTTCTACCTATTCACATGTGATGACATTCTTTCTTTTACTTTTGTTTTGCATGAACTCTTTTGGAATTGTGGCTATCTGGTTGTCATTCAATTGAAACAGTCTACTTAGGTAAGCCAAATTACCTTGCTACTTTTTATGATTCTTCTTATAAACAATATTAGAAATTCTAACTCAATTCTTATGTTATTAGGTGGATATGATAAAGAAGAAAAGGCAGCTAGAGCTTATGATTTAGCGGCTTTGAAGTACTGGGGTCCGACTGCAACCACCAACTTTCCTGTATGTATAGTCCTTTTAAAATTATCCATATCTTCGTTCTGAAGGTGATTCTTCGTAGAGTAGAGCTTAAATTAAACTTGTTCATGGAGTAATTAAGAAATGTACCTTTTCCTCAGGTTTCAAATTATTCTAAGGAAGTGGAGGATATGAAATATGTGTCCAAGCAGGAGTTCATTGCTTCCCTAAGGAGGTATATGCCGAAAGGAAATCCTTTAGCTAGTTTAAGCTGTTTTCCACATTTTTGGTGGTTCATCAAATGAATTCCCTTTTGAATTGATAGGAAGAGTAGCGGCTTTTCAAGGGGAGCCTCGATATACAGAGGTGTCACCAGGTTTGTTTTTCCTACCTTGAAACTTTTGCTGTTTACTACTGTTCCTATCTTTGTAGTGTGTACAGGTTGTATTTAAATATTTGTCTATATATGATGCAGGCATCACCAACAAGGTCGTTGGCAAGCAAGAATAGGCCGTGTTGCTGGAAACAAAGACCTATATCTTGGCACATTCGGTAAGTGCATTAGTCATAGTAGTTGTTATAGGTCAATGATATGTTATCTTTTCGGTATTTACATCTGATGTATGACTGACTTTAGGATTCTTAAATAGTTTAGTGAAATGAACTAACTGATCATTGACCTAAAATCATCACAGCCACTGAAGAGGAGGCAGCTGAAGCATATGATATTGCGGCTATAAAGTTTCGGGGTATGAATGCAGTGACCAATTTCGAGATGAACCGATATGATGTGGATGCTATCATGAGCAGTGCTCTTCCTATTGGTGGTGCAGCAAAGCGCTTAAAGCTCTCCCTTGAAGCAGAACAGAAGCCGACAATAAGCCATGAACAGCAGCCGCAATGCAGCAGCAACAGCAGCCACAATAACATCAGTTTCTCCACTATCCAGCAGCCTCCGGTCTCTGCCATCCCATGTGGCATCCCCTATGATTCGTCGACAGCCCTCTACCACCACAATCTCTTCCACCACCTCCAAGCTGCCAACCACTATGGCGCGACTGACTCCTCTGTCTCAACCCCTTCGATGGCAGCTCCGATGGCTATGATGCCGCAAACAGCTGAGTTTTTTATTTGGCCTCATCAATCCTATTGACCAAAAAAGCAGTTTTAGAGTTTTTGTAAGAGATTTCAGCTAACAGTAGCAGAACAGGCTTTTTCTCTTTGATGGAAGGATCTTCTAGCTGACGAAAATGGCTGACCTACCCCCCTCTGACCTAATGCACCTCTTAACCTAGGAAGGACCGAAAAGGGATGGGCAAAGAGGGATTTTGTGGTTTAGTTGCTAAAAGTTCTTAGTTTTACCATAGGATGCTGAATTTTGTAATTAACTCTCAAAATGTTGTTTACCTGAGACTGATGTTCGACAATGTTTTGCATCCTAGTAGTTGCGGAAAGTTTTTAAATATTAGGAAATGCTTTACTTGTCATACGTTTTCTTCTTGAATTTTTTGTACTAAACAACCATTAATTATCACAATTTTCCCGAGATGTGCAATCGGAGACTTGAACGCGAGACTCAAACTGAAGATATGGTTCTATATCCGAGTAATTACTTTTTTAGTTTACTGAACAATTACAAAGGAATGTACCTCGGTTCATTGGCATAAAATCAGAGTTTGGCTAATGTTCTTCACTGAAAAGGAGAGAATTACAAATTAACATTACATCATTGGAAATTACAGGAGACTGGTTCGAATGGAAGTTATTGAGCCACCCGGTTCAACCCTTCACGGACTGCAGTGGACCCAGGTTGGATTTTCAAGGCTTGTTCAAAAGCCCATTGGGCTTCATCTTTCAACTCTTTCCATTCGTAACACTGGCCCAGCAAGCAGAACGCCACCGTTTTACCATCTTCTTCGCTTCCCATCGCTCTAATCGCCTCCTTCAAGTCCTGAACGGCCGAGTCAACCCGGCGCCTCCGGTTCACTGCGAGCTTCAACTCAGCCCTCTTCACCAGCGCATCCCCACGCTCCTTCCCGGAGAGTGCCTTCACGCGCGGCGGAGACAGCGCCGAATCCAGCGATTTGAGCGCGGTAACCCTGTGTCCGAGCAGATCGAGCGCGAGAGCTTTGAGGATGAGAGGCGCGGGGTCTTTACGGGAGAGAACGATCGCGGATTCGGCCTCGGCGAGTGCGGTTTTGGCGAGGGATTGAGAGTGGGCGTTGTTAGGTGTGGATTTGGCGCGGGCGAGGTAGTGGGTCCCGAAGATGACGTGGCGGTTGGCTTGGAGGGAGGCTCGGTTTTTGGTTCGGAGTTTGGTTCGGTGTGTGTTGGGAAAGTAGTTGATTACTAGGAAAGACGCTAACGCCAGGAAGAGGATGGCGAGTTGTAATGCGATTCCTCCAACTGTTTGTTCCATATCTCTGTGATTGATATCTCTGTGATTGAGGAAGAAGAAGATGAATCCAACGAACAATTAAAATTACTAGTACTTTTCTCTTTTTTCGTGAGGAACGAAGTGAATTCAACGATGTTATTAGAATCAAACTAAACCAAACCGAAAGATAAAATTAATCTTAGCTTAATAATTTAATAATACAGGCGGACTTAATCAAAGTTAACTACTACGTGTAGTTCCATAAAATATAAAAGCTTATCATTCAATTTGTAAATAAATATTGAAAATAAAAGGAATTAAAATCTCAGAGTTTAACCGGTAAGCAGGCCAACCAACTTTTTCAATTCAACAGTTTTTTCTGAAAAAATATCAAACTGAGTTCATCGATTAATCCAGTACGATTTATAAATAACTACATTGTAAATGAAGAGATCGCGATGGGTTCTATGATTCTTTTCTCTTTTTTTAACCTTTTCCCTAATGCTCAGATATTTCGACCATAGTAAAAGGTTTTTTATCCATGGTGGATTAGGATTCGAACCATTCCAATTGGACGAGACAAAGACTGCAAAGCTAGCTGTGGTTGGGTTGGAATGGAGCCTAACATTAAGACGTTACACCTACAACAGAGCTTTTTGTGGAGCCAAAGAAATTGATAGATCACAGTAATAGGCATCCAATTTCAATCCATCTGAACCTTATGGGGTTGAAGTATAAATAATTGAGCATATATGAAAAGACCATATGCTTTTGGGATGGAGCCTAACAGGTAACTTCCACCAGGTTTGCTTCATAATTTCTTGGTGGGCCAATAATATGGATGGGAATTGAGCGACATACATAACCATCGTATTAAAGTATCAGTTTATAATTCAGCGCTAAGAGTTAAATCTCGAGTTGGCGTTTTTTTATAACTCGGTATTACAAGTTGAAGATGATGCTGTTATGTAGAGATAGATCCAACATCCTTACTGCCTTCTTAACTGACTCAAAGATGATGGTGACTTGGGAAATCCAAACTATCATCGCGGATGTTAAATATTGTATAAAATTCCTTTCAAATTTTAATAAATGACGTTTTAATACTAATTTTTTTAACTTAAAATGTTATTTAACATTGATAATAAGATTGCTAATTGTGTAGCCGATTACCAGACTTGTTTTTTGTCCTCGAGATAAAATTTGCAATCCTCATTGATTATTAAGTTGTAATGATATTTTTATTAATTTTTGTTAGAGGATTGGATGGAACACTAACGAAAAGAGTTAAATATATTGACCGATAAATTTGAGTAGCAGTTTAGGGAGGTTTTTTTTTTTTTTTTTAAGGTTAAAACTTAAAAGTGTGGAGGCAGGTTAGTAAATTTAAGCACTTCTTGTCTTTAGACCAACTACATTAATTAATTTAGTGCACGGTTTTCTATTTTTGTGGAATAATGTAGTTTCAGAAGCACTAGCTATGCCGCCCTTTTGACTATTTGTCTCCTTAATGTGCTTCTTTCTTTTTTAAGGTTAATTTCATGTGTTTCTTTTCTCTTTTCATACGGCTGCATTTCTCTATCATGGAGACAAAAATTGCTATGGCCCCAACCAACCTCCTTATTCTGTGCTTTTCTTCGATAAGTGTAATGTGATTGCTAGAACTAAGAGGCCTTTCTGTGGAATCCTCCAAGAACAATCGTCTGTCTTTTGATCTTTTCTTTTCTTTTCAATCACTGATCTGTACAAATTAAAACCAAAAGCAACACCTTTGGAAAGAAAAGACTGTACAATGACAACAGAAAAGAGGGAAATGTTTGATGCTTCTTCTACTACTCATTACAGAGAAGATCATTTCAACCTTTTTGCTTGCATAAGACTGCTGAAACAAACCAAAAAACTAGCAGCTGCCGCAGCAGTGACTCGTAAGACTAATCTCGTTGTATTTAACGAAACAAATTAAGCAAACTACCACTCCATCACTAGTTGCATATGGCGATTCAGGTCATCCAGGTAGCTGGAGCAACTATAATCTTGCACGTCACACCCATCAAGAAGCACTATCCTTCCTGAACTAGTCTTCTGCTTCAACTCTATATGTAGTTCCTCAGCCTTCAGCAGCTGAACAACCTACATTGTTCCGGACACTTCTTGTTTAATCCTTCTTTTATCGTGTAAGTGCGAAGAACAGAATGAGAATAAGAACAGAGAATGTATAATCACCTGACCCATTTGAGGGCGCATATTCGGGAGATGGTTAATGCACAATGAAGCTGTCAACATGGCGCGCTTCATTTCAGTAGGATCATAGTTGCCTTCTAATCTGGGATCTGCTAACTCTTTAGCATTGCTTGCTTCCAGAAGTGGTTTTGCCTGTCATCCATAGAACAAAAAAGACAACTTGTGATTGCTTTGCTGAGCAAGTGGTTTTAATAATTTGATTATCCGCTACGCACAACATATAACTTTGGGATTAGTGGCATGGATGTCACAAACTACTAAAGGGCATTCTGTTCATGCATTTGCCAAAGTAAGCACAGCGAGTTCATAATGTCTTTTTCAGATCTAATCGTGTTTGATTAGGGGAAGAAGTGCTCTCATCGGGTAGTTTCTTCATACACAATACTAATAGTATGCTAAGGTAACTTATATGATGAATGTTGTTAGTTGTGTGTACGAAGATCATACCCACATTGCAAGGCTTTTCCTACTTGAATCAACAGCATGGCGACCTGTTATGATCTCCAGTAACAGAACTCCAAAAGCGAATACATCTGTCTTTTCATCAGCGATTCCGTGCATAAAGTACTCAGGAGCCAAATATCTGAAAATTCATTTCACCTTTCGATAAGTTCGAAGAACAATTCTATGAAATGAAAAATGGGAAAAGCTGCATGTCTAACCCGAAAGTGCCTTCAATAGGGAAGACAATGTGGTGGAGCCAATTCTCAGGAAGCCATTTTGCCAATCCAAAATCAGAAATCTGAAAGGTGAAATCACAGCAAAGAAGTTATCTCTCGTTCGAGAAAACGACGATGTATGACGAAATGAAACTTTTTCTTACGGTAATGCAAAAAGAAAAAAACCTGAGCATCAAAATCTTCAGTGAGCAATATGTTTGAGGCTTTGATATCTCTATGGATAATTCGTCTTGGACAAATATGATGCAGGTACTCCAGTCCTTCTGCGATTCCGACGGCCACCTTAAATCTTTTTTCCCATTCCAGATGAGCTGATTCACCTGAGATGCAAAATATCTGAGACATTCACACAATTCCAATTCTGTAACAAAACTAGCTTGCTAGATGAATCAATGGAACAGAAACCGTACCATGAATCATCGAAGCAAGGCTACCATTCGGTAGATACTGAAGGACAAGGTGCAGACCATCTTCAGTGCTGAACCCAAGTAATTTTGCTGCATGAGGGTGGTTTATGTGTGCAATGATCCCAAGCTCTGATAAGAAGTCTCCAATCCTTTCCTCTTCTTCCTTCTCATTCTTAATCAACTGCTTTACGGCTACTATTTGGCCATCAGGTAAACACCCCTTAAACACTTTTGCATGGCCTCCTTCCCCAATTAAGTTCTCTACAAAAACATTTTTTGATGCATATTCAGAAACAGAAAGAAAAACCAAGCAGTGCAGCAAATGCAACTCATTTTTCGATAAATCTTAGTATATGATCAAAGATAAGAACTAATCTCTCAAATTTATTCAAAAGTTTACATTTTTCTAAAAGTTCAAACCTTTAGTTCACTTCTGGAATACCTATTAGTCAATGTAGACAATGGCAGGGCTACTTGAAGAATTTACAATAATTCAACTATTCGAACAGCTTGGGATAAAGCCAAACAGCAACTAATATGGAAAGACAAAATAGAGCATCATCTGCAGTAAAATACCCATCTCAAGCTTCCCTGGAAAAACACTTGCAACCAAAACCTAATCATATTTAACAAATTTGCCAAATTTGTTGCAGCCACAGATTACTGAAACTAGGTAAAAAAGACAAAGCAGTTTGGTCCCAGTAACTTTGTCCTTATTCAGATTTACCCCCTATTTATATTTATATAGAGCAAAATGGTCACATCCCGAATTCTGAGTAGGTCTCAGAAATTAAGTCACAATTGCAGGCAGCATTGACTGTGCTCAAGTTTCATTCAAAAATGAGTTAGTGCAGTTAATGAGAATTATACTTGAATTAAAGTTGTCACACCATGAAAGGGATAACCTGATAAAATGTTCCTTGAAATCGATTAGGTTTCTTTTTGAAAAATGGGAAATTTCAGAGCAGAAAAATCAAACCATGAGAAATAGCAGGATTAATAAGACCCGAACTGCAAGAATTGGCTGAGGTTGACCAACATGATAATAGCAACATTAAATTGAGCCATCCCCCTTAATATGGCGGCTTACACTGCTCGAATAAACTAGTCTTCTGCCCGGAAAGAGCAAATAGAAGACCCGAAGAAATTGAAAACAACTCTATCAGATAAACTAATTATCCAATACAATCACTTCTTTTAATTCAGTTATATCTATGAAACATCAATCTTTTAGTCATTATAGGGCTCAGGTAATTACTTGCATAAATAAATAAATAAAACAAAAGGAATCAGCAGAGGGGATATATCCATTTCTTACCAGAACTGAAATTATCAGTGGCAGATGCAAGCTCTTGATAATCAAAATTCCTCCATGATGGCTTAGGAATAAATAAGCCTTCACAATCAATCCAAGTATCTGCTGAGTTTTGAATTTTTGCAAATTTCTTTTTCAAATTCTTCTTAGCAATGAGTTCGTAGGTTGAAACCAATGGGATGACTGAGAATCTCCTCACGGATTTCTTCTTAATTGAATCAAACATTTGTTTCCATTGCTTCCCATTTTCTTGGGTTACAAGTCTTTCATTGAATAATTTCTCTATGGAACCAGAGCTGCTGCTGCTACTGCTGCTGCTGCTATTATCTGAATCAGACCCTGAAATAGGAATCTCAAGAACACCTCTTGGTGATGGGTCTTCAATCACAAATTCTCTCCCTTTCATGTCATCAAGGGATTCTATTTCTGGGTGTGGGCGTTCTTGTTTTTCTCCCATCTCTGCAGAAAACAAAACACCACAAGAATCAAGAATTCATTTTCAGAAATTACATCCCCTGTTTGGTAACAGAGAAAACAGAGGAAATTGAAATGCAGAGGAAACAAGAAACAGTGACATCAATCAACAACTTATCTGAAAAACAAAAGGGAATTGAGAATTATTCAAATCTCGTGCCTTTCATATAAATTATGTAACTTTGTATTGAAAAACACCTCACCTCCATCCCCTGTTTGTTAACAGAGAAAACAGAGGAAAATGAAATGCAGAAGAAACAAGCAAAAAGTGGCATTAGCCAACAAATTGACCCTTTTGGGGACATTGAAAAGAAAACAAAGGGAATGGAGAATTAAAGCTCATGCCTTTCGCATAAAAACAGAAATCTTTTTCTTTCTCATTTTTCCTTCCATTTCTCAGCAACCAAGCAGCCCATACAAAAAATAAACAAAAATAAAAAGAACCCAAAAGCAACAAACATCTTACCTTCACAAGGCATAATTGGTGAAAAGGAAAAATTAACAAAATAGTGGAAAAAATTATCTGCAACAGCAACACTCTCCTTTCTACAAGCTTGGCATTACCATACCCAGAAACCAAAACACCTGACAACCAGAATATTACATACAAAACAAACAACCTTATCCTACATGCATCTGGTTGTTTGTTTGTTGCAACAGGGAGAGAAACAGAAACCTAGTTAGAAGGCGGCAGAGGTATGTTTGAGGGAGATTATATGTATTTCTTTATTTAAGAATGGTATATCTTGAAGAGATGGTTATTCTTGGAAGAGAGAAGGGGGTGAGGGAAAAAGGAAGAGCTTTGAAATTTGATTCGGAATGTGTGCTATATTTATACAATTTCTGTTAAGTGTGCCTTTTTCAGGAGATGGTTTGTATGCTTTTTGTTGTTTTATTATTATTATTAAGTGGATTTAAGATTAATTAATTTTTTTTAAAATTAATTAATTAATTAACGGGTAAATATAAAGACACCTTCTAAACTAAATATTTATTGATTCGTCCCCTGAATAATTGTGCTTCATTTGTTTGGAAATAGACACGAACATTCAATAATTATTCGACATCGTTTATGATGTATGTAGATTTACGTTTTCTTAGATCAATTTACTTCATTATTGCTCGTACAAATTTAGTCCGCAATGTCATTATAGTTCGGGTATAGTTAGGTAGAGGTAAATTTTATTCTTAATTAATTAATTATTATTAATGACTATTAGGAAATAGGATTAGTAGCAAAAATTAGAAAAGAATGAGTAAGTTTGTTTGGCTGAGGTGATTAGAAATATTTAGATTCAGGATCGCGATTTTTGCCGCAGCTAACGCTTGAAATAGTGATTTGGATGGACAATAACTAACCCACCATCGCCAGCGGAAAGATGCAATTGTCCTGGTCTTTGCAGGGGCTTTTCCGGAAGTTCATAATTAAAATAGAGAAAATTCAGAATTAATGAAAAAAGTCAGATTTTTTTAATGACACGTGGCTAAATAATCCTTGCCTTACATTAGATAACGTTGTAATTTGTGGTGGGAAAGCCTTTTAAATCCTTGAACCTTTGTGAAAAAACAAAATTTTAATTGTCTTATTATTAATTTAATCCTTTATTAAACCTAATTCTTTTAAACTTTCACTACTCTACTCTAAAATTTAAGAGAGTTTTTTTCTCAATTTCTACCGGCCATTTAATGCTATTATTTATTTTATTTTATATACTGTATCATCTTTTTTTATTATTATTTTTACCCAAATTCATCATGTTCGTGTTAGATTGGCTTTGTAAAAATGTGGAGAGATGATAGTTTTTTTCATTAAAGTATAGCATTTTATTTAATTTAGTCTTCCTAAGGTTTTCCACGATTTAGAAGAGTGTTGACACGTGTTGAAAGATCAAATTAAATAAAATGATCATGTTTTAGAAACCAAAGAAATAAAGTGTTATATTTTAGTCAACATATCAAACATATTTGTTCTTAGAAATGCATACTCCCTCCGGTCGCGAAACAATGTCGTTTCGCGACCGGGCACACGGATTAAGGCCACACTGTTCGTCCGTGTGTGATTACCAAGCTGCCCTTCCTTGCTCTTACCCTTCAAACCATCTTCATCAGTTAAACAACAATCTGCAGAAATCAATTGCAGAAATCAATTAACCAAAATCAAGAAATCAATTGCAGCCTAAATCAAGAAATCAATTGCAGCCAAAACCAACAGAAACAAGCGCAATTGCAATTACCCAATTAATTACCCAATCAAGAAATCAATTGCAGCCAAAACCAACAGAAACAAGCGCAATTGCAATTACCCAATCAATTACCCAATCAAGAAATCAATTGCAACCAAAACGCAGAAATCAATTGCAGAAACAAGCAATTGCAATTACCCAATCAATTACCCAATCAAGAAATCAATTGCAACCAAAATGCAGAAATCAATTGCAGATGAAGATGATTGATGAAATCAATTGCAGAAACAAGAGCAATTGCAATTACCCAATCAATTACCCAATCAAGAAATCAATTGCAACCAATCGCAGAAATCAAACGCAGAAATCAAAGAGCAATTGCAATTACCCAATCAATTACCCAATCAAGAAATCAATTGCAACCAAAACACAGAAACCAAAACGCAGAAATCAATTGCAGATGAGTTTAAATTGATTGGGTAATTGCAATCGGTAATTGATGTTGATGAAGATGAAGACGGTGAGTGAGTGAGAGATGAGAGAGATCGAGGGTAAAACGGTCAGAAATGGGAGAAAGAATTCTTGGATCTCGAGAACGACATCCTTTGTCGACCGCGGAAGAATGTCTTAAACGACATTCTTACGCGACCGGAGGGAGTATTAGTTTCATACCACGTGGCCTAAACTGGTATGTCACCCACCTCAGCGGGTTGCAAATAATAGAAGAATTAAATTGACCAAAGTATTATACTTTAAGGACCATATTTATACTTTATGAACTAAATTAAATAAAGCGTTATATTTTAGGAACCAAAAATGTTATTTCTTCGTAAAAATGTGATCATTAGTGGATTGGGCTAGCTTGGACTTAATTTTTTAATCTTAGTTAGACCCGAGTGGACTTTGGGCCGACCAAACTATTTTTTAAATAAAAATATAAATTGTAAGTTAGGAGAATCAAATGTTAGATTTAATCTTTATTTGTTTTGCAAAAATTATATTATTTACTAAGTTGCAAGCTCATTAGTAGCCAATCGAACCTAACCTGCGCTATTTAAAAAACAAAATTAATTTCTTTTTAAATAATAAAATATATAATCAGATGTATGGTACGTACGTACTGTACTACGACCAGATCAACTACTTACAAGAAGATTTGGTAGCTAGCTTGTGCTTATATTTATTTTTCTTTCTTTTTTCTCTAGGAAGCCGAAATTGATTTAAAAACAGATTTCTTTTATCAATGAATGTTTGAAATTGCTTTCTAATAATTTAACGAAATGAAAAGAAAGTGAAATCTAGCGGAAAGTAAAGAGGGTTAGTTTATGACAATAATTTTTCAGAGTAAGCGATTAAAAGATTGCATGTGACCAAAAAGAAAAGAAAGAGTTGCATGTGAGGAGTAGGAGTGCAATAAATAATGGACTGACGAAAAATGGCAGCCTTCAATTCAATATACTTTGGTCCACATTTTACCACTGTTGAGTCTTTTCCATCCAGACCTGAAAATTGGAACGATCGATATTAAGTAATTTGAACACACATGGTGTGTTTCGACCGGCACCAGAAGCCAGTTTATAATAATCACATTGCATTTTGTTATATTCATTACAAAATATGAGTGATTATGAGTGATTCTTCGCTACTCTGCGAATAGTTAGGGAGCAAATGATGAATCGATATTCTATAAAATATCAGCATATT
The DNA here is from genome assembly GCA_963691705.1 of Viola odorata. NCBI lineage: Eukaryota > Viridiplantae > Streptophyta > Magnoliopsida > Malpighiales > Violaceae > Viola > Viola odorata. Next base: position 62,379,640 of record OY829540.1, read on the forward strand.
GTAGTTTAATTTAGGAATTACGTCAATTAGTGTTACGTTGTTTTCGTTTGGAACTAGTCTAATTAATCATAGATATAAAAAGAAAGCAAATGGGGCATTTGAGTTGGAACAAAAGTAGTTTTAAGCTCCTTTTATAAATTTTGCTGTCAAGTTCAATCCATTTCGTAGTAGAAAGTCCATTTGACTCCAAACTTGAGTAGAAAGTAGGTGGCATTAAGGGTAAGTACATGTGAAAGATGGTGTAACAAGAGATAGGCAGTTGGCTTTAGATGACCCATTTCATCAAGGATAGATAGCCAACCAACATATCAATATTCCTGTCCCATGTCAATTTTTGCTCTTTTGGCTTGGCTCTTGAACCTGAAAATGGCTGCCACTGTCGAATTTTGCTTGATTCTTGATTCAAAATTGTGACCATTCACTTTTTGCTAGGAATAACAAGTTAGTCATATTATTACAAGGGGTGTGATTATCGAGCCGAAATTGGTAGGCTTGGCTTGATGGGCATAGTGTCAATCCGGAGGTCACTCAGGACAACACAGTGGATTTGTTGACCAAGATAGTGGTAGTGACCAAATTTAGCCATTTCCTAGACTTGGTTAGGTGTGAGAGAGACACTAGAGTCACTCATAAAACAGTGCAGTGATGAATTTTAAAGTTAATGGAAAACATTTCAAGTCAAGACGGAAATTGTTGAGTTTTGACTAGAAATAATAATTTAGCATAAATTATCATAAAGAGTCAAGGGTTGTGTGAGTGGAGACATTAGTCAAGCCGAAACTGGTAGGTCTAGCCCGACTAACATAATATTTATCCGAAGTCATGCATTATAGTGAATTTTTTTTTATTACCCGTGAATCCATGCATTATCAATGAAGCACTTAAACCTTGTCTCTCTTTTTCTTTCCATCTCTTTTTCCTTTCATTTGTGTGTTTTATATCACTTTGAAGAAAAGAAAAACCCATGTCATGACCTTCCAATGAAATATGATGATGGGAAATGGTTAAACAAGAATATGATTGCGACATTGAAAAAGTCACTATCATGAGCATGACGAAAATTAACAATTATAATTAGTGGGAGGGAGAGCGATTAGTGGGTGAACTAACCCCGTTAATATGACTTTGAAAAACTCCACCAACCTCACCAAGGTCACTTCAGTTAGAAAGTGCGCTTAACTGAATTCTCGTGACGTCCAAACCTAAACCTAAGTACAAGAGGCACACAATATTAATACAATAAGATACACCCACACCCACATCAAAATAAAAATAAAATACATACTCAGAACACTTTTATTCGGACCGACTCAGTTCAAACCTAAACATTGTATGAACGCTTGAAAGTGGAGTCAAGCACAGGAAGATACAATATATCGTAAATTGAGTAAATAATTCATTGATTATTTTACTAATAGTAAAAGTATTGTCGGCACCTTAAACTTGGTTTGAATCCTGCTCCAGTGCTCCGCTAGTAAAAAAGAAAGAAAAGAAACAACATGTTACAGGATCTTGTGGAAAGAAAGGAAGGGTGACATGTTTTTAAGGAGTAGGGGCCCTTGTCATCACTTTTTAAGCGAGCCGAAGAAAAAGAAAAGAAAAAGTTATGGATCATGATGGGCCTCCACGCATGACAGAGGCCTCGTGCAAATCCTTGTTCTCTCTTGACTGCACTTTCTCCACTCTCTTTCTAGTAAGTAGTAGTTATCTGGATTTGGTACATAAACTCCATATTCAAGGTGGGATACCAACTAAACTCCCTTATGAAAAGAGAGAGATGATGACGTTAATTAGTTTTGATGGCTACCAATTTTAGGTTTAGTTATAAGATTGACACATACAATGTTTCATGATTGGTTGCAACCGATCAATCTTTATGTTATCACGTTTTCGCATATTTCGTTTTGAAGTACAAGTATTTGTAAATTAACTCGATTAACCCACTAAAGAATGAAGTGCTTCTAAAAAATATATTCTTTATACACAAAAATTGAATATGAGACTTTTTGTTTATGAGATAAGAGTGTCAGATTAATATGTTAAGTAATCTTCTAAGAGTGAGAGAATAATTTTTTAAAATTTTACAATTTCTTAATTTAATAATTTAGATGAACCAAATTGGCCCATATTTCGGTAGTAGTCAAACCAAGTAATTGAAGCCCAATTTCATCATTAGGGCCGAGACTTAGCCCAAGCCAAACTTGATGTATTCGGTGATCATTTCATGAGTGATGGTTACCTATTTGGCATCTAATCCCTATTGGTCCAATCCTTGTCAAGTTTGCTTATTTTTTCAACTCATTAACCAATTGATTTTTTCCTCCAATAAAAAATAATAATACGTAGTAACTATTGTTATAATACCAGTGATCATATGTTATAAAGACAATGTACAGTAACACGTTAAACTATAATTTCATGTGCATCTCTAAGTTATTATTTCTAAGAAAATAACTATTATTCCTAATTTCATTTAAACAAATGTGTTAAATGGTTTAAACTCACAACGCATACATACTTCAATTTCTTAGAAAATAACACAAATTTAAAATCTTGAAGCTAATATTTTGAAATAATTAGCATAATACCTTCATCTTTTATTAAAGGGGCACAACATAATTAATTTGGAATTTAAGCTAACACTTTAAAAAAAATCAATATGAAGTTGTGACTAACCTTTGGTGTAGCTTTAACGGAGTTGTGACTGCCTATGGCAATGCATGTTTTTTGGTCTCTAGTTTACTTACATGTCAGTATGTTATTGGTTTATAGGTTAACTTATTATGTAACTTTTAAATTTGGTTTTTTAAAATCTTCTACTCCATTTAAATAATAGTATTGATTTGGCAATGCTCTATTTTGTATCGATCATATTCTTCAAGAGGCGAACTTAACGGTTAACCGTTGTTTTGTGCCGAGCTAGTTCAGCTATAACAAGTGCAATATAAACTACTCAGTGGATAGAGCGTCTGTCGCCTAAGCGGAAGGTTGAATGTTCGCCTAAAACATACACTCCCACACCCGAACCCTCCTCCAAACTCCACGGACCCAAAATCCCCTCCCCCAACTCGGCGACTCCGATCTCTGCGCCGCGCCCACCATTTTCCAACTCCAAAACTCCCCAAATTTTCCTTCTTCCAATGTCTCTTCTCGGAGACGACGGCCGCGGCTACGAGCTAGCCCGCAAGCTAGAAGCACTTGGCGTTTGGCGTACGTGGCTTGGCGACTCTCTCTACTCCACATTCCTCCTCTCCCTCTCCTCCCCCGCCACATGGGACTCCTTCATGCGCGCCGATGAGTCCAAATCCAAGTCCCTCCTCCAGCTCCAGCTCCGCGTTCGAGCGCTCTTGTTCGACAAAGCCTGCGTCTCTCTCTTCCTCCGACCCAAGGTCCCTTACCCTTCCCCTTCCGTCACCGTTTCGAAACTCAATCCCAATTGTGAGAATCCAAAGTACCTTTTTTTTGGTCCTGATTAGTTTGGAATTTCAATTTTGTGCGATTTTTTTTTTTTTTTTTTACTTCTTCTAATTGAACTCTTTTGTGTTTGTTCTTAGACTTGCAGTTGCACGGTGACGATGTTTACTTCACGCTAGAGGATGGAGATCAACGCCGTGAAGTCGGTGGTGGTGGTGCTGGCGTCGGAGCCAGTACGGCAGCACCGTCTAAGGTATTGTCAACCAGACGCAGTGTATCACTTTGGAATGGCTTCATTTGTACTGAGTAGCTTTTATTTTTCTTCCTTATCCATTTTGGCTATTAGCGCCTCAGCTGCTCATTGAATAATTGACCCTGAAAAAGAAAAATACAAGCTTTCTCAGTAAAACTAGTTATTGGTGTTTTAGTGGAGAAAAAGGGAGCACTCTTCTATTACTCCTTTATGAGGGGAAAATAAAAGAAAAGAAATTGCACAAACAAGTAGGGCATATTTTGTGGTTTAGTTGTGAATGCATGCTTGTTCAAGTTTGTCTAACAAAACATGAATGTATGTGTGCTCTGGAACAACATTTGGTTTTAAGGGCACTTTCTTAGTTGTTTCCTATGTCTGCCATCTCTGTTTGCCTGATTGCAACGGATGGATTTTTACTTTGCAGGGCCATGCTAAGCATACTTTTGGTGTTGGATCAAGGATTGCAGAGGCATTCAAGAACGAAGAGTTGCCTGAAACTTGGTATAGTCAGTTTATCGAGAAGTATAAAGTTAGCAGACCGTATAGGTTATCATTTGTGGACCGAGAGTCAGAAAAACGTTCACCTGGGGAAATGTCCAATTATCTTGTACTCCGTGATAAACATAAGAGAAGGCGTGTTGCATTTAAGCAGGATCAGTACATGGGTTTTGGAAATTCTTCTATGGGAGGTGCACCTAATGTGCATCCCAGTTCAGTCTTAGATGGTTATAACTCAGCTGGTGATGATGATGCAATGCTTTTCCCAGAAACAATGTTTATGTCAAACTGTGTTCCTGAAAGTGCACTCCCAATGATAACCAGAGAACCATTGAATAAAAAAATAGAGTTCCATGGTGTTTTTGATGCTCTACCCCAGATTAGAAGTCCTGTAAGGATTGAGAGACTTGGTATTAGTGTGGAACAAGGAGGAAATTTGCATCGTGGGAAGAATGGGCCTGAAGGGAATAGGAAACTTCTCAGTCAAGAGCAAGCATCAGTGATGTCCCAAAAGGTAGTATCTCGTATGTTGGCACGGGTGGGTTTTGAAAGTGCTACTGAAGTTCCCTTGGAAGTCTTATCGCAACTGCTGAGGTGTCATATCTGTAAACTAGGCCGCAAATTGAAATTTCTTGCTGATAGTTACAAAAAGCAGTGTTCAGCAATTGAACTACTTAAGATGTTTCTTCAAAATGCAGGCAACATGTGAGTTTTTGATTCTCTTTATTATCAAGTTCACTTTCAACACACAGTCATGATCGTGTGTTTGATGCGTCATTGCTATGTGTTCTCCTGCTTTCTTCTCTCTTTTCATCCCACATTATTTTCTTACCTTGAGAGGGTAGCTGCTAAATCCCATACATCAGTCATGTATGTGAAGGAAAACAGACTAGCTTGGCCGAGACACCTAAATGCTGAAATAGTACTTATTGGATACTCAAAAGGCTATTGATTGAGCTATTGATTGCCATGAGAGTCTTGTCCGTATAGATGAAATTGGAAAATATAGGTAGTGTTTGGAACATATGCGTGTTTAAAGATTATTATATGACCCCCCATCTGGGAGACCTTAAATGTGAGATGTGAAGGGTTCCTTCCCTGCATGCTAAGGAACGATCCTTAAATGGGAGGATCTGTTCCCATTGTAGTCATTTCACAGGTGGAAGAAGGAGTCAAAATACCAAAATTTGGTCTTGTTTTTCGCGAGAGGCAAGTTAAGGAGATCTTTCCAATGACCAATAAATGTAAAAGCTTCGCTTTGCAAGGATACAAATTTGCATTGGCAACCCTCTTTTTACGCCTCTATGTAGTTTGATTAGGCTACTTCTAGTTTTGATGAAATGCATGAATAGTATGCCTTCATTATTCAGAAACCACAGTTAGGTGGTGGAAATTAAGTTTGCACTTTATGCTTAGAAACTTCTTTGTTGTATTGAGCACTTTGCTAGCATATCTTCTATTAATTCCAGTACTTTGTGCTATGGTCACTACCTAACTTGGTTCTCTTCTGTAACAGTAATTTTTCGATTTTGATGCAACTGGTTAAGGATGGCACTAAGCATATCATGCAACCAACGCAGCAACAAGTAGTACATGGTATCCAACCGCAGTTGCAGTCTCAAAACCAAGCAGCTCTTCTATTATCCCAGCAAGTATGCTATATAATTAATTTTTTTGCATTATATGCTTCTTTTCAACAATTTACTGTTGTTTATGTCTTCCTGACTGGTTTGAGACATTATTGGGTCATCCGAGAAACTGTTTTGAAGTTTTCTGGTCAGGCATCAATAGATCATGTCATCTTTAGCATGCTAATAGAAATGGTGTTCCAGTTAGGTGGTCTCAGCAAATTGACTAAAAACAGGAGCATCTTCACCACTGGAAAGCATTGGGCTATCATGCTATTATCTTTAGCATGCTGATCGTGTTATACTTGGGTGGTCCTTGAAAATATAGTTGTTATATGACCATTTGTGCAAGGCCAGGAGTTTATATCTTTGGTTGGACTTCAACTATGCATTGATTGGGTCTCCTGTTCAATAATAGTCCCCCAGAGCTTATAACTTTGAAGGTCTTACACTTTAATAGTTTACCCTTTTTTAGTCTGTTTAGTGACCTGTCAGAATAGTGGAGTGCATGTTGTGTTGTTGGCAGGATGACTCGTATAATTTGGTAGTCCTTTTTCTTGAGAGATTACCTCGGTAGTCTTTAGTCAACAACAACTTTTAGTAATGGCCTTGACATATTGTACCGATACTAGCATGATAATTATATGGTTTCTGGTGCTGAAGGTGCAGATGCAAAGACAAATGCATCCACAGATGCAACAGATGGTTCATCCCCAAAATTTGGCTATTCAGCAACAGCATCAGCTGCAGCTGGAGAGAATGCGTAGGCGCCAACAGTCTACTCCTCGGCCTGTCGTGGATATGGATAAGGACAGACCATCGGTACAAGTTAAGCTTGAAAACCCACCAGAACTGCCAACGGATGGTAATGCGTTTGGTGCTATGCATTCTAGACATCCGCAGATGCAGTACCGTCAGCAACAGCTTGCTGCTATGTCAAGTCTCCATGCTCAATCTAGCAATCAGTTTAGGCAGTTGGCTTCAATGCAAATTCCTCAAATGCATTCACCGTAAGTAAAAGTTATGGGGCTAATGGATTCAAACTCAGATGAATCATTTGTTTAATTTCTCTCTCCTCTATCTGATGATGTGGTTTTGCTGAGCTTGTAAATGCCATCATTTGTTTGCAGGAGTATGAGTGCAGGAAGCATGGGTGGTGTTATTAGGGCTCCACCAGTAAAGGTCGAAGGTTTTCAGGAATTGATGGGTGGGGATGCTTCAAAACATGATTCAGAGGAAAGTAAGCTAACTTCCCCCTCCAGCAAATAGGCTCTCGACGATGTATTTAATCGATCATTGCACATTTTGGCATACGTAATGTCGCCATGGTTTTTTCAACCTTCAACCTCAATCTCCTTGTCAACAAATGTGACTCCCTAGCCTAAATTTGATCTGCACATATGTTCAATTTTAACCCTTGTAAAGATATACTCTAGTTTGATTAGTGGTTCAAATATACACAATTAGTGGTTCAAATATTACTATATACTCCCTCCGTCTAAATATACATGTCGTTTTAGGCTAAAAACAACGTTTTCGTTTTAGTTGTCGCCATTGACATTTGTGTCCACTTTCTTCGCGTTTTGTCAAAATGACCCTCAAATGACCCGTCGTTTTTTAGTTGAACAACATATCACACGGGGCATAAAATGGAAATGAAAAAGTTAAAGGACTACATTTGATATTGTTTTGGGGGACATGGAAAAGAAAGTCAGAGAAAAAGCTGCAACTTTTCTCCTCCTCCGATTTACACCATCTCTCCTCTGATTTTAAACCTAAAATAAAACAAGGTTGGACAACATGATCACGAAAGTGACCATAGATTCTTGCCGGAAATGACGAGACGAGCAGAATGCAGGTGGTGGCGGCGCCAACAGAGTAAGGACGCGCCGGCGCGTGGGGCGCGTGGATCGTCGTAATGGTGTCGTTCCACTTGCTCCCGACTCGAGACGTCCTTCCGCTCCTTTCTGTGGCGGAGGTGAGAACAGAAAATGATTACAGGGAGTATTTTTCAGACAGAGGGAGAAAGAAAGAAAAAAAAGGAAGAAAAAAAAGGAAGAAGAAGCCATTGTTCGACTGCGACGTGGCCCACCGGCTGACAGTAGTGTCAGTCCCCTTAATATTTGTGATTCGCGGGTCCGGGACATGTATATTTAGACGGAGGAACTATTTGCTTGAAAGGGATTTTGTTTTATTTTTTTTAAAATTAATAATAATTTTAAGAGTGACTACTTAGAATTCTCTCTCTAAAGTCAATGCAAGTCCGAACAATAATGAGGTTTTTATTCATTTTTTTATAAGCTGATTTGAAAGCTTGATCTTTTTGATAGATCTTGACCCCTTCACGGAATCAAAGTGGTTTCATTTTAAACTAGATTAAAAGACAATTAAAAAGGAAATAATTCAAAATTTTCTTCCGTTTTGATAATAGAACTAATAATGGACTTCGCATCTTTATTTCTTTCTGTGATTTTGCAGGATCTCAACAAAATTGTTGACGTAACCATCATGTAGATCCTTATCTTGAAACAGAAGTTTCATCTTTTCAGCATTTTCTCTATACACCTCACCTTCCTTGTCAACCATTACCAACCTTATCGACTCCGCCACCGATTCCCCTCTATACGACCCGTCTTCCTCCTCCCTTTCAACTTCAACCCCTACCTTCTTCTCTGCTAAAACCCTAGCAATCAACCCTTGATCTATTATATTGAAAGGCAGCATGATCATTGCTCGCCCGAAACAGAGTGACTCCAGAACAGAGCCATAACCACAATGAGTCAAGAACCCACCAACTGATTCATGACCCAGTATCTTGTTCTGAGGTGCCCACCTAGTCCAAACCAACCCGCACCCTCTGGTTCGCTCCTCGAACCCGTCTGGCAACTGATCTTTAGTCTTTAAAACCCACAAGAATGGCAACCCTGAAAGCTCCAACCCATGAGCCAGTTCCCTCATCTCATCTCTATGGAGATTCACTTCACTTCCAAATGCGATATAAACGACATATCCCTTGTTTTGCCCGTCGAGCCAAGTACTAATTGTAACCCATGTATCGTCCAGAGCTCCTTCGGTGTCACTTTCCTCTGCTGTTGGAGGAGGTAATAAACCAATAGGGATGACAGGTTTACCTTGTAATTCTTGAAAAAGGCTTAAGAACTCAGCTTCTAGCTCCTTACAGCTGCGCAGAGCTATAACATCAGCACCTGCAAGAACAGAACCTAAGCGAAATCCATCGGAGACTCCTGAATCGTTCACTGAAACTCGATCTGAAACATACTGCTTTGCCTCGTGGAGCCTGTACGCGACCTTGGAAGGGAAAGGGAACCACGTAGGAGTTACAGTGAATTGCTCCGGCTCTATTCTTGGATCATCGCCGTTGATCAAGGCGGAAGCCGACGGTGCGATGAAAGACAGTGTCCATGCACTGACAATTGAGAAGAACACGCATGAGATGCCTAATCTAGACGCTATTGGAGGCAGCCAGTACGGAGCGAAGTCGTAGATTATCCAATCAGGTCTTGAGGATTCAAGAAACAGAGCTAAAGGATCTTGGAGTTGGTCAAAGGCTATCTTTAGGAATGGGCCGAGTTCAGGAGGGAGATCGGAGGTGGATTCTGCGTTTTCGGGTAGGTTTTTGTGTTTCGGTAGAGGAAGGGTTACTAGATTGATGTTGGTTTTTGATGAATTTGGAGGGATTTTTGGTAATCGTTGGATGTTTCTTGGAGTGGAGATGAATGAGATCTTGTGACCTTTTTGAGCAATGAGCTTTGCTACCTCTAGGAATGGGATTAGATGCCCAAAAGCCACCCATGGAAACATGGCTATGTGGAGATTTTTTTTAGATTCATCCATTTTTTGTTGCTTCTTTTTTCTTTTTTCTTCTGGGTTTGGGTTTGGTTTGATCATCTATGATCCAAACTTATAAAGATCTGCCTAATTAATTTTTGGGGAAATAGTTTAAAACACCCCTATACTATACGCGAAAACCAAAAACCTCCTTTATCTTTCAAAAAGTCCATGACACCTCCCCTGTACTAAGGGTTAACGACAAAAGCTCGGTCTTCGTTAGTCAAACTAACAGACCGTTAGTGTTGACCGTTGTCTTTAATTAAAAAATTCCAAAAAAATGTAAAAATTTAAAAAAAACATATAAAAAATTAAAAAAAATCTAAAAAATCTATAAAAAACGTAAAAATTCACAAAAAACATCTATTTTTTAAAAAAAAATCACAAAAATGTAAAAATTCACAAAAAAATGTAAGAATTCCAAAAAAAAATCTAAAACTTTCAAAAAAATCTTAAAAAATGTAAAAATTCACAACAAAATGTAATTTTTTTTTTAAAAAATAAAATCCACAAAAAATGTAAAAATTCAGAAAAATATATAACATCCAGAAAAAATGTCAAATTCATAAAAAATGTAAAAATCCAAAAAAACCGTAAGAATTCAAAAAAATTATATTTTTTTAAAAGAAATTAATTAACGTAAGGAATTGTTTATTTTTTGGATTTATCACATTTTTTCTGGATTTTTAGTTTAATTATATTTTTTACGATTTTTTTTGGATTTTTTATATTTTTCTGGATTTTTTGATTTTTTTTACATTTTTAAAATTTTTTTGTGAATTTTTACATTCTTTATGAATTTTTATATTTTTTATATTTTTAGGTTTATTAATTTTTTTGTGAATTTTTACATTTTTTTTAAAAAAAATAGATATTTTTTTGTAAATTTTTACATTTTTACTTTTTTTATTGATTTTTTAGATTTTTTTTAAATTTTTTTTGGAATTTTTACAATTTTTTAATTAAAGTCAATGGTCAACACTAATGGTCTGTTAGTTTGACTGACGGAGACCGAGCTTTTGTCGTTGACCCTTAATCTAGGAGAGGTGTCATGGACTTTTTGAAGGATAGGGGAGGTTTTTGATTTTCGTGTATAGTACATGGGTGTTTTAAACTATTTCCTCTTAATTTTTTATACCCATACCTGTAACGGTCGAATTAGGTGAGGATATAAATATATATATAGTTAGGTGAGAATTATGCATAAAGAAACTATGATCAAGTGGTATTTGCTTAATCATGACGGGGTTGAGACACTGTGTTTACTGTTTGGTAGTACTTCACTTTTACTTCATCTCACGTCGGTTGAAAGTTGACTTAAGGCCGAGTTAAGGCCCAACACCATCTGATGGAGCCCAGCCCGCAATCATAAGATAAAAGAGAATTAAAATGCTAGTGGTAGTGATTAATCACTGAGACCATCCACAGTAGCGGGTGTTAAATTTAACACTTCTCTCCTGTCACATCAGCTTAACACCTAACCAAACCAAACCAAATCATCAAATGACACCCACTTTTCTTTTAACTTCAGAGCAGGATGTTTTTCAGCGTGTTATTCATTTTCTCTGCCTTCCACAACATTTAATCATATACCCCACCATATTTTTTATTTCTTTTTCTTATTAAATTTATAATTACTATAATAATTATGTTTTATAGGGTTTATTGCATGAAGACCCCCTATACTATAAACAAAAACAGCTTCCTCCCCTCAACTTTAAAAATTCAAATACTGCTCCCTGAACTCAAAGTCAATTGCAAAGGCCAGTCCCTCCGTCAGTCAACGCTGACGTCCGTCCGTTTTAACCCTTTTCTGCCGGTTGTACCGGTTGCAACTAACACTTTCATTTTTTTCTTTTCTTTTCTCTCTTTCATTTTCTTTCTTTCGTTTTTTCTTTCTTATTTCTTATTTCTTTCTTTCCCTGCGTTTAATCAACTCATCACCATCATCTTTATTGAAAATTAAATTACCATCTTCTTCATCTTATTCTTCCAATCAAACAGAAAAATAAATCTTTTTCCACCAAATCAAATTAAATCACCATCTTCTTCTTCCAAGCAAACAAAATTAAACACATTGGATGCACAACCAAACCGCTGATGACGAAAACGATGACCGGCGAGGCTTCATCTTCTGATCTAGATCCAGATCCAGATCCAGATCCAGATCTGAATCTTGATCTAGATCTAGATCTAAAATAAGGTAAAGAAATGCTGATGCAGATGCTGGATGGAGCAGAAGAGAAAGAAATGGCGGTGATTAGTATTGATATGGGCCAGCGCCATCCATACAATTTCTTTCTTCCTTAAAACCTCTATCATAATTTCTTTCTTTAGTTTCTTGGAATCTTGAAATTGGGTTTTTTATTTCTTGAATTTTGGAGTCACTAATGGATTCAAAATGGTTGATGGAGTTGCTGATGGAGTTTCTGAATCTTGAAATTGGGTTTTTGATTTCTTGGAATCTTGAAATTGGCGTTGTCGTTCATGCAATAAACCTGGATTGAAAGGAGAGATGGTGTATAATTCCTCGACCTTCTTTCTAATTAATTAATTAGTCTAATACATTATTAATTAATCATTTACAATTGTGTTTTTTTTTGGCTAAAAGTCCATTGCCTTTTTATTTATGATTCAAACTGATCAGAAATTACTTGATTAATATATACATTTATTAGAGACATTATTATTTCACTTTATATTTTTTTTCTTTTTTAAAATCTGATCACCTTCCTAAACTACATACAAAAAGGATTTATTAAATAGTTTGGAGCACTACTTAAGTTTCCTATAACTATCCTGGCATCATCATTAGCAGATTTTGACACTCTTGAATCAAAAAGTTGATAATAAAGTATAAATAAATAAAAAAATAGCTCATCCTTATTGGTTTTTGGTTTTTGACACTCTTGAATCAAAATTTGCAGATTAATAACAAAAGGAAAAATATAGTTATTGGTTTTTATTTATGAGATATAAATGTCCAATTAATAGTATTAGTGCATTCTTTTTTCTGCAATTTTTTTCTGAATTTTTTGAGTTGATTAAATGCTGGAAATGATATATATTAATGATAAGAAAATAATAAATAAGAAAGAAAGAAAAGAAGAGGATGATGAAGGGAAGAGAGAGGGAAAAGGAAAAGAAAAAGAAAAAAAAGGAAAAACATGCCAGAGGAGAATCCAAAAATTAATTCAGCTGTCAACCGGAAAGGAAAAGCAACTGAGAGTGAGAGGCCATTTTGGATGGACGTCAGGGTTGACTAACGGAGGAGGGGTGGGTTTGTAATTGACTCGTAGTTCAGGGGGCATAATTTGAATTTTTAAAATTGAGGGGAGGAAGTTGTATTTTTTATAATACAGGGGCCTTCATGCAATAATATAATATAATAAATAATAAATAATATATTTTTAATATAAATTAATTAAATTTCATAATTTTTTTTCAGATTTCAAAAAATCTATACTTTTTTAATACAATAAATACTATAATATTTTTAAAAAATAACATACCATATTATTTATCACTCAGTAAATCACACATATATAGATTATTGCAAACGAACAAGAAAATACACAGTAAATATTGGTAAACTTGAGAAATAATTTTTTTAAATCTAATCTCAATTTTTTTATAAAAGATTATTGATCAATGACAAAAAAATGAAAAAAAAATGTAAAAAATTATGATTTTTTTTAGTGTCCAAATAATACAAACCTAGTCTCAATTTATAGATCTCAAAAAATTAAAAATAATGGTATATTTTTTATAAAATTATTTTGAGTATTTATTATAAAAAAACTCATTTAAAAAATGAGGGGAAAAAAATGACATGGACCTATGACAGCCCGCCACACGTGCGCGTGCAGAGCTGTCATTGGTCCATGTCATTTTTCTTTTTCTTTTTTTAAAAAAAAAAACTAACAGTGGAGGGTCCCACTGTCAGAAAAATTCGGGTGTTAAATTTTGACACCCTCTCTATCCTACTCAGCAATTGACACCTCAAAAACCCTCTATGCAGCGAATAGTCTCCTAAAAAACCTCCTGATGTGGATAGCCTAACTTAGTATATATGAAAATTTCTAATTAAAACTTCATTTAAAAAGAAATGGAAGAGTACTAATTTCCTATTTACTTGTCTCATTAAAAAAAATCAATTTTATTTGTCTATTTTTTTTATTTCCAAAGTGAAAATATTATTACCGTTTACTTTTTTCATTAATAAAAGAGTGGAGTGAGTGACAGACTGATCATATGTGTAATTAGAGAAGATCAGTGAGAATACTTTCACATAAAAAACCTTAAATAATCTTGTCCAATTATTAAAATTTATTAAAATGAGTTAAGTAAATCCAAGAAGAAGAAGTCTACTATTCAGCAATATACGCTAAGTTATGAATTAGCTTGTCCACCTTGTGTTTATTTATTAACAATAAAATATAATTAAATGCCTATTTTCAGCCTAAACACTAGCGCGCGAAATAAGAGTTACTCATAAGTTACAGGGTAAAAGATGTTTCGCACCCAATATTTGGGGTTAGAACATTTTACCACTCAACGGTAACTTTCCAAAAATTAAACACCTAATTTTTACTCTATTAGATATTTTTACACCTAACATTATACTCCCTCCGTCCATTATTAATGGACGCTTTGACTTTGGACACACATTTTAAGAAGGCCGAATGACTCACTATTTGATCCTAAAAAATTCCGTACTTTTTTTCGAACGTACGTTAATCCTTAACGTACGTCCGAGAAAAAATTCGGGGTAAAATTGTCTCAAATAGTGAGTCGTCCGGCCTTTTTAAAATGCGTGCCCAAAGTCAAAACGACAGTTATTTATGGGCGAAAGAAGTATATGTTAAATAATTTGACATCAGACTCCTCACATTTCAACTAACACACAGTTAATTTTGTTTCATTTTTTACTCAGTTGTATTAAAAAGCAATTTTACATATTAAAAAAATTATAAAAAAAGAAAAATCATTAAATAGTAGTGTTAAATGCGTAATAAAAATGATTTAAAATAATGTAATATAGTAGTATAAAAAAGTAAAAAAACGTGAAAATAGAAAATTGTTGAAAAAAAAATTCATAAAATGGTAAAAATAATAAATAAATACCTAATACAGGTTTATTGCTAATATGTAATATAAAATATTAAAAATAGAAGAAAAAGAGAATTTCAAATTTTGGAAAAAAAATTAAAAAATCATGATTGAGTTGAATTTTTAATTTTTCCACAATTTTCTTTTTTTCTTCACGTTTTTTCATTTTTATAATATATATTATATTATTTAAAATTAATTTGTATTACATAGCATTACTATTATATTGTGATTTTTTATACTTTTTGTAATTTATTTATGGTTTTTTATTTTAAGATAATTTTTTAATACATGTGAAGTGGAAAAAAAATAAAAAATAACTGGGTTATATGAAAAATTGGGTGTTTAGATGTGGAAGTGTTTAATGAAGATAATATTTGATGTCAATACATCTAACGGAATAAATATTGTGTCTGTTCAATCGAAAGTAAAAATTGGATACCAAAGTATCTTGACCCCTAAATATTAGACTCCAAAACGTCGTTTGCGCTATTTAATTATAAGACGAAGAAAACCACACCAGCCTGTTGCAACCCTGTTATTTTTGTCTTGAATTAATTATTATGGAAGGAATTTAGTGTAAATCACATAAAAAAAGCCTAATAGTTTATAAAATGTTTACACCAACGTACAATATAAAATTTATAATTTCTTAAAAATTACAATCTAAACCTTTTTAATTCTTAAAAAATTTAAAATAAATAGTAAAATTGTAAAAAATTATGAAATTTGAAAAAAAAAACGTAACTAATATGGTAGAACTTAATACAATGAAAAAATAGTTACAATTTATTAATTTTAAATATTTTTTAGAAAAAAGTTAAGATTTTTTTATTTTTATTTTGTAGTGGAGTGAATTCTCCGGTATTTATTTCATTTTTACTTATTTTACCATCTATTTATAATTTTTTAATTATTAGAAATGTTAAAATTGTGATTTTTAGAGAAATGTAAAATTTATATTGTAAAATTTTAAACTATATAAAATTAAGTAATTAAGTAGAACATTTATAAACTATTTTTTTTTATATATAATTTAGCCGTCACATAATACATACTTAATTGACACACCGGCAAACATAATTAAAGATACATGGACAAAACAGTCATTTCCCACATCCTTTACTATAAAGTTTGTAAAATTTCAAGTCACTGTGTGGAAGTTTGTCTTCTTCTTTTCAAGACATTCACAAACTTCTCTGCATATCCATCTTGTTTCTCCATGTCTGAAATTATCAAACTAACTTCCTTGGCTTTCTTTCTGTATATCTTTCCTCCTTCGTCAACCATCACTATCTTTATCGTATTCGCCACCGACTCCCTCGTAAACGACCCGTCGTCCTCATCCCTAGGTATTTCCATTCCTACCTTCTTATCTTGATGAAAAACTCTAGCATTCAACCCTTGATCACCCAAAAACGGCAACATTATCAGCGGGCGTGCATAACACAAACCTTCTATTATTGAACTCCACCCACAATGGGTCAAAAACCCACCTACAGATTCATGGCCCAATATCATACTCTGCGGGGCCCAGCTCGTCCAAACAAGCCCACGATCCTTCGTTCGCTCAACAAATCCCTCTGGTAATTGGGCTGGCGAGTCACGCCTCAATCTTAAAGCCCAAAGGAAAGGAAGCCCACTCAGTTCCAGCCCGAGAGCTATTTCCGTGGGATCTCTTTGATTCGGCGCGGCTTCAGTGCCGAACGCGATATACACCACGCTCCCTTTCTCTTGCCTGTCAAGCCACTCCGAAATCTCCCGCCGTTTCTCGCCGTCGTCTCCGACGGGTTGTTCCGACGGAGGTAGCATTCCGACGGGAACCACCGGTTTCCGGTGGAGCTCTCCGATTAAGTTTATCCATTCGCTTTCGATCTCGGTGCAGGTTCGTACTAGAAGAATTTCGCTTCCCGAAGCAGTTGCGCGGAAACGTTCCGAGTCCGAAACGCCCGAAACGTTCTGCTCGAGTAAATCAAAGATCTGCCTGGCCTCGTGGAGGCGAAACGCAGCGCTGGTAGGGAAATGGACCCAGTCCGGTCGGACAGTGAAGTCCTCCGGGTGGGTCCTCGGGTCGTCGTCTGTAGCTCCCATGAAACCGAAGGCTGAAGCGGGGAAGATAGAGAAGAAGGCTTGTGAAATTTCAAGGCGGGACGCTATTGGTGGAAGCCAGTGAGGGGTGAAGTCGTAAATAATCCAATCTGGAAGAGTAGTTTCCAGAAATTGAGTCAAGGGTTGTTGTAGACCGTCGTAGGAATTTTTAAGGTGAGGGACTATGTGGTAAGGTACATCAATCGTAGCCTCTGCGTCGCGTGGGAGAAGTTGATCATGATGATCTTGATTGGTGTGGGGTAGAGGGAGAGGTATGAAATTGATGAGGTGTGATAAGTTTGATGGGATTTTTGGGAGGCGTTGGATGTTTCTTGGGGTGGAGATGAAGGAGATCTTGTGACCCTTTTGGGCTGTGAACTCTGCAAGTTTCAAGAATGGGATCATGTGACCAAAAGCTAGCCATGGAAAGAATGCAATGTGGAGTACTTGCTTCTTGTTGAGCAGCTCATCTGCTGTTGATGAAATGGAGGCCATGATCAAGGTTGAACAGTACGGGTGTGTGTGTGTATATAAATAGGTAGCGCCGTGGAAGAATGGAAGTTGTGTTTGCTCTTGAATTCTCTTTGAGTAAGTGTGACCACTTTTGTGCATTGGTTTTTCACGACATTGAAGGCAATTTGGTTTACTCCACCGCAACAATTGGTTCTTTTCCTTTATAATATTAGCATTCATTTTCCTTTTCTCACTCGTGTCACGTATTACGTGACCTATGTTACAGATTTTACATACTGTAAAATAGAATGCTCAAACCAACGAGATGCTCACACACATGATATTTTGAATCAAATGATGGAGAGATTTAGAGTAGATCTTAATTAGGTGTTACTATTTTATTGGTTTGAAGTAAGGGTTAGTAATGAGCGTGAAAATCACTAAAATTAATATATCAAAATTAGCTTTTAAAAGTGATAAATTAGTCGATCCTTTAGAGCTTATAATTTAATAAATTCATTTTAATTAAGACCTGGTTAGGTTTAAAGCAAAAAATTAGTTTTTATTGAAATTTCGAGATTAAATTAAAATGCCAATAAATAAATAAATAGATGAGATTTCAAGTGTATTAAAATAGCATAAAAAGAATAATTTCAGACGTAGTTACAAGTTTGATTATTAATTTAAAAATTACTCAAATTTATCCTAAATTGATTATAGTTGTTGAGAATCTCTAACAACCTAATATTTCTTTAGTTTCTAGTTAATTTAGAGCAATTCATAATTAACCCATATATATTAATCAGAAAATTCCTAAGAGTAGCTATTTGGGAATCAATATATTAATTAGTCGAAAAGTGTCAAGAATAGTGATATTTTAGCACTATTTGGGACACGTGTCATCATCCTAGATTATGATCTACTCAAAATTTTTCCCAATGCTAAAGTATGATTAGAAAGACTCGGTTCTAACTAACAAACCTAGAATGCTAAAGTTGTTTAAGCTAGATTATTTATTCCCCTAATAAACACTAGTTGTTACTTGTTACCAAATTAACCAACAAGTACATATTTAAATGGAATGATTTGCTACTTGTTGTATGCAATTATATAAATTGATCATTATTCATACAATAACACAAAAGCAACAAGAGTAATAATAGATCACAGAGAATAAATAAATGAAAGAGAAGAGAAAAGATAGAACCGATTATATCTCACAAACTTGAATACTCAAAGGTTCAATTAAATCCCCACTAGAGTGGAAAGTAGTATGTAGCTACACATAGTTTTTGAGAGCTGAAAAAAATAAAGTAGCGTTATAATTCTAGAAAAAAAAAGTTGTAAAAACGTGAAAATAGAGTTGATGGTTATATATGCTTAAACCTAACTCTTAAAACAACCTAATACAAGTCTTAACAAAGTTTCTTTAAATAATTCGTCCATCAAAATAGTCCAACAATAGAAATCTTGTCCAGATTAGCGTTGCTCAGGGTCAGTGCTGAAGGTTTAGGTAGTTACGAAGCTCCTAAATTGCTATTTATCATCTCCTTAATGGTAAATCTATCAACATAAATATAAAACACGAGATTAACATCATCTAATCCACAAATAAATATCCTTTTAGATTATTGATTTTAGTGCCAACCTATCAATAAAAAATGATAGCATAAAATATAAGGATTGATTGCTCTCTCTCTTGATCAAATAAGGTTTAATTGCTAGTATAAAATTAAGGGTTAAAAACTTAATTGTAAATGCATAAGTAATAGAGGGATAAAAATGGTTAGTAATTTGGTGCATTTCTGTTTTAATTTTCTCTAACTTGGACGATTTTTCCCGGCATTGAGAGATTTTCACGTTATTTTATTGATGGAAAAGTTACCGGTATAGATTTAGACTCTAAATTCGAATCTTAATTTCGATTATAAAAATAAATAGATAATTACGTTTTATTTGAACTTATATTTGAATGTAATTTGGTATTAAAAGTCAAAAAAAAACCCTTATAGTCTGCTAAAATGCAACTTTCAACACCTTTATTCTAAGCCAGTGTCTAGAATAACATGCAAAGTCTTAATTACTGAAGATTTGTCCAGTAGGTATTGATGTTCAACTTAGGTAGGCTGATCATCTGGACTAACAAAATCTAAAGCTTTTCTTCCTTCTTTTTTTCTATTTTTGACTTTCCAAAGGGTTTCGAAATCCGACAACAGTGTTTGAATTTTTAATACTTATATCACCCATTACATTCTACTCATTTAAGTAGTAGTAGAATTTATCTAGTTTTATATCACCTAATTCAATCAAAAGAATTAACAAATAATCACTCGTCCAACAGAATGGTTAAGTAATGTACATATAGTTACTTAAAAACGTGATGGGTATTATAAGTGATAAAATAATCTTACTGTCACAATCTGTTGAGATTTAACTTCGTGTCCTATATATCACACTTGATGGGTATTTGTAAAGCAACGACCTCCGGGATGAAAAACATAATGTTTACAATATTTTATGTTATACTTTACATTTGATTCAAACAAAGTATAATCCGATTTATCACACTTGTGGTCACAAATATATTTAATAATAGATCCCACCGTTTTTATGAGAGTACACGAGAATTGCTCGGAAAATATAGATGACACTTAAGTAGCGTTTGGTTGACGGAATCAAGGGGGAAAATGATTCGAGAATCTGAGATTTCAAGGTTTATTGCATTTGGTTGCGACAAGGAAAGTTGGATTCCCTTAACCCCCTCACTTTCCCAAAAACGAAGAAAAGTGATTCCTTAGCTGTAAGGTGGAGAGAGTAATTCCCCTATACAAGATTTTTTTTTTTAAATGACATATTTATCCCCTCATACTAGTATTATTATTCTAAGAAAGAAAAAAAAACTTGTTCGCTTCTCTCTTAGTTTTAGTTCCCATTTTTTGTATTAATTTTTTTATACTTTTTTGTATGTGTTATTTTTTTAGTTACAGAATTTTTTAATATTTAATTTTTAATTTTTTTCTAGAATTTCTCATTTTTTTATGTTTTAGATTCTTTTTTAAAGTTTTGTTACATTTTTTAATTTTTCTAAAAAATTTATGATACATTATTAAAGTTATAGATTGTTTTTTAAATCTTTTTTAAGTTTGAAATAAAAAAAATTCAAAAAAAAATTCGTGGCATGTTACATGGCATGCCATATGGGCACAAAATCGCTACGTCATCATCTTCAGTCGGTATAGAGATTAAATTAACCTAAGTTTTATGATTTTGAAACCTAATTAAATAATTTTATAATTTAGGGACTAGATTAAATAAAGTGTTGTACTTTAAGGCTAAAATTTTTATTTGTTTTAATAAAGTTTAAAAGTATTTCCAAATTTTTCTAAAAGAAGATTACATTATACCTTGACCTCGATGTGTTTTTCACTGGGTGGTGTAATTCAAGCCTATCTTCTATTATTCGAGGAAGATTATTACGTACATTGACTACCGGTGTGATTTACTATCCTCCTGAAAAGAAGATTACATTGCTATAATTTTTAAAGACTAATATAAAGGTTATGTTATTTGTCATGTTCTTAACCTGCAAAAAATTATAGCCACGAACCAAACTTGTTAGTTAGAAAAAATAGATCAAGGATAGAGCACATATATTCTTAAAGTTGGATAAAAAAGATTTATAAAGCTAAAATTTTTAATTCGCGCCTCAACTTAAATTCTCTCAAGTCCAAGGCCTGTGATCAAAAAACTTTTCCTTTTTTTCCTTTGTAACAAACTGAAAAATATCTACTTTCTTTTAGTAACTGCAACTGTAACTACTTAACTCAGAAGTTGATTTCTCAATTCTAACTGCTAATTACTCCGTTAACGAATGGAAGTATAATGTCAGACATACCTACACTTTTATACACACATAAATTAGTTGTTGATATCTTCATCTCTTTTCACTCCCTTTTCTCCCGGAGAAGCCATGCGAAGCAGCTCGAGTGACAGCGTGAGTGAAGCGACTTATTTGCTAATCAGATCTTAGATAGTGCCCGAATGAATACATATTGCTTTTCAGTCTTGGGGTTGAGCTGCTTGGGCCGGCATGCGGTAATACTGATCAACAAAATCATATTTCTCATAGTGGTGAGGAGGTGAAACTGGCTTGTCAACATCTCCCTCTTAGGCGCTGTGTAGAAGAAGTACGGTCATGCAATTTCCCAAGCTCAAAGGAATTTCCCTTTCGCTTTTAACTGATCGGATACACATGATTACTGATTTTGGTTCCTGTCAGATGGTAGAGTGAGAACATCCCAAGACAACAACATTACTATTTTGCAACATGTTAGCTTTTTGGAATAAATAATTTACCTTCTTTCCACGTTTTGCCTTGAATTCCTTTTCCCGTGCCCAGAGCATCCACGTTAAATACGAAGCACCAAACTCCTGGTCCAACCATCATTCCTCGAACTTTGCCTACCTAAATAAGGAGTATTTCTTGCTTTAATTCTGAAAAAATATGGCAGTATAAGAATGCAAAAAAAAAACAAATGCATGCTTAACCTCTCCTTCTCATCATACTATTGTTCAACCTAAAAAGAATGCATCTAGATTTTGAGTAAAACAACCCTCCCGTCAAGTCTTGCCAGAACAAATAAAATCACAGCAGCAATATGAAAGTACTTCCCTTAGTTTCTATTATCATAGTATTGATACACAGTAAAGAATATTTCTGAAAACATGAAGTGAGCTCTGCAAGAGTACAGTTTAAAAATTCTGCCGAGGCCCTTCCCCCATTACAGTATTGGTTACCACTTAAACTCATCAAGGCTATTGGCAAGGGCATCCCAAATACACGTGTATAAAAAGACCCTTTTATGTCTTTACCTTATCTGTCAATATCTAGGTTGACAACTTCTAAGCTTCACTTTATCACAAAAAGGAATATTGAAGAACCTCGCTCTCCATCAATAGGTACATGATGCATCCTACAAAGTGATAAACAACAAATAGTCTAAAATGATTAGGAAAAAACCAATTCAAGCAACAAAAATTATTAAAAAAAAAACTACCACATCAACTTTACAGGAAAGCACGAAGGAAACTGGAAAATGTTTTCATGCCTCGATTCTTGCAGGAATTATGTCTCATATCACAGCTGTAAGACTCTCTTCACTTTAACCATTGTCATGTTCTGCAAGAAAGGATAACCAAATGAGAAAATTTAATGGAAATGGAGGGCAGGGACAGAAGAGATACACTCATTCATTTGAGTACAGAAAATTGGGTAGAGAATTTGAGGAACTATTCTGATATAGTTAAGAGATTGAATCTTATGATAAATACAATACATAACTCTTAAGAAAATATTTACGGTCAGTCCTATCTGATCCTATAACTAAAAGGATCCTTTTGTAATAAAATATTGACAAGTCTATTATACAAGATAGTCCGGCAGTAGTCTCTACAGGGTAATAGGTATTCTACCCCCTCGAACTATTCGTAAAATGCAAAAGACCCCCTAACTCTTTTTTTTCTTGATTCGAACCCCTGAACTATTTGTTTGGACCAATTAACCCCTTCCATCCATTCAAATTCTCCAGAACAACCATTCCTGCAACACTCAAGCAATTTGGTCCTCCATCTTCCAACCAAAACGACTAACAAACTCCATGGCCGTACTATTGCACTCCTATGTTTTTACTTTCCTTATTTTATTGCTTTAAAACCACACTCAGCCTCACCGTTCATACCATCACCAACTCCATTTCATTTCACTTACCAAAAAGATAAGAATTTCAAAAAAACAAGTATATTATTTCACTGCATATATTTTGTAAGGTCTGGAGCAAACAAGCCTTCATCCCACTACAAGTATATTTCATAATAGCCTAACACAAACTTCTTCTTTGCCTTGATAGTTAATCTAAGATAGATCTAGAAAAAAGAAAAAAATCAAACTCATTTTTGAAAAGATGGGATGGGTCGACATTTTTTATTGGATGATCGATTTAAAAGAGAGAAAAGAAAAAAATAAATAATAGTGGAAAGAGGCAAAAAGAAGAAAAAAACTACGGCTCTACTGTGGAGAAGATAATGAAGAGAGAGAGATTTCTGTTAGTAGATTTAACGGTAAAATGGACAGGAAGGGGTAGATTGCTTCAAACAAATTGTTCAGGGGTTCAAATCAAGGAAAAAAAGGTCAGGGGGTCTTTTGCATTTCGTGAATAGTTCAAGGGGGTGGAGCACCTATTACCCTTCTCTAAATGCATCCATGCAGGGTTTCCAGCTGCCGACATATATAGTGCTATGCTGCAAGGCAACCATCTCAACACTAAAACATTTTATCAAATAGTACCAATGCTAAAAATGAACAAACAGAGTTTATACTTGCATCGTCTCTCTTTAAAAAGAAAAAGAAAAGAAATTCCATTGGAATGCTCAAGTGATTTAACAACAGAAAGAAATGTTAAAATAGTTACATAAATTACAACCAGCTAAAATTGAAAAAGAACAAGCCAATAACTAATAAGAGTGCTGTCTGTATAAACAGCTTAAAAACAAAAATCTGGTTTGCTTTTTATGGTGGGCATGTGCATGCAGGAGGAAATATTGATCCAATATGCAGGAGCAGACAAAACATTATGGAAGTAAAGTATGGAAGTAAAAGCAGTCAACAGGTGAAGGAATAAAGGGACAGCATTAAAGTAACATGAGACGGTTAATTACCTCCTGATTTTTGCTTGTTATTTTCTTGCTCTACACATAGGTGCAGCTGCATCCATTAGTTGAATATTTGTCTCTTAGAATAGCAGCTCCCTCATCAACGTGCTATTCCAGACTCTTCATCTGAAATAATGAACCTGACGACTATTTTGGACATGTAGGCCAAAAGAATAAAGGTGTATCCCCCAAGTTCAGCATTGAACAAAAATTTCGCAAACAATTTCCCTCCCGAAATATAACAATATCAGTAGAAAAACATCAAGAATTATGTCCCATCAAGTCCCTCAATTAATATTGTATATGTTTGGGGATGAATCTGACAACCTCTTTTTTCCATGATTTCCAGGAGTTCGGAGCATCTATCTACATGGGGACCCTTAAGAAGGCCATCAATGAGAATTTCCCAAGCTATTTCATCATTATTATACCCACAATGAAGCAACTCATAAAAAACTGCTTTGGCCTTCTCATTGTTGCCTTCACCATAGAGTCCACACAGAAGCAGTCTGAAAGACTCTAAAAGTGGGAGATAATCATGCTCCATCATAGCGTTCATCAGTATGACTGCTTCTCCATACATGCGCAGCTCACAACTACAACTGAGAAGAGAGTTATAAATGTTTGCAGTGGGAGTCATCCCTTTTTCCTTCATATGATGTAGTACCCTCTGGGCCACTTCCAACCGACCCACTTTGCAAAGTCCCACAATGAGCTTCCCATAAGTGTCAACATTAGGTGAACAACTGTATCCTAGCATTCTATCCAAGAGCTCTAAAAGAGTTCTGAATTCCACACTCCTCCACACATCAGCAGCACCAGTAAACATAGCACTTTGAATCAGATCATTTGGTGAGTTAGTGCCATTTCCTTTACTCAGCTTATCCTCTAACAGGAGTTTGATTAGAAAAGAATAGATATTGTGGGAAGGATCGCAACCAGCATCAAACATGCGTTTGAGAACATCAAATGCAGAATTTATTAATCCCAAACATCCATATGCGTCAATTAGCAATGTATAAGTTAATGCATCTGGCATAACGCCTCCTTCAATCATCCTAGCCATTGTATCTTCTGCCTCTTTAATATTCCCTATGCTGCAATATGCACGGATAAATGCAGTGTAAATATATACATCAGGCTTACATCCTGTGGAAATCATCTGGTTGAAAACCTGTTGTGCATGGGCGAAATCACATTCTGTCAGCATTGCGTTGATAAGAATTGTATAAGTTTCAACAGTGGGCTTCACACCCACCTTTGTCATATTTTCCACTTGCAATAATGCTTCTTGCACTTTTTTGTCCTTGCACAATCCGTACATCAGGGCATTGTAAGTGGATGAGTTAGGCAAACAGTTCTCAGTGTGCATTCTCTCTAGCATAGAACAGGCATCACCAATTTGCCCAGCTTTGCAGTACCCATCAATTAAAGCTGTGTAAATGACTTCATTTGCTTTTATGCCCTTCTCATTGAGAGAGTTGAATAAAAGACAAGCTTCCTCAACCCTATTTAGTTTAGATAGACTATCTATAAGAATGCTATAGGTCCAATGATCAGGAATCACACCATTTTCCTTCATCAAATTAAGCAACCTATAAGCACTGTCTAAATGCGCTACTTTGCACTGCCCATCAATTAAAGAATTATATGTTATCACACTCGGAGTGAGCTTAAGCTCAATCATCTTACTAAATAATGCCATTGCCTTGTGCACTTCTTTTCTTTTACAAAACCCACATATCAATTCATTGTATGTGCGTTCATTTGGGCTGCATTCCTTTGACTCCATCAGCCCCAAAATTTCCAGAGCAGCTTCCATTCTTCCCTCTTTGCAGTACCCATCAATCAACGCATTATAGGTAGCCACATTTGGCATCAACCCTTTCTCCATCATCTCATTTAATGCTCTTCTGCTCTCATCAAAGTTGCACTCCTTACACATAGCATCAATTATCACAGTATAAGTATGAACGTTTGGCACACACCCTCTTTCCCTCATCTCATCAAACAACTTCAAGGCCTCCAATTTCCTATTGCTTTTAAACAATGCATCTATAATCACTGTATAGGTTCGCACAGTAGGATGACAATCATCTTCCCTCATCTTCCTAAACAATCCAATCCCATCATCAACCCTTTCAACCTCGCAGAGCCCATGTATAAGATTCGTATAAGAAACCTCATTTCTTCGACAACCCTTTTTCGGCATCATATCAAAAACTCTACCAGCACTATTTACATCTTTATTCCTACAGTAACCCAATATCAATGATGTATAAGTAAACGTATCTGGCTGCAAACCTGCTTGCAAAATCTTGCTCACATATAAACTCGCCTCAACTACATTTCCCATCTTACAATAAGCATTCACCATTGTATTTAACGTATAAATATTAGGAGAAATCATATCATTCAACATTTCCCCGTAAACCATCTTCATGTCATCAATCATCAAAAGCCTGGACAGCATCATCAGTGTCTCATTATAGGTCCTAACACTCAACTTAAACTTCAGCTCATCACAATCACTGTTATTCATTTCCCGTAAAAAACCTAACACGAACCGCATATCATCAGCAGAAACACAAGACTTAATCATCAAAATGCGGGTTTTTTCCGCAATACCGTAGTGCCTATTAGCAATCAAAATGTTCAAAAGCAGAGAATGGCAATGGACGGAATGCTTAAACCCGGGCTTTCGGGCGATAAAGTCGAAGAATTTGAGAGCAATCTGGGGATTCAAATTTGGGTTGCTGCGTAAAAAGGAGGCGACATGGGACGGGGAGATAGTGGGGAGAAGTTTGAGAAGAGAAGGGTGTTTTTGCCAATTCGGAAGGGAGAGGATGGATAGGAGTTGGGAGGAGAGATCAGGTGGGTCAGGGTCTAGTGGAAGGGCGGCGGTGGAGGAGGAGGAGATGGGTTTTCTGTGGATTAGGAAAAGGAGGAGGGCAGACTCACCTTGGGGAATGATGGACGTTGATTTTCTCATCTTAGCGGTGGCGGCGACGGCGATGGTGGCGGCCTCATTCATGAAGGACGATAGTGCATTTAGATGGATGTTTTTTTCCCCTTCTTTTGTATGAGTGGGAGCAGCCGATTAGTCGATAGTAGGTGGTAACTCCGCGCAGGTGATTGGAAATGGAGGTTGTTTCTCAGAGTGCAGCGGCGGAAGAGGAGAAAGGGCTGCTGGGTTTTGGTTTTTGGACTTAGTATATGGGCCCAGCCCAGGGCCTGATTCAATTGATTACTTACTTTTAATAACAATTGTTGTTAGTTTATTTTAGTTTTAACTGTAGTGGATGTGGATATAGGTTTTCGTTCAACACTAACTGCTGTGTAAATTATTGCAGTTAGTGTTCAATAATAACCTTAGTTTTTTTCAACTTATTTTGATGGTCTTTGTTTCTTTCAACTTATTGTGATATATGTGTGGTCTGATATTAATTCTAGAGATATCTTACTACTTTAATGAAACATAATTACTCCATCAATAATAATAAAATAGTTAAGCTATTTTTTTATTATTGATATTTAGTTTATTAATGGAATATTTGTAGATTGATGATATATTTTAGTTTTTTCAATTATAGTTATTAAATTTTTTTCTAAGAAATATATTCATTAGTTTATTAATCTTTGCAAATAAAAGTAAATGATAATATGATTTTTTTCATTAAAAAATAAGTTATTGGAATAAAATTGTAGTTTTGTTTTTCAAAAATTTAGAAATTAGTACGAAGTAAACACGTTTTTCAGTTTTTAAAATTTGAATTTTTTTACATTTAGTACGAAGTAAACACGATTTTTAGTTTTATATTGAAAAAGAAAAAGAGAGATATTTCAGAAAATTAGAAACAGAAAAAAGAGAAAAATCTCCGTTGGTAAACAAGCCCTTAGGTATTTTGACAATTGTCAATATTCGAATGAAATTAAAAGGGACAAAAAATATACTTGAGGAGTAGTATGTCACGGGATAAAAATCAGGCTCGGAGCGTGACAAGTAGGCGGGGAGAAAACTTCACATTATTAAAAAAAGGTCTTAGATCGACGGATACTATTTTCTTATCGATAATTTTTTCCGTCTATAAAATGCGCATCAATCTCATCGATAACTTTAGATATTTTTTCTTTCCCCTAACTTATATTTATTAGACAAATATATTAACACATAATTAAGTTAATTATTTTAAACTAGTAATTAATATATAATTCATTTTAACTAATATGTGAAATTATTAATTCTAAATTACATATTTATTTAATTGTATATATACGATCAGGTTTGAGATATAGGGTTCAGGGTGTAAGTTTTTGGGTTTAGGTATAAAGTATGGGTTTAAGTAATTAATTATTTTTAAAATAATTAATATGTAATTGTAATCGTAATTAATGGTTCTAATTTTAGAGGTTTAGGTATAGGGTATGAATTTAGGATTTAGGATTTAGGGTTTAGGGTATGTGTATGAGTGTTTGGAGTTTAATTACTATAATTAATAAAAATATATAGATAATAATGAAATAATTACTAATTAAGAAATTACATATACATATGTTGGCTATAATTATATATGAGGTTTAGGCATAGGGTATAAATTATTAAGTTGCAAAGTCCTTGCTGGTATGTACGACAACCATATATTAATTAATTTTATTAAGTAAAGGCATAGAGTATATAATATATATTAATTATTTAAAATATTATTGCATATTTTTTTTCGGTAATGAATTATTAAGTTTTTATTTTTTGGATTAATAATTTTTTTATATATTTGTTATTAGGAAAAAAAAAATCATTTTTTACTCCATTTTATATTTTATATTTTAAAGGGCCAAATAAGCATGTTGTTTTCTTTAAAATATAATTTTTTGTTGGTAAAAAAATTGTATTTAATTTTTTTTTTGAATAACTGTAAATATCTTCGCTCAATAAAAGTAGAAGATACAAAAGAATTCCTCAACAAAAGAGAAGCAAGAGGGAGGATGAACAATTCAATCCTGAGTGCAAAAATCTGATCTAGTAGCCTTAACTAACAAATCAGCGGCAGGATTAGCTAACCTACTGACATAAGCAAACCTAATACTATCCAATTACCTTATACAATTTTTAGTATCAGAAACTAAAGCATCAATCTCCCAAGTATTCCACTTGTAGAAATATTAAGGCAGTCGCCAAGAATTTTGGAATCATCTCATCAATAATTTTGTTGAAATTCCTAGAGGAAGCCAGGTTGACAGCTTCCCTAATCGCAATTGCTTCGGCTTAAAGAACAAAAGAGCATACATGAGTGGAAGAAGGATTGTAAAGAATTTGCAATCACAAGATCCTCTAAAATCTCTACACACCACTCCAGTCCCAACAAGGAGAGGAAGAAACAAGGGATGCATCATAATTAAGCTTCAACGTACCTATAGGTGGAGGGTGCCAAGTTCCTGACAAAGTAGAAGAAGTATATTGCTCTTGGATAGGAGCGGCCAAATTTTGAGGAATAATTAAGAAATATCACAGGCTAAAGCTTGAAATAGTAGAGATCGAATCCGGAGCAGCTGTTCCTTTCCTTCCAAATATTCCAAAGAAATAGTAACTCACTGCCCAAGATTGAGTCTTTAGGGTTGGATGGAGTCGTTTTAGTAACCAAATTGGACCACCAAACTTTGAAAGATGCCGATTCTGAATCTGGGCAAAGCTCCAAATAGATAAGTTTTTCCAAACATTGGCGGGAATTGAAAAGGAAGAACAGAAGATTGTAATCAGACAGACTTTGTGTTGTAATCTCCCAGTTTGTCAGAATACCATATCAGCTTGTCTGCAGATTCTGATGTATAGTTAGACTTATCTCATTCACACATCCAAATTGAATTTAAATTTGATTCTAAATTTGTACATAGTCCATAGAGATGTGGATGAGCAATAGCTGAATAAGATTTCTTAATTTAAAAAACCAATTAAAAATCAGACTCAAATCTCAATAAATAAATAACTGTGATTATAAAGTTGTTTTAATTTAATTAAATATGTATATAAAAAAATAAAACAGAGAACTTCGAGTTTTACATTTTTGGTAAGTGTAAAAATTAAAATACAAAGAAAAAGAAAGGCAAGGTTCGCTTTACCAACAGAGTCGTGTGAGCTGTCAGTTCAGAGTGTGACTGTGTGAGTGAGAGTTCAGCGTGTTGTTTTTTTTCCCACGCTCAAAAAAAAGGGAGAGCGAGCAAAAACGTAATAATTACTATTCCCTCCCTCCTTTTACAGATACAGATACTGGAGCACGCAAAAAATACCTTTTGCAATCGACGCCGTTCCCGCCGTTCCCGCCAATGCAACAGCAGGACCAGTCCTCCTCGAACCAGCGCCACAAGCGGAAGCCGCGACCGCGGCCGACGATCATCGTGCATCCTGGCAAAGTCGCATTCCGAGTCATTTGCCACTGCTCCATCATCGGCGGTGTCATTGGAAAATCCGGCTCCATCATCTCTCAAATCAAACGCGACACCTCTTCCTTCATCCACTGCGACACCCCGGTTCCGGATTCCGACCACCGCATAATAGTGGTGGTCGGCTCGGCCGCTCCTGAGAGGACTATCCTGTTGCAACCATCAGCCTCCGGAGGTGGCGAAGTCTTCAACGACGATGACACTGCGACGGCGGAGGAGGTTTTGGTTTCGGGAGCGCAGGAGGCTTTAATCAGGGTTTTGGAGAGGATGTGGCAGGTAGATGGAGAGAGAGGAGTAGGAGGCGGTGGTGATGGAGAGGGTGAGGGTAGCGATATGGAAGGGTATTGTGGTCTCTTGGCCAAGACGACTCAGATTGGTGCGATTGTTGGGAGAGGAGGAAAGTGTATAGTGAAAATGAGGAGGGACAGTGGAGCTGAAATTAGGATACTTCGGGCTCCACACTGTGCGGACAAGGACGACGAATTGATTCAGGTGTATCGTCTTTGTTTATTACTTATTCATCTGTTATTGCTATTATTTTTGCCGAGTTCTTCTAATCCTAGAGATGAGAATGGTAATGGCTGTTGAATTTTATAGAGTAAAAACAAATTGCTATAGGGGTCATTTGGAGTTGTGCTGCTGCTTATTGCTTGTTTCTTATTGTTGTCGATGTGTTGCACTAATTTGGTAAAATATCTCATATCTATTTTGATAATATGTGAATGGCTTGAGTGATCCTTGATGTTAAGGTAATCAATTAAGTTTACACAAAAGGAATTGTCAGTGTGGAGTAGTATTCGGGTCCAAGTCCAATTCTGCTTGGAAAGTGTTGATGATAAGGGAAGCAGAATGGCATCTCACTTTTTCCCTTCTGAAAGTGTATTCTTGGCATGACAGATAACTGGCACATTTTTCTCTGTAAAGAAAGCATTGGCTGCTGTAACCAGCATTCTTCAAGATTTTCCACCCTGCGAGAAAGATCCTATACCTTTCACAAGACCTGTTGACAGAACTTCTCAAAGGGACACCAGTGATCCACATGCAGAGTTCTTTCCACACCTTTGTTTAAGGAAGGGAGAAGATAGGATAGATCCTGAAATAGCTGAAACAACTGGTGCTGATATACAAATTTTGGAAAGGGACCGAGCGCTGGATTGTGCTTCAGGGAATGAAGTAATTGTGCAGGTGATTCTTATTGTATTGTTCTGTTAGCAATTTAATACAAACTGAAATCTTAAAATTTCCCTTTATTGAACTGCATATAACTCCTACTGATTGATTTTGATTATTAATGTGTAATGTTATATTTTGTGATTGACTATCGTAATTTTTCAGGCTTATAAACACTCTTCTTCCTACTACTTTTTCCGTGACATGATTCGCGTGTTTGTAGTAGGGTTTCAGATGTCTCTAATGTGGCTTGTGAACTGTCTGGTTATCTACTAACCTGCTTTTGGAGATTCCAAAAGTCCACTACTCTGCCGTGCTTTTTCAAAATGTGATTTCAGAACTCGAAAGAAAAAAACCAAGAAAGTAAAATGCACATGCGAATCTAATTTCCGTACTCATTCTCCACTGCAATGCCAAAATTGACCCTGTTGTGTCATTATCTGATCGGATATTGTCGGCAATAGTCTGGATGAGATTTATTTACTCTTCAATGTTAAGAGCAAAATTTACGAGATGGATGTGTTCCCTCTCCACAAAGTTTGTTAAGAGAATTGATCGTTGTTATTTAGGGATTTTTGTTTTGCATAAAGCTTTCAAGTTATTATTGTTTAGTCATGTTATAAGTTGTTTCAGTTGTCACTTTTACCCTCATCCTCTGTGTCTTTTGCATTTGATGGTACTAGAATGTTCCATCTTGAATGTAAGGCAGCCTGTGAAAGTCATGAATCTTTCTGTGCTTATAGTTAAGAGTTTGGAGATTTAGGTTGTTATGGCTTTTTTTGGGCTTCAATTTTGATTTGTTACTTTCTATTGTTTTGGCCACCTTATGGCGAATTAATTTGGAATGCCTTTACCTTTTGCAGATTAGTGGCGAGTATTTAAATGTTCAGAATGCTCTATTTAAAGTGACTGATAAACTGAGGGATAATATTTTATCGAATGATATGCTTACTGAAGAGAGAGAGAGTTATGGAAGAATGAGGGAGACTACATTTCCTAGACTGCAAAAACCGTCAGGCCATTCTGATCAAGAAACTAGCTTGACGCAAGGAATGGATCAGCTTCGACTTTCCAACAGTACTACTGATCCTTTTTTATCTGGGTTGATGTCACCGGAGGTGGAATTCTTTCTCCCATCAATTTGAAGTTTTTATATTGCTTTCATATGAGTGCCTCATTGTTTGCTATTATCTGCAGAAGTTGGGAAAAAGGTGTGCAGAAATAATCACAGATAATGGATGCAACTCAAAAACCTTTGGCGCTAGTCCACAACTAGAAAGATCTCTGCATTTTCTTTTGCCCAGGGAGGTGCTCAATGAAGTAGGAAATAGGAACACCAATGGACGAGTTGGGAAAACCAGCACCTCTGGGTTGCACTCATCATCATACCCAACTTTTTCTTCCACAAAAGTAAATAACTGGCTTGGAGTCTCCAAAAACATAAATGGTACTTCACCGGGACCGCGGCTGTCACAGGTGACTGGTTTTAGTGCCTTTGTTATGCAGTTTACATTGCTTTGGATTTCAGTGTTTGGACTGGACCTGATTGCAGACTGGGCAGCGTGGAAATGCAGTAATGGACTACACGGGGGCAGAAAGTAGCTCAACAACCTTTGAGGGGAGCATAGGAACTGAGAGGTCGGTGTTGCATTCCACATGGCAATGGATCTTTATATTCTTTCATATCTTTCTCTTTTCTTCTACTTTGCTACCAGAAAGTGGAGAAGCTGGTATTTTCCCACATCATACAAGCTTGTTCATCTTTCTTCTAATGTGGTTGTATGAGTTTTGTCATTTGTGCTGCTAGCTAAGTCTTTAGCGTATAGCAGCTTGTTGTCAGGTTTCTCTGCATGTTTGTAAAAAGTGCATGACAAGTTGAGTGAGTACAACAAGAACACCTTCATGGATAGCATCGTGTAACGTCTAACCAGAAGAGTAAAAGAAAATCACAACCCAATCTGCTACAACTTCTGTTGATCACATTATGTTATAATGATTAATTTTGATGCTTAAAATCTTCTCTGATGGCATTTATTAATCGGTATACACTTGCCAGGATGAAATCTGCTGTTGTGGCAAATGGGTTTACTGTTTCTAAACTCATTCTTGATTCTCTACTTTATGGCGAAGATGGTAACAATCTTGCTCGCTTAAGACAGGTAATCTCTCTTTTTTTATACGAAATATTAGGAATATTTTTTTATTGGTGATGCTGCACTTAACAAACTGGAAAGCTGCTATAACTTGTCTGATTATAATTGCTATCCAAATAGGTAACCTTTTTTTTCCTGTGCTTGTGTGGCGTCAGATTTCAGGTGCTAAATTTGAAGTCCGCGATACATCTGCTGGCAAATGTGAGGGCGTGGTTGTTATATCTGGGACAGTCGAGCAAACTATGGCTGCCCAGAAGTTGCTTGACGCATTCATCAAAGGCAGCGATTAATTACCATACTTCTGGTCTAACTCGATACTTCTGGTCCACATTCAGCATTTTATACGTGCTATCTTAAAGAAAAATGCTTAATCCATGTAGCCGCGTCAATACGGCCGTATCACGTTTTAACTTAGGATTAGCTTATCTTCGGAAGAAGTAGAAAGAATAGTCGGAGAGATTAAAAAGAAAAATGGTATATTATAGGTAAACTTTTGGTGCTTCTAACAATTACACTGTCACGACACGAATTGGTAATGGAGCAAGTGGATACTGGACTGTCTTAGATTTTTGTGACCCAATCAAGTCGAAATTATATCCTACTTGCTCCTTTTGTTGTGATCTTCTCAAGAAATCAATGTTAAAATTTAGATTTAGAAAATGTATAAGTTTTAATATTAGGCTTTGAATATTAAAAATATTAAATGGGTTTAAAAATTGAAGTATTTAACATAAGTCATTCCTTGTCAACTTAGTACACTAAACATTTCTTAAAAATACAAAGGAGTTTTAGAAAACTTAAAAATGTTTTTATTTTATTTTAGGTGAAATCAAAAGGATGATTCGAGTAGTTATATATTGCATTTTTAACATAAACCCATATAAAAACTAGTTTTTCTCCGTTACTTGAAATGTTTACTCAGCTCGTAGACTTCATCAAAACACACATTGTGCTTATTTTTGGGATAAAGTGCTTATTTTGTTCATGCATGGCTCTCCAAGAGAGGGGTTTGGGCGTGCGATGATGCCTGCGGCGGCCCATCAGCTTCTGTTACTTGATCTTGCCCATATTTTTCTTTGGATTGGACCCACATCACTCCATAAAAGCCCGTGACGATAATGATTGCACCAACCACACTGTACGAGCACAAAAATAAAACGAGTCACATTTTCCACTAATTTTCTCTCCTTATAATATTAATTATTTTAATTAATTTTGCTAATGTAGCAAATTTCATATTATTTACCTTCCAACATGAAGTGTATGACCCAGAAAGATGGCACTCATTAAGGCATTGATAGGAATTCCAAGGGGCCCAAGCCCAAACATTGCAACAAAGACAAGCCCTTTCTTCTGTATGCACCACGCTGCAAGCCAAACCAGGTATGCACAATTACTTGGTGGTCTGTTCTTCCTGCAAGCAAAGAAGAAAAAAAAGTAACATGACAAAATTTTATTATATGTTAACAAAAAGTGATAATTCTTGTAAAGTAAACAGAAATCGAGTTTTGAGTTCGAGTCAACTAAATTACGATACTTATAATTTGCAGACCTGTGGAAGATGAAGGGAGGGAGGAAGAGGAGAGCTTGAAGAGCAGTGGCGTACAAGACAATGATATAGCGGCTCATTCCTTCGGACATGGCGGCTTTTGTTACTATCATTATGACAAAACCGAGTATTACTGTAGCCAGCGATCCTGCAAATGGCAGCAACTCCTCCACCAACGTCCATATCTTCTTCATCCTCTCAATCTCTGCAATTTCTCTTCTTTTTCCTCTTTGTGCAAGGTGATATAGTTTGTTACAATGGTGATTGCATCATTTGGGTTTATTTGTGATGGATGAATTCGGGTTAACCCACAATGCTGTAATGGGTTGCGCTCAAATGGGGGATTTTCAGAGTTTGACAGGGGTGAGCACATGAATTTAAGTGCAAGTCAATTACTACTACAAATTTTCTTTTCTATAGGTTGGTGGTGTTCAATTCTGCATAAATTTGGTATATGTAAAAACTGTTGTCATTGAACCCTAGGCTGCCCAGACGAAAATTTTGCCATTTCAATGAGCGTATAGTGTGATGATTTCTTTGCTGATCTATGAGACCAAGAATCGAATGTGAAAGAGATCCTTGATGAAATTCCTTTTTGATTCAGCTCAAGATTATTGCCTAGCAGGACCTTATTTTTTTGAAGGTGACGTGCTCCAGTATGCTTTTGCTTTCTTAACGGAATGAACATGAGAAAAAAATGCCTCAAAAGATTGTTCTTTTTGGGTTGTCTAGTAATATTCTATTCTATAAAGTTCTGAATTACAATAGGAATAGTGAATATAAGATCCAATTGAATCATTTGTAGCCCCCAAAACTGTGGTGCTCTAGATTCATGGGACATCAAGGATTTAATCATCTTTATCCTCTGATTTTGTCCTCAAATATGAACTTCTAAGTTTAATTATAGGTACAGATCGCCGTCAATCACCAAGTATTTCTCCTGCTGTGCAATATCTTGATTCACTCTTTGGTCACTTGAACTGAAGAGCTTCTTTTGGTTTCCCCAACAGGGATAAGACTGTTGCAGTAATGTGGTTTGAGGAGAGCCCTGCTTCTTGAATCTGATCTTGAGGTGAGCCATGGTCAATATATCTATCGGGAAGAACCATTGCTCGCAACTGCAGGCAAGCATGAAAATCAGAACCAAACTGAAGAAACAGATAAGGAAACATAAAGTGAAAGCTTTGGAGAAAAGAAATGCTTGAAATGTCCTTAATGAAATGAAAAGCACCTTCAGGGGACCATCCAGGATACCACTCAAGCTCAAATAATGACATATGTGAGAGCTAAACCCTCCAATAGAGCCCTCTTCTGCAGTAATTAAGATCTCATGTTCCTTAGCCAATTGGCTGATAAGATCGGTATCTAAAGGTTTGCAAAATCGTGCATCTGCCACTGTTATGGAAATGCCTCTGGTTTTGAGGATTTTTCCAGCTTCTATGCATTGTTGGACTATAGAACCATATCCCAAAATAGCAACCCTGTCGCCTTCCATTACTATCCTTCCTTTACCAATCTATGCAGTAAGTGGAAAACTTAAAAGTTAGTCGTCAGCTAATTGTACTTTTTATCTTAATTTTTATCAGTTGGTTGATTTTGCTAACCTCAAGTGGGGTGCCTTTATTATGAGGAGGAAGAACTGATCCAACTCCATTTCCCCTTGGGAACCTGAAGCAGCTTGGTCTGTCATCTATAACTGCTGCTGTCGCAACCATGTGCATCAGCTCAGCTTCATCAGACGGAGCCATGACCACCATGTTGGGCAAGCATGCCATGTATGCGATGTCAAAAGCTCCACAGTGAGTGGGCCCATCTGCACCTACCAAACCTGCTCTGTCCATGGCAAAGCGGACTGGTAACTTTTGAAGGTCTACATCATGCACCACCTTTTTTTCCAGCATAAATGTCAACGTAAGATTCTAAAGTGCATTTAGGTTGGTTTATATATAGTATATACTGTACTCGGCTCACCTGATCATATCCTCGTTGCAGGAACGATGAGTAGATGGCACAGAATGGCTTGATACCCTCAGCTGCTAAACCTGCTGCAAATGTAACAGCATGTTGTTCGGCTATGCCAACGTCAAAGCAGCGATCTGGAAACTTTTTCTGAAAATGATTGAGACCAGTGCCACCACCCATTGCTGCATGTATTGCTACAATGTTGTTGTCTATCTCAGCTTCTTTGATCAGTGACTCAGCAAAGTACTGGGTGTATGAAAGCGTGGCAGATTTTGTCTTATGTTGCTTGCCTGTTTTAACATCAAACTTGACAACTCCTGAGAGAAATGAAAGAATGAGAATCTTCTCAAGAATTTTCAACACAATTAAGGAATAATAAAGTTGCAGGCGTACCATGCATTTTATCAGCCGCTTCCTCGGCTGGGGGATAGCCCTTCCCTTTTTCTGTCACAATATGGATCAGAACTGGTCCAGGGGCGGGCATTGCCTTCACTCTCTGGAAAATGCTCACCAAATCTTCAATGTTGTGTCCATCCACCGGGCCAATATAATACAATCCTAGCTCCTCAAAGAGGGTAGACCCAGAAGCACTGATCATTCCTCGAGCATACTCATCTACCTTTGCTGCAACTTGGTGTGTTTGCTCACCCATTTTCTTTGTGAGGGTCTTCAACAGATAAAACCAAAAAGTCAGATGTCTGCAGATATATGGGCATGAGATGCAGGGAGTAGCATAACACGAAGTGGAAACTTGAAACTCACCTTAGCAGCTTCACGAAGTTTGCGGAACTTGGTACTTGCTTGGATTTTGCTCAAAGTCCTACTAAGGGCCCCAACTGGAGTTGCAGGGCCATCGATCGTTGCAGTAGGTAAGGATACTTGCTTGTTGTCATTTAGAATAACAATTAGATTAGAATCAAGGAATCCAGCATTGTTCATTGCCTCATATGCCTGTCCTGCTGTCATGGCTCCATCTCCAATTACAGAGATGACATTGTTGTTTTTCCCTAATAGGTCTCTGGCAACTGCCATTCCTGCATATTTTTTGAAGTATCCAAACGAAGAAAAAAAATTAAACTTAACCATAGTTGTTTTATAATTTCTTTCATATTTAGTTTAGTGTTTCCATGAGTATTGGGTTAAAGAAAGGATTATTTTTGCAGTGACAATCAAAATTACCAAGGCCCGCAGAGATGCTTGTAGAACTGTGTCCTGCCCCAAAAGCATCATGAGGGCTTTCATCCCTTTTTGGAAACCCAGCAAGCCCTGAAGTCTTTCTTATGGTATGCATTTTATTCCTTCTCCCTGTCAGAATTTTATGTGGGTATGCCTGCAAAATTTATGTTTGGTATTCATTACTTATATACCGTGGAAAACAACATTCAATTTTCTTCTCGTTTCAATTGAGAAATGTAAATTATCTGTACCTGATGACCAACATCCCATATGATTTTGTCTTCAGGGGTGTTGAATACATGATGCAGGGCCACTGTCAAATCCACTACACCTAGGCTTGCACTAAGATGCCCTCCCGTCTCAGATACGGTATAAACAATATCTGCTCTGAGCTCTGATGCCAGTTGTTCTAGATCCTAAAAATTCGATAGTCACTATAAGAATAGTTCTAAAGATTTTTTTTAATAAGAAAACCACAAAGAGCAGGCACTAGGCAGAACAGCATCAAGATAAGAACAAAAGATTACTCCAGCCATCTAAGTCTGACATACCAATTCCATAAACAGCCAGAGGATCATAAAATATATTTTTCTTAAATAGGAGATTTACCTGTGTGGATAGATTTTTCATGTGCACTGGATAATTTACTGAGTCAAGCAATGGTGTTGCAGGTTTTTCTCCTGAGAAATCAATCTTCCAGCCTTCTTTTTCCTTCGTTATCGCCCCCTTTCCTTTCCCGTCATCAACGTTGCTGGCACACGCTCTTACACAGGACTGATTCACATAAACAAAACCAAGCCACCATTAACAATCCATGAATAGAAAGAAACCCAGAAAGCCAAACACCAAAAGAAACTCTCTCTCAATCCTTCCACAGATGGAAATGAAACAATAAAATTCAAGATGGTAAGCAAGAAACAACTGAAAACGAGATGGTTTTGTCAACTGAACAGTGTTAGATTATTGTTTTGTTACAAGATGAAAACATTCCATTTGTGACTCACCTGTTTTGTGCAGGAAAGATATGGTGTTCGAGGTTTGAAGAATGGAGTGAAATTAGATGTGTTTGTTACGAAGGAAGAAGCAGAGACAGCCATAGTTTGCGGGGAGAGAGGAGAAGAGCAGTGAGCAAATCAAAGAGAACTATCAGACAATTTATAGTTCGTAACAGACGGGTCGAGGCCAGAGGGGTTGGCTATTCGGCAAATTAGGACAAATTGGCATATTTCGTACTACTCGTTTGGTTGGTGAAATTTATTCACTGCTTTTAAAAAAAAAAAAAACCATGTCCTATATTTTAGAAGAAAAAGACAAAACTATCCCACGTCAGAAATGAATAAAATTAAAAGATGAAATAATTTGAAAAAAACTCAACATCCAAAAAAAAAGAAGAGGAAAAATAATATAAAAAAAGTTTTAATACACTAAAATATATACATATATATAATTCAAGCATTAGAAAAAAAAATCAAATTTAGGATTCCTTGAATCTCTTTCCTCTCTTTTAACCCAATCTTACTTTTTTTTTCTCACTTCTTTTATCTACTCTCAAAAAACCATTTTTCCCATAAAAAAGAAAATAAATCCCAAGAAAAAAGAAAATAAATTTCACAAACTTGAAGAGATAATAAATTAAGTTAGAATTCATTAAAAGGACAAAAATTCACAAATTTGTAAAAAATATAAATTTCACAAGCTTTGTTGTGGTGATAATGGTGCACGTTAGCGAAGATGAGTTTTTTCCCCATTTATTTAGCTTGTTTTTATTTCGTTTTTGTGTTACTTCTTTTTATTTTTAAATAGAAAAAGTTTTTCTTACTTTCTGCAAAAAAAAATCTTTTTATTGTTTTTTTTATCTAAAATTTTAATTATTAAAAGAAATTTA
This sequence comes from Viola odorata, assembly GCA_963691705.1. NCBI lineage: Eukaryota > Viridiplantae > Streptophyta > Magnoliopsida > Malpighiales > Violaceae > Viola > Viola odorata. The sequence goes on from OY829540.1 coordinate 62,419,973, forward strand.
GTTTTTATTTTATTTTCTTATCTACTTGATATTTTGAGAAAATTTTGATTGTTTTCCTGAATTTATTTTTTGATTTTTCTTGATTTTTTCCCTAATACTTCAATTATATTTTATTTTTTAATTCACTAAAAACTTATATCATTTTTTTCTTTTTTTATGGAATTTTTTATAGTCTTTTTTCGGATTATTTCTGGTTTTTTGAATTTTTTCAATTTTTTTAAAAATAATTTTATGACGTACGCGGCGCTTATTAGAAAATGATAATAGAATATTCATTTTTACAGAGTTTTTCTTCGTAAGTCATTTTTGCATTATTCGAACTTAAACAAACTAAACATATAGTATAATATTTGAGACTAAAAATAAATAAATGAGACTTGCTAAAATGAAACAACAAACATAAGAGATCGGTGAATACGTTTTCCCATGATACTACAACACTAATCTCCTGCCCGTTTGGTTAAAAGATTTTAAGATTACATTTTTAAAAAAAATTACTTTGTTTGATTACATTTGGTTGGAAATTTGCAATTAGTATTATTTATGGTGTCACTTGTTTGGATATATATATTTTTCTTTTGAAAAAGAAATTAAATAAATGCTACTTGTAGTTAAATGGGAACATCTTTCTTGGATCTAGAAGTAGACTCATACCAATTGCATGTAAAAATATAGTAGATCAATCGAGTTTAATTATATTTTAGAAGTTGTCGGTTCCAATAATTTAGAGTAATTCGTATATATAGCATTTAATTACTTTACTCTTTAGTTTTTTTTATTGCATATCCATAGAACCACACCAGCTTCATATGTCGCGCAACGGTGCAATCACCATGTGAATCCAGAAACCAAAACAATCAACGAATAAAAAAGTAGTGAAAGAAAGAATAAAACAGAGAGGACATAATCCATGTGAAATAGTCTTTTTTAGTGTTCTTGCTTGATTCTCTTTTACTAGTTGAGATTGGTTTTTGATTTTTTTCCAGAAGGGGATTATTTGGATGAATTGTTTAGGAAGTTAAATGAATTGACTTATAGGTTAGGGGATTATTTGGACGACGAAATTCTAAATTTTAATGCGTTTGGTTGACATAAAAATAATTGGACTTTTCAGAATCCAATTTTTTTTAACCCCTCCACTTTCTCCCAAAATGTAGGAAATATATAATTTTTAAATTACATATTCGTTCATTTTATTTTATTATATACATTAATCTATATTTTAAAAAAAAAGATTACCTCAACTTTTTCTTATTATTATTTTTATTAAATTTTATCAAATAGTAGTATCTTATTTGCACGATATTATTTTTAACTGTATTATATTTTAGATAAGTTAAAAATATTCATTTTATATTTTATTTAAAATAATTAAATTATTATTATTATTGTTTAAGTTACTTTTCTTTAGGATTTGTATAAAACAAACATAAAAATAATATTTTCTTAAATGTTAACCAAGAAAAAACTAACATTCTTTTCAATCACTCCCTCAGGTATCACTCTGCCGGGAGAGTGATTTTAAAAGAGAATAATATTTCGTTAACCAAACGTTACCTTAACCAATACTTCAAAGGAAGTTTACACTTGTAATTGTACTTTGAATTCCCGAGTTTATTTACAGATCAGTAAAAAATGAGCTTTCTATTTTCATTGGGAAAAAAAACTTAAAACGCGTACATAACATATCCACGTTTTATTCACGCTTCACATTATTTTCCATTTGCCATATTTTCTTTTTGGTGGGGTAGTTTGAATATTCAAAGACTACAAACGTGGGGAGCATATCACAACCAAATCATAATAATGTTAACAATTTGTTTACTAATTATTACAAGTAATTGATATTATACCCCACGTTATTATACTCATAATTTTGATTTATGAATTTACTTAATTATTCTTTTTTAAATATTAAATTTTTATATTAAAATATAATGAAAATAAATGTAGTATTTTTTAAAATTAAAATATAAAAATACTCCCTCCGGATTTTATTAAGTGTCCCTCGTGCATATCGACGAGGTCGGATGACGTACTATTTGACACAAAAAAAAATTCGTACTTTTTTTCGAACATACGTTAATAAATTTAACGTATGGAAATAATACTACGTATGTTTTTTCAACCTTATCCATGAGTGTAAGAGAGACATCACAGCGGCACAGAAGCTATTTTTAGTTTCTTTTTTGCTACTTATGAAGGACCCCACTAATAATTATTACCACTACCACTAGTGCCTTACAGTTGAGGGGTTAGTGCCTTAGCGCCTTAGTGATTGCTGAATAATGCTAATGAAGTCACCAATGATCAAGGTTGTGTGAACCAGACGCGGCACATATTGGAGCGCGGATTCGGGAACAAGTGGACCCAGGATGTAAGACCGGGTCATATTTTCTTCTGTCCGTAGTTCTTACAATCATGCTAATGATATTATATGTAAATATATAACTCTTTTATCCTTTTAATAATCATCTAAATTTATTTAAAACTTGTCTATTTTATTAAAAATAAATGTATTATTAAGTAATTTAAAATTTAATAATAATAATAAAAATAATAGTTCAACCTTATCAGTAATTCGTTGATAAACTACTACAAGAATGTTTGAAACAAACTAAGATAAGAAAAAAACTTTTCTGATTATTAAAAATATAATTTATAATCCTGCACATTGACCTTGACGAGCGAGCATCAGAAGGAAATACTGTTGAACTTTTTATTGTAATCAATCATTGTGTCCAAATCTTAATGTTTTGCGGTTCTAACTTGATTGAAGTGTTGCTACAGCCTACAGGTGATCGATATGCCTATAGCTTAGTTAGAAATTGAAGGGAAGACTTGAGTTTTTATTGTCAAAGATCAATCCTGATAGCATTCCAGACGATCCAACCTTCACTGGAATGCATAACATTGTATACATAAATGAGAAGTGTTTTTTATGACAAAGAAAAATGACCTGAGAGGGGAAAAAAGCCTAAGAAAGACAACAGACTGCCACTCAAGTGAAAAAATGCTATAACTTTTTATCCGATCCGACCATCAAATTGAGCTAAAGTTTAGCGTGTAGAAGGTTTGTGAGGTTTGAGAAAATTCGATTTGTGGTTGAAGCTCATAATCGAGCCAAAATTAGCCCGAATTTAGCCTCAAATGACCATAAAACTTATTCTTATTATTATTATTAGACTTTGTATTTTCTTTGAATTGAGAATATTCCACAAATTTTCTGCTGTCAAGTGGTAGCGTAGTGGATAAATCATCCGGATTGATGATTTCTCATATCAACAACCTTAACACAAGTATAAACGACCTTCCCGAAGGCAAGATCAAAGCAAGAAAGTTGTTTGCAGGGGTGACAAAATGGACGGACGAACATCCACAAATTTGACCCGTATAAACTCGAAAATAAATAAATAAATTTTAATTCGAACCGTTTAATAAATGAGACGAAAAATAAGTTTAATTATTCTCCATCTAAGGGAGATGGGTTCCGTCGAGTTCCGCAAGTTTAAGTGTTTTTTTTTAAATAATTAAAAAAATTAAAAAAATAATTTTCTTCTTGTAACAATACGAATGCATCAACTAAACACAGAAACAAAAACGTCATCCATCAAGCAAACTATATAAACAACCAAGAAAGAAATATAAAAACACACCATAAGTCCTGGTATCAAGATTTTCAGAATCAAACAAGCCAAGACCATGCTGATTTTTTCAGGTAGAGAAGCATCACATTGTACAAATTCTCCACAAAAAAATTCACTAACATCAATTCTCTTTAGCGACAAGGAAAAACAGCACAAAAATTTGATTTTTCCAAAGCAAATTTGAAAATCAATACAAAACTATAACTAAGTTTTTTATTCGCAATATTTTTTCCCGTTAAAATGGCGCGTACAAAAAGGTTAAGGCGGATCCGAGCGATATTTTTTTTTGAAGTATTTTAAAGGGAAAGCAAGCGAGCTGAACGAAAAATTGAACAAATATTTAAAAGTATTTGTATCCGTCACTATATAAGCTCTACGAATTTGATCCCGATCATTAGGATGGTATGCTAAAATTTTAGGTTGCATACCTGGATCAGCAGGAAGATTTTTCAAATAAACTTCTAAAAATTTCTTCGACTTCTTCGCAAGTCGTTCTTCACTATCAAAAGCCTCATCTTTTGTTCTTAGTAAGTAGACGTATGTATACCTAGAGTAATCATCTATAAAAGTGATGAAATGTCTTTTTCCACCCCTAGTTAATACGCCATTTAATTCACAAATATCAGAATGTATTAATTCTAAAAGTTGTGTTTTTCTTTCGGCTCTGGGGAAATGCCTTTTAGTGATCTTTGCTTGTATACATGTTTTGCAATTTTCATGTTCATTTTGTGTATACGAAATTAACCCATGCTTAGACATATATTTCAAGTACTTAAAGTTTAAATGCGCTAAACGATCATGCCATAAAGTACAAGAATTAACAACACAAGAATAATCAGAAATAACTTTATTATTAATACTTAGTTTGAACATGCCATCACGAGAGTACCATTTTCCAACAAATACACCACCCTTAGACAGAATCAACTTATCGGACTCTAGCACGACCTTAAGGCCCTTATTACACAAAAGATTAGCAGATACAAGATTTTTCCTAATATCCGGAACATGGAGAACATTAGTAAGAATAAGCTTCTTTCCGGAAGTGAATTGAAGTTCCACACTTCCTTTGCCCAGAACTTTAGTAGAGTTGTCGTTCCCCATTAGGACCACTTGTCCTTCGGTCGATTCTTCATATGCCTTGAATTGTTTCTTGTCATTGCACACGTGCACAGTTGCACCAGAATCAAACTATCAATCAGAAAGATTTGTCGCGGCAGCCATGTTGAGTTCAGTAATCATGCCAATTTGCATCTCCGAAACCATCGCAATGATTTCTTCAACCACGTTTGCGGTTTTAGAACCATTGGCCTTCTCTTTCTCACTCTTGAAAATCCTGCATTCTTTAATGTAATGGCCAGGCTTCCCACAATGGAAGCATGTCCTATTCTTTTTGTCCTTGGTGTTATCGTTAGAATAACTCTTTTTAAAACTTTTCCCCTTCTTATATTTCAGATACTTATTTGTCTTTCCGGACCCTTTCTCAACATAGTTAACATTCACTTTAGATTCGGTATTGGAACCATCACAGATCCTACTTTCTTCCTCAATACGTAAATGTTTACCGAACTGTTCTAAAGTGAGATCCTCGGTCATATGCAAAAGTTTCTTCCTGTAATTATTCCAACTTGGTGGCATTTTTGCAATAATTGCACCAATTTAAAATGATTCAGGAACATTAATGTTGAGATCACGAAGTTGATTGACCAGAATTGAAATTTCATGCATTTGGTCCAGAACAGGCAAATTATCAACCATTTTAAATTCCATGTATTTCAGAATGATGAATTTGTTCCTACCTATTTTCTCGGTTTTGTACTTTGCCTCCAAAGCATTCCAGATTTCACGCGGCGACTTTGTAGCGGTAAATAGATCATACAACCGATCAGATAGAGTGTTCAGAATGTGTCCCCTACAAACCAGTTCGTCATCATCACGTTTTTTCTTCGCTGTCTTTTGTGCATCAGTATCATTCTCACCCGGTTCCGGTAGTGGGTCTTCTTCTAGAACATAGAAAACCTTGAGAGCAGTCAGGAAGAACTTCATCTTATCCTGCCAACGAGTGAAATTTGTTCTATCGAACCTGTCCAGTTTCACGAAGTCTTGATTTATGAAGTTGAAAGTGGTTGTTCCTTCCATTGTCGAATATTGTCTTAAGATTGTTGGGAATATTGTGTTAAATGGAAAGAATAATAATCTGGTTTTGAGTCACGAGAAATATCGCTTTCCTTAAGACAATATTTGCCCCACTCGTATCGAGTTTGCTAATAGGTTTCCAGCAAATTGCCTCCCAAGATATAACAAAACCAATGAATTCTGCAGATAGCAATTCTGAAGAATTCTGAATTTCTCGAATGATTCGAATGAATCAATTTACTGATTTTGCGTTCTATATATAGATTATGAAAAGGTCTGAAAAGAAGAGTTATAATTCTTTGGTTCAAACGAAAGGAAATGGCTGTTGGAACTCTTCGGTTCAAACGAAAAGAAATGGCTGTTGACAAAGTCTTATGGATCATTTCTATATATAAACCATTTATATTTCCTCACACTTTTCAATGTGGGATTAAAGTAGAATATAATGTTGAATATTCAAACAACACGTCCGTTCCAACCGTTGCGTCCATTCCAATCGTTATGTCCGTTCCAACCGTTGTGTCCGTTCCAACCGTTGTGTCCGTTCCAACCATTGTGTCCATTCCAACCGTTATGTCTGTTCCAACCATTGCGTCTGCACCAACAGTTGCGTCCATTAATACCCATTACAACACACAAACACTTATATAATATACTATAAATCCAACAGAACATCCACAGATCTGATCCGTATAAACTCGAAAATAAATAAGTAAGCTTTAACTCGAACCGTTTAATAAATGAGACGAAAAATAAGTTTAATTATTCTCCATCTAAGGGAGATGGGTTCCGTCGAGTTCCGCAAGTTTAAGTGTTTTTTTTTTAAATAATTAAAAATAATTTAAAAATAATTTTCTTCTTGTAACAATACGAATGCATCAACTAAACACAGAAACAAAAACGTCATCCATCAGGCAGAGAAGCATCACATTGCACAAATTCTCCAAAAAAAATTCAGTAACATCAATTCTCTTTAGCGACAAGGAAAAACATTACAAAAATTTGATTTTTCCAAAGCAAATTTGAAAATCAACACAAAACTTTAACTAAGTTTTTTATTCGCAATATTTTTTCCCGTTAAAATGGCGCGTACAAAAAGGTTAAGGCCTCATTGTCTGATCCAAACCAGACACAACACGAACTATGATTTACCTAATTAACAAATTTTGCTTGGGTTTTGGTTTTTGCCCAATTAATTACCACATATTTGCTTCATATTTTTTTTTTGGTATTTAATGCCGAATTGTTAGAGCCACTTTTTCATATAGTGGAACTAACTTTGTCAGACGGGCACCTAAAATTTGTATGCTATTGAAAGGGAAAATAACCAAACAATTACGATGGGTTTGTAGTTACTTTTATTAAATATCATTTTTCTAATTTTCACAATAACTAATTATTATTAGATTATAATTATTGACTAAATTGTTCTTATTAATTATCAACCAGTCTTTTTTAATTTTTCTTAAAAAAATGCTTAAATTATTTAGAGTTAATTTTATTATTGACTAAAAAATGATATTAAAAATTGAAATACAACAATTAAATAGTCAAAACCGTTTCTTAAAAAAACAACATCTAATAAAAAACAGAGGGAGTATCTTTTAAGAAAATAGAATTATCATATAGAATACGTAAGTAAATAGATTGAAATCATAATTATAGTTTTTTTTTCAAAAGAAAAGAAATCATAAGTATATTTGCAAATACCAATTACCATAAAGATCCTCCCAATTCCTATTTCCAGTTACTAGTAATTAAATAGTTTTAATTTGTTTCTTTCTTTCATGTGCAGCTTCAAAAGGATTATACAATTACATTAAAAAATGAATTTATAATAGAAATTAGACATGTGGTTTGACGATCCGAATGAATCTACTAAACAAGAGATCGTTGATTCAATTATTATGTGTAAAGAAATTACACGATGAGAGTTTTTTATTCTTAATGAATCAACTCGATACGAGCAGAAATAAGCCTTATGTGTTTAGGATAAATATAACCAATAATACTTTTCTTTTTGCTTTTTTTGTAAAGATGGATATATGAGAATTTAATTCAAGGAAAACCACCTACCTTTTGAACGTATATTAGCTACTTAATTATCAACTTATTGATAAAAAAAAAAGACAAATAACAAAATTGAAAGACAAAAACTCATCAATATTCTCTTTATCCCGGCCCGAATATATTGTCTTTTCCTCTGGTTTTTGATACTTTCACATTTAAAAGAGACAAACCAAGTGCATGAGGTATCAGTTTCCATCTGCCAATTTTTGGTTCCAATTTGGCAATCTCAGATCCTTTTTTTAAATAAAAAATAATAATTAATGCATTTTTTTTATAATCCAACAAGAAAAATATAAATATATGTGGGCACCAATCATTGTTTGTACTTGTACAGTTTTTGGTTGGTCCTCAAGCATGGAGTAGCCTTGCCAACAAAATTGGTGACAACTAGACCTGCTAATTGAATGTGTTGTTCTTAGGACTAGCATGAGCCTATTCTAAACAGATAGGCTTGAACCACTAAATTCAGACCTGGCCCGACCCACCAATATAAAAGAGTAGGGCCCGACTCTCCGATTTTAAGCCCTCTGTCCGGTCCGACCCACATCACATAATTATTCGTTACATTATATATATATATATGATCTAATAATTTCTAATTTCTAGATAAATAAATAAATTGTAGAGCCGTGACATGAGTTTCTATTATTAATGTCATGCACTTCCTAGATTTCAGGATAATCCCGTTAAGTTTGATACTTTTTTATATTATTCTGTTTTATGTGTCGATCATGAGTTGTAGGGAGAATAACATCATACTTGTCATTATTGGTTAAGTATCAATTGAGATTGTAAGGTTAAAGTACTCAGTTTATTATTTTGAACTTGTGAAACTCAATTTCTGCAAATATTTTTATTTAAAATTTCTAGTTGATTACAAAATTGTCATTTTTTTTAATTACGAAAAATTAAACAGGTCAGCCCGTTTAGTAAGAGGGTCGGGCTTAGACCATGTAAAAGCTGACCCTTTTAAAGCCCTACAGGTTTCAATTTTTAAAGAGTTTAGTGAAATTAGCCCCGAACTCGACCCGAACTCAGCCCGTCCTGTCAAGGTCTAGTGACAACTTAAATTAATTGAATATAAGTCCATTTAAATGAAAACAAAAGCAACTACAAAAAAAGTTCTTTTTTGTGGTAGCTCATTGTAATGACGTCTCTTTCAAAATTTATCTAGATGTGATTGATATATATAAAACCTCCTTTTAAATCCTAATCATACAATATTATAAATACGGCTGTTTTTATAATATTACTGATGGTAAACCTCTAGAGTAAAAAGAAGCAACTCAAGAAACTCATAACATTTAATCCCACCATTGGATTGGGGTAAAATTTGACGGGCATGTAACTTGCATAATGTGTTAACTTAGACCTGCTCCAAGGCCCAAAAGCGAGGCCCGAATCACTCAAATTTTATTTGTAATTTTACGTTTTATTTGGCTTTAACTTTTGATGCTATTTAAACCAATATTATCAGAATCGGACGGGATAGCAAATTGAAAATGAATTGGTCACTATTCGATAGGATTGATTCATTAGATCGTTTTGAATTGTTCATATTGAACCGTTCAGTTTTAGATAATTGAACCAGATTGGTTGTGGCATTTTTTAGTTTGCAAAAAAGAGAAGAAAAGTCAATCCGGATTGAACTGGACAACAAACATTATTATTTTTTTGATGGTATTATTGACCCAGCTGATTAGATAGTGACCCAACCAATTAACTGATTGTGTAAGAATTAACTAGGTCGAACGGTTTTGACCGGTCAAGACACATAACCGATCAGCTAGACTAAATCGAACTGAAAACTTTTCTGGGTCACCAATTCAACCACTAGATCAGTTCAGTTTTTATAACATTGATTTAAACCTCATTTCAGTTGTAATAAGGATTTAACATTATCATTATTCTTTTATCTAGATTGACAATTGCTCCGTAGTCTTCATGCGACGATTATCAAAACTATATATATATATATATATATATATATATATATATAATGCTATTTGGCTCACCCAAATAGCACACTTGACGTGGCAGCTCTCCTTACCCTCGAATCAGCGAACTCCCTTACCCTCAAGTCTAGAATCCTAATCGAAGCAACTCCCTCACCCATTCGACAAACCCAACTCCCCCACCCTCCTCCGACGGTACCTTCTCCTCTCTCTCTCCCTCACAACGCCGCTTCGACACGCCTCTGACGACGACAGCCGGCGACGACAGCGTCTCCTCCTCTCACTCCTCTTGGTAAGTTTTCTAAATTCCAATTTCAAGTAGAAATCCTAATTGATTGTTAACTGGTTTTAGGGGTCTTGTTGTGATTTGGGCTTGTATTGATGGCTGATTATAACACGTTCTTAGTGCTTTTCTCATTGGTGGTCATATTCGTGCTTTTCCTGTTTGCTCATGTGTATATAACCGCACTGTGGCATTTGGCTAGCGCGGTGTCTGTTTTAGAACCTGTTTATGGGCTTTCAGCTATGAAGAAGAGCTATGAGTTGTTGAAAGGAAAGGGTCGTGCTGCTGCTGGGTTTATTTTTGGGTATTTGTAACTTTGTGGAATTATCTCCCTGTTTTTCAGCACTATTGTGGTACATGGTGGAGAGGTGTATGGTGCCTTCACTAGGATTGTAGCTGGTGGGTTCTTAGTAGGGGTTTTGGTGATGGTGAATCTGGTTGGACTGTTGGTACAGAGTGTGTTTTATTATATCTGCAAGAGCTATCATCATCAGGGTATTGATAAGAGTGCTTTAAATGATCAGCTTGGTGGTTATCTTGGAGAGTATGTGCCTTTGAAGAGCAGCGTTCAGATGGAGAACTTTGAAAGCTAAGTTGGTTGCACGAAAAAATTGGACAAGAACAGACGACATCGTGAGTAAGTCTCTACTGTGCGTACGGTCTCAAATTAGCTATGGAGAGTGTTGCTTATCCTAATAAAACTTGGGAGAAGTAATTGGTTTTTGTTTGTATTCTGCTTAAGATTTAGGTTTTATCATGCACTCAAAGATTCTAAACATTTGATGTTGTTTTATACTTACCATGTATATGATACCATTGGTTCATTATTCTTCCTGTTTTGTTATAATGTGAAGTTAAGTATGCTGGATGGCTAAGAATTTGTGGCTTATTATTGATAACCCATTGTTGTTCAATAGGTAGTCTCGGTCAATGAGGAGCTATGGTTTCTATGCATGTTAGAATTCTATATCGTTCAAATATCAGTTTATCTGCTTTGCTTCGAGTAAGCATTGCTAGTTCAATTGTATACTGTCAATAGTTATCTACTAGGTGTTGGTCTTTCAACATATTCCCACTCATTGATTTATTAGTTTCCTTATTCGTGACCGAGTTCAGGTTCCCATACCCGACACGCCTCTGACAACGTCTCCTCCTCTTGGTAAGTTTTCTAAATTCCAATTTCAAGTAGAAACCCTAATTGATTGTTAACTGGTTTTAGGGGTCTTGTTGTGATTTGGGCTTGTATTGATGGCTGATTATAACACGTTCTTAGTGCTTTTCTCATTGGTGGTCATATTCGTGCTTTTCCTGTGTATATAACCGCACTGTGGCATTTGGCTAGCGTGGTGTCTATTTTAGAACCTGTTTATGGGCTTTCAGCTATGAGTTGTTGAAAGGAAAGGGTCGTGCTGCTGCTGGGTTTGTTTTTGGGTATTTGTCACTTTGTGGAATTATCTCTCTGTTTTTCAGCACTATTGTGGTACATGGTGGAGAGGTGTATGGTGCCATTACCAGGATTGTAGCTGGTGGGTTCTTAGTAGGGGTGAATCTGGTTGGACTGTTGGTGCAGAGTGTGTTTTATTATATCTGCAAGAGCTATCATCATCAGGGTATTGATAAGAGTGCTTTTCTTTTTTTGAAAGGAAGAAATAATTGGATTAATTCAAATCTGTAAGTACAAAAGGTGCGATCACCTTGGGGCATTCCCCTATCCATACATTTCCTAAACCGGAAATCAAACTCATGTGCTGGGATATTCGTGGACCGTCCTGTATGCTAAAAGGAGCAGCTATGAAAAGTAGAAGCTAGGCGTGCCACCTCTTTCAAGTGCTTTAAATGATCAGCTTGGAGAGTATGTGCAGCAGCGTTCAGATGGAGAACTTTGAAAGCTAAGTTGGTTGCACGAAAAATTGGACAAGAACAGACGACATCGTGAGTAAGTCTCTACTGTGCGTACGGTCACAAATTAGCTATGGAGAGTGTTGCTTATCCTAATAAAACTTTGGAGAAGTAATTGGTTTTTGTTTGTATTCTGCTTAAGATTTTATCATGTACTCAAAGATTCTAAACATTTGATGTTGTTTTATACTTACCATGTATATGATACCATTGGTTCATTATTCTTCCTGTTTTGTTATAATGTGAAGTTAAGTATGCTGGATGGCTAAGAATTTGTGGCTTATTATTGATAACCCATTGTTGTTCAATACGTAGTCTCGGTCAATGAGGAATAAGCTATGGTTTCTATGCATGTTAGAATTCTATATCGTTCAAATATCAATTTATCTGCTTTGCTTTGAGTAAGCATTGCTGGTTCAATTGTATACTGTCAGTATTGACAAAAGTTATCTACTAGGTGTTGGCCTTTCAACATATGCCCACTCATTGATTTATTAGTTTCCTTATTCGTGACCGAGTTCAGGTTCCCATAACGTGGCAGCTAAGTGAGTGTGCTATCTGGGTGAACCAAATAGCATTACTTTATATGAGAACCTGAACTCGATCACGAATAAGGAAACTAATAAATCAATGAGTGGGCATATGTTGAAAGACCAACACCTAGTAGATAACTTTTGTCAATACTGACAGTATACAATTGAACCAGCAATGCTTACTCGAAGCAAAGCAGATAAACTAATATTTGAACAATATATTGAACGATATAGAATTCTAACATGCATAGAAACCATAGCTTGTTCCTCATTGACCGAGACTACATATTGAAGGTTATCAATAAGCCACAAATTCTTAGTCATCCAGCATACTTAACTTCACATTATAACAAAACAGGAAGAATAATGAACCAATGGTATCATATACATGGTAAGTATAAAACAACATCAAATGTTTAGAATCTTTGAGTGCATGATAAAACCTAAATCTTAAGCAGAATACAAACAAAAACCAATTACTTCTCCAAAGTTTTATTAGGATAAGCAACTCTCCATAGCTAATTTCAGACCGTACGCACAGTAGAGACTTACTCACGATGTCGTCTGTTCTTGTCCAATTTTTCATGCAACCAACTTAGCTTTCAAAGTTCTCCATCTGAACGCTGCTCTTCAAAGGCACATACTCTCCAAGATAACCACCAAGCTGATCATTTAAAGCACTCTTATCAATACCCTGATGATGATAGCTCTTGCAGATATAATAAAACACACTCTGCACCAACAGTCCAACCAGATTCACCATCACCAAAACCCCTACTAAGAACCCACCAGCTACAATCCTGGTAAAGGCACCATACACCTCTCCACCATGTACCACAATAGTGCTGAAAAACAGGGAGATAATTCCACAAAGTGACAAATACCCAAAAACAAACCCAGCAGCAGCACGACCATTTCCTTTCAACAACTCATAGCTCTTCTTCATAGCTGAAAGCCCATAAACAGGTTCTAAAACAGACACCACGCTAGCCAAATGCCACAGTGCGGTTATATACACATGAGCAAACAGGAAAAGCACGAATATGACCACCAATGAGAAAAGTACTAAGAACGTGTTATAATCAGCCATCAATACAAGCCCAAATCACAACAAGACCCCTAAAATCAGTTAACAATCAATTAGGGTTTCTACTTGAAATTGGAATTTAGAAAACTTACCAAGAAGAGTGAGAGGAGGAGACGCTGTCGTCGCCGGCTGTCGTCGTCAAAGGCGTGTCGAAGCGGCGCTGTGAGGGAGAGAGAGGGGAAGGTACCGTCGGAGGAGAGATGGCCGGAGGAGGAGGGTACCGTCGGAGGAGGAGGGTGAGGGAGTTGGGTTTGTCGAATGGGTGAGGGAGTTGCTTCGATTGGGATTCTGGACTTGAGGGTAAGGGAGTTCGCTGCTTCGAGGGTAAGGAGAAGGAGAACAATTTTTTTAATTTTGTGAGCCATCCGAGTGTGCTATTTGGGTGAGCCAAATAGCATTACTCATATATATGAAATATATATCCTTAAAAATTGTTTATTAAACCTCATATTCAGAAAAATGGTCCAGCAGGGCAAGAATCTCTGAAGTTGCTAAACATTGAAGATGCATAAGAGTCAACAGATTCTTTCCTTCCTATTCTCCTGTCCTGTATATTGTTGCATCTTAAATTGAATAAATAATAGGATAACCACGCAATCACTATCTACGCTAACAATTACTCCACAATGATTATTTTTTCTATTAATCTTCCATATTGCTTCAATCCTGCGGCACACTTCATACCTTTGAAAGACGTAAGGCTCCATAAAAAATAATCATGCAAATTCATGTCAGGATTGGTCAACTCCAGCAGTACAAAAGTAGGGTAACATGGCAATGTGGTTGTTGCACATGTTGATACAATGTTGGAACAAGGCTTAGCTATAATAAATTTCATAAGCTAGACAAGTGAGACCAAGAAATGGTACCGAGAACAACAAATCAATGATTAGATCTAACATGAAAAAGACTCAAAGAACAAATAAAATGGTGACTGTATAAGTGTTATAATGCGATTCCCTTCCTGGAAGGATGGATCTGTAAGTGATCATTTACAGGAGATGTTAGCATGAACCTTGAGCATGTATTAAGTCAAAACCCTTTACCCGACTAGTATTTGATAACATGACGGCGCAACCAGAGATCATACATGACCATATGGAATGCATCATATTTGATGGGAGGTGTATTCCACTGGAAATGCTTCTGGACCTGATAAAAACATGCCACAAGCAATTCTAATCAGTATCTGTATCGGCAACCCATCATGGTGCAATTCAGGGTTGTAGATGATCTATCCCCTTCTTTGTATAAATCTTAATTAAACTTGAGAGAGAGAATTGCATGTTCGAATGGAATGGAAAGACCCCCTACCTTGACTAAATTTCTATGCAGCGTAACAAACTTATCATGAGGTATGCTCTTAAGAATTAGTTTGAGCTGGTACACATCTTGCTCCTTGAGTATGATGGAAAACTTTTGCCAATCAAGAATATCATTGAATGGCAGGTCATAGTAGTTGGATAGTATTACTGCAAGCAAAATGACAATTCAGTAAACATGACTACAGTGAACTCTTTTGAACAAATGGTAACAATTATAAGCAAAACCAAATCTGAAAGGAGAATAATCTGGGCATCAAAAGTATCTTCAAATTTCATATTAACAGAAAACAATAGTTACTATATAGTTTCTGACATCACTGAAAAGTTCCAAGCAACTATACAACTCCTACATCTATTTGTACCAACAGTATCTTAACAACCAAAATTGTCTAATGACACTACAACAAATAATCAAGCAGTAGTTCCTCTGTCCAGAACTACAGGTTTTTTCAAATTACATAAGCAGAAGTTGCAGAAGTGTACTCTTAAGATGTCTAGCTCTAGGCTTCTCTGTTTTTTTCACAAGATATATGTCTAAGTCAAGGAATTCTCAATGATAATGCAAACAGAACCATAAGTTATGAGGGAAAGGTCATCATCAGGAGTTTCACAGCCATTTAAAAAGGTATGTGCACATTTAATGAGTATGAATATCAAATATTAATGTTCATACGTGTATCTTGTATTTTCTATCACTGATTCTAAATTTGAGGCTAATTCTTTCTGGGTATTTAACAGAGAACTGCTTGGGATTTCAAAAGGTATAAGCAATGTGTATTATTAGGATTTCAAAGGGTATAAGCAGTGTTAATTTTCGCTACATGGAAAAATAATGAAATGAAGCATAGCACTTACCTGGAATACATCCATAATGAATCGAGTCTGCTATGCGAGCACTGTTAACCTGAGAGCCACCAGGGCAAATGCAGTATTTGGTCTGGTAAAATCTCTTTTGGTACACTAGATGTCCAGTAGCCCTACTTATTCTGTTATTTGAAATATCAAGTTCTGTGTCGTTCTCCCACACACGGGCCAATATAACTCTAATTTTGGAGTTCCTATGACCAGCCCAAAAACCAAGCGCTGTCCTGCAAAATGCGCCACTCACTAAGCGATGAATTTAAAAGATTGGACAGATCTTAAAAATAGAACCACCTTAATTGATAGCGAGTTATAATCGATCAAACAGCTTATTTGACAGTACATTTTATCAAGATGGCCTCGGAAAACAATACAAAAACAAAGATGGCCATGTAAGCAATTAGTCAAGAAACGATTCCTTAGTGCAGTGCTTACTGCAATGCAAATCTACGGTGATAAGACAAACAGGGAACCAATGACCTGAGCTGTTACTTACAGTTATAATGTTAGCATGTTAAAAGTCAGCCGGTTTATCTTTACCTGTTCTCTATATCATTTCCCCCTGAGGGGAGGGCAAATGGCTGCAGCACTTGAGGGAGAGCAACATCTTTGTGCGGAATGAATCCGACATCATAACTAGGAGAACACACCACTCGAATTGCATTCTTTATGAGAAACGGAAGCCCTTCAGTTGCCCTTACACCAACATCATGACAAGTGACGAAGAAGTGATCAGCACCCAGTGTTCTATTCCAATATGGGTATTTGGCTATCAATCCTTCCACATAATTCTGAACAATTATAGTCATGTTCTCGTAAGAAGTACCCTGCAGAAGGCCACAACCAAAACAACAAAAAAGGCTAAATACCAAAAGAAAACTAATGCAACCAATTCTATTCACAATCAAACCAACAAAGAAAAGAAAAGAAAAGTATAAACTACCCAATTTCACAATGCGTAGCAATCAAGAAGTGTAGAAGGCAAGTGTAACTGCAGTAGAGCATAAACCAAATGATTACATAATGAAAAGGAAGAGAGTAGCAAACCTTGCCGCGCATTTTGTGGCAGGAGATAGGGATGAAGAAGAGATGGGCTTGATCAGGATCTTCAGTGCGGAACCTGCTCTCCCTTATATTCTGAAAGAAATAGCCTTCACTAGCATACTTGCCCGTCAATTTCCGAGGCGTTTGGTAGAAAGTTTTGGGATCTCCATCAGGGTAAATATAAATCTTGAAATCCCTCTCCATCTCCTCGTAATTCAATCCAAAAACACGCGGAGAATGGTACAGATCTGTAATCTCCTCATCACCTTTACCCAAAACAACTCCATCCCATTGTACTAGTTGTGGCTGCTGCTTCTCTGTTTCCGCCTGCGGTGGGAGCAAGACAGGGGAGGGGGAGGAGGAAGAGACGGAGGTGCGGAGGGAATTGAGGGAAATGTAAGTGAAAGAGATGAGAGTGAGAATGGCAAGGGTAAGGAGAGAGCCTTTGATTGAGACAGCCATGGATTGAGACGGCGAATGCTGGAAAAGCTTCGCTGTGGACATGGCCCGGAGATTTCGGAGATGGGTCTATCAGCAGGTGGTGTGGTGATGGAAGGATTGAGAGAGATTGAGTGAAGGAGAGGAGATTTTACAGTGGTGAAAGAGTGAAAAATTAGCAGAGGAGGAAGAAACTTTCGGTTTTGGGTTTTATTATTTTTAATTTCTTTTGTTGTCTGCTCAGCTGCTTGCTGCCTCTTCAGTCGGCTTTCAAGAATCAAGACTAATAAATCATCATGCAGCTTGTTATCAGAACCGGACCGGATAGAGAACCGGAAATGAAAATTTAGTGGTTCAATTGGGTTAAATTGGGTTCGATTTGATTGTAATTGTTGGTCCGTCCGGAATCGTTTACACATTAAACCGGTAAATCTTAGACTATTAAACCGGATTAAATCGGTTGGTTTTTTTACTGTAGCATTTTATAATATATCAAGTAGATCAAAAGTTGAAAATAAAGAAACTATCTAACATTCAAATGACACACTTAAATATTCAAATTACAAAATAAAGAAACAATCCAACATTCAAACACACTTAAATATTCAAACACTTAATTATCCAAATTACAAAATAAAGAAACAATCCAACATTTAAATAAAATGATATTCAAAGTTCAAACACTTAAATATTTAAAAATATAATTAAACATAGGTGAAATTATTAGAATCTATAATGTAATATTTTTAATTTTTTTTCAAGTAATTTGTTTTAAAATCTAAAATTACAGCTAAAATAAACTGTACCATGAATAAAATGAATATTCAATCCGTCTCATATTCAATGACTTTTTTAATATTTTATATATATATCAAAGAAATCATTTTTCACACATTTTAAATTTGTATTTAACACTAGTACTCTTTTTATTTATTTTAATATATTTACTTTATTACTATCACTAACCTTTTTTTTAATAATAAATGGTAAGTTAATAAAATTAAACAAAAATATAATAAAAATGTTATTTAATTCGAGACGAAATGAGTCTTTTTATCTACCTTTCAAACCCATAAAACTTGGAACGAAACATAACACATAAATCTTGCTTTTACTAGGAAAATTATACGTTGGCTCTCTAATTATTTGAGAAAGACATTCTTTCTTTATATATCATGTAATGTAATTTTGCTGGTTTTTCTTATACAAATATAGTTTCTCCATCATTTGGAAAAAGAATCTTTAAAATCAATAATTAAAAAAAAGTTTAAAATTGAACAAAAAAATCTTAGGAAGTACTCCCTCCGGTACGGATTAAACGTCGTTTTAGGATTTGCTTTTACTATTTAGGCACGTATTTTAAAACGGCCGGCAGACTCACTATTTGAAATAATTTTGCCCCTAATTGTTTCTCGGAAGTACGTTAAGGATTAACGTACGTTCGAAAAAAAGTACGAATTTTTTTGGGCTCAAATAGTGAGTCATCCGACCTCTTCAATATGCGTTCCCTACTGAATATTGGGATGCGAGGAAGTCATTTAATTCATACCGGAAGGAGTAATTAATTACAGTAATTAATTTGTTTTGGAATTTGGTGAGGTGCGGTGAGGAGAGAGATGGGAGGAAGGTGTAGAAGTCGTTGGGCCTAGTGAAAATTAATTACTTAATTTGTTAATTAATTACTTAACTTGTAGGAGACGTTGGGCCTAGTGAAAATTGTTTTGGAAGGGAAGGAGACGTTGTAGGAAGTAATTAATTACTTAATTTGTTAATTAATTACTTAACATGTTTTAAAAAGGAAAGTAAAGTGGTACAAGAAAATACCACATCGGAGAAAAATAAAATTTTGGTGTAAATGTGCATATAAAAGCATCACCACTTGAGAGTAAGTTGAGTAAAAGTTAAGTTGGGCCTAGTGAAAATTTAAAATACTAGTGATAAATTTTTTTTTTATTGGGTCCCTGTTTTTGGGCCCGTGGGCTGTGTCAAAACGGCGCCGTTTTGGGACGCTAAAACGACGTCGTTTTCTAGGCTCTGATATGAGCCCGTGGGCCTTGCCAAAACGGCGTCATTTTGGGTCCGTGGGCCGTGTCAAAATGGCGTTGTTTTGACATGTCATCGAACCAGCCGATTTAACTGAAAACGGCCGGTTCACAAAAAAGCGGCCTGTTCAGCCGGTCCAACCCAGGTCATAGGTAAATCCGATCCGATAGCTGAATCGGACCGGAAAGATGAAAATGCCCGGTTGAATCGGATGGACCGGCCGGTCCGGTCCGGTTCTGATAACCAGGCTTGAAGCTGGTGATCGGGGGCGAGGCGAGTAGCATAAAATTACTGCTCACGGTAAAAAATTAAAAAATTAAAAAACTATAAGTACATTTTTTTTATGAGAAAATTAATACTATACATTATCTTTTGCTATTTATTGGTATTCAATTACTTTAAATTTAATGTTTTTTTTAAATACTTTGTTTTTGTATAAAATTGCTTGCATTGAATAATTTTCAAAATTAATAGTCAATTAATTCATTAGTAAATTGATCTTTCTTTCTTCTTTGTTTAGTTAGTGAAACTCTCTTAATATTTCATTGGTAATGGTAATAAAATTTTCCATCTACTTTTTTTTTTAATAAAATAAACACCATCATAATATATATTTATAATTTAATATTATTTTTTACTCCCTCTGGGTTAATAAAATTCGGAGAAAGTACATAATAAGAACCAATTTCCTAAATTACCAACTAGCAGTTGGTGGAGATGGTAACTGGTCTCGATCCCCGTAAGATAAGAACGCAAGTTCTATCCGGAAAACGCTCTAATTGGGAGAGGTAAATACCCAATTAACTCTCTTAGAGTCGGAACTCGGAAGACAAAAGGACCCTGGTCAATAGTCACTGGGTCACGGTTCAAATCAGTTGGCTTGGACCATATCCAGTCACCATGCAATTAACAAATCAAGCACAAGTCAACAACAAATAAAAGGCACTAAGCAATTCTTTGATTTTCAGGCTGTAGCGTATACAAGAAAATGCCACCAGCAACTGCAACATTGAGAGACTCAAACTCTCCTGCCATTGGTATGCTCACAAGCTCACATTCTTTCTGAGCTAAACCAAACACAATGGGACATCAGCTAAACAATCCGCAAACCCTTGAGATAACCGTGACACTGCTTTCGATTCGTCATCACTGTCTGGATGTCCAGCTAGCAACTTTATTTGGTATTCTTCTATTAGAGCTTCAAGGTGATACCAAGTGCCTGAAACTATAGGGACTTGAAAGGAGGCTCCTCGGCTAGCTTTTAGGGCTTTGCTGTTGAATGGATCGCAACAGCCAGGAAGCAAGAAAACACCACCCTGCAGTACACAAATCTTTAATATTAGACCTTAGGCTTTTATCCAATAGATTTGGAAAGAGGGACTCTATCAGACAAGGCAAACCAAGGACTTCACAACAGATGATAATCATAAAAAGGAAAGAATCAATGACAGCACTATTGATCAGCCATTTACTCACTAAACACGTAAATACCAATGGTAGGGAAATGATAGTTAGGTTGCAACTTGCAACAAGTGTTAACATTTTTATTTCTGATCAAATAGGTAGGTGGAGTACATAAGTTCACTATGAATTCACCTGACATGTTAACTATACTGCAAATTTGGGAGGAAGTCTGTCAAAGTACTGCCTGAAATATAGAGTAGTATTCATGCAAAAAAAGGTGCCTTTTGAAACAAGCCTTGTAGAAAGTACAGGATCAGGTTACACAAATGCCTACTGAGTGTATCAGATTACGTGTGATGATACTATAATAGCAAAAACGCAATTAAGGTCTTGCTTGTTGCTTACCCATCTAAATGCCACAGCTGATCTGATTAATGTGCCTAGGTTACCTGGATCCTGCAGTGAATAGTTTTCATCAGTTAGTGATGCATACATAGGGACTTATTTCACAAAATGTCGTGAATGGAGTGTAAAATGTGTAGCACACGTCTGTCAAGTGGAAGAAGAAGGCAACGCTAGAAATTTTGAACAAAATCAGTTTAACTTTAAATATGCTAGTGTTTCAGTTTACATGGGCTCCAACAATCACGTAGCTCTTCTCTAGTTTACCATGTGGCAAGCACCGAAAGGCAAAAGAGTAAACCAGCAAAAACTGCATATTTATAGGATTCCTGATTTGCAAGTCTCCGATGTGTATACAGTTATATATGTTTTAGCACAGAGAGCGTTGTGATGGAAGAAGAAAAGGAATCAACAATGAGACAGTATGAACTATTTCAGATGAGTTAAAGTTACCTGGATCCCTTCAAGAACCAGAATTCTGTGGGGAGACGGGAACCACTTCCGACAATCTGCATTTTTGTTACCATCATCTAACACAATGTAGCTGGTTGGAAATCTCATCAGGGCAATTGCCTCAGTAGATTCAGCAGATTGCAACTGCGAAAGTTTTTGCATCACCACAGAACTCACACGCAACATGCGAGCCGATGAATTCTCCAGTCCTTCAGGGACCTCAGTTTCATCTAGAAGAAGCAAACATTCCGTTTCAACAGTCCTTTGTGGGAGTGAGTCTTGGAATTGGTTTATCTCCCTGTGTATACACGTATAATAACAACTTCTGATCATTACGAACAAAATCAAAGCTTTCATTGGTACAAAGCCCAGGTTAACAAGTCACTATAAGGTAAAGAAAACAAGGGAAACAATTTAAATTGAAAACACTGCACTTCAATTTAACAAGATATCATCTTTACAACAGTTTGAGTGTTAATAGACTGCTCCTAAACATTGCACTTCCAATCCAGTTGTTCTCAAATAAGGTCCTATCTGCGACCGACAATTTGATTGTCAACTATTCACCTAGAACCTCCTAAAAAATTCCACATTTCACTTGTTTACTAAGAAACCCCAGCACCAAATATGCAATTAAACAAACCCACGAGATAAGGAAAAAGAAAAGGCAATGCAAGAAAGCACAAAACTTTAAGAAAGAAATTGAAAAGGGACCTGATAGGAGTAGTGCCCACAACAAGAGTCGAGCCGTGAAGATGGCGATAAGGGGAGCTTCGAAGGAGCTTGACACAGTGCTTGACAAATGGGTTTGAAGTGCTTGTTATGGATTTCACATGAGGCGGTAGTGATGGAAATTTCACGGAAGCTGAGCTCTCTCTATCGCCCTCACCATCGCTGTCGCTGTAATGATGTCGCGACAGAGATGGTACTGGTGAAGTTGTTGATAATTTGAGCTTTGAATTTGAGAATTTGAGAGAAGGAGGAGAGGCTATTGTCACCCAGGATGTGTATGTGCACTGCATTTCACCTCCCTCTCAGTCGCCGCTGCGAGTTCATCACCAGCCAGACTTTAGGGACTAGGGAGTTGGGATAATTTTACCTGATTCTGGGTAAATGATAATTCTTTACTTACATTCTTAAAAAAAATACTCCGGGCGGTACGGGCGTACGTCCCATTTACTTACATTCTGTGTTATTTAGTTTGAAAAAGAGATTGAACTAAAATTTTACATTGAAAAAAAATAAAATAAAAATAGTACAATTTTTAATGGAATGAAACTTTTTATAAATGAGAGCACCCAAGAGAAACTCGAGTGATTTTTATTTCTCTAACACGTATACATATGGGTCTCAACGGAGCTCGAAACTCAGGCCCGGCTGACACCGAAGCTCGAAGGGAGAACTAGACTCGAGCTCTGTAGTGGCCGGGCAATGGATTACACCATGTTCAATAATTATATACCGAAAAACCCATCGATTCCAAACGATGTTGTATTCTGCGTCATTAAAGAAGGCAACCGACATTATTTTGCTGACCAAAAAAACCAAAGATCCTACCTCCGATAAATTTGTAGGCTAATTAATTTAAACAGGATAGCCATCTAAAATTGCAAAATACTTATGAAAATTAGATTTAAAATGTAACACTGGAAAAATGAAGAAATTATTAACAATATATTAAATAGGAAAATTTCATAACAACTTTAAAAAAAGTTAAATCTAATTTTTTTTCCATTATCTTGAGCTCTAATTTAATACCAGTATATACTCGAATTCGAATCCCATCATTATTATAAAAGTAAAATTCATGATTCCCTCCGGGGTTAAATAAATGTCGTTTTAACGTACGTTAAAAAAAAGTACGAAATTTTTTAAGATCAAATAGTGAGTCATCCGATTTCATTGAAATGCGTGCATGAATAGTAAATGACGTTTATTTAACCCCGGAGGGAGTATAATAAATCAAACCCAGCAACATCTTTTACCATCACAACCAACCTATTCCAATTAGGGATGGCAACGGGTATCCATATCCGGATACCCGCCCATACCCATAGGTGTTTGACCGGGTAATATCCAAACCATACCCGGTTTGACTGGGTATGGTTTGGATATTACCCATACTCATTCGGGTATCACTGGGTAAAATACCCGAAAATACCCGAATGGATATGAAATTTTATTTCCTCCTCCTTCGTCCTTTCACACCATCCTCAATCCCTCTCTGGCCGCCGTCCTCCTCCTCCCTCTCTCTGGCCGTCGTCCCTGGCCGCCGTCCTCCTCCTCCCTCTCTCTGGCGTCGCCTCTCTCTACTGCTCACACAAGGTACTTTTTCTTGTTCTCGCTGCATTATTCTGGGTTTTTCTTGAACTGATTCTCAGTGTCGGTGTGCTTCAATTCACACCCATTTCGAGGCTTTGGTTCATGTAATTGAGCTGAATTGAAGATCCAATTGGCTAGATTTTTTTGTTGTTGTTTCTTTCTCTTCAGGAACTTGAATTCCGGTCTCTGTTTTGGAAATATTCTGTGGTTTCTAATTAGTAGGAGTGAATATGACTAAATTAAGCAGTAGCTTTTTGTTAGGAGCTAACATTGCTGCGCATCAGTAGCTTGCAGTTGGGTTGGTTTGGTTTCATCAACAAATAGAGTAAAATGTACTATATTTTGCATGCTTCTTGTAGTGATCATGGCTGCCTGGCAAAGCATGAGGAGGCTTGTAGGTTTTGTTCTTGAATTAATTCATCCATATTGATCAGTGAATTGGGTTCTTTGTGCATACAATGTGTTTGTAAAAATGCCCAAGTGAAAATGCCTATCGGCTAATGGACAAACTAGTACTATTAGGAGAAGAAGAGAAGTTTGAAAATCTGTTGTTCTCAACACTACGCATAACCTTGTTGTTCTCCAATGTGGTCCTTTTATGGTAGTCTTTCTCGAGTGGTCCCCTCCTCATGTTTAAAGAGCATGTCTAAGTGTGTTTAAGATCTTTTTCATAGATTTCTTCTTAGGGCCTAACATGATATTCTTCGGACCATTATCGTAACATGGCAGAGTAGCCTATTCTCATCAATGCATTTGTCTTTTGTTGCTATGTTATCGGTTATGAGCTAAGGAGAAGGGTAAAGTTCATAGCTTTTGTGATATATTTCCAGAATTAGTAAAGGAAAATGTCAAAGTGGAAGTAGTATTTAAGGAATGTTGTGCATTAGGAGAGTTGAGGTGCGTTGTTTATCTTCTTGGTCTGAGGTGGGTTTATCTACTACCATTATAGCTCACCACAAGGAAGTTTCCTTGCGTTTTTTAGTTAACAAAAGTCGAACTCAGCAGCAATGAAAGGACAGGAAGAGGAATCGTAGAGAGGGTAAGAAGTGTCAAGAACCCATTTCCCTTGGAACAAATTGCAACCATTAAGCTGCTTCCTCCCTTTAAATCTGCTGATATTGTAGAAATGATGCTGCTCTGCCCCTAAGGAATCTTGCCACAACAGAAAGAAAAAAGCTACAACTCCTAAAAACTGGAAACCTATATTGGAGAGGGAGAGAGGGGTAGGAAAGGAAGAACTAATTAGGAAATTGGTGAGTAGAGAGTATATACTATATAGATGATGATTTAATTATTAATTAGTTTCGCATATGAGACAAATTAAGCTTACTTGTAATAATAATTAAGAGCTAGCTAGGGGAGTAATACTTATAAGAGAGATTTGGAAAATGTGGATTTCTGATAATTGAAAGACTGATTGATGACTAATTACTTACTACTTACGGAGTACTACTTAGTAGGTGTTTTGTTTTCTTGTGTAGGAGTTGCTTGTATTTGTATTAATGTATATGTGTGTATGACAGACAAGGTAGCTTATATATTGGGGTCTGCCTGCATCGAATCAAAGACTCTAAGATTTTAGAACTGAAATTTGTGATTTGTCAATTTGCAAGCTACTAGATTTTAGAACTGAAACTTAAGTATTCGGTACGTATTGCTAATTGACATTTAAAAATTTCAATAATCCAGCTTGTTAATTATAATTATTTAATTAGTTCATAAACCAAATAATTAACTATAATTATTTAATTAGTTCATAAACCAAATAATTGAGTTAATGGACAGTTAATTATAATTATTTAATTAGTTCCTAAACCAAATAATTAATTTTCATTCTGTCTATAATTCAAGTTAACTACTAGCTTATGCCTTTACCCTCTGTTTCCCTCTCTGACAAGGTCTTACATGTTCTTTCAGTCATATGATGGTGGCTTTGGCATGTATTTTTCTTGAAATAGTAAATTTCATATCCTATCATAATAAGATAGACTTCATCATCTCATTCTGTCTGGTTGTCAAAAATGTCAGTGTATTCTACCAAACTAGACTCCTCTAGATTCTTTTGGGACAATCTTGATCCTTGTGAAAATTTTCAATAACAGTGAAATTTCATGCTTGATTGATTTCCTAATTACTTCCATGTTGTATATTTGCAGGATCCAGATATAGCTGAGAACATATAGTTTTCTACTGTTGTTTAGCGTTTTGATTAGAGTTAAGGCCACCAAGTAAGATTTTTATCAATATCCCCACCAATTGAATTTTCATTACACATAGCAAACCTGGCTTCGATTTTAGCCCACAAATTTACAAGTTGTCTCTAACGTGTATTGTTTTCGTTAGACCTTATATTTGATAATTGCAGTCTCCCTATAAGTTTTGTCTGGTAGCAGCAATCCTACAAGTGTTGTACCTCATCAGATAAAAGCTAAATGGCATGTTGAGAGTCAATTGGATGGTAGCAGCAATCCTACAAGTATTTTTTTCTTCCTGAAAGCAAATTTATTGCTCTTTTTTTCTCTTATTGTACCAAACAAATATTAAAAAATATTTAATAATGATAGGGTAAAATATATAAAAACCTGTAGTAATGGTAAAACGAACCAAAATGGTAAAAAAAACGAGCCAAAATGGTAAAAAACGAGCCAAAACGGTAAAAAACGAGCCAAAATGGTAAAAACCGAGCCAAAATGGTAAAAACCGAGCCAAAATGGCAAAAAACGACCCAAAATGGTAAAAAACGAGCCAAAATTGTAAAAACCGAGCCAAAATGGTAAAAACCGAGCCAAAATAGTAAAAACTGAGCCAAAATGGTAAAAAATGAGCCAAAATGGTAAAAAATGAGCCAAAATGGTAAAAACCGAGCTAAAACGGTAAAAAACGAGCCAAAATGGTAAAAAACGAGCCAAAATGGTAAAAACCGAGCCAAAATGGTAAAAAACGAGCATAATTAATGAAAACGGATCTAAATAATAATTTTTTTTATTAATTATAAAAAATAAAATAATTTGGTGAATTGGATATCCATTATATACCCAATTGGGTATGGGACATATTGGGTATGGGTAATAATGGATATTTAGTTTTGGGTATGAATTGAATATTTACCCATACCCGCCCATACCCAGTTTAACATACCCATACCCGCCCATACCCGCCCAATTGCCATCCCTAATTCCAATGCTTGCAAAATATTAATTATTATTAATTAACTTATATGGAAAAAGAAACAATGCGTAAACAAGTAAAGGAAATTAAAAAAAAATTAAAATGCATTTTTATGTGGTAAATATATCTCTTTTAAGGAAATGTTTGGAAATGTTAAATTCATTTAAAATAAAAAAATGCAGACTCTTAATTTGAATATATATATCAAACATGAAATACATTTTGAGATTTTATTAATGTAAACTCTTAATTGAGAAACAGAAGATCTAAACGACATATTATGAATTTAAAGTGATTTTTTTTCTCTTGGGTGTTTTATCTCAATTAAAACTAATTTGTTTCGAGTTTTGTCGGGCACTCAAAAGGTTATTAATTATTATTTCTTTTAAAATGATAAATTGATTATTCCATTACGTTTTTGAAGGAGTAGTTCACTATAAAAGCAGCAATAATTCTGCGATCTAATCAATAAAAAGTACTAATTACTATCTTTACTAGTCATTTAAGGTAAAAATACACAGATCAAGAAAAACCATTGATCATTTTACATACTATTTTTTCTCATAAATTTACTTTAAATTGATCAATAGAAAAAAATATCATAAATTGGATTAAACTTTAATATATGAATTTTTTAAGGAAAAAATGAAATTATATTTTATTAAAAAAGATAAAAGTGACCAAGGTAGTATATTATACTTTTTATTATTTATTATTTTCGTTTATAATGTACTGTTATTAGTAAACATTCCCTCTTTTGATAACAGCACGCGACAAACACAAATCTGATAAAAAAGAGTGTAGCTATAACATGCTCATATATTAACGAAAGTACTCCTCCTATTTTGAAATAATTGGTATCTTTTAAATTTTGATTTGTTTCAAATTATTTGACATTTAATTTATTAAAAGTTCGGGAATTACATACCACATCCACATTTTACTCGCGCGTCCGCATCCCTGCACCTGCCTAATTGCGATGCTTAATTCCTGGACATCCAATAAAAAGCAACATAATGAGCTTGTTTTGGGCCAACATAATGAGCTTGCTTTGGGCCAAGATTCATGGGCCCTGAAACTTCTCCTCCAACCTGTTTCAAGTCTAACTGTCGACTATCAACGGTGTCTTCCCAAACAATCATATTCGGTCCCTCCAAAACTTTAAAGAAGAGAATGCCAATTCTTAGCTCAAGATCCTTCCGTTCTCTCCCTCTCTTTCTGCTAAACAAAATCTATCACTATTCCTCTCGCACACCTTTCACGCAAAAAACTTTCTTCAAACCACCCACCACAGACGACAACACCGCCCTCGTCAGCTACTTATGCAAACACAACAGATTCAAAGAAGCCATTGACGTTTTGTGCCAGCAAAACCGCTTGAAAGAAGCAACACAACTGCTCAACCAAATCCCCAGACCGCAAGCTTCCATTTAATCTACCCTTATACAGTCTTGCATCCAGAATCGCGCGTTTGAAGAGGGTAAAAAAGTTTACGAACACATAAAACGAAGTGGGTTTTTACCAGGTTTGTTCATATGTAATCGGATTCTTGAAATGTATGCCAAATGTGACAGCTTTGTGGATGCCCTGAAACTTTTTGATGAAATGCAGGGAAGGGATTTGTGTTCCTGGAATGTTTTGATTTCTGGGTATGCTAAAAGAGGGTTACTTGAGGAGCCTAGGAAACTGTTCGATGAAATGCCCGTGCGAGACAATTTTTCTTGGACTGCGATGATTTCTGGTTATGTGCGTCACAGTAGGCCTAATGAGGCTTTAGAGTTATTTAGAGTATTGACAAGGTGTGAGAATGAGAATGAGAAGTCGAATAAGTTTACTGTTTCTAGTGCACTTGCTGCTACTGCAGCGATTGGGTGTTTAAGGAGTGGGAAAGAGATTCACGGGTTTATAACCAGAACTGGGTTAGATTCAGATGAGGTGTTTGGAGTGCTTTATCTGATATGTACGGGAAATGTGGTAGCATAGATGATGCCAGGCATATTTTTGACAAGATGGTCGATAGAGATATTGTTACTTGGACGACAATGATTGATAGATACTTTGCGGATGGGAGGAAAAAAGAGGGGTTTAGTTTATTCGCTGACTTATTGAGGTCCGGGATTATGCCTAACGAGTTTACATTCGCTGGGGTTTTAAATGCATCCGCTGATTGTACTTTAGAAGACCTTGGCAGGAAGGTTCATGGTTATATGACTAGAATTGGGCTTAATCCGTTCTCTTTTGCTGCAAGTGCTCTTGTTCACATGTACGCTAAGTGTGGGAATATGGTGAATGCAGAAAGGGTGTTTAAAGGGACACCCCACCCGGATTTAGTTTCATGGACTTCTGTTAAATTTCCTAGGGCGTTGGCTCGACATTCTGTTGCGAGGACGCCGTTCGGACTCAAGGACGGTGAGCTGGCGACACCAATCCAACAATAGTGAGCGCTCTTTTTATTTTTTTTCTTTTTTCCCCACGTGATGATACTGTCCGCTTTGGGCCAACACTCGTGCCCTCACGGTTTTTTAGGCCTCCTTTCCAATGACAAGGCCCAGGCCCAAGCCCAAAAGGCCTCATCACTTTTCAAGGGGTTCCAACCACATATATAAGGCTTTGGCAAGCCTCTTTCCTTTCCGATGTGGTATTTAGTTTGCTTGCTTTCAACCAACACTCCCGCTGCAAACTAAGTACCACATCCATTCATTCTTTGTTTTTTTTGTTTTTTTCTCAACCATCGGCTCCGCTACCATGTTAAATTTCCTAGGGCGTTGGCTCGACATTCTGTTGCGAGGACGCCGTTCGGACTCAAGGACGGTGAGCTGGCGACACCAATCCAACAATAGCGAGCGCCCTTTTTATTTTTTTTCTTTTTTCCCCACGTGAAGATACTGTCCGCTTTTGGCCAACACTCGTGCCCTCACGGTTTTTTAGGCCTCCTTTCCAATGACAAGGCCCAGGCCCAAGCCCAAAAGGCCTCATCACTTTTCAAGGGGTTCCAACCACATATATAAGGCTTTGGCAAGCCTCTTTCCTTTCCGATGTGGTATTTAGTTTGCTTGCTTTCAACCAACAACTTCCTTGATTGTTGGATATGCGCAGAATGGTCAGCCTGACGACGCTCTTAAGTACTTTGAGTTGCTACTGAAGTCAGGGACACAACCCGATCACGCAACTTTTGTTGGTGTTCTTTCAACTTGCGTTCATGCTGGATTAGTTGATAAGGGGATTGAATATTTTCATTTAATAGATAAGGATTATAACTTAACTCATACAGCTGATCATTATGCTTGTATAATTGATTTACTGCTCGATCTGGGCGATTCGAAGAAGCTGAGGATATTATCAATAAAATGCCCATGAAGCCTGACAAGTTTCTGTGGGCTTCCTTGCTTGGAGGTTGTCGGATTCATGGAAATTGTTGGTTTTGAAGGTTGATGATGATTCTGGAATTGTTTGATGTTTAGCAGCAAAGTGCTTTTCTCATTCAATTCACCAAAAAAGTCTTACACGAAATATATTACATGGGTATTTATATGTAGTAGAGATACTAAATCCTTCTAGAGAAAAATACACGTGGCTAGATCTTACAAGCTAAAGTACATAAAGTCAATCATTGACACAACTTACTGACACAAGTACTGACACAAGGAAACACAGCTAAGGTAGTTAACCGACGTAAGGCACAGCAACGACATCACATGCACAGAGGCGGCAGCATTGACAGCAAGAGGTAGCTTGGTGTTAACAACTCAAGCGTTAACCACACAAGCGGCAACTACACAAGTGTTACTTATACAAGAGAGCAGCGGCACCATGTCAAGCAGCGACACCATGTCATCCAAAAGAGTGACAAGCTTTAACATGTCAAGTGTTAACATGCCAAGCGTCCATATCCAAAACATCCACTAGAGCTACATCCAAGGCAGCGATATCTACAAGAGTGTCCAAGACAACATTAACATGACAAGAGCGGCATCCTTCAACCAACACGCAAGAGGGGCATCCTTCAACACTCCTCCTTGACCCTATTGCGTGATACTCCAAGTTTCATACGAAACTTTTCAAATTTGTCTCTTGGCAAAGCTTTTGTCAAAATATCAGCAACTTGATCATGACCATAACAATGCTGCAAATCAACTTCACCTTCACTTTCAGCTTCTCGTATGAAATGATACTTGATTTTGATATGCTTGGTTCTTCCATGCTGGACTGGATTTTTAGCAATAGCTACAACTGATTGATTATCAACAAATATAGGAGTTGGACTTTCTTGCTTCAGCTTCAAATCTTACAAGATTTTTCTCACCCAAATAACTTGATTTACAGCTGCTGCTGCTGTAATATATTCAGCTTCAGCAGTGGATTGAGCAACTGTTTCTTGCTTTTTTGAGTTCCAAGTGAACATACCAGACCCAAAAGAACAATCATAACCTGAAGTACTCTTCATATCTTCACTTGATCCTGCCCAATCGCTATCTGAAAAAGCATGTAACTTGAAATCTGAACTCTTCTTATACCAAACTCCATAATCTATAGTCCCTTTGATATACTTTAGCACCCTTTTCACAGCAACAAAATGATTAGTACTTGGTGATTGCATAAATCTTGACAAATAACTTGCAGCAAACATTAAATCTGGTCTTGTTGCTGTCAAATACAACAAGCATCCAATAGCACTTCTATACAACTTCCCATCAACCTTTTCAGCAGCATCTTCCTTTTGCAACTTCAAGTTTGCAGCAAGTGGAGTTGGAGTTGGTTTGCAGTCCTCCATTCTGAATTTTTTCAGAATTTCTCTTGCATATTTAGCTTGAGAAATGAAGATACCTTCATTACTTTGGCTGATTTCCATGCCCAAAAAATAACTCATCATTCCCAAATCAGTCATTTCAAATTGCTCCTTCATCTCCTCCTTGAAGGCTTTAACCAAAACAGGATTGCTTCCTGTTACCAACAAATCATCAACATACAAGGAGACAATCAACACATCATTCTTTTCAGTTCTAACATACAAAGTTGCTTCGCTTGAGCTTCTGACAAATCCTTTTTGAGCAAAGTAAGCATCAATTCTGCTATACCATGCCCTTGGTGCTTGTTTCAGCCCATAAAGAGCTTTCTTCAACCTGTACACCTTGTCTTCACTTCCCTCAACTTGGAAGCCTTCTGGTTGATCAACGAACACCTCTTCCTACAAGTATCCGTTAAGAAACGCTGATTTCACATCTAAATGATGAACTTGCCAGTGATTTTGCGCAGCTAATGCTAGAAGTATTCTTATTGTGTCATGTCTCGCAACTGGAGAAAACGTGTCACCATAATCAATTCCAGCTTCTTGAGCATACCCCTTTGCAACCAATCTGGCCTTGAACTTGTTTACACTCCCATCTGGATTCTTCTTAGTTTTGAAGATCCATTTGACACCAATGACCTTCTTTTCCTGTGGCTTGTCCACCATCTCCCAAGTCTGATTTTTCTCTATCATTTTCAACTCCTCCTTCATTGCATCTTTCCATTCATCATGCTGCATAGCTTCTTCAACACAAGTAGGTTCAGTGCAGGCAAAGTTACACTTCTCATAGACATCAGAGAGAGATCTAACTTTCCTTGGTGGGATGTCAGAGTCATAGTCTTCCTTATTGACATGAGATGATTCACCAACTTCAAAGCGTCGATGTGATTCACCACTTTCAGGACTTGCAATAACATCATTTTGCATTTCTGCTTTCAGCTCACTTTTTCTTTCCACTTTCTTCTCATCCCAATTCCACATTGCGTCTTCATCAACCTTCACATCTCTACTTATAATCACCTTCTCAGTTTGAAGATTCAACACCCTATAACCCTTTGAAGCTGTGCTATAGCCAAGAAATACACCCTTTACAGCTTTGTCTTCAAGTTTATGTCTTCTTTCTGCTGGAACATGAACATAACACACAGAACCAAACACTCTTAGATGTTTAACACTTGGTTTCACCCCACACCATGCTTCAATCGGAGTGACACCTTCAACAGGCCTTGTAGGAAGTCTGTTCTGCAAATACACTGCTGTAAAAACAGCCTCTGCCCAAAATTTCTTCGGCATGGACTTCTCTGCAATCATACATCTTGCCATCTCCATGACTGTTCGATTCTTCCTCTCGGAAACACCATTCTGCTGAGGTGTGTAGGGAGTTGTAAGCTGTCTGTCAACACCATGTTCTTCACAAAACTGATTAAATTGTGATGATGTGTACTCTGTGCCATTATCAGACCTCAAAGTCTTCAATTTGCATCCACTATAATTTTCAGCAAAAGCTTTGAACTTCTTAAACACAGTAAACACATCTGATTTCTGTCTTAAGAAGTAAACCCAAGTCATTCTAGTCAAATCATCAATAAACAACAAGAAGTATTTGTTTCCACTCATTGATGGAGTTCTCATTGGTCCGCAAAGATCAGTGTGAACCAATTCCAGCTTCTCACTAGCTCTCCAAGCACCTGTTAAGCTGAACGCTTCCCTTTGCTGCTTCCCAAGTTGGCATGCTTCACAAATTTCCTTGCTTACTTGAACAATAGGTAGTTCCCTAACCATGTTCTTTTGATGAGCTAGCTGCAACGCTTGATAATAAAAGTGTCCAAATCTCCTGTGCCACAAACTTGATTCATCTTTGCTAACAAAATTACATGCATTTGCACCAGTAAAATTACATTCAATTTGAAAGCTATTGTTTATCATGGGAACTTTAGTGACTCCTTTCCCTTCAGCATCATAAATTCTACAATAATCATCCTTAAAATGCAGAGAATAACCTCTCCTCATCATTTGACCCACACTAAGCAAATTGTTTCTTAATTGTGGAACTAAAAGAACATCTCTGATTAGCTTTGTACCTTTGCTGGTTTGCATGGTTGCTATTCCTTTCCCTTCCGAATAGACAACTTCTCCATTTGCTAGCTTTACACGAACTTTGACTGTTGGATCGATCTCCCTGAAAAGAGTTGAATCATTCGTCATATGGCTTGAGCAACCACTGTCCAAGTACCACGATTGTTGCACCCCGAATCTGGTGAAGTTTCAATTGTGAATGCAAACTCTTCTTTTTGTTCTTCTGTGAAGTTTGCTTGCTGATTCTGGTTCTGATTATGAGCTGCAGGTCTTGGCTGTTGTGCATAAGGTTGTTGATGTCCTTGATTTGGCTTAAAGTTGCAAAACCTTTCAAAGTGGCCAAATCTTTTGCAGAAATCACATTGAATCTTAGCTCTGCATACTCTTTCTATATGGCCAAATCTCTTACAGGCTTCACATTTTACCTTCTTCCAGCAATCGTTTTCTCTATGGCCAAATTTGTCACAGGCTCGACATTGAATCTTCATCAGACAATCCTTTTCAGCATGGTTGGTCTTGTTGCAGACAGCACACAGAGGAAAATTTCCTCTCCAATTGTAATTCTTCGCAGCTCCTGAATTCTCTTCATTTTTCTTGTAACCACTGCTACTTTCTTCACCCTTCTTCTTCTCATCTTGCTTGAATATGAAATTGTGCCTAGCTTGAAACGCACCTTCAGTTGTACTTTCTGACCTATGTAGAAGCCTTTGTTCATGAGCTTGCAGGGAGCCTATCAACTCTGTAACAGTTAGTACTGACAAATCCCTTGATTGTTCAATCGCGGCTGCAACTGAATCAAATTTTTCAGGAAGTGTAATTAACATTTTCTCAACAATTCTTCTTTCTTCAAACTTCTCACCAAGCAACTTCATTTGATTCACAACTTCAATTACTCTTGAAGAATAATCTTTGATTTTCTCTGTCTCTTTCATGTTGAGACCTTCAAACTGTCTTCTCAAAGTTTGTAACTTGATTGAGCGTACCTTTTCTGAGCCTTGATATTCTTCCTCCAAGATCTTCCATGCTTGATGAGTTGTTGATGCGCCAACAAGCCTTGGAAAAATAGATTCAGACACACATGAATGCATAAAGGTGAGAGCTTTCATGTTCTTGGTTGACTCCTCCTTTTCCTTCTTGATTTGAGCCACTGTCATCTCGCGTGTATCTGCTGGTTGATATTCTTGTTCAACTGATCCCCAAAGATCTTGAGCCATAAGAAAAGCTTTCATCCTTATGGACCAAAAATCATAGTTTTCTCCATTAAAAATTGTTGGTGCTGGCAAACTTGCGTTGGTTGACATCTTGATTTTCTTGATTTCAAAACAAATCTGATTTTCTTGATTTCACAACAACTCTGATTTTCTTGATTTCTTGATTTCAAAACGAAACTGATTTTCTTGATTTCAACACAGACCCTTAAGATCAATAAAGCTCCGCTACCATTTGTTGGTTTTGAAGGTTGATGATGATTCTGGAATTGTTTGATGTTTAGCAGCAAAGTGTTTTTCTCATTCAATTCACCAAAAAAGTCTTACACGAAATATATTACATGGGTATTTATATGTAGTAGAGATACTAAATCCTTCTAGAGAAAAATACACGTGGCTAGATCTTACAAGCTAAAGTACATAAAGTCAATCACTGACACAACTTACTGACACAAGTACTGACACAAGGAAACACAGCTAAGGTAGTTAACCGACTTAAGGCACGACAGCGGCATCACATGCACAGAGGCGGCAACATTGACAGCAAGAGGCAGCTTGGTGTTAACCACTCAAGCGTTAACCACATAAGCGGCAACTACACAAGTGTTACTTATACAAGAGAGCAGCGGCACCATGTCAAGCAGCGACACCATGTCATCCAAAAGAGTGACAAGCTTTAACATGTCAAGTGTTAACATGCCAAGCGTCCATATCCAAAACATCCACTAGAGCTACATCCAAGGCGGCGATATCTACAAGAGTGTCCAAGATAGCATTAACATGACAAGAGCGACATCCTTCAACCAACACACAAGAGGGGCATCCTTCAACAGAAATCTCAAACTAGCAGAGATGGCAGTAGAAGCGTTGTTTGAGATAGAACCTGAGAATCCTGCTACGTATGTTACAATGTGATAAAATGCTAAAATGTAATCTTTTCATCATCCTTTTACATATGTTTTGGGATGATGATACTGCTAAATGATGAATTTTCTCTCCTTTTCTACAGATCCACTGCGGTGAAGCAGAATTATCTAAAAGGAGCTAGAAGAGCCTATTTTGGAGCTGTTTTGGTGGTCGCAGAACTGTTCTATCCCAAGCCTGGGATAAGGCAAGAAACTGAAATAGTCAACTGATTTAATGAAGCCAACTGGGCCCAAGTTGATTCCTGGGCCGCGAGCTAAACCCTGGACGTGAGCTGCCGTCTTCTAAAAGGAAAGAAGTTCTTATGTGCTTAAAACTCTTTGTTGATTTGCACACGGCAGATTCTCCTTTTTGTATTTGAAACAATTTAGCAAGATTAGATTATCTTATCTTCTCTTCATCTTTTGAATTTTAAAACGCGAGTGAGGTTTGGTTTTTAAGCGGCCGCCGAGGAAAAGAGAGCAGTTTTCTTCTTCCTCGATTTTCACCATTGCTGCAGCTTGACCGTCCTCTTCTAATTAATTCAATTTCGATTTCTTTTATATGCTGTTATCTTTTATTATTTTTATTATGTCTGTTATAGGCTAAACGGCTTTTTCTTAGTAAGGATTCAAAGTCATGATTCCTAGGTTATGAGATCAAATCGCGCTTCATACACTCTACGCTTATATTCTTGTCCTTCTTGTTTGCATGACAACTTGTCCTTGTTCTTAGTAAAGTCTGATCAACTTCACTTAAGATTTGGAACGATTACAGTCTTTTCTGGCGGCTTTGGAGTCTACATTGCTCAGAGAAATACGAAGGCGACTAGCTGGTGACGGCTAAAAGAAGGATCAGATCTGGTTTATAGGATAGACACGATTATCTATCCCAGGCCTGGGATAAGGCCTTTCCCCGTGTCTATCAGTTGCCCTGATTAAATCCTATAGAGTGTCTCTTAGGATTGTTAGGATGATTAGGGACTTTCAATAGAGTGTCTCTTTGGAAGTTTTGAGTAGGAGGAAAGTAAGAGATCTAGGTGACCCATACATGATCTCTATAGCCGTCCTATAAGTTTAGTGTTTAATACTTTTGCATCTATGATCAACCTATTCAACTCATGAGCTAGAAGGAATTCTTACTGGGAAGTCTTTGTCAACTTGTTAATCTTATTCACTGTGTCTTCTGTTCTATTCATTTCTGTTTGTTTACATTATTCGCATTCAACCAACAACTCATATTGGTATTTACCACCCTTATTTTCTGATACAAAGAATTGATTTCATCCACCGAATCCCTGAGGAACGATCCTTTTACTACTTGCTACCGTATTCATTTGCATGTGCATGGTGAATTGTAACTTGATTTATTTTGACGGTTTTGGCAACCATCAAATTTTGGCGCGGTTGCCGGGGATTCAACGGTATTAATTGATTTTCTTTGTTTTGTTTTATGACCAGATCTTCAGGTTCGCCAATAATCCAGTACAACCCAGAGATCACTCGCCAAGAAACACAATACAGGAAATGAACTAAAAGACAGAGAATCCAGTCGGAAGACATCATCGAACAATCACACTCATCTAACTCTATCCCAGATTTAGGAGAAAGTTCCTCTTCGTTACCTCAAAACCACCCTATCCCAGATCAACCAGAAATGGAGAACGAAAACAATCACAATGTCCCACCACCACCACCACCTCTTGAGCCTACTCTTAGGCAAATGGACAATGATGGGCCACTCCCGGATACTTACTTTTGTATCCAGTACCCACCAGCAGAGAATGATTGGAATTTAAAACCAAATACTATCCATAATCTAAAAAAATTCTATGGCTTTCCAAATGAAAACCCTTTCAAACACCTTCAAAGCCTTCATTGGGAATGTGAGACCCTGAAACCCCCTAGGGTCGACATCAACAGAGCTAGACTCAGAGCCTTTCCCTGGACTCTAGAGGATAAGGCGAGGAATTGGTTCCTTAGCTTGACACACAATTCGATCACCACATGACCACAGATGCTGACCATATTTCTCAACAAGTATTGGTCTGCCACCAAAGCCGGGAACGCTAGAAAGAACATAGTTTCAATTCATCAAAACCCGAATGAAGATTTTGGAGAGTATTATCAGCGGTACAAAGATCTCTAGGAGATCTGCCCGAACCATGGGGTTTCGGATCGAAATCTCATTCAATATTTTTACGATGGAATGCTCTAAAGAGACAAGCTGATGTTGGATGGAGCTGCTGGAGGATCGTTGCAGGATTGCACGTTAACGAAGGCCAATCAATTGATCCAGACTTTGGCTGAAAATTGCTACCAGAATGGACCAGCAGACCGGGAGACAACCTCAAGTAATGTATCCTTATTTGAGCAAAAATTTTCTGAAATTTCTAATCGTCTTGATAGCCTCCAAGCAGGTCAACATGTTCAGGTGCAACAAATGTAGCCCGTCACATGTGGTGTATACTGCCAGCAGGGACATCCCGCAGATCAATGCGTATTGATTGCTAGAACACCGGAAGAAGTCAGTGCAGCAAATCAGTACAATCAACAATATGGAAGGTACCCACCTCACAAGCCCAGGTTTAATCCTAACCAGTATAACAACAACCCAGGTTGGAGAGAAAACACAAATTCCAACAACATAGTCCAACCTAATTACAATAAAAATCAGTCCTACCCAAATCAGACACCACCCATGAACTTACAAAATTTCGTACCCAGACCCAATGCTCCACAAAATCCAGTTCCACAACAACCACTTGCAACAACTGTGGATGGGATTAAAGAAACCCTTAGCCAGTTTATGAAATCAACCCAAGCGTCTCTATCGAACGTCGAGAGACAGATTTCACAACTGAACGTCAACAGTCAAGAGCAGGGAAGCAGGTTGCCATCGTCTACAATTGACAACCCAAAGCATAACATCTCAGCCATGACATTGAGAAGTGGCAACGAAATTCCAGAAAGAACTGCCCCTACCCCAGGTCTGGGGAAGAAGCAGTCTGCTACCCCTAGATCAGACCAGGTGGAAGCTGAGTTAGAGGTAATTTTAGAAACTCCAGTACAGGTAACCCCTACTCCTGAAACATCTACTCAGAAGAAGAAACAGGTAATTCACCTTCTGTCGCACCGTCGCGAGCGAAATTCGGGACGCAAATGGATTCACACATAACAATGAAGTCGCCACCCTATTTTTCTAAGGTTTAGGGAAACCTAAAAAGTCCGTAAAAAGGAAGAAAATAAAATAAAACTAAGGCACAAAAGAAAAGGGTCTAAACCCGAGAACGATGGTTCGGGGTCGTATTATGGACTCGGGAAGGTGTTAGGCACCCGAGTCTCATCCTTAAAAAGGTTACCGGTTCTAAAAAAGAGGTGTTTAAAAATCATGTTGAAAACAAGTAATTTGGCCCTCAGGGGGAGAATCATCGCTTTGGTTTGTAAGTCGGTTTGATTGATTTTATCCTAATTATTGTCGAGTTGTTTAACAGAAAATAACATTGTTTATCCTCTAAAAGATAAAAAAGGTTGGTTTCATACCTATTCCGGTTTAATTTAGCCGAATTCAAAATTAATCTGATTACATGCAAAATTGGTGAGATTACTACCGTTTTATTAATCTTTACCAAAGCGACGATCCTAGTGAACAACGATGGATCACTATCATCATTGGGCCTATGCATATGATTAGCCTATTTACTAGGTTGTCCTAGCATGCATAGACTAACATAGTACCATTTTCATGAATGCGAGAAAAACACGTTGAAAAGAGAAAAAACCGGGGAGTGGGGTCGAAGCCGCGCACATAACACATTCGTCAAGATAACATAAATTAAAATAAAATCGTGGGGACGAAGCCGCACACGAAACACAATCATCCAGACAAGCATAAATTAAATTAATTCGTGGGGACGAAGCCGCACATGAAACAAGCATAAAATAAAGCACATTCATTGGTATAAGCATCATGCAAACAGATTAATTCGAAATCTAACAATTTTAAATAACCATGCATACGATAAATAATAAATTAAAGTGCACTTATCCAAAAGAAAAGGAAAACATACCTGGACGAGCTTAACCTGTAAATCAATGATTAGTGGCAATAATTGATAATAAAATAAATAAACACTGCAGATAAATATTACAAATTCCCAGATATATAAATACAACGGTTAAATTCTCCATTCGAGCTCCGCAATTAGGAATGAACATCGGACTCCTCGTCGAGCTCCATCAAGCTCATCAAGCATCATCGCAACGAACATGCAAGCAAAAAATAGGCAAATAAACGCGCAATAGTAAGGGATTCACAAATAAATTTCAAATGATCAAATATCAGTAAGAATGAGATCACCTTACCCATTAAAGTTGGCGGAGCATCCAATCGGGATGATAATCATGAATTCGGTACCTGCAAAGAGAAGAACGAGTTAATACACGATTTTAATTAAAAGGGCTTGGGCCGTAGCCTATTCCTTTTATTTTCACTCATGGGCCGCAGCCCATTCTTTCATTTTTTCTCTCTTTGGGCCGCAGCCCATTCTTTCTCTCTTTCTTTGGTTGGGCCGAAGCCCAACCCCACTCCTTTTCCTTGTCAAACGACAAGGCTTCTCCCTTCTCCTTCTCTTTTACCCCATTTCTTCATTCTCTTCCATTTTTAGGGCTGCAGCACGCAGCCCCCTTTCTCTTCATCCTCACTTCTTTTCTTTCTCTTTTGTTATTCTGGCCAAGGCGATCAATGGCAGCGGTGATGGGTTGGCGGGTGTACGGCGGCGGCAGCGAGCAGGAAGGGATGGCGCGGCGGTGAGGCGCGGCTGGGCGTGATGGTGGTTCGGATGGGGGTGGATTCGGCCGCGATTTGGTAGCGATGGCTGGGTTTTGGTTCAGCTGCAGGTTGGTGTTTGGTTCAGTGGTGCTGGTTGGGTGCGGCTGCAGGTTGATGTTTCGGGAGAGGGTAAGGGATTTGGTTGCGATGGGTGTTTTGTTTTGGTTGTAAGGGGTGATGACTGATTTGGTTTGGGTATTTTGGGATTTATTGCTTGGGGGTAATTCGGCAATGGGTTTGGGGATTAAAGGGGTTTATGGGTGCTGTTTCAAGAGTGTTTAGGGGCTGATTTCGGGGCTGCTTGGTTGTGTAGCAGCGGCGCACGGTAGTGGCGTTGGGTGGCCGGAAATGGTGAGCAGCAGCGGTGGAGGAGATCGGGCTGTTTTCGTAGCTGTTTCGGGGTTGATTTGGTGGAGGTTTTGGGGCTGTTTTGATGGCGGTTTTGTGCAAAATAGGGTGCGATCAAGGTATTTGGTAAAATGCCTGGCTTAGGTTTGGGTTTGGATTTTGTTGGATTTTTATTAGGTGAAGGAAAGGAAGCGGGAGTGCTTGTGTCCGGCGACAGAACAGAGAGGGAGAGGGAGTCCGGCGGTGATGAATGATGTGATGGTGCGGTTGGAATTTGAGGGAGATGATTTTGGTTTGAAGATGGTGGTTGGATTTGGTTCAGAGGAGATGATTTTGGGCAGTGGTGATTGGGGAGATTGATCGGCGACGGTAGGGAGATGAGAATGTTTGTGTCTGAGCGAGAGAGTGAAGTTCTGTCCCCCAAAAATGAATGTGGGTGGTCCTTTTTTAAGAGGATGAAATGCCATTAATTTCTTGACCATTGCTTGACACGAGGTAATGGTTTTTTGCTTTTGTTCATTTGTCTTGTGTGTAAATGGGAGAGGAATGAGGGAGAGCGTGGGATGATGAGCATGGGTGGGACAAGTGTGGGATTTGAGTTAGTGGTGTCGGGTATGGGTAAGAGAGAGGTAATTATTTTACTTGGTTTGAACTAAAAGTTCGAATGAATTCCTCGGGTACAGATAAAAACTCGAACATAAAAAAATAAAAAAAAATAAAAATAAACACAATGAAATTAAAATAAAATGATATGGAATGAAAATAATAGCAAATAAAAACACGATGATTATATAATGTTGACTACCAAATAAACGTGCAACAAACGTAAAAACGAGGATAATTAAGTTTAACGTGTCAAAATTCGGGTAGCAACAGTTGCCCCCTTTTTACTGTCTTGTCAAAAATGTAGTGTAACTGAAATTTTTGACGAGCGGTAAAGATGGTTGCCCCTAAGTACCGCGAATATTCGCAATGCACATAAAAGAAAATGACTCCACTCGGACGTCATGATGCAAAGATGTAAATGGCGAGAACGTGAGCTTACCTTCAATCGGACGTTGATGCGGAAATTAAATTGCACGGAAATTAAATTGCACAAAATGTAAATTTACCTCTATTTGGACATTGATGGGGAAATTTAAATTGCTGGAAAATAAATTCAGCTCCACTCGGATGCTGATAAATAACAGCTCTATTCGAACATTGGTAGGGTCAGCTCCGCTCGGACGCTGATAGTTCCACTCGGACAAAGGACAAGGTTGTGGGGACGAAGCAGCTCACGAGAACATGGTTGTAGGGACTAAGCCGCTCACGAGAACAAGGTTGTGGGGACGAAGCCGCTCACGAGAACATAGTTGTGGGGACTAAGCCGCTCACGAGCACATGGTTGTGGGGACGAAGCCGCTCACGAAAACAAGGTGTGTCTTCACTTGGACGCTGATGTCCTTAGGATGCAGATGGCTTCCAGTGAACAGGCAGTATTTTGAGCTTTAAGTCTGATGCCTGCAAAATTGAAGGCTGGAGTTCAGTAATTTGATATGATAAAAACAAGGCTTTCGAGATACCTGAGGGGGTCAGAAGTGCATCCAACTCATTGATTAGGTTTTGGATTTCTGATGTGACCGCGAGCTCATCCTTTAATTCTTCCAACTCATTTCTGGACAACCCCCCTTGGCGCTAACATCCTTAGGGTGCGGGATACTTTGTATAAATTTTGCTCCACTTGGACTCTTGAACTCCGCTCGGACACTAGCGCCTACCGGGATACCTTGCAGAAAAGGAAATTCAGCTCCACTCGGATATCTCCATTTGACCACTGCGATGCCTACTCGATTGCTGATGCGGAAATTTAAATTGTAGAAAAGAAAATTCAGCTCCACTCGGACGCTGTGCAAAAAAGTAAATTCAGCTCCACTCGGACGCTGATGCGGGAATTTTAAATTGCTGAAAAGGAAATTGAACTCCACTCGGACACTGATGCCCCTCGGGATACTTTGCAGAAAAGGAAATTCAGCTCCACTCGGACGCTGATGGCTCCACTCGGATACCTTGCAGAAAAATGTAAATTGCGGCTACACTCGGACGTCTCCACTCGAATTCCGCGATGCATAAATATAAATTCAGCTCTACTCAGACGCTGATGGCTCCACTCGGATGCCTTGCAAATTCAGTTCCACTCGGACACTGATGACTCCACTCGGATGTCTTGAAAAATATAAATTCAGCTCCACTCGGACGCTGATCAATAATGGCTCTACTCAGATGCCAACAACTCCACTCGGACGTTGATAAATTCAGCTCCACTCGGACTCTGATGGTTCCACTCGGATACCTTACAGAAATGTAAAATGCGGCTTCACTCGGACGTCTCCCCTCGAATACCGCGATGCAGAAATTTAAATTCAGCTCTACTCAGACGCTGATGCGGAAAAGTAAATTCAGCTCCACTCGGACGCTGGTACGGAAAAATATAAACTCCACTCGGACGTTGCTGCCCACTGGGATTGGAAGTGGTTGGAAGCCACCGCTTGAAAATAAGTTGAAGGATGGTTGGAAGCCACCGCTTGAAAATACTGTTGGAGGATGGTTGGAAGCCACCGTATTTAAACAGATTGGTGGGTGGTTGGAAGCCACCGCTTGAAAATAATGCTATCTTTGGGTTCCTTTACACGAACATCGAGACCCATTTTACAAAATTTCATCGGCGTTTCTTTCCATATCTGTATTCTGCAAATAGGAAAGGAAACAAGCATGAATTAGTATGAAAGTATTCCCACACTACCCTAAGGCTTGCCCCCAAGTTTGGCATTTTGTCAAATTCGAAAACAACTTCCCTATCGGGAGAAAGTTCAACAATTTTATTGCATTTTTGGAGGACATGTCATTCAATTTTCTATCATATCAGCATGCTGGATGCAAGCCTAAAAAAGCATCTGCATCTTGCCAAGGAGATAACGACCTCAAGGACAAGACTTTCCCACAACATGTAGACGTAAGCAATCCTCACCGGATATTGGTGTTTGCGTTCACACTCAGAAACATGGCTACGTGTTTACACTCATAAAAATGCAACAAACATAGCACAAAGTCAGATTTGCAATGTCAATCCGAGTGAATAAACTTCAAATGAAGATGTACATGCATGGGCATTCAAATAATCGAGAGGACTTTGCAAGAGAAAGGAAGTGTGTAGTGTGAAAAATTTTAAAATAGAATGTCTTGGCAGAAAGGCACAATGGGTTTTCACGAGCAGTATTCGACAATTGGTCGCGGTGAAGGCAAAGCGCACAAGTTATTCGATCTTGACTGGGAATGCTTTTTCAGAGCTCACTTTTGTTGGCAATGGGCAGTTCTTCGTATCTATCTTTGCTCCTGTTTGTTGAACATTTTTCTTCTCTTTGATTTTTCTTTCTTCTTTTCCTTCTTTTTTTCCCTTTTTTTTTCCCTTTTTTTTTTTTTCTTTTTTGTTTTTTTTTTGTTTGTTTTTTTTTTCTTTTGCAGTATAGATACAAACAGTGAGCAAAGCATCTAGATTTCCATCTTGGCTCTCCCCAATTCTAATTTTGGACATTGGCCGTCAATCAATTATTCCTCGGTCTCCTTCCAGTGTAGACCATTAGCAATCTTCAAGGGCTTCTTTTTCACAAACCACATTTGATGTACACTTTGCCTTCAGTTAGCCACCTCGGTCAAGCACTGCTCTTTGGCTAAGGGAGAATCAAGAGGGAATAAGATTTTACAAGGGGCCTACAAAAGAAGTGAAC
Organism: Viola odorata; assembly: GCA_963691705.1. Lineage (NCBI taxonomy): Eukaryota > Viridiplantae > Streptophyta > Magnoliopsida > Malpighiales > Violaceae > Viola > Viola odorata. Next base: position 62,464,958 of record OY829540.1, read on the forward strand.
AGATTTTGCAAGGCAGTATGCAAGGATGAGTTTGGTGGGCCAAAGGTTGAGAAAATCAGAGAAAGTGGAAGCAAAGTCCAATGTCATCTTACTGCTATCCCATATCTAATGGTGCATGTACCCTGGATATTATGCAAATCTAACTAGCGCTTAGTCTGACATTTACACTCATGAAAGAAATAAGGCGTGATAGCTCAAAGTGCTCACAGGGATACATTTGTGACTGCTTACATCTAAAGCATGTTGTAGATATAAGAGCTAGCAGGCGAGATCATGCATGTCATATGATTTTGAATGAATGAACAAGTTATCCATGGTGTAACAAAAATGATGAACATGCTCAATCCAGAGAAGATTTAAAAATGTGGATTTTTTTTTTCTTTTTTTTTTTTTTTTTTTTTTTTTTTTTTTTTTCAAAGACAGAGTACGCACACACGCATTGACACAGAAATATAAATTGCAGAAATTTAAATGACTACTTCCCTCATAGTGGGGCGAAAAGTAAATTCATATCCGGGCGAGGGTAGCACCCGCGGTCCTGGACGTGACAACTTGGAAAGTGGGGGTTTGAACCGCCGCACAAAATAAGACTGAAAAGTGGGAGTTCGAACCTCCACACAGTTTTTGAAAGGTGGGGTTTGAACCGCCACATGATTTTTGAAAGGTGGGGTATTTGAACCGCCACAATTTTTGGCAAGTGGGGTTTGAACCGCCACATGATTTTGAAAAGTGGGGTTTGAACCTCCACAAAAATCTTGAAAAGTGGGATATTTAACCGCCACGTAATTTCTGAAAAGGTGGGGTTTGAACCGCCACACGATTTTGAAAAGGTGGGGTTTAAACCGCCACGTGATTTCCGAAAATGTGGGGTCTGAGCCGCCACGTAATTTTTTTGAAAATGTGGGGTTTGAACCGCCATGACTTTTTAGAAAGTGGGGTATTTAACCGCCACGTGATTTGAAAAGGTGGGGTTTGAACCGCCACGTGGCCTTCAAAAGGTGGGGTATTAAACCGCCACACGATCTTGAAAGGTGGGGTCTTTGAACCGCCACGAAATTTCTGAAAAGGTGGGGTTTGAACAGCCACGTGATTTGAAAAGGTGGGGTTTAAACCGCCACGCGACCTTCAAAAGGTGGGGTGTTGAACCGCCACACGATCTTCAAAAGGTGGGGTGTTGAACCGCCACGAAATTTCTGAAAAGGTGGGGTATTTGAACCGCCACAATTTTTGGCAAGTGGGGTATTTAACCGCCACGTAATTTCTGAAAAGGTGGGGTTTGAACCGCCACGCGATTTTTTTGAAAATGTGGGGTTTATAGCCGCCACGTAATTTTTTGAAAGGTGGGGTTTGAACCGCCACACGATTTTTGAAAATGTGGGGTTTATAGCCGCCACGTAATTTTTGAAAGGTGGGGTTTGAACCGCCACGAAATTTCTGAAAAGGTGGGGTTTATAGCCGCCACGTAATTTTTGAAAGGTGGGGTTTGAACCGCCACACGATTTTTGAAAATGTGGGGTTTATAGCCGCCACGTAATTTTTGAAAGGTGGGGTTTGAACCGCCACGAAATTTCTGAAAAGGTGGGGTTTGAACCGCCACGTAATTTTGAAAATGTGGGGTTTGAACCGCCACGACTTTTGGAAATTTGGGGTTTGAACCGCCACGACTTTTGGAAAGTGGGGTATTTAACCGCCACGTAATTTTTGAAAATGTGGGGTTTAAAACCGCCACAATGATTTTGAAAGGTGGGGTTTGAACCGCCACGCAATTTTTGAAAATGTGGGGTTTGAACCACCACGTGATTTTTGAAAATGTGGGGTTTGAACCACCACGTGATTTTTGAAAATGTGGGGTTTGAACCGCCACGTAATTTTGGAAAGTGGGGTATTTAACCGCCACGTGATTTGAAAAGTGGGGTATTTAACCGCCACGTGATTTGAAAAGTGGGGTATTTAACCGCCACGTGATTTTTGAAAGGTGGGGTTTGAACCGCCACAAAATTTTGGAAGGTGGGGTATTTGAACCGCCACAGTGGATGAAAATGGAATGTTTCCCAATGGTTGCCCCCAATGTAGAATGCATAACGGATTCCCTGATAAGGGCGGCAGGGCAAAGAAGGAACACACGAGGATCATTCAAGAGTTGATAAGAGGAGGATTCCTTCACCTCACTAAGCATTATGCAAGTAATCATGGTATGATTTGAGTTCCTGCAAAAATAAGGGAGAAGCAATGGGTAGAATTGAAGAATGATTTAGAAAAAATGGACAACGCAATCAATAGGTTTTAAACTCTCCCTTTTCTAATGAGGGATTATGCAAGTAGCCACGGCCTGGTTCAAACTTTAACTCGGGATCTTTTCTGGCAAGGCTTTATGCCAATAAATTCAAATTCTGACTTGGGTTCCTGCAAAAGAAATAGGTAGAATGAAGGGTGTTTTAAGAAAATGACGACCTCAATCGGGGCGGAGTCCAATCCCAATCCTTTCGCTCCTTGAAAACCAATCTTTCCACTTTGTTACGTGGGGTCAAGGCCTTAACAATCGATCTCAAACTCTCAGACAGAGCAGGATAGCTGCCGTCAAGCTGCCCCTTTAGAGCGAGGGGCTTCCGAGACCAATGCTATCAAGAAGAAGGAATAATAGCCTTTATGCCTTGAGCTAAATCATTGACCTTGCGCCTGGTTTGATTACCTAAGCATTCTCCTATCTTCAAATTTAGGATGTATAAAATAAAGGGGAGCCTGCAAGCTTCCACCAGTGCCATCCATGGCACAATTCATTGATGAAAGCGGCGAATTGGAAGAGGATTATCTTCTTCTCAATTCTCCCATGGATCATCACCTGTCAAGGTACAAAGTACAATCCATTAGTAGCATCAAATTCATGCATGTGCTAAAGGATTAATGATATTGATATGGTACGAGGGACTTCCATTGGGTATGGTGTCGCGATGTTGGAGTGTTAGAGTGATCTGAGCAAATTGAAGTAGTTGGACACCTTAATTTTATCTTTTCTGGAGGTTTTGTGTCTCGGGCAAGACAAGTTATGACTAATTGAAATGAGAGTTTTTGGACCCCGAGGATCTAGTTTGTCTCCTTCAAGCTTAATGCTCCTTGATGAGTGGACATGTGAGAGGAAAGCAATTCCACCAAACTCTTCATGCCCTTATTCTGGAGAGATGACAAAAAATGAATCCTAATCAGTAGTATCTGAATAGAGAATGTATATAAAGGTGGGTAAAATCATAGGAAAAAGAATCATGGTATAAATAGAATCATAGCATTGCAAGGAAGAAAAATGAAACTTTGCATCGCGACAAGAATTATCATGGTATCATGGTAAAAGAAAGAAGAATCAGGGCAATATTGAGGCATGTTGGAAATATACATAGGATCATGATGCATATGTCGGGTAATTTCAACTATTTCTAACTGGCTGAAAGGCTCCCGGACGATACCATAAAAGTGGTCCCTCAGTAAATGGATACGTGATTGCTTACCGAAACATTAAAGAATCGGGGCGCTCACCCATTTAGGGGTTCAAGTCCGAGTTTAGTGTTCATGAAAGCTTACTGAGGCGTTGGCCCCAGGACTTCACTACTAACCACCTAATTCTATTTGGGAAGGGCCCGGCGGCAGGGCATTATGCGTGAAATGCGCGTGAGCATACAACAATTGATATCAAAGCGAATAAATAAATAGATAACACAAATAAACACCTCAAACAAACAATTCCGGCTTCGACCCTAAAGTCCCCAGTGAAGTCGCCAAACTGTCGCACCGTCGCGAGCGAAATTCGGGACGCAAATGGATTCACACATAACAATGAAGTCGCCACCCTATTTTTCTAAGGTTTAGGGAAACCTAAAAAGTCCGTAAAAAGGAAGAAAATAAAATAAAACTAAGGCACAAAAGAAAAGGGTCTAAACCCGAGAACGATGGTTCGGGGTCATATTATGGACTCGGGAAGGTGTTAGGCACCCGAGTCTCATCCTTAAAAAGGTTACCGGTTCTAAAAAAGAGGTGTTTAAAAATCATGTTGAAAACAAGTAATTTGGCCCTCAAGGGGAGAATCATCGCTTTGGTTTGTAAGTCGGTTTGATTGATTTTATCCTAATTATTGTCGAGTTGTTTAACAGAAAATAACATTGTTTATCCTCTAAAAGATAAAAAAGGTTGGTTTCATACCTATTCCGGTTTAATTTAGCCGAATTCAAAATTAGTCCGATTACATGCAAAATTGGTGAGATTACTACCGTTTTATTAATCTTTACCAAAGCGACGATCCTAGTGAACAACGATGGATCACTATCATCATTGGGCCTATGCATATGATTAGCCTATTTACTAGGTTGTCCTAGCATGCATAGACTAACATAGTACCATTTTCATGAATGCGAGAAAAACACGTTGAAAAGAGAAAAAACCGGGGAGTGGGGTCGAAGCCGCGCACATAACACATTCGTCAAGATAACATAAATTAAAATAAAATCGTGGGGACGAAGCCGCACACGAAACACAATCATCCAGACAAGCATAAATTAAATTAATTCGTGGGGACGAAGCCGCACATGAAACAAGCATAAAATAAAGCACATTCATTGGTATAAGCATCATGCAAACAGATTAATTCGAAATCTAACAATTTTAAATAACCATGCATACGATAAATAATAAATTAAAGTGCACTTATCCAAAAGAAAAGGAAAACATACCTGGACGAGCTTAACCTGTAAATCAATGATTAGTGGCAATAATTGATAATAAAATAAATAAACACTGCAGATAAATATTACAAATTCCCAGATATATAAATACAACGGTTAAATTCTCCATTCGAGCTCCGCAATTAGGAATGAACATCGGACTCCTCGTCGAGCTCCATCAAGCTCATCAAGCATCATCGCAACGAACATGCAAGCAAAAAATAGGCAAATAAACGCGCAATAGTAAGGGATTCACAAATAAATTTCAAATGATCAAATATCAGTAAGAATGAGATCACCTTACCCATTAAAGTTGGCGGAGCATCCAATCGGGATGATAATCATGAATTCGGTACCTGCAAAGAGAAGAACGAGTTAATACACGATTTTAATTAAAAGGGCTTGGGCCGTAGCCTATTCCTTTTATTTTCACTCATGGGCCGCAGCCCATTCTTTCATTTTTTCTCTCTTTGGGCCGCAACCCATTCTTTCTCTCTTTCTTTGGTTGGGCCGAAGCCCAACCCCACTCATTTTCCTTGTCAAACGACAAGGCTTCTCCCTTCTCCTTCTCTTTTACCCCATTTCTTCATTCTCTTCCATTTTTAGGGCTGCAGCACGCAGCCCCCTTTCTCTTCATCCTCACTTCTTTTCTTTCTCTTTTGTTATTCTGGCCAAGGCGATCAATGGCAGCGGTGATGGGTTGGCGGGTGTACGGCGGCGGCAGCGAGCAGGAAGGGATGGCGCGGCGGTGAGGCGCGGCTGGGCGTGATGGTGGTTCGGATGGGGGTGGATTCGGCCGCGATTTGGTAGCGATGGCTGGGTTTTGGTTCAGCTGCAGGTTGGTGTTTGGTTCAGTGGTGCTGGTTGGGTGCGGCTGCAGGTTGATGTTTCGGGAGAGGGTAAGGGATTTGGTTGCGATGGGTGTTTTGTTTTGGTTGTAAGGGGTGATGACTGATTTGGTTTGGGTATTTTGGGATTTATTGCTTGGGGGTAATTCGGCAATGGGTTTGGGGATTAAAGGGGTTTATGGGTGCTGTTTCAAGAGTGTTTAGGGGCTGATTTCGGGGCTGCTTGGTTGTGTAGCAGGGGCGCACGGTAGTGGCGTTGGGTGGCCGGAAATGGTGAGCAGCAGCGGTGGAGGAGATCGGGCTGTTTTCGTAGCTATTTCGGGGTTGATTTGGTGGAGGTTTTGGGGCTGTTTTGATGGCGGTTTTGTGCAAAATAGGGTGCGATCAAGGTATTTGGTAAAATGCCTGGCTTAGGTTTGGGTTTGGATTTTGTTGGATTTTTATTAGGTGAAGGAAAGGAAGCGGGAGTGCTTGTGTCCGGCGACAGAACAGAGAGGGAGAGGGAGTCCGGCGGTGATGAATGATGTGATGGTGCGGTTGGAATTTGAGGGAGATGATTTTGGTTTGAAGATGGTGGTTGGATTTGGTTCAGAGGAGATGATTTTGGGCAGTGGTGATTGGGGAGATTGATCGGCGACGGTAGGGAGATGAGAATGTTTGTGTCTGAGCGAGAGAGTGAAGTTCTGTCCCCCAAAAATGAATGTGGGTGGTCCTTTTTTAAGAGGATGAAATGCCATTAATTTCTTGACCATTGCTTGACACGAGGTAATGGTTTTTTGCTTTTGTTCATTTGTCTTGTGTGTAAATGGGAGAGGAATGAGGGAGAGCGTGGGATGATGAGCATGGGTGGGACAAGTGTGGGATTTGAGTTAGTGGTGTCGGGTATGGGTAAGAGAGAGGTAATTATTTTACTTGGTTTGAACTAAAAGTTCGAATGAATTCCTCGGGTACAGATAAAAACTCGAACATAAAAAAATAAAAATAAATAAAAATAAACACAATGAAATTAAAATAAAATGATATGGAATGAAAATAATAGCAAATAAAAACACGATGATTATATAATGTTGACTACCAAATAAACGTGCAACAAACGTAAAAATGAGGATAATTAAGTTTAACGTGTCAAAATTCGGGTAGCAACACCTTCCTTTCCCTGACAGGTCTGAAAAGGCCAAGAAGGTAAAGGAAGAAAATGCCATTTTGGATTTATTTCGTAAAGTAGCTGTGAATGTTCCCTTACTTGATATGATTGCACAGGTTCCCAAGTATGCAAAATTCTTAAAAGAACTATGCATTAACAAGAAAAAGCTTGCAGGAGTAGAAAGAGTAAACCTGAATGAAAACGTTTCAGCCGTTTTTCAAAAGAAATTGCCGAACAAATGTAAGGATGGAGGGACGTTTGTGATCCCTTGTAAAATTGGAGAACAGATGATTGAGAAGACGTTATGCGATTTGGGGTGCTAGAATAAATATGCTATCCTTGACAATTTTTAACACTTTGAAAATTGGAGAGTTAAAAGAAACTAGACTTGTGATTCAGTTAGCAGATAGATCCATCATATACCCTGTTGGTGTTATAGAAGACGTGTTAGTACAGATCAATGATTTTATTTTTCCTGCTGATTTCTATGTAGTTGATATGGGTAACGAACAAATCTCTAAATCAACCGAGATATTATTGGGCAGACCTTTCTTGAGGAGTGCTCGGGCTAAAATTGATGTATTTGGAGGATGTTTAACTTTAGAATTCATGGGGGAAATAATTTCTTTTAATATGTATGATGCCATGCGGTACCAAGAGGATTTACATTGTCTAAATTTTATTAATATTATTGATTTAGATGATGAAGATATCTATGAACTTGACAATACTGACCCTCTTGAGTACGTTCTTACCAGGAGCATTGATTATTTCAAACTTGAGGAGCTGGAAAGTAAAGTCGAAGTCAGAGAGGAGATTGAGGAGGCAGTATATGAGCTGGATGCAGCCAAACTACTAGAAAGTAATCTGAAGGTTATAGATTTACCTACTACTAATAATTCTTTAGTTCCTTATGTTTTACAGTACCCGAATGAAGTCTTCAACGCTCTTTCTAACACCAAGACCATGGTCCCTAATTTGTTCCTTGCGGAGGCATTCCTCAAGCCCAATGCCGCCCATGGCGATTTTTCTATTCCTTGTGGTGAAAGCTGTGTGTTCATCCCTTGCTTCACCAAGGCTATCGGTTGCAGCTGCAAAAGAAAAGTTTGCTACAGATAGATCAATCTATATATTAATCCTCGTACGCTTAAACCATGGCGCTCATGATCTCTTGAATATTGTTATCTCGTGCTTTTCTCTATCGTTTGTTCACCTTCATTTCTGTTTGGTTCTTGTAAACCGTTTCATTTTCATAAAATCCATGTATGCTTGCACCACAAAAGTGGTTAGTTTCCACAAGGGTAATGCTTTGATATATCTTTCAAAGTATTTGTTTTATATAATCGGATTATAATAAAAGAAATTAATCAGATAAGTCTATTTTCCTGATTTTCTATATGTATTAGCCATAAAACATTAATTATTAATTTTTATTTTTTAATATACAAACTGGTGCATAAAATTAAGCAACTAAAATTATTTTTCTCATACAAAGTTTCACAAATATATATAACAAAGTTTTAAAAATTAAAAAAATTAATTAATTAAACAAGTTGATCGCGCGTCGAACACGTCAAATATAAGAGTGAAATATGTATGGAAAAGGGGGTAGAAATACAACTTATCACTGTCCACAAGAATTTGTAGATTGTGGTAAGAGGATCGTCCACAGAGACCTCTAGGAAATGTAGTTCTTGGTTGACTTCCTCGTCACTGAATTAGGTTGGTTGAATCTGAAAATAAAGACAAAAATAGAAAGAAATAAAATAATTCAAAACAGTCTTGGGCAGAGTCTAGGCCAAGACACGGGTCAAGACAGTGAAATATCAGAAAAGAAAGAATTCCCGGTAAGGGCGATATGAGAGCTTCTGTTCTTATGCTTCGATCATTGACTCAAGGATGTTCATCTCTTCGTTCATAGCACTGTTACAGAGTGGAGGTACTCCTGTTCACTCCTGTCTTCCCTCCTCTTCAAATTACCTGGCGGGTACTCCCTCTCCTGATAATCCTAGCCAAGGGACACCTTGCTGGTTAAAGGGTTTATCCGTTTGACTGCTGTCTTGAATGGTTGCTCACCTCTTCAATGGTACAGGGGAAGACAGTACCTAGGTCAAGGTGTTTCCCCACGGAAACCCTAGGTTGTCAATCTGGTCTCGACCTAGATTACCTATTCTTCTAGTCTGACGCGAGACTAGTCACCTACTTCGTCTAGTCGGCGGGTACTCCCTCTCCTTCTAGGCTGGTTACAACTCTTCTCTACTAGGGTACAAGAATGGCCAACTCTTATCTCTAGTGAGTAAGCGATAGATTAAGTTCAAGAAATAAATAAATACGAATAAAGAGATTATTAAGCATGGTTTGATCTCACGAATGCATAAGAACTAAGCTCATCAACCCTTACCAAGAATGGGTGTTTAGCTACTCATACTCATCAATGAATAATAAGAATACTTGATTGCATAAATAAATTAAATCCGAGATTCAAAGAATTAAATCCGGAGCAAATAGTATAAAAGTGGCGGAAGAAGAAGAAGAGCGTCTGAGAGTGAGAGAGGAAGGGGAGGACGAGTTCAGCTATAAGTAAGCTAAAACTCCTCTGTCCTTCTCCAACTCAATCTCCTAAATAATCTCTAAAGATAATTATCCTGATTTGTTTGAGTAAAAATAGGAATTTAAAATATACAAAGATGGAAGGAGATCCTTGATAGGATTCTTAAATAAATATCTTCCTGATCCTTCTCTTTGTCACTGGACAGCTGTGATTTGCCAGCTCGCAAGGCCCAAGCGGTTTCCAACGCTGCTGCTCAAAATTCCTCTTTCGCGGATGAGTCTTGGCCGGAGTCTTGGCCTAGACTCTGGTCTAGACTCGGGAAAACAACTTCAGCGCTCTAAAAATTAGATTCTTCTATAAATTGCCTCCAGACCAGAACTGCTAAGATATGGGAAATACAAGGATAAATCAGTAGGTTTACTGCCCAAATAACAAGTAAATGGATAGTAAAAACATGATGAAATGCAATGTAATCAAATTCACTATACTTAAACTATGCTTGCCCCCAAGCATACAGACTCAAAGACTCACTAACAAAAATAAAAACACAACAAAAACAGAAAAGACACCAAGACCCCCAGAGTTCTCCTTTCGGTTGTTCACCTCACCACTGAATTTACCAAGACACTTCCCTAAGCGACCCAATGCTAGACTAACAAGGACAAATCAATACCCTAAACAAACCTCATCCAAATGGTATCAAGACATTCTGCTAGATTTTATTTATAATGTATAGGGGTCAAGATCTACCACAGATTTGAGTCCCACCGAGTGCTATTCTATCCAAACGTGCCTAAAGACTAGTGCCATTTAAATCATTTTCAGCAGATTTATTTTTTTTTTTTTTATATATGTCCTTTGTATTTTTACAGACATATGCATCATCATTTTTTCTCTATGCCCTATGTATTTTTACAGGCATATGCATATAGACAGAGCTTGTTCTTTTTGGGCACCCAGAACTTCCACCTTTGCTATATTCTGCTATGACATTCCAGCACCTTTTTATGTCTCACACTAAAACAGATAGAACAACACACTCAAATCAGGCGCAGTAAGCCTAGACACCCTAATGAAAGTTAAGTTTTTAAGCTAGACGTCCTTTAGACCATGTGGATAGTGTTTGTTTGGGTGACATTAGATGATATGCCCCTTAGGCATTGATCAAGTTACGCTCATTCGCTTCCCTGTTACTATAGCATTGTTTCGCCTAGACAAGTGTCTACATGCAATTTCAGTGGTATACTAAACAACCTATGTTGAAATCTGGGTCTCTGGTGTGCACTCAACAAGACAGACTCAAACATACATAAAAATACAAATAAAAATCATGCAAATGACAGACTCTAAACTAGACAAGCGCATGCAAAAAGAAAAAACAAGAAAAAAAAAATAACACAAAAAAAAATGAAAATAATCATCACAAAACAAGAAATAAAAAAAGACACAACTGTACACCCTCCCCACACTTAAAAGACACAATGTCCTCATTGTGTGGAGAGACAAATAAAAACAGAAAAGAGAGTAAAGAAAAGAAAAACACGACCTGGGGGCAAAAACAGATCATGCTGCTGGAGGCTCGGGATCTTGGCCTGATGTTTGGCCTAGATCCGCAACTGGAGGGGAATAGGTAGCTGCTGGAGGAGGAGGTTCTTGGCCTGGTGGTTGTCTAGGATGTTCCAGGATGGACTGTTGTTGTTGAGTGAGTGGAGTGCTGCTGAAGTCCATTTTCTGGTGGAGACTGGTTGAGGGATCTTGGCCTGAAGCTTGGCCTAGATCAGCTGCTGCTGCTGGATCTGTAATGGGAGGGTCTTGCAAAGCCTTCAACTCCAGCTGTGGTGTCTGCACAATAGAAGGTAGGAATTTAGGAACCGTAGATTGCATGAATTGGCAACTTACTGTTTTCTTCTTCGGTTTGGCAGTCTTGGCCTGCGTCTTGGCCGAGACTCCGGCCAAGATCGAATCTGTTTTTTCTGGATCGGCCAAACTGGTCAAAATTTCTTGGAGTCCCTTCTGATCTCCTGATCTGCCCTTCAATCCTGTTGGAGTCTTTGTTCCCCTGCTCAACACAAACTCAAAGGGATCGTTAACAAAAATATCAGCCATTTTATCAGTAATTGGATCTAAAACATCAAGAAAATTCACACAATGTAAATCATCAGGATGCTGCAATGCTTCGGTAATGCTGAATTTCATAGTCTTTCCAAAGAATTCTAGGATTATACTCCCTTCATAGCAGTCAATCTTAGCCTTTGATGTCCTTAGAAATGGTCTTCCTAATAAGATGTCAGTGGTGCAAGAAGGCAATTGAACATTCATTTCAATAATGTAAAAATCCATTGGGTATATAAAATCGTTTACCATTACCAAGACATCTGTCACGACTCCCTTGGGTCGGATGAACGATCTGTCAGCCAGCTGAATCACCAAGTCAGTTTCCTTCATCGTTCCTATCTTCAGGGTCTCGAACTCGCTCAAAGACATCACATTGATGCCAGCTCCTAAATCACAAAGGGCCTTTTCGATCGTCTCATTTCCTATTTGACATGGGATGGTGAAAGTTCCTTGATCCTTGCACTTCTCTGGAAGTTGCTGCACTGTATGAACTAAATTCACCCTCTCTACACCTGCAACTTTCTTTTTGTTAGTGCAAAATTCTTTAAGAAGTTTAGCATAAGAGGGAACTTTGGCAATTAAGTCTAACATAGGCATATTAACAACTATCTTTCCAAAAAAATTCATAAAGTCCCTTGCTTCATCTTGCTTTTTCTCTTTTGAGGATCTAGGAGGAAGCGGTGGAGGAATTTCTATGATTTCCTCTAGCTGGTCAGTCTTGGCCGGAGTCTTGGCCAAGACTGAATCTGCTTTCACTGGTTCCGTGATAACTGCTGGTTTGGCCTGAGGTTTGGCCAAGACAGCTTCTGCCTTATCATCTTCTAGCTCTTGCGGCTGAATCTTTTTCAATTCCTTGTCTGTTTTCGCCCCCTCTCTCTCCGGTAACACACTTCCACTCATTAGGCACATGGCACTAACATTATGCGCTGGATTGTTCACCGTGGTAGAAGGCAATCTGCCTTGGTTAGCCATTTGATTGATTTGCTTCTGCATCTCCGCCTGTGATTGCATAAAACTCTTCTGCATCTCTATCTGTGACTGCATAAAATTTTTCTGCATCTATACCAAACCAGTTTGGGTTGTTTGCATAAAACTTTTAAGAGTGTCTTCTATAGATGGACCTGTAATCTGCAAAGGTTGAGGTGCTGGTGGCAGCTGAGGTACTGGGGCTTGGCCAGGAGCTCGGCCTAGATTCTGTTGTGGAGGGACTGGATCGCTCCATCTGAAGTTTGGGTGGCCTCTCCATGAGTACTCGTTACTTCCCTGAGGGTAGTTCTGCATGCTCCCTTGGTTGTGTGCGTATACTGCGTTAACCTGAGTCATATCATCCGGAGGGTGTTGCACCATATAACAATTGCTGGTTTGATGATCCTGCTGCTGGCATATTCCACACACTGAAGCTACCTGCTTTTGATTCTGAATTCCTGTGGGCATTGCACCTGAAATGTTAATAGAAAGATTTTTAACCATATCAGTTAAGTCATTAAGCTTTTGTTCAACAGAAATAGCATTAAGACTTGGAGGAATAGGAATAGAATTTCTGTCTGAAGTGATATTATTCTGGCAATTGTCTGCCATGGTCTGAAGTAACATCTTGGCTCTTGTAACTGTCAAGTCTTGCAACGCTCCACCAGCGGCTGAATCAACTTTTTCTTTGGTGGCTGAAAGCATCCCGTCATAAAAATACTGGATCATTGTCTGATCCACAACTCCATGTGTAGGGCAAACTTCTTGCAACTCTCTGAACCGTTGATGATATTCACTTAGACCCTCATCGTTCCTTTGCTGGATGGCAGCTATGTTCTTTCTAGCCACCCCTACTTTTGTTGCATTCCAGTACTTGTTGAGGAACAAAGTGGACATCTCGGCCCAAGTGTTGACCGTGTTGTGAGGCAGGCTGTAGAACCAATTTTGGGCAGCCCCCTCAAGAGAGCATGGAAAAGCTTTCAACTTTGCTCTTTCCATATTCACAGCAGCTGGTTTCATCATGTCACATTGAACGTGTAGGTTCCTCAGATGCTTGAATGGGTTTTCATTCGAATGGCCAAAGAACTTGGGAAGGTTGGCTACCATATTGGTCTTGATAGACCAATCATTTGCCACTGTTGGCAAAGCGATACAGGAGAAGGTTTCCTGCTCCGCTGTCTTGTTTAGCTCCCTCATCGTCGGTTCTTGTCGATTTCCTGCCATTGTTGGACCAAAGAAATCGTCTTGGCCGGAGTCTGGGCCAAGACTGTGGTCTAGACAGAAATCTGTTTCGGAACTAGAGGTTCCCGATTCACTTTCTTCTGGGATTTTCCTCTGTCGAGCTATCTTCCTGAGTTGTGCTTCGGCCTTAGTGAGATTCGGATTATATGGTAGCAAATCTTCTTCTCTGCAAGAGGACCTGGTCATCAACTATCAAAAACAAAATAAAATAAAAACTACAAATACCGTTAGAGGTCCCCGGCAACGACGCCAAAATTTGATCGCGCGTCGAACACGTCAAATATAAGAGTGATGTATGGAAAAGGGGGTAGAAATACAACTTATCACTGTCCACAAGAATTTGTAGATTGTGGTAAGAGGATCGTCCACAGAGACCTCTAGGAAATGTAGTTCTTGGTTGACTTCCTCGTCACTGAATTTGGTTGGTTGAATCTGAAAATAAAGACAAAAACAGAAAGAAATAAAATAATTCAAAAAAGTCTTGGGCAGAGTCTAGGCCAAGACACTGGTCAAGACAGTGAAATATCAGAAAAGAAAGAATTCTCGGTAAGGGCGATATGAGAGCTTCTGTTCTTATGCTTCGATCATTGACTCAAGGATGTTCATCTCTTCATTCATAGCACTGTTATAGAGTGGAGGTACTCCTGTTCACTCCTGTCTTCCCTCCTCTTCAAATTACCTGGCGGGTACTCCCTCTTCTGATAATCCTAGCCAAGGGACACCTTGCTGGTTAAAGGGTTTATCCGTTTGACTGCTGTCTTGAATGGTTGCTCACCTCTTCAATGGTACAGGGGAAGACAGTACCTAGGTCAAGGTGTTTCCCCACGGAAACCCTAGGTTGTCAATCTGGTCTCGACCTAGATTACCTATTCTTCTAGTCTGACGCGAGACTAGTCACCTACTTCGTCTAGTCGGCGGATACTCCCTCTCCTTCTAGGCTGGTTACAACTCTTCTCTACTAGGGTACAAGAATGGCCAACTCTTATCTCTAGTGAGTAAGCGATAGATTAAGTTCAAGAAATAAATAAATACGAATAAAGAGATTATTAAGCATGGTTTGATCTCACGAATGTATAAGAACTAAGCTCATCAACCCTTACCAAGAATGGGTGTTTAGCTACTCATACTCATCAATGAATAATAAGAATACTTGATTGCATAAATAAATTAAATCCGAGATTCAAAGAATTAAATCCGGAGCAAATAGTATAAAAGTGGCGGAAGAAGAAGAAGAGCGTCTGAGAGTGAGAGAGGAAGGGGAGGACGAGTTCAGCTATAAGTAAGCTAAAACTCCTCTGTCCTTCTCCAACTCAATCTCCTAAATAATCTCTAAAGATAATTATCCTGATTTGTTTGAGTAAAAATAGGAATTTAAAATATACAAAGATGGAAGGAGATCCTTGATAGGATTCTTAAATAAATATCTTCCTGATCCTTCTCTTTGTCACTGGACAGCTGTGATTTGCCAGCTCGCAAGGCCCAAGCGGTTTCCAACGCTGCTGCTCAAAATTCCTCTTTCGCGGATGAGTCTTGGCCGGAGTCTTGGCCTAGACTCTGGTCTAGACTCGGGAAAACAACTTCAGCGCTCTAAAAATTAGATTCTTCTATAAATTGCCTCCAGACCAGAACTGCTAAGATATGAGAAATACAAGGATAAATCAGTAGGTTTACTGCCCAAATAACAAGTAAATGGATAGTAAAAACATGATGAAATGCAATGTAATCACAAGTCGACTCTCTTGATCTCCTATATGTATTGGACTGAAAACGTTAATATTTTTAATCGATAATATTCAAACGAGTACATGCATTAGACGGAAATTCTGTCAAAATCTAGTTAAGTAATAAACTTAAACAATAATACAATACCAAATAAGATAATAAAATAAAATAGTATACGAAATAATTAATAAATTTGGGGTGGAATATTACATCGAAAACAATTTTAAGTAACTATAGCAGTGATCAAATTAATATTAATTAATTAATTAAATAATTTTTGACGGAATTTTCCTTCAGAATAATATTCAAATTGCAACATAACTTCCGCCGCCAATCATTATTATTAATTTTTGTTCTTTCTCTTTTCAGAACATGCTGCTCTTATCCATTACTTTGTCGGTCAATACAAACTTTGACCGTCCAATAATTTGTGTTTAAATGGGAGTCTAATTGAGGAGAATTTTTTTGAAGGAATGCACCAGCTTTTTCGGGTACTATATTTTCTACTGTTAAATTTATTGCTTAGAGCCTGCGAAGTACCTTGAAGCAATCTACCCGCCCAGCTCTTTCGGGTACTATACTTTCTACTGTTAAATTTATTGCTTAGAGCCTGCGAAGTACCTTGAAGCAATCTACCCGCCCAGACGACCACGTACCAAATTGTGAGTGGCAAGAAAGTGGGAGAAATATTAAGTCCGATACTATGTGTTGTGTGTAAGTATATATCTTAGGTTATTATTGTTAATGTCATCTATATACTATATAAAAAGAACGAAAGGTTTTATTTTTTAAAAATCTATTATACCCTTACTTATTGTTTAAAAGTCTATTTCATTGTTAATTTTCTTTTAAGTTTTTATAAATCTATTAAAAACTTTATCCAATAATAATTGTCGCTTTTAAATTTGAAAAAAAAATAGTTCAGCCAATTTATCTAAAGTAGAAGCTGTTGTTCTCAGTTCGTTGAAGAAATAATTTTAAAAAATTGTGAGAGCATTGAAATTCTTACCAATGGCGTGAGTACTAATATTAATTCAGTTGGTAGTTAAGTTAGATAATATATATTAAATATATAGTATATATAGATAATAAAATACCTAAATACCCGGTCAGGTGCCAATAGAATTAGTATTGATCCACAAGATTTAAGGTTACCAAAATAAAATACATAATTAGTTTTTCAAGCTTGTAATAATATACGTAACTAAAATTAGAAACATAATTAGTTAATTTAAATTATAATCATAATTATCTGTTCTCTTTTGTTATTTTTTTAAATTTATTTATTTTATTGTTTGTGTTTAATAATTAATATCAATTGGTTTTTTTTATTTACATTAAGTAATTCCTCAATCATAAACCAAGATATATTCAACTTCTCCATTGTATTTCTTAGTGGCAATTAGATATGGTATTGCTTAATTTTTAATTTTTCTCCATAACTAGCCTAACCTAATTAACATATAGCCATATAAACGTTTTATTCAATTTATTTTTAAAAGACAGCATGTACAACTCTCTGAGGGAATCCATGTTCGGGTTCTATTTTATGAATTAATTTTGCATATCCGGATTGACTTTAAGATTTTTCTCCTATTCAAAACTTATGCAATTTTTTCGAGAAATTCATATATATGATACTCAATTGAGTCAAAATTGGGGACATAAAAATATTGTATAATATTTCAATGGTATGTTAGTTTTTTTTTAAAGATACAGGTAGTAACGAATCTCATAAACAGAAATGAAAAGTAAATAGCAATTTAAGTGAGCTAATTGGAAAAGAAGACCCCGAGTTATTTCGTTGCTTAGGACTCTGAATGTTGTACATACATATCCAAGTTCTTATTTGCGAGAATTTGGAAGAAGGAACGGTCAATAATTAATGTTTTGCACTTGCCTATGCATTTCCAACTAATATCAAATAAGTTCATGCATTTCAGAGAAAAGTTGGATTCCGAAAGACAAACGTTCTTTTAGTGATCAACCAAACACAATAAAATTTAGAATTTTAGATTTCCAAGTTATTTGCGAGTAATACCTTCAACCAAATTCTACCTTAATCTATGTGTCAGGATCGTGCCTTGGGAATGGATCCGAGTAGATTGCCTGTCATTCTCTCCAAGTTGACGATCGACCTAGATGTCTTCCAATCTCCACTTAATTACCAAAATGCTCAAAATTACATGCTGCTGTTACTAGTGGGTGAGGCGTAGTGGACAAGTGGGTTTGATTCCAGTGTACCGTCTCCCTTGAAAAAATTAATGAGCTTTAATTTCAGAGAATAAAGGAAAAAAAGATGACCCATACGATCTCCTTGTCTTTTAGCACAGTTGCCGACGTACTTCGTGGCGGCTTCCAATGTACTTACTTATTGGTACGTCTTCGTCTGTGGAATTTAAGGGCTTAGAAGAATTATTCGTGTTTATCCGTGGAATTTAAGGGCGTAGTCAAAAATGCCGCTCACTCCCGTTTGCTATAAAAAGGAGTTGATGAGAGTGGTACAAATCACAAAAACACTCTCAATATAACACAATACCTTACAAGGATCCAACTACTCAACAAAACTTATATCTAACCATCAATAATGGAATCCAAGAAGATGATGCTTGTGCTCATTGCCACCTTTGCTCTCGCAGCATTTGCATCTGCTGCAATCGAGAAAGACGTGATTACTACAGATGCCATTAACGCTCTCTCTAAGAGCAACAAGTTCCCGAATGAAGTCTTCAACGCTCTTTCTAACACCAAGACCATGGTCCCTAATTTGTTCCTTGCGGAGGCATTCCTCAAGCCCAATGCCGCCCACGGTGATTTTTCTATTCCTTGTGGTGAAAGCTGTGTGTTCATCCCTTGCTTCACTAAGGCTATCGGCTGCAGCTGCAAAAGCAAAGTTTGCTACAGATAGATCAATCTATATATTAATCCTTGTACGCTTAAACCATGGTGCTCATGATCTCTTGAATATTGTTATCTCGTGCTTTTCTCTATCGTTTGTTCACCTTCATTTCTGTTTGGCTCTTGTAAACCCTTTCATTTTCATAAAATCCATGTATGCTTGCACCACAAAAGTGGTTTGTTTCCACAAGGGTAATGCTTTGATATATCTTTCAAAGTATTTGTTTTATATAATCGGGTTATAATAAAAGAAATTAATCAAATAAAGTCTATTTTCCTAATTTTCTATATGTATTAGCCATAAAACATTAATTATTAATTTTTATTTTTTAATATTCAAACTGGTGCATAAAATTAAGCAACTAAAATTATTTTTCTCATATAAAGTTTCACAAATATATATAACAAAGTTTTAAAAATTAAAAAAATTAATTAATTAAACAAGTCGACTCTTGATAGCATGTTTTTATTCACGATTTTCTCCCCATTTAAGGCATGATTCTGCTAATTTACCCTTGTTTTCACTACTATTGCAGATCGAGGCCTAAAATGGGAGTTTATGCGAAAAGATGCATTTTTGGAGCATTTTGTGCAGTTTTGAGCTTCAAGACCAAAAGTCGAGGTCCCGAGTCCAAAGTAGCGTTCAAGGTCCCGAATCGGATTCTCCATTCGGGACCCTGAAGGGCGAAGAATGACATTTCCACGTGTCCTCTCGCCAGAGTTTCCATGTGCCTCCTCTGACACTGTTCCTGCAGTCTGCACTGACCACCAAATACCTACCGCTCTGGCCATCTCAGCCCTTGAGCCCAATCCAGACCTGCCAAAGCTGGGAAAATCAGACAGCTTTATGCTTTTTCAGCTTTGTGCTTTAAGGAGCATGGATCCACTCTCTTAGGCTTTCAATTAATGCATTTTGTCCCTAGTTTTAAGCTGAAGATATTTTGTGCTTAGAGCTCTAGTATATAAAGGGCATCTAAGAGTAGTTTAGGACATCTCTTACATCTCTTATCACTTAGCATAATTTATTTAGTTCTAGTTTTCTTAGACTTCTCTCTAGTTTCTCTCTCTAGTTCTTGTTAGCATCTTCAACCTTGCCGCCGGACAAGTACTACCCGGTGTCCATCGTTATGGTGACCCGAAAGTAGCTCGTGTCCGTCCTTCAAAAAGACACGGAGGATCTTGAGCAATATTATGAGCGGTTCAAGAAAATGCAAGCCCTGTGCCCCTCGCATAATCTGTCCGAACATGCTCTCATACAATATTTTTGTGAAGGACTCACGGGTCGAGACAAGGCCTTGCTAAACGCTGCTGCTGGTGGGTCCATTACTAGACTTACTCCTGCTGCCGCCAAGGACACCATTGAGCTCATGGCCAAGAACAACCTCCAGCTTAACAATTCCACTAGCGTTCAAGACGCCCGATCAGCCGTCATGGAGAACCAATTAGCCGCAATCACAGGAATGCTACAAAATATGGCTTCGGGACAACCAGTCCAGCTCAAGGCCTGTCAAATCTGCCAACTTTCGGACCATCCTACTGATGCTTGCCTATTTATTCCTGAAGAAATGCCCGTCAATGCAGCGGGGGGATTCAATGTCTCGTATGGTCAACATCACAATCAAGGCTGAAAGCAACCTAGTTACGGATGGAACAACAACCAGCAGGCCGGGCCCAGTCATCAGTACGGTCAGAACCCATATGGCAATCACCCTCCTCCGTTCAACATGCAAAACTTCAAGACTAGACCCAATTTTCAGAGTTATCAATATCAGAGGCAGCCACCCCCCGATCAGAATTTTACCATGCCACCACCCCCAAATGAGGAGCCCTCCCCCGATAAGAAGAAGATCGCTGAGCTGGAAAAGCAAATTCGCACTCTCATGGCAGAGATGAAAGAAGTGAAAAATGGTGGGAGATTTCCAGGGCAGACGGAACCTAACCCGAAGCACAAGGCGTGCGCCATGAACCTTCGAAGTGGTCTCGAGATCCCTTCTCGTGTCTATCCAGACCCCGAGTCTCCAGGAAGTATTCAAGACCCTGAAGCCCACACTGCTATTCATGGTCTCGAAGCTGCCGATGATGCACAACCACCCCCCGAACAGCCTGCTGATCAACCCAAGAAGTCCCGATTTGGCGATGCAGCACTTGACCACTTCTTCTCCAGTAAAACGTCTCGCTGTAAGAAGAAGCAGCCCGTTGAAGAGGAAGAATTCTCTCAGGAATTCATAAACAAAGTCCTCGAGCCACCGTTTCCTCAACGACTGATCAAAAAGAAGAAAGAAGAAGATCGGGACATCTTTGAGATGTTCAGCAAGGTCATCATCAATATCCCCCTCCTCAAGGCCATCAAAAACATGCCTCGGTATGCGAAGTTCTTGAAGTAGCTATGCACCAACAAAAGCAAGTTTACGGAGGTGAACAAGATTAGTGTGGGAGCAAATCTGTCCGCCCATATCCAGCGAAAAATTCCACCCAAGTGCAAGGACCAGGGCATGTTCACAGTCCCGTGCAGGATCGGGACCATCGATATTGGGAAGGCGATGTGTGATTTGGGGGCTGGAATCAACGTCATGCCCTTGACCATTTACAATGGGCTTGGACTCGGACCCCTGAAAGAGACCACACTTGTAATCCAACTTGCAGATCGTTCGGTGGTGTACCCCAAAGGCATAATCACAGATGTTCTTGTCCAAGTTAGTGAATTCTTATTTCCAGCGGATTTCTATGTTCTCTCCATGGAAAACCCAACAAACACCAAGTCTTCGGATCTACTCTTGGGACGCCCCTTCTTGGCCACTGCCCGTGCAAAGATTGACTGCTATGGAGCCTCTATCTCCCTTGAATTCGACGGGGAAATTATCCATTTTAATATGCTGGATTCAATGAAATACCCCCCGAATTCTCGAGCGTCAATTTCATTGATGTGATAGACCCCATTGTGGAAAGTATCGCGGAGCTGAACTCAATCGAGCCCTTGGAGCTGATCCTGGATCAAAGCCTCACTCCCGAATCATTACAGGAGATGACATCGTCCATTGAGGTTCCCGCTGAATTAATCATGGTTGCAACAGCTCTCAAAGCAAATACTATCTTAGCAGTCGAGCCCCCGAGCGAGCCCTCCGAATGTGTAGATCATGAACGACTTCCCTCTTCTCTGGTACAAGCTCCAGACCTTGACCTCAAGGCGTTGCCCTCACACTTGAAGTATGCTTACCTCGGGGAGAAAGAATCCCTCCCAATCATAATTTCCAACAAACTGGAAGCGGATCAAGAGATTGAGTTAGTGAACCTTCGCAAGAGTTTTAAGAAGGCCATCGGTTGGACGATTGCCGACATCAAGGGTTTGTCGCCGTCCTTGTGCACTCATCGCATACATCTCGAAGAGGACTCCAAGACAATCAGGCAGCCTCAAAGGCGTTTGAACCCCCCATGATGGAGGTAGTTAAGAAGGAGGTCCTGAAGCTGCTCGATGCCGGGGTTATTTACCCCATCTCTGATTCCCCATGGGTTAGCCCCGTTCAGGTGGTCCCGAAGAAAACAGGCATCACCATCATTCCAGGTCCCGAGGGTCTGCCAATTCCCTCCCGAATCCAGAATGGCTGGCGTGTATGCATTGACTATCGACGCTTGAATGAGGCCACCTGAAAAGATCACTTCCCCCTGCCCTTCATAGATCAAATGCTAGAGCGCCTTGCGGGCAAGACGCATTATTGCTTCCTGGACGGGTATTCGGGATTCCACCAGATTCCAGTAGCCCTTGAAGACCAAGAGAAGACCACCTTCACGTGCCCATTCGGGACCTTTGCTTACAGACGCATGCCCTTTGGGTTATGCAATGCTCCGGCTACATTCCAGAGGTGCATGGTCAGCATCTTTTCATAATTTGTGGAAGAATGCATCGAGGTCTTCATGGACGACTTCACGGTCTATGGTAATTCCTTTTCTGAATGCCTCTCGAACTTAAAGAAAATTCTGCAAAGGTGCGTGGAAACTAACCTTGTTTTTAATTTCGAAAAATGTCATTTCATGGTTGACCAAGGGCTGATCTTGGGCCACATCGTGTCCCGAAAGGGTATCGAAGTGGACAAGGCTAAAATCCAAGCTATCGAGACCTTGCCTTACCCCTCGAATATTCGAGATGTGCGTTCCTTTCTTGGACATGCAGGTTTTTATAGGAGGTTCATCAAGGATTTCTCCAAGATCGCCCAGCCTATGTGCTAATTGCTACACAAAGAGGTGGACTTCATATTCGATGACAAGTGTAAGATGACATTCGAGACCTTGAAAGCTAAGCTCATTTCTGCTCTAATCATTTGGGCCCCCGATTGGACGCTCCCCTTCGAGATCATGTGTGACGCGAGCAACCAGGCTTTGGGAGCGGTCCTAGGTCAGAAGAAAGACAAGGAGACGTACGCCATCTACTATGCATCCAAGTTGCTGGACCCCGCTCAGTAAAATTATACCACGACGGAAAAAGAGCTCTTGGCGATTGTCTATGCTCTCGATAAGTTCCGACAGTACCTCTTGGGTACAGAAGTGATTGTGTATTCCCACCATTCCGCCCTTCGGTGCCTGCTCAAGAAGACTGATGCGAAGCCCAGACTTATCCGCTGGATCCTACTACTCCAAGAGTTCAACCTTGCTATCAAGGATAAGAAAGGGACCGAGAATTGTGTGGCTGACCACTTGAGTAGGCTCCCGAACCAAGAAGATGACTCCCAAGTAGCCATTCGGGAGACTTTCCTAGATGAGCATTTGTGCTTAGTGGACACCGCCAAGTTTCCATGGTTCACGGACATAGCAAATTTTTGTGCCACTGGCGTGCTTCCAGTCGATGCTTCTAGTGCAGAGCACAACCGGATCCGAAGGCAAGCCAGGACCTATGTTTGGGACAACCCCTATTTATGGAAGCATTGTTCAGATCAGATTGTCAGGCACTGTGTCACCATGGACGAGGTCCCGTCAATCCTCAAGTTCTGCCACTCGACAACGGAGGGAGGGCATTTTGCTGCCAAGAAGACCGCGCTCAAGGTCTTAGAAGCTGGTCTTTATTGGCCGTCAATCTTCAAGGACAATTATCTGTTTTGCGCTACATGCCCCCGATGCCAAGCTATGGGAAACATCGGGGTGAGAAACCAAATGCCCTTGACTAGCATCCTTGCGTGTGAAATCTTTGACATTTGGGGCATTGACTTCATGGGACCGTTCCCAAATTCGTTCGGGAACACATACATCCTGCTTGCGGTGGACTATGTTTCCAAATGGATCGAAGCCAAAGCCACCAAAACAGATGACTCAAGGGTAGTTGCTGATTTCCTTAGAACCCACATCTTTAACTGATTCGGGACCCCGCGCGCTCTCATCAGCGATCGGGGGACTCATTTCTGCAATAGAACGGTCTCCTCGTTACTTAGCAAGTATAGAGTCACACATCGAGTATCTACTGCCTATCACCCCCAAACCAATGGGCAGGCTGAGGTCTCGAATCGGGAGATCAAGGCTATTCTCGAGAAGACCGTGAATCAGTCAAGGAAAGATTGGAGTCTCAAACTGGGAGACGCGCTTTGGGCCTATCGCACTGCATTCAAGACCCCGATCGGCATGACGCCATATCGGTTGGTCTACGGCAAGCCG
The DNA here is from genome assembly GCA_963691705.1 of Viola odorata. Classification (NCBI taxonomy): domain Eukaryota; kingdom Viridiplantae; phylum Streptophyta; class Magnoliopsida; order Malpighiales; family Violaceae; genus Viola; species Viola odorata. The sequence goes on from OY829540.1 coordinate 62,488,781, forward strand.
TGTCACCTCCCGGTCGAGATAGAGCATAAGGAATTTTGGGCAATCAAGAAGGTTAACATGGATTTGAACTTGGCAGGCAAGGATCACTGTTTACAAATTCAAGAGCTCGAAGAACTTCGAGGGGATGCCTATGAAAATTCACTGATCTACAAGGGCAAGACCAAGGCCCAGCATGACAAGTATCTCGTAGTCAAGACCTTCACTGTTGGGCAGAAAGTGTTGCTATACAACTCAAGACTGCGAATTTTTTTGGGGAAGCTGAAATCCAAGTGGACAGGACCGTACAAAATCACCGCGGTATTTGATCACGGTGCTATCGAGATTCAGAATCTGGACAACGGGGAGCCATTCAAAATTAACGGTCATAGGCTAAAACCCTTCTATGAGGGATTCAAGCCCTCGACTACCGAAGAAGCAAGGGTCGAGGACCCAGTAGTCCACGCCCCCGAATGAAGAAACAACGTCTGGGCCTAGACGATAATCAAGGCCAAGTGTGGGGACAACCCCCGAATTCCTAACCCTCTCTCTTCAATTCTCTTGTCTTTAAATTCCGAGTCTAACAGTCTTTTTCTCTCTTTCCCAAGCACATTTTTTCTTTTCCCTAGGTGGTCTTAATTAATTTGTCCCTTCTTATTCTCCTTTTAAACCTTTTATTCCTTTCTTCCTTTTTTTTATTTTTAGTCAACTCTAGCTTTTCAAATTCTCTATACACACTTTTTATGTTACCTAGGTAAATTTCAAAATTTCTTTGTTCTCTCTCCCTTTCATTTAATTCCTTTGTCTCTCCCTCTCTCCAATTAAATGCTATGTCCCCTACTTTATTAACCCCCATTTAATTCTTTTGGTTTTATTCCCCTCTCTCCTATTTTCAAATCCTTAAAGCTGATGTGCTTTTTCCGTTTCCCGTGCAGGTGCAGGCGCACGCTGCCCTTGGCACTGCGCGACCTCTCCTGGCGCGACAAGTGGCGGACGAAGCCCAAGGAGATCAGCTCCCATCTCTCTCTCCACCTTTCCACGTCCTCCAACCCACTCACCCACGCCACCTAACCATCAGATCCCATCCATTACCCAACCAAAACCCCTCATCTCTCCCAATCAAATCAAAACACAACATTTCTTTCCCTTCTTTCAAAACACAAAAACCCTTCTTCCTCCTCATGGCACGCACAAGCCTCAACCTAAACAAACCCACCACTTCTCACTCATTTACTCCCACTCCTACTCCTCTCTCCACTCAACCCCAGCCGAAAAACACCACCACCGATCAGTCACCCACTGCCACTGAACCACTCTGATCAGCCTCCTCTGAAGACACTATAGACCTCGACGAGATAACCTTTACCACCGCCCTCCAAAAAATGACCAGATCCGGCAAGGTGCACCGCGTTTAGGGGTGGGCACCGAATTACCGTACCGAAATTACCGTGGTACCGTACCGAAATATTGCAAGTTCGGTTGGTATTTTTTTACACATTTTCACTGTTCGGTATTTCGGTATGGTAATAAATTTGATAGGTTCGGTATTACCGAACCTACCGTACCAAATGTCATGTACTGGTACTTGTACAAAATAATTACATAGTTCTATTTTCCTTTTGGTTCTTCAATTCACAATTACCAATTAAGTTCTATTTTAATTTTGGTTCTTTTCCTCTTCGAACCAAACTCTCTGCCCTCCCCTGCGAACCAAACTCTCTCCCTCCCCTGCGAACGAAACTCTCATCTTCTCCTCTCCCGCTCTCCGCCGTCAACCGCTGCTTTGCTCCCCCACACAAATACTCACATGGTTCATTAAGACAGTGTTGTGAATTTTGCTACATTAATGAATTATGAGGCCACTCACTGTATGCATACTCCATTGTTGCATTATTAAGGAGTATGCATTACTCCACTGTTTCTTTTTACTTCTTTTTACTGTTACAATAAATATGCATTACTAGGAGTATGCCTCTTAGTTCCCCTCACCTAAACAGAAGCCCAAAAATAAAAAAAATAAAAAAAATCTAAAAATCTCAAACCGGTGACTGTAAATCTCCAACGCCGGAAATCTCGTATCCTTCTTTTCTTTATTCATCTTTCTTTTTATTGGTATATATATATATATGCTGATTTTATTTTTTTATAAATTCTTTTGCATTTTATTAACTCATGAAGAATTAAGTTTGGTATTTCGGTATACCAAAATACCGTACCGAACTAAATTTGGTATTTCGGTACGGTACCGAAATTTAGTTCGGTACGGTATGGTAATTATTTTTAGGCATTCGGTATACTGAATACCGAAATATTTCGGTCGGTATACCGAACTACCGACCGATGCCCACCCCTAACTGCGTTCCTCCGACCACGACCGCCGGCAGCAAGCCGAAAAAGCCAACGGCGACGCCGACCCCTCCTGGCAGCCCCGTGAACTCCGCCCCCCTCGATGTAAAACCCATTGGCTATGTTATTCCCTCTGATACCGAGGAAGAGGACGGGGCACAGACCAGCTCCAGCCTCCGAGAGGCCAGGAGGGTCGAGAAGGTGAACGAGGAGCAGTTTCCTTGGGATTCCGACGACCAACGGGCGGCTGAGGAAGAAGACGGAGGAGACGAAGGGGAAGAAGAGGTAGAGCAGCAGGAGCAGCCTGACGAGCAAGACGCTCAAGACCCTGAGCATACCGCTCAAGGTCCCGAGGATGTTCGAGAGGACACGGCAGCAGAAGCCACCAACGAAGGAGAGGGTGAGATTGGCCAACCCAAACCCCCCAGCCCGCCTCCACAGAAGACCAATGGCAAGGCCAAAACCCACTCGACCTCTAAAACGCCAGCCCAAGCGGCGAAGAGTGCCCCCAAATCCCCTGCACCCAAGGCCCCAGCCTCCAAGACCCCGGCCAGCAAGAAAAGAAAGCTCCCGGCCACTCCCAAGGGCAAGACAACCGCAGTCGAGACCCCCCGTAAATCCCAGCGCACTGAAGAGGGGGACGACGATCTCGAGACCCCATCGCCTACTTCGGGATCCAGACCTAGTTACCTGGTAACGGCTGACCTTGATACTTTTAATGAATTGTTCATTTTCAATGATAAACCGTCTCTGGATAAGGTCACTTTGATGAATAACAAGGGGGTGGCCCCGTGTGCTAAGCTAGATATGGATTTGTATGATAAGCTGGGTATTGGGTCCTGAATTCGGGAGTTGGTTAGTGGCATAGGATGGGAAAGCTTGTTTTTTATGGATCAACCTACACATCTGGAGCTCAGCCTTGAGTTCTTTGCGAGTTTTTAGTACAAGGCAAATCTGTTCAAACCCAAGGGTGGGATAGGTCCCGATCTCTCTGCTAGGGGATGCGTCAATTTTCGGCTGGCTAGCAAGTGACACCCTATGTCCCTCAACGACTTCAATGTCTACCTCGGTTTCGCCAGTCGTGAGGACATTCAAGGGGACGCATATCAGAACGCCTTGACCGCTGTCCCGGCCGACTTCAACAACCACCAAGTCCTTCGGGAGCTCACTGGACATCCCAACGTCAAGTTCGAATCCCGCAACACCAAGGCTCATGGCATTCAAGACCCTGCACTCCGGATTCTACAACGCTTCCTGTCCATTGCCCTCGCGGGTAAATTCGGGACCTCAGGAGAGCTTGCTCAATCCGAGCTATTTTTCCTATGGGCCATGTACCACAAGAAGCGGGTCAACCTTGGATATTGGATTGCCACCTCTGCTCACAATGTTGCCAATGCCCCCCAGGGTCGCTCTCCTGTTCTTGGGTCCCTCGTCACCAGCTTGGCCTCATAATTGTACACATGGAAGCTCCAAGAGCTGAACTTATACAAGCACCCGAGTTCCTTCAAGCTCCTTGGTCTCAAGACCTTGGACACGATGGGATTCTTTTGTGTTACTAACGGTATCTTGAGCTTTCATGCAGACAACAAAGGAAAGATTGAAGGCAAGTTTGAGTACCCTGATCTATCAACGCCCCGAGGCAAGTCGACTGCTCCCGAGCCACCTTCTGCCAACACAGCCGCGCCAACTGCCCCCGAAGAGCATGCCTCAGGTCCCGAGCAGATACCGAATGACAACACTGTCCTCAGCTTACTCACTGATATCAGGGACTCCAATCGCGCCATCCTGCAAGCAATTCGAGCCCTCACCATTGCAATCGAGCAATTCGACCCCCCTACCTCTTGATCCCGAACAATTTCAAACCCTTTGCCCCTGCGTGGGCTGATTATTTATGTTGAACAATTTACATTCCTACTTTAGTATCAGAACTGCTATCTTTTTGTCTCCTTCCCGCATTGAGGACAATGCGCTGCTTAAGTGTGGGGAGGAGTTTGAACTGCTAGTATTTATTATGCATGCTATATTTATCTCCTAGTTTATTTTTCCTAAGTTTATGCATGAATTATTCTCTAGTTTTTTATTTTAGCCTACTGCCTAGTTTTGAAAACACCCCAACGATGGACACACACTTGACTTTTGCACATAGAATAAAAATGCTGTCTATAGTCAAGGTCCCGAATGCGATATTCTTTCCCTGTTATGCCTTATATCCGCTTCAAGACCTAGACACCAGTAGTCACGAATCAGCACCTTGTGAGCACTTGAGTCTTCATGCCTATTTTATTGTTTGAGCGAATACATGACTAGGTACTGGCTGAATTTGCATGATATCCATGGGTATAGACACGATTAGACATAGGAAAGCAGCAAAAAGATCAAGTCTTCGCATCAAATTGTTCTCTCTCATTTTTTTCTATTATGTTTTTCCTTCCTGCCCCCGAATCCCTTCTTTTTCCTTCATTCTAACCACTTGAATTTTCTTTGATCTTTCTCTTGGCAGGTGAGCGATGTTGTTGGGAGCACCATCAGAGGGCTAGACTAGACAAAAGAAGCAGAAAAAGCGAAGTGTGGGGATCCCGCAAAAATTCAAGACCCTGAATGCTGGCGCAAATTCGAGACCCCAAAGCTGAATTCAAGGGCAGATCAGAATGAAAAATCACTTCCCATCCACAGCAAAACACAAGTGTGGGGAAGTGAAATCAGAATATCTTGCCCCCGAAGAAAAGGTCTCATTCCTCAAGCATTCCAGCTCTCTTCCTCTCTCGAAAAAAAGAAGACAAACAAAAATATAAATAAAAGAGAGAGAGAAAAGAGCAAGACCAAACCTTGAAAGCCAAGAAGAGGAAAATCAGCAGCCAGCATCCATTCAAGGTCCCGAGCCTAGGTCCCGAATGAAGAAGGCAAGGATATCCCTCGAAGAAGAAAAGCCTCACCATCTCGATTCCTTCTACCAAGGGAGCGTTCCAGGGTTGAGTTGGTTTAACCACCTCCTCATTTCACTTCCTTACTCTCCCTCTTCTCCACTTTTTCTTCCCTTTGCGTTCCATTCTTCCAATCTTTCCAAATTCTCTTACCATTTATTTTCTTTGCTTCCCTTTCTTGCCCCCGATGCGAAGTCTTTTGATTGCTAGATTGCCTATGCATGTGTCTAATGTACTCGGATTGATATGCAAACTTGGTTTTGTGCTGCGTTTTATGCATGATTGAGTGTTTAAAACACCTAGCCTTATTCATGAGCGTGAGTGCAAACACCGACCCATGTGAGGACTGCTGGTTAATAGGCTGATGTGGAAAAGTCTCTTCTCAAGGGTCGTTATCCTTCTGATTTGATGCAGGTGTATCAAGGCAGGGTCTGTTTTCATTCGGGGTCCAGAATCTTGAAAGTAGCATGCTTATTCTCTGTGCCATGGTCTGGTGTGTCTGTTCTGTTTTGGGGCTGTTTTAAGTTTTGTGAATGCTCGAGGGCGAGCATTGGGCAGTGTGGGGATTATTTGATAGCATGTTTTTATGCACAATTTTCTCCCCATTTTCTCACCCATTTAAGGCATGATTCTGCTAATTTACCCTTGTTTTCACTACTGTTGCAGATCGAGGCCTAAAATGAGAGTTTATGCGAAAAGATGCATTTTTGGAGCATTTTGTGCAGTTTTGAGCTTCAAGACCAAAAGTTGAGGTCCCGAGTCCAAAGCAGCGTTCAAGGTCCCAAATCGGATTCTCCATTCGGGACCCCGAAGGGCGAAGAACGACATTTCTACGTGTCCTCTCGCCAGAGCTTCCATGTGCCTCCTCTGACACTGTTCCTGCAGACTACACTGACCACCAAATACCTACCGCTCTGACCATCTCAGCCCTTGAGCCCAATCCAGACCTGTCAAAGCTGGGAAAATCAGACAGCTTTATGCTTTTTCAGCTTTGTGCTTTAAGGAGCATGGATCCACTTTCTTAGGCTTTCAATTAATGCATTTTGTCCCTAGTTTTAGGCTGAAGATATTTTGTGCTTAGAGCTCTAGTATATAAAGGGCATCTAAGAGTAGTTTAGGACATCTCTTACATCTCTTATCACTTAACATACTTTATTTAGTTCTAGTTTTCTTAGACTTCTCTCTAGTTTCTCTCTCTAGTTCTTGTTAGCATCTTCAATCTTGCCGCCGGGCTTCAAACGGATTTTTAGTAACAAAGTTTTCTTCCCTTAATCTATTTACTTATCTATTATGCTTTCTTCAATTATTATTTGTTCATCTTCAAGTATGAGTAGTTAAATCATTAGTTCTTAGCAAGGGTGATTCGAGGGTTGCAAGGGCAGATTCGAGGCCTTCATGTGCTTAATACATTCTTGACGCCATATTCAATTATCCATCGTTTTAATTACATCTTTGCATGATATAATTTAAGGCTTGATCAACTGATAATTATCTTATGTGAATGCTGCCATTCGTGTGGTGAATACGGAAGGAAAATTGCATGAACCAAGTAGGCATCTGTTTAGTCTTGACTGTGTCAAAGTGGTCTCGAATAGATAGGGTGTGTAATTGATTAGAGCAAGGTCACGAGCCTGACAAACTGAGGGATCTTTAGCTCTAGATCTGTCTTTTCTTAGCTTCATGGGTAGTTTGAGTATGGCCCTCCCGCATTCGTGCCTGGAGGGATGGCGAACTGTCAAGACTACCTCATATGTGGAAACGGGGGGTAGTTTCTCTTAAGAGAAATGATAGAGTGTATTTATGCATGATTTTCTCTCCATTATTTCATCAATTTAAGGCATGATTCTGTTAATTTACCCTTGTTTTCATTACTATTGCAGATCTAGGCCTAAAAAGGTAGTTTATGCAAAAACATGCATTTTTGGAGCATTTTGGGCGTTTTCGAGCTTCAAGACCACAGTCGAGGTCCCGAGTCCAGAATCGCGTTCAAGGTCCCGAATGGATTCGGGACCCCGAAGGGCGAAGAATGGCATTTCCACGTGTCCTCTTCCCAGACCTTCCATGTGCCTCCTTTGACACTGTTCCGACAGTCTGCACTGATCACAAAATACCTACCCCTCTGACCATTGCAGGCCTTGAGCCCATTCCAGATCTGCCAAAGCTGGTCAAGACCAAGAAAATCAGCTTTCAGCTTTTTCAGCTTTTTGCTTTAGGGAGCATAGATCCATATTAATAGGCTTTCTTTAAATGCATTTTGTTCCTTAGTTGGGCAGAAGATATTTTATAATTGTATTTTCTAGTTTAAATAGAGGATAATAGGAAGAGTTTAGGGTATCTTGGCTTATCCATGATCATGTAGTTTTAGTTTTCTTAGACTTCTCTCTAGTTTATCTCTCTAGTTCTTGTTAGCTCATCTTCAACCTTGCCGCCGGGCTTCAAACGGATTTTTAGTAACAAAGTCTTCTTCCCTTCATATATTTATTTACTTGTTATGCTTTCTTTAATTGTTATTTGTTTATCTTTAAGCATGAGTAGCTAAATCTTTAATTCTTAGCAAGGCTGATTCAAGGGTTGCAAGGGCAGATTCGAGGCCTTAATGTGCTTAATACATTCTTGATGCTATATTCGACTATTCATCGGTTTAATTACATCTTTTGCATGATTTAATTTAAGGTCTGATCCGCTGGTAATTATCTTGTGTAAATGCTGCCATTTATGTGATGAATACGGAAGGAAAATTGCATGAAACAAGTAGGCATCTGTTTAGTCTTGACTGCGCTGAAGTGGTCTCGAATAGATAGGGTGGGTAGTTGATTAGAGCTAGGTCACGAGCCTGACAAACTGAGGGACTTTTAGCTCTAGATCTGTCTTTTCTTAGCTTCATGGGCGGTTTGAGTATGGCCCTCCCGCATTCGTGCCTGGAGGGATGGCAAACCGTCAAGACTACCTCATATGTGGAAACGGGGGGTAGTTTCTCTCAAGAGAAAAGTAGGGGGCATCCGAGGAATCTGGTCCCCATGTCATTTCTATGACGTCTTGAATAGAATACCCTTGAGCTGATGACGATCTGGTCCCGAATGTAACCCAGAGTGCCTTTGCTAAGAATCCTTCTCTAATTGATTATTTGCGTTTATTTTCCTTCTATTTTATTATTTCTGGAATTATTTGCTGATTTGCTTGTTTTACCATTCGGGACCTCGAACGTGACATTCGGGACCCCGAATTTTGCTTTCCTAGATAGAATTTGTTAGCTCCCGAAATCTGCCTTGGCTGGCTCGTTCAGCCAAGTAAAACCCCCCCTGATTGATACTCTCCGTGCTCTTGTCCCCCGAATACATTCAAGACCTGGTCTTGAATCAGTTTCTCTCCATCCAGCCCTTGAATTCGGTTTTGTTTTGTTTCTTTTATTATTTTATTTTATAATCTGGCCTTGTCTAGTGTAAGTCTTCACCAATCTCTGTGGATCGATCCTCTTGCCACTGTCTTCAATCTATTTTGTTGCATGTGATAAGTTGTAATAATTTGTTTGATCGTGCCCTCGACAAGCGCGTTATCAAAATGGCGCCGTTGCCGGGGATTGGTGTTAAGTCTTGCCCTAGACAAGTCCAGATTTTTGTTTTATTTTACTTCTTTCTTTAAATGTCTTATTTTAATTCTTATTCTCATTCACCCTCTTTTCCTCAGCATTTTACTCCCAACCCCCCGTGCTGGAATCAAGGAAATTTCAACTATGGAGTGCAGTCGAGACCTCGATATCAATATTTTCAGCCTCCACAACCTCCTCAAGACACGGGGTTCTCTCACGGAAATCTGGCTGCATTAATTGGCATGGTTAATCAATTTAAAGAGACCTTTCGGGAGCAGAGGCGCTAAGAGTATATTGAAGAAAACTTCACATCCTTGCCCTATCATCTTGCCCTCAACACTGCCCCAGCTCCCGAATCAAATAATATGAGGTTGATTAACATGGAAAATCAATTAAAAGAGCTAACTTTGGAAATGCAGGAGCTTAAGGAGCAGTGGCGTCAAGAGGACCTTGAAGAAGACTCTGCATGCCTCTCCCAAATTCAAGACCCCGACGCTGCCACTTCTGCTGCTCCCGAACAGATCCCAGATCCTGGGGACCCCGAAGAAGTTCCAGCTCCCGAACCAAATTTTTTAGCTCTCTTGCCCAATCAGACGTTGGATCACCCTATCACTCCTATAGAACAACATTTGCAGCACTTAGATAGTGGCGACTATTTAAGTGAAGAAGAGAATTTCTCCACCACCACCCTATGGGAGTCACCATATGAGCGTCATGACCAAGATGATGAGTCTTATGGGATAGAGGACCTTTTCATGCCTACGGATGAGCTAAAATTGGAGGATTCAGGATGCTCTCTTCTAGAGTCAAGAGCCAATATGGACTACACAGACATCGAGGTCTCGAATTTCAGCAACAAAAATCTGCCAGATTTTTGTGACGAGCTTCGAGACCTCGAAGCAGATTCAAGGGCAGAAACAATTTTCCAGCCGGGAGAGATTGAGAATGAGGATTCAAGGGTGACTGAGGATGAGGATTTAAGTGAGATTGAGGAGGAGAAAATTGAGGACTTGAGCCTTTCATCGTGCCCTCGATCTAAAGTCGTTATGGGTGAAAGGGAGATTTTAAATTTTTTTGATTATATTGATCCTTTTCTTGAATCACCTTCCACTCATAACAATTTTTTCCTCTTAATTTTGCAGGGGCCCAAATTAATATTTGACTCATATCATGGCCGCATACAAGATGCTTTGCCTCAAGACCATCCACTCCATGCGATAATTCACATCAAACTAAGAGGATGGAAAGCATTTGGTAGAATCGGTTAAAGGAAACTTGAAGAGTCAAGGCCTTGACGTTAACTAAGGCGCTTCGTGGGAGGCAACCCACGTTTCTTTCCCTTATTTTTCGGCTTTTTCTATTTTTTTTATTTTCCTATCCATTCAAGGTCCCGAGCCCACCTGACTAGGTCCCGACACTTGTTTCCACTTCGGGACCTCGAAGAAGTTCCTGCTGTCTTTTTGTCTCCTTCTCGCATTGAGGGCAATGCGTTGCCTAAGTGTGGGGAGGGTTTTATCTACCTTATTTATTTACTTCGCTTGACTGCATGTTTCAAGGTCCCGAATTTTTACTTGACTGCATGTTTCAAGGTCTCGATTTTTTTTTCGGATTTTTATTTTTAATTGCTGCCTAGTTTTTGAAAACTCCCCAATGAAGGACACACACCTGACTTGTGCACATAGAATGAAAATGTTGTCTTAGTCAAGGTCCCGAATATTTCAGTCTTTGCCTGCTGCACCTTATATCTGCTTCAAGACCTAGACACTAGTAGTCACGAATTAACACCTTGCGAGCATTTGAGCCTTCATGCCTATATTTATTGTTTGAGCGAATGCATGACTAGGTACTGGTTGGGTTTGCATGATATCCATGGGTGTAGACGCATTTAGACATAGGAAAGCAGCAAAAAGATTAAGTCTTCGCATCAAATTGTTTTCTCTCATTTTTTCTTCTATTCTGTTTTTTTCTCTTACCCCCGAATCCTTTCTTGACCCTCCATTCTGACCATTTGAATTTTTTCTTGATCTTTCTCTTGGCAGGTGAGCGATGTTGTTGGGTGCACTATCGAGGGCTAGACTAGGCAAACGAAGCAGCAAAGGCAAAGTGTGGGGATCCCGCAAAAATTCAAGATCCCGAATACTGGCACTGATTCGAGACCTCAAAGCTAAAACGAAGAGTTCAAGGGCAAACCAGAACGAAAAATCACTTCCCATCCACAACAAAACACAAGTGTGGGGAAGTGAAATCAGAACATCTTGCCCCCGAAGAAAAGGTCTCATTCCTCAAGCATAACAGCTCTCTCGCCCTCTCTCGGAAAAAAACAAAAAAAACAAAAAAAAAAAACAAAAACAAAAAAATCAGAAAATAGAAAAACAGAAAAAGAGAGAAGAGAGCAAGACCAAGCCTTGAAAGCCAAGAAGAGGAAAATCGGCAACCAGCATCCATTCAAGGCCCCGAGCCTCGGTCCCGAAACGCAGCAAGGGCCCCCCTCGAAGAAGAAAAGCCTAGTCTAGCTTTCGCTCCAGCAACATTGTCTCACCATCTCGATTCTTTCCTGCCAAGGGAGCATTCCAGGTTTGAGTGGGTTTAACCACCATCTCATTTCACTTCTTTACCCTCCCTCTTCTCTATTTTTTCTTCTCATTATGCTTCTTCCATTTCCTCTTATCATTTATTTTCTTTGCTTCCCCTTCTTGCCCTCGATGCGAAGCCTTTTGATTGCTAGATTGCCTATGCATGTGTCTAATGTACTCGGATTGATATGCAAACTTGGTTTTTGTGCTGCGTTTTATGCATGATTGAGCGTTTAAACACCTAACCTTGTGCACGAGCGTGAGTGCAAACACCAATCCATGTGAGGACTGCTGGTTCATAGGCTGAAGCGGAAAAGTTCTTTCTCAAGGGTCGTTACCCTTCTGATTTGACGCAGGTGTATCTAGGCGGAGCTTGTCCCCATTCGGGGTCCCGAATCTTGTCAAGCATGCTTATTCTCTATGCTATGGTTTGGTGTGTCTGTTCTGTTTTGGGACTGTTTTAAATTTTGTGAATGATCGAGGGCGAGCATTGGGCAGTGTGGGGATATTTGATAGAGTGTATTTATGCATGATTTTCTCTCCATTATTTCATCAATTTAAGGCATGATTCTGTTAATTTACCCTTGTTTTCATTACTATTGCAGATCTAGGCCTAAAAAGGTAGTTTATGCAAAAACATGCATTTTTGGAGCATTTTGGGCGTTTTCGAGCTTCAAGACCACAGTCGAGGTCCCGAGTCCAGAATCGCGTTCAAGGTCCCGAATGGATTCGGGACCCCGAAGGGCGAAGAATGGCATTTCCACGTGTCCTCTTCCCAGACCTTCCATGTGCCTCCTCTGACACTGTTCCGACAGTCTGCACTGATCACAAAATACCTACCCCTCTGACCATTGCAGGCCTTGAGCCCATTCCAGATCTGCCAAAGCTGGTCAAGACCAAGAAAATCAGCTTTCAGCTTTTTCAGCTTTTTGCTTTAGGGAGCATAGATCCATATTAATAGGCTTTCTTTAAATGCATTTTGTTCCTTAGTTGGGCAGAAGATATTTTATAATTGTATTTTCTAGTTTAAATAGAGGATGATAGGAAGAGTTTAGGGTATCTTGGCTTATCCATGATCATGTAGTTTTAGTTTTCTTAGACTTCTCTCTAGTTTATCTCTCTAGTTCTTGTTAGCTCATCTTCAACCTTGCCGCCGGGCTTCAAACGGATTTTTAGTAACAAAGTCTTCTTCCCTTCATATATTTATTTACTTGTTATGCTTTCTTTAATTGTTATTTGTTTATCTTTAAGCATGAGTAGCTAAATCTTTAATTCTTAGCAAGGCTGATTCAAGGGTTGCAAGGGCAGATTCGAGGCCTTAATGTGCTTAATACATTCTTGATGCTATATTCGACTATTCATCGGTTTAATTACATCTTTTGCATGATTTAATTTAAGGTCTGATCCGCTGGTAATTATCTTGTGTAAATGCTGCCATTTATGTGATGAATACGGAAGGAAAATTGCATGAAACAAGTAGGCATCTGTTTAGTCTTGACTGCACTGAAGTGGTCTCGAATAGATAGGGTGGGTAGTTGATTAGAGCTAGGTCACGAGCCTGACAAACTGAGGGACTTTTAGCTCTAGATCTGTCTTTTCTTAGCTTCATAGGCGGTTTGAGTATGGCCCTCCCGCATTCGTGCCTGGAGGGATGGCAAACCGTCAAGACTACCTCATATGTGGAAACGGGGGGTAGTTTCTCTTAAGAGAAAAGTAGGGGGCATCCGAGGAATCTGGTCCCCATGTCATTTCTATGACGTCTTGAATAGAATACCCTTGAGCTGATGACGATCTGGTCCCGAATGTAACCCAGAGTGCCTTTGCTAAGAATCCTTCTCTAATTGATTATTTGCGTTTATTTTCCTTCTATTTTATTATTTCTGGAATTATTTGCTGATTTGCTTGTTTTACCATTCGGGACCTCGAACGTGACATTCGGGACCCCGAATTTTGCTTTCCTAGATAGAATTTGTTAGCTCCCGAAATCTGCCTTGGCTGGCTCGTTCAGCCAAGTAAAACCCCCCTGATTGATACTCTCCGTGCTCTTGTCCCCCGAATACATTCAAGACCTGGTCTTGAATCAGTTTCTCTCCATCCAGCCCTTGAATTCGGTTTTGTTTTGTTTCTTTTATTATTTTATTTTATAATCTGGCCTTGTCTAGTGTAAGTCTTCACCAATCTCTGTGGATCGATCCTCTTGCCACTGTCTTCAATCTATTTTGTTGCATGTGATAAGTTGTAATAATTTGTTTGATCGTGCCCTCGACAAGCGCGTTATCATGAAAAGTAGGGGATATCCGAGGAATCTGGTCCCTATGTCATTTCTATGATGTCTTGAATAGAATATCCTTGTGCTGATGACGATCGGGCCCCTGAATGCAACCCAAGAATACCTTTGCTAAGAATCCTTCTTTATCTGATTATTTGTGCTTATTCCACTTTCTGTTTTATTAATTTTGAATTTGTGTACTGACTTGCTTCATTTTATCATTCGGGACCCCGAACTGACACCTCAAGGTCCCGAATACTGCTTTCCTAGATAACAATTGTTAGCTCCCAAATCTGCCTTGGCTAACTTGTTTAGCCAAGTAAAACCCCCCCGATTGTTACTTTACGTGCTTTTCTCCCCCGAATTCATTCAAGACCTTAAATCAGTCTCTCACAATCCCTGTGTTCGACCCCGACTACCACTGTACACATTATCTCTTGTGCACACACATTTTTGGGCATTATAAATCTCTATTTGACTGACGATCAACTCTCTTAATCTCCTATATGTATTGGACTGAAAATGTTAATATTTTTAATCGATAATATTCAAACGAGTACATGCATTGGACGAAAATTCTGTCAAAATCTAGTTAAGTAATAAACTTAAATAATAATACAATACCAAATAAGATAATAAAATAAAATAGTATACGAAATAATTAATAAATTTGGGGTGGAATATTACATCGAAAACAATTTTAAGTAACTATAGCAGTGATCAAATTAATGTTAATTAATTAATTAAATAATTTTTGATGGAATTTTCCTTCGGAATAATATTCAAATTGCAACATAACTTCCGCGGCCAATCATTATTATTAATTTTTGTTCTTTCTCTTTCAGAACATGCTGCTCTTATCCATTACTTTGTCGGTCAATACAAACTTTGACCGTCCAATAATTTGTGTTTAAATGGGAGTCTAATTGAGGAGAATTTTTTTGAAGGAATGCACCAGCTTTTTCGGGTACTATATTTTCTACTGTTAAATTTATTGCTTAGAGCCTGCGAAGTACCTTGAAGCAATCTACCCGCTCAGCTCTTTCGGGTACTATACTTTCTACTGTTAAATTTATTGCTTAGAGCCTGCGAAGTACCTTGAAGCAATCTACCCGCCCAGACGACCACGTACCAAATTGTGAGTGGCAAGAAAGTGGGAGAAATATTAAGTCTGATACTATGTGTTGTGTGTAAGTATATATCTTAGGTTATTATTGTTAATGTCATCTATATACTATATAAAAAGCACGAAAGGTTTTATTTTTTAAAAATCTATTATACCCTTACTTATTGTTTAAAAGTCTATTTCATTGTTAATTTTCTTTTAAGTTTTTATAAATCTATTAAAAACTTTATCCAATAATAATTGTCGCTTTTAAATTTGAAAAAAAAATAGTTCAGCCAATTTATCTAAAGTAGAAGCTGTTGTTCTCAGTTCGTTGAAGAAATAATTTTAAAAAATTGTGAGAGCATTGAAATTCTTAACAATGGCGTGAGTACTAATATTAATTCAGTTGGTAGTTAAGTTAGATAATATATATTAAATATATAGTATATATAGATAATAAAATACCTAAATACCCGGTCAGGTGCCAATAGAATTAGTATTGATCCACAAGATTTAAGGTTACCAAAATAAAATACATAATTAGTTTTTCAAGCATGTAATAATATACGTAACTAAAATTAGAAACATAATTAGTTAATTTAAATTATAATCATAATTATCTGTTCTCTTTTGTTATTTTTTTAAATTTATTTATTTTATTGTTTGTGTTTAATAATTAATATCAATTGGTTTTTTTTATTTACATTAAGTAATTCCTCAATCATAAACCAAGATATATTCAACTTCTCCATTGTATTTCTTAGTGGCAATTAGATATGATATTGCTTAATTTTTAATTTTTCTCCATAACTAGCCTAACCTAATTAACATATAGCCATATAAATGTTTTATTCAATTTATTTTTAAAAGACAGTATGTACAACTCTCTGAGGGAATCCATGTTCGGGTTCTATTTTATGAATTAATTTTGCATATCCGGATTGACTTTAAGATTTTTTCTCCTATTCAAAACTTATGCAATTTTTTAGAGAAATTCATATATATGATACTCAATTGAGTCAAAATTGGGGACATAAAAATATTGTATAATATTTCAATGGTATGTTAGTTTTTTTTAAAGATATAGGTAGTAACGAATCTCATAAACAGAAATGAAAAGTAAATAGCAATTTAAGTGAGCTAATTGGAAAAGAAGACCCCGAGTTATTTCGTTGCTTAGGACTCTGAATGTTGTACATACATATCCAAGTTCTTATTTGCGAGAATTTGGAAGAAGGAACGGTCAATAATTAATGTTTTGCACTTGCCTATGCATTTCCAACTAATATCAAATAAGTTCATGCATTTCAGAGAAAAGTTGGATTCCGAAAGACAAACATTCTTTTAGTGATCAACCAAACACAATAAAATTTAGAATTTTAGATTTCCAAGTTATTTGCGAGTAATACCTTCAACCAAATTCTACCTTAATCTATGTGTTAGGATCGTGTCTTGGGAATGGATCCGAGTAGATTGCCTGTCATTCTCTCCAAGTTGACGATCGACCTAAATGTCTTCCAATCTCCACTTAATTACCAAAATGCTCAAAATTACATGCTACTGTTACTAGTGGGTGAGGCGTAGTGGACAAGTGGGTTTGATTCCAGTGTACCGTCTCCCTTGAAAAAATTAATGAGCTTTAATTTCGGAGAATAAAGGAAAAAAGATAACCCATACGATCTCCTTGTCTTTTAGCACAGTTGCCGACGTACTTCGTGGCGGCTTCCAATGTACTTACTTATTGGTACGTCTTCGTCTGTGGAATTTAAGGGCTTCCAAGAATTATTCGTGTTTATCCGTGGAATTTAAGGGCGTAGTCAAAAATGCCGCTCACTCCCGTTTGCTATAAAAAGGAGTTGATGAGAGTGGTACAAATCACAAAAACACTCTCAATATAACACAATACCTTACAAGGATCCAACTACTCAACAAAACTTAGAGCGGAGGACAGCGATATTGGGAACATGAACAGGTTGGCAGACAACATTATGGTAGAAATAGATATATGGGAAATTGGGAGGAACCTATCAATTACAGAACATGTGAACGAGGGAGCTCTTCGGGCCTTTGATCGCGAGAGGTTTGAAATTGAGTTGGGCAACTTTAATTGAGAGTCTCAAGCATTCAAGAGATCATTATTTATTTTTGATGAAGATTTTTTCGTGGAACTGTAGGTGCCTTTTTTCGATTAGAAAAAGGCGTTTCATTAAACATGTATTTCAAGGGGACAGGGCAGCGTTTTGTTTGCTCCAAGAGAGCAAAAGGGAGGCAGTGGATGACTTTCTTATTCACGAATTTGGGGGGGGGGGGGTAATGAAACTAGTTGGAGTTTTGCTCCTTCGATAGGAAGATCGGGGGGATTAATTTCGACGTGGGATGATAGAGAATTCAGGATGAATCAGGTAGAGGTGGGGAATAATTATATTTGGTTGGAAGGTGAGTTATTAAAAGTGAACAAGAGATGTGTGGTGCTAAATGTGTATGCCCCTACTGATGGGATGCTTCGTGAGCATATGTGGGAAATCCTAGCGAATAAGGTTGAGAATACCGTGTTACCTGTGCTGGCAGCCGGCGATTTTAATGAAGTCTTATCATCTACAGATCGCTTACAGGGGGCGACTTTATCTAGAGGCATGCTAGTGTTTCAGCGTTGGGTAGACAGATGTGGATTCCACGACATTCAGTTGGTTGGAAGGAGATTTACTTGGTCTAACGCCATTAGCAGAAGTAGGATCGACAGGATTTTCGTGCAGGCGGAATGGATGGATCTCATTTCTGATTGTACTCTCACAACATTGGGTAAGAATGGTTATGATCATATGCCATTCAGGGACTTGGCAGTATGGTGGGAGGACACTAGATTCAAGCCGTTGATTTCGAATTGGTAGAGGGAGGCGGGGGTCGCATTCCCAGGTAATTACAGGGTGGTTCTTAAGATGCGATTTCTAAAGAAGAAAATTCAAGTGTGGAATAAGGAAGTTTATGGTACTGTAGAGACTAGTTTGAAGGAGTTACAGGGGAGGTATGAAGACCTGGACAGGATAGCAAATGAGCGTGTTTTGTCCCAGGAAGAACAACGTGAGCAGCAGGAAACAAAGGTTAAGATGTGGGCTCAACAGGATCGTGTAGATAGATTCTGGCAGCAGAAAAGTAGACTTAAATGGAACGTGCAGGGAGATAGGAATACGGGGTACTTCCATAAAGTCACCAAAAGCGCATCTAGAAAGAACAACATAAGAGAAATTGGGACGTCTAGTTCTACCCTTACTACTCCTGAGGATATTAAGCGGGCTGTTGTTCAGCATTATGAGGATTTTTTCCATTCGGTTAGTTGGAACAGGCCTAGAATGCAGGATATGGGGTTTGCGAAGTTAAATGAGGATCAACAAATGAGACTGGAGCGCGAGGTATCCAAAACTGATGTTTGGGAGGCGGTTAAAGGGTGTAATGGATAAAAAACGCCGGATCCAGATGGATTTTCCTTGGGTTTTTTGCAGAAGGCGTGGGATATTATTGGGAATGACTATTGCAGTTTGATTCAGGAGTTCTTCAGAATCGGGAAATATCCGTTGGGGGCAAATGCTTCCTTCTTGACCCTCATTCCTAAATCTCCCGATGCCAAGCGATTTGGTGACTATCGTCCTATTAGCTTGGTAAGCAGTTATTATAAGATCATTTCGAAGATTTTGGCGCAGAGACTTAGTGAGGTGATTCAGGATGTAGTTAGTGAGGTTCAGCATGGGTTTATTAGGGGAGACAAACTCTTGATTGTGTAATGACGACCAATGAGGTGGTTCACTACTTGCGAGCGTCGAAGCAGAAGGGTCTTCTGTTTAAGGTGGATTTTGAGAAGGCATATGATTCCGTCGAATGGGAGTACCTGGAAGATGTGATGCGTCATATGGGCTTCGGTGAGAAGTGGAGGGGGTGGATTCGGCAATGCATCAGTACGAACAGGGTTTCCGTCCTAATTAATGGGTCACCTTCTGGTCAATTCGGCGTGGGGAGAGGTCTGCGGCAGGGATGTCCTATGTCCCCTTTTCTCTTTAATTTAGCGGCTGAAGGCTTGCACCGCCTTTTTGTTCGTGCTGCAGAAGTGGGGGTTCTAAAGGGGATCGGTAATCCGCATGCGAGGTGGCATCTAACTCATCTTCAATTTGCGAATGATACTCTAGTCATGGTGAATAACGATGAAGTAGAGATTCAGGGAGTGAAAGGAATTTTACGTTGGTTTAATGCTTACTCCGGTCTTCGGGTTAACTATCACAAGAGTACCTTGATAGGGATCAGTATGAGCAAGCAGATTGGAGGTTTGTTAGCTAGACGTGCTGGGTGCAAGTACGAGGAGCTCCCTTTTAAGTACTTAGGATCGTTGGTAGGATTTAACCCGCGGAGAAAATCAGGCTGGCAATTTGTGGTTCAAAAGATACGGAAGAAACTTGCTACGTGGAAGGGCCATCTCCTTTCGGTAGGAGGCCGTGTGACATTGATTAGGGCTGCCCTTGCAAGTATGCCGATCTATAATATGTCAATCTTCAGGATGCCCAAGACAGTAGTCCGCCAATGCGAAGGAGTGATGAAAAGATTTTTATGGAGTGGCAGGGAGGACAAGAAAGGTTTGCCGAAAGTAAGTTGGGAGGATGTGACGCGGTCCACGTCGTTTGGGGGGCTAGGAATTGGTAAACTGGAGACCCGTAATGTGGTGCTACTTTTCAAATGGATGTGGGAGTTGATATCGGGCAGTAAGAAAATTTGGGCTGAGGTAATTCGTAGACAGCATACTCTTAACTCGGTGGGTGATATTTGGAGAGTGGGGGGTGAGCGCCTTTCCCCGATTTGGCGAGACATTATGTCGATTTATGGACGAGGGAGCTCATTCTTTGATTTGTGGACAAATCATGTCACGATGGTAGTAGGAGAGGGCATTGGCACGCTATTTTGGTGGGACACATGGGCTGGGCATAAGCCTTTGGCTGTGTTATACCCTCGGCTGTTTCATTTGTCTTTAAATCAAGATGGATGCGTTAAGGATTATGGGCAGTGGCAAGGGGATAGGTGGGATTGGATAGGTGAGTGGAGGAGAGGGTTGTTCGATTGGGAGAGTGATGAGTGGGCTACGTTGAAAGATCGCCTGCCAGCGTCGTGCAGGGGAAATCAGCAGGTAGGGGTGGGCATTCGGGTATTTCAGAAATACCCGAATTAAAAATTTCGGAATTCGGGATTCCGAATTTGCAAAAAAATTTCCCGAACCTGAATTTATTTTTCTGCTACCCGTACCCGAATTTCCAAAATTTGAAATTCAGAAATTCGGGTCCCGAATTTCAAATTTCGGAAATTCGGGTGTGAAATTCGGGTATACAATACCCGAATTTCCGAATTCAAAAACCTGCCCAAATTCATAACCTGCTGAAATTTAACAACAACAATCCAATCCACTCTCAAATGGTCCAAACATCCAGTAGCCAATACTACCAACAAGCATTACCAAACATCCAGCACTCTATGTTCAATTCAACATACAAATTAGACATAAATTAGAATCCACTACTGCCAAGCAACAACAACAATCCAATCCACTCTCAAATGGTCCAAACATCCAGTAGCCAATACTACCAACAAGCATTACCAAACATCCGACACTCTATGTTCAATTCAACATACAAATTAGACATCAATTAGAATCCACTACTGCCAAGCAACAACAACAATCCAACATCCAATATCCAAATCAAAATTAAACATACACATTAAAAGTTCAGCAGTAGCAACATACAACAACAGTCATGGATTAATAAGTAAATCCACTACTGCCAAGCAACTTGCACCAACGGTGGTCTCCACTCCCATTTAAACCAATTCTGAAAATATTCCAAGCAATAAAGTATATGAGTAAACATTTAATAAATATGTAAAGAGAACTCAATTACAATAAAAGAAAACTTACCAATTTGAAAGTCCAACCAAGCATTAATCCCCTAAAATTTCTGTAACGGTGGTCTCCACTCCCATTTGAGTTAATTCTGAGAATATTCCAAGCAATAAAGTATATGAGTAAACATTTAATAAATATGTAGAGAGAACTCAATTGCAATAAAAGAAAACTTACCAATTTCCCATTTGTCAAGTTCAGCAAGGTCCTCTTCAACTGTCATGGATTCTCTTGATGATCTAAACCAATCTTGTGCACATATTAAGGATTGCACAACCATCGGAGTCAAAGAGCTCCTAAACGGGTCAAGGACTCTTCCTCCAGTACTGAACGCAGATTCAGATGCCACTGTGGAGACTTGGACAGCTAGTACATCTTTTGCCATCCTTGAGAGAATAGGGAACCTTGGAGCATGCTTCTTCCACCAGTCCAAGATGGAAAATGATTTGTCTCCTTCAATAGCACTCTCGTTCAAGTAAGATTCCAGTTCTGAGTTCATTTCAAATCTGCCTCCACCAGTAGCTTCCTTGAACTTTTTAAACCTTTGTTCTCTAGCACTGATCAACTCAGAACCTATGTCTACACAACCTTCTTGACTTCCACAGTACCCTCTCTTATCCAAAGAAGTTTCAGCTACAACAGCCTGCTCTGCTTTATTCTTATACAACTCCCAATACCCAACATATATCTTCTCGATATCCCTCTTCACTTTATCTGTCAACTATTTCCCAACAATGTCCCCATGCACATCTAATAGAGCAAATGCCACATAATCCATCTTCTTTCTTGGATCAAAAATAGCAGCAATATAAAGAAGGGTATTAAACTTGGCCACATTGCCCCAATACTTGTCAAACTTCTCATGCATCTTTGCTGCCAATTTCCTAAGTTCTATGTCATTACCATTCTCCCAACCTCTCAACATGGAAGCAACATTAGAAACTTGATCAAAATAAGCGTTGGCAGTAACATATTTAGACCCTGACACACTACAAGTTAAATCATAAAAATACCTTAAAGTCTGACACAATCTCTTTGCATTCACCCAATCACCTTCTCTTGGTACACCACTTCCACCACCATCAATTCTATATCCACTCTCCATGTCCATGACATATTCAACACCATCCTCCTCTGCATATTCCTCATTATCAAATGCCAAAATATCAGCCAAATCAATATCCTCATTTGATTTCTTTGCTTTTTTATTCTTTCTTTTTTCTTCCCTCATATCAAGCTCCATCTTGTAGAAAGGATCCACATCCTCATATGCCTCAAAGGCCCTGTCAAACTTCAAAGCAGACTCTAACATCAAATAGGTGGAGTTCCACCTAGTACATACATCCAAACACAGCAATGCTTTAGACTCAACATTTTCCCTTTCTGCACATTCCTTAAACTTAGACAGTCTAGATGGAGACTATATAATATACCGAACTGGCTCTCTGATCCTAATGATTGATGCTCCCATAGTGGTAAACCCATGCATTACCATCAAATTAATTATGTGTGCAATGCACCTTACATGAAGAAATTGTCCCTCACAAATATTTGTACCCCACTGATTCATCTTCTTCCTAATCCAAGCAACAACTAAATCATTTGAGCTAGCATTATCTACTGTGATTGTAAATACCTTATTGATTCCCCAATCAACTAGACATTTCTCAAGAGTCTTTCCTATGACATCACCTTTATGGCTATTGATTGGACAAAAATTCAATATTTTTTTCTGCAAATTCCAATCATTATCAATAAAGTGAGCAGTTACAACCATGTAGTTAATCCTTTGAATGGATGTCCAAGTGTCAGTGGTAATAGAAACCCTTTGACAATTGGACATCAAAAACCCTTTCAATCTCAACTTCTCCTCAACATACAACTCATAACAACACCTACTAATTGTTCTCCTAGAAGGCACTACAAATCTATTTTGCACCGTAGACATGAACTTCCTAAACCCTACACCCTCTACAAACTTAAAAGGAAGTTCATCCTCTATTATCATTAGTGCCAAAGCCTTCTTGCATGCTTCTTGGTCAAACTTCCAAACACCCACAACCTTACTACCATCAGCATTGATATAAGTGTTCATTTCAGTTTGCCTAGGGTCATTAGAATGGGATACTTCTTTGCATCTTTTCATGTGATTTTTCATGCCATTTGTACCATCTGTCCTAGAATCACATGCAATTTCAGCATTACAGAAAATACAAGTACCTTTCCATTCTCCATACTCATTTTGGGACCTCTTAAATTGCTTCCACACAACTGATCTTGGTGCCATCGACTTCCTTTTCTTCTCTTTCTTAACTGTAACAGTACTATCAACAACCGTTGAAGGTCCAGCTACTGTTGAAGGTCCAGCTACTGCAGTAGCTTCTACTGTGTCAGCCATCTACATAAAATCAGCAACATACATCAACAATAATGAGATGGAAGATGGCTATTTATTTAATTCAAGATTTAACGCAGAGATGGTGAAAGTTTATCACACTAAACAACCTACTCAGATCAATTAATCCTACTACATTAGACAACAACAGCTTGCAACAATAAAAGTCAACCCACAATTTTGATGACCTAGACAGGAATGGAAAAGCACCAAATAGATTGTGTAAAAGCATCAGAATAATACCATGTCATTGATTGCATTGCATTTCATCATGTTTTATTGTCCATTTACTAGTTTATTTGGACAGAAAACCTACTGAAGTATCCTTGATTTCCCCTATTCTTTGCAGTTCTGGTCTGTTGGCAGAACATTAAAGTTTCTGATTTGGATAGCTGAAGCTGATTTTCCTAGTCTTGGCCTAGACTTCGGCCAAGACACATTCGCATCTCAAGCAGCGCACTAGTCAGATCGTCTTGGCCTAGACTTTGGCCAAGACTCTTTTCGCGACACAAGACAGTTGAGAAGTTGCGTTGGCACCCCCTTTTGGGCTTCGCTTCGCGTGGGCCTTGGCTGCTGGCAGGCCGCTTCTGTTCGCAAATCCAGAGGGATCTGAAGCCTATCTTTCGAAGAATCCTAAGGGATCTCCCTCTTTTGTATTTGCGATTTTATTTCCAATTTCAAACAATTTATTGTTACAATCTTTTTAGAGATTTTCTAGGAAGTTGAGTTGAAGTAGGACAGAGGAGTTTTGGGGCTATTTAGCCAAACGTTGTTCCACCTCTGTCCGCAATCGGATTCCGACCTTCTTCTTCTCTTTTCTTCTTCTTTGACATTGTTGAACTTCGCTCCGGATTTTATTTAAATCTCGGATTTATTATTTATGCAAAAATATATATTGTCTTTTTAATTATGAGTATGATTAACTAAACATGATTAACTAAACACCGATTCTTGGTAAGGGCTGATGAGCTGAAGTTCTTATGCATTCGTGAGATTAAACCGTGCTTTATAATCTCTTACTTGTATTTATTTATTTCTTAAGCTTAATTCATCGCTTACTCACTAGAGACAAGGTTTGATCATCCTTGCACTCTAGTAGAGAAGAGTTGTAGCCAGTCTAGACGGAAAGGGAGCACCCGTCGGCTAGACAAAGTAGGCAACTAGTCTCGAGCTAGACTAGAAGAAATAAGCAATCTAGGTCAAGACCAGATTGACAACCTAGGATCTCCATAGGGAGATACCTTGGCCTAGGTAATGTCTTCCCCTATACCATTGAGGAAGCAAACAGCCATTCAAGACAGCAGTCAAACGGATAAACCCTTTAACCAGCAAGGTGTCCCTTGGCTAGGATTATCAGGAAAGGGAGCACCCGCCAGGTAATTTGAAGAGGTGGGAAGACAGGAGTGAGCAGGAGCACCTCCACTCTATAGCAGTACTATAAGCAAAGAGATGAATACATTTGAATCCATGATCGAAGCATAAGAACAAATCTCTCACATCGCCCTTACCTGGAATCCCCTTTTATCGGATTTTCTTCAATCTCGACCCCTGTCTAGGCCAAGACTTTGGCCAATACCATTTTAAATTGTTTTTACTTCTTTCTGTTTTGTCTTCAGTTTCAGATTCTACCAAACCAAAACTTAGTGACGAGGAAGTCAACCCAAGAACTACATTTCCTAGAGGTCTCTGTGGACGATCCTCTTACCATCATCTACAAACTCTTGTAGACAGTGCTAAGTTGTATTTCTACCTCTAATTCCATACCTATTTTACTTTTATATTTGACGTGTTCGACGGACGATCAAATTTTGGCGCCGTTGCCGGGGATCTGTAACGGTATTTGTAGTTTTTGTTTTATTTTTATTTTATGACAGTTGATAACCAGGTCCTCAAGTAGAGAACAAGATTTGTTACCTTGCAATCCCAATCTCACCCGGACCGAAGCACAACTTAGGAGGCAAGCTCGACTAAGAGTAGCCTAAGAGGAAAGAGGATCAGAAGCCTCTAGTTCCGAAACAGATCGCAGTCTTGACCACGATCTTGGCCTAGATTCAGACCAAGACGAACTCTTTGGTCTAGACATGGCAGAAAATCAGCAAGAACCCACGATGAGGGAGCTGAACAAATCAGCAGAGCAGGAAACCTTTTCCTGCATCGCTTTACCGCCAGTGGCAAATGATTGGTCGATCAAGACCAACATGGTGGCCAACCTTCCAAGGTTTTACGGTCATACAAACAAAAACCCATTCAAACACTTGAGGAATTTACACGTCCAGTGTGATATGATGAAGCCAGCAGGTGTGAGTATGGAGAGAGCGAAGCTAAAAGCCTTCCCTTGTTCTCTTGAGGGGGCTGCGCAGAATTGGTTCTACAGCCTACCTCACAACACGGTCAACACATGGGCCGAGATGTCCACCCTATTCCTCAATAAATACTGGAATGCAACAAAAGCAGGGTCGACTAGAAAAAATATGGCTGCCATCCAGCAAAGGAACAATGAGGGACTGAGCGAATATCACCAACGGTTCAAGGAATTGCAAGAAGTTTGTCCTACACATGGAGTTGCGGATCAGACCATGATCCAATATTTCTATGATGGAATGCTCCTACCTACAAAAGAAAAGGTTGATTCAGCAGCGGGTGGAGCATTGCAAGACTTGACTGTGACGAGAGCCAAGCTTCTGCTTCAGACCATGGCAGACAACTGCCAAAATAATACTTCTTCTGAAAGAAATTCTACCCCTTCTAGTCTTTTCTCTATAGATGTTGAACAAAAATTGGCTGAACTAACTGACATGGTAAAGAATATTTCTGTCAATATTTCAGGTGCAATGACCACAGGGAATCCTAGCCAAGAGCAGGTAGCCTCTGTTTGTGGAATCTGCCAGCAGCAGGATCATCAAACAAATAATTGCTACATGGTGCAACACCCTCCTGATGAAGTAACACAAGTAAATGCAGTCTATGGTCAAAACCAAGGAAGTATGCAAAACTTCCCACAAGGGAGTAATCAGTACTCATGGAGAGCACATCCAAACTTTAGGTGGAGAGATCCAATCCCTCCAAACCAGAACCCAAACCAGAATGCACCTCAGCAGCAACAACAACCTAACTTCCAAAACTTCATCCCTCGTCCTTCACACCTTAATCCTGGCCAACCTCCTGGTCAAGCCGCCATACCTCAACTGCCGCCAGCACCTCAGCCTTTGCAACTTATTGGGCCATCTATGGAGGACACCATCAAAAATTTAATGGAAATGCAGAAGAACTTGATGCAATCAACTCAATCTACTTTGGCTGAAATGCAAAAGCAGATTAATCAGATGGCAAATCAAGGGAAATTGCCTTCCACAACCGTAGATAATCCAAAACACAATGTTAGTGCCATTAGCTTGAGGAGTGGAGCTGTGCTACCAGAGAAGGAATGAGCAAAAACAGACGAGGAGTTGCGAAAAATCCAGTCGGAGGGCCTGGATGAAGATGAGGAAGAGGAAGCTGAAGAAGAAGTAGTCTTGACCAAGACACATGTCAATACTGAAGTTATCGCAGGACCAGAAAAAGCAGAACCTATCTTGGCCAAGCCTCAGGCCAAGACTGACCAGAAGGAAGAAATTATAGAAATCCCTCCACCATTCCCTCCTAGATCTTCGAAGGAGAAGAGGGAAGATGAAAAGAGAGACTTTATGGCAGTTTTCAGAAAAATAGTTGTGAATATTCCTATGTTGGACTTAATTGCAAAATTCCCCTCTTATGCTAAATTTCTTAAGGAACTGTGCACCAATAAAAAGAAGATTGCAGGTGTAGAGAGGGTAAATTTAGCACACAATGTCTCGGCAGTACAACAACTTCCAGAGAAGTGCAAGGATCAAGGGACCTTCACAATTCCGTGCCAAATAGGGAACAAAATCATTGAGAAAGCCCTTTGTGACTTAGGGGCTGGCATCAATGTGATGTCCCTAAGTGAGTTTGAGACCTTGAAGATAGGGACAATGAAGGAGACCGACTTGGTAATTCAGCTAGCCGATCGAACTATCATCAGACCAAAAGGAGTGGTGACTGACGTCTTGGTAATGGTAAATGATTTTATTTATTCAGTGGATTTTTATATAGTTGAAATAAACGTTCAACTTCCCTCTTGTACCACTGATATTTTATTGGGAAGACCATTCCTAAGGACGTCTAAAGCAAAAATTGATTGCTATGAGGGAAGCATAATTCTAGAATTTTGTGGAAGGACAATTAAATTCAGCATTACTGAGGCTTTAAAACATCCTAATGATTTACATTGTGTTAATTTTCTTGATGTTTTAGATCCGATTACTGAAGAAATTGCTGACATTTATATTAACGACCTCCTTGAGTATGTTTTAAGCAGGGGAATTTCCACTCAAACACTGGAAGAATTAGAGGAAAGGACTGGAGATCAGGAGGAACTCCAAGAAATTGTGGACAGTTTGGCCGATCAGGAAGATACAGATTTGATCTTGGCCTCGAGCTTGGCCAAGACGTCGGCCAAGACTGCCAACAAAAGAAGGAAAATAGTTAGCTGTCAATATGTGCAGCCATCAGTTCCTAAATTTCTACCTTCTATTGTGCAGGCACCACTGTTGGAACTGAAAGCTCTGCCAGACCATTTGAAGTACGCCTATCTAGGCCTAGACAACACCCTACCCGTTATAATTTCAGCCAAATTAACGGAAGATGAAGAAGAAAAATTGGTGGCAGTCTTGAAGATGTACAAAGAAGCCATTGGCTGGACCATGGCAGACATCAAAGGGATATCGGCCAACATATGTACCCACAAAATACATGTGGAAGAGGATAAGAAACCTATTCGGCAACCCCAGAGGAGATTAAACCCTCCGATGATGGAAGTAGTTAAAAAATAAATAATTAAGTTGCTTGATTTGGGTGTAATTTATCCTATTTCAGATAGTAATTGGGTGTCCCCTGTGCAGGTAGTCCCAAAGAAAACAGGGATTACAGTCATCGAAGGAGAAGATGGAGCCCAAAGGACAACAAGGATCCAAAACGGATGGAGGGTATGCATTGACTACCGAAGACTGAATCAAGTCACTCGGAAGGATCATTTCCCATTACCGTTTATCGACCAAATGGTAGAGAGACTCACTGGGAAGTCTCACTACTGTTTCTTGGACGGATACTCGGGGTTTCACCAAATCCCCGTTGCACCCGAAGACCAAGAAAAGACGACGTTCACTTGTCCATTTGGAACGTTCGCCTACAAACGCATGCCATTTGGGCTGTGTAATGCGCCTGCCACCTTTCAAAGGTGCATGGTAAGTATATTTTCCGAATATGTAGAGAAGAGCATCGAGGTGTTCATGGATGATTTTACCGTTTACGGTAACAATTTTGAACAATGTCTACATAATTTAGAAAATATTTTAAAGAGATGTGTTGATACTTGTCTAGTCCTAAACTTTGAAAAATGCCATTTTATGGTAGACCAAGGAATTGTCCTTGGCCATGTGATTTCAAAGAAGGGCATTGAAGTAGATCAAGCGAAAATTGACATTATCAAGAACTTGCCTTACCCCTCATGCTTGCGTGAGGTTAGAAGCTTTCTTGGACATGCAGGTTTCTATCGTAGGTTCATAAAAGACTTCTCAAAGGTAGCTGAACCGATGTGCAAGTTGCTTCAAAAGGAGGTAGAGTTCGACTTCAATGAGACATGTCAAAAGTCATTCGATGAGTTGAAGGAGCGACTGACCTCAGCTCCGATCATCCAAGCACCAGACTGGAGCTTGCCATTCGAGCTGATGTGTGACGCAAGTGACGCTGCTGTGGGAGCCGTTCTTGGGCAAAAGAATGGGAAAGATCCGCATGTGATCTATTATGCATAAAAAATGCTAGATGATGCCCAACGAAATTATACCACTACTGAAAAAGAACTTTTTGCAATAGTTTTTGCCTTGGAGAAATTTAGATCTTACTTATTGGGGACTAAAATTATTGTATTTTCAGACCATGCGGCATTAAAATACCTCTTGGTCAAGCATGAGGCCAAGCCTAGACTAATCCGATGGATTCTTCTCTTGCAGGAACATAATCTGGAAATTAAGGACAAGAGCGGCAGGGAAAACCTTGTGGCAGACCACCTGAGCCGCTGCCTAGCAGAAGGAGATCTGGAGCCAGTAAGAGCAGAATTTCCTGATGAAAAACTCTTTTCAGTCTCACTGTCTAGCCCGGAGTCTAGGCCAAGACCTCCGCCAAGCCCTCGACCATGGTATGCTGAAATTGCGAACTACCTTGCAACAGGTAAACACTATGGAGATATGACTACCTATGAGAGGGTAAAGGTCAAACATGACAGTAAGTATTATGTCTGGGATGACCCTTATTTATGGAAAATAGGTACTGATCAATTATTAAGGAGGTGTGTCCCTCAAAATGAGACTTCATCTATTTTGACTTTTTGTCATTCTCAAGCGTGTGGAGGCCATTTTGGAGCTAGAAGAACAGCTCTAAAGGTCTTAGAGGCCGGTTTTTATTGGCCTAATATTTTTTAGGACAGTTACTTGTTTTGTAAAACATGTCCTGCTTGTCAAAAAGTAGGGAATATTAGTTCCCGAAATAAAATGTCCATGAACTTTATTCTTTCTTGTGAAATTTTTGATTTATGGGGCATAGATTTTATGGAACCCTTCCCTACTTCTTTTGGAAATAGATATATTCTCTTGGCTGTAGATTATGTATCTAAATGGATAGAGGCGAAAGCCACCAAGAATGATGATGCTAGAACTGTTATTTCCTTCATTAAATCTAACATCTTGAACAGATTTGGAATTCCTCGTGGGATCATTAGTGATCGAGGAACACACTTCTGCAACAAGATTTTGTCTTCCCTTTTCAGGAAATATGGCATCACACATAGGGTATCCAGAACCTATCATCCTCAATCGAACGGCCAAGCTGAAGTTTCGAATAGAGAGGTGAAATCTGTCTTGGCCAAGACAGTAGGCCTAGACAGACGCGATTGGAGCCAGCGGTTAGATGACGCGTTGTGGGCCTGCAGAACGGCCTACAAAGGTCCAATTGGGATGACACCTTATAAGTTAGTCTATGGCAAGGTGTGCCACTTGCCAGTGGGGTTGCAACACAAGGCGTATTGGGCCATACGAAAGTGCAATTTGAGTTATGACCAAGCTGGACAAGAGAGAAAGTTACAACTCCACGAGCTAGAGGAGTTGCGAGACCAAGCCTATGACAATCAGCTGATTGTCAAGATCAGAATGAAAGCTTACCATGACAAGAGAATTGCTGGGAAACCTCTCCACACAGGGGAGAAGGCCCTCCTTTATAATTCCCGTTTTAAATTATTTCCTGGAAAACTAAAAACAAAATGGGAAGGCCCTTTTGTTATTACTAATATTTACCCACATGGTGCAGTAGATATTAGAAATGAGAAAACAGGTGCCGAACTCAAAGTGAATGGGCAAAGATTGAAGCCATTCTTTGAAAGTTTCCAGGAAGGGAAAATTTCTGAAAAGGTGGACATGCCACCAGAAAACAAATGAAGAAAATTCAGAGTCAAGCCTAGGACTTAAAATAAGGGCGCTACAAGGGAGGCAACCCTTGTTTCTTTTATTTTTAGGACATATTTATTTTTATTTTTGTCACATTTGATTTCGCTGGGTTGTTTTTGATTTTGTGCAGGAAATTAAGTGTGGGGAAATTGAAGCAGGCTGGCCAAGATCTAGGCCAAGCCTTGGGGCTAGACTCTTTTGAGCGGAGCCGCTCTCTTGAGAGTTAGTGGGACACGTGTCAGTGCAGTCTTTTTAAAGCCTTTAATTGCTTTTTGAACGGACAAATCCAAAAAGCAATTAAATGGAATTTATGGGAAACGTGGGAAAATCAAACCACCACCTCTGTGTATTCCCCTCCCACTCTGACACTACTTACCCACGTAAACCAGCAAATCCACCCTCTCACCTGAGCTAAAAAAGCAACAGTTCCTTCTTCTTCTTCTTCCTCCTCAATCGCACAAATCTCAAAAACCTAGAACTCAAAACCCACCATTCTCAATCCTCACAACTATGAGCCCACCGAAGCAGAGCCTACCCTCTGACATTCCCGAGGCTAGCGACGATCTCCGTGGCGCTCCGTCGCCCGCCTTCCCGATCGACGACATCTCAGCCGCGAGACGACTACTGGAAACACTCGAGAACGATGATTCAATGTCCTCAGAGGACGATTTGCCTGAGGAATCGAATGAGAGTGTTAAGAGAGCCGACCGAGCTGTGGTCGTGAGCGACGAGGATGCGTCCCTCTGCTCCCGCGTCAACTGGAGAGAGGGACAGCCGGTGAGAGAGCAGGTTGTTGAAGAAGATGGCAGTCGCCGGAGCATCAAACCCAGCTCCGACTACCACTGTGGCCCCAAAACCTAAGCCCTCCGTCGCCGCTACTGTACCCACACCACCACCGCCACCTCCGGCGAAGAAACCGGCCACCACTGCACCGCCAAAGAAATCCGGGCGCATCAAGCAGGTGGCCCACAAGAACACCCCGACTAAGAAGCTGGTGAGGGTTCCCGATTCATCACCACCGCCTCCAAACCCTAAGAAGGGCAAAATCAGTGCCGGCCCATCCTCAGCCAAAAGCAAAGGCAAACAGCAGGTGATTGAGGAAGCTGCTACTGAGGATGATGAAGACGTTTCAGTCTTGGCTAAGCCTCCGGCCAAGACTGCTAAGGTAACTTCTCTTCCTCCCCTGCACACACTCCGAGGCTGGTTAAAATTTGACACACCAGACCTCAAAGACAAATTGCGTGATTTCCATTCCTGTGATATTCCTGCATATGCTAGATTGGCATTTGATTTTCTTGATGATATGAGATTAGGAAATAAAATTAGGGAGTATGTGTTTGCCATCGGTTGGGTCCCTTTTATGTCTATTGATTGCGATGCCTACACTGAATTGTGCTTAGAGTTTCACACATCTTTCTGGTTTGACGAGGAAACCTTGTATGTTAGGGGTAGAGACAAACCTGACCTTGCTGCTGATGATGTGATTAACTTTCGGTTGTGTGATAAATGGAGTCACTTGTCTGTTAATGCTTTCAATTCTCTGCTAGGATTTGCATATAGTGATGAGGCCATTTTTGACTATCCCACTGATTGGGATAATAATGTTGCATTTAGAGAGATCACTGGTGATCCGGATGCTAAGTTTGATAGGAATTCAAAGGCACACACCATTCTGAACCCAGCACTTAGAATGCTCCATAGAGCCTTGTCTATTAACCTTTCGGGGAAGACAAAGGTTTCTGGGAATTTAGCCAAGTCTGAACTGTTTCTGCTGTGGTGCATTTTGCACCAGAAAAAGGTCAACTTAGGCTTATATTTGGTTCAAGTGTTGCATGCCCGTGAGTCTAAAACAAAACTTATTTTTGGGTCCTTGATTACTTGGCTTGCTATTCAAACTGCTGGTCTTGATTTGTCTGCTGCTGATTTACATAAGTGTTGCTCCCCCAAAATTCTAGATTTTAGATCCTTCGACCAAATGGGACACTTCCATTTGGACGGAGAGTTTGTTGCTTGTAATACAGGTTTTACGCCAGTTTCGGAGCACATTTTCTCGAAGAAAAATGCAGGGAAATACAAGTTGCGTCCAGTACAAATTCCAGAGGAGCCAGCAGAAGACAATGTTGCCCAGGATCTAGGCCAAGATGCAGGCCAAGACACTACCATTCTTGACGTTGCAGCTGATCTAGGCCAAGACGCTGGCCAAGAACCTCCTGCCAGTAACACCAATGAGCCTCCAACATGGGCCAGGGAATTTCAAGCTCGCCAGCTGCTCATCCTTGAGCAGCAGAAGATCATCCTGGATCGTCTAGGCTAAGACAAGCCCCAAGACAAAGCGCAAGACCCTTCATCCGCATCCACCAGTACAGAGGTGCCTCGTTGGGCCCAAATACTAAATGACCGGTAAGATGTCCTCCTCGAGCAGATGAAACTCACCAGGACCAACGTTCTCCACGTCTATCAACATCTGCAGGGCCACATGACGATCCTCAAAGCTCTATACGACAATTTGAGCTCTGATAGCGAGTCCTCTGATGAAGAGGATGATCCCAAACCCCCAACACCGCCAGCACGGACACCACATTCGTCTGTGCCCCCGCCTGCTCCAAGAGATCCCAAGCCAAAAGACCTTCCAGACCAGAGTCTAGGCCAAGCTTCTGGCCAAGACACCCAACCTCCAGCGGCTTAAGCTGTTTTTGCCCCTAGGTCATTTCTTTCTTTTCTTTCTCATTTTCTGTCTTTTATTTTCTTTCTCTCCACCCAATGAGGACATTGTGTCTTTTAAGTGTGGGGAGGGTGTTTTAAGTACTAGATTTAATTTCTGTTTTGTGACGGTTGTGAATACTATCTGATGTGTGTCATTTTGAGTCATTTTTTTGCATTTTGCATGATTTTTATTTTTGTATTCTCCTTGCATGTTTGAGTCTGTTTTGTTGAGTGCTCACCAGGAAATCCAGATTTTTGCCTAGGCTGTTTAGTGTACAACTGAAACCACATTTAGAGACTTGTTTAGACGAAATAATGTTATAGTAACAGGGAAGCGAATGAGCATAACTAGATCAATGCCTGAGGGTCATATACTCTAATGGTTCCCAAACATTTACTATCCACATGGTCGTAAGGACAATTAGCTAAAACTTCAACTCTCATTAGGGTAACTAGGTTAGCTGCCAAATGATTTGAGTGTGCTGTTCTATCCGAAGTAAGTGTGAGATAGTAAAAAGGTGTTGGAACGTCATAGGGCAGACATAGCAAAGGTGGAAGTTCCAGCAGAAAAGAACAAGCTCTGTCTATGTGCTGTGTCTGTAAAAATACAAAGGACACTTAGTATGCCTAAAAAAAACAAATACAAAAAGTTATCACAAGGGCATAGAATTTTTTTTAGAAAAATCTGTCAAAGTGATTCAAATGGCACTAGTCTTTAGGCACTTTTGGATAGATGTCACATGGTGGGACTCAAATCAGTGGTAAGCCTTGTTGCCCTATACTTTATCATAAATCTTGCGAGGTGTCTTGATACCATGTGGATGGGGTATGTTTAGGGTATTGAATTGTCCTTGTTAGTCTAGCATTAGGACAACTAGACAAGTGTCTTGGTGATTTCAGTTGTACAGTGAGCAGCCGAAGGAGGAAATCTGGAAATCCTGGTGTCGTTTGTTTATGCTTTTGATGTGTTTTTAATTTTCTTTTCTTTTGAGTATGTATGCTTGGGGGCAAGCATAGTTTAAGTGTGGGGAATTTGATTGCATTGCATTTCATCATGTTTTATTGTCCATTTACTAGTTTATTTGGACAGAAAACCTACTGAATTATCCTTGATTTCCCCTATTCTTTGCAGTTCTGGTCTGTTGGCAGAACATTAAAGTTTCTGATTTGGATAGCTGAAGCTGATTTTCCTAGTCTTGGCCTAGACTTCGGCCAAGACACATTCGCATCTCAAGCAGAGCACTAGTCAGATCGTCTTGGCCTAGACTTCGGCCAAGACTCTTTTCGCGACACAAGACAGTTGAGAAGTTGTGTTGACACCCCCTTTTGGGCTTCGCTTCGCGTGGGCCTTGGCTGCTGGCAGGCCGCTTCTGTTCACAAATCCAGAGGGATCTGAAGCCTATCTTTCGAAGAATCCTAAGGGATCTCCCTCTTTTGTATTTGCGATTTTATTTCCAATCAAACAATTTATTATTACAATCTTTTTAGAGATTTTCTAGGAAGTTGAATTGAAGTAGGACAGAGGAGTTTTGGGGCTATTTAGCCAAACGTTGTTCCACCTCTGTCCGTAATCGGATTCCGACCTTCTTCTTCTCTTTTCTTCTTCTTTGACATTGTTGAACTTCGCTCCGAATTTTATTTAAATCTCGGATTTATTATTTATGCAAAAATATATATTGTCTTTTTAATTTTGAGTATGATTAACTAAACACCGATTCTTGGTAAGGGCTGATGAGCTGAAGTTCTTATGCATTCGTGAGATTAAACCGTGCTTTATAATCTCTTACTTGCATTTATTTATTTCTTAAGCTTAATTCATCGCTTACTCACTAGAGACAAGGTTTGATCATCCTTGCACTCTAGTAGAGAAGAGTTGTAGCCAGTCTAGACGGAAAGGGAGCACCCGTCGGCTAGACAAAGTAGGCAACTAGTCTCGAGCTAGACTAGAAGAAATAAGCAATCTAGGTCAAGACCAGATTGACAACCTAGGATCTCCATAGGGAGATACCTTGGCCTAGGTACTGTCTTCCCCTATACCATTGAGGAAGCGAACAACCATTCAAGACATCAGTCAAACGGATAAACCCTTTAACCAGCAAGGTGTCCCTTGGCTAGGATTATCAGGAAAGGGAGCACCCGCTAGGTAATTTGAAGAGGAGGAAAGACAGGAGTGAACAGGAGCACCTCCACTCTATAGCAGTACTATAAGCAAAGACATGAATACATTTGAATCCATGATCGAAGCATAAGAACAAAGCTCTCACATCGCCCTTACCTGGAATCCCCTTTTATCGGATTTACTTCAATCTCGACCCCTGTCTAGGCCAAGACTTTGGCCAATACCATTTTAAACTGTTTTTACTTCTTTCTGTTTTGTCTTCAGTGTCAGATTCTACCAAACCAAAACTCAGTGACGAGGAAGTCAACCCAAGAACTACATTTCCTAGAGGTCTCTGTGGACGATCCTCTTACCATCATCTACAAACTCTTGTAGACAGTGTTAAGTTGTATTTCTACCTCTAATTCCATACCTATTTTACTTTTATATTTGACGTGTTCGACGCACGATCAGTCTTGTACACCACAATTTCCAAGAGTAGTTTGCCTATATTCCACCAATCAAACAAATAATTAAAGTTGAAAGTAAGCACATATTCTTTTTTAATATACCACCATAGTTCAACAATGGAATGCACACTACTAAGGTGATTTAATGAGCACAAAACTAAAACTCCAGGTGAGCATTTCATTGCTAAAACTTTTTATTTTGATCTTATGTTAGAAACTTATCAGCTCTGATGATGTACTGGTAAATTCCATTTTCAACCAACAACTGATTGTCTATTTCTACTTTGTCCTGCATTTCCAGTAAATCTAGTTTCCATTTTCTAAGTGCAATTGAAAATCATTTTTCCTTTCTTTCTATTTTGTTCTTTCTTTGTGTGTCACAACTAACAAACACCAAAAAGTCATATCAATGTAATGTAATAGTGTCATCATATTTACAAACTTAGCTTAAAATCTAACTTGAACTTCAAGTTTAATTTTTATATATCAACATCAAATTTAGTCACTGCTGACAGCAGACTAGTTAGTTTCTTTTATCAGAATTAGCATCTCAATTAGTAGAAATTTTGATAAAAAAGATTATGAAACTGAATCAAACTAGCTTCATTTACTTTTTGTTGATGTAGTGAATACTAATGTGGCTAGCATATTGTTCTTCCATATCATGTTTATTTCTCATGTTGCCTGAACCGGATCTGTGATATGCATCAAACTTTATTTCTTCACCATACTCATCCAAATGATGAGCATACTCTATGTAATAAACTGGTCTGCTTTACAATTAGAGAACAAAACAGAAACTAGAGAGTATGGTGGCATTCTAGTTTCTGTTTCACCTAGCTTTTAACTTTGAAATAAATGATGAGTATGGTAGCATATTTACAAATGATAGCAAGATTGGATGAAACAATTAGAAAGTGTAAATATGGATGCAAGAAACTAGAATGCCACCATACTCATCACAATTAGAGAGTGTGATGTAAGAACACTTCCTGGATTAGAGAGTATGGTGGCATTCTAGTTTCTGTTTCACCTAGCTTTTAAGTTTAATCCAAATGTTTTCAGCATAGCCAACATTCTAAAGTCAGAAACTCAAACTTCAACAAATGCAGAGGAGAGATGGGAATTATTCATCAGCTGTATGCTCAAGAAATAGCCAAATTTTACGTAACTTTTAATTTTATTATCCAACCAAGTTTACAGAAGCAATAATTTTTCATGAAAATGAAACATTAAAAATTAAAACCCATCTTCAAGGAGAGGAAATGAAGGTTTACCAGGAGAAGATTGAGGAGGATGTGATCGGGGAGATGAGACTTGAGAGAGATTAGATGAGTTGTGGTCCTTGTGGAGATGAGAAAGACAGTTGCGTGTATTGGAAGAGGAAGTAGGGTTACTGGAGATCGATTTGGGGGTTAGGATTAGGGTTACTGGAGACGGTGGTGGTGGCTGGGTGCCGTTGGTGGCTGTGGTCGGGCGGTGGTGGGACGGTGGTGATCGATTTGGTTTTGGAGTTCGGCTGAAGAGAAGAGTGAAGATGGAGAGAGAGAGGTCGTGTATTGGAGAGAGAGTGTGCGTTTGAAAGTTGGAAAGGAAAGGAATAACCCTAAAATGAAAGCATGGGAAATTCGGAAAATTCGGGTATCCGAATTTCCCAACATCTATTCCGTACCCGAACCCGAAATTATTTCGGGTAGTACTTTTCCGAACCCGAAATTTCCGATACCCGAAATACCCGAACCGAAATACCCGAAATTCGATTCGGAAATTTCAGAAATCTGAAATTTCAGAAAATGCCCTCCCCTATCAGCAGGCTGCATTACGTTGGGATCTAGAAAAATCGGGGAGTTACTCACTACACTCAAGATATAGAAAGTGGGAAGAAACGAAATTCGTGAAATCTATTAAAAACTTTATCCAATAATAATTGTCGCTTTTAAACAAGAAAAAAAAATAGTTCAGCCAATTTATCTAAAGTAGAAGCTGTTGTTCTCAGTTTGTTGAAGAAATAATTTTAAAAAATTGTGAGAGCATTGAAATTCTTAACAATGGCGTGAGTACTAATATTAATTCAGTTGGTAGTTAAGTTAGATAATATATATTAAATATATAGTATATATAGATAATAAAATATTAATTCAGTTGGTAGTTAAGTTAGATAATATATATTAAATATATAGTATATATAGATAATAAAATACCTAAATACCCGGTCAGGTGCCAATAGAATTAGTATTGATCCACAAGATTTAAGGTTACCAAAATAAAATACATAATTAGTTTTTCAAGCATGTAATAATATACGTAACTAAAATTAGAAACATAATTAATTAATTTAAATTATAATCATAATTATCTGTTCTCTTTTGTTATTTTTTTAAATTTATTTATTTTATTGTTTGTGTTTAATAATTAATATCAATTGGTTTTTTTTATTTACATTAAGTAATTCCTCAATAATAAACCAAGATATATTCAACTTCTCCATTGTATTTCTTAGTGGCAATTAGATATGGTATTGCCTAATTTTTAATTTTTCTCCATAACTAGCCTAACCTAATTAACATATAGCCATATAAACGTTTTATTCAATTTATTTTTAAAAGATAGCATGTACAACTCTCTGAGGGAATCCATGTTCGGGTTCTATTTTATGAAATAATTTTGCATATCCGGATTGACTTTAAGATTTTTTCTCCTATTCAAAACTTATGCAATTTTTTAGAGAAATTCATATATATGATACTCAATTGAGTCAAAATTGGGGACATAAAAATATTGTATAATATTTCAATGGTATGTTAGTTTTTTTTAAAGATATAGGTAGTAACGAATCTCATAAACAGAAATGAAAAGTAAATAGCAATTTAAGTGAGCTAATTGGAAAAGAAGACCCCGAGTTATTTCGTTGCTTAGGACTCTGAATGTTGTACATACATATCCAAGTTCTTATTTGCGAGAATTTGGAAGAAGGAACGGTCAATAATTAATGTTTTGCACTTGCCTATGCATTTCCAACTAATATCAAATAAGTTCATGCATTTTGGAGAAAAGTTGGATTCCGAAAGACAAACATTTTTTTAGTGATCAACCAAACATAATAAAATTTAGAATTTTAGATTTCCAAGTTATTTGCGAGTAATACCTTCAACCAAATTCTACCTTAATCTATGTGTTAGGATCGTGTCTTGGGAATGGATCCGAGTAGATTGCCTGTCATTCTCTCCAAGTTGACGAACGACCTAGATGTCTTCCAATCGTTACTAGTCGGTGAGGCGTAGTGGACAAGTGGGTTTGATTCCAGTGTACCGTCTCCCTTGAAAAAAATTAATGAGCTTTAATTTCAGAGAATAAAGGAAAAAAGATGACCCATACGATCTCCTTGTCTTTTCGCACAGTTGCCGACGTACTTCGTGGCGGCTTCCAATGTACTTACTTATTGGTAAGTCTTCGTCTGTGGAATTTAAGTGCTTCCAAGAATTATTGGTGTTTATCCGTGGAATTTAAGGGCGTAGTAAAAAATGCCGCTCACTCCAGCCCATCCCCCGCTCACTCCCGTTTGCTATAAAAAGGAGTTGATGAGAGTGGTACAAATCACAAAAACACTCTCAATATAACACAATACCTTACAAGGATCCAACTACTCAACAAAACTTATATCTAACCATCAATAATGGAATCCAAGAAGATGATGCTTGTGCTCATTGCCACCTTTGCTCTCGCAGCATTTGCATCTGCTGCAATCGAGAAAGACGTGATTACTGCAGATGCCATTAACGCTCTCTCTAAGAGCAACAAGTTCCCGAATGAAGTCTTCAACGCTCTTTCTAACACCAAGACCATGGTCCCTAATTTGTTCCTTGCGGAGGCATTCCTCAAGCCCAATGCGACCCACGGCGATTTTTCTATTCCTTGTGGTGAAAGCTGTGTGTTCATCCCTTGCTTCACCAAGGCTATCGGCTGCAGCTGCAAAAGCAAAGTTTGCTATAGATAGATCAATCTATATATTAATCCTCGTACGCTTAAACCATGGCGCTCATGATCTCTTCAATATTGTTATCTCGTGCTTTTCTCTATCGTTTGTTCACCTTCATTTCTGTTTGGTTCCTGTAAACCGTTTCATTTTCATAAAATCCATGTATGCTTGCACCACAAAAGTGGTTTGTTTCCACAAGGGTAATGCTTTGATATATCTTTCAAAGTATTTGTTTTATATAATCGGGTTATAATAAAAGAAATTTATCAGATAAGTCTATTTTCCTGATTTTCTATATGTATTAGCCATAAAACATTAATTATTAATTTTTATTTTTTAATATTCAAACTGGTGCATAAAATTAAGCAACTAAAATTATTTTTCTCATAAAGTTTCACAAATATATATAACAAAGTTTTAAAAATTAAAAAAATTAATTAATTAAACAAGTCGACTCTCTTGATCTCCTATATGTATTGGACTGAAAACGTTAATATTTTTAATTGATAATATTCAAACGAGTACATGCATTGGACGGAAATTCTGTCAAAATCTAGTTAAGTAATAAACTTAAATAATAATACAATACCAAATAAGATAATAAAATAAAATAGTATACGAAATAATTAATAAATTTGGGGTGGAGTATTACATCGACAACAATTTTAAGTAACTATAGCAGTGATCAAATTAATATTAATTAATTAATTAAATAATTTTTGACGGAATTTTCCTTCGGAATAATATTCAAATTGCAACATAACTTCCGCCGCCAATCATTATTATTAATTTTTGTTCTCTCTCTTTCAGAACATGCTGCTCTTATCCATTACTTTGTCGGTCAATACAAACTTTGACCGTCCAAGGAGTCTAATTGAGGAGATTTTTTTTGAAGGAATACACCAGCTTTTTCGGGTACTATATTTTCTACTGTTAAATTTATTGCTTAGAGCCTGCGAAGTACCTTGAAGCAATCTACCCGCCCAGCTCTTTCGGGTACTATACTTTCTACTGTTAAATTTATTGCTTAGAGCCTGCGAAGTACCTTGAAGCAATCTACCCGCCGCCCAGACGACCACGTACCAAATTGTGAGTGGCAAGAAAGTCGGAGAAATATTAAGTCCGATACTATGTGTTGTGTGTAAGTATATATCTTAGGTTATTATTGTTAATGTCATCTATATACTATATAAAAAACACAAAATGTTTTATTTTTTAAAAATTGATTATACCCTTATTTATTGTTTAAAAGTCTATTTCATTGTTAATTTTCTTTTAAGTTTTTATAAATCTATTAAAAACTTTATCCAATAATAATTGTCGCTTTTAATTTTGAAAAAAAAATAGTTCAGCCAATTTATCTAAAGTAGAAGCTGTTGTTCTCAGTTCGTTGAAGAAATAATTTTAAAAAATTGTGAGAGCATTGAAATTCTTACCAATGGCGTGAGTACTAATATTAATTCAGTTGGTAGTTAAGTTAGATAATATATATTAAATATATAGTATATATAGATAATAAAATACCTAAATACCCGGTCAGGTGCCAATAGAATTAGTATTGATCCACAAGATTTAAGGTTACCAAAATAAAATACATAATTAGTTTTTCATGCATGTAATAATATACGTAACTAAAATTAGAAACATAATTAGTTAATTTAAATTATAATCATAATTATATGTTCTCTTTTGTTATTTTTTTAATTTTTTAATTTTATTTTTTGTGTTTAATAATTAATATCAATTGGTTTTTTTTATTTACATTAAGTAATTCCTCAATAATAAACCAAGATATATTCAACTTCTCCATTGTATTTCTTAGTGGCAATTAGATATGGTATTGCTTAATTTTTAATTTTTCTCCATAATTAGCCTAACCTAATTAACATATAGCCATATAAACGTTTTATTCAATTTATTTTTAAAAGACAGCATGTACAACTCTCTGAGGGAATCCATGTTCGGGTTCTATTTTATGAATTAATTTTGCATATCCGGATTGACTTTAAGATTTTTTCTCCTATTCAAAACTTATGCAATTTTTTAGAGAAATTCATATATATGATACTCAATTGAGTCAAAATTGGGGACATAAAAATATTGTACAATATTTCAATGGTATGTTAGTTTTTTTTTAAAGATATAGGTAGTAACGAATCTCATAAACAGAAATGAAAAGTAAATAGCAATTTAAGTGAGCTAATTGGAAAAGAAGACCCCGAGTTATTTCGTTGCTTAGGACTGTGAATGTTGTACATACATATCCAAGTTCTTATTTGCGAGAATTTGGAAGAAGGAACGGTCAATAATTAATGTTTTGCACTTGCCTATGCATTTCCAACTAATATCAAATAAGTTCATGCATTTCAGAGAAAAGTTGGATTCCGATAGACAAACATTCTTTTAGTGATTGATAGCATGTTTTTATGCACGATTTTCTCCCCATTTTCTCACCCATTTAAGGCATGATTCTGCTAATTTACCCTTGTTTTCATTACTTTTGCAGATTTAGGCCTAAAATGGGAGTTTATGCGAAAAGATGCATTTTTGGGGCATTTTGTGCAGTTTTGAGCTTCAAGACCCAGATTTGAGGTCCCGAGTCCAAAACAGCGTTCAAGGTCCCGAATTGAATTCACCATTCGGGACCCCGAAGGGCGAAGAATGACATTTCCACGTGTCATCTCGCCAGAGCTTCCATGTGCCTCATCTGACACTGTACCTGCAGTCTGCACTGACCACCAAATACCTACAGCAAAACACTTCCCACCCACATCAAAACACAAGTGTGGGGAAGTGAAATCAAAATATCCAGCCCCCGAAGAACAAGGTCTCGATCCTCAATTCAGATCTCTCTTTTTCTTCCCTTCTTCTAAAAAAAAAAAAAGAAAAAAAAAAAGGAAAGAGAAACGGAAATATAAATAAATGAGAGAGAGAAGAGACCAAATTTCATGAAGAAGAGGAAAATCAACAACCAGCGTTCATTCAAGGTCCCGAGTGGAGAAAGCAAGGATCCCCCTCGAAGAAGAAAAACCTAGTCTAACTTTCGCCCTCAGCAACATTGCCTCACCGTTTTGATTCCTTTCTACCAAGGGAGCGTTCCAGGTTATAGTTGGTTTCACCACCTTCTCATTTCACTTCCTTACTATCCCTCTTCTCCACTTTTTCTTCTCA
Source organism: Viola odorata (assembly GCA_963691705.1). Lineage (NCBI taxonomy): Eukaryota > Viridiplantae > Streptophyta > Magnoliopsida > Malpighiales > Violaceae > Viola > Viola odorata. Next base: position 62,531,852 of record OY829540.1, read on the forward strand.
TTATGCTTCTTCCATTTCCTCTTGTCATTTATTTTCTTTGCTTCCCCTTCTTGCCCCCGATGCGAAGTCTTTTGATTGCTAGATTGCCTATGCATGTGTCTAATATACTTGGATTGACTTGCAAACTTGGTTTTGTGCTACGTTTTTTTGCATACTTGAGTGTTTAAACACCTAACCTTGTTCACGAGCGTGAGTGCAAACACCGATCCATGTGAGGACTGCTGGTGAATAGACTGATGTGGAAAAGTCTCTTCTCAAGGGTCGTTATCCTTCTGATTTGATGCAGGTGTATCTAGGCGAAGCCTGTTTTCATTAGGGGTCCCGAATCCTGACAAGCATGCTTATTCTCTGTGCCATGGTCTGGTGTGTCTGTTCTGTTTTGGGACTGTTTTAAAATTTTGTGAATGCTCGAGGGCGAGCATTGGGCAGTGTGGGGATTATTTGATAGCATGTTTTTATGCACGATTTTCTCCCAATTTTCTCACCCATTTAAGGCATGATTCTACTAATTTACCCTTGTTTTCATTACTTTTGCAGATTTAGGCCTAAAATGGGAGTTTATGCGAAAAGATGCATTTTTGGGGCATTTTGTGCAGTTTTGAGCTTCAAGACCTAGAGTTGAGGTCCCGAGTCCAAAGCAGCGTTCAAGGTCCCGAATCGGATTCACCATTCGGGACCCCGAAGGGCGAAGAATGACATTTCCACGTGTCATCTCGCCAGAGCTTCCATGTGCCTCCTCTGACACTGTTCCTGCAGTCTGCACTGACCACCAAATACCTACCACTCTGACCAAGTCAGCCCTTGAGCCCAGTCCAGACCTGCCCAAAGCTGGGAAAATCAGACAGCTTTATGCTTTCTCAGCTTTGTGCTTTAAGGAGCATGGATCCACTTCTTTAGGCTTTCAATTAATGCATTTTGTCCCTAGTTTTAGGCTGAAGATATTTTGTGCTTAGAGCTCTCCTATATAAAGGGCATCTAAGAGTAGTTTAGGACATCTCTTACATATCTTTATCATATTTTTACATCTCTGATTACTTAGTATAATTTAGTTAGTTCTAGTTTTCATATACTTCTCTCTAGTTTATCTCTCTAGTCTTGTTAGCACCTTCAACCTTGCCGCCGGGCTTCAAACGGATTTTAGTAACAAAGTTTTCTTCCCTTCTTCTATTCATTTACTTATTATACTTTCTTCAATCATTAATTATTTATATTTAAGCATGAGTAGCTAAATCTTTAGTTCTTAGCAAAGGTTGTTCAAGGGTTGCAAGGGCAGATTCAAGGCCTAAATGCGCTTAATACATTCTTGATGCCATATTCAATTATTCATCGTCTTAATTACATATTTGCATGATTTAAATTGAGGTCTGATCAGCTGATAATTATCTTGTGTAAATGCTGCCATTTATGCGATGAATACAGAAGGAAATTTGCATAAAACCAGTGGGCATCTGTTTAGTCTTGACTGCGCTGAAGTGGTCTCGAATAGATAGGGTGGGTAGTTGATTAGAGCAAGGTCACGAGCCTGACAAACTGAGGGAATTTTAGCTCTAGATCTGTCTTTTCTTAGCTTCATGGGCAGTTTGAGTATGACCTTCCCGCATTCGTGCTTGGAGGGATGGCAAACTGTCAAGACTACCTCATATGTGGAAACGGGGGGTAGTTTCTCTTAAGAGAAAAGTAGGGGATATTCGAGGAATCTGGTCCCCATGTCATTTCTATGATGTCTTGAATAGAATACCCTTGAGCCGATGACGATCTGGTCCCGAACGCAACCCAAGAATACCTTTGCTGAGAATCCCTCTATAATCGATTATCTCTGTTCATTTCTCCTCTGTTTATTTATTTCTGGATTTATTTGCTAATTGCTTTATTTTACCATTCGGGACTTCGAACGTGACATTCGGGACCCCGAATACTGCTTTCCTAGATAGAAATTGTTAGCTCCCAAAATCTGCCTTGGCTAACTCGTTTAGCCAAGTAAAACCCCCCCTAATTGTTACTTTTTGTGCATTTCACCCCCAAATACATTCAAGGCCTTAGATCAGTCTCTCACAATCCCTGTGTTCGACCCTGACTACCACTGTACACATTATCTCTTGTGCGCACACATTTTTGGGCATTATAAATCTTCATTTGACTGACGATCAAATTGGCGCCGTTGCCGGGGATTGTTTCAAGACTGATTTAATTTTCTTGTTTGTATGACCAGGAGATCTGCACCCGAATTACTGCCCCTTGATCACGAGCTAGGAAGAACTGAACGAGGACTTCTACGACGGGCACGAGGAAATTCCAATCCTTGTGTTCGGGACCTCGAACGTCTTTTTGACCTAGAAGACTATCCAGACCCCGAGAACTTGCCCCCGGTCCAGCCAGAAGGATCTGACATGGATAATCACGGCCCCGAAGGGAATAATGTTCCACCACTCCCCCCACCGATCCAGAGCATCGATGAGTTCAATGCCGACCCCGAGGCCCCGACTAGTTGCATTGTTTGGCCAGTGGTCCCGAACGAATAGGAACTCAAGTCTGCAACCATGCATCATCTACCCCTCTTCCGAGGATTGGCCAAGGAGAATCCCCATCGCCACCTCCAGCAGCTACACTCCATTTGCGACGCCATGAAGCCCCACAACGTTACTGTTGAGAATGCCAAGCTCCGTGCCTTTATGTGGTCCCTCAAGGACGATGCTCTTGACTGGTTCTATGACTTGCAGCCGCAATCCATCAATTCATAGGCTGAGATGTCCAAGGCTTTCACGGACAAATATTACCCCGTGTCTATAGCAATGGTAACCCGAAAGCAGCTCGTGTCCATCCTCCAAAAGACTCGGAAGACCTTGAGCAATACTATGAGCGGTTCAAAAAGATGCAAGCCTTGTGCCCCTCGCATAATCTGTCCGAACATGCCCTCATGCAATACTTTTGCGAAGGCCTTAACGGTCGAGCCAAGGCCTTGTTGAACGCTGCTGCTAATGGTTCCATTACCAGACTCACTCCCGCTGCCGCCAAAGATACTATTGAGCTCATGGCCAAGAACAACCTCCAGCTCAACAACTCTACTAGCGTTCAAGACGCCCGTTCAGCCGCTATGGAAAATCAATTGGCAGCCATCACGGGTATGTTACAGAACATGGCTTCGGGACATCCAGTCCAGCTCAAGGCCTGCCAGATCTGTCAGCTCTCAGACCATCCCACGGATGCTTGCCCCTTTATCCCCGAAGAAATGCCAGTCAATGCAGCAGGAGGATTCAATGCCCTGTATGGCCAACACCACAATCAAGGCTGGAAGCAACCTAACTATGGGTGGAACAACAACCAGCAGGCCGGAACCAGCCATCAGTACGGACAAAACCCATACGGAAATCACCCCCCTCCTTTCAACATGCAAACTTTCAAGCCCAGACCCAATTTTCAGAATTATCAATATCAGAGGCAACCTCCTCCAGACCAGAACTTCACCATGCCCCCGAATGAGGACTCCTTCCCCGATAAGAAGAAAATCGCGGAGCTGGAAAAATAGATTCGGACCCTCATGGCCGAAATGAAGGAAGTGAAAAATGGAGGAAGGTTTCCAGGGCAAATGGAACCTAACCCGAAGCATGAAGCGTGTGCCATGAACCTCCGCAGTGGTCTCGAGATCCCTTCTCGTGTCCATCCAGACCCCGAGTCCACAGGAGGTATTCACGACCCCGAAGCCAATACTGCTATTCCTGGCCCCGAAGCTGACAATGCTGCACCACCACCCCCCGAACAACCTACTGACCAGCCCAGGAAGTCCCGATTTGGTGACGCAGCACTTGATCACTTCTTCTCCAGCAAAAAGTCTCGTTGTAGGAAGAAGCAGCCCGTTAAGGAGGAAGAATTCTCCCAGGAATTCATAAATAAAGTCTTCGAGCCCCCGTTCCCTCAGCGGCTGATCAAAAAGAAGAAAGAAGAAGAAGATCGGGATATCTTTGAGATGTTTAGCAAGGTCGTCATCAATATTCCGCTCCTTAAGGCCATTAAGAACATGCCTCGATATGCAAATTTTTTGAAACAGCTATGCACCAACAAGAACAAATTCACTGAGGTGAATAGAATTAGTGTGGGAGCTAACTTGTCCGCCCATATCCAGCGCAAAATTCCACCCAAGTGTAAGGACCAAGGCATATTCACGGTCTCGTGCAGGATCTCACGGTCCCGTGCAGGATCGGGACCATCGATATAGGGAAGGCGATGTGCGATTTGGGAGCTGGAATCAATGTCATGCCCTTGACCATTTACAACAGTCTCGGACTCGGGCTCTTGAAGGAAACCACTCTTGTCATCCAACTTGCCGACCGCTCGGTCGTGTATCCCAAAGGCATAATCACGGATGTTCTTGTCCAAGTTGGTGAATTCTTATTTCCGGCGGATTTCTATGTTCTCTCCATGGAAAACCCAACAAACACCAAGTCTTCGGATCTACTCTTGGGACGCCCTTTCTTGGCCACTGCCCGTGCAAAGATTGACTGCTATGAAGCCTCTATCTCCCTCAAATTCGACTGGGAAATCATCCATTTCAACATGCTGGACTCCATGAAGTACCCCCCCGAATTTTCGAGTGTCAATTTTATTGATGTGATAGACCCTCTTGTGGAAAACATCGCTGAGCTGAACTCCGTCGAGCCCCTAAAGCTGATTCTTGACAGAAGTCTTACTCCCGAATCCTTGTAGGAGATGACATCATCCATTGAGGTTCCCACTGAACTAATCACGGTTGCAACAGCTCTCGAAGCAAATGCTATCTTAACAGTCGAGCCCCCAAGTAAGTCGCCCGAATGCGTAGATCATGAGCGACTCCCCTCTTCTCTTGAACAAGCTCCAGATCTTGAACTTAAGGCACTGCCCTCACACTTGAAGTATGCCTACCTCGGGGAGAGAGAATCCCTCCCAGTCATAATTTCCAACAAGCTGGAAGCGGATCAAGAGATTGAGTTAGTAAACCTCCTCAAGAGTTTTAACAAGGCCATCGGTTGGACGATTGCCGACATCAAGGGTTTGTCGCCGTCCTTGTGCACTCACCGCATACATCTCGAAGAGGACTCCAAGACAATCAGGCAGCCTCAAAGGCGTTTGAACCCCCCATGATGGAGGTAGTTAAGAAGGAGGTCCTGAAGCTGCTCGATGCCGGGGTAATTTATCCCATTTCTGATTCCCCATGGGTTAGCCCCGTTCAGGTAGTCCCGAAGAAAACCGGTATCACCATCATCCCGGGTCCCGAGGGTCTGCAAATTCCCTCCCGAATCCAGAATGGCTGGCGTGTATGCATTGACTATCGACGCTTGAATGAGGCCACCCGAAAAGATCACTTCCCACTGCCCTTCATAGATCAAATGCTAGAGCGCCTTGCGGGCAAGACGCATTATTGCTGCCTGGATGGGTATTCGGGATTCCACCAGATTCCAGTAGCCTTTGAAGACCAGGAGAAGACTACTTTCACATGCCCATTCGGGACCTTTGCTTACAGACGCATGCCCTTCGGGTTATGCAATGCTCCGGCTACATTCCAGAGGTGCATGGTCAGCATCTTTTCAGAATTTGTGGAAGAATGCATCGAGGTATTCATGGATGACTTCACGGTCTATGGTAACTCCTTTTCCGAATGCCTCTCGAACTTAAAGAAAATTCTGCAAAGATGTGTAGAAACTAACCTTGTGCTTAATTTTGAAAAATGTCATTTCATGGTTGACCAAGGGCTTATCCTAGACCACATCGTGTCCCGAAAGGGTATCGAAGTGGATAAGGCTAAAATCCAAGCTATCGAGACCTTGCCTTAGCCCTCGAATATTCGAGATGTGCGTTCTTTTCTTGGTTATGCAGGATTTTACAGGAGGTTCATCAAGGACTTCTCCAAGATAGCCCAACCAATGTGCCAGCTGTTACACAAGGATGTGGACTTCATATTTGATGAAAGATGCAAGACGGCTTTCGAGACCTTGAAAGCCAAGCTCATTTCTGCTCCTATCATTCGGGCCCCCGACTGGACTCTCCTCTTCGAGATCATGTGTGATGCTAGCAATCAGGCTTTGGGAGCTGTTCTGGGTCAGAAGAAAGACAAGGAGACGTACGTCATCTACTATGCATCCAAGTTGCTGGATCCCGCGTAGCAAAATTATACAACAACGGAAAAGGAGCTTTTAGCGATTGTTTATGCCCTTGACAAGTTTCGGCAGTACCTCTTGGGTACAGAAGTGATTGTGTATTCCGACCATTCCACCCTTCGATGCCTGCTCAAGAAAACTGATGCGAAGCCTAGGCTTATCCGCTGGATCCTCCTACTCCAAGAGTTCAACCTTGCTATCAAGGACAAAAAAGGGACCGAGAATTACGTAGCAGACCACCTTAGTAGGCTCCCGAACCAAGAAGACGACTCCTAAGTAGCCATTCGGGAGACTTTTCCAGATGAACATTTGTGCTCAGTTGACACCGAAAAGTTCCCTTGGTTCACGGACATAGCTAATTTCTGTGCCACGGGTGCGCTTCCAGTCAAGGCCTCGAGTGCGGAACACAACCGGATCCGCCAGCAAGCCAAGTTCTATGTTTGGGACAGCCCTTACTTATGGAAGCACTGTTCGGACCAGATCGTTAGGCGTTGTGTCACCATGGATGAGGTCCCATCAATTCTCAAGTTCTGCCATTTGACAACGGAAGGGGGATATTTTGCTGCAAAGAAAACCGCACTCAAGGTCCTGGAAGCCGGTCTTTATTGGCCCTCAATCTTCAAGGACAGTTATCTATTTTGCGCAACCTGCCCTCGATGTCAAGCCATGGGAAACATCGGAGCTAGAAACCAAATGCCCTTGACCAACATCCTTGCCTGCCAAATTTTCGACATTTGGGGCATTGACTTCATGGGGCCATTCCCGAATTCATTCGGGCATACATACATCCTGCTCGCAGTGGACTATGTCTCCAAATGGATTGAAGCCAAGGCCACCAAAACAGACGATTCACGGGTGGTTGCTGATTTTCTCCGGACCCACATCTTTAACTGATTCGGGACCCCTCGAGCTCTCATCAGTGATCGGGGGACTCATTTTTGCAATCGGACAGTCGCTTCATTGCTTAATAAGTATGGAGTGACTCACCGAGTATCCACAGCTTACCACCCCCAAACCAATGGGAAAGCTGAGGTCTCGAATCGGGAGATCAAGGCTATTCTCAAAAAGACCGTGAATCAGTCAAGAAAAGACTGGAGTCTCAAACTGGGAGACGCGCTATGGGCCTATCGTACTGCATTCAAGACCCCGATCGGCATGACGCCTTATCGGTTGGTATACGGCAAGCCGTGTCACCTTCCAGTCGAGATCGAACACAAGGCATTTTGGGCAATCAAAAAAGTCAACATGGACTTAAGCTTAGCAGGGAAAGACCGATGTTTGCAAATCCAAGAGCTTGAAGAACTTCGGGGGGATGCCTATGAAAATTCAATGATCTACAAGGGCAAGACCAAGGCCCAGCATGACAAACATCTCGTAGTCAAGAACTTCACTGTTGGGCAGAAAGTTTTGCTATACAACTCAAGACTACGAATTTTCTCGGGAAAGCTCAAGTCCAAATGGACGGGACCATATCAAATCACAACAGTGTTTGACCATGGGGCGGTTGAAATCCAGAATCTGAACAATGGGGAGCCATTCAAGGTGAACGGTCATCGGTTGAAACCCTTCTATGAAGGATTCAAGCCCTCGACTGCCGAAGAAGCAAGGGTCGAGGACCCAGCAATCAACGCCCCCGACTGAAGCAACAACGTCTAGGCCTAGACGATAATCAAGGCCAAGTGTGGGGACAACCCTCGAATTTCTAACCCTCTCTTTAATTTCCCTGTCTTTAAATTTCGAATCCGACATTCTTTTTCTCTCTTCCCCATGCATATTTCTTATCTTCCCTAGATAGTCTTATTTAATTTTGTCTATTCTTATTCCCCTTTGTCCCTTGGTTTTCATTTTTATTAGAGTCAACTCTAGCTTTTCTAATTTTTTATGCGCACTTTTTATGTTACCTAGGTAAAATTTAAATTTTCTTTGTCTTCTTTCCCTTTCATTTAACTCCTTTGTCCCTCTCTCTCTCCAATTAAATGTCTTGTCCCCTACTTTAGTAACCCCTATTTAATTCTTTTGATTTTATTCCCCTCTCTCCTATTTTCAAAATCCTAAAAGCTGATTTGCTTTCCCCGATTCTCGTGCAGGTGCAGGCGCACGCTGCCCTTGGCACTGCGCCTCCTCTCCCATCGCGACACATGACAGACGGAGCCCAAAGAGATCAGTTCCCATCCCTCTCCCCACCTTTCCACATCTTCCAACCCACTCACCCACGCCACCTAACCGTCAGATCCTACCCGTTACCCAACCAAAACCCCTCATCTCTCCCAATCAAATCAACATATAACATCTTTTTCTCTTCTTTCCAAAAACAAAATCCTCTCTTCTTCCTCATGGGCTGCACAAGCCTAAACCTAAACAAACCCACCACTTCTCACTCTTCTACCCCTACTCCTACTCCTCTCTCTACTCAAAACCAGCCAAAGACCACCACCGATCACTCACCCACCGCCACTGAACCACTCGGATCAGCCTCCTCCGAAGCCACTATAGACCTTGACGAGATCATATTCACCACCTCACTCCCGAAAATGACCAGATCCGGCAAAGTCCACCGCATTCCTCCAACCGCCACCGCCGGCAGTAAAAAGAAAACTTCTCCTCCTCCCAGCCCAGTGAACTCCGTCCCTCTCGACGTCAAGCCAATCGGCTATGTCATCCCCTCTGACACCGAGGAGGATGAGGCCGCCCAAACCAGTTCTAGCCTCCGAGAGGCCAGAAGGGTTGAGAAGGAAAATGAATAGCAGTTTCCTTGGGACTCCGATGACCAGCGAGCGGCTGAGGAGGAAGAAGACGAAAAGGAAGGAGAAGAGGAGGTCGAGCTGAAGGAGCGGCCTGTTGAGCAAGACGCTCAGGACCCCGAGCATACTGCTCAAGGTCCCGAGGATGTTCAAGAGGACCAAAGCGCAGGAGCCGCGAATGAAGGAGTAGGGGAGATCGACCCACCCAAACCTCCCAGTCCACCCCCGAAGAAGGCCCAGGGCAAGACCCGAGCGGCGAAGAGTGCCTCCAAAGCCCCAGCCGCGAAGGCCTCGCCGTCCAAAACCCCGGCCAGCAAGAAACGGAAGCTCCCCGCCACACCCAAGGGCAAGGGCATAGCTGCAGACACTCCCCGAAAATCCCAGCGAACTGAAGAGGAGGATGACTTCCTCGAGACCCCATTATCGGCTTCGGGACCTCGTCCCAACTACCTGGTAACGGCTGATCTTGAGACTTTTAACGAATTGTTTATTTTCAATGATAAACCCTCTCTGGATAAGGTCACCTTGATGAACTTCAAGGGGGTAGCCTCGTGTCCTAAGCTAGATATGGATTTATATGATAAGCTAGGCGTTGGGTCTCGCATTCGGGAGTTGATTAGTGGGATAGGTTGGGAGAGCTTCTTTTATATGGATCAGCCTACATATCTGGAGCTCAGCCTTGAGTTCTTTGCCAGTTTTTGGTACAAGGTCGATCTGTTCAAGCCAAGGGGTGGGGTAGGTCCCGATCTGTCTACCAGGGGTTGCGTCAATTTTCGGCTGGCTAGCAAATGACACCCGATGTCCCTCAATGACTTCAATGTATACCTCGATTTTGTCAGTCGTGAGGACGTTCAAGGGGACGCATATCAGAACGCCTTGACCACTGTCCCGGCCGAATTCAACAACCACAAAGCCCTTCGGGAGCTCACTGGACAGTCCAAAGTCAAGTTCGACTCCCGCAACACCAAGGCTCATGGCATTCGAGACCCTGCACTTCAGATTCTGCAACGCTTCCTGTCCATTGCCCTCGCGGGTAAGTTCGGGACTTCAGGACAGCTCGCTCAATCTGAGCTATTTTTCCTATGGGTCATGTATCACAAGAAGCGGGTCAACCTTGGTTACTGGATCGCCACCTCTGCTCACAACGTTGCCAATGCCCCCCTGGGTCGTTCTCCTGTTCTTGGGTCCCTTGTCACTAGCCTGGCCTCGCAACTATACACCTCAACGCTCCGGGAACTGAACTTGTACCAACACCTGAATTCTTTCAAGCTCCTTGGTCTCAAGACCTTGGACACGATGGGATTCCTTTGTGTTATTAACGGTATCTTGAGCTTTCATGCAGATAACAAAGGAAAGATTGAAGGCAAGTTTGAGTACCCGGACCTATCTCAGCCCCGAGCCCAGTCTGCTGCCCCCGAGCCTCCTTCTGCCAAGACAAACGCTTCAACTGCCCCCGAAGCGAATGCTCCAGGTCCCGAACAGATGCTGAGCAACAACGCTATCATCCACTTACTCACTGATATCCTGGAAACCAATCGCGACATCCTCAAAGAAATTCGCGTGCAAATTGCCACACTTGTCCCACCTCACCCCTGATCCCGAACATTTTCAAACCCTTTGCCCTTGCGTGGGTTGATTCTCTATGTTGAACAATTTCCATTTCTGCTTTCAGTATAAACTGCTATCTCTTTTGTCTCCTTCCCGCATTGAGGACAATGCGCTGCCTAAGTGTGGGGAGGAGTTTAAACTGCTAAGTATTTATTATGCATGTTATAATTATATTCTAGTTTATTTTTCCTAAGTTTATGCAGAAATTATTTTCTAGTTTTTACTTTTTTTTAGGATTTTAGCTCACTACCTAGTTTTGAAAACACCCCAATGATGGACACACACCTGACTTATGCACATAGAATAAAAATGCTGTCTTAGTCAAGGTCCCGAATGTGATATTCTTTGCCTGTTATGCCTTATATCTGCTTCAAGACCTAGACACCAGTAGTCACGAATCAGCACCTTGTGAGCATTTGAGCCTTCATGCCTATATTTATTGTTTGAGTGATAAATGCATGACTAGGTACTGGCTAGGCTTGCATGATATCCATGGGTATAGACACATTTAGACATAGGAAAGCAGCAAAAAGATTAAGTCCTCGCAACGAATTGTTCTCTCTCATTTTTTCTCTATTCTGTTCTCCCTTCTTGACCTCGAATCCCTTCTTGACCTTCCATTCTAACCACTTGAATTTTCTTTGATCTTTCTCTTGGCAGGTGAGCGATGTTGTTGGGAGCGCTATCGAGGGCTAGACTAGACAAACGAAGCAGCAAAGGCAAAGTGTGGGGATCCCGCAAAAATTCAAGACCCTGAATGCTGGCGCAAATTCAAGACCTCAAAACTGAATTCAAGGGCAGACCAGAACGAAAAATCACTTCCCACCCACAGTAAAACACAAGTGTGGGGAAGTGAAATCAAAATATCCAGCCCCCGAAGAACAAGGTCTCGATCCTCAATTCAGATCTCTCTTTTTCTTCCCTTCTTCTAAAAAAAAAAAAAAAAAAAAAGGAAAGAGAAACGGAAATATAAATAAAAGAGAGAGAGAAGAGACCAAATTTCATGAAGAAGAGGAAAATCAACAACCAGCGTTCATTCAAGGTCCCGAGTGGAGAAAGCAAGGATCCCCCTCGAAGAAGAAAAACCTAGTCTAACTTTCGGCCTCAGCAACATTACCTCACCGTTTTGATTCCTTTCTACCAAGGGAGCGTTCCAGGTTTGAGTTGGTTTCACCACCTTCTCATTTCACTTCCTTACTATCCCTCTTCTCCACTTTTTCTTCTCATTATGCTTCTTCCATTTCCTCTTGTCATTTATTTTCTTTGCTTCCCCTTCTTACCCCCGATGCGAAGTCTTTTGATTGCTAGATTGCCTATGCATGTGTCTAATATACTCGGATTGACTTGCAAACATGGTTTTGTGCTACGTTTTTTTTGCATACTTGAGTGTTTAAACACCTAACCTTGTTCACGAGCGTGAGTGCAAACACCGATCCATGTGAGGACTGTTGGTGAATAGACTGATGTTGAAAAGTCTCTTCTCAAGGGTCGTTATCCTTCTGATTTGATGCAGGTGTATCTAGGCGAAGCCTGTTTTCATTCGGGGTCCCGAATCCTGACAAGCATGCTTATGCTCTATGCCATGGTCTGGTGTGTCTGTTCTGTTTTGGGACTGTTTTAAAATTTTGTGAATGCTCGAGGGCGAGCATTGGGCAGTGTGGGGATTATTTGATAGCATGTTTTTATGCACGATTTTCTCCCCATTTTCTCACCCATTTAAGGCATGATTCTACTAATTTACCCTTGTTTTCATTACTTTTGCAGATTTAGGCCTAAAATGGGAGTTTATGCGAAAAGATGCATTTTTGGGGCATTTTGTGCAGTTTTGAGCTTCAAGACCCAGAGTTGAGGTCCCGAGTCCAAAGCAGCGTTCAAGGTCCCGAATCGGATTCACCATTCGGGACCCCGAAGGGTGAAGAATGACATTTCCACGTGTCATCTCGCCAGAGCTTCCATGTGCCTCCTCTGACACTGTTCCTGCAGTCTGCACTGACCACCAAATACCTACCACTCTGACCAAGTCAGCCCTTGAGCCCAGTCCAGACCTGCCCAAAGCTGGGAAAATCAGACAGCTTTATGCTTTCTCAGCTTTGTGCTTTAAGGAGCATGGATCCACTTCTTTAGGCTTTCAATTAATGCATTTTGTCCCTAGTTTTAGGCTGAAGATATTTTGTGCTTAGAGCTCTCCTATATAAAGGGCATCTAAGAGTAGTTTAGGACATCTCTTACATATCTTTATCATATTTTTACATCTCTCATTACTTAGTATAATTTAGTTAGTTCTAGTTTTCATATACTTCTCTCTAGTTTATCTCTCTAGTCTTGTTAGCACCTTCAACCTTGTCGTCGGGCTTCAAACGGATTTTAGTAACAAAGTTTTCTTCCCTTCTTCTTCTATTCATTTACTTATTATACTTTCTTCAATCATTAATTATTTATATTTAAGCATGAGTAGCTAAATCTTTAGTTCTTAGCAAAGGTTGTTCAAGGGTTGCAAGGGCAGATTCAAGGCCTAAATGCGCTTAATACATTCTTGATGCCATATTCAATTATTCATCGTCTTAATTACATATTTGCATGATTTAAATTGAGGTCTGATCAGCTGATAATTATCTTGTGTAAATGCTGCCATTTATGTGATGAATACGGAAGGAAAATTGCATGAAACAAGTGGGCATCTGTTTAGTCTTGACTGCGCTGAAGTGGTCTCGAATAGATAGGGTGGGTAGTTGATTAGAGCAAGGTCACGAGCCTGACAAACTGAGGGACTTTTAGCTCTAGATCTGTCTTTTCTTAGCTTCATGGGCAGTTTGAGTATGGCCTTCCCGCATTCGTGCCTGTAGGGATGGCAAACTGTCAAGACTACCTCATATGTGGAAACGGGGGGTAGTTTCTCTTAAGAGAAAAGTAGGGGATATTCGAGGAATCTGGTCCCCATGTCATTTCTATGATGTCTTGAATAGAATACTCTTGAGCCTATGACGATCTGGTCCCGAACGCAACCCAAGAATACCTTTGCTGAGAATCCCTCTATAATCGATTATCTGTGTTCATTTCTCCTGTTTATTTATTTCTGAATTTATTTGCTAATTTCTTTATTTTACCATTCGGGACTTCGAACGTGACATTCGGGACCCCGAATACTGCTTTCCTAGATAGAAATTGTTAGCTCCCAAAATCTGCCTTGGCTAAGTCGTTTAGCCAAGTAAACCCCCCCCCCCCCCCCCCCCCCCCCCCCCTCCCCCCCCCCCGATTGTTACTTTTTGTGCATTTCACCCCCGAATACATTCAAGGGCTTAGATTAGTCTCTCACAATCCCTGTGTTCGACCTTGACTACCACTGTACACATTATCTCTTGTGCACACACGTTTTTGGGCATTATAAATCTTCATTTGACTGACGATCAGTGATCAATCAAACACAATAAAATTTAGAATCTATGTGTTAGGATCGTGTCTTGGGAATGGATCCGAGTTGATTGCCTGTCATTCTCTCCAAGTTGACGATCGACCTAGATGTCTTCCAATCTCCACTTAATTACCAAAATGCTCAAAATTACATGCTGCTGTTACTAGTGGGTGAGGCGTAGTGGACAAGTGGGTTTGATTCCAGTGTACCGTGTCCCTTGAAAAAATTAATGAACTTTAATTTCAGAGAATAAAGGAAAAAAGATGACCCATTGTATCTCCTTGTCTTTTAGCACAGTTGTCGACGTACTTCGTGGCGGCTTCCAATGTACTTACTTATTGGTACGTCTTCTTCTGTGGAATTTAAGGGCTTCCAAGAATTATTGGTGTTTATCCGTGGAATTTAAGGGCGTAGTCAAAAATGCCGCTCACTCCAGCCCATCCCCCGCTCACTCCCGTTTGCTATAAAAAGGAGTTGATGAGAGTGGTACAAATCACAAAAACACGCTCAATATAACACAATACCTTACAAGGATCCAACTACTCAACAAAACTTATATCTAACCATCAATAATGGAATCCAAGAAGATGATGCTTGTGCTCATTGCCACCTTTGCTCTCGCAGCATTTGCATCTGCTGCAATCGTGAAAGACGTGATTACTGCAGATGCCATTAACGCTCTCTCTAAGAGCAACAAGTTCCCGAATGAAGTCTTCAACGCTCTTTCTAACACCAAGACCATGGTCCCTAATTTGTTCCTTGCGGAGGCATTCCTCAAGCCCAATGCCGCCCACGGCGATTTTTCTATTCCTTGTGGTGAAAGCTGTGTGTTCATCCCTTGTTTCACCAAGGCTATCGGCTGCAGCTGCAAAAGCAAAGTTTGCTACAGATAGATCAATCTATATATTAATCCTCGTATGCTTAAACCATGGCGCTCATGATCTCTTCAATATTGTTATCTCGTTCTTTTCTCTATCGTTTGTTCACCTTCATTTCTGTTTGGCTCTTGTAAACCCTTTCATTTTCATAAAATCCATGTATGCTTGCACCACAAAAGTGGTTTGTTTCCACAAGGGTAATGCTTTGATATATCTTTCAAAGTATTTGTTTTATATAATCGGGTTATAATAAAAGAAATTAATCAGATAAGTCTATTTTTTTGATTTTCTATATGTATTAGCCATAAAACATTAATTATTAATTTTTATTTTTTAATATTCAAACTGGTGCATAAAATTAAGCAACTAAAATTATTTTTCTCATATAAAGTTTCACAAATATATATAACAAAGTTTTAAAAATTAAAAAAATTAATTAATTAAACAAGTCGACTCTCTTGATCTCCTATATGTATTGGACTGAAAACGTAAATATTTTTAATCGATAATATTCAAACGTGTACATACATTGGACGGAAATTCTGTCAAAATCTAGTTAAGTAATAATACAATACCAAATAAGATAATAAAATAAAATAGTATACGAAATAGTTAATAAATTTGGGGTGGAATATTACATCGAAAACAATTTTAAGTAACTATAGCAGTGATCAAATTAATATTAATTAATTAATTAAATAATTTTTGACGGAATTTTCCTTCGGAATAATATTCAAATTGCAACATAACTTCCGCCGCCAATCATTAATATTAATTTTTGTTCTCTCTCTTTCAGAACATGCTGCTCTTATCCATTACTTTGTCGGTCAATACAAACTTTGACCTTCCAATAATTTGTGTTTAAATGGGAGTCTAATTGAGGAGAATTTTTTTGAAGGAATGCACCAGCTTTTTCGGGTACTATATTTTCTACTGTTAAATTTATTGCTTAGAGCCTGCGAAGTACCTTGAAGCAATCTACCCGCCCAGCTCTTTCGGGTACTATACTTTCTACTGTTAAATTTATTGCTTAGAGCCTGCGAAGTACCTTGAAGCAATCTACCCGCCCAAACGACCACGTACCAAATTGTGAGTGGCAAGAAAGTCGGAGAAATATTAAGTCCGATACTATGTGTTGTTTGTAAGTATATATCTTAGGTTATTATTGTTAATGTCATCTATATACTATATAAAAAGCATGAAAGGTTTTATTTTTTAAAAATTTATTATACCCTTACTTATTGTTTAAAAGTCTATTTCATTGTTAATTTTCTTTTAAGTTTTTATAAATCTATTAAAAACTTTATCCAATAATAATTGTCGCTTTTAAATTTGAAAAAAAAAATAGTTCAGCCAATTTATCTAAAGTAGAAGCTGTTGTTCTCAGTTCGTTGAAGAAATAATTTTAAAAAATTGTGAGAGCATTGAAATTCTTACCAATGGCGTGAGTACTAATATTAATTCAGTTGGTAGTTAAGTTAGATAATATATATTAAATATATAGTATATATAGATAATAAAATACCTAAATACCCGGTCAGGTGCCAATAGAATTAGTATTGATCAAGAAGATTTAAGGTTAACAAAATAAAATACATAATTAGTTTTTCAAGCATGTAATAATATACGTAACTAAAATTAGAAACATAATTAGTTAATTTAAATTATAATCATAATTATCTGTTCTCTTTTGTTATTTTTTTAAATTTATTTATTTTATTGTTTGTGTTTAATAATTAATATCAATTGGTTTTTTTTATTTACATTAAGTAATTCCTCAATCATAAACCAAGATATATTCAACTTCTCCATTGTAATCCTTAGTGGCAATTAGATATGGTATTGCTTAATTTTTAATTTTTCTCCATAACTACCCTAACCTAATTAACATATAGCCATATAAACGTTTTATTCAATTTATTTTTAAAAGACAGCATGTACAACTCTCTGAGGGAATCCATGTTCGGGTTCTATTTTATGAATTAATTTTGCATATCCGGATTGACTTTAAGATTTTTTCTCCTATTCAAAACTTATGCAATTTTTTAGAGAAATTCATATATATGATACTCAATTGAGTCAAAATTGGGGACATAAAAATATTGTGTAATATTTCAATGGTATGTTAGTTTTTTTTTAAAGATATAGGTAGTAACGAATCTAATAAACATAAATGAAAAGTAAATAGCAATTTAAGTGAGCTAATTGGAAAAGAAGACCCCGAGTTATTTCGTTGCTTAGGACTCTGAATGTTGTACATACATATCCAAGTTCTTATTTGCGAGAATTTGGAAAAAGGAACGGTCAATAATTAATGTTTTGCACTTGCCTATGCATTTCCAACTAATATCAAATAAGTTCATGCATTTCAGAGAAAAGTTGGATTCCGAAAGACAAACATTCTTTTAGTGATCAACCAAACACAATAAAATTTAGAATTTTAGATTTCCAAGTTATTTGCGAGTAATACCTTCAACCAAATTCTACCTTAATCTATGTGTTAGGATCGTGACTTGGGAATGGATCCGAGTAGATTGCCTGTCATTCTCTCCAAGTTGACGATCGACCTAGATGTCTTCCAATCTCCACTTAATTACCAAAATGCTCAAAATTACATGCTGCTGTTACTAGTGGGTGAGGCGTAGTGGACAAGTGGGTTTGATTCCGGTGTACCGTCTCCCATGAAAAAATTAATGAGCTTTAATTTCAGAGAATAAAGGAAAAAAGATGACCCATACGATCTCCTTGTCTTTTAGCACAATTGCCGACGTACTTCGTGGCGGCTTCCAATGTACTTACTTATTGGTACGTTTTCTTCTGTGGAATTTAAGGGCTTCCAAGAATTATTGGTGTTTATCCGTGGAATTTAAGGGCGTAGTCAAAAATGCCGCTCACTCCAGCCCATCCCCCGCTCACTCCCGTTTGCTATAAAAAGGAGTTGATGAGAGTGGTACAAATCACAAAAACACGCTCAATATAACACAATACCTTACAAGGATCCAACTACTCAACAAAACTTATATCTAACCATCAATAATGGAATCCAAGAAGATGATGCTTGTGCTCATTGCCACCTTTGCTCTCGCAGCATTTGCATCTGCTGCAATCGTGAAAGACGTGATTACTGCAGATGCCATTAACGCTCTCTCTAAGAGCAACAAGTTCCCGAATGAAGTCTTCAACGCTCTTTCTAACACCAAGACCATGGTCCCTAATTTGTTCCTTGCGGAGGCATTCCTCAAGCCCAATGCCGCCCACGGCGATTTTTCTATTCCTTGTGGTGAAAGCTGTGTGTTCATCCCTTGCTTCACCAAGGCTATCGGCTGCAGCTGCAAAAGCAAAGTTTGCTACAGATAGATCAATCTATATATTAATCCTCGTACGCTTAAACCATGGCGCTCATGATCTCTTCAATATTGTTATCTCGTGCTTTTCTCTATCGTTTGTTCAGCTTCATTTCTGTTTGGCTCTTGTAAACCGTTTCATTTTCATAAAATCCATGTATGCTTGCACCACAAAAGTGGTTTGTTTCCACAAGGGTAATGCTTTGATATATCTTTCAAAGTATTTGTTTTATATAATCGGGTTATAATAAAAGAAATTAATCAGATAAGTCTATTTTCTTGATTTTCTATATGTATTAGCCATAAAACATTAATTATTAATTTTTATTTTTTAATATTCAAACTGGTGCATAAAATTAAGCAACTAAAATTATTTTTCTCATATAAAGTTTCACAAATATATATAACAAAGTTTTAAAAATTAAAAAAATTAATTAATTAAACAAGTCGACTCTCTTGATCTCCTATATGTATTGGACTAAAAATGTTAATATTTTTAATCGATAATATTCAAACGAGTACATACATTGGACGGAAATTCTGTCAAAATCTAGTTAAGTAATAATACAATACCAAATAAGATAATAAAATAAAATAGTATACGAAATAATTAATAAATTTGGGGTGGAATATTACATCGAAAACAATTTTAAGTAACTATAGCAGTGATCAAATTAATATTAATTAATTAATTAAATAATTTTTGACGGAATTTTCCTTCGGAATAATATTCAAATTGCAACATAACTTCCGCCGCAATCATTATTATTAATTTTTGTTCTTTCTCTGTCAGAACATGCTGCAATTATCCATTACTTTGTCGGTCAATACAAACTTTGACCGTCCAATAATTTGTGTTTAAATGGGAGTCTGATTGAGGAGAATTTTTTTGAAGGAATGCACCAGCTTTTTCGGGTACTATATTTTCTACTGTTAAATTTATTGCTTAGAGCCTGCGAAGTACCTTGAAGCAATCTACCCGCCCAGCTCTTTCGGGTACTATACTTTCTAATGTTAAATTTATTGCTTAGAGCCTGCGAAGTACCTTGAAGCAATCTACCCGCCCAGACGACCACGTACCAAATTGTGAGTGGCAAGAAAGTCGGAGAAATATTAAGTCCGATACTATGTGTTGTGTGTAAGTATATATCTTAGGTTATTATTGTTAATGCCATCTATATACTATATAAAAAGCACGAAAGGTTTTATTTTTTAAAAATCTATTATACCCTTACTTATTGTTTAAAAGTCTATTTCATTGTTAATTTTCTTTTAAGTTTTTATAAATCTATTAAAAACTTTATCCAATAATAATTGTCGCTTTTAAATTTGAGAAAAAAATAGTTCAGCCAATTTATCTAAAGTAGAAGCTGTTGTTCTCAGTTCGTTGAAGAAATAATTTTAAAAAATTGTGAGAGTATTGAAATTCTTACCAATGGCGTGAGTACTAATATTAATTCATTTGGTAGTTAAGTTAGATAATATATATTAAATATATAGTATATATAGATAATAAAATACCTAAATACCCGGTCAGGTGCCAATAGAATTAGTATTGATCCACAAGATTTAAGGTTACCAAAATAAAATACATAATTAGTTTTTCAAGCATGTAATAATATACGTAACTAAAATTAGAAACATAATTAGTTAATTTAAATTATAATCATAATTATCTGTTCTCTTTTGTTATTTTTTTAAATTTATTTATTTTATTGTTTGTGTTTAATAATTAATATCAATTGGTTGTTTTTTTATTTACATTAAGTAATTCCTCAATCATAAACCAAAATATATTCAACTTCTCCATTGTATTTCTTAGTGGCAATTAGATACGGTATTGCTTAATTTTTAATTTTTCTCCATAACTAGCCTAACCTAATTAACATATAGCCATATAAACGTTTTATTCAATTTATTTTTAAAAGACAGCATGTACAACTCTCTGAGGGAATCCATGTTCGGGTTCTATTTTATGAATTAATTTTGCATATCCGGATTGATTTTAAGATTTTTTCTCCTTTTCAAAACTTATGCAATTTTTTAGAGAAATTCATATATATGATACTCAATTGAGTCAAAATTGGGGACATAAAAATATTGTATAATATTTCAATGGTATGTTAGTTTTTTTTTTAAAGATATAGGTAGTAACGAATCTCATAAACAGAAATGAAAAGTAAATAGCAATTTAAATGAGCTAATTGGAAAAGAAGACCCCGAGTTATTTCATTGCTTAGGACTCTGAATGTTGTACATACATATCCAAGTTCTTATTTGCGAGAATTTGGAAGAAGGAACGATCAATAATTAATGTTTTGCACTTGCCTATGCATTTCCAACTAATATCAAATAAGTTCATGCATTTCAGAGAAAAGTTGGATTCCGAAAGACAAAAATTCTTTTAGTGATCAACCAAATACAATAAAATTTAGAATTTTAGATTTTCAAGTTATTTGCGAGTAATACCTTCAACCAAATTCTACCTTAATCTATGTGTTAGGATCGTGTCTTGGGAATGGATCCGAGTAGATTGCCTGTCATTCTCTCCAAGTTGACGAACGACCTAGATGTCTTCCAATCTCCACTTAATTACCAAAATGCTCAAAATTACATGCTGCTGTTACTAGTGGGTGAGGCGTAGTGGACAAGTGGGTTTGATTCCAGCGTACTGTCTCCCTTGAAAAAATTAATGAGCTTTAATTTCAGAGAATAAAGGAAAAAAGATGACCCATACGATCTCCTTGTCTTTTAGCACAGTTGCCGACGTACTTCGTGGCGGCTTCCAATGTACTTACTTATTGGTACGTCTTCTTCTGTGGAATTTAAGGGCTTCCAAGAATTATTGGTGTTTATCCGTGGAATTTAAGGGCGTAGTCAAAAATGCCGCTCACTCCAGCCCATCCCCCGCTCACTCCCGTTTGCTATAAAAAGGAGTTGATGAGAGTGGTACAAATCACAAAAACACTCTCAATATAACACAATACCTTACAAGGATCCAACTACTCAACAAAACTTATATCTAACCATCAATAATGGAATCCAAGAAGATGATGCTTGTGCTCATTGCCACCTTTGCTCTCGCAGCATTTGCATCTGCTGCAATCGAGAAAGACGTGATTACTGCAGATGCCATTAACGCTCTCTCTAAGAGCAACAAGTTCCCGAATGAAGTCTTCAACGCTCTTTCTAACACCAAGACCATGGTCCCTAATTTGTTCCTTGCGGAGGCATTCCTCAAGCCCAATGCCGCCCACGGCGATTTTTCTATTCCTTGTGGTGAAAGCTGTGTGTTCATCCCTTGCTTCACCAAGGCTATCGGCTGCAGCTGCAAAAGCAAAGTTTGCTACAGATAGATCAATCTATATATTAATCCTCGTGCGCTTAAACCATGGCGCTCATGATCTCTTCAATATTGTTATCTCGTGCTTTTCTCTATCGTTTGTTCACCTTCATTTCTGTTTGGCTCTTGTAAACCGTTTCATTTTCATAAAATCCATGTATGCTTGCACCACAAAAGTGGTTTGTTTCCACAAGGGTAATGCTTTGATATATCTTTCAAAGTATTTGTTTTATATAATCGGGTTATAATAAAAGAAATTAATCAGATAAGTCTATTTTCTTGATTTTCTATATGTATTAGCCATAAAACATTAATTATTAATTTTTATTTTTTAATATTCAAACTGGTGCATAAAATTAAGCAACTAAAATTATTTTTCTCATATAAAGTTTCACAAATATATATAACAAAGTTTTAAAAATTAAAAAAATTAATTAATTGAACAAGTCGACTCTCTTGATCTCCTATATGTATTGGACTAAAAACGTTAATATTTTTAATCGATAATATTCAAACAAGTACATGCATTGGACGGAAATTCTGTCAAAATCTAGTTAAGTAATAAACTTAAATAATAATACAATACCAAATAAGATAATAAAATAAAATAGTATACGAAATAATTAATAAATTTGGGGTGGAATATTACATCGAAAACAATTTTAAGTAACTATAGCAGTGATCAAATTAATATTAATTAATTAATTAATTAATTTTTGACGGAATTTTCCTTCGGAATAATATTCAAATTGCAACATAACTTCCGCCGCCAATCATTATTATTAATTTTTGTTCTTTCTCTTTCAGAACATGCTGTTCTTATCCATCACTTTGTCGGTCAATACAAACTTTGACCGTCCAATAATTTGTGTTTAAATGGGAGTCTGATTGAGGAGAATTTTTTTGAAGGAATGCACCAGCTTTTTCGGGTACTATATTTTCTACTGTTAAATTTATTGCTTAGAGCCTGCGAAGTACCTTGAAGCAATCTACCCGCCCAACTCTTTCGGGTACTATACTTTCTAATGTTAAATTTATTGCTTAGAGCCTGCGAAGTACCTTGAAGCAATCTACCCGCCCAGACGACCACGTACCAAATTGTGAGTGGCAAGAAAGTCGGAGAAATATTAAGTCCGATACTATGTGTTGTGTGTAAGTATATATCTTAGGTTATTATTGTTAATGCCATCTATATACTATATAAAAAGCACGAAAGGTTTTATTTTTTAAAAATCTATTATACCCTTACTTATTGTTTAAAAGTCTATTTCATTGTTAATTTTCTTTTAAGTTTTTATAAATCTATTAAAAACTTTATCCAATAATAATTGTCGCTTTTAAATTTGAGAAAAAAATAGTTCAGCCAATTTATCTAAAGTAGAAGCTGTTGTTCTCAGTTCGTTGAAGAAATAATTTTAAAAAATTGTGAGAGTATTGAAATTCTTACCAATGGCGTGAGTACTAATATTAATTCATTTGGTAGTTAAGTTAGATAATATATATTAAATATATAGTATATATAGATAATAAAATACCTAAATACCCGGTCAGGTGCCAATAGAATTAGTATTGATCCACAAGATTTAAGGTTACCAAAATAAAATACATAATTAGTTTTTCAAGCATGTAATAATATACGTAACTAAAATTAGAAACATAATTAGTTAATTTAAATTATAATCATAATTATCTGTTCTCTTTTGTTATTTTTTTAAATTTATTTATTTTATTGTTTGTGTTTAATAATTAATATCAATTGGTTGTTTTTTTATTTACATTAAGTAATTCCTCAATCATAAACCAAAATATATTCAACTTCTCCATTGTATTTCTTAGTGGCAATTAGATACGGTATTGCTTAATTTTTAATTTTTCTCCATAACTAGCCTAACCTAATTAACATATAGCCATATAAACGTTTTATTCAATTTATTTTTAAAAGACAGCATGTACAACTCTCTGAGGGAATCCATGTTCGGGTTCTATTTTATGAATTAATTTTGCATATCCGGATTGACTTTAAGATTTTTTCTCCTTTTCAAAATTTATGCAATTTTTTAGAGAAATTCATATATATGATACTCAATTGAGTCAAAATTGGGGACATAAAAATATTGTATAATATTTCAATGGTATGTTAGTTTTTTTTTAAAGATATAGGTAGTAACGAATCTCATAAACAGAAATGAAAAGTAAATAGCAATTTAAGTGAGCTAATTGGAAAAGAAGACCCCGAGTTATTTCTTTGCTTAGGACTCTGAATGTTGTACATACATATCCAAGTTCTTATTTGCGAGAATTTGGAAGAAGGAACGGTCAATAATTAATGTTTTGCACTTGCCTATGCATTTCCAACTAATATCAAATAAGTTCAAGCATTTCAGAGAAAAGTTGGATTCCGAAAGACAAAAATTCTTTTAGTGATCAACCAAACACAATTAAATTTAGAATTTTAGATTTTCAAGTTATTTGCGAGTAATACCTTCAACCAAATTCTACCTTAATCTATGTGTTAGGATCGTGTCTTGGGAATGGATAGATTGCCTGTCATTCTCTCCAAGTTGACGAACGACCTAGATGTCTTCCAATCTCCACTTAATTACCAAAATGCTCAAAATTACATGCTGCTGTTACTAGTGGGTGAGGCGTAGTGGACAAGTGGGTTTGATTCCAGCGTACTGTCTCCCTTGAAAAAATTAATGAGCTTTAATTTCAGAGAATAAAGGAAAAAAGATGACCCATACGATCTCCTTGTCTTTTAGCACAGTTGCCGACGTACTTCGTGGCGGCTTCCAATGTACTTACTTATTGGTACGTCTTCTTCTGTGGAATTTAAGGGCTTCCAAGAATTATTGGTGTTTATCCGTGGAATTTAAGGGCGTAGTCAAAAATGCCGCTCACTCCAGCCCATCCCCCGCTCACTCCCGTTTGCTATAAAAAGGAGTTGATGAGAGTGGTACAAATCACAAAAACACTCTCAATATAACACAATACCTTACAAGGATCCAACTACTCAACAAAACTTATATCTAACCATCAATAATGGAATCCAAGAAGATGATGCTTGTGCTCATTGCCACCTTTGCTCTCGCAGCATTTGCATCTGCTGCAATCGAGAAAGACGTGATTACTGCAGATGCCATTAACGCTCTCTCTAAGAGCAACAAGTTCCCGAATGAAGTCTTCAACGCTCTTTCTAACACCAAGACCATGGTCCCTAATTTGTTCCTTGCGGAGGCATTCCTCAAGCCCAATGCCGCCCACGGCGATTTTTCTATTCCTTGTGGTGAAAGCTGTGTGTTCATCCCTTGCTTCACCAAGGCTATCGGCTGCAGCTGCAAAAGCAAAGTTTGCTACAGATAGATCAATCTATATATTAATCCTCGTGCGCTTAAACCATGGCGCTCATGATCTCTTCAATATTGTTATCTCGTGCTTTTCTCTATCGTTTGTTCACCTTCATTTCTGTTTGGCTCTTGTAAACCGTTTCATTTTCATAAAATCCATGTATGCTTGCACCACAAAAGTGGTTTGTTTCCACAAGGGTAATGCTTTGATATATCTTTCAAAGTATTTGTTTTATATAATCGGGTTATAATAAAAGAAATTAATCAGATAAGTCTATTTTCTTGATTTTCTATATGTATTAGCCATAAAACATTAATTTTTATTTTTTATTTTTTAATATTTAAACTGGTGCATAAAATTAAGCAACTAAAATTATTTTTCTCATATAAAGTTTCACAAATATATATAACAAAGTTTTAAAAATTAAAAAAATTAATTAATTGAACAAGTCGACTCTCTTGATCTCCTATATGTATTGGACTAAAAACGTTAATATTTTTAATCGATAATATTCAAACGAGTACATGCATTGGACGGAAATTCTGTCAAAATCTAGTTAAGTAATAAACTTAAATAATAATACAATACCAAATAAGATAATAAAATAAAATAGTATACGAAATAATTAATAAATTTGGGGTGGAATATTACATCGAAAACAATTTTAAGTAACTATAGCAGTGATCAAATTAATATTAATTAATTAATTAAATAATTTTTGACGGAATTTTCCTTCGGAATAATATTCAAATTGCAACATAACTTCCGCCGCCAATCATTATTATTAATTTTTGTTCTTTCTCTTTCAGAACATGCTGCTCTTATCCATCACTTTGTCGGTCAATACAAACTTTGACCGTCCAATAATTTGTGTTTAAATGGGAGTCTGATTGAGGAGAATTTTTTTGAAGGAATGCACCAGCTTTTTCGGGTACTATATTTTCTACTGTTAAATTTATTGCTTAGAGCCTGCGAAGTACCTTGAAGCAATCTACCCGCCCAGCTCTTTCGGGTACTATACTTTCTAATGTTAAATTTATTGCTTAGAGCCTGCGAAGTACCTTGAAGCAATCTACCCGCCCAGACGACCACGTACCAAATTGTGAGTGGCAAGAAAGTCGGAGAAATATTAAGTCCGATACTATGTGTTGTGTGTAAGTATATATCTTAGGTTATTATTGTTAATGCCATCTATATACTATATAAAAAGCACGAAAGGTTTTATTTTTTAAAAATCTATTATACCCTTACTTATTGTTTAAAAGTCTATTTCATTGTTAATTTTCTTTTAAGTTTTTATAAATCTATTAAAAACTTTATCCAATAATAATTGTCGCTTTTAAATTTGAGAAAAAAATAGTTCAGCCAATTTATCTAAAGTAGAAGCTGTTCTTCTCAGTTCGTTGAAGAAATAATTTTAAAAAATTGTGAGAGTATTGAAATTCTTACCAATGGCGTGAGTACTAATATTAATTCAGTTGGTAGTTAAGTTAGATAATATATATTAAATATATAGTATATATAGATAATAAAATACCTAAATGCCCGGTCAGGTGCCAATAGAATTAGTATTGATCCACAAGATTTAAGGTTACCAAAATAAAATACATAATTAGTTTTTCAAGCATGTAATAATATACGTAACTAAAATTAGAAACATAATTAGTTAATTTAAATTATAATCATAATTATCTGTTCTCTTTTGTTATTTTTTTAAATTTATTTATTTTATTGTTTGTGTTTAATAATTAATATCAATTGGTTGTTTTTTTATTTACATTAACTAATTCCCCAATCATAAACCAAAATATATTCAACTTCTCCATTGTATTTCTTTGTGGCAATTAGATACGGTATTGCTTAATTTTTAATTTTTCTCCATAACTAGCCTAACCTAATTAACATATAGCCATATAAACGTTTTATTCAATTTATTTTTAAAAGACAGCATGTACAACTCTCTGAGGGAATCCATGTTCGGGTTCTATTTTATGAATTAATTTTGCATATCCGGATTGACTTTAAGATTTTTTCTCCTTTTCAAAATTTATGCAATTTTTTAGAGAAATTCATATATATGATACTCAATTGAGTCAAAATTGGGGACATAAAAATATTGTATAATATTTCAATGGTATGTTAGTTTTTTTTTAAAGATATAGGTAGTAACGAATCTCATAAACAGAAATGAAAAGTAAATAGCAATTTAAGTGAGCTAATTGGAAAAGAAGACCCCGAGTTATTTCATTGCTTAGGACTCTGAATGTTGTACATACATATCCAAGTTCTTATTTGCGAGAATTTGGAAGAAGGAACGGTCAATAATTAATGTTTTGCACTTGCCTATGCATTTCCAACTAATATCAAATAAGTTCATGCATTTCAGAGAAAATTTGGATTCCGAAAGACAAAAATTCTTTTAGTGATCAACCAAACACAATAAAATTTAGAATTTTAGATTTTCAAGTTATTTGCGAGTAATACCTTCAACCAAATTCTACCTTAATCTATGTGTTAGGATCGTGTCTTGGGAATGGATAGATTGCCTGTCATTCTCTCCAAGTTGACGAACGACCTAGATGTCTTCCAATCTCCACTTAATTACCAAAATGCTCAAAATTACATGCTGCTGTTACTAGTGGGTGAGGCGTAGTGGACAAGTGGGTTTGATTCCAGCGTACTGTCTCCCTTGAAAAAATTAATGAGCTTTAATTTCAGAGAATAAAGGAAAAAAGATGACCCATACGATCTCCTTGTCTTTTAGCACAGTTGCCGACGTACTTCGTGGCGGCTTCCAATGTACTTACTTATTTGTACGTCTTCTTCTGTGGAATTTAAGGGCTTCCAAGAATTATTGGTGTTTATCCGTGGAATTTAAGGGCGTAGTCAAAAATGCCGCTCACTCCAGCCCATCCCCCGCTCACTCCCGTTTGCTATAAAAAGGAGTTGATGAGAGTGGTACAAATCACAAAAACACTCTCAATATAACACAATACCTTACAAGGATCCAACTACTCAACAAAACTTATATCTAACCATCAATAATGGAATCCAAGAAGATGATGCTTGTGCTCATTGCCACCTTTGCTCTCGCAGCATTTGCATCTGCTGCAATCGAGAAAGACGTGATTACTGCAGATGCCATTAACGCTCTCTCTAAGAGCAACAAGTTCCCGAATGAAGTCTTCAACGCTCTTTCTAACACCAAGACCATGGTCCCTAATTTGTTCCTTGCGGAGGCATTCCTCAAGCCCAATGCCGCCCACGGCGATTTTTCTATTCCTTGTGGTGAAAGCTGTGTGTTCATCCCTTGCTTCACCAAGGCTATCGGCTGCAGCTGCAAAAGCAAAGTTTGCTACAGATAGATCAATCTATATATTAATCCTCGTGCGCTTAAACCATGGCGCTCATGATCTCTTCAATATTGTTATCTCGTGCTTTTCTCTATCGTTTGTTCAGCTTCATTTCTGTTTGGCTCTTGTAAACCGTTTCATTTTCATAAAATCCATGTATGCTTGCACCACAAAAGTGGTTTGTTTCCACAAGGGTAATGCTTTGATATATCTTTCAAAGTATTTGTTTTATATAATCGGGTTATAATAAAAGAAATTAATCAGATAAGTCTATTTTCTTGATTTTCTATATGTATTAGCCATAAAACATTAATTATTAATTTTTATTTTTTAATATTCAAACTGGTGCATAAAATTAAGCAACTAAAATTATTTTTCTCATATAAAGTTTCACAAATATATATAACAAAGTTTTAAAAATTAAAAAAATTAATTAATTGAACAAGTCGACTCTCTTGATCTCCTATATGTATTGGACTAAAAACGTTAATATTTTTAATCGATAATATTCAAACGAGTACATGCATTGGACGGAAATTCTGTCAAAATCTAGTTAAGTAATAAACTTAAATAATAATACAATACCAAATAAGATAATAAAATAAAATAGTATACGAAATAATTAATAAATTTGGGGTGGAATATTACATCGAAAACAATTTTAAGTAACTATAGCAGTGATCAAATTAATATTAATTAATTAATTAAATAATTTTTGACGGAATTTTCCTTCGGAATAATATTCAAATTGCAACATAACTTCCGCCGCCAATCATTATTATTAATTTTTGTTCTTTCTCTTTCAGAACATGCTGCTCTTATCCATCACTTTGTCGGTCAATACAAACTTTGACCGTCCAATAATTTGTGTTTAAATGGGAGTCTGATTGAGGAGAATTTTTTTGAAGGAATGCACCAGCTTTTTCGGGTACTATATTTTCTACTGTTAAATTTATTGCTTAGAGCCTGCGAAGTACCTTGAAGCAATCTACCCGCCCAGCTCTTTCGGGTACTATACTTTCTACTGTTAAATTTATTGCTTAGAGCCTGCGAAGTACCTTGAAGCAATCTACCCGCCCAGACGACCACGTACCAAATTGTGAGCGGCAAGAAAGTCGGAGAAATATTAAGTCCGATACTATGTGTTGTGTGTAAGTATATATCTTAGGTTATTATTGTTAATGCCATCTATATACTATATAAAAAGCACGAAAGGTTTTATTTTTTAAAAATCTATTATACCCTTACTTATTGTTTAAAAGTCTATTTCATTGTTAATTTTCTTTTAAGTTTTTATAAATCTATTAAAAACTTTATCCAATAATAATTGTCGCTTTTAAATTTGAGAAAAAAATAGTTCAGCCTATTTATCTAAAGTAGAAGCTGTTGTTCTCAGTTCGTTGAAGAAATAATTTTAAAAAATTGTGAGAGTATTGAAATTCTTACCAATGGCGTGAGTACTAATATTAATTCAGTTTGTAGTTAAGTTAGATAATATATATTAAATATATAGTATATATAGATAATAAAATACCTAAATACCCGGTCAGGTGCCAATAGAATTAGTATTGATCCACAAGATTTAAGGTTACCAAAATAAAATACATAATTAGTTTTTCAAGCATGTAATAATATACGTAACTAAAATTAGAAACATAATTAGTTAATTTAAATTATAATCATAATTATCTGTTCTCTTTTGTTATTTTTTTAAATTTATTTATTTTATTGTTTGTGTTTAATAATTAATATCAATTGGTTGTTTTTTTATTTACATTAAGTAATTCCTCAATCATAAACCAAGATATATTCAACTTCTCCATTGTATTTCTTAGTGGCAATTAGATACGGTATTGCTTAATTTTTAATTTTTCTCCATAACTAGCCTAACCTAATTAACATATAGCCATATAAACGTTTTATTCAATTTATTTTTAAAAGACAGCATGTACAACTCTCTGAGGGAATCCATGTTCGGGTTCTATTTTATGAATTAATTTTGCATATCCGGATTGACTTTAAGATTTTTTCTCCTTTTCAAAATTTATGCAATTTTTTAGAGAAATTCATATATATGATACTCAATTGAGTCAAAATTGGGGACATAAAAATATTGTATAATATTTCAATGGTATGTTAGTTTTTTTTTAAAGATATAGGTAGTAACGAATCTCATAAACAGAAATGAAAAGTAAATAGCAATTTAAGTGAGCTAATTGGAAAAGAAGACCCCGAGTTATTTCATTGCTTAGGACTCTGAATGTTGTACATACATATCCAAGTTCTTATTTGCGAGAATTTGGAAGAAGGAACGGTCAATAATTAATGTTTTGCACTTGCCTATGCATTTCCAACTAATATCAAATAAGTTCAAGCATTTCAGAGAAAAGTTGGATTCCGAAAGACAAAAATTCTTTTAGTGATCAACCAAACACAATTAAATTTAGAATTTTAGATTTTCAAGTTATTTGCGAGTAATACCTTCAACCAAATTCTACCTTAATCTATGTGTTAGGATCGTGTCTTGGGAATGGATAGATTGCCTGTCATTCTCTCCAAGTTGACGAACGACCTAGATGTCTTCCAATCTCCACTTAATTACCAAAATGCTCAAAATTACATGCTGCTGTTACTAGTGGGTGAGGCGTAGTGGACAAGTGGGTTTGATTCCAGCGTACTGTCTCCCTTGAAAAAATTAATGAGCTTTAATTTCAGAGAATAAAGGAAAAAAGATGACCCATACGATCTCCTTGTCTTTTAGCACAGTTGCCGACGTACTTCGTGGCGGCTTCCAATGTACTTACTTATTGGTACGTCTTCTTCTGTGGAATTTAAGGGCTTCCAAGAATTATTGGTGTTTATCCGTGGAATTTAAGGGCGTAGTCAAAAATGCCGCTCACTCCAGCCCATCCCCCGCTCACTCCCGTTTGCTATAAAAAGGAGTTGATGAGAGTGGTACAAATCACAAAAACACTCTCAATATAACACAATACCTTACAAGGATCCAACTACTCAACAAAACTTATATCTAACCATCAATAATGGAATCCAAGAAGATGATGCTTGTGCTCATTGCCACCTTTGCTCTCGCAGCATTTGCATCTGCTGCAATCGAGAAAGACGTGATTACTGCAGATGCCATTAACGCTCTCTCTAAGAGCAACAAGTTCCCGAATGAAGTCTTCAACGCTCTTTCTAACACCAAGACCATGGTCCCTAATTTGTTCCTTGCGGAGGCATTCCTCAAGCCCAATGCCGCCCACGGCGATTTTTCTATTCCTTGTGGTGAAAGCTGTGTGTTCATCCCTTGCTTCACCAAGGCTATCGGCTGCAGCTGCAAAAGCAAAGTTTGCTACAGATAGATCAATCTATATATTAATCCTCGTGCGCTTAAACCATGGCGCTCATGATCTCTTCAATATTGTTATCTCGTGCTTTTCTCTATCGTTTGTTCACCTTCATTTCTGTTTGGCTCTTGTAAACCGTTTCATTTTCATAAAATCCATGTATGCTTGCACCACAAAAGTGGTTTGTTTCCACAAGGGTAATGCTTTGATATATCTTTCAAAGTATTTGTTTTATATAATCGGGTTATAATAAAAGAAATTAATCAGATAAGTCTATTTTCTTGATTTTCTATATGTATTAGCCATAAAACATTAATTTTTATTTTTTATTTTTTAATATTTAAACTGGTGCATAAAATTAAGCAACTAAAATTATTTTTCTCATATAAAGTTTCACAAATATATATAACAAAGTTTTAAAAATTAAAAAAATTAATTAATTGAACAAGTCGACTCTCTTGATCTCCTATATGTATTGGACTAAAAACGTTAATATTTTTAATCGATAATATTCAAACGAGTACATGCATTGGACGGAAATTCTGTCAAAATCTAGTTAAGTAATAAACTTAAATAATAATACAATACCAAATAAGATAATAAAATAAAATAGTATACGAAATAATTAATAAATTTGGGGTGGAATATTACATCGAAAACAATTTTAAGTAACTATAGCAGTGATCAAATTAATATTAATTAATTAATTAAATAATTTTTGACGGAATTTTCCTTCGGAATAATATTCAAATTGCAACATAACTTCCGCCGCCAATCATTATTATTAATTTTTGTTCTTTCTCTTTCAGAACATGCTGCTCTTATCCATCACTTTGTCGGTCAATACAAACTTTGACCGTCCAATAATTTGTGTTTAAATGGGAGTCTGATTGAGGAGAATTTTTTTGAAGGAATGCACCAGCTTTTTCGGGTACTATATTTTCTACTGTTAAATTTATTGCTTAGAGCCTGCGAAGTACCTTGAAGCAATCTACCCGCCCAGCTCTTTCGGGTACTATACTTTCTGCTGTTAAATTTATTGCTTAGAGCCTGCGAAGTACCTTGAAGCAATCTACCCGCCCAGACGACCACGTACCAAATTGTGAGCGGCAAGAAAGTCGGAGAAATATTAAGTCCGATACTATGTGTTGTGTGTAAGTATATATCTTAGGTTATTATTGTTAATGCCATCTATATACTATATAAAAAGCACGAAAGGTTTTATTTTTTAAAAATCTATTATACCCTTACTTATTGTTTAAAAGTCTATTTCATTGTTAATTTTCTTTTAAGTTTTTATAAATCTATTATAAACTTTATCCAATAATAATTGTCGCTTTTAAATTTGAGAAAAAAATAGTTCAGCCTATTTATCTAAAGTAGAAGCTGTTGTTCTCAGTTCGTTGAAGAAATAATTTTAAAAAATTCTGAGAGTATTGAAATTCTTACCAATGGCGTGAGTACTAATATTAATTCAGTTGGTAGTTAAGTTAGATAATATATATTAAATATATAGTATATATAGATAATAAAATACCTAAATACCCGGTCAGGTGCCAATAGAATTAGTATTGATCCACAAGATTTAAGGTTACCAAAATAAAATACATAATTAGTTTTTCAAGCATGTAATAATATACGTAACTAAAATTAGAAACATAATTAGTTAATTTAAATTATAATCTTCTCTTTTGTTATTTTTTTAAATTTATTTATTTTATTGTTTGTGTTTAATAATTAATATCAATTGGTTGTTTTTTTATTTACATTAAGTAATTCCTCAATCATAAACCAAGATATATTCAACTTCTCCATTGTATTTCTTAGTGGCAATTAGATACGGTATTGCTTAATTTTTAATTTTTCTCCATAACTAGCCTAACCTAATTAACATATAGCCATATAAACGTTTTATTCAATTTATTTTTAAAAGACAGCATGTACAACTCTCTGAGGGAATCCATGTTCGGGTTCTATTTTATGAATTAATTTTGCATATCCGGATTGACTTTAAGATTTTTTCTCCTTTTCAAAATTTATGCAATTTTTTAGAGAAATTCATATATATGATACTCAATTGAGTCAAAATTGGGGACATAAAAATATTGTATAATATTTCAATGGTATGTTAGTTTTTTTTTAAAGATATAGGTAGTAACGAATCTCATAAACAGAAATGAAAAGTAAATAGCAATTTAAGTGAGCTAATTGGAAAAGAAGACCCCGAGTTATTTCATTGCTTAGGACTCTGAATGTTGTACATACATATCCAAGTTCTTATTTGCGAGAATTTGGAAGAAGGAACGATCAATAATTAATGTTTTGCACTTGCCTATGCATTTCCAACTAATATCAAATAAGTTCATGCATTTCAGAGAAAAGTTGGATTCCGAAAGACAAAAATTCTTTTAGTGATCAACCAAATACAATAAAATTTAGAATTTTAGATTTTCAAGTTATTTGCGAATAATACCTTCAACCAAATTCTACCTTAATCTATGTGTTAGGATCGTGTCTTGGGAATGGATCCGAGTAGATTGCCTGTCATTCTCTCCAAGTTGACGAACGACCTAGATGTCTTCCAATCTCCACTTAATTACCAAAATGCTCAAAATTACATGCTGCTGTTACTAGTGGGTGAGGCGTAGTGGACAAGTGGGTTTGATTCCAGCGTACTGTCTCCCTTGAAAAAATTAATGAGCTTTAATTTCAGAGAATAAAGGAAAAAAGATGACCCATACGATCTCCTTGTCTTTTAGCACAGTTGCCGACGTACTTCGTGGCGGCTTCCAATGTACTTACTTATTGGTACGTCTTCTTCTGTGGAATTTAAGGGCTTCCAAGAATTATTGGTGTTTATCCGTTGAATTTAAGGGCGTAGTCAAAAATGCCGCTCACTCCAGCCCATCCCCCGCTCACTCCCGTTTGCTATAAAAAGGAGTTGATGAGAGTGGTACAAATCACAAAAACACTCTCAATATAACACAATACCTTACAAGGATCCAACTACTCAACAAAACTTATATCTAACCATCAATAATGGAATCCAAGAAGATGATGCTTGTGCTCATTGCCACCTTTGCTCTCGCAGCATTTGCATCTGCTGCAATCGAGAAAGACGTGATTACTGCAGATGCCATTAACGCTCTCTCTAAGAGCAACAAGTTCCCGAATGAAGTCTTCAACGCTCTTTCTAACACCAAGACCATGGTCCCTAATTTGTTCCTTGCGGAGGCATTCCTCAAGCCCAATGCCGCCCACGGCGATTTTTCTATTCCTTGTGGTGAAAGCTGTGTGTTCATCCCTTGCTTCACCAAGGCTATCGGCTGCAGCTGCAAAAGCAAAGTTTGCTACAGATAGATCAATCTATATATTAATCCTCGTGCGCTTAAACCATGGCGCTGATGATCTCTTCAATTTTGTTATCTCGTGCTTTTCTCTATCGTTTGTTCACCTTCATTTCTGTTTGGCTCTTGTAAACCGTTTCATTTTCATAAAATCCATGTATGCTTGCACCACAAAAGTGGTTTGTTTCCACAAGGGTAATGCTTTGATATATCTTTCAAAGTATTTGTTTTATATAATCGGGTTATAATAAAAGAAATTAATCAGATAAGTCTATTTTCTTGATTTTCTATATGTATTAGCCATAAAACATTAATTATTAATTTTTTTTTTTAATATTCAAACTGGTGCATAAAATTAAGCAACTAAAATTATTTTTCTCATATAAAGTTTCACAAATATATATAACAAAGTTTTAAAAATTAAAAAAATTAATTAATTGAACAAGTCGACTCTCTTGATCTCCTATATGTATTGGACTAAAAACGGTAATATTTTTAATCGATAATATTCAAATGAGTACATGCATTGGACGGAAATTCTGTCAAAATCTAGTTAAGTAATAAACTTAAATAATAATACAATACCAAATAAGATAATAAAATAAAATAGTATACGAAATAATTAATAAATTTGGGGTGGAATATTACATCGAAAACAATTTTAAGTAACTATAGCAGTGATCAAATTAATATTAATTAATTAATTAATTAATTTTTGACGGAATTTTCCTTCGGAATAATATTCAAATTGCAACATAACTTCCGCCGCCAATCATTATTATTAATTTTTGTTCTTTCTCTTTCAGAACATGCTGCTCTTATCCATCACTTTGTCGGTCAATACAAACTTTGACCGTCCAATAATTTGTGTTTAAATGGGAGTCTGATTGAGGAGAATTTTTTTGAAGGAATGCACCAGCTTTTTCGGGTACTATATTTTCTACTGTTAAATTTATTGCTTAGAGCCTGCGAAGTACCTTGAAGCAATCTACCCGCCCAGCTCTTTCGGGTACTATACTTTCTAATGTTAAATTTATTGCTTAGAGCCTGCGAAGTACCTTGAAGCAATCTACCCGCCCAGACGACCACGTACCAAATTGTGAGTGGCAAGAAAGTCGGAGAAATATTAAGTCCGATACTATGTGTTGTGTGTAAGTATATATCTTAGGTTATTATTGTTAATGCCATCTATATACTATATAAAAAGCACGAAAGGTTTTATTTTTTAAAAATCTATTATACCCTTACTTATTGTTTAAAAGTCTATTTCATTGTTAATTTTCTTTTAAGTTTTTATAAATCTATTAAAAACTTTATCCAATAATAATTGTCGCTTTTAAATTTGAGAAAAAAATAGTTCAGCCAATTTATCTAAAGTAGAAGCTGTTCTTCTCAGTTCGTTGAAGAAATAATTTTAAAAAATTGTGAGAGTATTGAAATTCTTACCAATGGCGTGAGTACTAATATTAATTCAGTTGGTAGTTAAGTTAGATAATATATATTAAATATATAGTATATATAGATAATAAAATACCTAAATGCCCGGTCAGGTGCCAATAGAATTAGTATTGATCCACAAGATTTAAGGTTACCAAAATAAAATACATAATTAGTTTTTCAAGCATGTAATAATATACGTAACTAAAATTAGAAACATAATTAGTTAATTTAAATTATAATCATAATTATCTGTTCTCTTTTGTTATTTTTTTAAATTTATTTATTTTATTGTTTGTGTTTAATAATTAATAT
Source organism: Viola odorata (assembly GCA_963691705.1). Taxonomy (NCBI): domain Eukaryota; kingdom Viridiplantae; phylum Streptophyta; class Magnoliopsida; order Malpighiales; family Violaceae; genus Viola; species Viola odorata. The sequence goes on from OY829540.1 coordinate 62,568,447, forward strand.
CAATTGGTTGTTTTTTTATTTACATTAACTAATTCCCCAATCATAAACCAAAATATATTCAACTTCTCCATTGTATTTCTTTGTGGCAATTAGATACGGTATTGCTTAATTTTTAATTTTTCTCCATAACTAGCCTAACCTAATTAACATATAGCCATATAAACGTTTTATTCAATTTATTTTTAAAAGACAGCATGTACAACTCTCTGAGGGAATCCATGTTCGGGTTCTATTTTATGAATTAATTTTGCATATCCGGATTGACTTTAAGATTTTTTCTCCTTTTCAAAATTTATGCAATTTTTTAGAGAAATTCATATATATGATACTCAATTGAGTCAAAATTGGGGACATAAAAATATTGTATAATATTTCAATGGTATGTTAGTTTTTTTTTAAAGATATAGGTAGTAACGAATCTCATAAACAGAAATGAAAAGTAAATAGCAATTTAAGTGAGCTAATTGGAAAAGAAGACCCCGAGTTATTTCATTGCTTAGGACTCTGAATGTTGTACATACATATCCAAGTTCTTATTTGCGAGAATTTGGAAGAAGGAACGGTCAATAATTAATGTTTTGCACTTGCCTATGCATTTCCAACTAATATCAAATAAGTTCATGCATTTCAGAGAAAATTTGGATTCCGAAAGACAAAAATTCTTTTAGTGATCAACCAAACACAATAAAATTTAGAATTTTAGATTTTCAAGTTATTTGCGAGTAATACCTTCAACCAAATTCTACCTTAATCTATGTGTTAGGATCGTGTCTTGGGAATGGATAGATTGCCTGTCATTCTCTCCAAGTTGACGAACGACCTAGATGTCTTCCAATCTCCACTTAATTACCAAAATGCTCAAAATTACATGCTGCTGTTACTAGTGGGTGAGGCGTAGTGGACAAGTGGGTTTGATTCCAGCGTACTGTCTCCCTTGAAAAAATTAATGAGCTTTAATTTCAGAGAATAAAGGAAAAAAGATGACCCATACGATCTCCTTGTCTTTTAGCACAGTTGCCGACGTACTTCGTGGCGGCTTCCAATGTACTTACTTATTTGTACGTCTTCTTCTGTGGAATTTAAGGGCTTCCAAGAATTATTGGTGTTTATCCGTGGAATTTAAGGGCGTAGTCAAAAATGCCGCTCACTCCAGCCCATCCCCCGCTCACTCCCGTTTGCTATAAAAAGGAGTTGATGAGAGTGGTACAAATCACAAAAACACTCTCAATATAACACAATACCTTACAAGGATCCAACTACTCAACAAAACTTATATCTAACCATCAATAATGGAATCCAAGAAGATGATGCTTGTGCTCATTGCCACCTTTGCTCTCGCAGCATTTGCATCTGCTGCAATCGAGAAAGACGTGATTACTGCAGATGCCATTAACGCTCTCTCTAAGAGCAACAAGTTCCCGAATGAAGTCTTCAACGCTCTTTCTAACACCAAGACCATGGTCCCTAATTTGTTCCTTGCGGAGGCATTCCTCAAGCCCAATGCCGCCCACGGCGATTTTTCTATTCCTTGTGGTGAAAGCTGTGTGTTCATCCCTTGCTTCACCAAGGCTATCGGCTGCAGCTGCAAAAGCAAAGTTTGCTACAGATAGATCAATCTATATATTAATCCTCGTGCGCTTAAACCATGGCGCTCATGATCTCTTCAATATTGTTATCTCGTGCTTTTCTCTATCGTTTGTTCAGCTTCATTTCTGTTTGGCTCTTGTAAACCGTTTCATTTTCATAAAATCCATGTATGCTTGCACCACAAAAGTGGTTTGTTTCCACAAGGGTAATGCTTTGATATATCTTTCAAAGTATTTGTTTTATATAATCGGGTTATAATAAAAGAAATTAATCAGATAAGTCTATTTTCTTGATTTTCTATATGTATTAGCCATAAAACATTAATTATTAATTTTTATTTTTTAATATTCAAACTGGTGCATAAAATTAAGCAACTAAAATTATTTTTCTCATATAAAGTTTCACAAATATATATAACAAAGTTTTAAAAATTAAAAAAATTAATTAATTGAACAAGTCGACTCTCTTGATCTCCTATATGTATTGGACTAAAAACGTTAATATTTTTAATCGATAATATTCAAACGAGTACATGCATTGGACGGAAATTCTGTCAAAATCTAGTTAAGTAATAAACTTAAATAATAATACAATACCAAATAAGATAATAAAATAAAATAGTATACGAAATAATTAATAAATTTGGGGTGGAATATTACATCGAAAACAATTTTAAGTAACTATAGCAGTGATCAAATTAATATTAATTAATTAATTAAATAATTTTTGACGGAATTTTCCTTCGGAATAATATTCAAATTGCAACATAACTTCCGCCGCCAATCATTATTATTAATTTTTGTTCTTTCTCTTTCAGAACATGCTGCTCTTATCCATCACTTTGTCGGTCAATACAAACTTTGACCGTCCAATAATTTGTGTTTAAATGGGAGTCTGATTGAGGAGAATTTTTTTGAAGGAATGCACCAGCTTTTTCGGGTACTATATTTTCTACTGTTAAATTTATTGCTTAGAGCCTGCGAAGTACCTTGAAGCAATCTACCCGCCCAGCTCTTTCGGGTACTATACTTTCTACTGTTAAATTTATTGCTTAGAGCCTGCGAAGTACCTTGAAGCAATCTACCCGCCCAGACGACCACGTACCAAATTGTGAGCGGCAAGAAAGTCGGAGAAATATTAAGTCCGATACTATGTGTTGTGTGTAAGTATATATCTTAGGTTATTATTGTTAATGCCATCTATATACTATATAAAAAGCACGAAAGGTTTTATTTTTTAAAAATCTATTATACCCTTACTTATTGTTTAAAAGTCTATTTCATTGTTAATTTTCTTTTAAGTTTTTATAAATCTATTAAAAACTTTATCCAATAATAATTGTCGCTTTTAAATTTGAGAAAAAAATAGTTCAGCCTATTTATCTAAAGTAGAAGCTGTTGTTCTCAGTTCGTTGAAGAAATAATTTTAAAAAATTGTGAGAGTATTGAAATTCTTACCAATGGCGTGAGTACTAATATTAATTCAGTTTGTAGTTAAGTTAGATAATATATATTAAATATATAGTATATATAGATAATAAAATACCTAAATACCCGGTCAGGTGCCAATAGAATTAGTATTGATCCACAAGATTTAAGGTTACCAAAATAAAATACATAATTAGTTTTTCAAGCATGTAATAATATACGTAACTAAAATTAGAAACATAATTAGTTAATTTAAATTATAATCATAATTATCTGTTCTCTTTTGTTATTTTTTTAAATTTATTTATTTTATTGTTTGTGTTTAATAATTAATATCAATTGGTTGTTTTTTTATTTACATTAAGTAATTCCTCAATCATAAACCAAGATATATTCAACTTCTCCATTGTATTTCTTAGTGGCAATTAGATACGGTATTGCTTAATTTTTAATTTTTCTCCATAACTAGCCTAACCTAATTAACATATAGCCATATAAACGTTTTATTCAATTTATTTTTAAAAGACAGCATGTACAACTCTCTGAGGGAATCCATGTTCGGGTTCTATTTTATGAATTAATTTTGCATATCCGGATTGACTTTAAGATTTTTTCTCCTTTTCAAAATTTATGCAATTTTTTAGAGAAATTCATATATATGATACTCAATTGAGTCAAAATTGGGGACATAAAAATATTGTATAATATTTCAATGGTATGTTAGTTTTTTTTTAAAGATATAGGTAGTAACGAATCTCATAAACAGAAATGAAAAGTAAATAGCAATTTAAGTGAGCTAATTGGAAAAGAAGACCCCGAGTTATTTCATTGCTTAGGACTCTGAATGTTGTACATACATATCCAAGTTCTTATTTGCGAGAATTTGGAAGAAGGAACGGTCAATAATTAATGTTTTGCACTTGCCTATGCATTTCCAACTAATATCAAATAAGTTCATGCATTTCAGAGAAAAGTTGGATTCCGAAAGACAAAAATTCTTTTAGTGATCAACCAAACACAATAAAATTTAGAATTTTAGATTTTCAAGTTATTTGCGAGTAATACCTTCAACCAAATTCTACCTTAATCTATGTGTTAGGATCGTGTCTTGGGAATGGATAGATTGCCTGTCATTCTCTCCAAGTTGACGAACGACCTAGATGTCTTCCAATCTCCACTTAATTACCAAAATGCTCAAAATTACATGCTGCTGTTACTAGTGGGTGAGGCGTAGTGGACAAGTGGGTTTGATTCCAGCGTACTGTCTCCCTTGAAAAAATTAATGAGCTTTAATTTCAGAGAATAAAGGAAAAAAGATGACCCATACGATCTCCTTGTCTTTTAGCACAGTTGCCGACGTACTTCGTGGCGGCTTCCAATGTACTTACTTATTGGTACGTCTTCTTCTGTGGAATTTAAGGGCTTCCAAGAATTATTGGTGTTTATCCGTGGAATTTAAGGGCGTAGTCAAAAATGCCGCTCACTCCAGCCCATCCCCCGCTCACTCCCGTTTGCTATAAAAAGGAGTTGATGAGAGTGGTACAAATCACAAAAACTCTCTCAATATAACACAATACCTTACAAGGATCCAACTACTCAACAAAACTTATATCTAACCATCAATAATGGAATCCAAGAAGATGATGCTTGTGCTCATTGCCACCTTTGCTCTCGCAGCATTTGCATCTGCTGCAATCGAGAAAGACGTGATTACTGCAGATGCCATTAACGCTCTCTCTAAGAGCAACAAGTTCCCGAATGAAGTCTTCAACGCTCTTTCTAACACCAAGACCATGGTCCCTAATTTGTTCCTTGCGGAGGTATTCCTCAAGCCCAATGCCGCCCACGGCGATTTTTCTATTCCTTGTGGTGAAAGCTGTGTGTTCATCCCTTGCTTCACCAAGGCTATCGGCTGCAGCTGCAAAAGCAAAGTTTGCTACAGATAGATCAATCTATATATTAATCCTCGTGCGCTTAAACCATGGCGCTGATGATCTCTTCAATATTGTTATCTCGTGCTTTTCTCTATCGTTTGTTCACCTTCATTTCTGTTTGGCTCTTGTAAACCGTTTCATTTTCATAAAATCCATGTATGCTTGCACCACAAAAGTGGTTTGTTTCCACAAGGGTAATGCTTTGATATATCTTTCAAAGTATTTGTTTTATATAATCGGGTTATAATAAAAGAAATTAATCAGATAAGTCTATTTTCTTGATTTTCTATATGTATTAGCCATAAAACATTAATTATTAATTTTTATTTTTTAATATTCAAACTGGTGCATAAAATTAAGCAACTAAAATTATTTTTCTCATATAAAGTTTCACAAATATATATAACAAAGTTTTAAAAATTAAAAAAATTAATTAATTGAACAAGTCGACTCTCTTGATCTCCTATATGTATTGGACTAAAAACGTTAATATTTTTAATCGATAATATTCAAACGAGTACATGCATTGGACGGAAATTCTGTCAAAATCTAGTTAAGTAATAAACTTAAATAATAATACAATACCAAATAAGATAATAAAATAAAATAGTATACGTAATAATTAATAAATTTGGGGTGGAATATTACATCGAAAACAATTTTAAGTAACTATAGCAGTGATCAAATTAATATTAATTAATTAATTAAATAATTTTTGACGGAATTTTCCTTCGGAATAATATTCAAATTGCAACATAACTTCCGCCGCCAATCATTATTATTAATTTTTGTTCTTTCTCTTTCAGAACATGCTGCTCTTATCCATCACTTTGTCGGTCAATACAAACTTTGACCGTCCAATAATTTGTGTTTAAATGGGAGTCTGATTGAGGAGAATTTTTTTGAAGGAATGCACCAGCTTTTTCGGGTACTATATTTTCTACTGTTAAATTTATTGCTTAGAGCCTGCGAAGTACCTTGAAGCAATCTACCCGCCCAGCTCTTTCGGGTACTATACTTTCTACTGTTAAATTTATTGCTTAGAGCCTGCGAAGTACCTTAGACGACCACGTACCAAATTGTGAGTGGCAAGAAAGTCGGAGAAATATTAAGTCCGATACTATGTGTTGTGTGTAAGTATATATCTTAGGTTATTATTGTTAATGCCATCTATATACTATATAAAAAGCACGAAAGGTTTTATTTTTTAAAAATCTATTATACCCTTACTTATTGTTTAAAAGTCTATTTCATTGTTAATTTTCTTTTAAGTTTTTATAAATCTATTAAAAACTTTATCCAATAATAATTGTCGCTTTTAAATTTGAGAAAAAAATAGTTCAGCCAATTTATCTAAAGTAGAAACTGTTGTTCTCAGTTCGTTGAAGAAATAATTTTAAAAAATTGTGAGAGTATTGAAATTCTTACCAATGGCGTGAGTACTAATATTAATTCATTTGGTAGTTAAGTTAGATAATATATATTAAATATATAGTATATATAGATAATAAAATACCTAAATACCCGGTCAGGTGCCAATAGAATTAGTATTGATCCACAAGATTTAAGGTTACCAAAATAAAATACATAATTAGTTTTTCAAGCATGTAATAATATACGTAACTAAAATTAGAAACATAATTAGTTAATTTAAATTATAATCATAATTATCTGTTCTCTTTTGTTATTTTTTTAAATTTATTTATTTTATTGTTTGTGTTTAATAATTAATATCAATTGGTTGTTTTTTTATTTACATTAAGTAATTCCTCAATCATAAACCAAAATATATTCAACTTCTCCATTGTATTTCTTTGTGGCAATTAGATACGGTATTGCTTAATTTTTAATTTTTCTCCATAACTAGCCTAACCTAATTAACATATAGCCATATAAACGTTTTATTCAATTTATTTTTAAAAGACAGCATGTACAACTCTCTGAGGGAATCCATGTTCGGGTTCTATTTTATGAATTAATTTTGCATATCCGGATTGACTTTAAGATTTTTTCTCCTTTTCAAAATTTATGCAATTTTTTAGAGAAATTCATATATATGATACTCAATTGAGTCAAAATTGGGGACATAAAAATATTGTATAATATTTCAATGGTATGTTAGTTTTTTTTTAAAGATATAGGTAGTAACGAATCTCATAAACAGAAATGAAAAGTAAATAGCAATTTAAGTGAGCTAATTGGAAAAGAAGACCCCGAGTTATTTCATTGCTTAGGACTCTGAATGTTGTACATACATATCCAAGTTCTTATTTGCGAGAATTTGGAAGAAGGAACGGTCAATAATTAATGTTTTGCACTTGCCTATGCATTTCCAACTAATATCAAATAAGTTCATGCATTTCAGAGAAAAGTTGGATTCCGAAAGACAAAAATTCTTTTAGTGATCAACCAAACACAATAAAATTTAGAATTTTAGATTTTCAAGTTATTTGCGAGTAATACCTTCAACCAAATTCTACCTTAATCTATGTGTTAGGATCGTGTCTTGGGAATGGATCCGAGTAGATTGCCTGTCATTCTCTCCAAGTTGACGAACGACCTAGATGTCTTCCAATCTCCACTTAATTACCAAAATGCTCAAAATTACATGCTGCTGTTACTAGTGGGTGAGGCGTAGTGGACAAGTGGGTTTGATTCCAGCGTACTGTCTCCCTTGAAAAAATTAATGAGCTTTAATTTCAGAGAATAAAGGAAAAAAGATGACCCATACGATCTCCTTGTCTTTTAGCACAGTTGCCGACGTACTTCGTGGCGGCTTCCAATGTACTTACTTATTGGTACGTCTTCTTCTGTGGAATTTAAGGGCTTCCAAGAATTATTGGTGTTTATCCGTGGAATTTAAGGGCGTAGTCAAAAATGCCGCTCACTCCAGCCCATCCCCCGCTCACTCCCGTTTGCTATAAAAAGGAGTTGATGAGAGTGGTACAAATCACAAAAACACTCTCAATATAACACAATACCTTACAAGGATCCAACTACTCAACAAAACTTATATCTAACCATCAATAATGGAATCCAAGAAGATGATGCTTGTGCTCATTGCCACCTTTGCTCTCGCAGCATTTGCATCTGCTGCAATCGAGAAAGACGTGATTACTGCAGATGCCATTAACGCTCTCTCTAAGAGCAACAAGTTCCCGAATGAAGTCTTCAACGCTCTTTCTAACACCAAGACCATGGTCCCTAATTTGTTCCTTGCGGAGGCATTCCTCAAGCCCAATGCCGCCCACGGCGATTTTTCTATTCCTTGTGGTGAAAGCTGTGTGTTCATCCCTTGCTTCACCAAGGCTATCGGCTGCAGCTGCAAAAGCAAAGTTTGCTACAGATAGATCAATCTATATATTAATCCTCGTGCGCTTAAACCATGGCGCTCATGATCTCTTCAATATTGTTATCTCGTGCTTTTCTCTATCGTTTGTTCACCTTCATTTCTGTTTGGCTCTTGTAAACCGTTTCATTTTCATAAAATCCATGTATGCTTGCACCACAAAAGTGGTTTGTTTCCACAAGGGTAATGCTTTGATATATCTTTCAAAGTATTTGTTTTATATAATCGGGTTATAATAAAAGAAATTAATCAGATAAGTCTATTTTCTTGATTTTCTATATGTATTAGCCATAAAACATTAATTATTAATTTTTTTTTTTTAATATTCAAACTGGTGCATAAAATTAAGCAACTAAAATTATTTTTCTCATATAAAGTTTCACAAATATATATAACAAAGTTTTAAAAATTAAAAAAATTAATTAATTGAACAAGTCGACTCTCTTGATCTCCTATATGTATTGGACTAAAAACGTTAATATTTTTAATCGATAATATTCAAACGAGTACATGCATTGGACGGAAATTCTGTCAAAATCTAGTTAAGTAATAAACTTAAATAATAATACAATACCAAATAAGATAATAAAATAAAATAGTATACGAAATAATTAATAAATTTGGGGTGGAATATTACATCGAAAACAATTTTAAGTAACTATAGCAGTGATCAAATTAATATTAATTAATTAATTAATTAATTTTTGACGGAATTTTCCTTCGGAATAATATTCAAATTGCAACATAACTTCCGCCGCCAATCATTATTATTAATTTTTGTTCTTTCTCTTTCAGAACATGCTGTTCTTATCCATCACTTTGTCGGTCAATACAAACTTTGACCGTCCAATAATTTGTGTTTAAATGGGAGTCTGATTGAGGAGAATTTTTTTGAAGGAATGCACCAGCTTTTTCGGGTACTATATTTTCTACTGTTAAATTTATTGCTTAGAGCCTGCGAAGTACCTTGAAGCAATCTACCCGCCCAGCTCTTTCGGGTACTATACTTTCTAATGTTAAATTTATTGCTTAGAGCCTGCGAAGTACCTTGAAGCAATCTACCCGCCCAGACGACCACGTACCAAATTGTGAGTGGCAAGAAAGTCGGAGAAATATTAAGTCCGATACTATGTGTTGTGTGTAAGTATATATCTTAGGTTATTATTGTTAATGCCATCTATATACTATATAAAAAGCACGAAAGGTTTTATTTTTTAAAAATCTATTATACCCTTACTTATTGTTTAAAAGTCTATTTCATTGTTAATTTTCTTTTAAGTTTTTATAAATCTATTAAAAACTTTATCCAATAATAATTGTCGCTTTTAAATTTGAGAAAAAAATAGTTCAGCCAATTTATCTAAAGTAGAAGCTGTTGTTCTCAGTTCGTTGAAGAAATAATTTTAAAAAATTGTGAGAGTATTGAAATTCTTACCAATGGCGTGAGTACTAATATTAATTCATTTGGTAGTTAAGTTAGATAATATATATTAAATATATAGTATATATAGATAATAAAATACCTAAATACCCGGTCAGGTGCCAATAGAATTAGTATTGATCCACAAGATTTAAGGTTACCAAAATAAAATACATAATTAGTTTTTCAAGCATGTAATAATATACGTAACTAAAATTAGAAACATAATTAGTTAATTTAAATTATAATCATAATTATCTGTTCTCTTTTGTTATTTTTTTAAATTTATTTATTTTATTGTTTGTGTTTAATAATTAATATCAATTGGTTGTTTTTTTATTTACATTAAGTAATTCCTCAATCATAAACCAAAATATATTCAACTTCTCCATTGTATTTCTTTGTGGCAATTAGATACGGTATTGCTTAATTTTTAATTTTTCTCCATAACTAGCCTAACCTAATTAACATATAGCCATATAAACGTTTTATTCAATTTATTTTTAAAAGACAGCATGTACAACTCTCTGAGGGAATCCATGTTCGGGTTCTATTTTATGAATTAATTTTGCATATCCGGATTGACTTTAAGATTTTTTCTCCTTTTCAAAATTTATGCAATTTTTTAGAGAAATTCATATATATGATACTCAATTGAGTCAAAATTGGGGACATAAAAATATTGTATAATATTTCAATGGTATGTTAGTTTTTTTTTAAAGATATAGGTAGTAACGAATCTCATAAACAGAAATGAAAAGTAAATAGCAATTTAAGTGAGCTAATTGGAAAAGAAGACCCCGAGTTATTTCATTGCTTAGGACTCTGAATGTTGTACATACATATCCAAGTTCTTATTTGCGAGAATTTAGAAGAAGGAACGGTCAATAATTAATGTTTTGCACTTGCCTATGCATTTCCAACTAATATCAAATAAGTTCATGCATTTCAGAGAAAAGTTGGATTCCGAAAGACAAAAATTCTTTTAGTGATCAACCAAACACAATAAAATTTAGAATTTTAGATTTTCAAGTTATTTGCGAGTAATACCTTCAACCAAATTCTACCTTAATCTATGTGTTAGGATCGTGTCTTGGGAATGGATAGATTGCCTGTCATTCTCTCCAAGTTGACGAACGACCTAGATGTCTTCCAATCTCCACTTAATTACCAAAATGCTCAAAATTACATGCTGCTGTTACTAGTGGGTGAGGCGTAGTGGACAAGTGGGTTTGATTCCAGCGTACTGTCTCCCTTGAAAAAATTAATGAGCTTTAATTTCAGAGAATAAAGGAAAAAAGATGACCCATACGATCTCCTTGTCTTTTAGCACAGTTGCCGACGTACTTCGTGGCGGCTTCCAATGTACTTACTTATTGGTACGTCTTCTTCTGTGGAATTTAAGGGCTTCCAAGAATTATTGGTGTTTATCCGTGGAATTTAAGGGCGTAGTCAAAAATGCCGCTCACTCCAGCCCATCCCCCGCTCACTCCCGTTTGCTATAAAAAGGAGTTGATGAGAGTGGTACAAATCACAAAAACACTCTCAATATAACACAATACCTTACAAGGATCCAACTACTCAACAAAACTTATATCTAACCATCAATAATGGAATCCAAGAAGATGATGCTTGTGCTCATTGCCACCTTTGCTCTCGCAGCATTTGCATCTGCTGCAATCGAGAAAGACGTGATTACTGCAGATGCCATTAACGCTCTCTCTAAGAGCAACAAGTTCCCGAATGAAGTCTTCAACGCTCTTTCTAACACCAAGACCATGGTCCCTAATTTGTTCCTTGCGGAGGCATTCCTCAAGCCCAATGCCGCCCACGGCGATTTTTCTATTCCTTGTGGTGAAAGCTGTGTGTTCATCCCTTGCTTCACCAAGGCTATCGGCTGCAGCTGCAAAAGCAAAGTTTGCTACAGATAGATCAATCTATATATTAATCCTCGTGCGCTTAAACCATGGCGCTCATGATCTCTTCAATATTGTTATCTCGTGCTTTTCTCTATCGTTTGTTCACCTTCATTTCTGTTTGGCTCTTGTAAACCGTTTCATTTTCATAAAATCCATGTATGCTTGCACCACAAAAGTGGTTTGTTTCCACAAGGGTAATGCTTTGATATATCTTTCAAAGTATTTGTTTTATATAATCGGGTTATAATAAAAGAAATTAATCAGATAAGTCTATTTTCTTGATTTTCTATATGTATTAGCCATAAAACATTAATTATTAATTTTTTTTTTAATATTCAAACTGGTGCATAAAATTAAGCAACTAAAATTATTTTTCTCATATAAAGTTTCACAAATATATATAACAAAGTTTTAAAAATTAAAAAAATTAATTAATTGAACAAGTCGACTCTCTTGATCTCCTATATGTATTGGACTAAAAACGTTAATATTTTTAATCGATAATATTCAAACGAGTACATGCATTGGACGGAAATTCTGTCAAAATCTAGTTAAGTAATAAACTTAAATAATAATACAATACCAAATAAGATAATAAAATAAAATAGTATACGAAATAATTAATAAATTTGGGGTGGAATATTACATCGAAAACAATTTTAAGTAACTATAGCAGTGATCAAATTAATATTAATTAATTAATTAATTAATTTTTGACGGAATTTTCCTTCGGAATAATATTCAAATTGCAACATAACTTCCGCCGCCAATCATTATTATTAATTTTTGTTCTTTCTCTTTCAGAACATGCTGTTCTTATCCATCACTTTGTCGGTCAATACAAACTTTGACCGTCCAATAATTTGTGTTTAAATGGGAGTCTGATTGAGGAGAATTTTTTTGAAGGAATGCACCAGCTTTTTCGGGTACTATATTTTCTACTGTTAAATTTATTGCTTAGAGCCTGCGAAGTACCTTGAAGCAATCTACCCGCCCAGCTCTTTCGGGTACTATACTTTCTAATGTTAAATTTATTGCTTAGAGCCTGCGAAGTACCTTGAAGCAATCTACCCGCCCAGACGACCACGTACCAAATTGTGAGTGGCAAGAAAGTCGGAGAAATATTAAGTCCGATACTATGTGTTGTGTGTAAGTATATATCTTAGGTTATTATTGTTAATGCCATCTATATACTATATAAAAAGCACGAAAGGTTTTATTTTTTAAAAATCTATTATACCCTTACTTATTGTTTAAAAGTCTATTTCATTGTTAATTTTCTTTTAAGTTTTTATAAATCTATTAAAAACTTTATCCAATAATAATTGTCGCTTTTAAATTTGAGAAAAAAATAGTTCAGCCAATTTATCTAAAGTAGAAGCTGTTGTTCTCAGTTCGTTGAAGAAATAATTTTAAAAAATTGTGAGAGTATTGAAATTCTTACCAATGGCGTGAGTACTAATATTAATTCATTTGGTAGTTAAGTTAGATAATATATATTAAATATATAGTATATATAGATAATAAAATACCTAAATACCCGGTCAGGTGCCAATAGAATTAGTATTGATCCACAAGATTTAAGGTTACCAAAATAAAATACATAATTAGTTTTTCAAGCATGTAATAATATACGTAACTAAAATTAGAAACATAATTAGTTAATTTAAATTATAATCATAATTATCTGTTCTCTTTTGTTATTTTTTTAAATTTATTTATTTTATTGTTTGTGTTTAATAATTAATATCAATTGGTTGTTTTTTTATTTACATTAAGTAATTCCTCCATCATAAACCAAAATATATTCAACTTCTCCATTGTATTTCTTTGTGGCAATTAGATACGGTATTGCTTAATTTTTAATTTTTCTCCATAACTAGCCTAACCTAATTAACATATAGCCATATAAACGTTTTATTCAATTTATTTTTAAAAGACAGCATGTACAACTCTCTGAGGGAATCCATGTTCGGGTTCTATTTTATGAATTAATTTTGCATATCCGGATTGACTTTAAGATTTTTTCTCCTTTTCAAAATTTATGCAATTTTTTAGAGAAATTCATATATATGATACTCAATTGAGTCAAAATTGGGGACATAAAAATATTGTATAATATTTCAATGGTATGTTAGTTTTTTTTTAAAGATATAGGTAGTAACGAATCTCATAAACAGAAATGAAAAGTAAATAGCAATTTAAGTGAGCTAATTGGAAAAGAAGACCCCGAGTTATTTCATTGCTTAGGACTCTGAATGTTGTACATACATATCCAAGTTCTTATTTGCGAGAATTTGGAAGAAACGGTCAATAATTAATGTTTTGCACTTGCCTATGCATTTCCAACTAATATCAAATAAGTTCATGCATTTCAGAGAAAAGTTGGATTCCGAAAGACAAAAATTCTTTTAGTGATCAACCAAACACAATAAAATTTAGAATTTTAGATTTTCAAGTTATTTGCGAGTAATACCTTCAACCAAATTCTACCTTAATCTATGTGTTAGGATCGTGTCTTGGGAATGGATCCGAGTAGATTGCCTGTCATTCTCTCCAAGTTGACGAACGACCTAGATGTCTTCCAATCTCCACTTAATTACCAAAATGCTCAAAATTACATGCTGCTGTTACTAGTGGGTGAGGCGTAGTGGACAAGTGGGTTTGATTCCAGCGTACTGTCTCCCTTGAAAAAATTAATGAGCTTTAATTTCAGAGAATAAAGGAAAAAAGATGACCCATACGATCTCCTTGTCTTTTAGCACAGTTGCCGACGTACTTCGTGGCGGCTTCCAATGTACTTACTTATTGGTACGTCTTCTTCTGTGGAATTTAAGAGCTTCCAAGAATTATTGGTGTTTATCCGTGGAATTTAAGGGCGTAGTCAAAAATGCCGCTCACTCCAGCCCATCCCCCGCTCACTCCCGTTTGCTATAAAAAGGAGTTGATGAGAGTGGTACAAATCACAAAAACACTCTCAATATAACACAATACCTTACAAGGATCCAACTACTCAACAAAACTTATATCTAACCATCAATAATGGAATCCAAGAAGATGATGCTTGTGCTCATTGCCACCTTTGCTCTCGCAGCATTTGCATCTGCTGCAATCGAGAAAGACGTGATTACTGCAGATGCCATTAACGCTCTCTCTAAGAGCAACAAGTTCCCGAATGAAGTCTTCAACGCTCTTTCTAACACCAAGACCATGGTCCCTAATTTGTTCCTTGCGGAGGCATTCCTCAAGCCCAATGCCGCCCACGGCGATTTTTCTATTCCTTGTGGTGAAAGCTGTGTGTTCATCCCTTGCTTCACCAAGGCTATCGGCTGCAGCTGCAAAAGCAAAGTTTGCTACAGATAGATCAATCTATATATTAATCCTCGTGCGCTTAAACCATGGCGCTCATGATCTCTTCAATATTGTTATCTCGTGCTTTTCTCTATCGTTTGTTCACCTTCATTTCTGTTTGGCTCTTGTAAACCGTTTCATTTTCATAAAATCCATGTATGCTTGCACCACAAAAGTGGTTTGTTTCCACAAGGGTAATGCTTTGATATATCTTTCAAAGTATTTGTTTTATATAATCGGTTTATAATAAAAGAAATTAATCAGATAAGTCTATTTTCTTGATTTTCTATATGTATTAGCCATAAAACATTAATTATTAATTTTTATTTTAATATTCAAACTGGTGCATAAAATTAAGCAACTAAAATTATTTTTCTCATATAAAGTTTCACAAATATATATAACAAAGTTTTAAAAATTAAAAAAATTAATTAATTGAACAAGTCGACTCTCTTGATCTCCTATATGTATTGGACTAAAAACGTTAATATTTTTAATCGATAATATTCAAACGAGTACATGCATTGGACGGAAATTCTGTCAAAATCTAGTTAAGTAATAAACTTAAATAATAATACAATACCAAATAAGATAATAAAATATAATAGTATACGAAATAATTAATAAATTTGGGGTGGAATATTACATCGAAAACAATTTTAAGTAACTATAGCAGTGATCAAATTAATATTAATTAATTAATTAATTAATTTTTGACGGAATTTTCCTTCGGAATAATATTCAAATTGCAACATAACTTCCGCCGCCAATCATTATTATTAATTTTTGTTCTTTCTCTTTCAGAACATGCTGTTCTTATCCATCACTTTGTCGGTCAATACAAACTTTGACCGTCCAATAATTTGTGTTTAAATGGGAGTCTGATTGAGGAGAATTTTTTTGAAGGAATGCACCAGCTTTTTCGGGTACTATATTTTCTACTGTTAAATTTATTGCTTAGAGCCTGCGAAGTACCTTGAAGCAATCTACCCGCCCAGCTCTTTCGGGTACTATACTTTCTAATGTTAAATTTATTGCTTAGAGCCTGCGAAGTACCTTGAAGCAATCTACCCGCCCAGACGACCACGTACCAAATTGTGAGTGGCAAGAAAGTCGGAGAAATATTAAGTCCGATACTATGTGTTGTGTGTAAGTATATATCTTAGGTTATTATTGTTAATGCCATCTATATACTATATAAAAAGCACGAAAGGTTTTATTTTTTAAAAATCTATTATACCCTTACTTATTGTTTAAAAGTCTATTTCATTGTTAATTTTCTTTTAAGTTTTTATAAATCTATTAAAAACTTTATCCAATAATAATTGTCGCTTTTAAATTTGAGAAAAAAATAGTTCAGCCAATTTATCTAAAGTAGAAGCTGTTGTTCTCAGTTCGTTGAAGAAATAATTTTAAAAAATTGTGAGAGTATTGAAATTCTTACCAATGGCGTGAGTACTAATATTAATTCATTTGGTAGTTAAGTTAGATAATATATATTAAATATATAGTATATATAGATAATAAAATACCTAAATACCCGGTCAGGTGCCAATAGAATTAGTATTGATCCACAAGATTTAAGGTTACCAAAATAAAATACATAATTAGTTTTTCAAGCATGTAATAATATACGTAACTAAAATTAGAAACATAATTAGTTAATTTAAATTATAATCATAATTATCTGTTCTCTTTTGTTATTTTTTTAAATTTATTTATTTTATTGTTTGTGTTTAATAATTAATATCAATTGGTTGTTTTTTTATTTACATTAAGTAATTCCTCCATCATAAACCAAAATATATTCAACTTCTCCATTGTATTTCTTTGTGGCAATTAGATACGGTATTGCTTAATTTTTAATTTTTCTCCATAACTAGCCTAACCTAATTAACATATAGCCATATAAACGTTTTATTCAATTTATTTTTAAAAGACAGCATGTACAACTCTCTGAGGGAATCCATGTTCGGGTTCTATTTTATGAATTAATTTTGCATATCCGGATTGACTTTAAGATTTTTTCTCCTTTTCAAAATTTATGCAATTTTTTAGAGAAATTCATATATATGATACTCAATTGAGTCAAAATTGGGGACATAAAAATATTGTATAATATTTCAATGGTATGTTAGTTTTTTTTTAAAGATATAGGTAGTAACGAATCTCATAAACAGAAATGAAAAGTAAATAGCAATTTAAGTGAGCTAATTGGAAAAGAAGACCCCGAGTTATTTCATTGCTTAGGACTCTGAATGTTGTACATACATATCCAAGTTCTTATTTGCGAGAATTTGGAAGAAACGGTCAATAATTAATGTTTTGCACTTGCCTATGCATTTCCAACTAATATCAAATAAGTTCATGCATTTCAGAGAAAAGTTGGATTCCGAAAGACAAAAATTCTTTTAGTGATCAACCAAACACAATAAAATTTAGAATTTTAGATTTTCAAGTTATTTGCGAGTAATACCTTCAACCAAATTCTACCTTAATCTATGTGTTAGGATCGTGTCTTGGGAATGGATCCGAGTAGATTGCCTGTCATTCTCTCCAAGTTGACGAACGACCTAGATGTCTTCCAATCTCCACTTAATTACCAAAATGCTCAAAATTACATGCTGCTGTTACTAGTGGGTGAGGCGTAGTGGACAAGTGGGTTTGATTCCAGCGTACTGTCTCCCTTGAAAAAATTAATGAGCTTTAATTTCAGAGAATAAAGGAAAAAAGATGACCCATACGATCTCCTTGTCTTTTAGCACAGTTGCCGACGTACTTCGTGGCGGCTTCCAATGTACTTACTTATTGGTACGTCTTCTTCTGTGGAATTTAAGAGCTTCCAAGAATTATTGGTGTTTATCCGTGGAATTTAAGGGCGTAGTCAAAAATGCCGCTCACTCCAGCCCATCCCCCGCTCACTCCCGTTTGCTATAAAAAGGAGTTGATGAGAGTGGTACAAATCACAAAAACACTCTCAATATAACACAATACCTTACAAGGATCCAACTACTCAACAAAACTTATATCTAACCATCAATAATGGAATCCAAGAAGATGATGCTTGTGCTCATTGCCACCTTTGCTCTCGCAGCATTTGCATCTGCTGCAATCGAGAAAGACGTGATTACTGCAGATGCCATTAACGCTCTCTCTAAGAGCAACAAGTTCCCGAATGAAGTCTTCAACGCTCTTTCTAACACCAAGACCATGGTCCCTAATTTGTTCCTTGCGGAGGCATTCCTCAAGCCCAATGCCGCCCACGGCGATTTTTCTATTCCTTGTGGTGAAAGCTGTGTGTTCATCCCTTGCTTCACCAAGGCTATCGGCTGCAGCTGCAAAAGCAAAGTTTGCTACAGATAGATCAATCTATATATTAATCCTCGTGCGCTTAAACCATGGCGCTCATGATCTCTTCAATATTGTTATCTCGTGCTTTTCTCTATCGTTTGTTCACCTTCATTTCTGTTTGGCTCTTGTAAACCGTTTCATTTTCATAAAATCCATGTATGCTTGCACCACAAAAGTGGTTTGTTTCCACAAGGGTAATGCTTTGATATATCTTTCAAAGTATTTGTTTTATATAATCGGGTTATAATAAAAGAAATTAATCAGATAAGTCTATTTTCTTGATTTTCTATATGTATTAGCCATAAAACATTAATTATTAATTTTTTTTTTTAATATTCAAACTGGTGCATAAAATTAAGCAACTAAAATTATTTTTCTCATATAAAGTTTCACAAATATATATAACAAAGTTTTAAAAATTAAAAAAATTAATTAATTGAACAAGTCGACTCTCTTGATCTCCTATATGTATTGGACTAAAAACGTTAATATTTTTAATCGATAATATTCAAACGAGTACATGCATTGGACGGAAATTCTGTCAAAATCTAGTTAAGTAATAAACTTAAATAATAATACAATACCAAATAAGATAATAAAATAAAATAGTATACGAAATAATTAATAAATTTGGGGTGGAATATTACATCGAAAACAATTTTAAGTAACTATAGCAGTGATCAAATTAATATTAATTAATTAATTAATTAATTTTTGACGGAATTTTCCTTCGGAATAATATTCAAATTGCAACATAACTTCCGCCGCCAATCATTATTATTAATTTTTGTTCTTTCTCTTTCAGAACATGCTGTTCTTATCCATCACTTTGTCGGTCAATACAAACTTTGACCGTCCAATAATTTGTGTTTAAATGGGAGTCTGATTGAGGAGAATTTTTTTGAAGGAATGCACCAGCTTTTTCGGGTACTATATTTTCTACTGTTAAATTTATTGCTTAGAGCCTGCGAAGTACCTTGAAGCAATCTACCCGCCCAGCTCTTTCGGGTACTATACTTTCTAATGTTAAATTTATTGCTTAGAGCCTGCGAAGTACCTTGAAGCAATCTACCCGCCCAGACGACCACGTACCAAATTGTGAGTGGCAAGAAAGTCGGAGAAATATTAAGTCCGATACTATGTGTTGTGTGTAAGTATATATCTTAGGTTATTATTGTTAATGCCATCTATATACTATATAAAAAGCACGAAAGGTTTTATTTTTTAAAAATCTATTATACCCTTACTTATTGTTTAAAAGTCTATTTCATTGTTAATTTTCTTTTAAGTTTTTATAAATCTATTAAAAACTTTATCCAATAATAATTGTCGCTTTTAAATTTGAGAAAAAAATAGTTCAGCCAATTTATCTAAAGTAGAAGCTGTTGTTCTCAGTTCGTTGAAGAAATAATTTTAAAAAATTGTGAGAGTATTGAAATTCTTACCAATGGCGTGAGTACTAATATTAATTCATTTGGTAGTTAAGTTAGATAATATATATTAAATATATAGTATATATAGATAATAAAATACCTAAATACCCGGTCAGGTGCCAATAGAATTAGTATTGATCCACAAGATTTAAGGTTACCAAAATAAAATACATAATTAGTTTTTCAAGCATGTAATAATATACGTAACTAAAATTAGAAACATAATTAGTTAATTTAAATTATAATCATAATTATCTGTTCTCTTTTGTTATTTTTTTAAATTTATTTATTTTATTGTTTGTGTTTAATAATTAATATCAATTGGTTGTTTTTTTATTTACATTAAGTAATTCCTCAATCATAAACCAAGATATATTCAACTTCTCCATTGTATTTCTTTGTGGCAATTAGATACGGTATTGCTTAATTTTTAATTTTTCTCCATAACTAGCCTAACCTAATTAACATATAGCCATATAAACGTTTTATTCAATTTATTTTTAAAAGACAGCATGTACAACTCTCTGAGGGAATCCATGTTCGGGTTCTATTTTATGAATTAATTTTGCATATCCGGATTGACTTTAAGATTTTTTCTCCTTTTCAAAATTTATGCAATTTTTTAGAGAAATTCATATATATGATACTCAATTGAGTCAAAATTGGGGACATAAAAATATTGTATAATATTTCAATGGTATGTTAGTTTTTTTTAAAGATATAGGTAGTAACGAATCTCATAAACAGAAATGAAAAGTAAATAGCAATTTAAGTGAGCTAATTGGAAAAGAAGACCCCGAGTTATTTCATTGCTTAGGACTCTGAATGTTGTACATACATATCCAAGTTCTTATTTGCGAGAATTTGGAAGAAGGAACGGTCAATAATTAATGTTTTGCACTTGCCTATGCATTTCCAACTAATATCAAATAAGTTCATGCATTTCAGAGAAAAGTTGGATTCCGAAAGACAAAAATTCTTTTAGTGATCAACCAAACACAATAAAATTTAGAATTTTAGATTTTCAAGTTATTTGCGAGTAATACCTTCAACCAAATTCTACCTTAATCTATGTGTTAGGATCGTGTCTTGGGAATGGATCCGAGTAGATTGCCTGTCATTCTCTCCAAGTTGACGAACGACCTAGATGTCTTCCAATCTCCACTTAATTACCAAAATGCTCAAAATTACATGCTGCTGTTACTAGTGGGTGAGGCGTAGTGGACAAGTGGGTTTGATTCCAGCGTACTGTCTCCCTTGAAAAAATTAATGAGCTTTAATTTCAGAGAATAAAGGAAAAAAGATGACCCATACGATCTCCTTGTCTTTTAGCACAGTTGCCGACGTACTTCGTGGCGGCTTCCAATGTACTTACTTATTGGTACATCTTCTTCTGTGGAATTTAAGGGCTTCCAAGAATTATTGGTGTTTATCCGTGGAATTTAAGGGCGTAGTCAAAAATGCCGCTCACTCCAGCCCATCCCCCGCTCACTCCCGTTTGCTATAAAAAGGAGTTGATGAGAGTGGTACAAATCACAATACCTTATTCAAGTGCATCTTAAGGACACGTAGAACTGGATCCTCTCAACTTTTTACTGTAGCAATTTAGTCCATCTACTATTCATTTTTTCTCTTTCATCCAAGCTCTTCTTATCACCGGAGGGCCGCTTTCCAGCCAACTACTACTCTCACCTCCATACCAGACGGAAGCAGGCGGCAGGGACGAAGCAGCAGCATCTTGAAGCGGCCCAATCCGACCACGGACGTGCCTCCACGCGCAGCCGGAGCGCCGTGGTGCCTCTCCCACGCGCCGGCGCGTGTGGACCACCCCGGCCTCCGTTGACCCTGAAATCTCCGGCGTTCTTCTCGTCTCGTCGGTCCGGTCACGTTGCTGGGGTCCGTTTTCAATTTCGTCATCGCCGGCGATCCTCACCTCTTTTTCACTCGAACCCGTTGATTGGTTGTTTATATTCGATGATTTATGCTCTCTTTATCTTATGTTTTGAGAGCATTTGATTGCTTCTTTTGGCCATTTACTTCCCTTTTCCTTTGTTCAGGCTTGAAAGATCAGTTGGAAGGAAAAGGAGTTGATTTGGTGAAAGATAGAGCATTTTCCAATCATGGCCGTTTTGGAGGATGATTGCAGAAATTTTCCCTTATTCATCCCTAGGCCTAGGGATGAGTCAGGCGATCTGGTGAAATTCTGGGCAGTCCGCCCATGTTTATGCGTGCCGAGGATTAATTTATTTCTTAGTGCTTTTCTTGTCCCCTGAGCATGCTAGACAATTTTTAAACTCCACTACCTCGTGTTTCCTTAATACCTTGACTCAAGAACCCCTTGGAGACTCCATAAGGAATTTATTCCATCACTTCTTAGTGTTCCACAAGAATATATTCTTGTCTCTTCCTCATTTTTGGAGCTGCATGCTTGCATTAAATTATCTTTGAGTGTTGTTGCTCTTGGGGAGAACGAAGAGAAGGATGGATGAGCTATAGAAGGGGAAGACTTTCGTCCAAGGAAGAGGCTGAACATCATCACATTCGGACAGAGGGAGAGGAGGCAAGAACAGCAAGCGGACTGCACTTCTTCTTCACCAACAATTTCCAGATTTGTTTTACTTTTGAACAATAGTTTTAATTTGTAATTTTAATTATGTATTGTAGCTAATTACCTCTGATTCTTGGTAGAGATTAGAGGTTGACTATCCATGTTGTTGTGAGACTTTTATTGGAATTAATATGAATGTTTTTATATCTCTTTTTCTTCTCACTTTAATTGTTAAAACTTGTTCTTGTTGAATTAAAAGCTTGATCAACTCTTGATTTAATTTGAATGGGTAATGTCAGTTTCATTTATGTTCAGTGTGATTCCTGCATTTATGAAGATTGAGTAGACAACTAGTGAATATTTGACATAAGACTTGTCTTTAGGATCTAGGTAGAAAGGAAAGAATGGGTCTAGGTTCAGGGCTGAGTGCCGTATCTATCCCTAGGCTTAGGGATGGGTTTCCCGTATGGTTACAATTTTCCAGCAACTTGACAAATTGTTAGGAAGGTTAGGGTCGTTATTAGAGGGCCTCTTTTAATCGACTTATATAGGGGGAAACCTGAGAATTTAGAGTGTCTCTTGTTCCTATAACATCTCTATAAATCCATTTCAGAATATGTTTTGTCAATGATCAAATAACAAAGGATAGTCACCTTGTTTAAATCTCTACCAAGGATTGCCTCTCTATATCTGATTTCACTCACATTTTCAGTTATAATTCGTGCATGCTACTGTCACTACTGATTTACATTCAAAGTACTGTTTTTAATTTGGTTTTAATTACAAAAACTCCCCCCAACTTTGTTCCGATTTGGTTTTTAACAAGAAAAATACAAATTACTCAAAGATTTCCTCCCCGTGTTCGAACCTTTCACTACTATCTACATTATATTTTGTGGTTTAGCACCGAATTGTATCTTTTTATTTATGGTTGAGAACGACATCAGTCACCCGTCGAAATCCGGGCACTTTTCTCCTATTCAGGCTTGTTTCCTACATCCTTTTAATTTTTTCTCTTCTGGTATGCTTGGTCTGGATTGAAGGGACTTCGTGGGCCCTTAAATTTGTGGTATTATAGTAGACTGTGAATTTTAGTATGATTTCAAGCTTAGATTGTCATGGTATTCGGAGAAAGGGCTGAGCCTGAAGGCTGTTTTGGGTTGGAATCAGCAAGTTTTATCGCTTACTGAGGCCGAGGTGGTAGTTGAGGTATAATCGGTGGAAGTCAGTAGGTTTTTGAGGTGAAATTTACTTTTATACGGATTTATTCGATGGCGGGTACTAAGAAAGTGTACGGTTTTAACCGGAATTTGGCAAATGTAATCACTTATTACGTGGAAAATCTACCCTTTCATGTTGATCATCGAGCGCTCCGACACCTAATCACTCAGAGATGGTATCTGCCTCGTTTCGGCAGACTTGTGGATGTGTTTATTCCTAACAGAAGGAATAAATCGGGGAAACGATTTGGTTTCGTTCGATTTGATTGGGTAGAGAATAGGATTGATATGGAACTAGCTCTTGATCGTCAACACATAGGAGCTTCGGGCATAAGGGCCAACCTAGGTCGAATTGGGAGAAGGGGGTCGGGGATCTTGAACAAAGATCGCGTAGAAAATTCGAACTCAAATCCGAGGCGAAAATATTGGGTTCAGAGCCAGGAAGGAACATTGAGAGATCGCACAGATGAAAAAGTTGCAGCCAATCAGTCTTATAAGGAAGCAGTTTCCAATACGGGAAGGGATCACCAGCAGGGATCGGTAGCCAAGGAGGATTTGGATTTGGGTTCACAGCTAGACGGTCGGATAGGTCAATCTGAGGAGGAAAAAGTGAATGAAGTGGAGGATTCTGAGGTCTTAGACTTGGAGATTCCGGATGAAAACAAGGATTGGCTGTCTCGGAGTGTAGTGGGCATTCTTAGGAAAATTGAGAACATCCCAGAAATACAAGAATTGGTGCTTGATTTAGGGTGGACTTGTGTAACAAGAATCCTTGGTAGGGGTCTAGTTTGGATTGAATTCGACAGACAGGAAGACAGAGAGCAAGCACTTCTTTCAAATGAGGGCTTCCATCGCCTGTTTTCCAAGGTGGTACCCTGGACAGAGGTTCTTTCAAAGGCTGGTAGGCTGTGTTGGGTTCAATGCTCGGGTGTTCCGGTCCAGAGCTGGGGATTTGAGACCTTCGAGAAGATAGGGTCGAAGCTAGGGAATCTTGTTGCAGTAGATGATAAAACACTAGCCCGTAGAAGGTTTGACGTGGCAAGGATTTTAGTTACAACCGATCAGATGTATGTCAAGAAGGATATTCTGGTAAAGGTTGGGGACTTTAGCTATACGGTGAGTTGCCATGAGGAACCTTCACAGGGGGAGATTTCAAATCTTGATTGGAGGATAGGTGTCAAGTCAGATGCAGAAGCTTCTGATGATGAGTCGGAGGTAGGAGATTATGAGGAAGCAGAGGAGATGGGTGGCAATGATCATCATATTCCTTCTTTGGTCAAGGAGGCAGGATCGGCGGAAAAAGAGAAGCAATCTTCTCTTCATCAGGGGCTAGGGGAGTATCCCTTAGTAACGTCGAGACGAAAGGGAGATAAGATTAAGAGGATTACGGCTGAAACGGGCAGTTTACACACGGCCAGCTCATCTGTGAATTCGAAAGTGTCAGTGTTTCGGGCGGAGGATAATGAAATTGTGAACATGAACAAGCTGGCTGATGCCAATGTGGTGGAGACAGACACTTGGGAAATAGGACGTCTATTGTCGATAACTGACCATGCCAGTGAAGAAGCAATCAAGGCCTTTGATCGAGAGAGATTTGATGTGGAAAGGGACAATATGCGAAGCAAGGTGGTTCCGGAGGCGAGTGCAGTAGTGACATAATGGTTCAATTATTTTCGTGGAATTGTAGGGGGATTTTATCAATTAGGAAGAGACGGTTTATAAAGAAAATATTTCAAGGAGAGCAGGCGTCGTTTTGCTTGTTACAAGAAAGCAAGAGAGAAGAAATTGATGATTTTCTTATACACGAATTAGGAGGGAATAATGAGACTCGATGGGTGTACACTCCTTCGATTGGGAGATCGGGGGGCCTAGTTTCGATGTGGGATTCCAAAGTTTTCCAGATGGATCATTCAGAGGTTGGTAACAGATTTATCTGGATCGAGGGTACACTTACAGAAAATAATAGGAGGTGTGCAGTTTTGAATGTTTATGCTCCCAACGATGTTGGGTTACGAGGTCATCTATGGGAGAGCTTGGGTAGAAAGATAGAGAGTGCTACGATCCCGGTATTAGTAGCGGGTGATTTCAATGAAACTCTAGTCCCTTCAGATCGCTTGCATAGGGGGGCTACTCTCGGGGTATGGTCCAGTTTCAGGATTGGGTGGACAGGTGTGGATTGCAAGACATTAGGCTAGTAGGGAGGCATTTTACCTGGTCTAATGTCATTAGCAGGAGTAAAATAGATAGGTGACGCGCCGTCGAAACACGCATCAAATATAGTATAAAATATTTCCTGATAGGCTAGATGCACAAATTAATGTATATAGCGGCAAGTCAGGGTCGAACCACAGGGAAAATGAAGGACTAAATTTAATCTTGCCCTAAATGTATGATGAGGATGAAAATGCAACAGACATAAAAGTAACACAAGGGGGGGGGTTTGGTTGGTCTAGACGAATCTAGCCAACGATGGCAGTTGATGTTGAGACAGAGAATAAAGGTGCAGATAACAAGTAATAATAGACAAACAAAATAATTAAATAAAAAGGGAACGAAAATAAAGCAAGAGAATATCAATAAAAATGGTAAAGACTAACAAGTGTAATAAAGATGATAGCAAAGTAAGTAAAGATAATAGATCAGATAAAAGGAGAAATCTTAGCAGGGGTAGACGGCGGATTGCGTCGAGGTCTAGTCGGTCATCGGTGCAAGGATAGACTGCGTTCACGCCATAGACGTGCTATAGGAACCCTGTTTTCACGGAGATTCCCTACTTCTCTTCTTAAGAGAAGTCACTCCCAAGGTACGCTTATGGGAGTGGCCGTGACACTGTGCCCAAGGTACGCTTATGGGTCATACACACAGGCCCGTGAAGTGGAGAGAAGACACGTCTAGGGCTAGACACTGAGAAGTCTGCCCTAACCGGTTTCTTGCCCTAGCCAGATTGGACCAAACGACATGATGACTCTGGACCAGGTGCCTACTCTATTCCATGGCCTCACATTAGTTATTACCATGGAAATGACAATATTCATGAGAAACATGCAAATAGGTGATCAAACTACCAACAAATCTCACACGAAATGACAATAAAATGGCAAGAAAGCGGATACAACAATGAACACGTTTTAAGAACACTTTGACCTCCCAACTATCCTCTTGCAATCCTTAAAACACCCCTGCCAAGACTAAGAGATTTAGCCACTCATGCTGGAAATCATGCACAAGATAGATGGAGAAAGCAACATAAACAGAGAAGAGGTGCAGATGAAAACGAAAATCTGGATTAAAAACTAATTGGAGCTTGGGGCTCCAATTTCTGGAAAAATAAAGGAAGAACAAACCCCAATGTTAGAGAGGTGGCTACAATGATTGAAAACCCTAAAAAGATGAAAAATATACTAAAAAGTAGCCTCCCTTAACCTAAAGTTAAGGTTCTATATATAGCCTAACAACCCCACTAGGGGACAAAATGGTATAGAGGAATATTCTCTGATGAGCTGGATGATTTGCACATGGAATCCCGCTAGAATCTTTTTAGCATCTTCGGCCAAGCGTCATCCGAAAAGAAACATCCACGTGCTTCGTCTAGGCCTAGACATAAGATCTCGTCTAGGTCCCGACGGTAGGTCTCGACGACAAAACTGCATCTAGGGCTCGACGATGTAAGATCAGCAAAAATGCATCCAAATGGCGCGCTTTTCAGCAAGTTTCTCCCTTTAGTCCAAATCTACAAAGTGGTTGGAAAACAAGCCAAATTAGTAGTATCAAGTGTGAAATTAGACCTAAAAGAGAGGGAAAAACATGCATAAAAAGGCATCATATCAATAGGGTATTTGTTCAAGAAGGGTGGATGAATTGCATTAGTGATTGCGAGCTATCAGCTCTTGAAAAGAGTGGATCAGACCACACGCCTTTATTCCTAAGACGTGATAGGGTTGATTGGGGCCCCAAACCATTCAGAGATTTAGCTGTGTGGTGGGAAGACATAGGGTTCAAAGATATGGTGACGCGTTGGTGGTCAGAAGCAGGAATCGAGTTCCCAGGTAATTATCGGGTTATTCATAAGATGCGCTACTTGAAGAAGAAAATTCAGATTTGGAATAAGGACGTATTTGGAAATGTTGAGTCCAATCTAAGAGAACTACAGGATCGTCTTGAGGCATTTGATCGACTCGGGGACGATCGGCCGTTTACCCAGGAGGAACAGAGAGAACACAACGACATTAGGCTTCAGGTTTGGGCTCAACAGGATCGGGTTGATAGATATTGGCAACAAAAGAATAGATTAAAGTGGAATATTAAGGGGGATCGAAACACTGGGTATTTTCATAGGATGGCAAAGATTGCAGTGAAAAGGAACAACATTAGAGAGATAATGACGCCTAATGAAAGACTCACCGACCCGGGGGGCATTAAGCGGGCAGCTGTTCAGTACTACGAGACCTTTTTCAGATCCGTCCGTTGGAACAGGCCTCGGATGCAGGATTTGGGATTTCAGAAACTGACTGAGGATGAAGCGTCAAGGTTGGAGATGGAGGTGACTCGTGCAGAAATTTGGGAAGCGGTTAAAGATTGTGACGGTCAAAAAACACCAGGGCCGGATGGATTTTCTATGCGATTTTTGCAAAAGGCATGGCACATTATCGGAGATGACTACTGCAGATTGATTCAGGAATTCTTTAGGTCAGGGAAATTCCCATCAGGGGCAAATTCTTCGTTCTTGACTCTCATTCCGAAGATTAACGATGCGAAGAGGTTCAGTGAATATCGGCCCATAAGCTTAGTCAGTAGTTATTATAAGATTGTGTCCAAGGTTATGGCGAGGCGGTTGAGCGAGGTAATTCCAAAAGTCATTAGTGAAGTGCAGCATGGATTCATTAAAGGAAGACAAACTCTAGACTGTGTCATGACAGCAAATGAGGTGGTCCATTACTTGCAGGAGACGAAACAACAAGGGCTGCTTTTTAAGCTGGATTTCGAGAAGGCATATGACTCCGTCGAATGGGAATACTTAGATGACGTGATGAGGCATATGGGATTCAGAGGGAGGTGGAGGAATTGGATTAAACAATGCATTAGCACGAATAAGGTTTCCATACTAATTAATGGGTCACCTTCTGGCCAATGCTGTGTGGGTAGAGGCCTTCGGCAGGGATGCTCTATGTCGCCGTTCTTATTCAATATTGCAGCGGAGGGTTTGCATCGTCTATTTGTTAGAGCAGAAGAGGTTGGGATCCAGAGAGGTATAGGTAACCCATCAGCAGGGTGGAATCTGAGCCATCTTCAGTTTGCGGACGATACTTTGGTTTTTGTGAATAACAATGAGGAGGAGATTCGGGGAGTGAAGGGTATTTTGAGATGGTACGACGCTTATTCAGGACTTCGAGTTAACTTCCACAAAAGCACCTTGGTAGGAGTGAATCTGAGTGAGCAAATCGGAGGTATCTTAGCTACTCGAGCTGGTTGTAAGTATGAGGTACTCCCTTGTAAGTACTTGGGATCTCTGGTGGGCTTTAATCCTAGACGAAAATCAGGGTGGGAGTTCCTTATCTAGAAAATGAGGAAAAAACTTTCAACATGGAAGGGGCATCTACTCTCGATGGGGGGCCGTGTGAGGTTTATCAAGTCAGCGTTAGCGAGTCTACCTATTTATAACATGTCTATTTACAGGATGCCTAAGTCCGTCGCTATTCAGTGCGAAGGAGTTATGCGGCGCTTTCTTTGGAGTGGCTGCGATATTAACAAGGGGTTGGCTAAGGTGAACTGGAATGAAGTGACTCGGTCGACAGCGCTAGGGGGATTGGGAATTGGGAGGATACAAGACCGGAATATTTCGCTGCTTTTCAAATGGGTGTGGGAGATGCTGAGGGGTAGCAGGAAGTTGTGGGCGGATCTCGTTCGTAGGCAATACAACCTCCTTTCCATTGGAGACTTGTGGAAGGAGAGGGAGGGGAGGATGTCCCCAATATGGCGTGATCTTTTGGGAGTTTGTGGTCGAGGAAGTGCCTTTTTCGACCTGTGGACCAACAACACTTCGATAAAAATTGGGGACGGGAGAAACACAGTCTTTTGGTGGGATACTTGGGCAGGTAAGAAGCCATTGGCCTTGGAGCATCCTCGGCTATACCATATATCGACCAATCAGTATGGGACGGTCAATGAATTTGGTACATGGATCGATTCTGTTTGGGAATGGGAAACTGTGTGGAGGCGCGGTTTGTTTGAGTGGGAGAGAGACGAGTGAGTATGTTTGAGAGCTCAGTTACCTCTTCCCTGTAGGAGATATCAACATCAGGTTCTTCGTCGGGAATTAGATCAATCGGGGACATACACGGTGAATTCAGGGTATAAGAAATGGGAGGAATCTAGGTTTGAGCCAGCTCCTCTGCTTCGGTCTTGTTGGACTGGTCTAGCTCCATACCGAGTGGAATTTTTCCTTTGGTTAGCACTGCGAGAAAGAATTGTCACTAGGACTTTCCTAATGAAGCGAAACATGATTCCTGATTACTTGAATGTCTGCCCAATGTGCAACAGTGAACCGGAGAATGTTACTCACCTTTTCTTGCGTTGTGAGGTAGCTTCGGGTATTTGGGAGTTTATCATGCGTTGGCTTCAGGTGGTTTGGTGCCAGCCTCAAAATCTTTCGGACCTGTGGCGAACGTGGGAAAGTTATTTACCTTGTACAAACAAGCAGACCGGTAGTGCTTGGAAAATCCTATTCTATGCGGTTATTTGGACAATATGGAAGACACGCAACGAAGTCGTGTTCAGACAAAAGGAGTACAGTGACTCGAGGTGTCTTAATAGGATTTATTCTTTGTGGCATTGGTGGTTGAAAAGTAAGGACAACGGGTTCGCCTACAGTTTGTCCGATGTCCTTCAATCCCCGGCATGGTTACTCAATCGGTGAATCGAAGCTCGGTTTTCTCAGATGTAGGTTGATGAGGAGTCAGGTCTAATAGTGGGCTAGGGAGTCAGTCCTTTGCCCTTTTCTTTGGGGCTTCGTTTGTTGTTGAGAACATTTGTCGCACTGCTATTGAAGCAGTGTCTTGTAATCTTCAGTCATGTTCTTCATGACAATTCATTTCAATATAACTTTCTGCTGATTAAAAAAAAAAATAACACAATACCTTACAAGGATCCAACTACTCAACAAAACTTATATCTAACCATCAATAATGGAATCCAAAAAGATGATGCTTGTGCTCATTGCCACCTTTGCTCTCGCAGCATTTGCATCTGCTGCAATCGAGAAAGACGTGATTACTGCAGATGCCATTAACGCTCTCTCTAAGAGCAACAAGTTCCCGAATGAAGTCTTCAACGCTCTTTCTAACACCAAGACCATGGTCCCTAATTTGTTCCTTGCGGAGGCATTCCTCAAGCCCAATGCCGCCCACGGCGATTTTTCTATTCCTTGTGGTGAAAGCTGTGTGTTCATCCCTTGCTTCACCAAGGCTATCGGCTGCAGCTGCAAAAGCAAAGTTTGCTACAGATAGATCAATCTATATATTAATCCTCGTGCGCTTAAACCATGGCGCTCATGATCTCTTCAATATTGTTATCTCGTGCTTTTCTCTATCGTTTGTTCACCTTCATTTCTGTTTGGCTCTTGTAAACCGTTTCATTTTCATAAAATCCATGTATGCTTGCACCACAAAAGTGGTTTGTTTCCACAAGGGTAATGCTTTGATATATCTTTCAAAGTATTTGTTTTATATAATCGGGTTATAATAAAAGAAATTAATCAGATAAGTCTATTTTCTTGATTTTCTATATGTATTAGCCATAAAACATTAATTATTAATTTTTATTTTTTAATATTCAAACTGGTGCATAAAATTAAGCAACTAAAATTATTTTCCTCATATAAAGTTTCACAAATATATATAACAAAGTTTTAAAAATTAAAAAAATTAATTAATTGAACAAGTCGACTCTCTTGATCTCCTATATGTATTGGACTAAAAACGTTAATATTTTTAATCGATAATATTCAAACGAGTACATGCATTGGACGGAAATTCTGTCAAAATCTAGTTAAGTAATAAACTTAAATAATAATACAATACCAAATAAGATAATAAAATAAAATAGTATACGAAATAATTAATAAATTTGGGGTGGAATATTACATCGAAAACAATTTTAAGTAACTATAGCAGTGATCAAATTAATATTAATTAATTAATTAATTAATTTTTGACGGAATTTTCCTTCGGAATAATATTCAAATTGCAACATAACTTCCGCCGCCAATCATTATTATTAATTTTTGTTCTTTCTCTTTCAGAACATGCTGCTCTTATCCATCACTTTGTCGGTCAATACAAACTTTGACCGTCCAATAATTTGTGTTTAAATGGGAGTCTGATTGAGGAGAATTTTTTTGAAGGAATGCACCAGCTTTTTCGGGTACTATATTTTCTACTGTTAAATTTATTGCTTAGAGCCTGCGAAGTACCTTGAAGCAATCTACCCGCCCAGCTCTTGCGGGTACTATACTTTCTAATGTTAAATTTATTGCTTAGAGCCTGCGAAGTACCTTGAAGCAATCTACCCGCCCAGACGACCACGTACCAAATTGTGAGTGGCAAGAAAGTCGGAGAAATATTAAGTCCGATACTATGTGTTGTGTGTAAGTATATATCTTAGGTTATTATTGTTAATGCCATCTATATACTATATAAAAAGCACGAAAGGTTTTATTTTTTAAAAATCTATTATACCCTTACTTATTGTTTAAAAGTCTATTTCATTGTTAATTTTCTTTTAAGTTTTTATAAATCTATTAAAAACTTTATCCAATAATAATTGTCGCTTTTAAATTTGAGAAAAAAATAGTTCAGCCAATTTATCTAAAGTAGAAGCTGTTGTTCTCAGTTCGTTGAAGAAATAATTTTAAAAAATTGTGAGAGTATTGAAATTCTTACCAATGGCGTGAGTACTAATATTAATTCATTTGGTAGTTAAGTTAGATAATATATATTAAATATATAGTATATATAGATAATAAAATACCTAAATACCCGGTCAGGTGCCAATAGAATTAGTATTGATCCACAAGATTTAAGGTTACCAAAATAAAATACATAATTAGTTTTTCAAGCATGTAATAATATACGTAACTAAAATTAGAAACATAATTAGTTAATTTAAATTATAATCATAATTATTTGTTCTCTTTTGTTATTTTTTTAAATTTATTTATTTTATTGTTTGTGTTTAATAATTAATATCAATTGGTTGTTTTTTTATTTACATTAAGTAATTCCTCAATCATAAACCAAGATATATTCAACTTCTCCATTGTATTTCTTAGTGGCAATTAGATACGGTATTGCTTAATTTTTAATTTTTCTCCATAACTAGCCTAACCTAATTAACATATAGCCATATAAACGTTTTATTCAATTTATTTTTAAAAGACAGCATGTACAACTCTCTGAGGGAATCCATGTTCGGGTTCTATTTTATGAATTAATTTTGCATATCCGGATTGACTTTAAGATTTTTTCTCCTTTTCAAAATTTATGCAATTTTTTAGAGAAATTCATATATATGATACTCAATTGAGTCAAAATTGGGGACATAAAAATATTGTATAATATTTCAATGGTATGTTAGTTTTTTTTTAAAGATATAGGTAGTAACGAATCTCATAAACAGAAATGAAAAGTAAATAGCAATTTAAGTGAGCTAATTGGAAAAGAAGACCCCGAGTTATTTCATTGCTTAGGACTCTGAATGTTGTACATACATATCCAAGTTCTTATTTGCGAGAATTTGGAAGAAACGGTCAATAATTAATGTTTTGCACTTGCCTATGCATTTCCAACTAATATCAAATAAGTTCATGCATTTCAGAGAAAAGTTGGATTCCGAAAGACAAAAATTCTTTTAGTGATCAACCAAACACAATAAAATTTAGAATTTTAGATTTTCAAGTTATTTGCGAGTAATACCTTCAACCAAATTCTACCTTAATCTATGTGTTAGGATCGTGTCTTGGGAATGGATCCGAGTAGATTGCCTGTCATTCTCTCCAAGTTGACGAACGACCTAGATGTCTTCCAATCTCCACTTAATTACCAAAATGCTCAAAATTACATGCTGCTGTTACTAGTGGGTGAGGCGTAGTGGACAAGTGGGTTTGATTCCAGCGTACTGTCTCCCTTGAAAAAATTAATGAGCTTTAATTTCAGAGAATAAAGGAAAAAAGATGACCCATACGATCTCCTTGTCTTTTAGCACAGTTGCCGACGTACTTCGTGGCGGCTTCCAATGTACTTACTTATTGGTACGTCTTCTTCTGTGGAATTTAAGGGCTTCCAAGAATTATTGGTGTTTATCCGTGGAATTTAAGGGCGTAGTCAAAAATGCCGCTCACTCCAGCCCATCCCCCGCTCACTCCCGTTTGCTATAAAAAGGAGTTGATGAGAGTGGTACAAATCACAATACCTTATTCAAGTGCATCTTAAGGACACGTAGAACTGGATCCTCTCAACTTTTTACTGTAGCAATTTAGTCCATCTACTATTCATTTTTTCTCTTTCATCCAATCTCTTCTTATCACCGGAGGGCCGCTTTCCAGCCAACTACTACTCTCACCTCCATACCAGACGGAAGCAGGCGGCAGGGACGAAGCAGCAGCATCTTGAAGCGGCCCAATCCGACCACGGACGTGCCTCCACGCGCAGCCGGAGCGCCGTGGTGCCTCTCCCACGCGCCGGCGCGTGTGGACCACCCCGGCCTCCGTTGACCCTGAAATCTCCGGCGTTCTTCTCGTCTCGTCGGTCCGGTCACGTTGCTGGGGTCCGTTTTCAATTTCGTCATCGTCGGCGATCCTCACCTCTTTTTCACTCGAACCCGTCGAAATCCGGGCACTTTTCTCCTATTCAGGCTTGTTTCCTACATCCTTTTAATTTTTTCTCTTCTGGTATGCTTGGTCTGGATTGAAGGGACTTCGTGGGCCCTTAAATTTGTGGTATTATAGTAGACTGTGAATTTTAGTATGATTTCAAGCTTAGATTGTCATGGTATTCGGAGAAAGGGCTGAGCCTGAAGGCTGTTTTGGGTTGGAATCAGCAAGTTTTATCGCTTACTGAGGCCGAGGTGGTAGTTGAGGTATAATCGGTGGAAGTCAGTAGGTTTTTGAGGTGAAATTTACTTTTATACGGATTTATTCGATGGCGGGTACTAAGAAAGTGTACGGTTTTAACCGGAATTTGGCAAATGTAATCACTTATTACGTGGAAAATCTACCCTTTCATGTTGATCATCGAGCGCTCCGACACCTAATCACTCAGAGATGGTATCTGCCTCGTTTCGGCAGACTTGTGGATGTGTTTATTCCTAACAGAAGGAATAAATCGGGGAAACGATTTGGTTTCGTTCGATTTGATTGGGTAGAGAATAGGATTGATATGGAACTAGCTCTTGATCGTCAACACATAGGAGCTTCGGGCATAAGGGCCAACCTAGGTCGAATTGGGAGAAGGGGGTCGGGGATCTTGAACAAAGATCGCGTAGAAAATTCGAACTCAAATCCGAGGCGAAAATATTGGGTTCAGAGCCAGGAAGGAACATTGAGAGATCGCACAGATGAAAAAGTTGCAGCCAATCAGTCTTATAAGGAAGCAGTTTCCAATACGGGAAGGGATCACCAGCAGGGATCGGTAGCCAAGGAGGATTTGGATTTGGGTTCACAGCTAGACGGTCGGATAGGTCAATCTGAGGAGGAAAAAGTGAATGAAGTGGAGGATTCTGAGGTCTTAGACTTGGAGATTCCGGATGAAAACAAGGATTGGCTGTCTCGGAGTGTAGTGGGCATTCTTAGGAAAATTGAGAACATCCCAGAAATACAAGAATTGGTGCTTGATTTAGGGTGGACTTGTGTAACAAGAATCCTTGGTAGGGGTCTAGTTTGGATTGAATTCGACAGACAGGAAGACAGAGAGCAAGCACTTCTTTCAAATGAGGGCTTCCATCGCCTGTTTTCCAAGGTGGTACCCTGGACAGAGGTTCTTTCAAAGGCTGGTAGGCTGTGTTGGGTTCAATGCTCGGGTGTTCCGGTCCAGAGCTGGGGATTTGAGACCTTCGAGAAGATAGGGTCGAAGCTAGGGAATCTTGTTGCAGTAGATGATAAAACACTAGCCCGTAGAAGGTTTGACGTGGCAAGGATTTTAGTTACAACCGATCAGATGTATGTCAAGAAGGATATTCTGGTAAAGGTTGGGGACTTTAGCTATACGGTGAGTTGCCATGAGGAACCTTCACAGGGGGAGATTTCAAATCTTGATTGGAGGATAGGTGTCAAGTCAGATGCAAAAGCTTCTGATGATGAGTCGGAGGTAGGAGATTATGAGGAAGCAGAGGAGACGGGTGGCAATGATCATCATATTCCTTCTTTGGTCAAGGAGGCAGGATCGGCGGAAAAAGAGAAGCAATCTTCTCTTCATCAGGGGCTAGGGGAGTATCCCTTAGTAACGTCGAGGCGAAAGGGAGATAAGATTAAGAGGATTACGGCTAAAACGGGCAGTTTACACACGGCCAGCTCATCTGTGAATTCGAAAGTGTCAGTGTTTCGGGCGGAGGATAATGAAATTGTGAACATGAACAAGCTGGCTGATGCCAATGTGGTGGAGACAGACACTTGGGAAATAGGACGTCTATTGTCGATAACTGACCATGCCAGTGAAGAAGCAATCAAGGCCTTTGATCGAGAGAGATTTGATGTGGAAAGGGACAATATGCGAAGCAAGGTGGTTCCGGAGGCGAGTGCAGTAGTGACATAATGGTTCAATTATTTTCGTGGAATTGTAGGGGGATTTTATCAATTAGGAAGAGACGGTTTATAAAGAAAATATTTCAAGGAGAGCAGGCGTCGTTTTGCTTGTTACAAGAAAGCAAGAGAGAAGAAATTGATGATTTTCTTATACACGAATTAGGAGGGAATAATGAGACTCGATGGGTGTACACTCCTTCGATTGGGAGATCGGGGGGCCTAGTTTCGATGTGGGATTCCAAAGTTTTCCAGATGGATCATTCAGAGGTTGGTAACAGATTTATCTGGATCGAGGGTACACTTACAGAAAATAATATGAGGTGTGCAGTTTTGAATGTTTATGCTCCCAACGATGTTGGGTTACGAGGTCATCTATGGGAGAGCTTGGGTAGAAAGATAGAGAGCGCTACGATCCCGGTATTAGTAGCGGGTGATTTCAATGAAACTCTAGTCCCTTCAGATCGCTTGCATGGGGGGGCTACTCTCGGGGTATGGTCCAGTTTCAGGATTGGGTGGACAGGTGTGGATTGCAAGACATTAGGCTAGTAGGGAGGCATTTTACCTGGTCTAATGTCATTAGCAGGAGTAAAATAGATAGGGTATTTGTTCAAGAAGGGTGGATGAATTGCATTAGTGATTGCGAGCTATCAGCTCTTGAAAAGAGTGGATCAGACCACACGCCTTTATTCCTAAGACATGATAGGGTTGATTGGGGCCCCAAACCATTCAGAGATTTAGCTGTGTGGTGGGAAGACATAGGGTTCAAAGATATGGTGACGCGTTGGTGGTCAGAAGCAGGAATCGAGTTCCCAGGTAATTATCGGGTTATTCATAAGATGCGCTACTTGAAGAAGAAAATTCAGATTTGGAATAAGGACGTATTTGGAAATGTTGAGTCCAATCTAAGAGAACTACAGGATCGTCTTGAGGCATTTGATCGACTCGGGGACGATCGGCCGTTTACCCAGGAGGAACAGAGAGAACACAACGACATTAGGCTTCAGGTTTGGGCTCAACAGGATCGGGTTGATAGATATTGGCAACAAAAGAATAGATTAAAGTGGAATATTAAGGGGGATCGAAACACTGGGTATTTTCATAGGATGGCAAAGATTGCAGTGAAAAGGAACAACATTAGAGAGATAATGACGCCTAATGAAAGACTCACCGACCCGGGGGGCATTAAGCGGGCAGTTGTTCAGTACTACGAGACCTTTTTTAGATCCGTCCGTTGGAACAGGCCTCGGATGCAGGATTTGGGATTTCAGAAACTGACTGAGGATGAAGCGTCAAGGTTGGAGATGGAGGTGACTCGTGCAGAAATTTGGGAAGCGGTTAAAGATTGTGACGGTCAAAAAACACCAGGGCCGGATGGATTTTCTATGCGATTTTTGCAAAAGGCATGGCACATTATCGGAGATGACTACTGCAGATTGATTCAGGAATTCTTTAGGTCAGGGAAATTCCCATCAGGGGCAAATTCTTCGTTCTTGACTCTCATTCCGAAGATTAACGATGCGAAGAGGTTCAGTGAATATCGGCCCATAAGCTTAGTCAGTAGTTATTATAAGATTGTGTCCAAGGTCATGGCGAGGCGGTTGAGCGAGGTAATTCCAAAAGTCATTAGTGAAGTGCAGCATGGATTCATTAAAGGAAGACAAACTCTAGACTGTGTCATGACAGCAAATGAGGTGGTCCATTACTTGCAGGAGACGAAACAACAAGGGCTGCTTTTTAAGCTGGATTTCGAGAAGGCATATGACTCCGTCGAATGGGAATACTTAGATGACGTGATGAGGCATATGGGATTCAGAGGGAGGTGGAGGAATTGGATTAAACAATGCATTAGCACGAATAAGGTTTCCATACTAATTAATGGGTCACCTTCTGGCCAATTCTGTGTGGGTAGAGGCCTTCGGCAGGGATGCTCTATGTCGCCGTTCTTATTCAATATTGCAGCGGAGGGTTTGCATCGTCTATTTGTTAGAGCAGAAGAGGTTGGGATCCAGAGAGGTATAGGTAACCCATCAGTAGGGTGGAATCTGAGCCATCTTCAGTTTGCGGACGATACTTTGGTTTTTGTGAATAACAA
The DNA here is from genome assembly GCA_963691705.1 of Viola odorata. Classification (NCBI taxonomy): domain Eukaryota; kingdom Viridiplantae; phylum Streptophyta; class Magnoliopsida; order Malpighiales; family Violaceae; genus Viola; species Viola odorata. Next base: position 62,606,868 of record OY829540.1, read on the forward strand.
TGAGGAGGAGATCCGGGGAGTGAAGGGTATTTTGAGATGGTACGACGCTTATTCAGGACTTCGAGTTAACTTCCACAAAAGCACCTTGGTAGGAGTGAATCTGAGTGAGCAAATCGGAGGTATCTTAGCTACTCGAGCTGGTTGTAAGTATGAGGTACTCCCTTGTAAGTACTTGGGATCTCTGGTGGGCTTTAATCCGAGACGAAAATCAGGGTGGGAGTTCCTTATCCAGAAAATGAGGAAAAAACTTTCAACATGGAAGGGGCATCTACTCTCGATGGGGGGCCGTGTGACGTTGATCAAGTCAGCGCTAGCGAGTCTACCTATTTATAACATGTCTATTTACAGGATGCCTAAGTCCGTCGCTATTCAGTGCGAAGGAGTTATGCGGCGCTTTCTTTGGAGTGGCTGCGATATTAACAAGGGGTTGGCTAAGGTGAACTGGAATGAAGTGACTCGGTCGACAGCGCTAGGGGGATTGGGAATTGGGAGGATACAAGACCGGAATATTTCGCTGCTTTTCAAATGGGTGTGGGAGATGCTGAGGGGTAGCAGGAAGTTGTGGGCGGATCTCGTTCGTAGGCAATACAACCTCCTTTCCATTGGAGACTTGTGGAAGGAGAGGGAGGGGAGGATGTCCCCAATATGGCGTGATCTTTTGGGAGTTTGTGGTCGAGGAAGTGCCTTTTTCGACCTGTGGACCAACAACACTTCGATAAAAATTGGGGACGGGAGAAACACAGTCTTTTGGTGGGATACTTGGGCAGGTAAGAAGCCATTGGCCTTGGAGCATCCTCGGCTATACCATATATCGACCAATCAGTATGGGACGGTCAATGAATTTGGTACATGGATCGATTCTGTTTGGGAATGGGAAACTGTGTGGAGGCGCGGTTTGTTTGAGTGGGAGAGAGACGAGTGGGTATGTTTGAGAGCTCAGTTACCTCTTCCCTGTAGGAGATATCAACATCAGGTTCTTCGTTGGGAATTAGATCAATCGGGGACATACACGGTGAATTCAGGGTATAAGAAATGGAAGGAATCTAGGTTTGAGCCAGCTCCTCTGCTTCGGTCTTGTTGGACTGGTCTAGCTCCATACCGAGTGGAATTTTTCCTTTGGTTAGCACTGCGAGAAAGAATTGTCACTAGGACTTTCCTAATGAAGCGAAACATGATTCCTGATTACTTGAATGTCTGCCCAATGTGCAACAGTGAACCGGAGAATGTTACTCACCTTTTCTTGCGTTGTGAGGTAGCTTCGGGTATTTGGGAGTTTATCATGCGTTGGATTCAGGTGGTTTGGTGCCAGCCTCAAAATCTTTCGGACCTGTGGCGAACGTGGGAAAGTTATTTACCTTGTACAAACAAGCAGACCGGTAGTGCTTGGAAAATCCTATTCTATGCGGTTATTTGGACAATATGGAAGACACGCAACGAAGTCGTGTTCAGACAAAAGGAGTACAGTGACTCGAGGTGTCTTAATAGGATTTATTCTTTGTGGCATTGGTGGTTGAAAAGTAAGGACAACGGGTTCGCCTACAGTTTGTCCGATGTCCTTCAATCCCCGGCATGGTTACTCAATCGGTGAATCGAAGCTCGGTTTTCTCAGATGTAGGTTGATGAGGAGTCAGGTCTAATAGTGGGCTAGGGAGTCAGTCCTTTGCCCTTTTCTTTGGGGCTTCGTTTGTTGTTGAGAACATTTGTCGCACTGCTATTGAAGCAGTGTCTTGTAATCTTCAGTCATGTTCTTCATGACAATTCATTTCAATATAACTTTCTGCTGATTAAAAAAAAAAATAACACAATACCTTACAAGGATCCAACTACTCAACAAAACTTATATCTAACCATCAATAATGGAATCCAAAAAGATGATGCTTGTGCTCATTGCCACCTTTGCTCTCGCAGCATTTGCATCTGCTGCAATCGAGAAAGACGTGATTACTGCAGATGCCATTAACGCTCTCTCTAAGAGCAACAAGTTCCCGAATGAAGTCTTCAACGCTCTTTCTAACACCAAGACCATGGTCCCTAATTTGTTCCTTGCGGAGGCATTCCTCAAGCCCAATGCCGCCCACGGCGATTTTTCTATTCCTTGTGGTGAAAGCTGTGTGTTCATCCCTTGCTTCACCAAGGCTATCGGCTGCAGCTGCAAAAGCAAAGTTTGCTACAGATAGATCAATCTATATATTAATCCTCGTGCGCTTAAACCATGGCGCTCATGATCTCTTCAATATTGTTATCTCGTGCTTTTCTCTATCGTTTGTTCACCTTCATTTCTGTTTGGCTCTTGTAAACCGTTTCATTTTCATAAAATCCATGTATGCTTGCACCACAAAAGTGGTTTGTTTCCACAAGGGTAATGCTTTGATATATCTTTCAAAGTATTTGTTTTATATAATCGGGTTATAATAAAAGAAATTAATCAGATAAGTCTATTTTCTTGATTTTCTATATGTATTAGCCATAAAACATTAATTATTAATTTTTATTTTTTAATATTCAAACTGGTGCATAAAATTAAGCAACTAAAATTATTTTTCTCATATAAAGTTTCACAAATATATATAACAAAGTTTTAAAAATTAAAAAAATTAATTAATTGAACAAGTCGACTCTCTTGATCTCCTATATGTATTGGACTAAAAACGTTAATATGTTTAATCGATAATATTCAAACGAGTACATGCATTGGACGGAAATTCTGTCAAAATCTAGTTAAGTAATAAACTTAAATAATAATACAATACCAAATAAGATAATAAAATAAAATAGTATACGAAATAATTAATAAATTTGGGGTGGAATATTACATCGAAAACAATTTTAAGTAACTATAGCAGTGATCAAATTAATATTAATTAATTAATTAAATAATTTTTGACGGAATTTTCCTTCGGAATAATATTCAAATTGCAACATAACTTCCGCCGCCAATCATTATTATTAATTTTTGTTCTTTCTCTTTCAGAACATGATGCTCTTATCCATTACTTTGTCGGTCAATACAAACTTTGACCGTCCAATAATTTGTTTAAATGGGAGTCTAATTGAGGAGAATTTTTTTGAAGGAATGCACCAGCTTTTTCGGGTACTATATTTTCTACTGTTAAATTTATTGCTTAGAGCCTGCGAAGTACCTTGAAGCAATCTACCCGCCCAGCTCTTTCGGGTACTATACTTTCTACTGTTAAATTTATTGCTTAGAGCCTGCGAAGTACCTTGAAGCAATCTACCCGCCCTGACGACCACGTACCAAATTGTGAGTGGCAAGAAAGTCGGAGAAATATTAAGTCCGATACTATGTGTTGTGTGTAAGTATATATCTTAGGTTATTATTGTTAATGCCATCTATATACTATATAAAAAGCAGGAAAGGTTTTATTTTTTAAAAATCTATTATACCCTTACTTATTGTTTAAAAGTCTATTTCATTGTTAATTTTCTTTTAAGTTTTTATAAATCTATTAAAAACTTTATCCAATAATAATTGTCGCTTTTAAATTTGAGAAAAAAATAGTTCAGCCAATTTATCTAAAGTAGAAGCTGTTGTTCTCAGTTCGTTGAAGAAATAATTTTAAAAAATTGTGAGAGTATTGAAATTCTTACCAATGGCGTGAGTACTAATATTAATTCAGTTGATAGTTAAGTTAGATAATATATATTAAATATATAGTATATATAGATAATAAAATACCTAAATACCCGGTCAGGTGCTAATAGAATTAGTATTGATCCACAAGATTTAAGGTTACCAAAATAAAATACATAATTAGTTTTTCAAGCATGTAATAATATACGTAACTAAAATTAGAAACATAATTAGTTAATTTAAATTATAATCATAATTATCTGTTCTCTTTTGTTATTTTTTTAAATTTATTTATTTTATTGTTTGTGTTTAATAATTAATATCAATTGGTTGTTTTTTATTTACATTAAGTAATTCCTCAATCATAAACCAAGATATATTCAACTTCTCCATTGTATTTCTTAGTGGCAATTAGATACGGTATTGCTTAATTTTTAATTTTTCTCCATAACTAGCCTAACCTAATTAACATATAGCCATAGAAACGTTTTATTCAATTTATTTTTAAAAGACAGCATGTACAACTCTCTGAGGGAATCCATGTTCGGGTTGTATTTTATGAATTAATTTTGCATATCCGGATTGACTTTAAGATTTTTTCTCCTTTTCAAAATTTATGCAATTTTTTAGAGAAATTCATATTTATGATACTCAATTGAGTCAAAATTGGGGACATAAAAATATTGTATAATATTTCAATGGTATGTTAGTTTTTTTTTAAAGATATAGGTAGTAACGAATCTCATAAACAGAAATGAAAAGTAAATAGCAACTTAAGTGAGCTAATTGGAAAAGAAGACCCCGAGTTATTTCATTGCTTAGGATTCTGAATGTTGTACATACATATCCAAGTTCTTATTTGCGAGAATTTGGAAGAAGGAACGGTCAATAATTAATGTTTTGCACTTGCCTATGCATTTCCAACTAATATCAAATAAGTTCATGCATTTTAGAAAAAAGTTGGATTCCGAAAGACAAACATTCTTTTAGTGATCAACCAAACACAATAAAATTTAGAATTTTAGATTTCCAAATTATTTGCGAGTAATACCTTCAACCAAATTCTACCTTAATCTATGTGTTAGGATCGTGTCTTGGGAATGGATCCGAGTAGATTGCCTGTCATTCTCTCCAAGTTGACGAACGACCTAGATGTCTTCCAATCTCCACTTAATTACCAAAATGCTCAAAATTACATGCTGCTGTTACTAGTGGGTGAGGCGTAGTGGACAAGTGGGTTTGATTCCAGCGTACTGTCTCCCTTGAAAAAATTAATGAGCTTTAATTTCAGAGAATAAAGGAAAAAAGATGACCCATACGATCTCCTTGTCTTTTAGCACAGTTGCCGACGTACTTCGTGGCGGCTTCCAATGTACTTACTTATTGGTACGTCTTCTTCTGTGGAATTTAAGGGCTTCCAAGAATTATTGGTGTTTATCCGTGGAATTTAAGGGCGTAGTCAAAAATGCCGCTCACTCCAGCCCATCCCCCGCTCACTCCCGTTTGCTATAAAAAGGAGTTGATGAGAGTGGTACAAATCACAAAAACACTCTCAATATAACACAATACCTTACAAGGATCCAACTACTCAACAAAACTTATATCTAACCATCAATAATGGAATCCAAGAAGATGATGCTTGTGCTCATTGCCACCTTTGCTCTCGCAGCATTTGCATCTGCTGCAATCGAGAAAGACGTGATTACTGCAGATGCCATTAACGCTCTCTCTAAGAGCAACAAGTTCCCGAATGAAGTCTTCAACGCTCTTTCTAACACCAAGACCATGGTCCCTAATTTGTTCCTTGCGGAGGCATTCCTCAAGCCCAATGCCGCCCACGGCGATTTTTCTATTCCTTGTGGTGAAAGCTGTGTGTTCATCCCTTGCTTCACCAAGGCTATCGGCTGCAGCTGCAAAAGCAAAGTTTGCTACAGATAGATCAATCTATATATTAATCCTCGTGCGCTTAAACCATGGCGCTCATGATCTCTTCAATATTGTTATCTCGTGCTTTTCTCTATCGTTTGTTCACCTTCATTTCTGTTTGGCTCTTGTAAACCCTTTCATTTTCATAAAATCGATGTATGCTTGCACCACAAAAGTGGTTTGTTTCCACAAGGGTAATGCTTTGATATATCTTTCAAAGTATTTGTTTTATATAATCGGGTTATAATAAAAGAAATTAATCAGATAAGTCTATTTTCTTGATTTTCTATATGTATTAGCCATAAAACATTAATTATTAATTTTTATTTTTTAATATTCAAACTGGTGCATAAAATTAAGCAACTAAAATTATTTTTCTCATATAAAGTTTCACAAATATATATAACAAAGTTTTAAAAATTAAAATAATTAATTAATTAAACAAGTCGACTCTCTTAATCTCCTATATGTATTGGACTGAAAATGTTAATATTTTTAATCGATAATATTCAAACGAATACATGCATTGGACGGAAATTCTGTCAAAATCTAGTTAAGTAATAAACTTAAATAATAATACAATACCAAATAAGATAATAAAATAAAATAGTATACGAAATAATTAATAAATTTGGGGTGGAATATTACATCGAAAACAATTTTAAGTAACTATAGCAGTGATCAAATTAATATTAATTAATTAATTAAATAATTTTTGACGGAATTTTCCTTCGGAATAATATTCAAATTGCAACATAACTTCCGCCGCCAATCATTATTATTAATTTTTGTTCTTTCTCTTTCAGAACATGCTGCTCTTATCCATTACTTTGTCGGTCAATACAAACTTTGACCGTCCAATAACTTGTGTTTAAAGGGGAGTCTAATTGAGGAGAATTTTTTTGAAGGAATGCACCAGCTTTTTCGGGTACTATATTTTCTACTGTTAAATTTATTGCTTAGAGCCTGCGAAGTACCTTGAAGCAATCTACCCGCCCAGCTCTTTCGGGTACTATACTTTCTACTGTTAAATTTATTGCTTAGAGCCTGCGAAGTACCTTGAAGCAATCTACCCGTCCAGACGACGACGTACCAAATTGTGAGTGGCAAGAAAGTCGGAGAAATATTAAGTCCGATACTATGTGTTGTGTGTAAGTATATATCTTAGGTTATTATTGTTAATGTCATCTATATACTATATAAAAAACACGAAAAGTTTGATTTTTTAAAAATCTATTATACCCTTACTTATTGTTTAAAAGTCTATTTCATTGTTAATTTTCTTTTAAGTTTTTATAAATCTATTAAAAACTTTATCCAATAATAATTGTCGCTTTTAAATTTGAAAAAAAAATAGTTCAGCCAATTTATCTAAAGTAGAAACTGTTGTTCTCAATTCGTTGAAGAAATAATTTTAAAAAATTGTGAGAGCATTGAATTTTTTTTTTTTTAATAGGCTGGGATTATTATTAGAAAAAGAAAGAAAAAGTCATGTAGAGCATGACATTACAAAAAGAAACTGCTGATAGAGCAGCAAACCAGAAACATAGAGCTGCTGTCAAAACAGCAAAAGAACGCACATTACCTGCCCGTAAGAAACAACGAAACTACCACGAAAGCAACAGATCAAACTAACCCTCCCGTATGCATAGTGCCCCAATCAAAAACCCAGGATGAAGATATCAACATCTGTGTAGCAGTGTAGGGGAACTGAGAATGACGATGGCGGAGCCACTGCTGCCACGTAGAAAAAATGGAGTTAATTAACCGAAACTCGCAGAAGTGATTGTGATTGAAGATGACACTGTTCCGCTGATTCCAAATATTCCAAAGAATGGCATATGGCAAGGTTTTCCAAATTAGCCGCCCTTGTGTCGTCAAGGGACCCAGCATTTCACCCCAACAAGACCAGAGATCCGCGATAGAACGTGGCTCCACCCACAAGACACCAACCCACTTCAAAAAGAAGCTCCAAATTTTCCCTGTCACTGGGCAATGAAGTAGAAGGTGATCAGCAGTTTCCTCCGCTGCGGAGCATAGGGGACACAAGCTCTCTTCCTCTTCAAGCATGCTACGCCTACGAAGAAACCCACGAGTGACAATTCTGTCTTGCATCGCCAACCACACCATATACTCCACACGATGAGGCACAAGCTTACTCCAACAAGATAGCAGGACTTCATTACTTCTAGCGCCATATCGTTTAGTTTCTAGTGCTCTGCACATCGACCTTACCGAATATAGACCCGTGTGATCCAATGTCCACTCGAGATTATCCCGATCAAGCCCCTCTAATGGACTACCCAGCTGGGACAATAAATCAATTAACTCCTCCTGTTCCCATTCAAATAACTCTCGTCTCCAGCACCACTTCCAAACCCACACCGTCCCTTCCCAAGCCCCAAACTTATTCACCGTGCCCAGCTTATTCTCGGAAAGCGAATACAGCCGCGGGAATCTGTAAGCAAGAGGAGCGTCCAAGACCCAAGGGTCCCACCAGAACTGAAAAACAGCCCCGTTTCCAAGCTTCAGTCTAGTATTGGCAGTCCAGAACCCAAAGATATCCCCACCTCGGTTACAAACCGACATGATGTCTCCCCATACTCTAGAATATTTCACTCAATCACCCCGCCAAAGATCTCCAATCGACGTAAAATTATATTCTTTGCGAATGATGGCAGCCCAAAGCTTATTCTCTCCACAGAATAAATTCCAAACCCATTTAAACATTAAAGCTTCATTTCTGGTTTTTAAACACCCAATGCCCAGGCCCCCCAAATCTAGAGGTCTCTTAGCGACCTCCCACTTAACTTTAGGAAGCCCTTTCTGTAAATCATCCCCACTCCACAGGAATCTCCTCATAATGCACTCGCAACGACTGATGACTGTTTTTGGCATCCTAAACAATGACATATTGTACATTGGGATACTAGCCAATACCGATTTGATGAGGGTAATTCTACCCCCCACCGACAACAACGCTCCTTTCCAACTTGCAAGTTTCCTCCTCATTCCTTGAACTAGGAAATCCCAACTGGAAATCCGCCTTGTATTCAAGCCAACAAATGAACCCAAATAACGAAACGGCAGCTGCTCATGTCTGCACCTCGCCCGACGAGCCAGAGTATCACCTGAAGCTTTGCAGACGTTAATTCCCACCAAAGTACTTTTGTGATAATTAACCTTCAGCCCTGAATAAGCATCAAACCAACGGAGAATGCCCTTGACGCACTGAATTTCCTTTTCGTCGTTGCGGACAAAAATAAGCGTATCATCCGCAAACTGAAGGTGAGTAATCCTCCAACCAAGGCTCTCGTTACCCACACCTCTAATCAACCCACTGCTTTGCGCTCTCCTAATCAACTGATTCATTCCCTCCGCTGCAATGTTAAAAAGAAACGGAGACATCGGACAACCCTGTCGCAAACCACGCCCAACATTGAATTCCCCCGACGGAGACCCGTTTATCAAGACTGAGACTCTGGCAGTACCTAAGCATTCTTGAATCCATCCCCTCCACTTCGAACTAAACCTCATGTGGGACATGACATCATCAAAATAACCCCAGTCTACCGAATCATAAGCCTTTTCAAAATCCAGCTTAAAAAGAAACCCTTGTTCCTTAGACTTTTTCAAGTAACTAGTGACTTCGTTAGCTAATAGAACGCAATCCAGGGTGTGTCTTTCTCTGATAAAACCATACTGGTCTTCACTAATGACCGCGCGTCGAACACGTCAAATATAGTAGTGAAATAGTTATGGAATTGGGGGTAGAAATACAACTTATCACTGTCTACAATAGCTTGTAGATGATGGTAAGAGGGTCGTCCACAGAGACCTCTAGGGAATGTAGTTCTTGAGTTGACTTCCTCGTCACTGAGTTTTGGTTGGGTGTTATCTGAAACTAAAGACAGAACAGAAAATAATGAAAACAGTTTAAAATATAAAATAGTATTGGCCGAAGTCTAGGCCAAGACTGCGGGCTAGATTGGGAATAAGTCTAGTGATACGGAATTCCAGGTAAGGGCGATGGGTGAGCTTGCGTTCTTATGCATCGATCATTGACCGAAGTATTTTCATCTCTTCTTCATAGTACTGCTATAGAGGGGAGGAACTCCTTTTCCCTCCTATCTTCCCTCCTCTTCAAACTACCTGGCGGGTACTCCCTCTCCTGATAATCCTAGCCAAGGGACACCTTGCTGGTTAAAGGGTTTATCCGTTTGACTGCTGTCTTGAATGGTTGCTCACCTCTTCAATGGGGCAGGGGAAGACAGTACCTAGGCTAAGTTCCTAGGTTGTCAATCTGGTCTCTACCTATTTTACCTATTCTTCTAGTCTGCTCGAGACTAGTCACCTACTCCGTCTAGCAGGCGGGTACTCCCTCTCCTTCTAGACTGGTTACAACTCTTCTCTCCTAGAGAACAAGGATGATCAAACCTTGGCTCTAGTGAGTAAGCGATGGATTAAGTTCAAGAATAAATAAATACAAAGAAAGAGATTGTGAAGAACGGATGATGTCTCACGATTGCATCAAGAACTTCAGCTCATCAACCCTTACCAAGAATGGGTTTTTAGTTACTCATACTCATGGATAAAAGATAAAGAACTTAACTTGCATAAATATAATTAAATCCGAGATTTAAAGAATTAAATCCGGAGCAAATAGTATAAAAGTGTCGAATTGGGGAAGAAGAAGAGAGCGTAGAGAGAGAGAGGAAAAGGGGAGGACGAGATCAGCTATAAGAAAGCTAAAACTCCTCTGTCCTTCTCCAACTCAATCTCCTAAATAATCTCCTAAATAATCTCCTAAATAATCTCCTAAAAGATTATTACAATTAATTGTTCTAAATATGGAAACTAAATCGCAATTAATTAAAGAGGGAGATCCCATGCGGGATTCTACATAAGATTGGCTTCCTATCCCTCTAAAATTGCTGGACAGCTGCTACGTGCCAGCTGTGAGAGTCCAACTCCAAAAATACTTCAATCGCTCCAAGCTGCAGTCTGATCGCAAAGGAGTCTTGGCCGGAGTCTAGGCCAAGACGATTCTGGTAAGCGCACTGCGTCAGATGCGAATATGTCTAGGCCAAGACCCAGGCCTAGACTCGAGTAATCAGCTTCAGCTCTCTTCTTCACGAATTCCTCTCTTGCTGCCTCCAAACCAGATCTGATTAAATGTGGGAAATTAAGGGATACATCAGTAGATTTACTGTCCAAAACTACAAGTAACTGGACAATAAAACATGATGAAATGCAATGCAATCAACTAACGATAGACCTGATCATAGAACTCAAATGATTAGCCAGAAGTTTGGATATGATCTTGTAAAAGCAGCTTACCAAACTAATGGGACGGAACTCGCTGAAGCGTTTAGCAGCTGACACCTTCGGAATGAGAGTAATGAAAGATGCATTAGCTCCCCTCGGAAATCTCCCAGATCGAAAAAACTCCTTCACCAACAGACACATATCCGGACCAATTATATCCCATGCTTTCTGCACGAAGCGCATCGAAAATCCATCAGGCCCCGGGGTATTGTCCCCTCCACAGAAGTTGACCGCCTCCCAAATCTCCTCCGCCGAGGTCTCCCTATCCAGCCCTTCGACCTCTGAATCACTAAGCTTAGGAAACCCAATATTTGCAAGCCTAGGCCTATCCCACCTGTCAGCGTTGAAAAATTGGGAAAAGTGTCGTACAACTGCTGCTTTTATCTCTGCTGGAGTCGTAGCCCTCCCCTGTGCATGACTAATCTCAGAAATGCTATTCTTTCTGGTCTGCACTTTAGCCGAGACATGGAAAAACTTGGTGTTCCGATCACCTAGCAAATCCCTCTTAAAACGGGACTTTTGTTGCCACATATTGCAGACATGGCCTTGTTGATCCCACAAAGCCGTAAGATCTCTCATTTTTTCTGCTTGTTCCTCTTCCCCCAAAATCCTCTCGTCCTCAATCTTGTCCCAAGCATCCACTCTGCCTTGGAACTCTCTAAGACGACCTTCTACATCCCCAAAGTGATCACGGTTCCATGTTTTTAGTCTACCCTTCAGCCATCTCATTTTTAAAACCATCATGTTGTCTACCGGGTAAGCCGCCTCTGCTTCAGTCCATAGCCTCTTCACATTATCCTTAAACCCTTGAACGTCCCACCACGACCCAAGATCTCTGAATGGTTTCGGCCCCCAATTCACCAGATTTTCCCCCACCAAAAGTGGAACATGATCAGATCCGTTTCTGCCTAAGGCAGATGCTCTAAGATCTGTAAATTTGATACTCCAATCAGGGTGAATCATGACGCGGTCTATTCTACTACGGCTAACAGAATTCGCCCAGGTAAATCTTCTTCCTGATAAAGGAATGTCCTGTAACCTGCAGCGATCAACCCACGACTGAAAATCAGTCATCCCTCTCATCAAAACGCCCCTATGAAGTCTCTCTTCCAACCTGAGAACCTCGTTGAAATCTCCCGCGACCATGACTGGCACCCCTCTGCTCTCAATCAAATCCGCTAGCTGCTGCCATAAGCTTCCCCTAGAAGTAGCGTCATTATACGCATATATGTTTAGGAAAGCACACCGAAAATTGGACGAAACAAGGGCCCCTTCCACCCAAATAAAACGGTCCCCTATAATACGATTACTTTCCGCAAAGTACCCCTTATCCCAAAGAGTTAATAGCCCACCCGACCTCCCCACAGAAGGAGCAACAATCCAAGCTATCTCATTACTACGCCATATAGAACTAATAAAAAAATCAGTAAAATCCGATTTCTTAGTTTCCTGCAGGAAACACACGTCCACCCTCTCTTTCTGAATGCTTCGTTTCACGAATCTACGCTTAGCTAACGACAACAAACCCCTACAATTCCATGATAACAATCTTACCATTACCCTTGCCTGTTCACGCTAGCCAAAATCAGTTAGCACTTGTTGAAGGCTGCTACCTCCTTTTCGAACCGAGCAGTATCAAAACATCGTAGCGAGTCCTCGTTCACATTCTCAGTTAACGACATAACTTTACCCAATTCCCAGATATCTCCTGCAAGGATAGTCGCTTCTAGAGTCTTGTTTGCTTGCCTTATGTCTTCGTCGTCCACCCGAACTCTACTTATTAGAGAACCCGCCTCTGATATGTCTGTCACTAAACTGCCCATATTTCCTGCGAGTTTTTTAAATTTTCTTTTTCTAACAGTGACGTAGGTACCTAAAGGTACTCCAGCTCTCTCGGGACTGGATTGCGTCTCCGCCACAACTTCAATATTCCTGTTTATTCCAGGAGAACTCACTTCCTGGTGCTCCTCATTTGCATGACCCATGGTCTCCTCTTCATCTTCTTCTTCACTCTGATCTTCCTCACTAAATTCCCCCCCAGACTTCCAGTCAAGATTGGATATAGCTCCTTGTAGGGGTTCCTCGTGGCATGTCACTTTGTGTTTGATCCCCCTTATGTTTACCAAGATTTCCCTGTAAACGAGCGTACTAGTTGTGGAAATAAGAAGACGTCCCACATCAAGCCGTTTTTTATCCAGCGTTTGATCTTCTACTACGACCAGTCCTCCCAATTGGCTTCCTATCAGGTCAAAAGTAGTCTGTCCCCACGCTTCAATTGGGATCCTGACACATTGCACCCAACATAATCTACCTCCATCCATCGATATCTCATTCCAGCGCTTGATCTTAATAAACAAGTCCTTAGTCACTGCATTGATCTCTTGTAAAGCTTTTTCCAGCAGAGTTTTGCTCTCGAACTCCAATAACACTAACCCTCGACCCATCATCCGAGTTACACATGCCCAACCCGCTTCAAGGACCAGTTTTTGAATCTCAGGGATGTCTTCTAAGCGTTTGAGAGCTCCAACAGCACACTTTTCAAGCCAAAGCTCATTATGATCAGGGATTGGTAACTCGAGAACAACCTTATTTTCTAACAGTGACTCCTCCTCCTTGTCTTGCTTAGGAGGCACTAACACCTCTTTATACAATTTCCTCCTCTCCTCCATTCTTGGCTTACCCTTCTTTTCCTGATATACAAGTGCTTCCACTTTATTAGGTTGGCCCCTACGTCTCCCATGTTTCCCAATTGTACACCGAATTTCCAAGGCACCTATGAGTTTGTGGTCTAACGCATATTCCATTTCCCTAGGATCGTCAATTCCATCGAAATGAATAAAACCAAATCTCTTACCTGCCTGATTCCTACGGTTTGGAATAAAGATGTCTCTTAGGGATCCAAACCTAGGCAGGTCCCACCTTCTAATGATAAGCCGCTCCAAAATCTTGTGATCCACGTACTGGGGTAAGTTTTCAATATAGTAGGTAATGACGTTTGCGTTCTCATCTCTGTGTTGATACGGAGATCCAGACGGTCTCCTCATACCACGATTTCTCGAGTCCATGTAGGGAACCACAAAAGTAACAAGTAGAACACGGGTGGAGGGAAGAACTGAAAAACTGTCAGTTGAGATTTGAACGGGCGGTTAGAGGGAGTTAAATTTCACCCCGACCACAGTGGGTGTGTCGGTGTTTTGTATCTCTCTGGCAGCAGTGGGCACGCCGGAGGTGCAAAGCCTAGCCAGGTGGCGGCTAGATTTGGCAGATGACGGCTAGGGTTTCAAAAGAGTCGTGAGATACTCCATTGAAATTCTTACCAATGACGTGAGTACTAATATTAATTCAGTTGGTAGTTAAGTTACATAATATATATTAAATATATAGTATATATAGATAACAAAATACCTAAATACCCGGTCAGGTGCCAATAGAATTAGTATTGATCCACAAGATTTAAGGTTACCAAAATAAAATACATAATTAGTTTTTCAAACATGTAATAATATACGTAACTAAAATTAGAAACATAATTAGTTAATTTAAATTATAATCATAATTATCTGTTCTCTTTTGTTATTTTTTTAAATTTATTTATTTTATTGTTTGTGTTTAATAATTAATATCAATTGGTTTTTTTTATTTACATTAAGTAATTCCTCAATCATAAACCAAGATATATTCAACTTCTCCATTGTATTTCTTAGTGGCAATTAGATATTTGATAGCATGTTTTTATGCACGATTTTCTCCCCATTTTCTCACCCATTTAAGGCATGATTCTGCTAATTTACCCTTGTTTTCATTACTTTTGTAAATTTAGGCCTAAAATGGGAGTTTATGCGAAAAGATGCATTTTTGGGGCATTTTGTGCAGTTTTGAGCTTCAAGACCCAGAGTCGAGGTCCCGAGTCCGAACCAGAGCTCAAGGTCCCGAATCGGATTCACCATTCGGGACCCCGAAGGGCGAAGAATGACATTTCCACGTGTCATCTCGCCAGAGCTTCCATGTGCCTCCTCTGACACTGTTCCTGCAGTCTGCACTGACCACCAAATACCTACCGCTCTGACCAAGTCAGCCCTCGAGCCCAGTCCAGACCTGGCAAAGCTGGAGAAATCAGACAGCTTTATGCTTTTTCAGTTTTGTGCTTTTAGGAATATAAATCCATTTTTATAGGCTTTCAATTAATGCATTTTGTCCCTAGTTTTTGGGCTGTAGATATTTTGTGCTTGGAGCTCTACTATATAAAGGGCATCTAAGAGCAAAGAAAACATCTTCTTCATCTTTTGATCACTTAGCATAATTTTATAGAATTAGTTTTTCTTAGACTTCTCTCTAGTTTCTCTCTCTAGTCTTGTTAGCATCCTCAACTCTTGCCACCGGGCCTCAAACGGAATTTAGTAACAAAGTCTTCTTCCCTTAATCTATTTACTCACTTGTTATGCTTTCATTAATTATTATTGATTTATCTTTGAGCATGAGTAGCTAAATCTTTAGTTCTTAGCAAGGCTGATTCAAGGGTTGCAAGGGCAGATTCGAGGTCTTAATGCGCTTAATACATTCTTGATACCATATTCAATTGTTCATCGTTTTAATTACATCTTTGCATGATTTAATCTGAGGTCTGATCAGCTGATAATTATCTTGTGTGAATGCTGCCATTTATGTGATGAATACGAAAGAAAAATTGCATGAAACAAGTAGGCATCTGTTTAGTCTTGACTGCGCTGAAGTGGTCTCGAATACATAGGGTGAGTAACTGATTAGAGCGAGGTCACGAGCCTGACAAACTGAGGGACTTTTAGCTCTAGATCTGTCTTTTCTTAGCTTCATGGGCAGTTTGAGTATGGCCCTCCCGCATTCGTGCCTAGAGGGATGGCAAACTGTCAAGACTACCTCATGAGTGGAAACGGGGGGTAGTTTCTCTAAAGAGAAAAGTAGGGGATATTCGAGGAATCTAGTCCCCATGTCATTTCTATGACGTCTTGAATGGAATACCCTCGAACCGATGACGATCTGGTCCCGAATGCACCCCAAGAATGCCTTTGCTAAGAATCCCTCCCTAACTGACTATTTGTGTGTATTTCTCCATCTGTTTTACTATTTCTAGATTTATTTGTTAATTGAATTATTTTACCCTTCGGGACCCTCGAACGTGACATTCGGGACCCCAAATACTGCTTTCCTAGATAGAAATTGTTAGCTCCCAAAATCTGCCTTGGCCAACTCGTTTGGCCAAGTAAACCCCCCCCCCCCCCCCCCCCCCCCCCGACTGTTACTTTCTGTGCTCTTCTCCCCCGAATACATTCAAGACCTTAGACTAGTCTCTCACAATCCCTGTGTTCGACCCTGACTACCACTGTACACTTTATCTCTTGTGCACACACGTTTTCAGGCACTATAAATCTTCATTTGACTGACGATCAAATTGGCGCCGTTGCCGGAGATTGTTTCAAGACTGATTTATTTTTCTTGTTTGTATGACCAGGAGATCTGCACCCGAATTACTGCCCCTTGATCACGAGCTAGGACGAACCGAAAGAGGACTTCGACGACTGGCACGAGGAAACTCCAACCCTTGTGTTCGGGACCTCGAACGTCTTTTTGACCTGGAAGATAGTCCAGACCCCGAAAACCTACCCCCAGTTCATCCAGAAGGACCTGATATGGATAATCACGGTCCCGAAGGGAATGCTGTTAACCCGCTTCCCCCACCAATTCAGAGTATCGATGAGTTTAATGCTGCCCCCAAAGCCCCAACCAGTTGCATTGTTTGGCCAGTGGTCCCGAACGACTGGGAACTCAAGTCTGCAACCATGCATCATCTGCCACTCTTTCGAGGGTTAGCTAAGGAGAATCCACACCGCCACCTCTAGCAGCTGAACTCCATTTGCGACGCCATGAAGCCTCACAACGTTACTGTTGAGCATGCCAAGCTCCGTGCCTTTATGTGGTCCCTCAAGGACGACGCTCTTGACTGGTTCTATGACTTGCAGCCGCAATCCATCAATTCATGGGCCGAGATGTCCAAAGCTTTCACGGACAAGTACTACCCTGTGTCTATAGCAATGGTAACCCGGAAGCAGCTCGCGTCCATCCTCCAAAAAGACTCGGAAGACCTCGAGCAATACTATGAGTGTTTCAAAAAGATGCAAGCCTTGTGTCCCTCGCATAATCTGTCCGAACATGCCCTCATGCAATACTTTTGCGAAGGCCTTAACGGTCGAGACAAAGCCTTGTTGAACGCTGCTGCTAATGGTTCCATTACCAGAATTACTCCCGCTGCCGCCAAGGCTACTATCGAGCTCATGGCCAAGAACAACCTCCAGCTCAACAACTCTACTAGCGTTCAAGACGCCCGTTCAGCCGCTATGGAAAATCAATTGGCAGCCATCACGGGCATGTTGCAGAACATGGCTTCGGGCCACCCAGTCCAGCTCAAGGCCTGCTAGATCTGTCAGCTCTCAGACCACTCCACGGATGCTTGCCCCTTTATCCCCGAAGAAATGCCCGTCAATGCAGCAGGAGGATTCAATGCCCCGTATGGTCAACATCACAATCAAGGCTGGAAGCAGCCTAGTTACGGGTGGAACAACAATCAGCAGGCCGGGCCCAGCCATCAGTACGGACAAAACCCATACGGAAATCACCCCCCCTCCTTTCAACATGCAAACTTTCAAGCCTAGGCCCAATTTTCAGAATTATCAATATCAGAGGCAAACTCCCCCAGACCAGAACTTCACCATGCAAGCACCCCCGAATGAGGACCCCTCCCACGATAAGAAAAAAATCGCGGAGCTGGAAAAATAGATTCGGACCCTCATGGCGGTAATGAAAGAGGTGAAAAATGGAGGGAGATTTCCAGGGCAGACGGAACCTAACCCGAAGCATGAGGCGTGTGCCATGAACCTCCGCAGTGGTCTCGAAATCCCTTCTCATATCCATCCAGACCCCAAGCCTGCAAAAGACATCCCAGCCCCCGAAGCTGAGACTACCGTCCAAGCCCCCGAATGTGGACAACCTACTGACCAGCCCAAGAAGTCTCGATTTGGCGACGCAACACTTGACCATTTCTTCTCGAGTACAAAAGCTTGCTGTAAGAAGAAGCAGCCCGTGGAAGAGGAAGAATTCTCCCAGGAATTCATCAACAAAGTCCTCGAGCCCCCGTTTCCTCAACGACTGATCCAAAAGAAGAAAGAAGAAGAAGATCGGGACATCTTTGAGATGTTCAGCAAGGTCGTCATCAATATTCCACTCCTCAAGGCCATCAAGAACATGCCTCGATATGCTAAAGTTTTGAAACAGCTATGCACCAACAAGAACAAATTCACTGAGGTGAATCGAATTAGTGTGGGGGCTAACTTGTCCGCCCATATCCAACGCAGAATTCCAACCAAGTGCAAGGACCAGGGCATGTTCACGGTCCCGTGCAGGATCGGGACCATCGATATCGGGAAAGCAATGTGCGACTTGGGAGCTGGAATCAATGTTATGCCCTTGACCATCTACAATAGTCTCGGACTCGGGCCCTTGAAAGAAACCACTCTTGTCATCCAACTCGCCGACCGCTCGGTCGTGTATCCCAAAGGCATAATCACGGATGTTCTTGTCCAAATTGGTGAATTCTTATTTCTGGCGGATTTTTATGTTCTCTCCATGGAAAACCCAACAAACACCAAGTCTTCGGATCTACTCCTGGGACGCCTTTTCTTGGCCACTGCCCGTGCCAAGATTGACTGTTACGAGGCCTCTATCTCCCTCGAATTCGACAGGGAAATCATCCGTTTCAACATGCTGGACTCCATGAAGTACCCCCCCGAATTTTCGAGTGTCAATTTTATTGATGTGATAGATCCCCTTGTGGAGAACATCGCCGAGCTAAACTCTGTTGAGCCCTTGAAGCTGATTCTCGACCGGAGTCTCACCCCCGAATCTTTGCAGGAAATGACGTCCTCCATTGAGATCCCCACTGAACTAATCACGGTCGCAGCAGCTCTAGAAGCCAATGCTGTCTTGACGGTCGAGCCCCCGAGTGAGTCCCAGAATGCGTCAATCGTGAACGGCTCCCCTCTTCTCTTGAACAAGCTCCAGACCTTGAACTTAAGGCACTGCCCTCACACTTGAAGTATGCCTACCTCGGGGAGAGAGAATCCCTCCCAGTCATAATTTCCAACAAGCTGGAAGCGGATCAAGAGATTGAGTTAGTAAACCTCCTCAAGAGTTTTAAGAAGGCCATCGGTTGGACAATTGCCGACATTAAGGGTTTGTCGCCGTCCTTGTATACCCACCGCATACATCTCGAAGAGGACTCCAAGACAATCAGGCAGCCGCAAAGGCGTTTGAACCCCCCCATGATGGAGGTAGTTAAGAAGGAGGTCCTGAAGCTGCTCGATGCGGGGGTGATTTATCCCATTTCTGATTCTCCATGGGTTAGCCCAATTCAGGTGGTCCCGAAGAAAACTGGCATCACCATCATCCCGGGTCCCGAGGGTCTGCCAATTCCCTCCCGAATCCAGAATGGCTGGCGTGTATGCATTGACTATCGACGCTTGAATGAGGCCACCCGAAAAGATCACTTTCCTCTGCCCTTCATAGATCAAATGCTAGAGCGCCTTGCGGGCAAGACGCATTATTGTTGCCTGGATGGGTATTCGGGATTCCATCAGATTCCAGTAGCCCTTGAAGATCAGGAGAAGACCACCTTCACGTGCCCATTCGGGACCTTTGCTTACCGACGCATGCCCTTTGGGTTATGCAACGCCCCGACTACGTTCCAGAGGTGCATGGTCAGTATCTTTTTAGAATTCGTGGAAGAATGCATCGAGGTATTCATGGACGACTTCACGGTCTATGGTAATTCCTTTTCCGAATGCCTCTCGAATCTAAAGAAAATTCTGTAAAGATGTATAGAAACTAACCTTGTTCTTAATTTTGAAAAATGTCATTTCATGGTTGACCAAGGGCTAATCTTGGGCCACATCGTGTCCCGAAAGGGCATCGAAGTGGACAAGGCTAAAATCCAAGCTATCGAGACCTTGCCTTACCCCTCGAATATTCGAGATGTGCGTTCTTTTCTTGGTCATGCAGGATTTTACAGGAGGTTCATCAAGGACTTCTCCAAGATAGCCCAGCCAATGTGCCAACTGTTGCACAATGATGTGGACTTCATATTCGATGAAAGATGCAAGACAGCTTTCGAGACCTTGAAAGCCAAGCTCATTTCTGCTCCTATCATTCGGGCCTCTGACTGGACACTCCCCTTCGAGATCATGTGCGACGCGAGCAACCAGGCTTTGGGAGTTGTTCTGGGTCAGAAAAAAGACAAGGAGACGTACGTCATCTACTATGCCTCCAAATTATTGGATCCAGCCCAACAAAACTATACGACGACAGAGAAAGAGCTTTTGGCCATTGTCTATGCCCTTGACAAATTTCGGCAGTACCTCTTGGGCACAGAAGTGATTGTGTATTCTGACCATTCTGCCCTTCGATGTCTACTCAAGAAGACCGACACAAAGCCTAGGCTTATCCGCTGGATCCTCCTACTTCAAGAGTTCAACCTCGCCATCAAGGACAAAAAGGGAACCGAGAATTGCGTAGCAGACCACCTCAGTAGGCTCCCGAACCAAGAAGATGACTCCCAAGTAGCCATTCGGGAGACCTTCCCAGATGAGCATTTGTGCTTAGTTGACACCGCAAAATTCCCTTAGTTCACGGACATAGCTAATTTTTGTGCCACCGATGCGCTTCCAGTCAAAGCCTCGAGTGCGGAACACAACCGGATCCGCAAGCAAGCCAAGTTCTACGTTTGGGACAATCCCTACTTATGGAAGCACTGTTCAGACCAGATTGTTAGGCGCTGTGTCACCATGGATGAGGTCCCGTCGATCCTCAAGTTCTGTCATGCGACAACGGAAGGGGGACACTTTGCTGCGAAGAAAACCGCACTCAAAGTCCTTGAAGCCGGTCTGTATTGGCCATCAATCTTCAAGGACAATTATCTATTCTGCGCAACCTGCCCTCGATGCCAAGCCATGGGAAACATCGGAGCTAGAAACCAAATGCCCCTGAACAGCATCCTTGCATGCGAAATCTTCGATATTTGGGGCATTGACTTCATGGGACCGTTCCCGAATTCATTCGGGCATACATACATCCTGCTCGCCGTGGACTATGTCTCCAAATGGATTGAAGCAAAGGCCACCAAAATAGACGATTCAAGGGTGGTTGCTGACTTTCTCCGGACCCACATCTTTAACCGATTCGGGACCCCACGTGCTCTCATCAGCGATCGGGGGACGCATTTCTGCAATCGAACAGTCGCTGCACTACTTAATAAGTATGGGGTGACTCACCGAGTATCCACAGCTTACCATCCCCAAACCAATGGGCAAGCTGAGGTCTCGAATCAGGAGATCAAGGCTATCCTCGAGAAGACCGTGAATCAGTCAAGAAAAGACTGCAGCCTCAAGCTAGGAGACGGGCTATGGGCCTATTGTACTGCATTCAAGACCCCGATCGGCATGACGCCATATCGGTTGGTCTATGGCAAGCCGTGTCACCTACCGGTCGAGATAGAACACAAGGCCTTTTGGGCAATCAAGAAAGTCAACATGGACTTGAACTTGGCAGGCAAGGACCGCTGTTTGCAAATTCAAGAGCTTGAAGAACTTCGGGGGGACGCCTACGAAAACTCAATGATCTACAAGGGCAAAACCAAGGCCCAGCATGACAAACATCTCGTAGTCAAGAACTTCACTGTTGGGCAGAAAGTCTTACTATACAACTCACGACTACGAATTTTTTCGGGGAAGCTCAAGTCCAAATGGACGGGACCCTACCAAATCACCACAGTGTTTGACCATAAGGTTGTTGAAATCCAGAATATGGACAATGGGGAGCCATTTAAGGTGAACGGTCACAGGTTGAAACCTTTCTATGAAGGATTCAAGCCTTCAACTGCAGAAGAAGTAAGGGTCGAGGACCCAGCAATTAACACCCCCGAATGAGGAAACAACGTCTAGGCCTAGACGATAATAAAGGCCAAGTGTGGGGACAACCCCCGAATTTCTAACCCACTCTCTTTAATTTTCCTGTCTTTAAATTTCAAAACCGACATTCTTTTTCTCTCTTCCCCATGCATATTTCTTATTTTCCCTAGATAGTCTTATTTAATTTTGTCTATTTTTATTCCCTTTTGTCCCTTGGTTTTTATTTTTATTAGAGTCAACTCTAGCTTTTCAAAATTTTTATGTGCACTTTTTATGTTACCTAGGTAGAATTTGAATTTTCTTTGTCTTCTTTCCCTCTCAATTAATTTCCTTGTCTCTCTCTCTCTCCAATTTAATGTCTTATCCCCTACTTTATTAACCCTTATTTAATTCTTTTTGATTTTATTCCCATCTCTCCTCTTTTCAAATCCTAAAAGCTGATTTGCTTTCCCCGATTCCCGTGCAGGTGTAGGCGCACGCTGCCCTTGGCACCTAACGTCCTCTCCTGTCGCGACACGTGGACAACGGAGACCAAGGCAATCAGCTCCCACCTCTCTCTCCACCTTTTCATGTCTTCCAAACCCACTCACCCACGCCACCTAACCGTCAGCCTTACCCGTTACCCAACCAAAACCCCCTCATCTCTCCCAATCAAATCAAATCACATCTTTTTCTCTTCCTTCCAAAAACTAAACCCTCTCCTCTTCCTTATGGCACACACTAGCATTAACCTCAACAAAGATCCCACTTCTTACTCCTCTACTCCTACTCCTACTCCTACTCCTCTCTCCAACCCAAACCAGCCAAACACCACCACCTCCGATCACTCACCCGCCGCCATTGAACGGCTCGGATCTTCATCCTCCGAGGCCACCATCAACCTAGAAGAAATCCCCTCTACCACCTCTCTCCCAAAAATGACGAGATTTGGAAAAGTCCACCGTGTCCCTCCAACCACCACCGCCGGCAGCAAAAAGAAAACACCCCCCAGCCCCGTCAACTCCGTCCCCCTCGACGTCAAGCCCATCGGCTACGTCATTCCCTCTGATACCGAGGAGGAGGAGGAGCCCTAGTCCAGTTCTAGCCTCCGTGAGGCCCGACGGGTGGAGAAGAAGAACGAAGAATAGTTTCCTTGGGACTCCGACGACCAGCGCGCTGAGGACGACGACGGCGGACAAGAATGAGAGGAGGAGGTCGAGCTGACAGAGCGACCGATCGAGCAAAACGCTCAGGACCCCGAGCATACTGCTCCAGGTCCCGAGGAGGTTCAAGCGGGCACTGCAGAGGAAGCTGCCGCGGAAGGGGAAGGAGAAATCGACCCACCCAAACCTCCCAGTCCACCCCCGAAGCAGGCCAAGGGCAAGGCCCGAGCGGGGAGAAACGCCCACAAAGCCCCCACTCCCAAGGCCCCAGCCTCTAAGCCTCTGGCCAGTAAGAAGAGGAAGCTTCCGGCCACTTCAAAGGGTAAAGCACTTGCAGTCGAGACTCCTCGCAAATCCCAGCGCGTTGAGGAGGACGACGACGAGCTTGAATCTGCTTCGGGATCCAAACCTAGCTACATGGTAACAACCAATCTCGACACCTTTAATGAACTCTTCATTTTTAATGATAATCACTCTTTGGATAAGGTGGCTTTGATGAACTTCAAGGGAGTAGCCCCGTGTCCTAGGCTAGACTTGGAATTTTATGATAAGATGGGTGTTGGGTCCCGAATTCGGGAGTTGATTAGTGGAATAGGGTGGGAGAGTTTCTTTTACATGGCTCAGCCTTGAGTTCTTTGCGAGTTTTTGGTACAAGGTTGATCTGTTCAAGCCCAAGGGTGGGGCCGGTCCTGGTTTGTCTGCCAAGGGTTGTGTGAATTTCCGGCTGGCTAGTAAATGGCACCCGATGTCCCTCAATGACTTCATTGTCTATCTCGGATTTGTCAGTCGTGAGGGTATTCAAGAGGCCGCATATCAGAATGCCCTGACCACTGTCCCTGCCGAGTTCAACAATCACAAAGCCCTTCGGGAGCTCTCTGGAAATCTTGACGTCAAGTTCGACTCCCGCCACACCAAGGCCCACTGCATTAAGGACCCTGCGCTCCGCATCCTGTAACGCTTCCTGTCCATTGCCCTCGCGGGTAAATTCGGGACCTCAGGACAACTTGCCCAATCGGAGCTATTTTTTCTATGGGCCATGTACCACAAGAAGCGAGTCAACCTTGGCTACTGGATCGCCACCTCTGTGCACAATGTTGCAAATGCCCCCCTGGGTCGCTCTCCTGTTCTTGGATCCATTGTCACCAGCCTGGCCTCGCAGCTCTACACCTCGACACTCCGGGAACTCAACTTGTATCGGCACCCGAATTCCTTCAAGCTCATTGGTCTCAAGACCTTGGACGCGATGGAATTTCTTTGTGTTATTAACGGTGTCTTGAGCTTTCATGCAGATAACAAAGGCAAGATCGAGGGCAAGTACGAGTACCCGGACCTATCTAAGGCACGAGCCCAGTCTGCTGCCCCCGAGCCTCCTTCTGCCAAGACGACCGCTTCCACTGCCCCCGAGGAGAATGCTCCAGGTCCCGACCAAATGCCGAGCAACAATGCCATCATCCGCTTACTCACTGACATCCAGGAAACCAATCGCGCCATCCTCAAGGAATTTCGGGAGCAAGTTGCCTCCCTGATTCCACCTCGCCCCTGATCCCGAACATTTTCAAACCCCCCCCTTTTGCCCCTGCGTGGGATGGTTATCTCTGCTTGAACAATTTCCATTTCTACTTTAAGTTTGAACTGCTTATCTTTTTGTCTCCTTCCTGCATTGAGGACAATGCGCTGCCTAAGTGTGGGGAGGAGTTTAAACTAGTATTTATTATGCATATTTTATTCTAGTTTTTATTTTTTTTCGGATTTTAGCTTACTGCCTATTTTTTAAAACACCTCAATGATGGACACACACCTGACTTGCGCACATAGAATAAAAATGTTGTCTGTAGTCAAGGTCCCGAATGTGATATTCTTTGCCTGTTATGCCTTATATCTGCTTCAAGACCTAGACACCAGTAGTCACGAATTAACACCTTGTGAGCAATTGAGCCCCCATTTTTATTGCTTGCGAGAAATGCATGACTAAGGTACTGACTGGGTTTGCATGATATCCATGGGTATAGACACATTTAGACATAGGAAAGCAGCAAAAAGATTAAGTCCTCGCATTAAATTGTTCCCTCTCTTTTTCTTTTGTTCTATTTCTTTCATCTTGACCCCGAATCCCTTCTTGACCTCTCCAATTCTAACCATTTGAATTTTCCTTGATCTTTCTCTTGGCAGGTGAAGCAATGTTGTTGGGAGCACTGTCGAGGGCTAGACTAGACAAACGAAGCAGCAAAGGCAAAGTGTGGGGATCCCGAAAAAATTCAAGACCCTGAATGCTGGCGCAAATTCAAGACCCCAAAGCTGAATTCAAGGGCAGACCAGAACGAAAAATCACTTCCCACCCACAGCAAAACACAAGTGTGGGGAAGTGAAATCAAAATATCCAGCCCCCGATGAACAAGGTCTCGATCCTCGATTCAGATCTCTCTTTCTCTCTCTCAAAAAAAAAAAAAAAAGAGAAAAGAAAAACAGAAATATAAATAAAAGAGAGAGAGAAAAGAGCAAGACCAAACCTTGAAAGCCAAGAAGAGGAAAATCAGCAGCCAGCATCCATTCAAGGTCCCGAGCCTAGGTCCCGAATGAAGAAGCCAAGGATCCCCCTCAAAGAAGAAAAGCCTAGTCTAGCTTTCGCCCTCAGCAACATTGTCTCACCATCTCGATCCCTTCTGCCAAGGGAGCGTTCCAGGTTTGAGTTGGTTTCACCACCTTCTCATTTCACTTCCTTACTTTCCCTCTTCTCCGCTTTCTCTTCTCAATACGCTTCTTCCATTTCCTCTCATCAATTATCTTCTTTGTTTCCCCTTCTTGCCCTTGATGCGAAGTCTTTTGATTGCTGGATTGCCTATGCATATGTCTAATGTACTCGGATTGACTTGCAAACTTGGTTTTGTGCTACGTTATTTGCATACTTGAGTGTTTAAACACCTAGCCTTGTTCACGAGCGTGAGTGCAAACACCGACCTATGTGAGGACCGCTGGTTGATAGGCTGATGCGGAAAAGTTCCTTCTCAAGGGTCGTTACCCTTCTGATTTGATGCAGGTGTATCTAGGCGGGGTCTGTTTTCATTCGGGGTCCCGAATCTTGACAAGCATGCTTATTCTCTGTGCTATGGTCTGGTGTGTCTGTTCTGTTTTGGGGACTGTTTTAAAATTTTGTGAATGCTCGAGGGCGAGCATTGGGCAGTGTGGGGATTATTTGATAGCATGTTTTTATGCACGATTTTCTCCCCATTTTCTCACCCATTTAAGGCATGATTCTGCTAATTTACCCTTGTTTTCATTACTTTTGCAGATTTAGGCCTAAAATGGGAGTTTATGCGAAAAGATGCATTTTTGGGGCATTTTGTGTAGTTTTGAGCTTCAAGACCCAGAGTCGAGGTCCCGAGTCCGAACCAGCGTTCAAGGTCCCGAATCGGATTCACCATTCGGGACCCCGAAGGGCGAAGAATGACATTTCCACGTGTCATCTCGCCAGAGCTTCCATGTGCCTCCCCTGACACTGTTCCTGTAGTTTGCACTGACCACCAAATACCTACCGCTCTGACCAAGTCAGCCCTCGAGCCCAGTCCAGACCTGCCAAAGCTGGAGAAATCAGACAGCTTTATGCTTTTTCAGCTTTGTGCTTTTAGGAACATAAATCCATTTTTATAGGCTTTCAATTAATGCATTTTGTCCCTAGTTTTTGGGCTGTAGATATTTTGTGCTTGGAGCTCTACTATATAAAGGGCATCTAAGAGCAAAGAAAACATCTTCTTCATCTTTTGATCACTTAGCATAATTTTATAGAATTAGTTTTTCTTAGACTTCTCTCTAGTTTCTCTCTCTAGTCTTGTTAGCATCCTCAACTCTTGCCGCCGGGCCTCAAATGGAATTTAGTAACAAAGTCTTCTTCCCTTAATCTATTTACTCACTTGTTATGCTTTCTTTAATTATTATTGATTTATCTTTGAGCATGAGTAGCTAAATCTTTAGTTCTTAGCAAGGCTGATTCAAGGGTTGCAAGGGCAGATTCGAGGTCTTAATGCGCTTAATACATTCTTGATACCATATTCAATTGTTCATCGTTTTAATTACATCTTTGCATGATTAGATCTGAGGTCTGATCAGCTGATAATTATCTTGTGTGAATGCTGCCATTTATGTGATGAATACGAAAGGAAAATTGAATGAAACAAGTAGGCATCTGTTTAGTCTTGACTGCGCTGAAGTGGTCTCGAATAGATAAGGTGAGTAACTGATTAGAGCGAGGTCACGAGCCTGACAAACTGAGGGACTTTTAGCTCTAGATCTGTCTTTTCTTAGCTTCATGGGCAGTTTGAGTATGGCCCTCCCGCATTCGTGCTTGGAGGGATGGCAAACTGTCAAGACTACCTCATGAGTGGAAACGGGGGGTAGTTTCTCAAAAGAGAAAAGTAGGGGATATCCGAGGAATATGGTCCCCATGTCATTTCTATGACGTCTTGAATGGAATACCCTCGAGCCGATGACGATCTGGTCCCGAATGCAACCCAAGAATGCCTTTGCTAAGAATCCCTCCCTAACTGACTATTTGTGTGTATTTCTCCATCTATTTTACTATTTCTGGATTTATTTGTTAATTGAATTATTTTACCCTTCGGGACCCTCGAACGTGACATTCGGGACCCCAAACACTGCTTTCCTAGATAGAAATTGTTAGCTCCCAAAATCTGCCTTGGCCAACTCGTTTGGCCAAGTAAACCCCCCCCCCCCCCCCCGACTGTTACTTTCTGTGCTCTTCTCCCCCGAATACATTCAAGACCTTAGACTAGTCTCTCACAATCCCTGTGTTCGACCCTGACTACCACTGTACACTTTATCTCTTGTGCACACACGTTTTCAGGCACTATAAATCTTCATTTGACTGACGATCAGATATGGTATTGCTTAATTTTTAATTTTTCTCCATAACTAGCCTAACCTAATTAACATATAGCCATATAAACGTTTTATTCAATTTATTTTTAAAACACAGCATGTACAACTCTCTGAGGGAATCCATGTTCGGGTTCTATTTTATGAATTAATTTTGCATATCCGGATTGACTTTAAGATTTTTTCTCCTATTCAAAACTTATGCAATTTTTTAGAGAAATTCATATATATGATACTCAATTGAGTCAAAATTGGGGACATAAAAATATTGTATAATATTTCAATGGTATGTTAGTTTTTTTTTAAAGATATAGGTAGTAACGAATCTCATAAACAGAAATGAAAAGTAAATAGCAATTTAAGTGAGCTAATTGGAAAAGAAGACCCCGAGTTATTTCGTTGCTTAGGACTCTGAATGTTGTACATACATATCCAAGTTCTTATTTGCGAGAATTTGGAAGAAGGAACGGTCAATAATTAATGTTTTGCACTTGCCTATGCATTTCCAACTAATATCAAATAAGTTCATGCATTTCAGAGAAAAGTTGAATTCCGAAAGACAAACATTCTTTTAGTGATCAACCAAACACAATAAAATTTAGAATTTCAGATTTCCAAGTTATTTGCGAGTAATACCTTCAACCAAATTCTACCTTAATCTATGTGTTAGGATCGTGTCTTGGGAATGGATCCGAGTAGATTGCCTGTCATTCTCTCCAAGTTGACGATCGACCTAGATGTCTTCCAATCTCCACTTAATTACCAAAATGCTCAAAATTACATGCTGCTGTTCCTAGTGGGTGAGGCGTAGTGGACAAGTGGGTTTGATTCCAGTGTACCGTCTCCCTTGAAAAAATTAATGAGCTTTAATTTCAGAGAATAAAGGAAAAAAGATGACCCATACGATCTCCTTGTCTTTTAGCACAGTTGCCGACGTACTTCGTGGCGGCTTCCAATGTACTTACTTATTGGTACGTCTTCTTCTGTGGAATTTAAGGGCTTCCAAGAATTATTGGTGTTTATCCGTGGAATTTAAGGGCGTAGTCAAAAATGCCGCTCACTCCAGCCCATCCCCCGCTCACTCCCGTTTGCTATAAAAAGGAGTTGATGAGAGTGGTACAAATCACAAAAACACTCTCAATATAACACAATACCTTACAAGGATCCAACTACTCAACAAAACTTATATCTAACCATCAATAATGGAATCCAAGAAGATGATGCTTGTGCTCATTGCCACCTTTGCTCTCGCAGCATTTGCATCTGCTGCAATCGAGAAAGACGTGATTACTGCAGATGCCATTAACGCTCTCTCTAAGAGCAACAAGTTCCCGAATGAAGTCTTCAACGCTCTTTCTAACACCAAGACCATGGTCCCTAATTTGTTCCTTGCGGAGGCATTCCTCAAGCCCAATGCCGCCCACGGCGATTTTTCTATTCCTTGTGGTGAAAGCTGTGTGTTCATCCCTTGCTTCACCAAGGCTATCGGCTGCAGCTGCAAAAGCAAAGTTTGCTACAGATAGATCAATCTATATATTAATCCTCGTACGCTTAAACCATGGCGCTCATGATCTCTTCAATATTGTTATCTCGTGCTTTTCTCTATCGTTTGTTCACCTTCATTTCTGTTTGGTTCTTGTAAACCGTTTCATTTTCATAAAATCCATGTATGCTTGCACCACAAAAGTGGTTTGTTTCCACAAGGGTAATGCTTTGATATATCTTTCAAAGTATTTGTTTTATATAATCGGGTTATAATAAAAGAAATTAATCAGATAAGTCTATTTTCCTGATTTTCTATATGTATCAGCCCTAAAACATTAATTATTAATTTTTATTTTTTAATATTCAAACTGGTGCATAAAATTAAGCAACTAAAATTATTTTTCTCATATAAAGTTTCACAAATATATATAACAAAGTTTTAAAAATTAAAAAAATTAATTAATTAAACAAGTTGACTCTCTTGATCTCCTATATGTATTGGAGTGAAAACGTTAATATTTTTAATCGATAATATTCAAACGAGTACATGCATTGGACGGAAAATCTGTCAAAATCTAGTTAAGTAATAAACTTAAATAATAATACAATACCAAATAAGATAATAAAATAAAATAGTATACGAAATAATTAATAAATTTGGGGTGGAATATTACATCGAAAACAATTTTAAGTAACTACAGCAGTGATCAAATTAATATTAATTAATTAATTAAATAATTTTTGACGGAATTTTCCTTCGGAATAATATTCAAATTGCAACATAACTTCCGCCGCCAATCATTATTATTAATTTTTGTTCTTTCTCTTTCAGAACATGCTGCTCTTATCCATTACTTTGTCGGTTAATACAAACTTTGACTGTCCAATAATTTGTGTTTAAATGGGAGTCTAATTGAGGAGAATTTTTTTGAAGGAATGCACCAGCTTTTTCGGGTACTATATTTTCTACTGTTAAATTTATTGCTTAGAGTCTGCGAAGTACCTTGAAGCAATCTACCCGCCCAGCTCTTTCGGGTACTATACTTTCTACTGTTAAATTTATTGCTTAGAGCCTGCGAAGTACCTTGAAGCAATCTACCCGCCCAGACGACCACGTACCAAATTGTGAGTGGCAAGAAAGTCGGAGAAATATTAAGTCGGATACTATGTGTTGTGTGTAAGTATATATCTTAGGTTATTATTGTTGACGTCATCTATATACTATATAAAAAGCACGAAAGGTTTTATTTTTTAAAAATCTATTATACCCTTATTTATTGTTTAAAAGTCTGATTCATTGTTAATTTTCTTTTAAGTTTTTATAAATCTATTAAAAACTTTATCCAATAATAATTGTCGCTTTTAAATTTGAAAAAAAAATAGTTCAGCCAATTTATCTAAAGTAGAAGCTGCTGTTCTCAGTTCGTTGAAGAAATAATTTTAAAAAATTGTGAGAGCATTGAAATTCTTACCAATGGAGTGAGTACTAATATTAACTCAGTTGGTAGTTAAGTTAGATAATATATATTAAATATATAGTATATATAGATAATAAAATACCTAAATACCCGGTCAGATGCCAATAGAATTAGTATTGATCCACAAGATTTAAGGTTACCAAAATAAAATACATAATTTGTTTTTCAAGCTTGTAATAATATACGTAACTAAAATTAGAAACATAATTAGTTAATTTAAATTATAATCATAATTATCTGTTCTCTTTTGTTATTTTTTTAAATTTATTTATTTTATTGTTTGTGTTTAATAATTAATATCAATTGGTTTTTTTTATTTACATTAAGTAATTCCTCAATCATAAACCAAGATATATTCAACTTCTCCATTGTATTTCTTAGTGGCAATTAGATATGGTATTGCTTAATTTTTAATTTTTCTCCATAACTAGCCTAACCTAATTAACATATAGCCATATAAACGTTTTATTCAATTTATTTTTAAAAGACAGCATGTACAACTCTCTGAGGGAATCCATGTTCGGGTTCTATTTTATGAATTAATTTTGCATATCCGGATTGACTTTAAGATTTTTTCTCCTATTCAAAACTTATGCAATTTTTTAGAGAAATTCATATATATGATACTCAATTGAGTCAAAATTGGGGACATAAAAATATTGTATAATATTTCAATGGTATGTTAGTTTTTTTTAAAGATATAGGTAGTAACGAATCTCATAAACAGAAATGAAAAGTAAATAGCAATTTAAGTGAGCTAATTGGAAAAGAAGACCCCGAGTTATTTCGTTGCTTAGGACTCTGAATGTTGTACATACATATCCAAGTTCTTATTTGCGAGAATTTGGAAGAAGGAACGGTCAATAATTAATGTTTTGCACTTGCCTATGCATTTCCAACTAATATCAAATAAGTTCATTGATAACGCGCTTGTCGAGGGCAAGATCAAACAAATTATTACAACTTATCACATGCAACAAAATAGATTGAAGACAGTGGCAAGAGGATCGATCCACAGAGATTGGTGAAGACTTACACTAGACAAGGCCAGATTATAAAATAAAACAATAAAAGAAACAAAACAGAATTCAAGGTCTTGAATGTATTCGGGGGACAAAGGCACAAAAAGTAACAATCAAGGAGGTTTTACTTGACCAAACGAGTTGGTCAAGAGAGATTTGGAGCTAACAAGTTTATCTAAGAAAGCAAGGTTCGGGGTCCCGAATGTCACGTTCGAGGTCCCGAATGTAAAAATATAGCAAATCAGTGAACAAATTCAGAATTAATAAAACAGAAAGTGAAACAAGCACAAATAATCGGGTAGAGAAAGATCTTAGCAAAAGGTATTCTTGGGTTGCATTCGGGACCAGATTGTCATCGGCTCAAGGGTATTCTATTCAAGACATCATAGAAATGACATAGGGACCAGATTCCTCGGATATCCCCTACTTTTCTCTTAAGAGAAACTACCCCCCGTTTCCACATATGAGGTAGTCTTGACAGTTTACCATCCCCCCAGGCACGAATGCGGGAGGGTCATACTCAAACCGCCCATGAAGATAAGAAAAGATAGATCTAGAGCTAAAAGTCCCTCAGTTTGTCAGGCTCGTGACCTCGCTCTAATCAGTTACTCACCCTATCTATTCGAGACCACTTCAGCACAATCAAGACTAAACAGATGCCTACTTGTTTCATGCAATTTTCCTTTCGTATTCATCACATAAATGGCAGCATTCACACAAGATAATTATCAGCTGATCAGACCTCAAATTAAATCATGCAAAGATGTAATTAAAATAATGAACAATTCAATATGGTATCGAGAATGTATTAAGCGCATTAAGACCTCGAATCTGCCCTTGCAACACTTGAATCAGCCTTGCTAAGAACTAAAGATTTAGCTACTCATGCTCAAAGATAAATCAATAATAATTAAAGAAAGCATAACAAGTGAGTAAATAGATTAAGGGAAGAAGACTTTGTTACTAAATTCCGTTTGAGGCCCGGCGGCAAGAGTTGAGGATGCTAACAAGACTAGAGAGAGAGAAACTAGAGAGAAGTCTAAGAAAAACTAATTCTATAAAATTATGCTAAGTGATCAAAAGATGATGAGGATCCTTCCTTTACTCTTAGATGCCCTTTATATAGTAGAGCTCCAAGCACAAAATATCTACATCCCAAAAACTAGGGACAAAATGCATTAATTGAAAGCCTATAAAAATGGATCTATGTTCCTAAAAGCACAAAGCTGAAAAAGCATAAAGTTGTCTGATTTTTCCAGCTTTGGCAGGTCTGGACTGGGCTCGAGGGCTGACTTGGTCAGAGCGGTAGGTATTTGGTGGTCAGTGCAGACTGCAGGAACAGTGTCAGAGGAGGCACATGGAAGCTCTGGCGAGATGACACGTGGAAATGTCATTCTTCGCCCTTCGGGGTCCCGAATGGTGAATCCGATTCGGGACCTTGAACGCTGGTTCGGACTCGGGACCTCGACTCCGGGTCTTGAAGCTCAAAACTGCACAAAATGCCCCAAAAATGCATCTTTTCGCATAAACTCCCATTTTAGGCCTAAATCTGCAAAAGTAATGAAAACAAGGGTAAATTAGCAGATTCATGCCTTAAATGGGTGAGAAAATGGGGAGAAAATCGTGCATAAAAACATGCTATCAAATAATCCCCACACTGCCCAATGCTCGCCCTCGAGCATTCACAAAATTTTAAAACAGTCCCCAAAACAGAACAAACACACCAAACCATAGCACAGAGAATAAGCATGTTTGTCAAGATTCGGGACCCCGAATGAAAACGGACTTCGCCTAGATACACCTGCATCAAATCAGAAGGATAACGACCCTTAAGAAGAGACTTCTCCACATCAGCCTATTTACCAGCAGTCCTCACATGGATCGGTGTTTGCACTCACGCTCGTGAACAAGGCTAGGTGTTTAAACACTCAAGTATGCAAAAAACGTAGCACGAAACCAAGTTTGCAAGTCAATCCGAGTATATTAGACACATGCATAGGCAATCTAGCAATCAAAAGACTTCGCATCGGGGGCAAGAAGGGGAAGCAAAGAAAATAAATGACAAGAGGAAATGGAAGAAGCATAATGAGAAGAAAAAGTGGAGAAGAGGGATAGTAAGGAAGTGAAATGAGAAGGTGGTGAAACCAACTCAAATCTGGAACGCTCCCTTGGCAGAAAGGAATCAAAACGGTGAGGCAATGTTGCTGAGGGCGAAAGCTAGACTAGGCTTTTCTTCTTCGAGGGGGATCCTTATTTTCTTCATTCGGGACCTAGGCTCGGGACCTTGAATGAATGTTGGCTGCTGATTTTCCTCTTCTTGGCTTTCAAGGTTTGGTCTTGCTCTTTTCTCTCTCTTTTATTTATATTTCTTCTTTTCTTCTTTTTTTCTTCTTTTTTTCTTCTTTTTTTTTTCTTTTTTTTTTCGAGAGAGAGAGAAAGAGAGATCTGAATTGAGGATCGAGACCTTGTTCTTCGGGGGCTTGAAATTCTGATTTCACTTCCCCACACTTGTGTTTTTCTGTGGGTGGGAAGTGATTTTTTTGTTCCGGTCTGCCCTTGAATTCCGCTTTGGGGTCTTGAATTTTTGCGGGATCCCCACACTTTGCCTTTGCTACTTCGTTTGACTAGTCTAGCCCTCGATAGCGCTCCCAACAACATCGCTCACTTGCCAAGAGAAAGATCAAAGAAAATTCAAGTGGTTACAATTGGAGAGGTCAAGAAGGGGTTCGGGGATAAGATGAAAGAAATAGAACAAAAGAGAAGGAGAGAGAACAATTTGATGCGAGGACTTAATCTTTTTCCTGCTTTCCTATGTCTAAATGTGTCTATACCCATGGATATCATGCAAACCCAGTTAGTACCTTAGTCATGCATTTCACTCAAGCAATAAATATAGGCATGAAGGCTCAAATGCTCTCAAGGTGCTGATTCGCGACTACTAGTGTCTAGGTCTTGAAGCAGATATAAGGCATAACAGGCAAAGAATGAATCATTCGGGACCTTGACTAGGACAACATTTTCATTCTATGTGCACAAGTCAGGTGTGTTTTCAAAAACTAGGCAGCAAAATAAAGATAAAAATCCAAAAAAAATAAAAACTAGAAATTAATTCATGCATAAACTTAGGAAAAATAAACTAGAATATAACTATAATATGCATAATAAATACTAGTAGTTTAAACCCCTCCCCACACTTAGGCAGCGCATTGTCCTCAATGCGGGAAGGAGACAAAAGAGATAGCAGTTTAAACTGAAAGCAGAAATGGAAATTGTTCAACATAGAGAATCAGCCCGCACAGGGGCAAAGGGGTGTGAAAATGTTCGGGATCAGGGGTGAGGTGGGACGAATGCGGCGATTTGCTCGCGAATTTCTTTGAGGATGTCCCGATTAGTTTCCAGGATGTCAGTGAGTAGGCGGATGATAGCGTTGCTGCTCGGCATCTGTCCGGGGCCTGGAGCATTCTCTTCGTGGCCAGTGGAAGCGGTCGTCTTGGCAGAAGGAGGTTCGGGGGCAGCAGACTGGGCTCGTGCCTTAGATAGGTCCGGGTACTCGTACTTGCCCTCGATCTTGCCTTTGTTATCTGCATGAAAGCTCAAGACACCGTTAATAACACAAAGAAATTCCATCGCGTCCAAGGTCTTGAGACCATTGAGCTTGAAGGAATTCGGGTGCCGATACAAGTTGAGTTCCCGGAGTGTCGAGGTGTAAAGCTGCGAGGCCAGGCTGGTGACAATGGATCCAAGAACAGGAGAGAGACCCAAGGGGGTATTTGCGACATTGTGAGCAGAGGTGGCGATCCAGTAGCCAAGGTTGACTCGCTTCTTGTGGTACATGGCCCATAGAAAAAACAGCTCCGATTGGGCAAGCTATCCTGAGGTCCCGAATTTCCCCGCGAGGGCAATGGACAGGAAGCGTTGCAGGATGCGGAGCGCAGGGTCCTTAATGCAGTGGGCCTTGGTGTGGCGGGAGTCGAACTTGACGTCAGGATTTCCAGAGAGCTCCCGAAGGGCTTTGTGATTGTTGAACTCGGCAGGGACAGTGGTCAGGGCGTTCTGATATGCGGCCTCTTGAGTACCCTCACGACTGACAAATCCGAGATAGACATTGAAGTCGTTGAGGGACATCGGGTGCCATTTACTAGCCAGCCGGAAATTCACACAACCCTTGGCAGACAAATCAGGACCGGCCCCACCCTTGGGCTTGAACAGATCAACCTTGTACCAAAAACTCGCAAAGAACTCAAGGCTGAGCTCCAAGTATGTAGGCTGATCCATGTAAAAGAAACTCTCCCACCCTATTCCACTAATCAACTCCCGAATTCGGGACCCAACACCCATCTTATCATAAAATTCCAAATCTAGCCTAGGACACGGGGCTACTCCCTTGAAGTTCATTATCCAAAGAGTGCTTATCATTAAAGATGAAGAGTTCATTAAAGGTGTCGAGATTGGCTGTTACCAGGTAGCTAGGTTTGGATCCCGAAGCAGATTCAAGCTCGTCGTCGTCCTCCTCAACGCGCTGGGATTTGCGGGGAGTCTCGACTGCAAGTGTTTTGCCCTTTGAAGTGGTCGGAAGCTTCCTCTTCTTACTGGCCGGAGGCTTAGAGGCTGGGGCCTTGGGAGTGGGGGCTTTGGAGGCTGGGGCCTTGGGAGTGGGGGCTTGGCCGGCTTCGGGGGTGGACTGGGAGGTTTGGGTGGGTCGATTTCTCCTTCCCCTTCCGTGGCAGCTTCCTCTGCAGTGCCCGCTCGACCTCCTCCTCTCATTCTTGTCCGCCGTCGTCGTCCTCAGCGCGCTGGTCGTCGGAGTCCCAAGGAAACTATTCTTCGTTCTCCTTCTCCACCCGTCGGGCCTCACGGAGGCTAGAACTGGACTGGGGCTCCTCCTCCTCCTCGGTATCAGAGGGAATGACGTAGCCGATGGGCTTGACATCGAGGGGGACAGAGTTGACGGGGCTGGGGGGTGTTTTCTTTTTGCTGCCGGCGGCGGTGGTTGGAGGGACACGGTGGACTTTTCCAGATCTCGTCATTTTTGGGAGAGAGGTGGTAGAGGGGATTTCTTCTAGGTTGATGGTGGCCTCGGAGGATGAAGATCCGAGCAGTTCAGTGGCGGCGGGTTAGTGATCGGAGGTGGTGGTGTTTGGCTGGTTTGGGTTGGAGAGAGGAGTAGGAGTAGGAGTAGGAGTAAAGGAGTGAGAAGTGGGATCTTTGTTGAGGTTAATGCTAGTGTGTGCCATAAGGAAGAGGAGAGGGTTTTGTTTTTGGAAGGAAGAGAAAAAGATGTGTTTTGATTTGATTGGGAGAGATGAGGGGGTTTTGGTTGGGTAACGGGTAAGGCTGACGGTTAGGTGGCGTGGGTGAGTGGGTTTGGAAGACATGAAAAGGTGGAGAGAGAGGTGGGAGCTGATTGCCTTGGTCTCCGTTGTCCACGTGTCGCGACAGAAGAGGACGTTAAGTGCCAAGGGCAACGTGCGCCTGCACCTGCACGGGAATCGGGGAAAGCAAATCAGCTTTTAGGATTTGAAAAGAGGAGAGATGGGAATAAAATCAAAAAGAATTAAATAGGGGTTAATAAAGTAGGGGACAAAACATTAAATTGGAGAGAGAGAGAGACAAGGGAATTAATTGAGAGGGAAAGAAGACAAAGAAAATTCAAATTTCACCTAGGTAACATAAAAAGTGCACATAAAAATTTGGAAAAGCTAGAGTTGACTCTAATAAAAATAAAAATAAAAACCAAGGGACAAAAGGGAATAAAAATAGACAAAATTAAATAAGACTATCTAGGGAAAATAAGAAATATGCATGGGGAAGAGAGAAAAAGAATGTCGGTTTTGAAATTTAAAGACAGGAAAATTAAAGAGAGGGGGTTAGAAATTCGGGGGTTGTCCCCACACTTGGCCTTGATTATCGTCTAGGCCCAGACGTTGTGGCTTCATTCGGGGGCGTTGGTTGCTAGGTCCTCGACCCTTGCTTCTTCGGCAGTCGAGGGCTTGAATCCTTCATAGAAGGGTTTCAGCCGATGATCGTTTACCTTGATTGGCTCCCCGTTGTTCAGATTCTGGATTTCGACAGCCCCATGATCAAACACTGCTGTGATTTGATATGGTCCCGTCCATTTGGACTTGAGCTTCCCCGAGAAAATCCGTAGTCGTGAGTTGTATAGTAAGACTTTCTGCCCAACAGTGAAGTTCTTGACTACGAGATGTTTGTCATGCTGGGCCTTGGTTTTGCCCTTGTAGATCATTGAGTTTTCGTAGGCGTCCCCCCGAAGTTCTTCAAGCTCTTGGATTTGCAAGCATCTGTCTTTCCCGGCCAAGTGTAAGTCCATGTTGACTTTCTTGATTGCCCAAAAGGCCTTGTGTTCAATCTCAACTGGAAGGTGACACGGCTTGCCGTAGACCAATCGATAAGGCGTCATGCCGATCGGGGTCTTGAATGCAGTACGATAGGCCCATAGCGCGTCTCCTAGCTTGAGGCTCCAGTCTTTCCTTGACTGATTCACGGTCTTCTCGAGGATAGCCTTGATCTCCCGATTCGAGACCTCAGCCTGCCCATTGGTTTGGGGATGGTAAGCTGTGGATACTCGGTGAGTCACCCCATACTTATTAAGTAGTGCAGCGACTGTTCGATTGCAGAAATGCGTCCCCGATCGCTGAGAGCACGTGGGGTCCCGAATCGGTTAAAGATGTGGGTCCGAAGAAAGTCAGCAACCACCCTTGAATCGTCTATTTTGGTGGCCTTTGCTTCAACCCATTTGGAGACATAGTCCATGGCGAGCAGGATGTATGTATGCCCGAATGAATTTGGGAACGGTCCCATGAAGTCAATGCCCCAAATATCGAAGATTTCGCACGCAAGGATGCTGTGCAGGGGCATTTGGTTTCTAGCTCCGATGTTTCCCATGGCTTGGCATCGAGGGCAGGTTGCGCAGAATAGATAACTGTCCTTGAAGATTGATGGCCAATAAAGACCGGCTTCAAGGACTTTGAGTGCGGTTTTCTTCGCAGCAAAGTGTCCCCCTTCCGTTGTCGAATGACAAAACTTGAGGATCGATGGGACCTCGTCCATGGTGACACAGCGCCTAACAATCTGGTCTGAACAGTGCTTCCATAAGTAGGGGTTGTCCCAAACTTAGAACTTGGCTTGCTTGCGGATCCGGTTGTGTTCCGCACTCGAGGACTTGACTGGAAGCGCACCGGTGGCACAAAAATTAGCTATGTCCGTGAACCAAGGGAATTTTGCGGTGTCAACTAAGCACAAATGCTCATCTGGGAAGGTCTCCCGAATGGCTACTTAGGATTCGTCTTCTTGGTCCGGGAGCCTACTGAGGTGGTCTGCTATGCAATTCTCGGTCCCCTTTTTGTCCTTGATGGCGAGGTTGAACTCCTGAAGTAGGAGGATCCAGCGGATAAGCCTAGGCTTCGCGTCGTATTTTTTGAGCAGGCATCGAAGGGCGGAATGATCAGAGTACACAATTACTTCGGTGCCTAAGAGGTACTGCCAAAATTTGTCAAGGACATAGACAATTGCCAAAAGCTCTTTATCTGTCGTCGTATAGTTTTGTTGGGCTGGATCCAACAATTTGGAGGCATAGTAGATGACGTACGTCTCCTTGTCTTTCTTGTGACCCAGAACGGCTCACAACGCCTGTTTGCTAGCGTCACACATGATCTCGAAGAGGAGAGTCCAGTCGGGGGCCCGAATGATAGGAGTAGAAATGAGCTTGGCTTTCAAGGTCTCGAAAGCTGTCTTGCATCTTTCATCGAATATGAAGTCCACATCCTTGTGTAACAGTTGGCACATTGGCTGGGCTATCTTGGAGAAGTCCTTGATGAACCTCCTGTAAAATCCTGCATGACCAAGAAAAGAACGCACATCTCGAATATTCGAGGGGTAAGGCAAGGTCTCGATAGCTTGGATTTTAGCCTTGTCCACTTCGATGCCCTTTCGGGACACGATGTGGCCCAAGATTAGCCCTTGGTCAACCATGAAATGACATTTTTCGAAATTAAGAACAAGGTTAGTTTCTATACATCTTTGCAGAATTTTCTTTAGATTCGAGAGGCATTCGGAAAAGGAATTACCATAGACCGTGAAGTCATCCATGAATACCTCGATGCATTCTTCGACGAATTCTGAAAAGATGCTGACCATGCACCTCTGGAACGTAGTCGGGGCGTTTCATAACCCAAAGGGCATGCGTCGGTAAGCAACGGTCCCGAATGGGCACGTGAAAGTAGTTTTCTCCTGATCTTCAAGGGCTACTGGAATCTGGTGGAATCCTGAATACCCATCCAGGCAGCAATAATGTGTCTTGCCCGCAAGGCGCTCCAGCATCTGATCTATGAAGGGAAGTGGGAAGTGGTCTTTTCGGGTGGCTTCGTTCAGGCGTCGATAGTCGATGCATACACGCCAGCCATTCTGGATTCGGGAGGGGATTGGCAAACCCTCGGGACCCGAAATGATGGTGATGCCTGTTTTCTTCGGGAGCACCTGAACGGGGCTGACCCATGGAGAATCAGAAATGGGGTAAATAACCCCGGCATCGGGCAGCTTCAGGACCTCCTTCTTAACTACCTCCATCATGGGAGGGTTCAAATGCCTTTGGGGCTGCCTGATTGTCTTGGAGTCCTCTTCGAGATGTATGCGGTGAGTACATAAGGACGGCGACAAACCCTTGATGTCGGCAATTGTCCAACCGATGGCCTTCTTAAAACTCTTGAGGAGGTTTACTAACTCAATCTCTTGATCCGCTTCCAGCTTGTTGGAAATTATGACTGGGAGGGATTCTCTCTCCTCGAGGTAGGCATACTTCAAGTGTGAGGGCAGTGCCTTAAGTTCAAGGTCTGGAGCTTGTTCAAGAGAAGAGGGGAGTCGTTCACGATTGACGCATTCTGGGGACTCACTCGGGGGCTCGACCGTCAAGACAGCATTGGCCTCGAGAGCCGCTGCTACCGTGATTAGTTCAGTGGGGATCTCAATGGAGGATGTCATCTCCTGCAAAGATTCGGGGGTGAGACTCCGGTCGAGAATGAGCTTCAAGGGCTCAACAGAGTTTAGCTCGGCGATGTTCTCCACAAGGGGATCTATCACATCAATAAAATTGACACTCGAAAATTCGGGGGGGTACTTCATGGAGTCCAGCATGTTGAAGCGGATGATTTCCCCGTCGAATTCGAGGGAGATAGAGGCCTCGTAATAGTCAATCTTGGCGCGGGCAGTGGCCAAGAAAGGGCATCCCAGGAGTAGATCCGAAGACTTGGTGTTTGTTGGGTTTTCCATGGAGAGAACATAGAAATCCGCCGAAAATAAGAATTCACCAATTTGGACAAGAACGTCCGTGATTATGCCTTTGGGATACACGACCGAGCGGTCGGCGAGTTGGATGACAAGAGTGGTTTCTTTCAAGGGCCCGAGTCCGAGACTGTTGTAGATGGTCAAGGGCATAACATTGATTCCAGCTCCCAAGTCGCACATTGCTTTCCCGATATCGATGGTCCCGATCCTGCACGAGACCGTGAACATGCCCTGGTCCTTGCACTTGGGTGGAATTATGCGCTGGATATGGGCGGACAAGTTAGCCCCCACACTAATTCGATTCACCTCAGTGAATTTGTTCTTGTTGGTGCATAGTTGTTTCAAAAACTTAGCATATCGAGGCATGCTCTTGATGGCCTTGAGGAGTGGAATATTGATGACGACCTTGCTAAACATCTCAAAGATGTCCCGATCTTCTTCTTCTTTCTTCTTTTGGATCAGTCGTTGAGGGAACGGGGGCTCGAGGACTTTGTTGATGAACTCCTGGGAGAATTCTTTCTCTCCCACGGGCTGCTTCTTCTTACAGCGAGATTTTGTACTCGAGAAGAAATGGTCAAGTGCTGCGTCGCCAAATCGGGACTTCTTGGGCTGGTCAGTAGGTTGTCCACATTCGGGGGCTTGGACGGCAGTCTCAGCTTCGGGGGCTGGGATGTCTTTTGCAGGCTTGGGGTCTGGATGGACACGAGAAGGGATTTCGAGACCACTGCGGAGGTTCATGGCACACGCTTCATGCTTCGGGTTAGGTTCCGTCTGCCCTAGAAATCTCCCTCCATTTTTCACCTCTTTCATTTCCGCCATGAGGGTCCGAATCTGTTTTTCCAGCTCCGCAATTTTCTTCTTATCGTGGGAAGGGTCCTCATTCGGGGGTGCTTGCATGGTGAAGTTCTGGTCTGGGGGAGTTTGCCTCTGATATTGATAATTCTGAAAATTGGGCCTAGGCTTGAAAGTTTGCATGTTGAAAGGAGGGGGGTGATTTCCGTATGGGTTTTGTCCGTACTGATGGCTGGGCCCGGCATGCTGGTTGTTGTTCCACCCGTAACTAGGCTGCTTCCAGCCTTGATTGTGATGTTGACCATACGGGGCATTGAATCCTCCTGCTGCATTGACGGGCATTTCTTCGGGGATAAAGGGGCAAGCATCCGTGGGGTGGTCTGAGAGCTGACATATCTGGCAGGCCTTGAGCTGGACTGGATGGCCCGAAGCCATGTTCTGCAACATGCCCGTGATGGCTGCCAATTGATTTTCCATAGCGACTGAACGGGCGTCTTGAACGCTAGTAGAGTTGTTGAGCTGGAGGTTGTTCTTGGCCATGAGCTCGATAGTAGCCTTGGCGGCAGCGGGAGTAAGTCTGGTAATGGAACCATTAGCAGCAGCGTTCAACAAGGCCTTGTCTCGACCGTTAAGGCCTTCGCAAAAGTACTGCATGAGGGCATGTTCGGACAGATTATGCGAGGGACACAAGGCTTGCATCTTTTTGAAACGCTCATAGTATTGCTCAAGGTCTTCCGAGCCTTTCTGGAGGATGGACACGAGCTGCTTCCGGGTTACCATTGCTATAGACACGGGGTAGTATTTATCTGTAAAAGCCTTAGACATCTCGGCCCATGAATTGATGGATTGCGGCTGTAAATCATAGAACTAGTCGAGAGCATCGTCCTTGAGGGACCACATAAAGGCACGGAGCTTGGCATGCTCGACAGTAACGTTGTGGGGTTTCATGGCGTCGCATATAGAGTGTAGCTGCTTGATAACAATCCACCTAAAAGAAAGGGTATTTTCGTCTTTCACCCGGTGAGAAGAGGCATAGCTACTGTTTCGCACCACCACGGTAGGGACAAGATTGCTACCTTCCCCAAAGGCTAACGCTACAAAGGCTAACGGGGCCCTACCGGCTCCTCTCACGGACCTCATGCTTGGCTCAATGAGTTATCTCACCCCTAGAGGAAACCACGCGTCAGGATTAACGCTCCGGCCATTATCCTACCGCGGCAATATCTACCTAAACACCTACCGCCAAGGTAGCGTATCACGATAAGGGCGAATCACAGACCCTAACGCGAGCGATAGCTCCGTACCCGTTTACTCGGGCGGGAACGCCCCCTTTCTTCTATAAATACCTCCCCCACAAAGGAGGCAGGTAAGCGGACTTGACGAGCCAAAACTCTGCCAATTTCAGTACACCTACTAACTTAAGCATCGGAGTGTTTCCGGCGGAGACCCCCTCCGGCGCATTGCAGGTACTGTGGACCGTCGCGCACACTTATCTGAGAAGAGCTGCTCCGCCATACATCCTTCGGCAGAAGACAAATTATTATCAAATTGGTGCTTTCATTGAGAGCTTTGGTTCTATTAAGTGAGCATCCTTAATAACCAAGCTCCTCCTCCCCGAAGCTAGAAGGATTATGGCCTCAGAGTCAGATCCGGTGCTGTCCCGAACTTCCAACATCCCATACAACACCCGCAGACGCTTGTTTCCCTTCGCTACCTCTGATGCCCCCACCCCAGGGCAGGACGTCACTGCAGGAGAGTTAGATCTTCCTCGCGGGTCAAGTTCAGAAGAAGTTACATTCCAAATTTGCTCTCCCTTCTCCCATATAGCAGGAACCAGCCATCCTACCCCCCAAGCGGGGAGATCTATGATAGGAGAAGCGGACAACCCTTTCGTGAATTCAATAGCAGCTCTCCAAGCTCAACTGGATCAGCTGACAGAGATGGCTGCTGGATTTACTCCTCATGCCTCAAGACCTGGTGTGTCCTCCCAAGTAATTTTCACCCCGTCCATTGTCACCGAATGACCCTTATCGCCCCAACAGTCTAGGGCACTCCCGTCCTCCTTACCTTTCCCCTTGGCCCCCATAAACGTCCCACCATTCACGCGCGGACCTGCCGACCATTCTGGACAATACAGGGGAGGAATCTCTATCCCCGAAGCAGTCCGCCAGCGTGACGAGTATAGAGAGCCCTGGGATGATCGACGGGGGGATATAGTGAGAGATCCATCTCCTAGATACAGCGAGAGATCTAGTAGCAGAAGTCGACGAGCTCGAACTCCAAGGAGCCGTAGTCGTTCTCCTAGGAGACATCAGGAATATGACCCTCAAAATCCCAGATACGACGCTGAAATTCCACATCAGCGTCCTCCTCATAGGATCCCCGATGCTAATGTGGGTCATCCGTTCAGCTACCGTGTCAGGCACCACAGAGTCCATCGACATGTGAAACTCCCAGCAGAATCATATGATGGCACAAAAGATCCCATTTCTCACCTCAATAAGGTGAAGGATTTCGTGCAATTCCAAACGCGCAGTGATGCAGCATTGTGTCAAATTTTCGTAATGACGCTGTCAGGAGTGGCACGTCTATGGTTCGAAAGGCTCCCCGCCGGGTCTATCGATAATTTTTTCTCAGTTGGAAGAAAAATTCAAAAGTCGGTTTAGCACGGCTA
Organism: Viola odorata; assembly: GCA_963691705.1. NCBI lineage: Eukaryota > Viridiplantae > Streptophyta > Magnoliopsida > Malpighiales > Violaceae > Viola > Viola odorata. The sequence goes on from OY829540.1 coordinate 62,651,479, forward strand.
TTCCTATCAGAAAGTCAGCAGCTGCGCTGTTCGATATCCATCAAAAACCACAGGAATCGTTGAACGACTTCTTAGGTCGATTTGATCTTGAAATGTCCCTAACGCCAGGGGTCACTATCGATTTTGCGATTGAGGCCCTGAAACGCAATTGTCGATACAGTAAACTGAAAGATACGCTAACGGTGGACCCCCCAACGACCCTGGATGCGTTGAGGCTGAAAGCGCATAACTATGCGAGAATGGAAGAGGAGGAAAATAGAGAATGGATCCGAGGCATGCCGACGGACCTATATATGGCCCCTAAGGTCCTGAACAGCAGCGCCCCAGACGCTAAACCCACCGAGGATCTCGGGCAGCGGAAAGAACATAATACCAAGACCTCTAACCGGCAGAGAGGCAATTTCTCAAAAGGAAAACCTGGAGGGTCCCCCACTCGGAAGCAAACGGACCCGCCAAAGGGCCGGATATACGATCCTGACCTCCCATCTCTCATACTCCCAAGGGCGGAGATCTTAACAATAGTCCAACAGAGAAATTTGCCTATCCGATACCCAGCTCCCGTGAAACCAGGAGTAGTCATGGGAGGAAGAGAAAATGCATACTGCAAATTCCATAAGGTCAAGGGACACTCAACAGTTGTATGCAGAGAGTTAAAATCGGCTATAGAGCGATTGGTCGAAGAGGGCTACCTTGGGGAATTTGCCACAAAGGCAAGGGAGGAAGCCAGAAATAACCCAACTGGAAATACAACTGAGCAGAGGCAAGCGCCCTCGCACGCTACAGGGGCTAACGCAGTTCCCCTCGGGTCAAATAGAGAAGCGCTCGCTATCGATAGCGACCAAATGCCCATGATAAATATCATTGCGGGGGGAGCACCCTATTGCAAGGAAATTATGCCGCAAACGCCCAACCCTGGAGAAAAGCACAAACGGGAGAGCACGCAAACGAAAATCGAGGCGATAAGTGCCTTAGACAGAATGATATTGTCTTTCTCAGAGGAGGACGAAAAAGGCATCGTCTTCCCGCATAATGACGCGATGGTTGTAACGCCCGTCATTGGAAGTCATGGGGTAAGAAGGACCCTTGTCGATAACGGGAGTGCAGTGAATCTATTTTCATTGGAAGCGTACAACTTGATGAAACGACCTGGCGGCGAGCTATCGTCTTGCACAAGGCCAATTATTGGGATTGATGGAGTACCGATTCCGGTAGCTGGAATAACATCCCTGCCGGTGTACTTCCGAGAAGACACATCCAAACGCTCCGAAGAGTTACTATTTCTGGTCGTAGACCTAACGTTACCGTATAATGCCATTTTGGGGCGACCATTCCTTAATCGTTTTGGAGTGGCCATATCTCAAAAACACCTGCGGATGAAATATCCCTCATGGGATGGCGTGGTCTCAATCAAAGGGGACCAAAAGCTGACAGCCAAATGCTACTTACTTATGACTCAAAGGAGTTGTGACCGCTACGTTTGCGTGGCAGACGACCCTTTCGATGATAAAGAAGAAAAGCGCACTCAGCCGCTAGATCAGATGGTATCAATCCATATCGGTAAGGATAGTGAAACGAATCTCTTAGCCAGTGAGAAATTAAGCCTTGAAGAGAACGCGCAATTAATCCGGCTGTTGAGGAAATGCAAGGGAGAGTTTGCGTGGAAACCAGCAGACATGCCCGGAATCTCTCGGGAGGTCGCAGAACACCGGCTGAACGTTAGTCCTGACGCCAAGCCTGTTCAACAAAGGCGACGTGCTTTTTCATCGGAAAAGATAGCAGCCATCGAAAAGGAGTTGCTAAAGCTCACAGAGGCGGGGTTCATTCGAGAAGTCCAGTACCCGACCTGGCTAGCTAATCCTGTGTTAGTCCCAAAGCCTAACGGGGACTGGCGCATGTGCATCGACTTTACTGACCTAAATAATGCCTGTCCCAAGGACTACTATCCCCTTCCGCGAATAGATCAGTTAGTCGATCAAACCGCTGGGTATGCTTATCTAAGCTCCCTAGATGCGAATTCCGGATATCACCAAATCCCTATGGCCGTAGAGGACGAAGAAAAAACTGCCTTCATCACTCCTAGGGCTACATACTGCAATGCCGTTTGGGCTAAAGAATGCTGGTGCAACATTTCAGCGTATGGCAAACAAAGTTTTTGAAGATCAAATCGGGAGAAATGTAGAGGCCTACGTAGACGACATCCTGATCAAAAGTCGGAGTTTCAGAGAACACTTCGCTGACTTGGAAGAAGTTTTCAATGTGATGAGAAAGCACAAGATGAAGTTAAACCCACGGAAGTGCATGTTTGCATTCCAAACGGGAAAATTCTTGGGCTATGTGGTCAGCCAGAAGGGCATCCAACCCAACCCATCAAAGATAAAAGCCATCCAGGATATGATATCCCTGCGAACTGTCAAAGAGATACAGAAGTTAACCGGGCGCATCATTGCGTTGGGGCGATTCATATCTAAGCAAGACGAGAGATGTTTGCCTTTCTTCAAAGTCATCCGCAACAAGGCTCCCTTCGGATGGTCAGAGGAATGTGAGAAAGCGTTTGCAGGACTAAAAGCTTACCTATCATCAGATTTAGTGCTGACGAGGCCTGAGCCCGGCGACGAACTATATCTATATTTGGGAATAGCTGACGAGGTAGTCAGCGCCGTCCTTGTGCAAAGTGAAGGGCACGTGCATCGTCCTGTATTCTTCGTGAGTCACATATTGAAAGATGCCGAACTGCGATACACTCCTATCGAGAAGATAACACTCGCTCTAGTGCAAGCCACGAGAAAGATGGATCGATACTTCCAAGCCCACCCCGTCATTGTACTCACGGATCAGCCGTTGAGAAGAATCTTCAGAAAACCTGAATCTTTAGGAAGAATGCTAATTTGGGCTATCGAGCTCGAACAATACGGGCTGCAATACAAAGCTAGACCGGCCATTAAAGCCCAAGCGTTAGCTGACTTCATAGCTGAGTGCACATTCACAAAGGACACAAAGATAGATCTGTTGGAGGAAGAAGCAGAAAGTCCATGCCTACCGTCTCCGGAGACATATACAGATACGTGGGTCATCCACGTAGATGGAGCAAAAAATCAAGAATTAGCTGGCGCAGGAGTTTTCTTAGTTGGACCAAACGGCCTGGAGATGCGATACGCCATCAGAATCCTGCAGCCATTGTCCAACAATGCGGCTGAATACGAAGCGCTGCTGGCAGGACTTAGAATTGGAAACAATTTCTCTATCGGAGCCACTCCCGGTGTGGAGAAGGAAGACAGAACACGTTTAAAGATCCGAGGAGATTCCAAACTAATAATGGATCAGGTTCTGGGGAACTCCCAAGCCAGAGAACCCATCATGGCCCAATACTTAGCCAAAGTGAAGCATGAGCTATCAAAGGTACAGGAAAAAGGCACCCTGGTCACCTTTGAGCACATTCCTAGAGAAAACAATGAAGAGGCCGATAGCCTCGCCAAGATGGCAGCCAATCCGGAAGCCTCAATACCCAGTGACGTGCGCTATGGAGAACTGCCTACACCTTCTTTCATGGAAGAGCAGGCATCGCTCTGTGTGGAAGAAATGGAAAATGATTAGAGGATCCCAGTGATAGAATATCTGAAACATGATAAACTACCGGGGGACCAGACAGAGAGAAAGAAATTCCTAAAACGGGCAGCACGATGTACATATTATAACGGAGAGTTAATACGAAGATGTTTCTCCCATCCGGCCGCTAAATGCATAACGGAGCAAGAAGGCTTACATGTGTTACGTGAAATTCACGAAGGAATATGTGGCATGCACATTGCTAGCGGCACTCTGGCAGCCCAAGTCTTTCAGTCGGGATTTTACTGGCCCACCATTCGACGAGATTGTCATAACTTCGTGAAAACCTATCAGAAATGCCAGGAATATGCTAAGATTCCTCGAAAACTTGCTGTGCCAATTTCAGAAATAGTCGCACCGTGCCCGTTTGCAAAATGGGGGATTAACATCCTGGGCCCGTTTCCAAAGGCCAGATCTCAGTTAAAATTTATGGTCGTAGCGGTAGACTACTTCACAAAGTGGGCCGAAGCTGAGGCGTTAGCTACCATCACCACCGAAAAAATTTGGCGTTTCTTCAAACACCAAGTCATCATGCGATTTGGAGTACCACGCGTGCTAGTTAGCGACAACGGGACACAATTTACAAGCCAGTTCTTCAGGGATCAATGTGCAGAGTTCCAGATAGAGCAAAGATTCTCCTCTGTGGCACATCCCCAAACCAACGGCCAGGCGGAAGTAACTAACCGCAGCATCCTTAGTGGCATCAAAAGAAACTTGGAAGGGTCCAAGAAGAAATGGCCAGACAAATTGCCATATGTACTATGGGCCTACCGCATGACTGTCAAGGCCAGCATGGGAGAGACCCCGTTCGCGTTAGCATTCGGAACTGAAGCTGTCACACCAGTCGAGATTGGCATGATGAGCCTCCGGGTGGCTCACTTTAAAGAAGAAAACAACGAAGAAAGGTTACGAGCTAACCTCGATACTCTACCAGAAACACACGAGGAAACCCTCCTGAAAACCCTGCACTACAAGAGGAAAATGGCACAATATCACAACCGGCAAGTGAGGGAGCGATTGCTCAAAACCGGAGATTTAGTGCTCAGAGACAGGCGGGCAGCAGGACAACGTATGGGAAAACTCAGTCCAAACTGGGATGGACCGTATCGTGTCACCCGCATTGTGGGAAAAGGAGCATACCATCTGGAAACGCTCGAGGGAACGCCCCTGCAGAACTCTTAGAACATTGCTCGGCTGAGGTTATACCACGCCAGGAGCTAATCGGGTAACATCAAAGTTATTCTAATAAATGAATATTGAGATATTCACTATGCATTTGCTACTGGTAATATGCAGGTAGCGAAGAATGCCAGGAGTGAAAATCCTATCCTTGTGATGGCTGGTCCTGATCAGACAGCTCACTAAGACGAGGCACGCCCTGGCATAACAAGGCGTTTGGGAGTGAAAATCCTATCCTTGTGGTAGCCGTGCTCACATAGACGGCCCATTAAGACGAGGCACGACCCCAAACGGCTCCCCGGAGTGAAAATCCTATCCTTGCGGCAACCGTGCTCACATAGACGACCCGTCAAGATGAGGTACGCCCCGGAATCCTTGGGAGTGAAATCCTATTCTTGTGGTAACCCCATAAGGAGAGGCACGCCCCAAGGAGAGACCAACTCCGTCCTGGAAGTGAAAATCCTATCCTTGTGGTAACCGTGCTCACATAGACGGACCATTGAGACGAGGCACGATTCCACGGACGTGAGGTACAACGCTTGGGGGTGAAAAGTCCTATCCTTGTGATGGCTGGTCCTGATCAGACAGCTCACTAAGATGAGGCACTCCCCAAAGCCTATCTGTGGCGAAAGGAAACAAAGACATCCCAACTAGTAGCCGCATGGTTGATACCCGGTGAAGTGATGTTGGAGCCTATCTGTGGCGAAAGAAAGAAATCCTAACTAGTAGCCGTGCGGTTGATACCCGGTGAAGTGATGTTGGAGCCTATCTGTGGCGAAAGAAAGAAATCCTAACTAGTAGCCGCGCGGTTGATACCCGGTGAAGTGATGTTGGAGCCTATCTGTGGCGAAAGAAAAAAATCCTAACTAGTAGCCGCGCGGTTGATACCCGGTGAAGTGATGTTGGAGCCTATCTGTGGCGAAAGGAAACAAAGAAATCCTAACTAGTAGCCGCGCGGTTGATACCCGGTGAAGCGATGTTGGAATCTATCTGTGGCGAGAAGAAACAAAAGAAATCCTATTTAGTAGCCGCGCGGTCGATACCTGGTGAAACGATGACGGAGAGGTGACCATACTGCAACAACAACGTTGAAACAGACGTAAAGCCCCCTCTGACAACGAGGGATGGTAGGAATATGAGTGCAGCAGATGCGGAAGCAACGCTGATTTACTCTCAGAAATGCTATCGGAGGATATAATGGACATGCTACTTGAATGCAGCTGATGAAAAGCTAACGGGATACAACGCGAAACTATGTGTCTATGGAAACCTAACACCAAACGTCCCATGCGGACAAGTGATCAAACGGCATTATGAAGAAAATCAGATAAAGAAATTCTATCCAAAAAGAGTGGATTAGCCAAGTCAAGGCCGACATCGTTTAAAGTACAAAATATGGACGGGCCCGTCAGCCACAAAAATGTAAAACATCTAAACAACAAAAAGTCTAAAGATTGGGCGGCGCGTTGACCCCTCCTTGCTGAGCAGCCTTCCACTGTTTCATCAATTATGCATGATTTTCTCTCCATTATTTCATCAATTTAAGGCATGATTCTGTTAATTTACCCTTGTTTTCATTACTATTGCAGATCTAGGCCTAAAAAGGGAGTTTATGCAAAAACATGCGTTTTTGGAGCATTTTGGGCGTTTTCGACCTTCAAGACCACAGTCGAGGTCCCGAGTCCAGAATCCCGTTCAAGGTCCCGAATGGATTTGGGACCCCGAAGGGCGAAGAATGGCATTTCCACGTGTCCTCTTCCCAGACCTTCCATGTGCCTCCTCTGACACTGTTCCGACAGTCTGCACTGATCACAAAATACCTACCCCTCTGACCATTGCAGGCCTTGAGCCCATTCCAGACCTGCCCAAAGCTGGAAAAATCAGACAGCTTTATGCTTTTTCAGCTTTGTGCTTTAAGGAACATGGATCCATTTTTTTAGGCTTTCAATTAATGCTTTTTGTCCCTAGTTTTAGGCTGAAGATATTTTGTGCTTAGAGCTCTACTATATAAAGGGCATCTAAGAGTAGTTTAGGATATCTTGGCTTATCCATGATCATGTAGTTTTAGTTTTCTTAGACTTCTCTCTAGTTTATCTCTCTAGTTCTTGTTAGCTCATCTTCAACCTTGCCGCCGGGCTCTAAACGGATTTTTTAGTAACAAAGTCTTCTTCCCTTCATCTATTTATTTACTTGTTATACTTTCTTTAATTGTTATTTATTTATCTTTAAGCATGAGTAGCTAAATCTTTAATTCTTAGCAAGGCTGATTCAAGGGTTGCAAGGGCAGATTCGAGGCCTTAATGTGCTTAATACATTCTTGATGCTATATTCGACTATTCATCGGTTTAATTACATCTTTTGCATGATTTAATTTAAGGTCTGATTCGCTGGTAATTATCTTGTGTAAATGCTGCCATTTATGTGATGAATACGGAAGGAAAATTGCATGAAACAAGTAGGCATCTGTTTAGTCTTGACTGCGCTGAAGTGGTCTCGAATAGATAGGGTGGGTAGTTGATTAGAGCTAGGTCACGAGCCTGACAAACTGAGGGACTTTTAGCTCTAGATCTGTCTTTTCTTAGCTTCATGGGCGGTTTGAGTATGGCCCTCCCGCATTCGTGCCTGGAGGGATGGCAAACCGTCAAGACTACCTCATATGTGGAAACAGGGGGTAGTTTCTCTTAAGAGAAAAGTAGGGGGCATCCGAGGAATCTGGTCCCCATGTCATTTCTATGACGTCTTGAATAGAATACCCTTGAGCTGATGACGATCTGGTCCCGAATGTAACCCAGAGTGCCTTTGCTAAGAATCCTTCTTTAATTGATTATTTGCGTTTATTTTCCTTCTATTTTATTATTTCTGGAATTATTTGCTGATTTGCTTGTTTTACCATTCGGGACCTCGAACGTGACATTCGGGACCCCGAATTTTGCTTTCCTAGATAGAATTTGTTAGCTCCCGAAATCTGCCTTGTCCCCCGAATACATTCAAGACCTTGAATCCATTCAAGACCTTGAATTCTGTTTTGTTTATTTTATTGTTTTATTTTATAATCTGGCCTTTGTCTAGTGTAAGTCTTCACCAATCTCTGTGGATCGATCCTCTTGCCACTGTCTTCAATCTATTTTGTTGCATGTGATAAGTTGTAATAATTTGTTTGATCGTGCCCTCGACAAGCGCATTATCAAAATGGCGCCGTTGCCGGGGATTGGTGTTAAGTCTTGCCCTAGACAAGTCCAGATTTTTGTTTTATTTTATTTCTTTCTTTAAATGTCTTATTTTAATTCTTATTCTCATTCACCCTCTTTTCCTCAGCATTTTACTCCCAACCCCCCGTGCTGGAATCAAGGAAATTTCAACTATGGAGTGCAGTCGAGACCTCGATATCAATATTTTCAGCCTCCACAACCTCCTCAAGACACGGGGTTCTCTCACGGAAATCTGGCTGCATTAATTGGCATGGTTAATCAATTTAAAGAGACCTTTCGGGAGCAGAGGCGTCAAGAGTATATTGAAGAAAACTTCACATCCTTGCCCTATCATCTTGCCCTCGACGCTGCCCCAGCTCCCGAATCAAATAATATGAGGTTGATTAACATTGAAAATCAATTAAAAGAGCTAACTTTGGAAATGCAGGAGCTTAAGGAGCAGTGGCGTCAAGAGGACCTTGAAGAAGACTCTGCATGCCTCTCCCAAATTCAAGACCCCTACGCTGCCACTTCTGCTGCTCCCGAACAGATCCCAGATCCTCGGGACCCCGAAGAAGTTCCAGCTCCCGAACCAAATTTTTTAGCTCTCTTGCCCAATCAGACGTTGGATCACCCTATCACTCCTATAGAACAACATTTGCAGCACTTAGATAGTGACGACTATTTAAGTGAAGAAGAGAATTTCTCCACCACCACCCTATGGGAGTCACCATATGAGCGTCATGACCAAGATGATGAGTCTTATGGGATAGAGGACCTTTTCATGCCTATGGATGAGCTAAGATTGGAGGATTCAGGATGCTCTCCTTTGGAGTCAAGAGCCAATATAGACTACACAGACATCGAGGTCCCGAAGTTGAGCAACAGTGACGAGCTTCAAGGCCTCGAAGCAGAATCAAGGGCAGAAACCATTTTCCAGCCAGGAGAGATTGTGAATGAGGATTCAAGGGCGACTGAGGATGAGGATTTAAGTGAGATTGAGGAGGAGAAAATTGAGGACTTGAGCCTTTCATCGTGCCCTCGATCTAAAGTCGTTATGGGTGAAAGGGAGATTTTAAAACTTTTTGATTATATTGATCCTTTTCTTGAGTCACCTTCCACTCATAACAATTTTTTTCTATTAATTTTGCAGCAGCCCAAATTAATATTTGACTCATATCATGGCCGCATGCAAGATTCTTTGCTACAAGACCATCCACTCCATGCGATAATTCACATCAAACTAAGAGGATGGAAAGCATTTAGTAGAATTGGATGAAGGAAACTTGAAGAGTCGAGGCCCCGACTATAATCAAGGCCAAGTGTGGGGAAATCCCACGGATTCCTAACCCTCTTTCCTCCTTTCCTTTTAATTTTTCAATTCCAAGTGAAACTTAGTTTTTTTCTTTATGCACACTTCTTATGTTCCCTATGTAGTTTTAATTAGCTTTGTCTCCTTCCCTCCTCATTTAATTCTCTTGTCCCCTCCTTTTTCAAACCCCATTAATTCCCCATTTAATTAAGCTTTTTATGTTCCCTATGGTAGCTTTAATTAGCTTTGTCTCCTTCCCTCCTCATTTAATTCTCTTGTCCCCTCCTTTTTCAAACCCCATTAATTCCTTTTGTTTTGCCTTCTTTCTCCCCTTTTTTTCAAATTCAAATTCAAAAAAATCAAAAAAATCAAAAAAATCAAAAAAATCAAAAAAAAAAAAAAAAAGAGGAAAAAAATATCTCACTTTTTTTTCTCTGATTTGTACAGGTGTCGGGTATCAGCTTTTTCAGGAACTCCCGCCCTCTCCTAGCGTGCCACGTGGAATCCGTCATTCGAGACCCCGACACCTGTTTCTGATTCGAGACCCCGAATCCATTCGGGACCCCGAAGTCAAGGCCTTGACGTTAACTAAGGCGCTTCGTGGGAGGCAACCCACGTTTCTTTCCCTTCTTTTTCGGCTTTCATTTATTCTATTTTTATTTTCATATGCCCTTGTTGGAGTCCCTTCTTCACATTGAGGACAATGTGTTACCTAAGTGTGGGAAGGGTTTTATCTACCTTATTTATTTACTTCGCTTGACTGCATGTTTCAAGGTCCCGAATTTTTACTTGACTGCATGTTTCAAGGTCTCGATTTTTTTTCAGATTTTTAATTTTAATTGCTGCCTAGTTTTTGAAAACTCCCCAATGATGGACACATACCTGACTTGTGCACATAGAATGAAAATGTTGTCTTAGTCAAGGTCCCGAATATTTCAGTCTTTGCCTGCTGCACCTTATATCTGCTTCAAGACCTAGACACCAGTAGTCACGAATTAACACCTTGCGAGCATTTGAGCCTTCATGCCTATATTTATTGTTTGAGCGAATGCATGACTAGGTACTGGTTGGGTTTGCATGATATCCATGGGTGTAGACGCATTTAGACATAGGAAAGCAGCAAAAAGATTAAGTCTTCGCATCAAATTGTTTTCTCTCATTTTTTCTTCTGTTCTGTTTTTTTTTCTCTTACCCCCGAATCCTTTCTTGACCCTCCATTCTGACCATTTGAATTTTTTCTTGATCTTTCTCTTGGCAGGTGAGCGATGTTGTTGGGTGCACTATCGAGGGCTAGACTAGGCAAATGAAGCAGCAAAGGCAAAGTGTGGGGATCCCGCAAAAATTCAAGATCCCGAATGCTGACACTGATTCGAGACCTCAAAGCTAAAACGAAGAATTCAAGGGCAAACCAGAACGAAAAATCACTTCCCATCCACAACAAAACACAAGTGTGGGGAAGTGAAATCAGAACATCTTGCCCCCGAAGAAAAGGTCTCATTCCTCAAGCATACCAGCTCTCTCGCCCTCTCTCGGAAAAAAAACAAAAAAAACAAAAACAAAAAACAAAAACAAAAAAAAAAAACAAAAACAAAAAAAATCAGAAAATAGAAAAACAGAAATATAAATAAAAGAGAGAAGAGAGCAAGACCAAGCCTTGAAACCCAAGAAGAGGAAAATCAGCAACCAGCATCCATTCAAGGCCCCGAGCCTCGGTCCCGAAACACAGCAAGGGCCCCCCTCGAAGAAGAAAAGCCTAGTCTAGCTTTCGCTCCAGCAACATTGTCTCACCATCTCGATTCTTTCCTGCCAAGGGAGTATTCCAGGTTTGAGTGGGTTTAACCACCTTCTCATTTCACTTCTTTACCCTCCCTCTTCTCCATTTTTTCTTCTCATTATGCTTCTTCCATTTCCTCTTATCATTTATTTTCTTTGCTTCCCCTTCTTGCCCTCGATGCGAAGCCTTTTGATTGCTAGATTGCATATGCATGTGTCTAATGTACTCGGATTGATATGCAAACTTGGTTTTTGTGCTGCGTTTTATGCATGATTGAGCGTTTAAACACCTAACCTTGTTCACGAGCGTGAGTGCAAACACCAATCCATGTGAGGACTGCTGGTTCATAGGCTGAAGCGGAAAAGTTCTTTCTCAAGGGTCGTTACCCTTCTGATTTGACGCAGGTGTATCTAGGCGGAGCTTGTCCCCATTCGGGGTCCCGAATCTTGTCAAGCATGCTTATTCTCTGTGCTATGGTTTGGTGTGTCTGTTCTGTTTTGGGACTGTTTTAAATTTTGTGAATGCTCGAGGGCGAGCATTGGGCAGTGTGGGGATAATTGATAGAGTGTATTTATGCATGATTTTCTCTCCATTATTTCATCAATTTAAGGCATGATTCTGTTAATTTACCCTTGTTTTCATTACTATTGCAGATCTAGGCCTAAAAAGGGAGTTTATGCAAAAACATGCGTTTTTGGAGCATTTTGGGCGTTTTCGAGCTTCAAGACCACAGTCGAGGTCCCGAGTCCAGAATCGCGTTCAAGGTCCCGAATGGATTTGGGACCCCGAAGGGCGAGGAATGGCATTTCCACGTGTCCTCTTCCCAGACCTTCCATGTGCCTCCTCTGACACTGTTCCGACAGTCTGCACTGATCACAAAATACCTACCCCTCTGACCATTGCAGGCCTTGAGCCCATTCCAGACCTGCCCAAAGCTGGAAAAATCAGACAGCTTTATGCTTTTTCAGCTTTGTGCTTTAAGGAACATGGATCCACTTTTTTAGGCTTTCAATTAATGCTTTTTGTCCCTAGTTTTAGGCTGAAGATATTTTGTGCTTAGAGCTCTACTATATAAAGGGCATCTAAGAGTAGTTTAGGATATCTTGGCTTATCCATGATCATGTAGTTTTAGTTTTCTTAGACTTCTCTCTAGTTTATCTCTCTAGTTCTTGTTAGCTCATCTTCAACCTTGCCGCCGGGCTCTAAACGGATTTTTTAGTAACAAAGTCTTCTTCCCTTCATCTATTTATTTACTTGTTATGCTTTCTTTAATTGTTATTTATTTATCTTTAAGCATGAGTAGCTAAATCTTTAATTCTTAGCAAGGCTGATTCAAGGGTTGCAAGGGCAGATTCGAGGCCTTAATGTGCTTAATACATTCTTGATGCTATATTCGACTATTCATCGGTTTAATTACATCTTTTGCATGATTTAATTTAAGGTCTGATTCGCTGGTAATTATCTTGTGTAAATGCTGCCATTTATGTGATGAATACGGAAGGAAAATTGCATGAAACAAGTAGGCATCTGTTTAGTCTTGACTGCGCTGAAGTGGTCTCGAATAGATAGGGTGGGTAGTTGATTAGAGCTAGGTCACGAGCCTGACAAACTGAGGGACTTTTAGCTCTAGATCTGTCTTTTCTTAGCTTCATGGGCGGTTTGAGTATGGCCCTCCCGCATTCGTGCCTGGAGGGATGGCAAACCGTCAAGACTACCTCATATGTGGAAACAGGGGGTAGTTTCTCTTAAGAGAAAAGTAGGGGGCATCCGAGGAATCTGGTCCCCATGTCATTTCTATGACGTCTTGAATAGAATACCCTTGAGCTGATGACGATCTGGTCCCGAATGTAACCCAGAGTGCCTTTGCTAAGAATCCTTCTTTAATTGATTATTTGCGTTTATTTTCCTTCTATTTTATTATTTCTGGAATTATTTGCTGATTTGCTTGTTTTACCATTCGGGACCTCGAACGTGACATTCGGGACCCCGAATTTTGCTTTCCTAGATAGAATTTGTTAGCTCCCGAAATCTGCCTTGGCTGGCTCGTTCAGCCAAGTAAAACCCCCCCTGATTGATACTTTTTGTGTCTTTGTCCCCCGAATACATTCAAGACCTTGAATCCATTCAAGACCTTGAATCCATTCAAGACCTTGAATTCTGTTTTGTTTATTTTATTGTTTTATTTTATAATCTGGCCTTTGTCTAGTGTAAGTCTTCACCAATCTCTGTGGATCGATCCTCTTGCCACTGTCTTCAATCTATTTTGTTGCATGTGATAAGTTGTAATAATTTGTTTGATCGTGCCCTCGACAAGCGCGTTATCAAGGCTCTCTTGTCAAAATAAGTAGAGAGATCGTCAATACGGAGCTCTTCAACCCCATAATGATGCATCATGGCTTCCGACATGATTCCCCCACCCTGCTCCAAGTACCAACGGTTCTTCTCAGCGTTAAGGGAGGAATCGGCAGATAGCTCAGCGTTTCTCTGTCTCTCTAGACGCAGGCTATTCTCCTCCTGAGAGAGACGTATGGCCAGATCAGCACGTTGTCGCTTCTCCTCCTCCAAAGCCAACTTAGCGGCCTCCAACTCTTGTTTAACCGCGGTAGCCTCTCCCCGAGCAGTCTCCATACCTTCGTTGGCAGCAACAAGGGCATTTTCAAGACGTTGTCGCTCTTCCAGCAGCCTGTTTATCTCTCCTTGCCCATTAGCTACAGCTCTGGCATTCTCCTCATCCATATAGTGAAGATGGCAAAGTATAGAAAATGCCTGAGAGCGAAGGAAATTGATGCACCCCTGCTCGCCCCGAGCCACAAAGGCATCCCTCTCCCTTGGCAGAGACAAAATCTCTGCCACCAGATAAGCGGTAGAGGAAATCATGGTCTCATGATCAGCATCGGCAGGAAACTGCAGAATACTGTCCCTAAAGGAGCGTAAGCTAACGTGATGAGTCGGCAGGAGAGGAGGCTCCTATAGAGAGATACCAGCCATTAAGGCAGGGGCGGGGCCACCCCTCGCAATAGTTGGATGAGGCATCGGAACAAAGAACAACGCGCCAGGAGAAGCTCATTACCTCCACGTTAGGCATTGAGTCCTCATTACCTCCGGGCACCTCAGGATTAAGGGCATCAGAATCATAGCCCGTTGGGGTGTGCGCAGAATGAATCGGAGAACCAGGAGGCACATGGGGTTGACCACCAAAATCAACAGGTTCAGATAGATCAGCAGACGCACCCTCGCCCCCAAGGGCACTCGAACTACGATTGGCGGCCGTGGAAGAAGGACTGATAAGATCCGAGATCTCTTCTGGTCAGAAACGGCTGCAGCAGCTAGTCGGATGGGAAGCGATCGGCGTCGGAGGTACCTGCAAAGCGCCGGAGGGGGACTCCGGCGTAGACACTCCGATGCTTAAGTCAGTTCGAGTTTTCAGAATGGTAGAGGTTCTCCAAGATGATCTCGATCTTACCTTCTATTTGGAATTCGTGGGGGTATTTATAGGCTTAAGATGGCGATACCTTACAGCGATAGGGGTAGGCAACGTTTATAACCATCGCTTCGGGCGATATCAGTTCCGTCATTGGGGCGATAATCATGTAGGGTCTATCGGGAGCGATATCCTCCTTGGTCCCCTAGGATGGGATGACGCCGTGCGCATAAAGGTGCATGAGATCCCCCCCCCGCTGAAGTCGACCATCCTAGGAGACTTCCGCTGGCAAGGGCGATAGGCAGATGTCTCCGAGAAGCTTATAGAACTTCGTCCAAGATAGATACCATAGTTGCCGTGTAGCCGTCAGGAGCGCTCTAATTGTTATCATAAGCCCAACTGAAAACTAGCCCGGGTGTTCACCAAGGGCTATCCATGTCTGCCATCTTAGATATGAGTAGATTCCTTCGTGAGGTGATATCTCCACAGGGCGTCTGAGCCCCCCCGTTGCTCAGCGCTGCTCAATTTTAGTGTCGAGTCCGAACTTGGATCCGTAAATTTCCATCGCTCAGATTAACCTCATCCTTTGTTTAAGATCCTTCTCCCTGAGACGTTAAGAATTCTTACTAAGAAACCGCTATCGCTTTCATGGTTCAGAGGTCGTTTCTTTCGCTCGGCGATATTAGTCTACTTGGCTTCTTTGACAAGGCTTGTGAAGCTTTAGCTTCGTTCGAGTCATAGAAGGACCGTTGACGGGTTACTCACGACACCGTCAAGGGTATTCAACCAGATCATGCCAGGGAGCGGCGTATATTCCAGGTCTGCTATCCTTTTAAGTGTACTGCAAAGACACAGAGGAGATAGATATCTATATAGAAGTTAGCAAACTTCATACTTACAGAGGTTCGAAGTCACGTGAGCCCCCTTTATGCTTCACATCCGAGAAAACAGCGATATCGACGCGGCTTTACGCCATCAGCTTCCTTATGATTAGCGCGGCTTCACACCACCAGACGCCTGTGATGCCAGCGCGGTTTTACGCATCTAGGGCCACCTGTGACATCAACGCGGCCTTATACTGTGGATACCGGTAACCTTATGGTTTTAGCGTCAGGACTACCAGTGATATCGTGTTTATCGGCGTTTTTTCAGACTCTGTTTCGTACTCCTTCCCATATACATATCGCAGACAGCGTATGATCGTCACCTTTTCCTTCCGTTTCAGGCCTATCGGTCCTTGAGGCTTATCGGGATGGCTCGTCTTTTAAGGACCTTATTTTCATCTCTTTTTCCATGGCCTCCCTCCGTTGGAGCCTATAAATCGAAGAGCTTTCTCCACCCACGTTCTCCTCATCTTTATCAGTCAGTATTATGGATCACTTAACCAAGAATTTTCTTCTTTCTAAGGGCCACTCTCTTAAGAATCTCAATGATGGTGACATCGGGTTCCTGGAGAATATGATAGTCAAGACCTCTGAGGATATCCTGGAGCTGCAAGGGATGCTGACCCCGCTTCATTCTAGGCTGGGAGCTATCTCCCTGGAGGATTTCAGTCCCTTGGAGAGCGTGTCGAAGCTGACCGCCTCCATCGCTCGGATCCAGGTGGTGATTGCCATGCTGCAACAGCGCAAGGACATGTTGGGGTGCTGCCTGAAGGGGATGAGGGCCACTTCCCATGATCTTGTCCTGGTCATGGATTCCTTGAGGGACCTTCCTGAGGTGCCCGAGGATGCTGGTTCTGACGCCTGATAACGGTGGCTCCCTTTGGGCCTTTTTCTTTTCCTCTTGCCTTGTAAATGTATCTTTCGGCCGGTAGGCCATAATAAATAAATCGTTTCAATCATTCCGCCTTGTAACTGTTCTTCCTCTTTGCTGCGCCCTTCGTCGTTTTCCAATGAAGATATTCTTAGCCCAACTGAAAACTGTCTGGCTACTGGGCGGTTTTCTGTTGGTCGTTCTATATTAACTCAGCGTCGTCCCCATTGTAACAACTGATTGGGGGATATATTCTTGATTAGCGCGAGATTTCAACAGGCGTGACTGCAAATCTATGCTTGCCCTTCAGACTGTACACGTGCCAATCCTCAAGAGTCGGGTTGGGTGATCGAAGAGTCCCTCCTACTCTTTTCCCCGCTATTTAATGGGACGATTCTTTTTTCATTTTCGTCTATTTTTTTTTCTCCTTCGTTTTTCTTCACAACGATCTCATGGCTGATTCTTATTTGTTAGATACGGCTTCGAGAGACTCGCCACCAACTCCCCCGACTACTCCTGATACAGATAATCCTCCTGCCACACCCCCTTGGAGACCGGTCGTCCGACGGCGGAGTCGCAAGAGGCGGAGAAAAGAAGCTGCTAGGCAAAGGAAAGGGGCTGCCAAGGCTTCTAAGTCATTTTTCGACTCTCTGTCTTCTTCGACTCGAGAGGAGAAAAAACCGTCTCCCCCTCCGCAGGAATCGCCTCCGTGGGCTCCCTCTGCTTGTTCGGCCGCCGGGGCAGTATCGCCAGGCGTTAAGGAGGAGTCACCCAAGTTGACTTCTGCCGCTGGAAAGGAGGTCGGTGAACTTTCATTCTGGGGTGGCGATCATGGAGACGACGTGGTCTACTGCTACGGCATTACTTGGTCCGACGGTGAAGAGTAGGGCCTAACCCTTCTTTTTGTAGATGCCGTATGGCCTTCCTCATAATAATGAATGATGGTTTTACTTCCTTTTCGCTTCTCATCGCTTACTTATTGTTTCTTTCTGAGCGTTCTGGGTTATCGCGGAAGCGTCCCTTTCGCTACGGGTAACTGCCTTCAACTTCTAATCGGTAACTGTCTTCTTTCAGAAGGCACAAATGACTATCCACGTGTCTTTTTCTGTTCTGCACGTGTTTCATTTTTACAGGCTGTCTCTTCTTTAGGCTTTTCCTTTATAAGGAAATCATCTCTCTCTTTTACTGCTTTTGCTAATATTTTGAGTTTTTGCACATTTTCTCTCTCTTCTGCACTTCTTTTCTTCGAGAGGTTTTACCGCGACCGCTCACTGGTGCCGGCGACCGGCTCACTGGCTTTTTGCTCCAGGTATTTACTCCTTCTACCGCCGTAGATTTACTTTCCCTGTCCCTTATGTCTTCAACTGTTGAAAACCCCATAGATCCCGAAGCTAGGAGAACTCGCAGCATATTCAATTGTAATGAGGTTTTGAGGGTTGAATTAGAGGAGAGTGGTATTACTTTTCCCACGGGCTATCGCCCTTTTGTCTCTTTGAAGGACACTCGGCTGCCTGACGCCATGTGGGGAACATTCCGGTTAGTTTATTTCAAGATGTTTACTTACGGATTCCGTTTCCCACTCCATACTTCTCTGTTGAAACTGCTAGATCATTATGACCTTAATCCCGTCCAGATTACTCCACCCTCTTGGTGTGGTATTTACGCTTTCCTTCGTTCGTGCGAGATGAAGCGTATATTTGCTCCATCGCTTGATCTATTCCGCACGTTCTTTGTCTTGAGTTGTCGCAACTGCCTGGTAGATATTACCCCCAGATGGGATGATGTCATTGTGCAACTGTTCTGGCGGAACTTTCAAGGTTTTGAGGAACACGTAGATGACTGGAAGTCTGGCTTTTTCACCCTCCGTTTGCCGTCACGACTCTGGCGCGGGGGTTTCAATCGAAAAATCAATAGTGGCGTTTGGAAAAGACCGAACGCGCTGTCAAGCCAGGATGTTTCCAACGTTAGCGCCTTGTTAGAAATAGAAGGGTCTTTCCGTATCCGGGAGTTTGCTCGGTTCAGGCCCTTGTCAGAGTGCGTTGTGGGTGAGTTCCCTTTTTCTTCTTTATCGCTTCAATCTTCTTAATTTGCTAATATGTTTTGTTGGCAGGTAACGCTGAGAGTAGTTCTTCTGGGGAAAGTGACGCCCCTTTGAACGTAACACCTCTCCAGTCGCTGCCTCCTTCTCCTTCGCCTGAAAATTCCCGCCGCCCACCCATTCCGCCTGGAAGGGAAGGGACTAAAACCGTCACAACTCGCAGAGCCTCCACTCGACCTTCTTGTTTCCTTGAAAATTGGCTTCCGTCCCGTGGCAAGAGGGTAGCTCAAGGCGATCCTGTGTTTGAGAAAATCGACAGCGATAGCGAGAGCATGGACACTGGTCCTGAATTACGTCATGCTACTATTGCCCAAAGGATGAAACTTAGGTCGAGGAGGAATGATGACACGGCGGAATCGGCTGAGGACGATAGCGAAGAAATTGCAGAAGAGACGGAGCGTCTCGTAAAGAAGGTTCGCACAGAGAAAACTAACCCCCCAGTTCCCCCTTTGAAGGGAGTTAACGCGGTCCCCCTTGAGAATATTAACGCTTCTCATGCCGCGAGTACTTCGCAAGTGGTGAAAGATATCAAAGCTATCAGGGTGCCTTCCGCCGTTTCTATCGAAAACAATGAGACCTCGGCAGCCGCGACCTCTCCTTTGTCGTCGGGCCATCCTGCTTCCCCGATAGGTTCTTTTATCCCAGAGGCAACCCTACCGGTTTCGAATTTAAGCGTTCCTCCTGAATTTCTCCCACGGAAGCCTCCTCTTTTGTTTCTGTCTTCAATTTCGGGCGTTGGTGATTGCGCAAAAAGTTGTTCCCCTCCTTATATCGCCAACCTTTCTCCTCAGAGGTCCTAGGGCCCTACGGGATATCAGCTGGATTTGTCCTCTTTCGGCACTGACGGGCTTCGTGCCTTAGGAATATCGGATCCGTTATCGCGAGAAGAGCCTGTGGGTCCCATAGTGGGACAGATGTTTACTTCTTCCAAGGATAGGGAAGAGTTTTTACAGCATGCTCCCGAGACACGACAGTCACACATCATGAACGACATGCTGGCTAGCTTTCGGAAATTTCATTATTTTCTTGAAGACCAGCGTAACAAAACTCGACCCTCTTCGGATTTGCAGGAACAATTAGACGCGGCCTTGGCGAAGGCGAAGGAGCTATCGCAGTTGCAAGAACGAACTCGGGCGGAGTTGGACGATTGTCGCGCTGAACTTTCTCGGGAGAAGTCGAAGGGGAAAGCGAGAGCAGAGCTAATGGAGGCGGAACTGGTGGTGGCTGATAAAAAGAACGTCTTCCTCCGTGAAGAGTTGTCATCTCGTGATGCCGATTTGGCCAAAGTTCCTTCGAGGATAGCCTGGTGGAAGAATAAGACCATCGAGGTTTGTATCGCAGGATTTATGGATCTCCATATCCGAGGCGCCGTCGATTCATCCATGCTGGCCGATTACGCTTCCCAAAAAATTAAAGATCTTAGTGAAGGCGAAAGGGGTTTTCCTTCTTCTGGGGAAAAGCAAGGGAATGATGACGGCGAGGCATGCGATGACTCTTAATTGATCCATTGAAGAACATTGCTATTTGTTTTCCATGTCTTGTAATAACGTCCTATCTCGCGGCGATATCGGTACCTTGCTCTTCGGGCGATATCTTATTTTATTTCGCTCTCTTGTACTGTCTTGAGAACTGTTCTTTTATTCAACGCCGATTTGCATCACTTCCTTTCTTGTGATATCGCTTTTGCTTTTTATCAAAAAGTCACATCTACTTTTCAGAGCATTTAATGCTCGCGACCCTTCCGTCGGTGCGCGGGAAAAGTCATGATGGTGCAGACACACGTGTTCGTTTCTTCTGCCGCTTCACCTTAGCGTGTTTAGAAATTTTAACAAGATCGAAGCGTTTGTCGCGCTTCTTCTAGAGTCATACTCATTGCTTGAGTCTTATCCCTCATGCCGCTTCGACACAACGACTGCAGCATCCGTCGTTTCCTTTTAATTACTAGGGTTATAAACCCTCTTTATTTCTTCCCTTTTCTTTTTCACTCCACTTTTTCATATTATCTCTCGGCCGTCTTGTCCTTCTCACCTCCATTCAAGGCTTTCAAAGTTCTTTCCTTTCAAAGGTATTTCCCTTCTTATCCCTCGTCTTCTTCATTTCTATTTCCTTAGTCCTGCCATGGCAAAGACTCGTCGTTTTGAGTCAAAATCCATCGATGAGAAGAAAATGGATACCACGGTCAGTGTTATTACCACGGAGGCCATTCTCCAGGAGCATTTGGATACTCACGGTGCCGTTATTCCTGACGGTTACCAAGCTGTTGTTGCCCCTGGGTCAGTTCGTTTAAACAGCGTTCTGACCGGCAATCAAAGGGTCTTATATGCCCAGATGTTTCGCTACGGTTTCCGGCTCCCTATCGATTCTTTCGTCAAGGGTTTGCTTATTGCTGGCAATTTCAATCCTGCCCAGTTAGCCCCAAATGCATATTGCTGTGTTTATGCTTTTTTGGAACTCTGTAGATATAAGGGGATCACTTCCCCTTCTCTTTTGTTGCTTAGATCCCTTTTTAAATTGATGAAGTGTCGGGGTGTGATAACCATATCGCCTCGCTTTGACGATGATTCTCTCAAGTCTTTTACTTGGAAGTTGCTCCATATTGAGTCTTCTGTTGAGGCTTGGAAAAAGGAGTTCTTTCTGATAAATCTTCCTGACGCTCCTGGTCCCGAGTGGCGTTCTGGGTTCAACCAGGACGTCCAAGATGGCGTTTGGAGTCGACCAGGGACACTTCCCGCTCGTGAACAAGGATGGTTAAACACCTTACTCCAACTGGAGATCAGCGTTCATATTCGACTCACGGCCTGTAGAATGGCCATTCAGGAGTGCGTTAGACGTGAGTATCGCGCTACCTTTCCCTTTCATCACTGATACTAACGCTGACGTTATTTTGTGATTTTGCAGCGACGGATCCTGATTATAAACCCGAAAGCGTAAGAAGACGCTTAAGGAGAGCTCAGAATAGAGAAGAAAGGGAAAAGCTCGATTCAGAGGCCACTGATAATCCTTCTGAGCTTCCGGCTACTTCCGCGAATCTCGCTCAAGTATCCTCCTCCTCAGTTGGCGAAGGGGATACTGACATCCCTGAAGGTGTTCCCATCGTGACCGTTGCTGCTCCCTCGTCTTCTCAGGCCCCTAAGGCCATTGCAGAGGAAAAAAGAAGAAAAGAACACGGAGTATCGCCACTCTTACTCCTTCTCCCGACGCTGCGGGTTCTTCTGAGGCACCACCTTCCCTCAACACCGCTACCGTAAGCGTGTTTTTTTTTTTTTTTTTTTTTTTGTCGCGATATATTGTGCCTCAATATCTGTCGTCATTTGATCTATTTTTCTTTTTTCTCAATTTGTACTCCTTGCAGGAGACCGTTGTAGTTACTGCTTCCGCTCCTTCAGGCGATATGAATCTCACTTATGTGCTGAGGGGTTCCGCGAAGAGGGCCCGGATAGAAGGCGAGGATGAGAACATACCCTCCTCTAACATCGCGGGGGAAGGTGGTTCCGTTAACGTTCCTAATTCCGCAGTGGTTCCTCCAGGTGGATATTCCGCGGAAGTTTTGGGGAACCTAGGAGGTGCGGACCCCTTTGGTGCTTCGCCCAGTTCCTTTGGTGGGCCTGTGCATCATTATTCCTCTTCTTTAGGCTATCAAGACGTCTTGCAGGACCTTTCGGGCTATCAGCCTCATGGTACCTTCCTGCCCCCGGGCAGTTCTTCTTCACAGGTTCGCGCCCCTGGTCCTCTGGCTTTCGTTCCCTCTAGCGTTCCTTGGCGGCAACGCTATAATGAAGTCGGAACCTCTTTCAATTTTGTGGCGGATCTTTGTCCATTAAACGGGCTCGGCGAAGTGACCCATCAGGTTGAGTTGTTCGACTTCCGTGCCCGTGGTTTGGCAGCCATCGGGGGCGATGGTTCAGATGAGGTTTCTGCCCTGCTGGCTTCTCAAATTCTGGCCTCATCTGTAGAACGGGAAACTTTCCTTTCCCAGGCGGAAGATGACAAAGTGAACTCCTTCCGTTCTAGCCTTTTCTCCAATATGATGAAATTTCACTACTAGGCGGAGGAGGTGAAGCATCAGACTGTTTCCCTCCGTTCTGTTTCGGCGGAGCTGTCCAAGGAGCAAGATGAAAGGAAAAAGGTATTGGCAGATCGTTCCAAGATACTGCTGGCTCACCACGATTTACAGAAATAGCATTCCGCTCTAGAAACAGCTTTGTCAGAGGAACAGGCCAAAGTGACTGCTTTGGAGAATGAGAAGTCCTCTTTAGAAAAGGAGAAGGCAGCTTTGGCGGAAGAGTCAGTCGATATGGGCTGGTGGCATGCTGAACAGACCGCCCGTGTTCTAGTTAAGTGTTTCGAAGAAATTCATGGGGTGGATGCGTACAAGGGCGAAGATGTCGCGAAAGCCTTTCTACAGAGTTCTGCCCATATCAACGAGGCAGGCTATCGCCAGGCCAAGGCAGCGGGCTGGAAACGAAAAGACCCCGAGAGCTGATATGTCGCGATATTTTGCCGTTCCCTCCAGCGATCAAATATCGCTTGGCTTTTGTCTTTTGTCTTTGCGGCATAATTATTTTGAACATTGAATCTTTGTGAATCCTTGAGATGCCTTTAATATTTCTAGACAATCCCTTTATCGATATTCCTCTTTTATTTTTCTCATCGCGAGACTTCTCTCGTCACTGGGGCTGCCTTATCCTCACGGTGCGTTTACTTTCTTGAGCAGATCCTTGGTATTTATACCAAGATGACCAAGGTCTATGTCGGGTTGGCCTTTCGATAAGCCTATCGGTATCATGACCACCGCTCCTTCCGCTGCTCAGAAGTATTCTGCACATTTCTAATTGTAGATCATCAGTAACAAAACGAGATTTGAGAGATAGTGATTACCCGTAGGAGCCTGTTCGCTGCCATCATTAGGCTTTATCACGGAACCCGTTTCGAATCGCGTTTTCCCTCAGCTCTATACTTCGCCAGGGATTACTCATCCGGTTACTAGCTGGAATTACGCGATCCTTCATGTTTCCCTTATCTCTCGTTCGGCCTTTCTAAGTGCCTCATCTCGTGAGCTGTCGGATCGGGACGGCTATCACAAGGCTAGGGAATTTTCACTTTTATAGGCGTTGTCCTCTCGTTTAGAACCGTGTCCTTACTTAATGGTTTAGCTGCACCAGCCCGACCGTTAAGATAGGATTCTTGTTTCTAAACAGAGTTTCTAACTCTTTGGGGCGTGTCTTGTCTTGATGTACCGTCTCCACGAGATCGGTTATCATTAAAGAACTTTTCACTCCCAAAGATACCGGGCAGTGCCCTCACTTAGTGAGCCATCTGATCAAGATCGGTCATCACAAGGATAGGAATTTTCACCCCCGGGGGCGTCAAGGATCTTTCAATCCGACGCTAATCAAGGATACACTGGGGTCGTGCCCTCACTTAGTGGGCCATCTGATCAAGACCGACCATCACAAGGATAGGACTTTTCACTCCCAGGGTACCCCCCTTTTTACCTGCACAAAAGCAACCACAAACCCACGAAAACTCTCCTATTGAGCGTTAGCCACGGTTAGGGTCGTTATAATCCAAATAGTGCAGATAAAATTAAACTCTAGGATAATATAACTTCAAACGAGCGATATTCCAGGAGTTGGATAAGGGCCTACCGTCAAGTGTCTCCAGGCGATAGGCCCCTCTTCCGACAACGTGGGTTACGCGATACGGTCCTTCCCAGTTAGGACTAAGCTTTCCCATACGTTGTCCGGTTGCTCGCCTGTCTCGGAGCACCAGGTCACCGTTTTTCAACAATCGCTCTTTGACCTGCCTGTTATGATAACGGGCCATTTTTCTTTTGTAGTGTTGTGTTTTCAGTAGGACTTCTTCTCGAACCTCTGGTAACGCGTCCAGGTTAGCACGTAACCGTTCCTCGTTCAGTTCCTCACGAAAGTGAGCCACCCGTAGGCTCATGGCCCCAATTTCCACTGGCGTAACGGCTTCAGTTCCAAAAGCCAAAGCGAAAGGCGTTTCTCCAGTGCTAACTTTTACGGTCATGCGGTATGCCCACATCACGTATGGCAATTCATCAGCCCACTTCTTCTTAGACCCCTCTAGGTTTTTCTTAATACCGCTGAGGATGCTCCTATTAGTTACCTCTGCTTGTCCGTTGGTTTGTGGGTGAGCCACGGAAGAGAATCTCTGCTCAATCCCGAATTCTGAGCATTGGTCTTTGAAGAATTGGCTGGTGAACTGGGTCCCGTTATCGCTGACAAGGATACGAGGCACCCCGAATCTCATGATAACTTGATGTTTGAAAAAATGCCATGTTTTTTCTGCCGTGATTGTGGCAACCGCTTCAGCTTCCGCCCACTTCGTAAAATAGTCCACAGCCACTATCACAAATTTCAGTTGGGACCTTGCCTTTGGAAATGGACCCAGGATGTCAATCCCCCATTTGGCAAAAGGACAAGGGGCGATGATTTCCGATATTTCCGTGGCTGGACGTCGAGGAATTCTAGCAAATTCCTGACATTTGGGGCAAGCTTGTACATAATCGTGGCAATCCCTTCGTATGGTGGGCCAGTAGAATCCTGATCTGAAAACTTGTGCCGCCATGGTGCCGCCTGACGCGTGCATTCCGCATATCCCTTCATGGATTTCGCGATGGTACAAAGAAGATAAAGAAGGAATAAACGGTAATATCATACAGTACGACAAAGGATACAAAGCGTTAGCATTATTACAAGAGAAACAATGTTCGAATGGTTTTCAAGAAATAACAAAAGAAGAGACAACAACAAGAAAAACAAGGAAAGGCCCAAGCACCATCGCTAGCGTTAGACTTTCTCCCCCGAAGGGCCAGAAGAACCGCTGTCACCTTTGCTAATCTCACCCATCACGATAGATATGTAATCAGCTACCTGGGCCGGATCCGAAGGGTTACCATTGAAACGGGACGCAAATCCAGAAATGAAGGCCTCTAGAACCCTCTTCCTCCATAACTCTTCCTTTAATGACGTCCTAGCAGACCCCTCATCTCGAGCAAGTATCTCTTCGCGAAGAAAGAGATTTTTCTTCTTTTCTAGCGCCAATTCCGCCTCCAAAACTTCTATCTTGGCATTCCTGATAGATTTTTCTCTATCCAACTCCGTTTGGGACGATTCACAGAGGCGCGTCAGCAACCTAGAATGCTCCACCGCCTTCTCAAGCTGCACCCTTGCAACACACAATGCGCTGGAAAAATTACGTGACTCGCGATCGTGAATTTCGAATTGATAATTCAGATGGCGGAAGAAGTCCAGAGAATCATTCAGAACATGGCGAAAGCGTGCCGAGGGAGGGAGTTGGAGAAATTCCTCTTTCTCCTTTTTGGAACTCAGCATCTCCCCTATCAAGGGTGCAGTAAACTCATCTCGAGAAAAGGTTGGGGAACCCCGACAGTGCGAAGGGCATCAAAGCAAAACCCTGCAAGATTCATACGGTAGGCCGGGACCCCGTCAGGACCAAGATTGATTGAGGGAGGCGGAGAAGAGCCCTGAGGAAAAATACTCTTGAAAGGAGTAAAAAACAGCTGCGGAGTAACCTTAGGCGGTAGCTTAGCAGTCGAATCCGCCACAGGAGGTGTGACCACTATGTCAGGAATACAATGAGCAATCGGAGAATCGGGAGCGTCAGATATGGGAGGAGGACATTCCATCGGTAGGCCCTCTCCCTCAGAAGAACAAGTTTTTTCCAACGCCTTAGCGGCTTCCGTTGGCTGAGAGGCGCCCACCTCAGACGAAACAGCAGGCGTAGAAACAGTTGCCACATCCACAGGAGATGTCCCGGTAGCTTGTCCACCAGAGGCCACTCGAAGTTTTTTCCGATGCTGGGAAGCAGCAAGGGAAGAAGCGTGGCAAAGGTCTGACTTAACATCCGCATCTTCATCATCACTAGTAATTACCGTCGTTGTGACAGGCCTGGAGTCCGTCCCCTTGCGACGCTCCGGTAGCCAATTTTCCACAAAGCGAGAAGTTCGCACAGAGCTAACGGGCCTTCGCCCTCCCCGGGCAATCGTTTTAGTTCTCTTCCTCGAAGGAGGAACGCCACCCCGACTTGAGCCCTCGGCCGAAGGCGAGGCCGGTAAGGTTTGAAGCGGTATTACGTTCAGAGGAGTACCAGCGTCACCTGGGAATCAACCGTTAGCTTCTTATAACAAACAAAGCATGCGAGGACCAAAGTAAAGAAAATATGGAAAGAAATAGGCTCACCCATAACGCACTCTTCCAGAGGCTTGAACAGAGCAAAGGCACGAATACGGTAGTGAGTATTCTCGTCTAACAAAGCGTTAGCCTGGTCCAACTCAGTTCTGGACAAAATCGCGGGATTTGTCCAAACGGGACCTATCAGTTCCTGATTGAAATTGATACGCCACAAACGTGACGGTAGCTCCAGCACAAAGAAGCTGCTCTTCCAATCAGCTACACCCTTCTTGAAGCCGTGAAAACGTTGCCAAAACGACTGCACGAGCGCATCATCCCACCGGGGAGTAATCTCGATTAAACAATTGTAGCAAATCATGCTAAAGAATTTGTGAAACAAATTGATAGATGGGGTCAAAATGTTCTTCAACTCGTAAGCGCGAAGAAAAGCATAAACCGCACACCAAGAGGAAGGAGTTATCTGGGCAGGATTAAGGCTATACTCCCGCAGCAGAGTTAGTATCGACTCATGAACGGGGAAACGGAAACCATAAAGGAACATTTTAAAATAAAGAAGCCTACTGTGGCCCCACCCTAGATTATGAAGCCGCATATCACTTCCGGGAATAGAAGGCTCATGCCCAGGAGGAAAGGTAATACCATGTTCCTCCAATTCGGCTTTCAGAACCACATCGCAGGTAAAAATACTCGGTGATTGGGCGACCTCGGGATCCATGGGCCTAGAGATAATCTGGCGAGGTCTATTCCTAGCCATAGCAAACCAACAAAAAAGGAAATCTGAGAAGGGACGAATTGATACCTTAGAGGAGAAGAATCGTAGAGAAATCGGCGGACAGTGACGAGCGGCCGAAAAGGTATTCGGAGAAGAAGACGAAGGAAGACAAAAAGGAAAATTCGAAGTTAGGGCAAAAGTTTTGAGAAATTGGAGAATGGCCCTTCTTAAAGGATAAAAATGCCACCGCATTAATTGAGTGACCAATCGGGCGAAGACGCGTGTAAAAGAAGTTGGCCACGTGGAAGCGCATTAAAGAAATTTGAAAAAAGAGAAGTTATTCGTCGAGACTCCTCAAAAGGGCGAGACAATATTGACTCAGTCAGAGTAACCGCGAAGCGATTGCCTCAGTCAGGCCCACCGCTTGCGTTAGCTATCACCAAGAACCAGCAGGCTAACGGAAATAACGACAAAATTGAAAAGGCAGGAAACATCATTTTATTCATAAAACGCAAATAGGCGGGTACAATGCAAAATGGCTAATCCTCATCAGGCCAGTAAATGCCATGGTGATAAACCCCGTCATCATCAAGGAATGGCATCTTCCCGTCAGCATTCGGGATAGGCTGGTCTGCCTCCCTTTCTGGGCAGGACCCTGACGGGCATGACTTTTCTTTGACACTCGAATCTGCCAACCCCGCACCAGCACTGATGGGAAAACCCTCGTTCAGCGAGCAATCAGGGGAAGAAAAACGTTTGCCACCCTCTTGAATAGCAGAACCAGAAGAAGCCAAAGTCGCAAAGGGCGTCTTGGAAGTCCGTTTCCCCTGTCTCTTACGACCCTTTCGACGGACCGGAGGCCTCCATGGTGGCGAAGGAGGGGGATGATCTGAGTCCGGTGAAGTCGGGGGAGTCGGCAAGGAGTCGCGATCCATGGAACTTAAGAAATAAAAATCTGCCATGTCACCTGCAAAAGCAAAAAAGAAGGAAAAGGATGAAGATGAACAGGAAAGGGAAACCAAACTCCCTTATATAGCCGAGTAAGCACTGCGATCCCTGAAAAATCAATTAAGACGCTTGGGAAAAATAACTGCAATTGCAGAATCCGATCCGTCATAGGGGCATCTGCTCGTTGAACGCACCAATCAAAGGGCACCAAAGAACCGCCCAACCACCTGCCACTGAAAAGATGGCCCTGTAACAGTCAAGACAGAGCATTCATTGCTAATTCCCGAAACACGACCACTGCAATACAATGTCCCGAGGAAGACCCATTTTCAGTTGGGCTCATGACAAATATTTCCAACCAATAAAGCAAGCAACCAAGCAAGAAAAAGAGAAGACTTGGGAAAAAGCAGAGACAGTTATTTATTTATGGCCAGGTGGCCTTAGCGTTCAAATATGTACAAGAAACATAAGAAAAACAACGAGAAGAAGCGAAGCCAGCGGTCAGATATTGGACCCCGCACAACGGGAACCTCCCTTAAAGCGTCAGCGACGGAGGTCAGTTCGGAAGAGCAAGCTCTCATGCCCTTTAGGCAGCAGGCCAGCAGATCTTTCCTCTGCTGCAGCATCGAGGCCACCACATCAAGGTGAGCACTGACAGTGGCCAGTTTTGCCAAACTCTCTAGGGGATTAAAATCCTCCAGAGTTATTCCCAGCTGTCTAGACAGAATAGGGGTTAGCACCCCCTGCAACTCCAGGACATCCTCGGAGGTCTTGGTGATCCCTCTCTAGGAAGCCAATATCACCCTCAGTAAGATTCTTCAGGGTCAGAGTTTTGGAGATCAGGAAATTGCAAGTTAGTTCATCCATGGCGGAATATGAAAAGAAAGAACGTGAAAAATGCGAAGAAACTGGCACAGAGAAATCTCTGATTTATAGATTCTGACAAAAAACCGTCAGGACCATTTTCTGAGGCAAAACCGCCTCGGTACTTAAAGGGACTCTCCGTAAGAGAATCAACGTTAGCCCTTGGTAAACACTCGGGCTCATTTTCAGTTGGGCTTATGATAACAATCCACCTAAAAGAAAGGGTATTTTCGTCTTTCACCCGGTGAGAAGAGGCATAGCTACTGTTTCGCACCACCACGGTAGGGACAAGATTGCTACCTTCCCCAAAGGCTAACACTACAAAGGCTAACGGGGCCCTACCGGCTCCTCTCACGGACCTCATGCTTGGCTCAATGAGTTATCTCACCCCAGAGGAAACCACGCGTCAGGATTAACGCTCCGGCCATTATCCTACCGCGGCAATATCTACCTAAACACCTACCGCCAAGGTAGCGTATCACGATAAGGGCGAATCACAGACCCTAACATGAGCGATAGCTCCGTACCCGTTTACTCGGGCGGGAACGCCCCCCTTCTTCTATAAATACCTCCCCCACAAAGGAGGCAGGTAAGCGGACTTGACTGGCCAAAACTCTGCCAATTTCAGTACGCATACTGACTTAAGCATCGGAGTGTTTCCGCCGGAGACCCCCTCCGGCGCATTGCAGGTACTGTGGACCGTCGCGCACACTGATCTGAGAAGAGCTGCTCCGCCATACATCCTTCGGCAGAAGACAAATTATTATCACTGCTGGAGGTGGCGATGGGGGTTCTCCTTGGCCAATCCTCAGAAGAGGGGCAGATGATGCATGGTTGCAGACTTGAGTTCCCAGTCATTCGGGACCACTGGCCAAACGATGCAGCTAGTCGGGGCCTCGGGGGCGGCATTAAACTCATCGATGCTCTGGATCGGTGGGGGGAGTGGTGGAACATTATGCCCTTCGGGGCTGTGATTATCCATGTCGGGTCCTTCTAGATGGACCGGGGGTAAGTTCTCGGGGTCTGGACTATCTTCCAGGTCAAAAAGACGTTCGAGGTCCCGAACACAAGGGTTGGAATCTCCTCGTGCCAGTCATCGAAGTCCTCTCTCGGTTCGTCCTAGCTCGTGATCAAGGGGCAGTAATTCGGGTGCAGATCTCCTGGTCATACAAACAAGAAAAATAAATCAGTCTTGAAACAATCCCCGGCAACGGCGCCAATTTGTAGTATAGTGGTAAGTATTCCCACCTGTCACGCGAGTGACCCGGGTTCGATCCCCGGCAACGGCGCCATTTTGATAACGCGCTTGTCGAGGGCACGATCAAACAAATTATTACAACTTATGACATGCAACAAAATAGATTGAAGACAGTGGCAAAAGGATCGATCCACAGAGATTGGTGAAGACTTACACTAGACAAGGCTAGATTATAAAATAAAACAATAAAAGAAACAAAACAGAATTCAAGGTCTTGAATGGATTCAAGGTCTTGAATGTATTCGGGGGACAAAGGCACAAAAAGTAACAATCAGGGGGGTTTTACTTGACCAAACGAGTTGGTCAAGAGAGATTTGGAGCTAACAAGTTTATCTAAGAAAGCAAGGTTCGGGGTCCCGAATGTCACGTTCGGGGTCCCGAATGTCACGTTCGGGGTCCCGAATGTAAAAATATAGCAAATCAGTGAACAAATTCAGAATTAATAAAACAGAAAGTGAAACAAGCACAAATAATCGGGTAGAGAAAGATCTTAGCAAAAGGTATTCTTGGGTTGCATTCGGGACCAGTTTGTCATCGGCTCAAGGGTATTCTATTCAAGACATCATAGAAATGACATAGGGACCAGATTCCTCGGATATCCCCTACTTTTCTCTTAAGAGAAACTACCCCCCCCCTTTCCACATATGAGGTAGTCTTGACAGTTTGCCATCCCCCCAGGCATGAATGCGGGAGGGTCATACTCAAACTGCCCATGAAGCTAAGAAAAGACAGATCTAGAGCTAAAAGTCCCTCAGTTTGTCAAGCTCGTGACCTCGCTCTAATCAGTTACTCACCCTATCTATTCGAGACCACTTCAGCGCAATCAAGACTAAACAGATGCCTACTTGTTTCATGCAATTTTCCTTTCGTATTCATCACATAAATGGCAGCATTCACACAAGATAATTATCCGCTGATCAGACCTCAGATTAAATCATGCAAAGATGTAATTAAAACGATGAACAATTGAATATGGTATCAAGAATGTATTAAGCGCATTAAGACCTCGAATCTGCCCTTGCAACCCTTGAATCAGCCTTGCTAAGAACTAAAGATTTAGCTACTCATGCTCAAAGATAAATCAATAATAATTAAAGAAAGCATAACAAGTGAGTAAATAGATTAAGGGAAGAAGACTTTGTTACTAAATTCCGTTTGAGGCCCGGCAGCAAGAGTTGAGGATGCTAACAAGACTAGAGAGAGAAACTAGAGAGAAGTCTAAGAAAAACTAATTCTATAAAATTATGCTAAGTGATCAAAAGATGAAGAAGATGCTTTCTTTGCTCTTAGATGTCCTTTATATAGTAGAGCTCCAAGCACAAAATATCTACAGCCCAAAAACTAGGGACAAAATGCATTAATTGAAAGCCTATAAAAATGGATTTATGTTCCTAAAAGCACAAAGCTGAAAAAGCATAAAGCTGTCTGATTTCTCCAGCTTTGGCAGGTCTGGACTGGGCTCGAGGGCTGACTTGGTCAGAGCGGTAGGTATTTGGTGGTCAGTGCAGACTGCAGGAACAGTGTCAGGGGAGGCACATGGAAGCTCTGGCGAGATGACACGTGGAAATGTCATTCTTCGCCGTTCGGGGTCCCGAATGGTGAATCCGATTCGGGACCTTGAACGCTGGTTCGGACTCGGGACCTCGACTCTGGGTCTTGAAGCTCAAAACTGCACAAAATGCCCCATAAATGCATCTTTTCGCATAAACTCCCATTTTAGGCCTAAATCTGCAAAAGTAATGAAAACAAGGGTAAATTAGCAGATTCATGCCTTAAATGGGTGAGAAAATGGAGAGAAAATCGTGCATAAAAACATGCTATCATTCATGCGTTTCAGAGAAAAGTTGGATTCCGAAAGACAAACATTCTTTTAGTGATCAACCAAACACAATAAAATTTAGAATTTTAGATTTCCAAGTTATTTGCGAGTAATACCTTCAACCAAATTCTACCTTAATCTATGTGTTAGGATCGTGTCTTGGGAATGGATCCGAGTAGATTGCCTGTCATTCTCTCCAAGTTGACGATCGACCTAGATGTCTTCCAATCTCCACTTAATTACCAAAATGCTCAAAATTACATGCTGCTGTTCCTAGTGGGTGAGGTGTAGTGGACAAGTGGGTTTGATTCCAGTGTACCGTCTCCCTTGAAAAAATTAATGAGCTTTAATTTCAGAGAATAAAGGAAAAAAGATGACACATACGATCTCCTTGTCTTTTAGCACAGTTGCCAACGTACTTCGTGGCGGCTTCTAATGTACTTACTTATTGGTACGTCTTCTTCTGTGGAATTTAA
Source organism: Viola odorata (assembly GCA_963691705.1). Classification (NCBI taxonomy): domain Eukaryota; kingdom Viridiplantae; phylum Streptophyta; class Magnoliopsida; order Malpighiales; family Violaceae; genus Viola; species Viola odorata. The sequence continues at coordinate 62,684,066 of OY829540.1, forward strand.
GGGCTTCCAAGAATTATTGGTGTTTATCCGTGGAATTTAAGGGCGTAGTCAAAAATGCCGCTCACTCCAGCCCATCCCCCGCTCACTCCCGTTTGCTATAAAAAGGAGTTGATGAGAGTGGTACAAATCACAAAAACACTCTCAATATAACACAATACCTTACAAGGATCCAACTACTCAACAAAACTTATATCTAACCATCAATAATGGAATCCAAGAAGATGATGCTTGTGCTCATTGCCACCTTTGCTCTCGCAGCATTTGCATCTGCTGCAATCGAGAAAGACGTGATTACTGCAGATGCCATTAACGCTCTCTCTAAGAGCAACAAGTTCCCGAATGAAGTCTTCAACGCTCTAGGGGGATGGAGTCGTCAGAAGATGGTTGTGGGGTGAAGAAGATAGTTGTTTGATTTTCTCTGTGGTGGGGCAGAATAAGGGTTGAATTAGAGAAATCCTTCGGCATGCCTTCTGAATCAGTTCATAACTGCCAATCCGGTGTGCTTGGAGTAGAAACGGCGGAATCCAAAGTCACGACATTCTATTTTGAAAACCTTCCCAAGCATGTTGATCACCGTGTTCTATGGTACTTGATTATCAGGAGGTGGAAGATCCAAGGGTTAGGTTGTCTTCGTGATATCTTCATCCCAAAATGAAGGAACAAGGCAGGGAAAAGATATTGTTTCATCCGTTTTGGCAAAGTGGGCAACACTAAGGAATTGGAGCATGCTCTCGATAACCAATTTATTGGTGCTTCCGCGATGCGCTGCAGATTAGAAAAATATGGTAGACAAAATCAGGGTAATGCTGGGAAGTCGGGTATCCGTAGGGGAGTTGGAGCTGCCTCTAAGACTATCCCTAAGTCTTCTCAGGTACCTCCACTCCATCAGATTCAAGAGAAAGAACCTGTCAGTTCTAATGCAGAAGCGGAGTCAGAAATTGAAGTAGAGGAGGTAGTCGACCTTTTGGTTCCTGAAGACAATGTAGCTTGGTTGGCTCAGAATGCAGTGGGTATTTTGAGGCGCGTTGAAGACATACCGAACATTCCGGACCTAGTGATGGAAGCGGGTTGGGCTTGCGAATCGAGATTGATGGGTCCCGGTCTCGTGCTCTTGGAATTTCAGAGTGTTTCAGAGCTTGAAACAGCCTTAGCAGCTGTAAATCCAGACATTGATAATTTATTTTCGAAAGTTCTTCCATGGAAAGAGTCTCTTCTTGATGGAGGCAGACTGTGTTGGGTCTATTGTGTAGGGGTTCCCATTCAATCTTGGGGTCTAGACACCTTTCATTCTTTGGGCAGAAAATTAGGAGGTTTGGTCGCAGTTGATGAGCGTACCACCTTGAAAAAAAGACTTGATGTTGCTCGGATTCTGATTTCTACCTCTAGTAACATAGTAGATCGAGAGATTTCTGTGAAGGTGGAGGGGGAGGTTTCTAAGGTCCGCTGTCTGGAGGAGCCCATGCAAGGCTCCATTTCCTATCTTGATTGGATGGTTGGTATGGAATTAGAGGAAGAGGAGGAAGACGAGAACCAGAGGGAAGTTAATCTCGACAGTAGAGAAGTATCAGGTGCTACAGAAGATCATGTATACGGCAACCAAGGTGGAGCGGAGATGGAAGCGGCCAAGGTTTAGTCTACTTCTAACTACCAGGATTGTCCCATTCCAGCTGGTGTCCCCCCTGTTTCTTTAATCACCTTGAGAAAAAAATAGGGGAAGATTAAGAAGTTAATGGGCAATACAGGTAGTTTGAAAATAGAGTGTTTTGCAGTGGGTTCAAAAGTGGATGTATCTCGAGTAGATGACGAAGGTATTAGTAACATGAACCGGTAAGTGGATGGGACAATGATTGAGGGAGATGTTTGGCATTTGGGGAGATCTCTTTCTATTACTGATTTTGCTAACGAGGAGGCAATGATGGCCTTTGATAGAGAACGATTTGAGGGTGAATTGGCATTCTTTAGATCTTGAAGAGGGGGTTTCTTCGCGGTTTTTAGGTGGTATAGATGATTAGACTTTTTTCTTGGAATAGTAGGGGTTTGCTATCCCTTGTAAAGCGTCGTTTCATCAGACGGTGCATTCAGCAAGAAAAGTTAGGGGTGGTCTTTATTCAAGAAACAAAACGGACCTCTGTTAACGACTTCTTTATTAGTTCTATGTGGAGAAATAGAGATGTCGAGTGGGAGTTTGTCCCTGCTTCCGGTAGATCAGGAGGGTTGATTGCGATGTGGGATTCTGGGATTTTTGAGGTTTCTAGGAAAGAATGTGGTGACCGCTATGTTTGGTTAGAAGGCAGCCTGAAAGAATCTAATTTCAGCTGTGCTTTTCTTAACGTATATGCTTATTCGGAGGATACTAACATGGCTCAACTTTGGAATCATTTAGCGGTTTTGATTAGAAATTGTAGGGTCCCGGTTTTAGCGGCGGGTGACTTTAATGAAGTGTTATATCCGTCTGAGAGATTGAATGGAAGAGAAGTTTCGAGAGGGATGAGAGAGTTCCAGGATTGGGTGGATGCTTGTTCTCTATAGGATCTTCCTATGCATGGGCGTCGGTTCACTTGGGCAAATGCCATTAGCAGGAGCAAAATTGATCGCATTTTTGTCCAGCCTGAATGGCTCGTTCGATTCCCTGATTTGAAATTACCTTTCTTGGGTCGCAATTTTTCAGATCATGTTCCTCTTCTTCTCTGTAAGGACCTTCTGGACTGGGGGCCGAAACCTTTCAGGGATCTTTCAACTTGGTGGGAGGTGGCAGGATTCAAAGAGACAGTTTGTAATTTTTGGCATGAAGTTGGGAATACTTATCCAGGGGACTTTCAATTGATAAGGAAACTGCGATGGATGAAAGATAAACTCCGTTTTTGGAATCGTGAGGTTTTCGGCAAGGTAGAAGTAAGACTTCAAGAGCTTCAAGACAAATCTGATTCCTTTGACAGGATAGCGGATTTTCAGGATCTGTCTCTAGAGGAACTCCAAGAAAGAGCGGCCATCAACGCTTCCTTCTGGGATCAACAGGGCAGGGCACTTAGTTTTTGGCAACAAAAATCTCGAATGAAATGGTGTTCTCAAGGTGACCGAAATACAAAATATTTTCACCTTTCCGCGAAAGCTAATAGCAGAAGGAATAACATCTCAGATATTGCCTCCGGTAACGAAAGACTCACTAATCCAAGCGACATCAAGGTAGAAGCGGCCAGTTATTATTCCAAATTCTTCAAGGCTAATAGGTGGATTAGACCAAAGATGCAGGACTTAGGTTTTGCAAAGTTGGATGCTGAAGAGGTTTCCCGTTTAGATAAGGAGGTATCTTCAGTTGAGGTTTGGGAAGCAGTGAAGAGATGTGCAGGTGATAAATCTCCGGGTCCGGATGGCCTATCGATGTGTTTCATTCAAAACTCTTGGGAATTTATGGGTAAAGAGTTTTGTCTGTTGGTTAAGGGATTCTTCAGCACGGGTAATTTCCCTAAAGATGCAAACTCTTCTTTCCTTACTCTTATTCCGAAAGTTGCCTCAGCTAAGAGGTTCTGTGAGTTCCGTCCTATCAGCCTGGTTAGCAGTTATTACAAGATCATTTCTAAAATTTTAGCAAATCGTTTGGGGTCTGTGATCACTTCGGTAGTTAGCGAAAACCAACATGGGTTTATAAAAGGGAGACAGACTTTGGATTGTGTTATGATTGCTAATGAGGTCGCTCATCATCTCAAGAGTTCACAACAGCAAGGTTATTTGTTCAAACTCGACTTTGAGAAAGCTTATGATTCAGTTGAATGGAGCTATTTGGATGAAGTTCTAGGCCATATGGGGTTCAGTTCAAAATGGCGTAGATGGGTTCAACAGTGCATGAGTACTGCTAAAGTTTTCGTTCTGATAAATGGGTCCCCTTTAGTAGAGTTTGGGGTGGGGCGAGGATTGAGGCAAGGTTGCTCCATATCTCCATTTCCATTCAACATTGCTATAGAGGGGCTTCATCAGCTTTTTGGTAGGGCAGAGAGGAGGGGGCTAGGCAACATAGAGGCGGGCTGGAATCTTACCCATCTTCAGTTTGCGGATGATACCTTAGTTTTTGTCAGTAACGATGAAGCAGAAATCCAGTGTGTAAAAGGTCTGCTGCGTTGGTTTGACGCTTTTTCAGGTTTGAAAGCAAACTATCATAAAAGCTCCTTAGTGGGAATCAATATTTTTAGACAGTCTGGAGAGACTATGGCTCGCAGAGCTGGGTGTAAATTCGAATCCCTTCCTTTCAAGTACCTAGGTTCCTATGTGGGAATGAATCCGAGGAGACTATCCAGTTGGGACTTTGTGCTTCAGGCTATGAGCAAGAAATTGTCGACTTGGAAAGGCTCTCTGCTCTCTGTGGGTGGGAGGGTGACTCTTATCAAATCAGCGCTGGCTAGCATTCCTATATACAACATGTCCATTTTTTGTATGCCAAAAGGTATCGTTCTCCAATGCGAGCGTATCATGAGAAGGTTTCTCTGGAGCGGGGATGATCATTCGAGAGGTTTAGCAAAGGTCGAGTGGGATATTGCCGTTCGGCCGAAGGAGGAAGGAGGATTGGGTATTGGGCGTCTCCAAAGCAGGAATGAGGCGTTTATGCTAAAATGGGTTTGGGGTCTGCTTAGAAATGAGAGGAAATTATAGGTTGGGATGGTTCAGAAGCAGTATAATTTTACTATGTTGGGGGACTTTTGGATAAAAGATCAGGTCCATTTTTCACCAATTTGGGGAGACATTATGCGGGTATGTGGTCGAAATAATCCCCTATTTAGTTTTTGGTCCGCTAACTCAAAACTAAAATTAGGCAACGGTGAAAATTGCAAATTCTGGTGGGATTTGTGGGCTTTACAAGTCCCTTTGGCTCTTCGGTATCCACGTCTATATTCTCTATCTCTCAACCAGTTAGGGGTAGTAAGTGAGTTCGGGGAATGGCAAGGTGATATGTGGGTTTGGAGTTGGAATTGGAGAAGAGGTCTATTTGAATGGGAGGTAGATGAAGTGAGCAACCTTGAAGAGTTGGTTATCATTCCGTCTGCGGGTGCATCAAGAGACTCCTTGACTTGGAATCTTGAAGCTAATGGACAGTTTTTTGTTAGATCCTTTTGTCGGGGGATTGAATTGTACAAGTTCGGTGGAATAGAAAATTTCCTTTTGGCTTCGTGTTGGAGTAACTTGGTTCCCTATAGAGTAGAATTCTTCGTTTGGCTTACTCTTCAGGACCGCATTGTGATGAGAGAGTTTTTAAGGATCCGTAGAATGCTTCCTCGGGACTCCAGCTATTGCCCTTTATGTTCTGAAATGGAGGAATCATCTTCTCATCTTCTTCTCCATTGTAAGATTACTAATCCTATTTGGGACTATATCATGCGCTGCGCGGGCATCGAGTGGGCTCTTCCAAGAAATGTTTCAGATCTATGGAAGAGTTGGAGCGAGTTGGAGCGGGTTGTTTTATGCAAACCAAATCGAAGCCAAGGTGATGTGGAAGATGTTGGTCCTTGGCGGTAGTCTGGAATATTTGGCTTTAGCGTAACAGAGTGATCTTTCAGGGTGAGAATTTCTCCGCATTTCGCACTCTCAACCTTATTTTCTCTTCTTGGCGGAATTGGTTGAGATGTAGGGATCCTTTGTTCCCTTATAATGCATTGCAGATGTTACACTCCTCTTCTTGGTTACATTCGTGGGGAGGGTTGAGTTAATTCGTTTTTTAGCTAGTTTTTGAGCCTTCTGGTGTGGCTTGTTTTCTTGTATCCATCTGCTCCTTCTCCTTTTCTCAGGCTCTCTGGTTCCTCAGTTATATTTTTATGACCTTTTAATAAAATTCTCTGCTTATTTTATAAAAAAAAAGTCTTCAACGCTCTTTCTAATACCAAGACCATGGTCCCTAATTTGTTCCTTGCGGAGGTATTCCTCAAGCCCAATGCCGCCCACGGCGATTTTTCTATTCCTTGTGGTGAAAGCTATGTGTTCATCCCTTGTTTCACCAAGGCCATCGGCTGCAGCTGCAAAAGCAAAGTTTGCTACAGATAGATCAATCTATATATTAATCCTCGTACGCTTAAACCATGGCGCTCATGATCTCTTGAATATTGTTATCTCGTGCTTTTCTCTATCGTTTGTTCACCTTCATTTCTGTTTGGTTCTTGTAAACCGTTTCATTTTCATAAAATCCATGTATGCTTGCACCACTAAAGTGGTTTGTTTCCACAAGGGTAATGCTTTGATATATCTTTCAAAGTATTTGTTTTATAAATCGGTTTATAATAAAAGAAATTAATTAGAAAAGTCTATTTTCCTGATTTTCTATATGTATTAGGCATAAAACCCGTAATTTTTATTTTTTAATATTCAAACTGGTGCATAAAATTAAGCAACTGAAATTATTTTTCTCATATAAAGTTTCACAAATATATAACAAAGTTATAAAAATTAAAAAAATTAATTAATTAAATAAGTCTACTCTCTTGATCTCCTATATGTATTGGACTGAAAACTTTAATATTTTTCATCGAAAATATGCAAACGAGTACATGCATTGGACGGAAATTCTATCCAAATCTAGTTAAGTAATAAATTTAAATAATAATACAATACGAAATAAGAAAATAAAATAAAATAGTATACGAAATAATTAATAAATTTTGGGTGGAATATTCCATCGAAAACAATTTAAGTCTTAATTTTAAGTAACTATAGCAGTAATCAAATTAATATTAATTAATTAATTAAATAATGTTTGACGGAATTTTCCTTCGGAATAATATTCAAAATGCAACATAACTTCTGCTGCCAATCATTATTATTAATTTTTGTTCTTTCTCTTTCCCAACATGCTGCTCTTATCCATTACTTTGTCGGTCAATACAAACTTTGACCGTCCAATAATTTGTGTTTAATCGGCAGTCTAATTGAGATGAATTTTTTTGAAAGAATGCACCAGCTCTTTCGGGTACTATATTTTTTACTATTAAATTTATTGCTTAGAGCCTGCGAAGTACCTTGAAGTAATCTGCCCGCCCAGCTCTTTCGGGTACTATATTTTCTACTGTTAAATTTATTGCTTAGAGCCTGCGAAGTACCTTGAAGCAATCTACCCGCCCAGACAACCACGTACCAAATTGTGAGTGGCAAGAAAGTCGGAGAAATAATAAGTCCGATACTATGTGTTGTGTGTAAGTATTTTTTTTTTAATAAGCAAAGATTTATTAATAAGAGAAAGATGTCATGACGCTCATGACTACAAAACAACCTGGCACTCAAACAACCTAGGGAAAGAAAAACACACAGCGGTAGCTATTGCACAACAACAGACACTACAACAAAATGACACATATCAAACGCATGAACACCCAACAGTTACTCCAGATCAGTCCCGCCCCAAACATGAAACAAAGATGGAGAAAGGAGCATCTGCATCGGCGTGTAAGGAAAGTAAGAATCTCAGCAGCGAAGCCACTGATGCCAGGCAGAAAAGATGAGGTTTAACGTGCGAAACTCGCAGAAATTTTGGTTATTAAAAATGACCCCATTACGCAGGTTCCATATAACCCAAAGAATGGCATACGGCATGATTACATTGCATTTCATCATGTTTTATTGTCCATTTACTTGTTAATTGGGCAGTAAACCTACTGATTTATCCTTGTATTTCTCATATCTTAGCAGTTCTGGACTGGAGGCGATTTATTAATGATAACAATCGAGATAGTCCTAACAGTCCTACTGCACAAACGGTTCTTATCGGAACGGATCCCCCTGAGCTCTATAAGGATATCCCTATATCGCCTACGGATCAGCGAAGGATTCCTAGGATGGTCGACTTCAACGCGGGGGGGGGGGGGGGGGACTCACGCAATTCTATACTCACGGCGTCATCCCATCCTAGGGACCCACAAGGTTATCGCTCCCGGCAGCCCCATCAGACATCGCCCGTGACGTCATCCACTGATATCGCCTGTGACGTCATCATCAAACGACGCCCTCTTTGATATCGCCAGGTATCGCTGTCCAGATCTATAAATACCCCACCATTTTTCACAATCAAGAAAAGGTCAGGCTCACCTAGAGAAACCTCTACTACTCTTAAAACCTGAACTAACTTAAGCATCGGAGTGTCTACGCCGGAGCTCCCCCTCCGGCACCTTGCAGGTACACTCGCCGCCATTCACCACCGTTCCGATCGCACACGACGCAGAATCTAGCAAGATTGACATTAAATCTTATCAAATGGTGCTTTCGTTGAGAGCCTTGGTGTATTAAGTGAGCGTCCTTAATCGCCAAGCTCCGTTTAGTCGGAAGATTGGAACGGTCATGATCACAGAATCGGAGCCGATCCGATCATCATCCTCTAGTATCCCTTTCCACATCCGCAGGTGACTTTTTCCCTTTGCTACTGCTAATCTCTCTATGATGACACAACCAATTATTTCAGGACCTCTGGACCATTCGGTTGGAATTGCTGGAGGAGTGGTCTCCTCGCAAACAGACATTTTGTCATCCCAGGTGGCGGGATCCGACTTCTCCACACCTCTTTCGAGAGAATATACACTCAACCGTGAACATCCTTTTGCAATGAAAATAGCGACCCTTCGTTCTCGGCTGGAATATTTGACTGAAATGGCCGCAAGAGGCACTCCCGGTGCTTCTGGATCTGGTCACCCTCCTCGCATCATGTTTACTCCGTCTATCGTCACTGATCGACCCGTGTCACCGTTGTTTTCAGAAAACCTTCAAATGCCTTTACCTGATGGAAATCCTTTGAGTAGTGCTGGGCAGCTTGCTCAAGGAAGAGTAGAGGCTTATGTACCGCGAACGCTGCAAGGTCCCCCCCTACAAGGAGACAGGCAACTTGAGGGGGTTAGGAACCGGTGGGATGGACGGAGGGAAGGAGTCCATAGGAGTCTGTCTCCCGAATACAGTGATAGGTCCAGTAGCCGGAGGTATCGAAGTCGTTCGCGCAGGAGTCGCAGTCGATCTCCTAGGCGACATCTTACGCCAGAACCGCAAGATAGAGGGCGTCAAGCTGATATATCTCCCCCGCGTCAAGCGCGTGAAATTCTTGATGATACATCGGGCCACCCATTTAGCCGTCGCATAAGGCGTCACCGAGTCAGTCGACGTGTAAAGCTTCCCACTGACACTTATGATGGTACGAAAGATCCCATCTCACATATCAATAAAGTGAAAGATTTTGTTTAGTTCCAGACCCACAGCGATGCGGCACTATGCCAAATATTTGTTATGACGCTATCAGGCGTTGCACGTCTCTGGTTTGAAGGTCTCCTTGGTGGATCCATTAGTAACTTTTCACAGTTAGAATCTAAATTTCGGAGCAGATTTAGCACCGCAATTCCAATCAGAAAATCTGCCGCCGCGTTATTTGACATACAACGAATGCCTCAAGAATCCTTGAAGGATTTTCTCAGCCGCTTCGATCTGGAAATGTCCTTAACGCCAGGCGTTACTATCGATTTTGCTATAGAAGCTCTGAAAAGAAATTGCCATTATGGGAAGCTGAAAGACGCACTTATGGTGGACCCCCCAGTGACTTTAGACGCGTTGAGACTTAAAGCTCACAATTACGCGAAAATGGAAGAAGAAGAAAACAGAGATCGAACATACAGTCTGCCACAGGGGGCAACTCAAATCACTGCTGCTCCTACGAAGCCTCTACCCGATGACCATTTTATCGATGATTACGCTAGGCGGAAGGATCATATCCCCAAGACCTCTGACAGACAAAGGGGCAATTTTCTGAAGGGAAAAACCAGTGGCTCCCCCACTCGGCGGCGCGGGGATTCTTATAAAAATTGAACGTATGACCCAGATTTTCCTTCCCTCAATGTGCCAAGGCCCGAAATTTTAGCGATAGCAGAACAGCGAAACCTTCCCATCCGCTACCCCGCGCCTGTAAAACCAGGAGTGTTTTTAGGGAGAAGAGAAAATGCTTATTGTAAATTCCACAAAGCCAGGGGCCATTCCACGGAGGCGTGTAGAGACTTAAAAGCGGCGATAGAACGATTGGTTGAAGAAGGATATTTGGGAGAATTCGCCACCCAGATAAGAGAAGATGCTCGCAATAATCTCAGGAAAAGGACGGTGGATGAACGACCCGTTCCTCCTCACGACCCACAAAAGGATAATATTCCCGGAGGGAAAGATAGGGAAGCTCTTGCGGTTGATGACGAGTATATCCCCATGATTAATATCATTGCGGGAGGAACTCCCTATATGGACGAGTCGGAGCCGTTGACGTTCCCGAAAGGGGACAAACGCGCACGAGATGGCACGAGGAAAAAAGGGGATGCGATAGGCATTTTAGATCGAATGGTATTGTCCTTTTCTGAAGAAGATGAGAAAGGTGTCGTCTACCCACACAATGATGCTTTGGTAGTTACGCCCGTCATCGCTAGCCATGGAATCAGAAGAACTCTCATTGATAATGGGAGTGCGGTGAATCTCTTTTCGCTGGAAGCCTACAACCTCATGAAACGCCCTACTAATAAGCTAACACCTAGTAAACGGCCTATAGTCGGCGTTGATGGAGTTCCAATCCCTGTTACGGGGGTGATTACCCTGCCTATATATTTCCGAGAAGACACCTACAAGCGATCAGAGAACTTGTTATTCCTTGTCGTGGATCTGAATTTGCCCTACAATGTCGTACTCGGACGACCTTTCCTTAACCGCTTTGGCGCAGTGATATCTCAGAAGCATCTGAAAATGAAGTATCCCTCCTGGGATGGGGTGGTAACCATAAAGGGTGATCAAAAACTAGCAGTTGAATGCTATTCGCTCATGACCCAAAGAAGCTGCGATAGGTACGTGTGTATAGCGGCAGACCCCTATGAACAAAGCGATGAGAAGCGTGCCCAACCTCTGGACAAGATGGTGCCCGTTCCAGCGATCGGAATAGAGGAGGCAAGTTTCCTGATTAGTGAAAAACTTAGCCCAGCGGAAAACCTCCAACTGGCCCGGCTACTGAACAAATGCCAAGGAGACTTCGCATGGAAACCCGCGGATATGCCAGGAATATCGCGTGAAATAGCCGAACATCGGCTCAATGTGGACCCAGAGGTTAGGCCAGTACAGCAAAAGCGGCGTGCGTTCTCTAATGAAAAGGCGTTGGCCGTGGATAAAGAGGTAGCGAAGCTCCTCGATGCAGGATTCATTCGTGAAGTTCAATACCCCACCTGGCTGGCGAACCCCGTTCTCTTTCCTAAGCCCAATGGGGATTGGCGCATGTGCATCGACTTTACTGACTTAAATGATGCCTGCCCTAAAGATTGTTACCCGCTTCCTCGAATAGATCAGTTGGTTGATCAGACTGCTGGATACGCTTATTTAAGCTCACTAGATGCCAACTCCGGATACCATCAAATTCCCATGGCCCGGGAAGATGAAGAAAAAACTGCATTTCTCACTCCAAAGGCCACATACTATTACACGACGATGCCGTTCGGATTGAAAAACACCGGGGCAACGTTCCAACGAATGGCAAACAAAATATTTGAAGAACAAATTGGGAGGAACGTAGAGGCATACGTCGATGATATACTGGTAAAAAGTACGAGTTTCCAGGATCACCTACAAGACTTAAAGGAAGTCTTTGATGTAATGAAAAGGTATCGCATGAAGCTGAACCCCCGAAAATGCATGTTCGCATTCCAAACGGGAAAATTCTTAGGCTACGTCGTTAGCCAAGTGGGTATTCTGCCTAACCCTTTGAAGATCAAAGCGATACAAGACATGATCTCGCCCAGGACCGTCAAAGACGTACAAAGACTCACAGGGCGGGTCATCGCCCTTGGAAGATTCATCTCTAAGCAAGGAGAGAAGTGTCTCCCTTTTTTCAAAATTATACGGAAAAAAGCTTCGTTCGGGTGGACCCCTGACTGTGAGGAAGCATTTATCGGTCTGAAAAATTATCTATCGTCTGACTTATTATTGACAAGGCCCGAGGCAGGCGATACCTTATATTTGTATCTTGGCGCTGCAGACGAAGTGGTCAGTGCCGTCCTTGTTCGCGACGACAACCACTCTCATCGCCCTGTCTATTTTGTGAGCCACGTTCTTAAAGATGCGGAATTACGGTACGCGCGAATCGAAAAGATAGCGTTCGCCCTTATATAAGCCACCCGCAAAATGAACCGATACTTTCAGTCTTATTCCGTCATCGTACTCACAGACCAGCCTTTAAAAAAGATCTTTCGAAAGCCTGAATTTTCCGGAAGGATGTTGATCTGGGCACTCGAATTGGAACAGTATGGATTGAGGTATCAGTCTAGACCGTCTGTAAAGGCTCAGATCCTGGCTGATTTCATAGCAGAATGCACCTTTACAGAGGATCCTTTAGAAGGCGTACCTGAAGCGGAATGGGGCGATATGGATCTCCCATTCTCAGAAACCTATACGGATCTCTGGATCGTCCATGTAGATGGGGCTAAAAACCAAGAGCTGGCTGGAGCTGGAATCTTTATAAATGGGCCGCATGATATGCAAATACGATATGTCATCCGAATCCTACATCCATTATCTAATAACGCGGCAGAGTATGAGGCGTTGCTAGCCGGACTTAGAATTGGAAAGGAGCTTTCTTCTAAAGGAAGGCATGATACTGGAAGAACAGGAGACATGCGTCTAAAAATCTGTGGTGATTCCAAGTTAATAATAGACCAGGTCTTGGGGCACTCTTAGGCCCGAGAACCCATCATGATTCAATATCTCGCCAAAGTGAAGCGGGAACTGTTGTAAATAAAGAAAGAGGGCATGCAAGTCAGCTTTGAGCATATTCCCCGGGAGGAAAATGCTGAAGCAGACAACCTAGCGAAATTGGCCGCAAACCCGGAAGCGTTCGTACCCAAGGACATATATTATCGTGAGCTATCGGTACCATCCTTCATGGAGGAGCAAGCGTCTTTATGTGTGGAGGAACGTGATAGCGACTGGCGAATTCCCGTAATCAATTACTTGAAACACGAGGAACTGCCTGAGGGTACCGTTGAGAAGAAGAAAGTACTGAAACAGGCAGCCCGCTGTACGTACTATGACAGGGATTTGGTTCGGAGATGTTTCTCTTACCCTGCCGCCAAATGTATAACTGGGCAAGAGGGTCTTCACACCTTCCGTGAAATCCATGAAGGAGTGTGTGTTATGCACGTGTCAGGTGATACCCTGGCAGCACAAGTCTTCCGGTCCGGATTCTATTGGCCCACCATCCGAAGAGATTGCCACAATTATATACAAGCCTGCCCTAAGTGCCAGGAGTTTGCTAAAATTCCTCGGCGACCTGCCACCGAAATATCTAAAATTATCGCCCCTTGTCCTTTCGCCAAATGGGGGATCGATATCTTAGGTCCATTCCCGAAGGCAAGGTCCCAACTGAAATTTGTGATAGTGGCGGTAGACTATTTCACTAAGTGGGCAGAGGCTGAAGCGGTCGCCACAATCACGGCAGAAAAAACTTGGCGTTTCTTTAAACATCAAGTTATCATGAGATTTGGCGTACCCCGTGTCCTCATCAGCGACAATGGGATGCAGTTCACCAGCCAATTCTTTCAAGACCAATGCTCAGAATTCGAAATCGAGCAACGTTTTTCCTCCGTAGCTCACTGATAACGCGCTTGTCGAGGGCACGATCAAACAAATTATTACAACTTATCACATGCAACAAAATAGATTGAAGACAGTGTCAAGAGGATCGATCCACAGAGATTGGTGAAGACTTACACTAGACAAGGCCAGATTATAAAATAAAACAATGAAAGAAACAAAACAGAATTCAAGGTCTTGAATGGATTCAAGGTCTTGAATGTGTTCGGGGGATAAAGGCACAAAAAGTAACAATCAGGGGGGGTTTTACTTGACCAAACGAGTTGGTCAAGAGGGATTTGGAGCTAACAAGTTTATCTAAGAAAGCAAGGTTCGGGGTCCCGAATGTCACGTTCGAGGTCCCGAATGGTAAAATAAAGCCAAGCAGTAAATCAGGTCAAGAACAATAAAACAGAAGGTAATAACCACAAATAATCGGATGGAGATGGATTCTTAGCAAAGGCATTCTTGGGTTGCATTCGGGACCAGATCGTCATCGGTTCAAGGGTATTCTATTCAAGACGTCATAGAAATGACATAGGGACCAGATTCCTCGGATATCCCCTACTTTTCTCTTAAGAGAAACTACCCCCCGTTTCCACATATGAGGTAGTCTTGACAGTTTGCCATCCCTCCAGGCACGAATGCGGGAGGGTCATACTCAAACTGCCCTTGAAGCTAAGAAAAGACAGATCTAGAGCTAAAGTCCCTCAGTTTGTCAGGCTCGTGACCCAGCCCTAATCAACTACCCAACCTATCTATTCAAGACCACTTTGACACAGTCAAGACTAAACAGATGCCTACTTACTCATGCAATTTTCCTTCCGTATTCATCACATAAATGGCAGCCTTTACACAAGATAATTATCAATTGATCAAGCCTCAAATTAAATCATGCAAAGATATAATTAAATCGATGAATAGTTGAATATAGCATCAAGAATATTTTAAGCACATTAAGGCCTCGAATCTGCCCCTGCAACCCTTGAATCAGCCTTGCCAAGAACTAGGAATTTAGCTACTCATGCTTAAAGATAAATAAATAACAATTAAAGAAAGCATAACAAGTAAATAAATAGATGAAGGGAAGAAGACTTTGTTACTAAAAATCCGTTTGAAGCCCGGCGGCAAGGTTGAAGATGAGCTAACAAGAACTAGAGAGATAAACTAGAGAGAAGTCTAAGAAAACTAAAACTACATGATCATGGATAATCCAAGATATCCTAAACTACTCTTAGATGCCCTTTATATAGTAGAGCTCTAAGCACAAAATATCTTCAGCCTAAAACTAGGGACAAAAAGCATTAATTGAAAGCCTAAAAAAGTGGATCCATGTTCCTTAAAGCACAAAGCTGAAAAAGCATAAAGCTGTCTGATTTTTCCAGCTTTGGGCAGGTCTGGAATGGGCTCAAGGCCTGCAATGGTCAGAGGGGTAGGTATTTTGTGATCAGTGCAGACTGTCGGAACAGTGTCAGAGGAGGCACATGGAAGGTCTGGGAAGAGGACACGTGGAAATGCCATTCTTCGCCCTTCGGGGTCCCAAATCCATTCGGGACCTTGAACGCGATTCTGGACTCGGGACCTCGACTGTGGTCTTGAAGCTCGAAAACGCCCAAAATGCTCCAAAAACGCATGTTTTTGCATAAACTCCCTTTTTAGGCCTAGATCTGCAATAGTAATGAAAACAAGGGTAAATTAACAGAATCATGCCTTAAATTGATGAAATAATGGAGAGAAAATCATGCATAAATACACTCTATCAAATATCCCCACACTGCCCAATGCTCGCCTTCGAGCATTCACAAAATTTAAAACAGTCCCAAAACAGAACAGACACACCAGACCATAGCACAGAGAATAAGCATGCTTGACAAGATTCGGGACCCCGAATGGGGACAAGCTCCACCTAGATACCCCTGCGTCAAATCAGAAGGGTAACGACCCTTGAGAAAGAACTTTTCCGGTTCAGCCTATGAACCAGCAGTCCTCACATGGATTGGTGTTTGCACTCACGCTCGTGAACAAGGTTAGGTGTTTAAACGCTCAATCATGCATAAAACGCAGCACAAAAACTAAGTTTGCATATCAATCCGAGTATATTAGACACACGCATAGGCAATCTAGCAATCAAAAGGCTTCGCATCGAGGGCAAGAAGGGGAAGCAAAGAAAATAAATGATAAGAGGAAATGGAAGAAGCATAATGAGAAGAAAAAATGGAGAAGAGGGAGGGTAAAGAAGTGAAATGAGAAGGTGGTTAAACCCACTCAAACCTGGAACGCTCCCTTGTCAGAAGGAATCAAGATGGTGAGACAATGTTGCTGAGGGCGAAAGCTAGACTAGGCTTTTCTTCTTCGAGGGGGGGTCCTTGCCTTCATTCGGGACCTAGGCTCGGGACCTTGAATGGATGCTGGCTGCTGATTTTCCTCTTCTTGGATTTCAAGGTTTGGTCTTGCTCTTTTCTCTCTCTTTTATTTATATTTCTTTTTTTTTCTTTTTTTTTCTTTTTTTCTTTTTTTTTTCTTTTTGGAGAGAGAAAGAGAGATCTGAATTGAGGATCGAGACCTTGTTCTTCGGGGGCTTGATATTCTGATTTCACTTCCCCACACTTGTGTTTTGCTGTGGGTGGGAAGTGATTTTTCATTCTGGTCTGCCCTTAAATTCAGCTTTGGGGTCTCGAATTTGCGCCAGCATTCAGGGTCTTGAATTTTTGCGGGATCCCCACACTTTGCCTTTGCTGCTTCATTTGTCTAGTCTAGCCCTCGATAGTGCTCCCAACAACATTGCTCACCTGCCAAGAGAAAGATCAAAGAAAATTCAAGTGGTCAGAATGGAAGGTCAAGAAGGGATTCGGGGTCAAGAAGGGAGAACAGAAAAAAATGAGAGAGAACAATTCGATGCGAGGACTTAATCTTTTTGCTGCTCTCCTATGTCTAAATGTGTCTATACCCATGGATATCATGCAAGCCCAGCCAGTACCTAGCCATGCATTTATCACTCGAACAATAAATATAGGCATGAAGGCTCAAATGCTCACAAGGTGCTGATTCGTGACTACTGGTGGCTAGGTCTTGAAGCAGATATAAGGCATAATAGGCAAAGAATATCACATTCGGGACCTTGACTATAGACAACATTTTTATTCTATGTGCGCAAGTCAGGTGTGTGTCCATCATTGGGGTGTTTTCAAAAACTAGGCAGCAAATAAAGATAAAAATCCGAAAAAACATTCGGGACCTTGAAACATGCAGTCAAGCAAAGTAAACAAATAAGGCAGATAAAACCCTCCCCACACTTAGGCATCGCATTGTCCTCAATGCGAGAAGGAGACAAAAAGATAGCAGTTCGAACTAAAGCATAAAGGAGAATTATTCAACATAAAATAAAAGATAAGCCCATGTAGGGGCAAAGGGATAGATTGTTCGGGGTCTCGAATCGAGGATGGGGGAAGATTGCGCCAGTGTTGGCTTCGGGGTCCCGAAGTGGAAACAGGTGTCGGGGTCTCGAATCGGAAACAAGTGTCGGGGTCTCGAATGACGAATTCCATGTGGCGCGCTAGGAGAGGACGGGAAGTTCCTGAAAAAGTTGACACACGACACCTGTACAAATCAGAGAAAAAAAAAGTGAGATTTTTTTTTTTTTTTGATTTTTTTGATTTTTTTGATTTTTTTAATTTTTTTTTAATTTGAATTTGAAAAAAAGGGGGGAAAGAATGCAAAACAAAAGGAATTAATGGGGTTTGAAAAAGGAGGGGACAAGAGAATTAAATGAGCAGAGAAGGAGACAAAAGTAATTAAAGCTACCATAGGGAACATAAAAAGCTAAATTAAATGGGGAATTAATGGGGTTTGAAAAAGGAGGGGACAAGAGAATTAAATGAGGAGGGAAGGAGACAAAGCTAATTAAAACTACATAGGGAACATAAGAAGTGTGCATAAAGAAAAAAAAAGCTAAGTTTGACTTGGAATTTGAAAAATTGAAAAATTAAAAGGAAAGGAGGAAAGAGGGTTAGGAATCCATGGGATTTCCCCACACTTGGCCTTGATTATAGTCGGGGCCTCGACTCTTCAAGTTCCCTTCATCCAATTCTACTAAATGCTTTCCATCCTCTTAGTTTGATGTGAATTATCGCATGGAGTGGATGGTCTTGTAGCAAAGCATCTTGCATGCGGCCATGATATGAGTCAAATATTAATTTGGGCTGCTGCAAAATTAAGAGGAAAAAATTGTTATGAGTGGAAGGTGATTCAAGAAAAGGATCAATATAATCAAAAAGTTTTAAAATCTCCCTTTCACCCATAACGACTTTAGATCGAGAGCATGATGAAAGGCTCAAGTCCTCAATTTTCTCCTCCTCAATCTCACTTAAATCCTCATCCTCAGTCGCCCTTGAATCCTCATTCACAATCTCTCCCGGCTGAAAAATGGTTTCTGCCCTCGATTCTGCTTCGAGGCCTTGAAGCTCGTCACTGTTGCTCAACTTCGGGACCTCGATGTCTGTGTAGTCCATATTGGCTCTTGACTCTAAAGGAGAGCATCCTGAATCCTCCAATTTTAGCTCATCCATAGGCATGAAAAGGTCCTCTATCCCATAAGACTCACCATCTTGGTCATGACGCTCATATGGTAACTCCCATAGGGTAGTGGTGGAGAAACGCTCCTCTTCACTTGAATAGTCATCACTATCTAAGTGCTGGGAATGTTGTTCTATAGGAGTGATAGGGTGATCCATCGTCTGATTGGGAAAGAGAGCTAAAAAATTTAGTTCGGGAGCTGGAACATCTTCGGGGTCCCGAGGATCTGGGATCTGTTCGGGAGCAGCAGAAGTGGCAGCGACGGGGTCTTGAATTTGGGAGAGGCACGCGGAGTCTTCTTCAATGTCCTCTTGACACCACTGCTCCTTAAGCTCCTGCATTTCCAAAGTTAGCTCTTTTAATTGATTTTCCATGTTAATCAACCACACATCATTTGATTCGGGAGCTGGGGCAGCGTCGAGGTCATGATGAGCGGGCAGGGATGTGAAGTTTTCTTCAAGATACTCTTGGCGCCTCTGCTCCCGAAGGGTCTCTTTAAATTGATTAACCATGCCAATTAATGCAGCCAGATTTCCTTGGGATAACCCTGTGCCTTGAGGAGGTTGTGGAGGCTGAAAATATTGATATCCAGGTCTAGAATGCACTCCATAGCTGAAATTTCCTTGATTCCAGCACGGGGGGTTGGGAGTAAAATGCTGAGGAAAAGAGGGTGAATGAGAATAAGAATTCAAATAAGACATTTAAAGAAAGAAATAAAATAAAACTAAAATCTGGACTTGTCTAGGGCAAGACTTAACACCAATCCCCGGCAACGGCGCCATTTTGATAACGCGCTTGTCGAGGGCACGATCAAACAAATTATTACAACTTATCACATGCAACAAAATAGATTGAAGACAATGGCAAGAGGATCGATCCACAGAGATTGGTGAAGACTTACACTAGACAAGGCCAGATTATAAAATAAAACAATGAAAGAAACAAAACAGAATTCAAGGTCTTGAATGGATTCAAGGTCTTGAATGTGTTCGGGGGATAAAGGCACAAAAAGTAACAATCAGGGGGGGTTTTACTTGACCAAACGAGTTGGTCAAGAGGGATTTGGAGCTAACAAGTTTATCTAAGAAAGCAAGGTTCGGGGTCCCGAATGTCACGTTCGAGGTCCCGAATGGTAAAATAAAACCAAGCAGTAAATCAGGTCAAGAACAATAAAACAGAAGGTAATAACCACAAATAATCGGATGGAGAAGGATTCTTAGCAAAGGCATTCTTGGGTTGCATTCGGGACCAGATCGTCATCGGTTCAAGGGTATTCTATTCAAGACGTCATAGAAATGACATAGGGACCAGATTCCTCGGATATCCCCTACTTTTCTCTTAAGAGAAACTACCCCCCGTTTCAACATATGAGGTAGTCTTGACAGTTTGCCATCCCTCCAGGCACGAATGCGGGAGGGCCATACTCAAACTGCCCTTGAAGCTAAGAAAAGACAGATCTAGAGCTAAAGTCCCTCAGTTTGTCAGGCTCATGACCCAGCTCTAATCAACTACCCAACCTATCTATTCAAGACCACTTTGACACAGCCAAGACTAAACAGATGCCTACTTACTCATGCAATTTTCCTTCCGTATTCATCACATAAATGGCAGCCTTTGTACAAGATAATTATCAGTTGATCAAGCCTCAAATTAAATCATGCAAAGATATAATTAAACCGATGAATAGTTGAATATAGCATCAAGAATATTTTAAGCACATTAAGGCCTCGAATCTGCCCCTGCAACCCTTGAATCAGCCTTGCCAAGAACTAGGAATTTAGCTACTCATGCTTAAAGATAAATAAATAACAATTAAAGAAAGCATAACAAGTAAATAAATAGATGAAGGGAAGAAGACTTTGTTACTAAAAATCCGTTTGAAGCCCGGCGGCAAGGTTGAAGATGAGCTAACAAGAACTAGAGAGATAAACTAGAGAGAAGTCTAAGAAAACTAAAACTACATGATCATGGATAATCCAAGATATCCTAAACTACTCTTAGATGCCCTTTATATAGTAGAGCTCTAAGCACAAAATATCTTCAGCCTAAAACTAGGGACAAAAAGCATTAATTGAAAGCCTAAAAAAGTGGATCCATGTTCCTTAAAGCACAAAGCTGAAAAAGCATAAAGCTGTCTGATTTTTCCAGCTTTGGGCAGGTCTGGAATGGGCTCAAGGCCTGCAATGGTCAGAGGGGTAGGTATTTTGTGATCAGTGCAGACTGTCGGAACAGTGTCAGAGGAGGCACATGGAAGGTCTGGGAAGAGGACACGTGGAAATGCCATTCTTCGCCCTTCGGGGTCCCGAATCCATTCGGGACCTTGAACGCTGGTTCGGACTCGGGACCTCGACTGTGGTCTTGAAGCTCGAAAATGCCCAAAATGCTCCAAAAACGCATGTTTTTGCATAAACTCCCTTTTTAGGCCTAGATCTGCAATAGTAATGAAAACAAGGGTAAATTAACAGAATCATGCCTTAAATTGATGAAATAATGGAGAGAAAATCATGCATAAATACACTCTATCACTCACCTGCAAACTAATGGGCAAGCGGAAGTGACCAATCGGAGCATCCTCAGCGGTATTAAGAAAAATCTAGAAGGGTCTAAAAAGAAATGGGCCGATGAGCTACCATACGTGATGTGGGCATACCGCATGACCGTTAAGACTAGTACCGGGGAGACGCCCTTCGCGTTGGCCTTCGGAACCGAAGCCATCACACCAGTAGAAATTGGAACCGTGAGCCTACGGGTGGCCCACTTTCGTGAGGAACTAAATGAGGAAAGGTTACGAGCTAACCTGGATGCGTTACCAGAAGTCCGAGAAGAAATCCTTCTGAAAACACAACATTATAAACGAAAGATGGCCCGATATCATAACAGGCGCATTAAAGAGCGATTGCTGAAAGCTGGTGACCTGATGCTCAGAGACAAGCGAGCGGCAGGACAACGAATGGGGAAACTCAGTCCGAACTGGGAAGGACCATATCGTGTCACCCACGTTGTCGGGAAAGGAGCCTATCGTCTGGAGACACTCGATGGTACACCCCTATCCAACTCTTGGAATATCGCTCGCTTGAAACTATATTATGCTAGAATTTAATTTTATCTGCACCTTTGATTTATGTCGACCCTAACCATGACTAACGCTCGATTAGAGAGCTTTCGTGGGATGTTGTGGCTGCTCTTGTGCAGATAAAAAGGGGGTATCTTAGGGAAGTGAAAAGTTCTATCCTTGTGATGGCCGGTCTTGATCAGATGGCCCATTAAGTGAGGGCACTACCCAACATACCTTGAATAGCGTCGGATTGAAAGATCCTAGACGCCCCCGGGGGTGAAAAGTCCTACCCTTGTGATGACCGATCTTGATCAGACGGCTCATTAAGTGAGGGCACCACCCGGTATCTTTGGGAGTGAAAATTCTTTTCCTTGTACGGACCGTTCTCGTGGAGACGGCCTATCAAGAAGAGACACGCCCCAAAAAATAGAAACTCCGTCTAGAAACAAGACTCCTATCTTAACGGCTGGGCTGCTGCAGCCAGGCCATTAAGGAAGGACACGGTTCTAGATGCGAGGGCAACGCCCAAAAGTGAAAATTCCCTAGCCTTGTGATAGCCGTCCCGATCCGACAGCTCACTAAGACGAGGCACTTAAGGGCCGATCGTGAAAACAGGGAAACGTGGAGAATCGTGAAATCCCGGCTAGTAACCAGATGTGTAATCCCTGGTGAAGTATAGAGCTGATAGCGAAAGCGATTCTCCACGGGTTCCAAAGTGACGCCCTATGATGGCAGCGGAAAAGCTCCTACGGGTAATTACTGTCTCTCGTAACATGTTGTTGTTACTGATAATTTATACTTTAGAATGCGCAGAATGCTTTCCGGGCAACGTAAAGAGCGAGGATCTCATGAGAAGAGATACCATCAGACTCACTGGGAAAGCTAGCCCAAGGCTGAGTTCCGTAATTTTGACAGGAACGCTAAGGGTATGTTCGGGAAAGAAAGCGCATGGAATAAATATGGCAAAGATAACGCCAAAGGAGTTCACAAACAGACAACTAGGCATAAAGAAAGTCAGCGATAAAGTTGTTCGAACATATCAAAATATTTAAGGGGAGCTACAAACGGTGATGGTCAAAATAATAGCAAAAACTTAATGACGATTGGTCACTAAGGGAAAAGCGATAAAGCCTCAAAGCGCATCAACCTTCGAGGTTCCTCCTTTTCCAGCCTGCCACTTTAGCTTGGCGAAAGCCTTCCTCGGTAATGTGCCCTGATCTTCGTTTAAAGGCGGCAGAGACCTCATCGGGTTTGTACGCGTCGACCCCGTGGACTTCTTCAAAACAATCAACTAAAGTGATGGCGGTCTGTTCGACATGCCACATGCTCTTATCGGCTGACTCTTCCTCTAGGGCAACTTTCTCCTTGATCAGAGACGATCTCTCAGTCTCCCAGGATAATTTCTCATTCTCCAAAGCGACGACTTTGCCTTTTCCGCTGCTAAGGCGGCAAATTGCTCTTTTTCTTGCTCCCGATGAGCCAACAATAAATTTGTTTGCTCCTCCAGCCATTTTTTCTTCTCATCCCGCTCCCGCTCCAATTCCTTCAAAGCGGAGGAGAGGGAAGCGGCTTGACTTCGCGCTTCCTCCGCCCAGTAATGGAAAGACATCATGTCGTTAAAAGGAGAAGAGCGTATGGAGTTTTCCCTGTCCAGCACAGACCTCGAAAGAAAAGCTGCCCGTTCTGGCGCAGACGCCAATAATTGAGAAACTAGAAAAGCCGTAACCTCATCGGAGCCGTCACCCCCTAACGCGGTCAAAGCAGTATTCCGGAGATCGAATAATCCAATTTGATGAGTCACCGCAGCGGGCCCACTCAACGGACCGAGATCTACAACACAGTTAAAAGTGGCTCCTCCTTCACCAAAACTGTCCCGGAGGGGGATACGCGAAGGAAGAAAACCCAAGGAAAAGAGAGCGCGGACCTGTGACGATGAACCTCCTGAAGCGATATAAACGCCATGAGGCTGATAACCGGATAAATCCTGTGAGACATCCTGGTATCCCATATTGGATGGATACACATGAGCGGAACCGCCGAAAGAATGGGGAGAAGCCTCCAAGGTATCGCTAGTGCCCAGATTCCCCAAAAATCCTGAAGGATTCTCTCCCTGAGGAGCAGCCGTCGAGTCAAACCCATCCACAGACCTATTCTCTACCCCGGTAGTAAAGGAAGAGGGGTTTCCGCCCTCGTCTCCCGAGCGTTGTCTCTTCTTGGAACCGGTCAGCGCATAACTCAGCTCCATGTTATCTGACGGAGGAGCGAAGGTAGCAACAACGATAGTGTCCTGCCAAGAATATAATTCAAAATACAGAAAGAAAAGAAGAAAGAAATTAAACAACAACAGAAATAGAAATGTAGCCTAGGACGGCTAGAAGGTACCCTTACCGCGGCAGTGTTGGAAGGAGGCGCTTCTGAAGAGCCTGCCGCGTCCGGAGAAGGTGTGAGAGCGGCAACGCTTCTTGTTTTTCTCTTCTTTTTTCCTTTGGCAATGGCCTTAGAGGCCTGGGAAGAAGAAGAAGTCTGAGCAGGAGGGGCAGCGACGGTCACGAGGGGAATGCCCGAAGGAATGTCGGCCGAAGAGGACACTTGGGCAACGCTCGCGGAAGCGGCCAAAAGTTTGGTGGGATTATTAGTTGCTTCCGTGGAAGCGTCTCTCTCTTTTTCCTCTCTCTCTTGGGCCCTCCTCAAATGTCTCCTTACGCTCTCGGGTTTATAGTTGGGATCCGTCGCTGCGAAAGCACAAAATAACGTCAGCGTTAGTAACAGTAACAGCAAAGAAGGGAGTAACGCAATACTCACATTTAACACAACCACGAATGTCCATTCGACAAGCCACTTGGCGAATGTGAACGCTGATTTCCAGTTCGAGTAATTTGTTTAACCAGCCTTGTTCACGTTGCGGAAGGGTCTCTGGCTGGCTCCAAGCGGTGTCATCCACGTTTTGGTTAAACCCAGATCGCCACCAGGAACAAAGATCTTCAGGAATATCTACCACAAAAAATTCCTTTTTCCAGCCATCAATGGAAGACTCGATATGGAGGAGTTTCCAAGGACTTGAGAGAATCATCGTCGAAGCGGGGCGATATCATTATCACTCCCCGGCATTTCATCAGCTTAAAAACAGATTTAAGCAGCAGAAGGGAAGGGGAAGTAATCTTTTTGTATTTACAGAGCTCCAAAAAAGCATAAACACAACAATATACATTTGGGGACAATTGGGCCGGAGACAGATCGCCGGCAACAAGCAATTCCTGGATAAAAGGGTCAATGGGAAGGCGAAAACCATAACGGAACATCTGCGCATAGATGACCCTACGAGTGCCCGTCAAAACGTTGTTCAAACATAGAGACTCGGGGGCAACACTAGCCTTATAATCATCAGGGATGATAGCATTATGGGCGGCCAAATGCTCACGAAGAGCGGCCTCAGAAGTGATAACACTGGCCGTAATATCCATCCTTTTTTCATCGGCAGATTTCGACTTAGAGCGGCGAGTCTTAGCCATGGCAGAATTAAAAAGCTAAAAGACGAAGAAGACGATGGAGGAGAAAGAAAATACCTTCAGAGAAAAGCACTTCGAAGAGCCCTGGATAGTGGGGAAAAAATGAGACGGCTGAAAGAAAATATGGAAAAAAGGATGATAAAAGAAAACGAAAAGAATAAATATTGGGTTTTATAACCCTAATAATTAAACGAAATGACGGATGCCACAGTCGTTGCGTGGAAGCGGCACAAGGAACAGACTCAGGTAATGAGTACAATCCTAGAAAAGCGCTACAATGCCTCGATCTAGGCAAAGTTGTCAAGCACGCTAGCTCGTAGCGCCAGAAGAAATGGACACGTGTGTCTGTACAATCGCGAATTTTCTTATGAAAGAAGGGCAAGCATTAAATGCTCTGAAAAGTGGGCACCGCCTCTTGGAAAAAACAAGCATGATATCGCGAGAAAGGAGATAACGCAAGAAGACCTTAATTAAAAGGGCAGCATTGAATCAACGCGGAAGGGCGGAATGAAGTTCAAAAAGCAATAAAAAGCAAATGTATCGCCGCATAACAGGGCATTATTATAAGACAAAAGAAATGAATAAACAGAAAGTCTTCTAAATGAAACTATCCCGATCAATCATGGGTCCTTGCAAGCATCGCGGTCATCATCCCTTTGTCCTCCCACAGAAGAAGAAAGATTTCCCTCACTTTCCTTCAAGTCCTTCAATCTTGTGGAAGCATTATCGGCCAACACTGACGGGTTGACGTTTCCCTGGCGATAGAGATCCATAAACTCGGAGAGGCAGATATCCATGGTCTTGTTTATCTTCGAGGGTATTTTGGCCAAATCTGCATCGCGAGACGCTATCTCTTCTCGAAGGAAGACATTCTTCCTATCAGCCACCACCAATTCCGCCTCTAGAAGGTCTATCTTAGCCTTCCCCTTTGATTTTTCTCGAGCAAGCTCAGCACGACAGTCGTCCAATTCCGCCCGGGTTCGCTCTTGAAGCTGCGCTAGCTCCGTTACCTTCATCAAGGCGGCGTCCAGTTCCCCTTTTAAATCAGAAGAAGGGGGAACCTTACCCCGCTGATCATCGAAAAAATAATTCAGCTCACGAAAGCAGGCCAACATATTGGTCAGAAGATGTGAATGTCGTACGTCAAGAGAATGCCGCAAGAACTCTTCCTTGTCTTTCGAAGAAGTGAACATTTGTCCCACTATCGGGCCCACTGGCTCTTCTCTTGAGGAGGGATCCGATATTCCTAAAGCACGAAGACCGTCGGTGCCAAGGGAAGACAAGTTCAACTGATATGCGGCAGGGCCTTGAAAGCCTTGAGGGGATAGATTGGTGATATAAGGGGGACAACAATTTTTCACGGAATTACCAACGCCCGAAATCGAAGAAAGATACAAAAACTCAGGCTTCTGCGGGAGATGGGTAGAAGGAGCAATCGGATTGGGAAGTGGTAAACTCACATTCGGAATAAAGGAGCGAATTGGAGAAGTAGAACCGCCAGACGCCAGAGATGGCCCCATCGCTGCTGAAGCCTCATGAACTTTGGGCGGAATGGCAGAGGACACCTCAGTAACTTCCGTCGTCGGCAAAGGACCCGTAACGCTCGGAGCGTTAACCTCCTCGGTGGGAACCCCGTTGACTTCCTCCGCGGAAGGAATCGGCGGGTCAGACTTCTCTTTGCGAACTCTCTTCACGAGACGCTCGGTTTCGGCAGCGATCTCGTCGCTATCATCCTCGGCTGACTCTGCCGCAAGACCATTTTTCTTGACCTAAGCCTCCTCCGCTGGGCAAGAGTAGCATGACGCAGCTCGGGACCGGCATCCATGCTTCCGCTATCGCTGTCGACCTCTTCAACCACAGGGTTATTCGGGGCCGCTCCCTTACCGCGAGGCGGCAGTCAATTCTCCAAAAAATGAGAAGATCGGGTGGAGGCGCTACGCGTCACGACAGTCTTGTTTCTCTTTCCTCGCGGCGGAACAGGCGGACGACTGAAGGCTTCCGGGGGAGGAGAAGGAGGTAACGTCTGCAGCGGCACTACGTTCAAAGGTGCGTCATTTTCTCCAAAGGAGCGTCCCTCAGCGTTACCTGCCGATAAAATGTTTTAAATATAACAAGAAAGTCAGGGCGATAAGGCGATAAAAGAAAAAACTCACCAATGGCACACTCTGACAGAGGCCTGAACCGAGCAAATTCTCGAATACGGAAAGGCCCTTCTATCTCTAATAGAGCGTTAACATTAGATACATCCATACTGGACATTACATCTGGTTTTTGCCAAGCAGCACCAGTGATTACTCGGTTGAACCCACCGCGCCAGTACCAAGAGGGTAAGCGAAGGGTGAAGAAGCCGTTTTTCCAGTTGGCCACGTTCTCTTCGAAGCCTTGAAAGTTCCGCCAGAAGAACCGAATGACGTCCTCATCCCATCTAGGGGTAATATCTATCAAGCAGCCGCGGCACCTTAAGACAAAAAATGTATGAAACAGATCGAGCGATGGAGCGAAAATACGCTTCATCTCACACGAACGAAGAAAGGCGTAAAGCCCACACCAGGAGGGGGGAGTTATTTGAACGGGATTAAGATCATGATGATTGAGCAGCTTCATCAGAGAAGTATGAAGTGGAAGACGAAACCCGTAGGTAAACATCTTGAAATAAACCAGCCAGAACGTCCCCCACATGGCATCCGTAAGCCGGGTATCCTTCAGAGAGATAAAGGGGCGATATCCCGTAGGAAAAGTGATACCATGTTCCTCTAACTCAGCCCTCAAAACTTCATTACAATCAAAGATACTACGAGCTTTTCTAACCTCGGGATCTAAGGGATTCTCAGTGGTTGCAGAGGATGTAGTATAAGACATAATGGACTGGAAAAGTAAAACTACGGCGATAGAAGAACAAAATACCTAGAGCAGAGAACCAGCGAATCGGCCATCAGCACCGGCGAGCAATTGCAGAAAAATCTCTCGGGAAGAAAGAAGCACAGAAGAAAGGAAATACGAAGAATTTGAAATATCAGCAGAAAAGTGTTAAAATAGAAGAGAGAATTCCTTTTAAAGGAAAAACCTAAAAGAGGAACAGCCTATAAAAGCAAAGCACGTGCAAAGTGAAAAAGGACGCGTGGACAGTCATCAATGCCTTTTGGAAGAAGACAGTTGCTGACCGAAAACCGAAAAGCGGTTGCGTCCCAGCGAAAGGCTTACTCCCGCGATAATCCTAGAAACACAAAAGAGGAAAGCAACGGAAGAACGAAAGAAAATAAAAGCTTTATTATTTTAAGAAGCCATACGGTATCTACAAAAAAGGCGCGCTACGCCCATCTATTCCCCATCAGACCAGGAGATGTCGTAGCAGTAGACCACATCATCCTCGTCCTCACCAGCGAAAGGAAAAGGTTCTTCAACCTTCTCCCCCACGAGAGCAGACGACTGATCTGACTTCTCTTCAACAGGCGGCGGCATCGTCCCCACAGCCGAACAGGCAGAAGGAGCCTCTTGCGGTGACTCGCGAGGAGGACAGGATGTTTCCTTCCCCTTCGAAGAAAAAGTGGCCAGAGCATCATAGAATGATTTAGAAGCCTCCGTAACCTCCTTCCTCCGCTTCTTGCGACACCGTCGGCGAACGGACGACCTCCAGGGGGGCGACGGAGGAGGGTTATCCGAATCAGGAGAGGTCGGAGGAGTTGGTGGAGAATCTCGTGCAAACGTATCTAAGAAATGAGAATCGGCCATGAAATTAATACTGATTGGAAAGAAAAACGACGAGAAGATAAATGATAATGAAGGAAGGAAGATCCCTTTTTAAATAGCTAGAAAACGGGGGAAAAAAGGATCTTTTAATCTTCCAACCCAACTCTTGAGAAAAGGCACGTGTACATCCTGAAGTACAAAGGTGGGTTTGCAGTCACGCCTGTTGAGATTTTCCCCTAATCGAGGAAAACCGCAAATTCGCCCAATCAGTTGCCAGGGCAACAGCAGCTTGGATTTAATGCAGAGCAGCCAAATAATAAGAACCCAGTGGATGAACCATTTTCAGTTGGTCTGAGAATATCTTCATTGGAAAATGACAAAGAGAGTAATAAAGAAGAAGAAGAAGAACAGTCGCAAGACGACATGATAAGTACTGTTTATTCATTATGGCCTAATGGCCGGAAGGTACAGGAACAAGAGGGAAAAGAAAAGGGTACAAAGGGAGCCACCGCTATCAGGCCTCAGAGCCAGCGTCCTCGGGCACTTCGGGAAGGTCCCTCAAGGAATCCATGACCAAGAGCAGATCATGGGAAGTGGCTCTCATTCCTTTCAGGCAACACCCTAGCATATCTTTGCGCTGCTGCAGCATGGCGATCACCACTTGGATCCGAGCGATGGAGGCAGACAGTTTCGATATGCTCTCCAAAGGACTGAAATCCTCCAGAGAGGTGGCCCCCAGCCTAGAGTGAAGCGGAGTCAGCATCCCTTGTAACTCCAGGATGTCCTCAGAAGTCTTGACCAGCATGTTCTCCAGGAATCCGATGTCACCATCATTAAGATTCTTGAGAGAATGGCCCTTGGAAAGGAGGAAATTCTTAGTCAGATGATCCATGATGCGTGTAAGAAAAGATGAGAAGAACGTGGGTGGAAAAAACTCCCTAATTTATAGGCTCCAAGAGGGAGGTTTCGGAGGAAAGGACAATGGGGTCCTCAAAATATGAGCCGACCCGATAACCGCAAGGGCTGATGCGCCCAAAGTGGAAGGAAAGGGCAATGTTCGTTTACTGTCCGTAATACTGATATCGGCAGAAATGCGAGACAAGGTCTGGAAAAATACCGAAAGACACGATATCACGGGTGGCCATCACGTAAAGGCCATATGGCTACCGGTATCCACAGTGTAAGACCGCGTTGACGTCACAGGTAGCCCTAGATGCGTAAAACCGCGCTGGCATCGCAGGCATCTAGTGGTATAAAGCCGCGCTAATCATAGCAGCTGATGGCGTAAAGCCGCGTTGATACCGCTGTTTCCTTGAGCGTAAAAGAAAGATTAGCCTCGTATTAACCTCAAACCTTTGTAAGTACACAAGTTTGCTAACCTTTATATACGAATATATCTCCTTCCTATGTTTGCAGAACACTTGGGAGGACAATAGACCTGGAATATGTGCCAGTCCCCGGTGCAACTTGGTCGAATATCCTAGACGATATTATCGGTGACCCGACGACAGCTCTTTCACAACTCGAATAAGCTGAGGCTTCTTAAGTCCCCCCGAGGGGCCAATCAGAGTAATACCGCAAGACGGAGAGTAATGACCTCGCAACTGCAAGGGTGATAGGGGCATCCCGCCAGGACGAATCTTTAGATAAGGGCGAAAGTCGGAGTCAGCTTGCCCAGTATCCTCAGGCTCAATCTCCAGCTCAGCACTTGAGTCTCATCGACGATTGAATAATACAAGAAGCTCGGAAACCCTGCGAACTTATCACCTCGCGACAGAAACCTTCATTCAAGATGACAGACATGGACAGCCCTTGGTAAACACTCGGGCTCGTTTTCAGTTGGGCTTATGATAACAATCGAGATAGTCCTAACGGTCCTACTGCACAAACGGTTCTTATCGGAACGGATCCCCCTGAGCTCTATAAGGATATCCCTATATCGCCTACGGATCAGCGAAGGATTCCTAGGATGGTCGACTTCAACGGGGGGGGGACTCACGCAATTCTATACGCACGGCGTCATCCCATCCTAGGGACCTACAAGGTTATCGCTCCCGGCAGCCCCATCAGACATCGCCCGTGACGTCATCCACTGATATCGCCTGTGACGTCATCATCAAACGACGCCCTCTTTGATATCGCCAGGTATCGCTGTCCAGATCTATAAATACCCCACCATTTTTCATAATCAAGAAAAGGTCAGGCTCACCTAGAGAAACCTCTACTACTCTTAAAACCTGAACTAACTTAAGCATCGGAGTGTCTACGCCGGAGCTCCCCCTCCGGCACCTTGCAGGTACACTCGCCGCCATTCACCACCGTTCCGATCGCACACGACGTAGAATCTCGCAAGATTGACATTAAATTTTATCAATTAAAGAATCTGATTTATGGAGCGATGAAGCTGTTTTCCCGAGTCTTGGCCTGGAGCTTGGCCAAGACCCCTTCGCACTCAAAGTAGCGCACACCAGATCGTCTTGGCCAAGCTTCAGGCCAAGACTCATTCGCGATAGAGGCAGAAGCGTGAACCATCACTTGGGCCACTTCCCACATTGGGCCTTGCGAGCTGGCAACTGTCTTGCATACAAAGAGAAGGATCAAGAAGATATTATTTAAGAATCCTTTCAAGGATCTCCTTCTATCTTTGTATTTTGTAATCTCCTAATTTTATCCAAACAATTTATTGTTACAATCTTTTTAGAGATTTTCTAGGAATTAGAGTTGGAGTAGGACAGAGGAGTTTTAGGGCTATTTAGCTAAACATTGTTCCTCCTCTGTCCGGGTCGAAACCTTTCTTCTCTTTTCTCCTTCTTTGACATTGATACAATTTCGCTCCGGATTTAATTATCTCGGATTTAATCTATTTATGCAATCAAATATTTTATCTTTTTATCTATGAGTATGAGTAACTAAACACCCATTCTTGGTAAGGGTTGATGAGCTGAAGTTCTTATGCATTCGTGAGATCAAACCGTACTTAATAATCTCTTCTCTCGTATTTATTTATTTCTTGAACTTAATTTATCGCTTACTCACTAGAGACAAGGTTTGATCATCCTTGTACTCTAGTAGAGAAGAGTTGCAGCCGGTCTAGAAGGAAAGGGAGCACCCGTTGGCTAGACAAAGTAGGTGACTAGTCTCGCGCCAGACTAGAAGAAATAAGTAATCTAGGTCAAGACCAGATTGACAACCTAGGGTTTCCACAGGGAGACACCTTGGCCTAGGTACTGTCTTCCCCTATACCATTGAGGAAGCGAACATCCATTCAAGACAGCAGTCAAACGGATAAACCCTTTAACCAGCAAGGTGTCCCTTGGCTAGGATTATCAGGAAAGGGAGCACCCGCTAGGTAATTTGAAGAGGAGGGAAGATAGGAGTGAACAGGAGTACCTCCACTCTATAGCAGTACTACGAACGAAGAGATGAATATCCTTGAGTCTATGATCGAAGCATAAGAACAGGAGCTCTCATATCGCCCTTACCTGGAATTCCCTTTTACTAGATTTATTTCAATCTTGACCCCTGTCTTGGCCAAGCCTTTGGCCAATACTATTTCGAACTATTTTTAGTTCTTTCTGTTTTGTCTTTATTTCTAGATTCTACCAAACCAAATCCAGTGACGAGGAAGTCAAACCAAGAATTACATCTCCTAGAGGTATCTGTGGACGATCCTCTTACCATAATCTACAAGCTCTTGTGGACAGTGATAAGTTGTATTTCTACCCCCAATTCCATACCTATTTCACTATTATATTTGACGTGTTAGACGCGCGATCACGACAATATATTCCACATTGTTCTCTTCTGCGCTGACATGGAGTCAAGCAACTCTCCCCAAACCAACCAGAAAGTAGCCAAATTCCTAGGAATCACCCACGAAATGCCCACCCATTTCATGAGATAACTCCAGATGTGACCCGTTACTTTGCAGTGGAGGAACAAGTGGTCTGCACTTTCCTCAGAGTCCGAGCATAGAGGCCAATGGTTGTCTTCCACAGCCAACATGCATCGTTTGCGAAGAAAACCCCTCGTAACAAGCTTATCTTGTAATGCCAGTGATAACGCGCTTGTCGAGGGCACGATCAAACAAATTATTACAACTTATCACATGCAACAAAATAGATTGAAGACAGTGGCAAGAGGATCGATCCACAAAGATTGGTGAAGACTTACACTAGACAAGGCCAGATTAAACAATAAAAGAAACAAAACAGAATTCAAGGGCTGGATTGTGAGAGACTGATCTAAGGTCTTGAATGTATTCGGGGGACAAAGGCACAAAAAGTAACAATCAGGGGGGGTTTTACTTGACCAAACGAGTTGGTCAAGAGGGATTTGGAGCTAACAAGTTTATCTAAGAAAGCAAGGTTCGGGGTCCCGAATGTCACGTTCGGGGTCCCGAATGTCACGTTCGGGGTCCCGAATGGTAAAACAGAACCAAGCAGTAAATCAGGTCAAGAATAATAAAACAGAAGATAATAATCAGATGGAGAAGGATTCTTAGCAAAGGCATTCTTGGGTTGCATTCGGGGGCTCGATCGTCATCAGCTCAAGGGTATTCTATTCAAGACATCATAGAAATGGCATAGGGACCAGATTCCTCGGATATCCCCTACTTTTCTCTTAAGAGAAACTACCCCCCGTTTCCACATATGAGGTAGTCTTGACAGTTCGCCATCCCTCCAGGCACGAATGCGGGAGGGCCATACTCAAACCGCCCATGAAGATAAGAAAAGACAGATCTAGAGCTAAAAGTCCCTCAGTTTGTCAGGCTCGTGACCTCGCCCTAATCAACTACCCACCCTATCTATTCGAGACCACTTCAGCACAGTCAAGACTAAATAGATGCCTACTTGTTCCATGCAACTTTCCTTTCGTATTTATCACAAAGATGGCAGCATTCACACAAAGTAATAATCAGTTGATCAAACCTCTAATTACCCCAAGTGAAATTATAATTAAAATGATAAGCAATTGAATATGGCATCAAAAATATATTCAGCACATTTAGGCCTCGAATCTGCCCTTGCAACCCTTGAATAACCCTTGCTAAGAATTAAAGATTTAGCTACTCATACTTGAAGATGAACAATTAATAATTGAAGAAAGCATAATAAAATAAAGAGATTAAGGGAAGAAGACTTGTTACTAAACGTTTGAAGCCCGGCGGCCAAGAGGGAAGAAGCTAACAAGAACTAGAGAGATAAACTAGAGAGAAGTCTAAGAGTGTTCTTCCTAAAAACTACATGATCATGGATGATCCAAGATACCCTAAACTACTCTTAGATGCCCTTTATATAGTAGAGCTCTAAGCACAAAATATCTTCAGCCTAAAACTAGGGACAAAATGCATTAATTGAAAGCCTAAAAAAATGGATCCATGCTCCTTAAAGCACAAAGCTGAAAAAGCATAAAGTTGTCTGATTTTTCCAGCTTTAGGCAGGTCTGGACTGGGCTCAAGGGCTGACTTGGTCAGAGCGGTAGATATTTGGTGGTCAGTGCAGACTGCAGGAACAGTGTTAGAGGAGGCACATGGAAGCTCTGGCGAGATGACACCTGGAAATGTCATTCTTTGCCCTTCGGGGTCCCGAATGGGGAATCCGATTCGGGACCTTGAACGCTGCTTTGGACTCGGGACCTCGACTCTGGGTCTTGAAGCTCAAAACTGCACAAAATGCCCCAAAAATGCATATTTTCGCATAAACTCCCATTTTAGGCCTAAATCTGCAAAAGTAATGAAAACAAGGGTAAATTAGCAGAATCATGCCTTAAATGGGTGAGAAAATGGGGAGAAAATCGTGCATAAAAATATGCTATCAGCCAGCCATACCATGAGTTCTACACGGTGGGGAGCAAGCTTTCTCCAACAAGAATATAACACCTCATTTCCTCGATCACTGAAGCGATGAGAATCAAGCCCTCTGCACATCGATCTAACTGAGTATTTCCCAGCTGGGTCAAAATTGCAAACCAGCATGTCACGTTCGTGGCCTACGTGAGGACTTGGTAGCTGCTCCATCATGTCGCGTAGCTCCTCCACTTCCCAAACAAACAACCCTCTCCTCCAAACCTATCTCCAAACCCACCGATTCCCTTCCCAAACCCCGAACTCATCAACAACGCCCAACTTATTCAAGGATAGGGAGTAAAGGCGAGGGTACCTGTTCGCGAGGGGAATTTGGTTGGCCCAAGGATCCCACCAGAATTTGAACTCCGAACCACTACCAAGCTTCACTCTCATGCTTGCTGTCCAAAATCCAAATAAATCCCCTCCCCTTTGACAGACAGCCACAATGTCGCCCCACACTCTAGAATACTTAACAAATTCCCCCTCCAAAGGTCGCCCAGCGAAGAAAAATTATATTCTTTGCGGATAATCTCTGCCCAATGTTTGTTCTCGCCGCGAAATAGGTTCCACACCCATTTTAAAAAGATCTCTTCATTCCTGGACTTTAGGCAACCAATGCCCAAACCGCCAAGATCGATGGGCCTCTTCACAACCTCCCACTTGACATTTGGAATCCCTCTCTTCTTCTCATCTCCACTCTATAAGAATCTCCGCATGATGTTCTCATCCGAAACAGGGACATGTTGTAAACAGGGATACTAGTCAATGCCGACTTAATAAGGGTAATTCTCCCCCCTACCGACAACAACACTCCCTTCCAACTCGCCATCTTCCTCCTCATAGATTGAACTAGAAAATTCCAGCTAGAGATTCTCCTAGGATTCATGCCTACATATGATCCCAAGTATCTAAAAGGCAACGTTTCAAATTTACAGCTTGCCCGACGCGCCATAGCAGCCCCTGAAGTTTTGAAAACATTGATACCGACCAATGTGCTCTTGTGGTAATTAACTATCAGTCCTGAATAAGCGTCAAACCAACGCAAAATACCCTTAACGCACTGAACCTCCTCTTCATCATTATTAACAAAGACGAGCGTGTCATCGACGAATTGAAGGTGGCTAATCCTCCAACCACGCTCCTCATTTCCGACTCCCCTTAACAGCCCGCAACTCAGCGCCCTTTTGATCAGTCTACTCATACCCTCCGCTGCAATATTAAATAAGAATGGAGACATCGAGCACCCCTGACGCAGCCCACGGCCCATCCTCAACTCCTCCGACGGAGACCTATTAATCAAAACTGAAACTCTAGCTGTGCTTAAGCATTGATGTATCCAACCCAGCCACTTACTGCTGAACCCCATGTGAGTCATAACATCATCCAAATACCCCCAGTCTACTGAGTCATATGCTTTCTCAAAGTCCAGCTTGAAAAGGAGCCCCTGCTGTTTCGACGCTTGCAGAAAGCTAGTAACTTCATTCGCGGTTAGCACGCAGTCAAGAGTCTGCCTCCCTTTTATGAAACCAAACTAACCCTCGCTGATGATAGAGCTACTCACTGAACTCAGGTGATTACATTGCATTTCATCATGTTTTTACTTTCCATTTACTTGCTAAATTGGGTAGTAAAGCTACTGATGTCCCTTTAATTTCCCACGCTTTTACCAGTTCTGATCTGGAGGCGATTATTGGAAGATTCTAATATGGGAGCACTGAAGCTGATTTACAAGCAGTCTTGGCCAAGACCCCTTCGCACACCAAAGTATCGCCCACTAGATCATCTTGGCCAAGCTTGCGGCCAAGACTCATTCGCGAAAGGCCAATCTCGAACAGCAACTTCGCCAACCACTTGGGCCTCCTTTCGCTTGGGCCTTGCGAGCTGGAAAATCACAGTTGTCCAGCGACAAAGAGAAGGATCAAGACGATATAAACTTAAGAATCCGATCAAGGATCTCCTTCCATCTTTGTATATTTTAAACTCCTATTTTTATTCAAAACAAATGAGGATTATTATTTTTAGAGATTTTCTAGGAGCGTTAGGAGTTTGAGTTGGAGTAGGATAGAGGATTTTAAGGGGTATTTAGCCAAACATTGTTCCTCCTCTGTCCGAGGTCTTCTCGTCTCCACTCTCTCTTCCTCTTCTCCAATTCGACATTAATGTACTTTTGCTCCGAATTTAATTCTTTAAAATCTCGGATTAATATTTTTATGCAATCAATTATTTTCTATCTATGAGTATGAGTAGCTAAACACCTATTCTTGGTAAGGGTTGATGAGCTTAGTTCTTATGCATTCGTGAGATCAAACCATGCTTAATAATCTCTTTATTCGTATTCGTTTATTTCTTGAGCTTAATAAATCGCTTACTCACTAGAGGCAAGGTCTGATCATCCTTGTACCCTAGTAGAGAAGATTTGCAGCCAGTCTAGAAGGAAAGGGAGCACCCACCGGCTAGGCAAAGTAGGTGACTAGTCTCGCGCCAAACTAGAAGAAATAGGTGATCTAGGTCAAGACTAGATTGACAACCTAGGGTTTCCACAGGGAGACAACTTGGCCTAGGTATTGTCTTCCCCTATACCATTGAGGAAGCGAACAGCCATTCAAGCCAGCAGTCAAACGGATAAACCTTTTAACCAGCAAGGTGTCCCTTGGCTAGGATTATTAGGAAAGGGAGCACCCGCCAGGTAATTTGCAGAGGAGGGAAGTCTGGAGTGAACAGGAGCACCTCCACTCTATAGCAGTACTATGAATGAAGAGATGAACATCCTTGAGTCAATGATTGAAGCATAAGAACAAAAGCTCTCATATCGCCCTTACCTGGAATTCCCTTTTATTTGATTTATCTCAATCTTGACCCCCTATCTTGGCCAAACCCTTGACCAAGATTATTTCGAACTATTTTACTTCTTTCTATTTTTTGTCTTTATTTTCAGATTCTACTAAACCAAATTCAGTGACGAGGAAGTCAACCAGGAACTACATTTCCTAGAGGTCTCTGTGGACGATCCTCTTACCATAATCTACAAACCGTTGTAGACAGTGATAAGTTGTATTTCTACCCCCCTTTTCCATATCTATTTCACTCTTATATTTGACGCGTTCGACACGTGATCATCAGGCGATTAGCAAGTAATTTAGATATAATTTGATACAAGCTACTAACCAGACTAATAGGGGGGAATTCACTGAACCTTTTGGCAGAAGTCACTTTCGGGATAAGGGTGAGAAAGGAAGAATTACCTCCCCTCAGGAATCTCCCCGTGCTAAGAAACTCCCTCACAATCTGACACAAGTCCTGACCAATGATATCCTAAGCTCTCGGGATGAAGCGCAAAGAGAAACCATCTGGCCCCGGGGCTTTGTCCCCCCCGCAGGATTTAACCGCATCCCAAATATCCTCATCCGTAACATCTCTGTCTAGGTCATCTACCTCAGCGTAGCTCAGCTTAAGGAAACCAATGTAAGGAATTCTAGGTCGATCCCACCTTTCAGCTTGAAAGAAATGGGAAAAATGCCTCACGGCTTCTCTTAGGTTATTATTGTTAATGTCATCTATATACTATATAAAAAGCACGAAATGTTTTATTCTTTAAAAGTCTATTATACCCTTAATTATTGTTTAAAAGTCTATTTCATTCTTAATTTTCTTTTAAGTTTTTATAAATCTATTAAAAACTTTATCCAATAAAAATTGTCGCTTTTAAATTTGAAAAAAAAATAGTTCAGCCAATTTACCTAAAGTAGAAGCTATTGTTCTCAGTTCGTTGAATAAATAATTCAAAAAAATTGTAAGAGCATTGAAATTCTTAACAATGGCGTGAGTACTAATATTAATTCAGTTGGTAGTTAAGTTAGATAACATATATTAAATATATAGTATATATAGATAATAAAATACCTAAATACCCAGTCAGGTGCCAATAGAATTAGTATTGATCCACAAAATTTAAGGTTACCAAAATAAAATACATAATTAGTTAATTTAAATTATAATCATAATTATCTGTTCTAGTTTGTTATTCTTTTTTAAATTTTTTTATTGTTTGTGTTTAATAATTAATATCAATTGGTTTTTTTTATTTACATTAAGTAATTCCTCGATCATAAACCAAGATATATTCAACTTCTCCATTGTATTTCTTAGTGGCAATTAGATATTTTCGCGCCCCGAAAATTAACAAAAAGTCATTTGCGAGTGTACGACGAAATTTGAGACCTTACGATGCTTGCCATAAAAAGGACGCCTCGAACATTCAATGAAGTCGGTACCCTAATTTTGGTTGCTAGGTTTAGGGAACCTTAATCGTCATGACATAAAAAATATAATAAATAAAAAACTAAAGGCCCAAAAAAAAGGGTGTGAACCCCAGACAAAGGTTCGGGGTCGTATTATGGTCTCGGGAAGGTGTTAGGCACCCGAGTCACATCCGAAAATGGTTACCAGTTGATAAGAGAGGTGTTTAAAAAGGTGTTTGATAAAAATGCATTTTTTTGAAAGGGGGCCCTCAGAGGAATCGTCACTTTAGTCTTTTCCACAATCGGGACCGTTCAGGAATAATCGATCGTCGAACCGATCGATTATTCCTGGCCGTAGTGATTGGACTGAATTTTCTGAAAGACTGAATGAGCACCCTCTATTTCATCATCGGGCTATGCATGATTAAAATAATTACTGTGTGATTCTATCATGGTTAGCTTAACAGAGTACAGATTAAATGAGAGGTTTTGAAATGATAAACTGATGTGGGATCGAAGCCACCATGTACATGCTGTCAATATAAGCGGAATTTAAACAAATGAGCATGGCATTTAAAGCGAGTCATTAAACACGTTGTTCATGTGGATTGATTTTAATTCTAGCAATTCTATATATCATGCGTACGATTAATATTTACGGAAAAGCGTTGAATAAATAAAAGGGAACGAAAGGCGTACTTTCGAGCGAAGCTTGAATTTTAAACCAAGAAAATGAGAGTGTTAGTGATAGCTCGAAAAGTAAATAAGCAATTTATGAACGCGAGAATTTAACTGACAGCTGATATTTATTGAAAGAATTAAATGAAGATTTGATGCTTACGAGAAATGACGATTTGACGCATACGAAAATTTAAATGATGATGTGATGAGTGCAAAAATGTAAATGCTGATTTGATGCATACGAGAATTTAAATGTTGGTTTGATACGTGCAGAAAGTTTAAATGCTGATTTTGACAAGTGCGAAAATTTAAGTGATGATTTGACGAAAAATTAAATGATTTGATATTTGCCAAAAATTAAGCAGTTGACGATTTGCAGAAAATTAAATGATGATTTGCAGGAAAATAAACAATTGATGATTTGCAGAAAATTAACAGTTGATGATTGCTAGAAAGTAAAGCAGTTTGATATTTGCGAAAGAATTTCCAGCAGTATGATAAGTGCGGAAATTCAAAGCAGTTAATGATTTGCAGAAAATAAACAGTTGATAGTTGCGAGAAAATAAAGCAGTTTGATATTTGGGGAAGAATTTCCAGCAGTATGATAAGTGCGGAAATTTAAAGCAGTTGATGATTTGCAGAAAAATAAACAGTTGATGATTGGCAGAAAATTTAAGCAGTTGATATCGCATGAATTTAAACGAGTTGATATTGCAGAAAATAAACAGGTTGATATTTGCGGAAAATTAAAGCAGTTGATAGGTACAGAAAATTAAACAGTTGATAAGTACAAAAAATTAAACAGTTGATAAGTACAAAAAATTAAACAGTTGATAAGTACAAAAAATTAAACAGTTGATACAAGAGAAATCAGCACTGGAGGGACAGGACGTCGGAAGCAGGCTGCTCGGTGGCCTGCTTCGCTGCTGGTTCACGTCCACCCTATTCACGTGTGCCATGCACACTAATTCAAGGGTCGTTGATCTGGTTGACTTTTCTTGGTTGACCAGATCAACGACCATGATTAAATGGCCCTTTAACTTATTTAAATGGCCTCGAGCCGGTTCCCGCGAACAAACGTTCTGACTTTTCGAGCCGAAGGTACCAGCGCTTAGAGAAAAATACGGCGAGCTTAACTGTCTACAGTGAATGACGAGAATTTTTCGTTTAACGTGTTTATTTTCTCGTTCAAAACGTGAAACGTTCGGACGGAAAATAAATGACGTTACAACGAAAATCAAACGAAAGGCTGTAGACCGTTGTGAACGAAAAAAAAGGTAGCAACTAGTTGATGGAAAACATTCCAAGTTCGAGCTATTGTCAGAGAAAACTTACTCGGGTCCAATAAAAGCTCGAATAAAAATAAAAAAATAAAAATAAAAATGCTAAAAATGTGATAAAATACCAAAACTTCTAAAATTCGTGTGATGACCTAAAATGAAGAAAAAACTAGCAAATGACTAACAGATAATTAAAAATGTGATTTTTAAGGCTAAAAATAATAATAATAATAATAATGAAAATACGTGACGAACAAATAAAAATGCGATTTCGAATGCTGACAATGACAATGACGATGATAAAAATGCCATGAGAATAAAAAAATGCTAACGACAGTGAATTAATTAAAAATGACAGTAAGCTTAATAAAATGACGGAAATGCTAAACTTAATTAAAAATGGCGTCAAAATTCAGGTATCAACAGTTGCCCCCTCTTTACTGTCTTATCGAAGTATTTGATAAGCAGTAAAGACGGTTGTCCCCACATATCCGAATTTTAGCGACACAACATGTCTTACCTCAATCTTACCGTGATGATGTCACTCTAGGAGGGGGTAGATCGTTGCTGTCACTCTGGGAGGAGATATTTTTGTAGATGTCACTCTGGGAGGAGATATTGCTGTAGATGTCACTCTGGGAGGAGATAGATTTTTGTTGTCACTCTGGGGGGAGATAGATTCATTGCTGTCACTCTGGGAGGAGATAGTTTGTTGATGTCCTGCAAAGGTATAAACTTAGATGTATTCGGATATCGAGAGAAACATAAGTTGCAGAAAATGTAAATGACGACTACTTTGACAGGAATGTGAGGTAATTTTACGAAAATGTAAATGACGGCTCCACTGGGGGGATAAGCGTTTGACATGTAATGGACGTTGCTTCGGGAGGATAATGCGCGATCCGCAGAAATACGTATGATTTGTCCTAATGATGTCACTCTAGGAGGAGGAAATGCATGATGTCACTCTAAGAGGAGGAAATACGTGCTGTCACTCTAGGAGGAGGAAATATTAAGCTGTCACTCTAGGAGGAGGAAATATAAAGTTGTCACTCTAGGAGGAGGAAATATAAAGTTGTCACTCTAGGAGGAGGAAATATAAAGCTGTCACTTTAGGAGGAGGAAATATAAAGCGAAAATTTAAATGACGTTAATCCCGTAGGAGAAGACGCTAGGTGCAGAAATAAACTAATCGTCACTTTAGGAGGACGAAACGTAGATGCTATCACTCTAGGAGGAGGAAATGTATGATGTCACTCTAGGAGGAGAAAAATGCAAATGATCACTCTGGGGGGGAGAGAAATGCTTTTGTTACCAGCGGCCTTGATACGAACCTAGAATGCATCTGCATCCTGTTCAGGAGGTAACGACCCCAAGGACAAGACTTTCCCACGATTTGCAGCCATAAGCAATCCTCACCTGATATTAGTGTTTGCACTCACGCTCTGAAACAAGGTTAAGTGTTTTACGCTCATAAAGATGCAACTAACATGATACATAATTTTCAATTCGCAATGTCAATCCGAGTGAATAGACTTCAGATGAAGATGCACATGCATGGGCATTCTAATAATCGATGGGACTTTCACGGAAAATAATGAAAGGACATGAAATGTCTGGAAAGAAGCTTGTTTTGGTAAAGATGTGCTTTTCTGATGAATTTGGAGGTTTTTGATGAGTGACGTTTATTGATCGGCCCTGATGAGGGCGAGGTGCGCGCGTTCTTCTGCTTTTTGCTGGGGATGCTTTCTTGACAGAGTGCATGAGCTCTTGGATCCTTGCTGGGGATGTCATTTTCAGGTCGGCCAGGGGCCCTTTTCTCGAGTCTTTACTAGGGAGTGTTGTCGCTATTCTTTTTTGCGATCTACTACTTGAGTTGGTCTTGGGCCCTTTTCTTCTCGAGTTCTCACTGGGGATGCTTTCTTTGAGATTTCTTGAGTGGGTCTTGGGCCCTTTTTCTCGAGTCTTCACTAGGGAATGTTTTCTTCAAGATTTCTTGAGTTTAGTTGTCCCCGGGCTATGCTTGCTTCGATTCTTCGATTGTTTGTACTCTTCGAATATCTCTGAGCATTTCTCTCTTTTCTTTTTTCTTTTTTTCTTTTTTCTTTTTTTTTTCTTTTCCTTCTTTTCTTTTCTTTTTTTTTTCCTTTTTTTTTCTTCTTCCCTTTTTTTTTTTGATTTGGAATGCATCAGAGCAGAGCAAGCACAACCTTTGTCTTGATCTCTTCTCGTTCTGTCTTAAGGCCTGGACCTTCATCTTTGGGTTCTTGGCCTTTTTCGGTGATAGTTCTTAGTGATCTTTCGGTAACCTTTTCGGTCTCCTTTGTCGTGTACTTGAACTTGGCGTGCTTTTTACTTCCGGCTGGCGATCTTAGCTGAAACTACTCCTTGGCTCCTGGGGTATGAGTGATAGTGAAGGTTTTGATAGGAGTGATGGTATATGTGGTGGAAAGAGGGAAGAAAACAAAAAAATGGAGAAGGTAGTGAAAGTCCCACGTCATTTTATTGCTATCCCATGTCTAATGGCACATGTACCCTGGATATTATGCGAATTCAACTAGTATCTAGTCAGGCACTTACACTCATGAAGGATAAGGCGCGATGGCTCAATAATGCTTACCGGGATTTGTCTGTGACTGCTTACGTCTGAGCAAACCGTGGATATAAGAGCAAACAAGTAAGATCATGCATGGCATGTAATTTTGATGGATGCTTTATTTAACAGAGGGATTGAACATTCCCGACCTATGCAATGCATGAATATGCTTATGAGAGTAGTATGGTTTTTTGTTTTAGCCAAGCTAAAAAGGATTTTTGATTGATTGACAGTTTGAACTAGGACGCGGGGGATAACCTATTTACAAGAATCCAACGAGGACCTAAAGGGTTGCCCCTTAGTGGGCCAGATGATCGTACGCAAATTAAAACTAATAAAGTAAGCTGGAACGAAGATAAACTTTAAATAATAAGGGGGGAAGAAAGATGAACTCCCCTGAAATGTGCAGCGGGGCTGCAAGGGCTTCTTCCACGAGCTTCATGCGGATGACAATGGGATGATTCGTGT
This sequence comes from Viola odorata, assembly GCA_963691705.1. Lineage (NCBI taxonomy): Eukaryota > Viridiplantae > Streptophyta > Magnoliopsida > Malpighiales > Violaceae > Viola > Viola odorata. The sequence continues at coordinate 62,727,581 of OY829540.1, forward strand.
CCCTGCGAAATGAAGAGGGGACAACGGAGTAGAAAAGAAAAATTGATTTGAAAACAAAAATGACATAAGTTTAGGGATTCTCCCTTTCCTTAGTCCAGCTCTTCGAGGACACCTACGGTGTGGTCCTTGTTCAGGGATGCTTTGCTTAGATGCTTGTTATGCTGTATTTTATCCACATTCTCTCTTCCTTTCCTAGCTCTTTTTGGATCTTGATGCTACTGATTAGCCTTTATTTCCTTACTTATTGCAGATTCAGGCTTTAGGAGAGGAAATTCCAGAAATATGCATTATTCACCGGATTTTGGAGTGTTTATAGCGTCTAGGCCTAGCTGCTCATCGCTCGCTGGCTAGCTGTAGAAAATGGAAAGTTCAGAAAAGGAAAATTAATAAATCCGACTTATTCTCCGACTTCCCCTCCGTGTTTCCAGCTCAGTAGAGGCATAATTAAGGAGACCTAGTTCTATTAGACTTACGACTTTATTTATTTATTTATTTATTTTAGGAAATTACTCCTATTAGACTTAGGATTTCTATTTTCTATTTTCTATAAATACTTTTAATTAATTAGGGTTGCAGACGTCTTCTACGACTTTTGGGGGACGTGCTCCTTCTAGGGTTTCTCCCAAAAGGAATCTCTCTTCTTCCGCCCCCTTTGCTCTCTTCTTCTTCTTCCACCTCTCTTCTCCCATACTTTTTCCAGTAGCTTTGTAATAAACCGGAGCTTTGCTCCGGCCGGTAATAATCAGGATTTATTTCTTCTTCATCTCTTTTATTTAATTATGCAATTTATTTATTTATTTATTTTTACTTTTAATATGAGCGGCTAGTCTTCTTATTCTTGGTAAGAGTCGATTGAAGGTTGCAAGGGAAGCCGTGAGGTTAATTTGTACTTCATAAATTATGGGCTAATATCTTTCTTGTTCAATGATTAATTGTCAATTTACCTAGGGTTGATTATTAGCTTGGCCAACTAGTAATTGAACTAGAGTATTACAATCGTCCCTGTTGTTATACCTAACGCGAAGCTGCAGGGTAAAGCAGATAACCATACTGGTCCTGACTGGAAACCTAGTATCCCCTAGTTGGATTGAACAAGTCGTTAGGGCACAGCGTCAAGCGTACCGAGTGTCTCGCCCTAGACGCATCTTACCTCTTCTTCATGGGCATCCGAGTGTTGCCTCCATAAGCGTACCTTGGAGGACGGCGGACTGTCAAGGTTACTCTATAAGCGTACCTTGGGGTAGCTTCTATTACGAAGGTAAGCAGGGGACCTAAGCGTACCTGGTCCCCATAGTGCGTCTATCAGCTCGGGGTAGACAATGCTTGCACCAATGACCGGCTGACCATAATTGCAACTGGATACGGACTCTTACTAGGAACTCTTGTCTCTTCTGATTTCGTAGTACTTCTATCACTCTTTGCTATTAGTTATTATTTACTTTCGTAGTTAATAATTAGATTAATCAAACAACCATTCAAAACCCCCCCTTTGGTTACTTATTGCTTGGATTACTTAGTTTATCAGATTGAATTGAGTGTTGATCCCTTAATCCCTGTGTTCGACCCTGTTACCATTATACACAATTTATTATGCACATTGGCTGCAGGTTTTATTATTATTTTTGACGGGTTCGACAACCGATCAAATTTTGGCGCCGTTGCCGGGGATTAACGCAATTAACTCTCTTTTCTTTTTGTATGACCAGGTCTTCCAACGTAACTCTATTGCCCTTCGATCCAGAAATTCGGAGAACAGAACGATTAGCTCGCAAACTCGCTAAGCAACATCATTCTGCAACTCTTGCAACAAATTCACCAGAACCCCCTCCCATACATCGAGCAGTTTGATCTAGCCACTGAAAACATCATCACCACCCCATCCCCCCCCCCCCCCCCCAAATTCCCCAACATGGCCAACGCCGAAGACCTTCGTGCTGCTTCTATGGAAAAACAAATCGCCGCCATCACTAGTATGATTCAGGTTTTAGCCGCAAGACAACCTGTCCAGGGCAAGACACAAGGATTTCAAAACTTTACCAACCACCCGACTAACGCATACCCATATACCCCTAATGAATTCCAAGTTAATACGGTTGGTAATTATAACGGAGCTCCCTGGCAGTTTGATCCTTATACCAACAACTATGACCAAGGGCAACATCATCCTAACTAAAGTTGGTACAACAATCTGCAACCGTCTTGGCTTAGCCAGTCACCGCAGCAGTACGTGTACCCAAACCAGGAGCAGTATCCTAGTCAGCCACCGCTCAACCATCAGTACTTTCAACATCAAGTTCCTCAAGAACCAGCGCCTCCGGCACCACTAATAAATCTTATATTTGATGTACAAAAATAATTGAGTGTTTTGACTGCAGAGATGAAGGAGATACAGAACCAAAGATGTCTTCCACCTCAACCAGAACTCAACCCGCTGCATACTGTCTGTGCCATGACACTTCAAAGTGGTACAGAAATACCATCCCGCGAGCTGCCTGCCTTAGACACTGAGTTACCTGACCGCGAGCCGCTTACCTAAGAAGCTGAACTCCCTGACTCCACACCTGTGGTTGAAGATGTCGAGGTCACAGCCGAAAAGGAAAAGAAGGTATATACCTCCAGAAAGCCAGGTACACCTATAAAGGTTGACGAGAACTCTGAATTCTCTGAAGACTACATCATTAAGGTACTTGAACCTCCGTTTCCACACAGGTTAGTCAAAAAGAAAAAGGATGGGGAGGATCGTGAAATTTTTGACATGTTTAGTAAAGTCCAAGTCAATATTCCTTTGCTGCAGGCTATTAAAAGCATTCCTCGCTATGCTAAATTTTTGAAAAATTGGTGTGCTAACAAATGTAACATGGTAGGTGTGAAACAGATTAGCATAGGTGGGAATGCCTCAGCCACGATCCAACGAAAGCTTCCACCCAAGTGCAAGGACAAAGGTATGTTCTCCCTCCCCTGCAAAATCGGTATTACTGACATTGGTAGAGCTATGTGTGATTCTGGTGCAGGTATCAACGTCTTGCCCTTGACGATATACAACAGTCTTGACCTTGGATCTCTCTACCCCACCAAGACCACGATCCAGCTAGCGGACAGATCTGTCATCCAGCCAGAGGGGGTTATTGAAGATGTCTTGGTCTAAGTTGGAGATTTCATCTACCCAGCCAACTTCTACGTGATTGACATGGAGGATGGGCATTCTACCAAGGCCTCCGATATGCTGCTTGGACGACCCTTTCTCCGGACCGCAAGAGCAAAGATTGATGTCCACGTCGCCTCCATCACTATTGAATTTGACGACGAAACTATCAAGTTCAATATGCCTGATGATATGAGACACCCCACCAATTTCTCTAGCGTAAACTTGGTTGACATTGTTGCCCCTGTTGCTACTAATGTTTCTGAACTTGCTACTGATGATTCTTTGCAGCTTGCCTTAGACAGGAGTATCCCACCCGCAGCGCTGGACCCCTTGGCCTTGACGCTTGAGACTCCATTTGAGTTGCATGAAGTCGTCACTGATTTGGAAGAGTATTCTGTCATCCCTCCTCCTTCTATTATTTCTCCTCTTCCCGTTGATCACACTAAACTCCCATCTCTTTTGCAGGACCCAAAGTCGGAGTTGAACAGCTTGCCCTCGCACCTCAAGTACGCCTACCTTGGCGAGCATGATACACTCCCGGTGATCATCTCTAGCGAGCTCGATCCTGTTGCAGAGCGCGAACTGGTGTCCACACTCAAAGGATACCGCGAGGCCCTTGGGTGGACATACGTCGATGTCAAGCAACTTGCCCCAGCCCTTTGCATTCCGCAATCAGCTCCAACAGCCTTCTTACCCACTCCTGCTGTCTCCGACACCATGACAGTAACTCCAATCATCACCACGACTGCTCCCATCGCCACAATGGCCCCTACCCCTACTGCTACCACCACTGCCGCAACCAGCAAAGGCAAGACACCCAATGCTCACCTAGCTTTGTGGACTGCCAATGACACGGTCAACACAGTATCTCATCACGATAAGTTGCTCTATCCTAAGAACTTTGACACTGGACAGAAAGTAATACTTTACAATTCTCGTCTTAGGCTCTTTTCCAGCAAATCGCAGTCTCGGTGGACCGACCCTTACCTTGTCACACAGGTGTATGATCCTGGTGTAGTTGCTATTCAGAGTATGGACACAGGCATCATTTTTCACATGCATGACCACAGATTGGAGCTGTTCCACGAGGGTTTCCATCCCCCTATGGCGGACCCACCTGACCTGAACTGATTAGTGTAGCCAACGTCTAGGCCTAGACGTTAACTGAGGCGCTTCGTGGGAGGCAACCCACGTTTCTTCCATCTTTTCTCTTTATTTTATCTTTATTATTATTTTCTTTTCATATGCCCTTGTTTGAGTTCCCTCTTCGCATTGAGGACAATGCGCTGCTTAAGTGTGGGGAGGGACACTTATGTGTTTGTTTTGTGTGTTTATTTTGGGCAATCTTTTCTATTTTTTTTAGGATTTTGTGAACTTTGGTTTTCTTAATTACCTTTTGCTAAGCTTACACTACCCCTGTTTTTAAAACTCACTTTTGATTGAATGCACAGAGTAGGCCCACTTCACACAGAATCTTCACCCACTGCACCAAAACCACTTGCACACCATACTGCCTGTTAGCTCTTATGACTATGTCTTGCCCTAGCTGCTTGCAATCAATGTATTTTGACCCGGTGAGTGTTTGAGCTTTCATGCCGTACTTTATTTCTGAGTGGATGTATGATTTGTGTGCTGGCCAAATTTGCATGAGACCCCTTGGGTATAGACATGATTAGATATGGGAAAGCGATGATATGATTAGGACTTTGCATTTTCTTTGTTATCTTTTTTCTTGCTTTTTATCTCCTTACCCATACTGCTCACCCCTTTCTTTCAGCACCCTTCTAACTGCTTGAGCCATTCCTTTCTTTTCTTAGCAAGTGAGAGATGCCTCTAGCAGTGGTAAGGTGGGACAGAGAAAATCAACATCTTCGATGTGGGGGTATTGAGCTGCTAGACCGAGACATTGAGAGCAGGCTAAGAAGCTGAAAACAGAGAAGTTGCAGAGAATTGAGCTACAAACGGTTAACTGCTACATCAAGATGCTAAAAGCAGTAATATGGCAACAATCATAAAACGCATAAGAGAGACAAAAGCTCTAGTATGGGGATTCCTGACGACTCGGCTTAGATATTCAAAAAAGAAATCAAGCACTCTAGTAAGCAATATGGAGATCAACTGCTAGGCCGAGCTATTCACATCATGTACATACTGAAGATCATACGCCCAAGGAAAATTTTGCTGCTCCAAGTTCAACAATCCAGAATATCATGTATGCTCCCTTTCTACTCAAAATCAAAATCAAAAAAAAAAAGAAAAAAAGAAAAAAAAAGAAAAAAAATCGAATTAATCATTTGAGCAAAAGAGGAGTACAGATCAGAATTGGAGCAAAGCACTACAAAGATTAGAAGACCGACGACACTTTCCACAGAAGATACCCCCACTCTCCAGCAGTGTTCTCTGTCTTGCCCGTGCCACTGCCATCAGGGAGTCTTTCTCACCAACTTGCATTTTTCCAGCTAAGAAACTTCTATCCTTCCTTCTCTCTACTTTGAACCCCCTTCTTCTTCAACATCTTATTTTGCTTTACCCTTGCAAAGTCTCTATGATCATATGATTGCCCATGCGTGTGTTCTCCGTACTCGGGTTGCTATTGCAAATTTAGTTTTGTGCGTGATCATTCGCATTGATGAGTGTTAAACACCCAATTCTGTTTCTGAGTGTGAGCGATAAACACCATATCTTGTGAGGATTGCTTGTAGCAGGCTGATGTAGGAAAGCTACTCTTTTGGTTTCATTATTCCTCTAGAGTAGTGCAGAGTTCATCTAGGCTGGAGGGTGGCGTACTGCTTGCTCGAGGCGTAAGTGGTGGCGTAAGTAACTCTGCGTGTTGTGGATTGAGGTTGTATGTTCCTGATGAGGTGATGCTTTCTGATTTTAATGCTCGAGGGTGAGCATTGGGGTAATGTGGGGATGTTTGTTATGATGTATTTTGTCCACATTCTCTCTTCCTTTCCTAGCCCTTTTTGCATCTTGATGCTACTGATTAGCCTCTATTTCCTTACTTATTGCAGATTCAGGCTTTAGGAGAGGAAATTCCAGAAAGATGCATTATTCACTGGATTTTGGAGTGTTTACAGCGTCTAGGCCTAGCTGCTCATCGCTTTTTAGGAAATTACTCCTATTAGACTTAGGATTTCTATTTTCTATTTTCTATAAATACTTTTAGTTAATTAGGGTTGGAGACGTCTTCTACGACTTTTGGAGGACGTGCTCCTTCTAGGGTTTCTCCCAACAGTAATCTCTCTTCTTCCGCCCCCATTGCTCTCTTCTTCTTCTTCCACCTCTCTTCTCCCATACTTTTTCCAGTAGCTTTGTAATAAACCGGAGCTTTGCTCCAGCCTGTAATAATCAGGATTTATTTCTTCTTCATCTCTTTTATTTAATTATGCAATTTATTTATTTATTTATTTTTACTTTTAATATGAGCGGTTAGTCTTCTTGTTCTTGGTAAGAGTCGATTGAAGGTTGCAAGGGAAGCCGTGAGGTTAATTTGTACTTCATAAATTCTGGGCTAATATCTTTCTTGTTCAATTATTAATTGTCAATTTACCTAGGGTTGATTATTAGCTTGGCCAACTAGTAATTGAACTAGAGTATTACAATCGTCCCTGTTGTTATACCTAACGCGAAGCTGTAGGGTAAAGCAGATAACCATACTGGTCCTGACTGGAAACCTAGTATCCCCCAGTTGGATTGAACAAGTCGTTAGGGCAGAGCCTCAAGTGTACCGAGTGTCTCGCCCTAGATGCATCTTACCTCTTCTTCATGGGCATCCGAGTGTTGCCTCCATAAGCGTACCTTGGAGGACGGCGGACTGTCAAGGTTACTCTATAAGCGTACCTTGGGGTAGCTTCTATTACGAAGGTAAGTAGGGGACCTAAGCGTACCTGGTCCCCATAGTGCGTCTATCAGCTCGGGGTAGACAATGCTTGCACCAATGACCGACTGACCATAATTGCAACTGGATACGGACTCTTACTGGGAACTCTTATCTCTTCTGATTTCTTAGTACTTCTATCACTCTTTGCTATTAGTTGTTATTTACTTTCGTGGTTAATAATTAGATTAATCAAACAACCGTTCAAACCCCCCCCCCCCTTTTGGTTACTTGTTGCTTGGATTACTTAGTTTGTCAGATTGAATTGAGTGTTGATCCCTTAATCCATATGTGTCGACCCTGTTACCATTATACACAATTTATTGTGCACATTGACTGCAGGTTTTATTATTATTTTTGACGGGTTCGACAACCGATCAATGTTTTGATTGGTTTCTTTTTTAGCTGCTTCGCGGGAACCGCCGATCCAAGTCGGGGTGAGGATGAGATCCGTAATTTGTTTATTTGCTTACTGGCCCTTGCTGGACCTTCGCTGATTGGCTTCGTGATTGCTCTGGGATAGAGGGGAAAACCCTCTGTCCCCGAAATACGCAGCGGGGCTGCAAGGGCATCTGCTTACCGTTCTTATACAGGTAACAAATAGGGGTGACCTAGTTCCTGAAAAATATAAGGCGAGAACAAATGAGGAGTAAATGAAAGACGATTTTTTTAGAAAAAGTAATGCGATTGATAAGTTTTTAAGCTCTCCCTTTTGGACGGGTCATCCGTGGGTCACTGCGGCGCGACTTGCATTGGATGTTGGTTGATGATGGCTTTGCTTTTAGATGTTTTGCCGCAACTCCCGTCTCGGCCCGGGTGATACTTGCAGTATGGTTGTCCCTCTTCAGAGAGGAGTTCTGACGCTTTTTGCGGCCAGGGATTGTGGATAAAACAAATGAATGCGATCACCGTCAGTCAGCAGTTAGTGTTCCACAAATTAAAGGATTGATCTTTATCATGTTGATCATGGTGCGGACGTTGAGAAACCTCTTGAACGAGACCGCATTAAGTATATTGATTGTGGTCCTAGGGGGACAACTTTTCGTCGTGCTTCTTCTCCAGGAGTTCTGCCTGCAAAGGTGCGCTTGGCGACCATGGTGTTTTGATGACGAGCTCCTCCGAATAGGTGAACGGAGATGGGAGCCTATGTCACTAGCATCCTGACGGCTTGGCCGACATGGGAGGGGCTTTATGACTTTGGTTCAGTATTCAGTCCTCGCTCGAACTGGATAATAGTATTGCTGCGAAATTCTGATGGTGGATAGTCTTTAAGTTCTTGAGTAGTCTTACAGACTCAGACAATCCTCTCGATGATCAGATGATAGCTTTGCGGGGTGAATCCCTTTTGATGTGTCCGGTCCTTTGAGACTGGTCGCAGGATATGCTGGTAGTACTGCGAGGAAAAAGAATTTTAATTTAGATGGTGACGGGTTTTTTTTTTTTTAAATCTTTCCTGATTCGCTCTTGAAGGAGGCATGCTGCGGCAATTCAGGAGCTGCTACGAGGGGAACTCCCTGGTCCTATTGCGATGATGAGATGAGGTGTGAGACATTACGTCCCTACAAAACCTTAAGATTGATTAGTGGCGTTAGTCTAAACATTGCGTCTTGTGCTTCGAACTACTCCTTGAGAGCCATCAATACCATGCCTCCTTTTGTCATCTCACAAGTTTAAGAAGGAAAGAAAAGTTTTTTTTAAAACAACAAGCATCTCCTAAAAAAAACTCATTTTATTAATTTCAGGATAAACATTTGAGTGATATTGTCATGATAAAACCCTATGTCTTTGATTCGGCCAGATGCACGGTCCGCGACACTTCAGGCGAAGTATATCTTGACGGCATCGACATTTACCGGTCTTGGTAGATAATCTCCATCCCTGTTGGTTAGCATTAGGGCACCCCCCCCCCCCCCCCCACCGAGAATGCACTTTTAACTAGATATGGACCCTCGTACCTTGGGGCCCACTTTCCTTGACTAGCCTCCTGATGAGGGAGAATCTTCTTCAACACTAAATCCCCAGTCTTGAACTTGCGAGGTTGTACTCTCTTGTTATAAGCGTTGGCAATCCTTTCCTAATATAACTGCGCATGGCAGATAGCAGCCAAGCGCTTCTCGGGAAGGCCAGCTGCTCATACCTCATCCTTGCCCAATCCGATTCTTCTACTTCTGATTCTGCCAGGATTCTGAGAGAAGGGATTTCTACCTAGAGAGGAACTACGGCTTCCATGCCATAGACTAAAGAGTAGGGAGTTGCCCCCTTGTGGACGTACGGGTTGCGATGCAGTAAGCATGCAGTGTGAAAGAAAGCATGTCATGCCAACCTCTGTGAGTAACCACCGTTTTTGGATGATTTTCTTCAAGTTTTTGTTTGACAAGTTTAAACTCAGGTTTTATTGGGATGTGATGCTCAACTATCCCGGGATCAAGACCTGGCATATCGGCGTATGATCATGCGAATACGTCCGAGTAGTCTTTGAGGAGGGAAATTAACCTTTCTCTCTGAATTGTGTCCAGGGTGGTTCTGATCTTAACCAACTTCTGATTCTCATTGCTTGCCCCCAAATTTACTTCTTCTGATTCCTCCCGATGAGGGGTTATTTCCTTTTCTGAACTTTCTAGTAAACGAGCTAACTCGCAGGGAGTTTCAACCTCGTCTTCGGTTGCGGCGGTAACTTCCACACCAGTAAAGACATAGGTTTTATCAAGACAATCCGATCTAATATTCATTTTGAAAATAAAATGCGAAAAAGAAAAGATGTTGAAAATAAAAATTGCATATGGTGATATTTAACAAAAAGGGAACGTGAGTCCCTACAAAAATGTTTTCGTAAAAAAAGTGCACACATCATATTTTTCTAAAAGGAGTAATTACGAAGAGACATTCGAAAGCATGGTGATGGTCCAGTTGCACATAGACTCCCCTGACTTCTTCACAAAAATGACTGAACCAGGCGACGACTATTCTTTTCCCAGAGTGCAAATACGGAGGTCTGATACCTCGATCGGACTTCCATTGATGGGTTCGGCTGCAAAGGGGAAAATGGTTGTATCCCCTGTTCAGGCCACATTTTCGAAGGAATACGGTGCTGGAGACTTGTCCTCGATGGCGTTGATTGCTCCTCGGATTTTCTCTTCGGTCTGAATGATCCCGAATGTTGCGAGTTGCTTGACTTTCTGCCAAAAAAGTCTGCAATCCTAGATTTCGTGCTTGCTTTCCCCTTGGTAGAACAGGCATTGGGCCTGATTATTCTCTGGGAATGGCAGGTATGTATTTTTAGCTAATGCGAAGAACAGTTCTTCGTTGGGTGCTTCCTTCATTGAAGGGCGAGGATCATTGATTCCTCCTGCTGAGATGGCGTTCACCCCTTTCTTTTCTTGGGAATGATTGGGGAGAGGGTTGGTGGATGTGTTGGGTCCTTTTGCTAACCCTTCGAAAGATACCCATCCACTTTTGATCAAGTGATGGACTTTTGCTTTGAATGCGAAGCAGTTTTCCAGAGCGTGACCCAGGGCTCCAGCGTGGTATTCGCACCTTGCGTTGAGATCATACCATTTCGGGTAAAGAGGCATTTGAGGCTGAGCTGGAACTGGTACGATCTGTCCAGCTGCTGAGAGATGTTTGTAGATTTCTCTCGCGGGAAGAGGAAGAGGAGGCAAAGGCTCTCGATTCCATCGATTGTTTGACGCGTTTTGGTTATTTGGGTCTTTTGGTGGGTTATATGTCTTAGGTTGCATCGGTTGTAATGTTTGTGCTGGAGATGGTGGGAAATGTGTATGGTTTTGAGGTGCGATATTAGCGACGGGTGGTAAGGCAAAAGGAAAGAAGGTGGGTTGATATAGCAATGGCAGAGGATAGGGCGGTTGATGTCGTGCTTGTCGAGGGCACGATCAAATAATTACAACTTATCACATACAACAAAAAGGATTGAAGACAGTGGCAAGAGGTTCGATCCTCAGAGAAAGGTGAAGACATACACTAGACAAGACCAGATATAAAGTAAAACAATAACAGAAACAAAATGGGGGGTTTTGGTTGGTTAATCTAGTTAACCAAGATAGAGATGGTTGCTAACAAGATAATTAATAAAAATAGAAATCCAGGGCACAAAAGTAAAACACAATCAAGGGCACGACATGCAAACATAAATCAAATAAAGAAATAAAGTCAGAAGAGAAGAAATTAAAAGCAACAAAATCAGAGGAGCAGATAAGAAAGATTCCTAGCAAAGGTTTTTCTCGGGCTGCGTCGAGGGCATGAATTCTCTTAACCTCGAGGGCTAGATAATCATCATCGTAGAAATATTCTATTCTCATGCCATAGACCTGCTATAGGGACCGCGTTTCCACACCGCATCCCCTACTTACCTTCTTAGATAAAAGCCACCCCCCATTTGCACATATGGGGTGACCGTGACGTTCTGCCATCCTCTCAGGCATGAATGCGGGGAGGCCACATTCAGAACGCCCATGAAGGGGAGGTAAGACAGATCTAGGGCGTGATAGCTCAGCTTGTCAGACTCGTATCACATACCCTAATCGGTTATTTACCCCTAGATGAAGACCTCTCGCGTTGTCTCCCCTAGGTGTCTAATATTATCTCAAGGCTTCACGTCAGTTATAACCAAGAGAATGACAGTAATCATCTAGGTCTAGATATTAGTTGGCCAAACTACTAATCTGGCCCTAGACGAATTAACAAGAAATCGATAAACAATCGAATACAACAATAAGGATATATTAAACACATTTAGGCCTCTTAACTACCCATGAAACCCTCAAAATACCTCTGCTAAGAAGGGAGAATCTAGTTACTCATACCACAAAACAAGTAAACAAAATAGGAAAAGGAAGATTGCATAAAAGAAGAAGAACAAGAACAAGAAAACTAGAAATGTTACCGGCCGGAGCAAAGCTCCGGTTAAGTTCAATGGCTGCTGGAAATGGATGCCTCAGCCACCACCCAAAAGAGGGAGGAGAGAAAAGGAGACGGCTCCCCAAAAGAAGAAAGTGGAAAAATATTTACAAGATGATGTGTGTCTCAAACCCTAAAACTAGAGGCTTATATAGTGTCTAGCCCACAAGAAGACAAATTCCAGCTAAGGGATTACAAAAAGACAAATTCCAACTAAGGGGAGAGGGTGACAGCACATGGAGCGTGCTGGAATATTCTGGAATCTTCTAGAAATGCAAGGAATCCCGTGAGAATCTTTGGAGATTCATCTCTTTGGCTTTGCAGAGATATCGCGGGCGAGAGACTGCTCACTGGTCTGGTTAGCTTTCGAGGGCTCGACGACATTCTAATCTTCTAGGCCTTGAAGTTTGAAATCCTTATAAATACTCCAAAAATGCTTCTTTTGATCTTTTCCTTCTATTGACACTGATCTGCAATAAAGATTGGAATAAGGGTCAAATAGCGGAATCAAGCCCCCGAAAGGGCTAGAAAAGAAGGTAAAATCACGCCCATGAAACGTGCTATCAGCGGTGGCGATAGATAAGGCGAAGGTGGTGGAAATGATTGCCCGTGATTAGCTTGGGGAGCGACAAACCCAACATCTCTTTTTACGATGGACGCTTTTTTGGGTGCGGACTCTGGGGCCGAAGGTATGATTCGTCCGGATTTAATCCCTTGCTCGACTCTTTCGGTGATTAGGACCATGTCGGAGAAGCTGTTTGAAGGATTCGAGATTAGGTAGGTGTAGTAGGGAGCTTCGAATGTGTGTAAGAAAATCGACAAGAGTTCCTTATCGTTTAAAGGAGGAGAGATTCTGGAAGCCAACTCTCTCCATCTCTGAGCATAGGTCTTCACGGACTCGCCGATTTTCTTTTCCAGATTTTGCAGGTCGGCGCGGTCGGGAGCTACCTCCATGTTGAATTTATATTGTCTGTAGAAGGCATCGGACAGGTCTCTCCACGTCGTGATCCTGGCCCTGTCTAGACCCATGTACCAAGTTAAGGCATGCTTGGTTAAGCTTTCCCGAAACAGGTGAATCAACAACGGCTCGTTGTGGATCATCTCTGCCATCTTATTGCAGTATGCTCTGAGGTTTCTCTTTGGGCACTCGACCCCAGTGTACTTTTTGAAGTCGGGGACCTTGTACTTCGGTGGTATAACGATCCCGGGGACCAGTAGGGTCAATTGGATCAGCCCCTTCGATCGCTCTGAATCTTTCTTCGAGCAGATTCAGTCGGTCGCTTTTCGGTTTCTCGGCCATAATGGGGTTAGCACCGAAGGGTAGTAGAGGTTCTGACAAGAACTGAGGTTGCGCTGGGTTGAACGCAGGAGGTTGAATTCCCACAGGTCCGGGAATTGTGCTTGGAAGAAGGGGAGGGAGATACGAGGCCTCTAGGTGGGCCTGACTCTTGTCGGCGTCTACGGTCAGGTTGGTTGAAAGGCGCTGAAGTGACGTAGCAATTTTCTCACTCGTGTTAATCATAGGATTTGCTGTGATGGGTACAGTGAAGGGACTAATCCATCTCCACTAGCCCTCGGAGCCAGAAAGTGGCGGAGGTACTGAAGGTCCTGGGACGGCGAGCGACGAGGGAGGTCCTGCTGTTTGAGTGGGATAAAAACCCGGGGGGGGAGTTCAGTGGTAGCTTCATCTCTCTCTTTTTCGGCCCCTGGCGGCCCTTTCTGTAGTAATCCTAACTTGTTCCTCTAACTCTGCGATTCTGGCTGTTAGCACTTCATCGGCCTTAGCCTATTCAGTCATTTTTCATTTTTGAAGTCTAGTTAAGGGGAGCCTGTGTGCAATAGCTTGCTTTTGAAGAGCTATCATGAACCTGCAAAAGGAAAACACCACAAGAGTAAGTACAAGTGATGATATGCAAGTGATGTGCAATCCCGTGGCCTCCACGTTGCTCATTCGCTTTTCCGGCTACACTTTCACTTGATATTTTCAGGGCGGTCGGAGAGGCGCGATATCCTGGTTATCGACAAGATACGAAAGAAGCCTCTATTCATTCCAACGATTTGAAGCAATCTGAGATGCTATCTGTGAAACTCAAATCAGCAGGGGCAACCAATGCTGTCATGCTAGGAAGATCTCTTTCACACTATGCTTTCAAATGACGTAGGGCCTGATACCTGATGAACCCATCCGAGGGATAATGACCTATACCATGAATTGGGAGCTTTGTGATGAACAACGAAGACGAGGCCATGAGTAAGCAATGCTCGAATGTTTTGAGTATTCGGTAGGATTTTTTTGGGAATTTTGGTGAAACGATTGCTTTTATCCCGGAGGGATTTTCTCTTTTCTTTATTTGTGATGGTTTTTTGAGTTGTATTGGATGGACAATTGATATGGAAAGTTGAGACGATTTAATAAATATCCGAAAGAGTATGACTTTATTAAAAGTGTTTACAAAATATGGTAAACTTGCCAACTACCTAAATTCATCAAAAAATGGCTAAAATAGATGAAATCAGGGATCCTAGTTACATGAAAAAGAAAGGTTTGCTGATATTCGAGTCTTCCCAAGAAGGTATCAACCCTGGGAGTCAGAATTCTCTTGTTCCTGCCAAAGGTATTCCATCGAGGCCATCTCCCCTTATTGCATTTCTATCTCGGCCTCTAAAGCGGTAATCCGGCTTTGCAGTGCCTGGCTCTTCCTATCCCCCAAATCTACGCGGGTAGTCAAGGCCCTTATTGCCGAATTCTTATCTTCAATTATGGTACCGGATGCTTCTTTCTTGCGGATTTCGCTGTTCAGACGTTCCTTGAAGTCCCTGAGGGCCACCTTCTATTTTACTACTTCTACGCGGATAATATCCTTGCTACGCCTTTCCAATTCATTCATCTGAACCTCCAAGCCACATTGACGGGCTTCGGCGATGTCTCTTTCCTCTATCATTAGATCTCGTTCTTCTTGCGCTGCTCGCATCTGTTCTACCACTTGAGCGTAAGCCATGACATCCATTCCTTCGCTCACTTGAGATTTCCCTTCCTCTTCCACCGGTTTCTAATTTTCTGGGCAAGGTAAGACATTGTTGTTGACTCGCCTTAACCTCCATTGTGGATATTGTGGTATTGTTGCCGCAGGGGCAACGCGTCCTTTGAGATAAAAAGGGTGGGTCCAGTCTTGGGCGTACAGCTGAATGTTTTGATTTTCTCCAGTGTGTGGTAGATTTTATCTCGTCATGCCGAATGTTACTGGAATGATTTACGTGATGTAAAACTGTCTGAGTACGAGGGCAGGGCAATAGTGAGCGCATCCCCATGCTCTAATCAAAGGAACCCAAGGTAGGGGTCCACAGTAGACGATGGGATCGGAGGTCTACAGCCATTTGGCGTGCCAACTGAAGTCTTCTTCTGAGAGGTTTATGAATCGGTCGATCTAGACATCCTTATTCTCCATCTCCCATTTATCCGTGGTCGTTGCGTTGATAACTCTAGGTAGAGGGTACGATCTTATGTAGCTTTCAAAGAAAATGGACTGATCAGGAGTCTCTTTAAAGTGGCTGACCAACCATACTGTCAGCAACTGGGTGCAACAGGTAAGCCTCCCTTTCCCTTTCCTTCGACAAGAGTCCAAAGAGCGAAAGGTCTCGGCCAAGATGGTCGTTGTAGGGTTGATGGTATTTGCTTCCATCTCGTAAAAGATATTGGCTGCTGCAAAGTCGATGGCGTTCCTCATTTTCGGAAAGAGGACAAATTCTACGATGGCGAACGCCAGAATCCTTAAGCATTTTTTCCCGTTGGACAACTGAAATCGTGCCTCGATATCTGACCAACACCAGAAGTAGTCACCTTCTCTGACGCGAGTAGTGATTCCTAACAACTTATCGAGCCTTATTTTGACACTCGAGGAGTCGAGTCGAACATTCTGGTATATGGCCGATATGGGAGATGGGAGGCACATCAGAGCTGAGTACTCCTCCAGTGTGGGAGTCAAGTCTACTCCTTTGTCGAAAGAGAAGCACCGATAATAGGGATCCTAGATTTTTATGGCTGCCCGGATGCAACCCCAATCAGTCTTTACGTCAACCAGGGTCGGTAGCTTTCCATAACTACCCTCAAACTATGTCTCCTCGTCTTCAGTCAGCTCATTTCTCAACTTCCAAATCCTAGTTAAGTCAAAGTCTACAACTTCTACTTTGATCTTAGTGGTGATGTCAGGGGTGAATCCCTGTTCTAACAGATATCCTCGGGCAGTCTGATCGTCAAAGCTCCGTCCCCCAAAAATATCAAGTGAAAGTAGCGTAGGTGCTGACATAGCGAATGAGCACAATGGGTCCTGTGGGACAGAAATAAAATCTTAAATGCGAAGTAACCTAAACATGTAAGAAATTTACAGTTCATATAACAGAGATTTTACAAAAAATGAAAGATCATGGCAACAAGACAAATAGAGCCACGACAAAGCAGATATAATCATGATGCACGTGCTGGGGCTCTGATTTTGACTTTTCTAACTGGCTTGAACGGTTCCCGGATGATACCATGAAAAGGTCCCTAAAGTGTCGTCCAGTGTCCCGATTCCTTGCGAAATCGTGTAACCTTTCGGCTGGCTTTAAGGGTTCATCCGAGTTGGGATTGGCGAACACTACCTAGGACATGTGTCCTAGAGCGTCACTACTACCCTCCTAATTTGGTAATTTTCCCCGGGGTGTAGGGCACTATGAAATGCATATGACAATTGATAAAGTGAATAAATGAACAGATCAGCAATTGATCAAAGCAGGTAAATAGACAAATAAAACACCTCTCAAAAATAAAACCGGCTCCGACCCTAAAGTCCCCAGTGAAGCCGCCAAACTATCGCTCCCCGAAAATTAACAAAAAGTCATTTGCGAGTGTACGACGAAATTTGAGACCTTACGATGCTTGGCGTAAAAAGGACGCCTCGTAACATGCAATGAAGTCACCACCCTAATATTGGTTGCTAGATTTAGGGAACCTTAAATATATAGTATATATAGATAATAAAATACCTAAATACCCGGTCAGGTGCCAATAGAATTAGTATTGATCCACAAAATTTAAGGTTACCAAAATAAAATACATAATTAGTTAATTTAAATTATAATCATAATTATTTGTTCTCTTTTGTTATTTTTTTTAATTTTTTTTTATTGTTTGTGTTTAATAATTAATATCAATTGGTTTTTTTTATTTACATTAAGTAATTCCTCGATCATAAACCAAGATATATTCAACTTCTCCATTGTATTTCTTAGTGGCAATTAGATATTGTCGCGCCCCGAAAATTAACAAAAAGTCATTTGCGAGTGTACGATGAAATTTGAGACCTTATGATGCTTAGCGTAAAAAGGACGCCTCGCAACATGCAATGAAGTCGCCACCCTAATTTTGGTTGCTAGGTTTAGGGAACCTTAATTTTCATGGCATAAAAAATATAATAAATAAAAAACTAAAGGCACAAAAAAAGGGTCTGAACCCCAGACAAAGGTTCGGGGTCGTATTATGGTCTCGGGAAGGTGTTAGGCACCCGAGTCACATCCGAAAATGATTACCGGTTGATAAGAGAGGTGTTTAAAAAGGTGTTTGATAAAAATGCATTTTTTTTAAAGGGGGCCCTCAGAGGAATCGTCACTTTAGTCTTTTCCACAATCGGGACCGTTCAGGAATAGTCGATCGTTGAACCGATCGATTATTCCTGACCGTAATGATGGGACTGAATTTTACGAAAGACTGAATGAGCGTCCTCTATTTCATCATCGGGCTATGCATGATTAAAATAATTACTACGTGATTCTATCATGGATAGCTTAACAGACTATAGATTAAATGAGAGGTTTTGAAATGATAAACTGATGTGGGATCGAAGCCACCTCGTACATGCAGTCAATATAAGTGGAATTTAAACAAATGAGCATGGCATTTAAAGCGAGTCATTAAACACGTTGTTCATGTGGATTGATTTTAATTCTAGCAATTCTATATATCATGCGTACGATTAATATTTACGGAAAAGCGTTGAATAAATAAAAGGAAACGAAAGGCGTACTTTCGAGCGAAGCTTGAATTTTAAACCTACAAAATGAGAGTGTTAGTGATAGCTCGAAAAGTAAATAAGCAATTTATGAACGCGAGAATTTAAATGACAGTTGATAATTATTGAAAGAATTAAATGAAGATTTGATGCTTGCGAGAAATGACAATTTGACGCATACGAAAATTTAAATGATGATGTGATGAGTGCAAAAATGTAAATGCTGATTTGATGCATACGAGAATTTAAATGCTGGTTTGATACGTGCAGAAAGTTTAAATGCTGATTTTGACAAGTGCGAAAATTTAAGTGATGATTTGACGAAAAATTAAATGATTTTATATTTGCCAAAAATTAAGCAGTTGACGATTTGCAGAAAATTAAATGATGATTTGCAGGAAAATAAGCAATTGATGATTTGCAGAAAATTAACAGTTGATGATTGCTAGAAAGTAAAGCAGTTTGATATTTGCGAAAGAATTTCCAGCAGTATGATAAGTGCGGAAATTCAAAGCAGTTGATGATTTGCAGAAAATAAACAGTTGATAGTTGCGAGAAAATAAAGCAGTTTGATATTTGCGGAAGAATTTCCAGCAGTATGATAAGTGCAAAAATTTAAAGCAGTTGATGTTTTGCAGAAAAATAAACAGTTGATGATTGGCAGAAAATTTAAGCAGTTGATATCGCAGGAATTTAAACGAGTTGATATTGCAGAAAATAAACAGGTTGATATTTGCGGAAAATTAAAGCAGTTGATATTACGGAAGGATTTCCAGCAGTTTGCGAGATTTTTAAAACAGTTGATATTTGCGGAAAATTAAAGCAATTGATAGGTACAGAAAATTGAACAGTTGATAAGTACAGAAAATTAAACAGTTGATAAGTACAGAAAATTAAACAGTTGATACAAAGAAAAATAATCATACGAAGCATACGGATTTTTTTACGAAAAAAGCGCGATCCGAAATCTCGGAAAGAATGAAAATGGGCTGGGCCAACTTGAAAAAGTGAAAGGAAAGGAGAAATGGGCCAGGGATAGTGCCTAGCCCATGAAAAAAGGAAAGGACGGTGATGGGCCAAGCCCATCACCTTGGACGTATGAATAGGTCATTTATG
Source organism: Viola odorata (assembly GCA_963691705.1). Classification (NCBI taxonomy): domain Eukaryota; kingdom Viridiplantae; phylum Streptophyta; class Magnoliopsida; order Malpighiales; family Violaceae; genus Viola; species Viola odorata. Next base: position 62,746,680 of record OY829540.1, read on the forward strand.
GCAGTATTCATCGTCCCTTTCCTTGGTCGCTAGCGCTACTACCGGCGGCCAAGCTCCGACCACAGGTGGCCATTTTGCAAGATCTTCGTACCGAGACGCTCGTCTCCTCGACGACATCTCGACCGTACGAACCCTGAATTTTAATTTAAAACGTGCGGAGTTTAATTTCAAAAAATGACGAAACCGTTAATTATCGAAAACTAATTAATTCGCAAGATTTAGCTAACGATTAATCAAATTGAAAGCATGTATTTAATCTACCTCATGCACATGAATTAATGGCATAAAAACTAGCAATTTATTCTATCAAAATGAAGCAAAATGAATTAAAGAAAAATGAAAGCTTTTATATGAGCTATCAATCAATGAGGGAGAAGGAGCAGAGCTTGCTCTTGAGATTTTGGTGCCGTTTGAGCGTTGGAGGGCCCCGGTATTTATAGGCCGAAGTCGCGTAAGGAGAGAGAGGGCGTGGTTGCCGGCTCGTCGTGCTGGCGGAGCTAGGGGTCGTGAGGTGGCAGGTCTGCGGCGTCGTAATGATGAAGGATGGAATAGGAAACCGTTGGAAGCGACAGGACGTCGGAAGCAGGCTGCTCGATGGCCTGCTTCGCTGCTGGTTCACGTCCACCCTATTCATGTGTCCCATGCACACTAATTCAAGGGTCGTTGATCTGGTTGACGTTTCTTGGTTGACCAGATCAACGACCATCATTAAATGGCCCTTTCACTTATTTAAATGGCCTCGAGCCGGTTCTCGCGAACAAACGTTCTGACTTTTCGAGCCGAAGGTACCAGCGCGTAGAGAAAAATACGGCGAGCTTAACTGTCTACAGAGAATAGCGAATGATAAGAATTTTTCATTTAACGTGTTTATTTTCTCGTTCAAAATGTGAAACGTTCGGACGGAAAATAAATGACGTTACGACGAAAATCACACGAAACATTGTAGACCGTTGTGAACGAAAAAAAAGGTAGCAACTAGTTGATGGAAAACATTCAAAGTTTGAGCTATTGTCCGAACGAACTTACTCGGGTCCAATAAAAGCTCGAATAAAAATAATAATAAAAAAATAAAAATGCTAAAAATGTGATAAAATACTAAAAATTCTAAAATTCGTGTGATGACCTAGTTTTTGCAAAATTTTCTCTTTATGCATGTGCAACTTGGGCTAAAAAAAAAGACAAGAAGAGGGGAAAACAAAAATCCCACGTTTTGAACGTTCTTTTTGAATCAAGCACATTCATCGCTTTAACTTGGGAGTTCATTAAAAATTATGTAAACATACATGATCTTGTCTGTTAGCTCTTATATCCATGACATGTTTAGGCGTAAGCAGTCACAAAACATATCCCTGTGAATATTTCACGCCTTATTTCTTTCACGAGTGTAAATGCTAAGCTAGGTGCTAGTTAGATTTGCATAATATCCAGGGTACATGAACCATCAGACATGGGATAACAGTAAGATGACATTGGACTTTCCTTTTCTCTTCTTCCACATTTTCATTTTTAACCTTTTTGCCCTCAAAACAGTGAGGATTGCTTACGGCTACATGTCATGGGAAAGTCTTGTTCTTGAGGTCGTTATTTCCTGAACAAGACGTAGACGTTATCTAGACTTGTATCAATCATGTTTATATAACGAAAACTGAACGAACATTTTTCAAAGAATGTACTTGAATTGATTTTCTCTTAAAACAAAGAGGTCATTTTCATTCCAAAAAGAGACTTGGGGGCAAGCCATGGTTAAATGTAGGAATATTTGATATTTCTCACATAGGTCAATTCCTCTCTCTTCTTCTATCTGTTGCTGCTTCGTGTTTGCTTCCTTTCTATTTGTAGGATACATATACGCTTTGAGGAAATCACTCCTACACCATGGGTCTTCGATGAAGAAATCGTTGTAAATGCCCTCGTCTTGGATTTCCGTCAAAAATCCAATCAAACAATCGAATGGAGAATGTTACCACTCCTCAACCATGGGTCTTCGATGAAGAAATCGTTGTAAATACCCTCGTCTTGGATTTTCATCGAAAATCCAATCAAACAATCGAATGGAGAATGTTACTGATAGCATGTCTTAATTGTAGGTTTTTCCCTTTTATTTTTGGCCTTTTCGAGGGCAAGATACTTATGATTTGCCCTTTTTCCCATCTTTTTGCAGATCAGCGCCTAAAGGGAGAAAAGAGCGGAAACGAGCATTTTTGGAAGCATTTTTGGAGTCTTGAAGATCGAGGTCTGGAAGAGTAGAAGTCGTCGAGCCCGCAACGCTAACCAGAACAGTGAGCAGTCTCACGACCTCGACTTGCTTGCGTCAGATCGAAGATCAAGAGCCAAAGGAAGGAATTCCAGAAGCTTCCAGAAGGTGTCAGACGCTTCCAGAATATCTCAGAAGATTCCAGAATATTCTCTGGCAAGGACGCGGTCCCCTTGTGTGCTGGCGTCCTCCCAAGGGCTGACACCCTCTCCCTTAGCTGTATTTTTGTCCCCTAGCTAGTTTTAGCCTATTTAAGCTTAGCTTTAGGGTTTTTGTAAGGGGGCTGAAAAAAAGACACTAAAAAATTTCTTCTTCTTTTACCCTAATTTCTAGGGATTTTATTCTCTTGAATATTGGTGCAGCCGCCGGTTTTGTAAATGGAGAAGCTTTCCTCCTTTGATTTACTAAATCATTATCCGGTTTCCTCTAATGCTTTTCTTTACTCTGTCTTGCATGATATTTACTACCTACTGTTCATATATTGTTACGAGTAGCTAAATACCACCTTCTTAGTGAAGGGTGTTTCAAGGGTTGCAAGGGTTAGTTAGGAGGCCTAAAGTGTGCTTAATATATTCTCTTGTCATATTCAATCATTTATCGCTTTAATCCTTGCTCATTTAGAACTGTTGAGGGCCTGATCAACTGTCAATATTTCTGCATGTGTATTGTCATTCTCTTGGTTATAACTGACGTGAATCCTTAAGATAAAGTAGACACCTAGTGTAGACATCGCAAGAGGTCTTTCATCTAGGGGTATTTGATTGTTTAGGGTATGTGATGCGAGCTTGACAACCTGAGATGTCACGCCCTAGATCTGTCTTACCTCTGCTTCATGGGCATTTTGAGTAGTGCCTCCCCGCATTCGTGCCTGGGAGGACGGCGAAACGTCAAGGTCGCCCCATATGTGGAAACGGGGGGTGGCTTCTACCTACGAAGGTGAGTAGGGAGCCTACGTGGAAACATGGCTCCTATTTTCGTCCCCATGATTAACTGACCTAGAAAGCAACCCGAGAACACCTTTCGCTAAGATCTCTTCCCAACTGATTTATTCCTTTTATTGCTTTTCGTGCCTTCGAATAGTTTTTGCTATCTTGCCTGTGATTAATTTCTACTTTCGAGACCCCGAATGTTTGTTACTTTTATGATGGCGATTTACATATATTTACTTATCTGTTTTGTTAGCTCTCATATCTTCGTCGATTAATTCGTTAATCGACAGAAACTCCCCCTAGTGTTTCTTGACCGTATTCTGTTGCACTTGTGCCTTGTCATACACCTTTATTAATAGTTTATTCCTTCAATCTCTGTGGTTCGACCCTGTCTTGCCCTGTACACATTTATTTGTGCACTTAAGCACCAGGAAAATATTTAATACATTTGAGTGACGATCAAATTTTGGCGCCGTTGCCAGGGATTGAATGATACTAATTCTATTTTTATTTTTGTATGACAAGGAGATATGCTCCAGATCTACTCCCTCTAGACCACAAACTAACCAGAACGGAAAGAAATCTTCGAAGGCAAGCCAGAGGAACATCTACCCAGCGTAGAGTGATCCCACATCCTGCCCTCGACGGATCTCCTTCCAATCTGGCCGGCCAGGACCGTCAATTTTTCCTAGATCGAGCCTATCTCCATCGTAATCTCGATAATCTCGTAGCTGCTCATTTCGATTTTCCTGCAATGGACGACCGTCAAGACCATGAACGTGACGACCATGTACGTCACGAGGACCCACCTCCTCCTCCAGCACAACAAACCATCGATAATTTCCATGGAACTTCTGATATGGCAAGCAGCTGCATTGTCTGGCCCGCTGTCCAGCATGACTAGTCCTTGAAGTCAACCGTTATGCATCACCTTCCAATCTTTCGAGGGGTTGCCAAGGAAAATGCACTCCGCCACCTTCAACAGCTCCACTCTATTTGCGATGCCATGAAACCCACCAACGTCAGCATCGAGCAAGCCAAGCTACGCGCCTTCCAATGGTACTATGACCTCCCACCGAGATCCATTCATTCTTGGGCGGACATGTCTAAGATATTCACCGAGAAGTATTATCCGACTTCTATTTCCAACACCACACGCAAGCAACTTGTCTCCATAGTCCAGAAGAAGGAGGAGACTCTAACCCAGTATTATGAGAGGTTCCAGAAGATGCAATCTAGTTGTCCCTCTCATAACCTCACGGAACACGCCCTTGTTCAGTATTTTTGTGAAGGCCTTAAAGCCCACGATAAGGCTTTAGTCAATGTCGCTGCCAGTGGATCTCTGACTGCTCTCACCCCCTCAGCTGTTGTTGATACCCGAATTTTGACGCCATTTTTAATTGATTTTAGCATTTCTGTTATTTAGTTAATTTACTGTCATTTTCAGTTGATTTACTGTCGCTAGCATTTTTAAGTGTTTCATCGCATTTTAGCATCATCGTTAGCATCGTCAGCTTTCGAAATCGCATTTTTAATTATTCGTCACGTATTTTCATTATTATTATCATTATTATTTTTAGCCTTAAAAATCACATTTTTAACTATCCGGCAGTCGTTTGCTAGTTTTTTCTTCGTTTTAGGTCATCTCATGAATTCTAAGATTTTTAATATTTTAGCGCATTTTTTAGTATTTTTTATTATTTTATTATTATTTTCGTTCGAGCTTTTATTGGACCCGAGTAAGTTCGCTCGGACAATAGCTTAACTTTGAAATGTTTTCCATCAACTAGTTGCTAGTTTTTTTCCTGCTCACAACGGTCTACAGTGTTTCGTGTAATTTTCGACGTAACGTTTTTATTTTTCTGTTCGCGTGTTTCACACTTTTGAACGAGAAAATAAACACGCTAAATAAAAAATTCTCATCATTCGCTGTATACGGTTAAACCCGTTGTATTTTTCTCTACGCGCTGATAGCTTCGGCTCGAAAAGTCGGAATGTTTGCTCGCAGGAATCGGCTCGAGGCCATTTAAATAAGCTAAAAGGCCAAATTGATCATCGTCGTTGATCTGGTCAACCAAGGAAAGTCAACCAGATCAACGGTTGACAAATTAAGGGGCATGGTGCACATGAACAGTGCCCATGAGCGGCAGCAGAGTCCTCGCCCAAGCCAACCTGCTCCCATCGCTTCATGTCCCTTCATTCATCATCACCCTCGACCCTAGACCCTCCACCTCACGGTCGTAGCCCCGCCAGCACGAAGAACAGCCACCACTCGCGTTCGTCACGTCCGGCAAGCCACGCGTTTGAAGGCTATAAATACAGCGCCTCATCGAATGTTCAAAGGGCACCAATTCAGCAAGAAAAATTTCTCTCTCTCCCCATCTTGATCAGCTTGCTCATTTAGAGCGACAATCGCCCAGTTTAAAAGCTTGAGAGTAAGCTTTCTCTCTCTAAGCGTTTTCGTTGTTTATGCATGTTTTTTTCTTTAATTTCGTTTGGCTTGTTCTTGAGCAAATAAATTACTTTCTTTTATGCCAGTAATTCACATACATGATGTAGCTTAAATACATGCTCTCAATTTTAAAAATCGTTAGCTAGATTGTGCGAATTAATTATTTTTGATAATTAACAGTTTTGTCATTTTTTTGAAATTAAACTCGGTACGATCTTTATTAAAATTCGAGCTTCGTACGGTCGAGACGCCGTCGAGGAGATGAGCGTCTCGGTACAAAAATCGCGAGAAACGGGCAAGGGAAGCCGGAGCTTGGCCGCCGGCAGTAGCGCCGGCGACCAAGAAGAGAGACGATGAACAGTGCCATGCTTCGGCACTGTTCACATGTGTAAGGGTGATGGGCTTGGCCCATCACCATTTGAATGTTTTCACGGGCCAGGCACTATTCCTGGCCCATTTCAATTTTATTTCTTTCCTTTTTAATCAAGCCCAGCCCATTTTAATTCATTACGAAACTTCGGATCGCACTTTTCCGTAAAAATAATTCGTATGCTTCGTATGATTAATTTTCGCAATATCAATTGTTTTATTTTCTGCAAATATCAACTGCTTTAATTCTCGCAAGCTGCTGGAAATTCTTCCGCAATTTATCAATTCTTTTATTTCTGCAAATATCAATTGTTTTATTTTCAGCAAATATCAACTGTTTTATTTTCCGCAATAGCAACTGTTTTATTTTCTGCAAATATCCAACTGCTTATTTCTGCATTATCAACCTATTTTATTTTCTGCAAATCATCAATTGTTTTAATTCCCTGTAAATTGTTAACTTATCAAAACAGTATTTAATTTTCGTATGCGTCAAATCAATCATTTTTCGCATGCAATCAACCCAGCATTTAAATTCTCGTATGCTTAAAATAAATCATTTTTCGCATGCAATCAACTCAGCATTTAATTATCGTATGCGTAAAATCAATCATTTTTCGCATGCAATCAAAACAGCATTTAATTTTCGTATGCGTCAAATCAATCATTTCTTGCATGCAATCAACTGTCATTTAAATTCTTTCTCTCATAAAATTGCTTATCGATTTCTCAAGCTATCACTAACACTCTCATTTTGTAGGTTTTAATTTCAAAGCTTCGCTCGAAAGTACGCCTTTCGATTCCTTTTTATTTATTCGACACTTTTCGCAAATATCAATCGTACGCATGATATATAGAACTGCTAGAACTAAAATCAACCCACATGAACAACGTGTTTAAAGAGTTGCTTAAAATACCATGCTCATGTGATTTTTAATTCTCGCATATATTGACTGCATGTACATGGGGACTTTCAATCCCACATCAGTTTTCCACTTCAAAAATCTATCATTTAAATTTGTACTCTATTAGCAATCTATGGTAGGATCACGTAGTAAGTAATTTAATCATGCATGGCCCGATGATGAAATAAGAGGGCGCTCATTCAGTCTTGCGGAAAATTCAGTCCCATTACGTTACGGTCAGGAATAATCAATCGATCTTGATAAACGGTAACCCCGTCCGAAAGATCTTTTTATTATTCCTGAACGGTCACGATCATAGAAAAGGCTAAAGTGACGATTCCTCTGAGGGCCCCCTTTTTCAAAACGCATTATATCAAACACCTTTTTAAACACTTCTCTCATCAACCGGTAACCGTTTTCGGATGTGACTCGGGTGCCTAACACCTTCCCGAGACCATAATACGACCCCAAACCTTTGTCTGGGGTCCAGACCCCTTTTTGTGCCTTTAGTTTTTTACTTATTATATTTCTTATGCCATGACGATTAAGGTTCCCTAAGCCTAGCAACCAAATTAGGGTGGCGACTTCATTGCATGCTGCGAGGCGTCCTTTTACGCCGAGCATCTGAAGGTCTTAAATTTCGTTGCACACTCGCGAATTACTTTTTTTTCGTAATTTTCGTGGGACGCGACAGTTTGGCGACTTCACTGGGGACCTTAAAGGGTCGGAGCCGGTTTTATCTTTTTAGAGAGGTGTTTTATTTGTTTATTTATTTATTTGCTTTGATCAATTGTTGGTCTGTTCATTTATTTGCTTTATCAATTGTCATATACATTTCATAGCGCCCTACACCCAGGGGACAATTACCAAATTAGGAGGGTAGTAGTGACGCCCTAGGACACATGTCCTGGGTAGTGTTCACCAATCCCAACTCGGATGAACCCCTAAAGCCACTCGAAAGGTAACACGATTTCGCAAGGAATCGGGACACTGGACGACACTTTAGGGACCTTTTCATAGTATCATCCGGGAACCATTCAAGCCAGTTAGAGGTGTCGGAATCAGAGCCCCAGCACGTGCATCATGATTATACCTGTTTGTCGTGGCTCTATTCATCTTGTTGCCCTGATTTCTATTTTTTCATAAATTCTCTGTTATACGAACTGTAAATTTTCTTACACGGGCAGGTTACTTTGCATTTAAAATTGTCTTTTTGTCCCACAGGACCCGTTTTGCTCATTCGATATGTCGGCACCTACACTACTTTCACTTGATATTTTCGGGAAATGAAGTTTCAACGATCAGGCATTGCCAAGTCGAATTACCGCTTTAGAAGCTGAGATAGAGATGCAGAAAGGGGAGTTGGCTTCGATGGAATACCTTTGGCAGGAAAACTCTGACATCCAGGATTGACACCTTCAGGGAAAGGCTCGGATGTCGGCAAACCTTTTATTTTTAGCTAGGACCCCTGATTTCATCTATCTTAGCCATTTTTGATGAATTTAGGTAGTTGGCAAGTTTACCATACTTTTGTAAACGCTTTTAATAAAGTCATACTCTTTCGGATATTTATTCAATCACCTCATCTTTTCTATATCAATTATCCATCCAAAATACAACTCAAAAGACCATCGTAAAAAGAAAGAGAAGATCCCTCCGGGATAAACACAATCATTTCACTAAAAAAAAACTGAAAAATCAGACCAAACATCCGAAAAACAGCCGAGTAGCGCTCACTCATGGCCCTATTCTCTTAGCTTATTACAAGAAGCTCCGATTTCATAGCATAGATCGTCGTCCCTCCCCTTGGTTGGCTTCACCAGGCATCAGGCCCTGCATCGTTGAAAGCATAGTGTGAAAGAGATCTTCCTAGCATGGCGACATTGGTTGCCCCGTTGATTTGGGTTTCGCAGATAACATCTCAGATTGCTCCATATCGTTGGAAAGAATAGAGGCTTCCTTCGCATATCATCCACAACCAGGAGATCACGCCTCTCCGACCGCCCTGAAAATATCAAGTGAAAGTGTAGCCGGAAAATGATTGAGCAATGTGGAGACCTCGGGATTGCACATCACCTGCATATCCTCACTTATACTTACTCTTTTTTTCCTTTTTTTAGGTTCACGATAGCTCCTCGCAAGCGAATTACTCCGCCAAGGTCCTCCCATAACTAGACTTCAAACGCGAAAAATGGCCGAACCAACCAAGACAGAAGAGGCATTGGCTGCTAGAGTAAAAGAGCTAGAAGAGCAAGTAAGGGTTACTACAGAAAAGGCCACTCAGGCCGAAAAAGAGCGAGAGGAAGCAACCAATAAGTTCCCACCCGGTTTTGATCCTAGCCAAATGATGGGACCCTCCTCATCCGCCATCATTGGATCTTCAGTCCCCCAATCACTCCCTGGTCCTGGGGGTCAATGGAAATAGGTTAGTCCCTTCACTGTACCCACCGCGGCAAATCCTATGATTAGTACGGGTGAAGAAATCTCCACGTCACTTCAGTGCCTTTCGACCAACCCTGTTGTGGACCCCAGCAAGAGCCAGGCCCACCTAGAGAACTTGTATCTCCCTCCTATTCCTCCGAGCACAGTTCCCGGACCTGTGGGAACTCAGCCTCTTATTTTCAACCTAGCACAACCTCAGTTCTCGTCAGAACCTATGCTACCCTTCGGTTCTAACCCCATCGGGGCTGAGCAACCGAAAAGTGACCGACTGAATCTACTCGAAGAAAGACTTCGAGCAATTGAAGGGGCTGATCCATTTGACCCTACCGGCCCTGCCGATATGTGTATGGTCCCCGAGATCGTTATACCTCCGAAGTACAAGATCCCTGACTTCAAAAAGTATACTGGGGAAGAGTGCCCAAAGACCCACCTCAGAGCATACTGCAATAAGATGGCCGAGATGATCCACAACGAGTCGTTGTTGATACATCTATTCCGAGAAAGCTTGACCAAGCACGCCCTAACTTGGTATATGGGTCTAGACAGAGCCAGGATCAGGGCATGGAGAGACCTGTCCGATGCCTTCTACAGGCAATACAAATTCAACTTGGAAGTGGCACCAGACCGTTCTGATCTACAGGATCTAGAGAAGAGGACCAACGAATCGGTGAAGACTTACGCTCAGAGGTGGAGAGGGCTAGCATCTAGAATTTCTCCTCCGCTAAATGACAAAGAACTCTCGTCAATTTTCATAAACACTTTCAAGGCTCCCTACTACACCTATCTTATATCCAATCCATCAAATAACTTTTTCGACATAGTCATGGTGGCTGAGAGAGTTGAACAAGGAATTAAGTCCGGGAGGATCACCGCTTCCACACCAGAAGAAACGCTTAAAGGAGCACCTATCATGAAGGAGGATGTCATCTTTGTCTCCCCGGGACCTAGTAACCGGCAACCTTCCCCATCGCCTCCACCACATATCCCACAAAAGAACCAACACACCCATTGGAACAGGAAACCGCTACCACCTCTTCCCATTCCTTTAGAGGAAATTTACGAGCATCTCTTGGCAGCCGGGCAAATTGCGCCAATCCCGATTCAGCCTATACAACCTCCTTACCCGAAGTGGTACAACCCTATTGCTAGATGCACGTACCACGCCGGAGCTCAATGTCACGTCGTAGAAGACTGCTTTGCCCTTAGAGGAAAGGTTAATCACTTGATCAAGAACAAATGCATCTCTTTCGAAGGTTCTAGCATGACTATCAACCCTATTCCAAATCATGCTTTGGGTAGCGGAAGGATGATATAGGGCTCGACCATTTGCATGAAGAAGTCTGGGGGGGGGGGGCTCTGCGTAATTAGACCACCGCCACGCTTCCTGATGTCTCTTTGCAATATGATGAATGTTGATTCAGTGGGTTTCGATAAACCCTATGTCTTTACCAATGAAGAAAGTATCCACAATTAAGAATAAGGCCGGGATTCCATGCAAATCGGTCCATTTAAGAGAAAGGATGGAAAAGGAGATAGTCCCTCATCAGGAGAAGTCTTGGGGGCAAGCAATGAAGTTCAAAGGGATGTTGATCCAAAAGCACAAGACTCAAACGCACACCATAGTCGAGCCTGCGACTTTAAACTAGGGCGCTTCGTGGGAGGCAACCCACGCGTTCTTTTCAATTATTCTATCTTTCGTTAATTGTAAAATTCAACATCTCGGGATACCTTTTCCCTATGAATTTACTATTTAACTGTCTCGTCGTTTCAGTGCAACGAAGCTTGTAAACTTGGGGGCAAGCGAATTAAGTGACAACCAAAAGAAGGCGTTGAAAAATGTCAAAGCTCATTTTTTCAAGGTGCAACGAGACTTGTAAACTTGGGGGCAAGCGAATGAAGTGACGACCAAAAGAAGGCGTTGAAAAATGTCAGGACTCATTTTTTTCAGGGAAGTTGTCCCTTTACATTTTTGCAATTTCTGTTTCCGCAATTTACATTTTCGTAATTTATGTTTTCACGAGTTACACTTCCACAATTTTTAAACTCCAACAATTTATGTTGTTGCAAGAGTGTGTGTGTCGTCATGTTGGCTAAAATTCTTAGTTTCCGCGAAATTCTCTTTATACATGTGCAAATTGGGCTAAAAAAAGGGGGGAGAGAAAACAAAAATCCCACGTTTTGAGCGTTTTTGAATCAAGCATATTCATCACTTTATCACAACACGGATGACTTGTGCGTTCATTAGAAATTATATGAAATATCCATGATCTTGTCTGTTAGCTCTTATATCCATGGCATGTTTAGACGTAAGCAATCACAAAACATATCCCTGTGAGTATTTTGGGCCTTCACGCCTTGTTTCTTTCATGAGCGTAAGTGCCTAACTAGGTACTAGTTGAATTCGCATAATATCCAGGGTACATGTGCAATTATACATGGGATAGCAATAAAATGACGTGGGACTTTTACGATCTTCTCCATTTTTTTCGTTTCTTCCCTCTTTCCACCATATATGTCATCACTCCTTAAACCTTCACTATCACTCATACCCCGAGAGCCAAAGAGCAGTTTCAGCTAAAATTGCCAGCCGGAAGCATGAGCACGTCAAGTCCAAGAACACGATGAAGGAGACGGAAAAGGTCACCAGGAGATCGCTAAGGACCATCACCAAAGAAGCAGCAACGACGAAGGCCAAGGCCTCAAGACAGAAGGGGAAGAGATCAAGATGAAGGTTGTGCTTGCTCTACTCTGATGCATTCAAATCAAAAAGAAAAAGAGAGAAAAAAAAAAGAAAAAAAGAAAAGAAAAAAAGAATCAAAAGAAAAAGAAGAAAGAGAGAATCAAAAGAAAAAAAAAGGGGGGGGAAAGAGAGAGAGAAATGCTCAGAGGCATTCGAAGAGTACACACAATCGAAGAGCCAAAGCAAGCACAACCCGGGGACAACTCAATTCGAGAAACCTCGAAGAAAACTTTCCCCAGTGAACTCGAGCAAAAAAGGCCCAAGGCCAACTCGAGAAATCTCAAAACAAGCCTCCCTAGTAAGGGCCCGAGAAGAAAAAGGTCCCAAGGCCAACCCATGCAGCAGATCGCGAAGAGAACAGCGACGACACTCCCCAGTGAAGACTTGAGCAAAGGGCCCCTGGCCAACCGAAAAGCACCCCCAGCAAGGATCCCAGAGCTCACGCACTCTGTCCAGAAAGCATCCCCAGCAAAAAGTGAAAGAACTCGCACACCTCGCCCTCATCAGGGCCAATCAGCAAAGCATCACTCATCAAAAGCCTTCCAACTCCTCAGCAAAGCAATCTTTTCCGTAAAATTCCTATCGATTATTAGAACGCCTATGCATGTGTATCTTCATTTGAAGTCTATTCACTCGGATTGACATTGCGAATTGAAAATTATGTATCATGTTAGTTGCATCTTTATGAGCGTAAAACACTTAACCTTGTTTCAGAGCGTGAGTGCAAACACTAATATCAGGTGAGGATTGCTTACGGCTGCAAATTGTGGGAAAGTCTTGTCCTTGAGGTCGTTATTTCTTGAACAAGACGTAGACGCTATCTAGAATTAAATCAATCATGTTCCTATAACAAAAAATGAACGAACATTTTTATCCAAAAGGAGAAAAAAGGTTTGAATTTATGTTCTTAAATAAAGAAATCATTTTCATTCCAAACAAAAAACTTGGGGGCAAGCCATGGGTTAAATGTAAGAATACTTAGGTCAATTGCTCTCTCCTTTTTCCATCTGTCGCTGCTTTGTATTTGCTTCCTTTCAATTTGCAGGATACAGATATGCTCCAGTGAAATCTCAACCACGGGTCTTCGATGACAACATCGTTGTAAAGCCCTCGCCCTGGATTTTCATCAAAATCCAATCAAACATCGAATGGAGAACATCATCACTCCTCAACCATGGGTCTTCGATGACAACATCGTTGTAAAGCCCTCGCCATCTTGGATTTTCATCAAAATCCAATCAGCATCGAATGGAGTACGTTACCACTCCCAAATCAACTTCGTGTGGTGGATCTCGTTCCCTCACGGTCAACCACTTTCCATTTCAGTTCATACGGTAAGCTCAAGGTAAAACTTGCTTTCCCTTTTTACACCATCTGTTAAGCGTTGTGAAGGGTCACGTCCCCACATCGTGTTGTTAATGTCATGTCTGGTCACGTCCGCACATGTCGTCTGATAATGTTGTGTCTGGTCACGTCCGCACATATTGTCTGTTAAGCGTTGTGAAGGGTCACGTCCCCACATCGTGTTGTTAATGTCATGTCTGGTCACGTCCGCACATGTCATCTGATAATGTTGTGTCTGGTCACGTCCGCACATATTGTCTGTTAAGCTTTGTGAAGGGTCACGTCCCCACATCGTGTTGTTAATGCTGTGTCTAGTCACGTCCGCACAGTCGTCTGATAATGTTGTGTTTGGTCACGTCCGCACAGGTTGTCTGTTAAGCATTGTGAAGGGTCACGTCCCCACATCGTGTTATTAATGTCATGTCTGGTCATGTCCGCACATGTCGTCTGATAATGTTGTGTCTGGTCACGTCCGCACATGTTGTCTGTTAAGCGTTGTGAAGGGTCACGTCCCCACATCGTGTTTTTAATGTTATGTCTAGTCACGTCCGCACAGTCGTCTGATAATGTTGTGTCTGGTCACGTCCGCGCATGTTGTCTGTTAAGCGTTGAAGGGTCACGTCCCCACATCGCGTTTGTTAAATGTTGTGTCAGGTCACGTCCCCACACCCTATCTTGAAAATTCGTAAATAGTCATCGGATCAACATCAGAGCAAAGGTATGTTACCGTCAATCAATATCCGAGCGAAGGTACGTTACAACTCTCATTTACATAATTCTACATTTCTGCATAATTATTACTCCTCCTTGAGCGACTACTTTTCTGCATATCTAAATAACTCCTCCTTGAGTGACTATACTTTCAGCACCAGCGTTCGGAGAGCGATAGCCTCGCACGAACCTTCATCCACATTACCACGTCAACATCCGGAGAGCGATAGCCTCGCACAGACCTTCATCCACATTGCCACGCCGACATCCGGAGAGCGATAGCCTCGCACGGATATTTCCTCACGTCAACATCTGGAGAGCGATAGCCTCGCACGGACCTTCCTTCTCATTTCCACATCAGCGTCCGAAGAGCGATAGTCTCGCACGGACATGCAACCTCATTTTTCATACCAGCATCTGGCAATGCGATAGCCTCGCCCAGACTAGAATTTAAAGCATACCTCCTCCCAGAGTGACATCAACGATTATCTCCTCCCAGAGCGACAACCTCAAAATTATCCCATAAGACTGACAGCAACGATTACCTCCTACCAGAGTGACAGCAACAATACCTCCTCCCAGAGTGACATCGACGAACCTACCTCCTCCTAGAGTGACATCAAAAGCATACCTCCTCCCAGAGTGACACAAAAAATATACCTCCTCCCAGAGTGACATCAACCAATTATCTCCTCCCAGAGTGACATCCACGAACAACATCATCAATTTTATAGACACCTTTTTAATCCCCAGTGACAACATCAATTTCCTCATCACCAAATAACACCATCAAAAGCATACCTCCTCCCAGAGTGACATCAACTTACCTCCTCCCAGAGTGACATTCAACAAACTACCTCTTCCCAGAGTTACAACAAAATATATCTCCTCCCAGAGTGACATCAACAAATAACATCATCAAAGCTATCTCCTCCCAGAGCGACATCAATCAACTACCTCCTCCCAGAGCAACATCATCACTATAAGCTTGAGGTAAGACCTATGGTGTCGCCAAAATTCTGATATATAGGGGCAACTGTCTTTACTGCTTATCAAATACTTCGATAAGACAGTAAAGAGGGGGCAACTATTGATACCCAAATTTTTACGCCATTTTTAATTGATTTTAGCATTTCTTTTATTTAGTTAATTTACTGTCATTTTCAGTTGATTTACTGTCGCTAGCATTTTTAAGTGTTTCATCGCATTTTAGCTCATCGTTAGCATCGTCAGCTTTCGAAATCGCATTTTTAATTTTTCGTCACGTATTTTCATTATTATTATCATTATTATTTTTAGCCTTAAAAATCACATTTTTAACTATCCGGCAGTCGTTTGCTAGTTTTTTCTTCGTTTTAGGTCATCTCATGAATTCTAAGATTTTTAATATTTTAGCGCATTTTTTAGTATTTTTTATTATTTTATTATTATTTTCGTTCGAGCTTTTATTGGACCCGAGTAAGTTCGCTCGGACAATAGCTTGACTTTGAAATGTTTTCCATCAACTAGTTGCTAGCTTTTTTCCTGCTCACAACGGTCTACAGCGTTTCGTGTAATTTTCGACGTAACATTTTTATTTTTCCGTTCGCGCGTTTCACGCTTTTGAACGAGAAAATAAACACGATAAATGTAAAATTCTCGTCATTCGCTATATACGGTTAAACCCGTCGTATTTTTCTCTATGCGCTGGTACCTTCGACTCGAAAAGTCGGAACGTTTGCTCGCAGGAATCGGCTCGAGGCCATTTAAATAAGCTAAAAGGCCAAATTGATCATCGTCGTTGATCTGGTCAACCAAGGAAAGTCAACCAGATCAACAGTTGACAAATTAAGGGGCATGGTGCACGTGAACAGTGCCCATGAGCGGCAGCAGAGTCCTCGCCCAAGCCAACCTGCTCCCATCGCTTCATGTCCCTTCATTCATCATCACCCTCGACCCTAGACCCTCCACCTCACGGTCGTAGCCCCGCCAGCACGAAGAATAGCCACCACTCGCGTTCGTCACGTCCGGCAAGCCACGCGTTTGAAGGCTATAAATACAGCCCCTCATCGAACGTTCAAAGGGCACCAATTCAGCAAGAAAACTTGCTCTCTCTCCCCTCTTGATTAGCATGCTCATTTAGAGCGACAATTGCCCAGTTTAAAAGCTTGAGAGTAAACTTTCTCTCTCTAAGCGTTTTCGTTGTTTATGCATGTTTTTTTCTTTAATTTCGTTTGGCTTTTTCTTGAGCAAATAAATTGCTTTCTTTTATGCCAGTAATTCACATACATGATGTAGCTTAAATACATGCTCTCAATTTTAAAAATCGTTAGCTAGATTGTGCGAATTAATTAGTTTTCAATAATTAACAGTTTTGTCATTTTTTCGAAATTAAACTCGGTACGATCTTTATTAAAATTCGAGCTTCGTACGGTCGAGACGCCGTAGAGGAGACGAGTGTCTCGGTACGAAGATCGCGAGAAACTGGCAAGGGAAGCCGGAGCTTGGCCGCCGACAGTAGCGCCGGCGACCAAGAAGAGAGACGATGAACAGTGCCATGCTTCGGCACTGTTCACGCGTGTAAGGGTGATGGGCTTGGCCCATCACCATTTGAATGTTTTCACGAGCCAGGCACTATTCCTGGCCCATTTCAATTTTATTTCTTTCCTTTTTAATCAAGCCCAACCCATTTTAATTCATTCCGAAACTTCGGATCGCACTTTTCCGTAAAAATAATTCGTATGCTTCGTATGATTAATTTTCGCAATATCAATTGTTTTATTTTCTGCAAATATCAACTGCTTTAATTCTCGCAAGCTGCTGGAAATTCTTCCGCAATTTATCAATTGTTTTATTTCTGCAAATATCAATTGTTTTATTTTCTGCAAATATCAACTGTTTTATTTTCCGCAATAGCAACTGTTTTATTTTCTGCAAATATCCAACTGCTTATTTCTGCATTATCAACCTATTTTATTTTCTGCAAATCATCAACTGTTTTAAATCCCTGTAAATCGTCAACTACATTTAATTTTTCTGCACTTATCAAAACAGCATTTAATTTTCGTATGCGTCAAATCAATCATTTTTCGCATGCAATCAACCCAGCATTTAAATTCTCGTATGCTTAAAATAAATCATTTTTCGCATGCAATAAACTCAGCATTTAATTATCGTATGCATAAAATCAATCATTTTTCGCATGCAATCAAAACAGCATTTAATTCTTGTATGCGTCAAATCAATCATTTCTCGCATGCAATCAACTGTCATTTAAATTCTTGCTCTCATAAAATTGCTTATCGATTTCTCAAGGTATTGTTAACACTCTCATTTTCTAGGTTTTAATTTCAAAGCTTCGCTCGAAAGTACGCCTTTCGATTCCTTTTTATTTATTCGACACTTTTCACAAATATCAATCGTACGCATGATATATAGAACTGCTAGAACTAAAATCAACCCACATGAACAACGTGTTTAAAGAGTTGCTTAAAATACCATGCTCATGTGATTTTTAATTCTCGCATATATTGACTGCATGTACATGGGGACTTTCAATCCCACATCAGTTTTCCACTTCAAAAATCTATCATTTAAATTTGTACTCTGTTAGCAATCCATGGTAGGATCACGTAGTAAGTAATTTAATCATGCATGGCCCGATGATGAAATAAGAGGGCGCTCATTCAGTCTTGCGGAAAATTCAGTCCCATTACGTTACGGTCAGGAATAATCAATCGATCTTGATAAACGGTAACCCCGTCCGAAAGATCTTTTTATTATTCCTGAACGGTCACGATCATAGAAAAGGCTAAAGTGACGATTCCTCTGAGGGCCCCCTTTTTCAAAACGCATTTTATCAAACACCTTTTTAAACACTTCTCTCATCAACCGGTAACCGTTTTCGGATGTGACTCGGGTGCCTAACACCTTCCCGAGACCATAATACGACCCCGAACCTTTGTCTGGGGTCCAGACCCCTTTTTGTGCCTTTAGTTTTTTACTTATTATATTTCTTATGCCATGACGATTAAGGTTCCCTAAGCCTAGCAACCAAATTAGGGTGGCGACTTCATTGCATGTTGCGAGGCGTCCTTTTACGCCGAGCATCTGAAGGTCTCAAATTTCGTTGCACACTCGCGAATTACTTTTTTTTAGTAATTTTCGTGGGGCGCGACAGCTGCCAAAGCAACAATAGAGCTTATGGCCAAGAATGCTTCGGATGACCCTGCCAACTATCAAGGCCCCGATGCCCAAGTGGTTGCCTTACAGAATCAGCTATCTTCTCTCACAGGGATATTTCAGAACTTTATGACAGGACAAGCCACGCCTGTCAATGCTTGCCAGATCTGTAATTTCATGGATCACCCCACTGATACATGTCCCCACATTTCGGACGAAATACAAGTTAATGCTGCTGGTCAATATGTCCCAGTTCCTTATGGCCAAAACTACAATCAGGGCTGGAAACAGCCAAACCCAGGATGGGTTCCCAACCCTCAGCCTTCGGGACCTAGTCATCAACAGCACCAACAGAATCTGGATGGAAATCACCCTCCACCTCCCAACGTGCAGAATTACTGATGGAAGACGAAACCAACAAAAATAAATCATACAGTTCACCATGCACAATTAATTAAAACTGTAGCAAGTGGTAAAAGGATCGAACCACAAGGATTTTAGGACAATAATAATTTCCGTAAAAGACCAGAATTGTAACCGTGGTAAATACCAATAATGGGAGTTTATGTGTTGCAATTAATTTAATAAACAGAGATAATAAAAATAGTAAATAAATGATGATAAGATGAACTCAGATGATGGTAAATTCCCGATAAAGACTCCTTTCGGGTCACGATTCATAAATGTCGATCATTGATGCAAGTGTTTTTAAAACCAAATTTAATAGAAAAGCTATAGAGACCAGCGGTACTCTGAGTCTCCTGCTCTCCTCCTACTCAAGATTCCTAAGGCGGTACTTCTACTAGGATCCCTAACCGTTCAATAACTTTAAGGCGGTACTCCTAATAAAGTTTAATTGGAGGGTTGATTAAACACGGGGAGAGACCTTTCCCGATCTCGAAGAGAATTTCTTCTACTCCTATAAACCGGATTCTACCCTTTTCTAATTAGCTCCAACGTTTCTAAGAAAAGATGTAATCATTCATATTTAAAATCAAGTTAGCTACTCTTAACCAAAATATGAACAAATTGACATTTAAATAAAAAGAATAGAAATACAAACTTGGATTTTATGAAGCTTAATTTGATCTCACAACATATGAATCATAACCCTCGAGCCTTTACCAAGAATAGATAACTTAGCTAGAACAAGACATAATTAATTCAAACAATTATGATGCATGAATTAATTAAAATCAAAGAATAAAGAAGAAAAGAATAATATAGATAGAAATCCTAGAACCAGTAGCCGAATATGTTCCCCGGAAGAAGAGATGAGATCTCTTTCTTTCCTGTGGTATTTAACAAACCAAGTCCAACTAAAATCCCTAGAAAATAGGATTTAGATAATTATTAAAATAAAATGACTTAAAATCCTTAAAAGAAATTGGTATAGGATTCTACAAAGGAGTTCTGCATGAGGATCAGTACGTCAGACGTGCCCTTCAAGTGTGCGGCCCAAGCCCACTAGCAATCTCTTGGCTAGATGAAGCTCAAAACATGTATTAATATTCAGCCTATGCCTAGCTGACTTGGAACGAGTTGTATACTGCCCAGAATTACTTCTCCTCACAATTTCCTGCTTTGCAATGGGTTTTTCATGTCCTTTCCAATAATCAGCCTTTCAGATATGCTTTCTGCAAAAAGGAATAAAAAGTGCCCATAATTAGTACTATCGACATCCAAATTGGTAGGAAAAAAATGATGAATAATAAGACAATTAAGTACTCAATCAATTACAGACCTCGACCCACTTATCATCAAAATCAGTATCAGTGCCAACCTCCCCAGGATCAGACTTTTGTCGTGCCCCCGAATGCAGAAATACCTAAGAACCCCGAACAACAGAAAGAGATTGACGACCTTAAAAAGTACGTGAGTACTCTGATGGCAGAGATGAAAGAAGTAAAAAACCAAGGGAGATTTCCACCCCAGACCGAAACAAATCCAAAGCACAATGTATGTGCTGTAACCTTACGAAGTGGAACGACCTCGACACCTCCTGCACATCCAGCCCACGATATTGAAAATTCTCTAGAATCCAAACCCAAGCCGAAACCTAAAGCAAAACTCCTGAATTAAGATCAATAAGAACAAGAACAAGTTTTGATAATTAAAATGAGAAGGAGAGAAATATAAAAGCATTCATATTAAGATCAATAAAGTCTCACAATAACATGGATAGTCAACCTCTCAATCTCTACCAAGAATCAGAGGAGATTAGCTACAATACATAATTAAAATTACAAAATAAAACTTATGGTTCAAGTGGGAAAATGCTGGAAAATGATGGTGAAGCCCGCTGCTCCTCCCACTGTTCCGTCCCTCTTCTTAGTCTTCTGCCCAACTTGTCCAACCTCTCTCTTGGACGAAAGTCCTCTCTATTTATAGCACAACCTCCCTCTCTTCATTCCCTCAAAGAAGCTAGCACTCAAGGATAAAATAATGACAAGCATGCAGCCCCAAAAATAAGGAGGAGACAAGAATAAATTCTTGTCTAGCACTAAAAAGAGGTGTTCCTTAGTGCTCATGAAGTCTTCAAGGCATTCTTGAGTCAAAGAAATGAAGGAGCATGAGGTAGTGGAGCTGAGAAGCTGTCATGCACGCCCAGGGGACAAGAAAAGCACTGAGAAATATTAAATTCCTTGGCACGCAAAATCAGGCCGGACTGTCCAGAAATCTACAAGCGCAGGTGATCCATCACTAGGCCTAGGGATGGAGACGGGATGACTTCCACAAACAACCTTCAAAATTTGCCTTGATTGGAAAAGCTCTATCTTTTACCATTTTTACTTCTTTTCCTCTCTAATGATCTTTCAAGCCTGAACAAAGGAAAAGGGAAGTAAATGGCCAAAAAAAGCAGATAAATACTCTCAATTCATAAGAGAAAGAGAGATAAAACATCAAATATAAGCATCTAATCAACGACCTCGACAGCTCCTGCACATCCGGCCCACGATATTGAAAATTCTCTGGAATCCAAACCCAAGCCGAAACCTAGAGCAAAACTCCTGAAAGTTCCCAGACTTGTTGAAGTCACTGAAGATAGAGTTCGCTCTCCCAGGGGTTCACCAAGGAATGACCCCAACCCACCTGAATTCACCCAGGAATACATTCATAAGATTCTCGAGCCCCCATTTCCCCAAAGGTTTGTCAAGGCCAAAAAGGAGAAGGAGGACCGAGATATCTTTGAGATGTTCAGTAAAGTGGTTGTCAACATTCCTCTTCTCCAAGCAGTGAAAAATGTTCCTCGCTACGCCAAATTCTTAAAGCAACTATGCACAAACAAAAACAAGTTTGTCGAGGTTAACAAGATTAGTGTAGGAGCTAACGCTTCTGCCCATATCCAGCGGAGGATCCCTCCAAAGTGCAAGGACCAAGGAATGTTCATCATCCCCTACCGGATTGGTACAGTTGACATCAGGAAAGCTATGTGCGATCTAGGGGCAGGAATCAATGTTATGCCCTTGATCATCTATAACTGTCTAGGCCTCAAACCGCTCACGCCTACAGACCTCGCCATTCAACTTGCTGATCGTTCTATCATCTATCCTGAGGGGATAATCAAGGATGTTCTCGTCCAAGTTGGCGAATTCTTGTTCCCAGTAAATTTTTATGTCATAGCAATGGAAAATGAAGACTCCACCAAGTCTACTGATGTTCTTCTAGGTCGTCCCTTTCTTGCCACTGCCGGGGCAAAGATAGATGTTCATGATGAAACCATCTCTCTAGAGTTCGACGGAGAAATCATCAGATTCAATATGCTAGAAGCCATGTGATACCCCTCTGAATTCTCTAGTGTTAATTACATTGATGTTATTGATCCTTCGATTGATGAACTTACGAAAACTTCACTCTATTGATCCCTTAAAATTTGCCCTTGACAGGAGTCTAACGCCAGCACTTCTAGATGTCATGGCCTCGACACTTTCCACGCCACCTGAGCTTCATACTGTCGTAGCTGCCCTAGAAGCGTGCGCAATAGTCCACTATGAGCCCCCAATGGTGTCTCCTAACCATTAAAATCATGTTACTTTGTCTCCATCTATTGAGCAGGCTCCAACCCTCGATCTTAAGCCACTGTCGTCTCATTTGAAGTATGCTTATCTGGGCCCCGACAACTCCTTGCCTGTCATTATCTCCTACAAGCTCAATAATCCTGAAGAATCAGAGCTTATTTCCTTGCTTAAGGAATTCAGACAACCAATCGGCTGGACCATTGCCGACATCAAGGGCTTGTCACCCGATCTATGCACCCATCGGATCCACTTAGAGGATGCTAGTAAGACCATCCGTCAGCCCCAGCGAAGACTGAATCCTCCAATGATGGAGGTCGTCAGGAAGGAAGTTCTGAAATTGCTAGATGCCGGTGTCATATATCCCATCTCCGATAGCCCATGGGTCAGCCCTATACAGGTCGTGCCTAAGAAAACTAGCATAACTATCACCATCGGCCAAGATGGCGAATCCATTCCCACCCAGATTCAGAATGAGTGGAGAGTGTGTATTGACTACCGCCGACTGAATGCTGCCACAAGGAAAGATCACTTCCCTCTGCCCTTCATTGATCAGATGCTAGAACGTCTCGCGGGTAAAACTCACTACTGTTGTCTAGACGGTTACTCCGGTTTCCACCAGATCCCCGTTGCCCCCGAAGACAAGGAGAAAACCACCTTCACTTGTCCTTTCGGCACCTTTGCTTATAGACGCATGCCCTTCGGCTTGTGTAATGCCCCCGCCACTTTTCAACGCTGTATGGTGAGTATTTTCTCCAAATTGGTCAAAAATAGAATTGAGGTCTTTATGGATGACTTCACCGTCTATGGAAATTCTTTTCCCGAGTGCATGGATAAATTGAAGAAGTGTTTACAGCGCTGTATAGAGACCAATCTTGTCCTTAATTTCGAGAAATACCACTTCATGGTGGATCGAGCCCTCGTTTTAGGCCACATTGTCTCGGCCAAGGGAATCGAGGTCGACAAGGCCAAGATTGAGGTGATTGAATCATTGCCTTATCCAACATGCGTTCGCGATGTGCGATCTTTTCTAGGGCACGCCAGTTTCTACAGACGGTTTATTAAGGATTTTTCCAAAATCGCTCAACCCATGTGTCGTTTACTTCAGAAGAAAGTCGCCTTTGATTTTGATGATGCCTGCAAAGCCGCCTTTAAACTCCTCAAAAACAAGCTTCTCTCTGCTCCGATAATTCGAGCCCCGGACTGGTTTCTACCTTCCGAGGTCATGTGTGATGCCGGCAACCAAGCCTTTGGCGTAGTCTTGGGTCAGAAGAAAGATAAGGAAACGTATGTGATCTACTATGCTTCCAAGCTGTTAGATCCAGCCCAGGAGAACTACACAACAACAGAAAAAGAACTCTTGGTCGTGGTTTACGCCCTCGACAAGTTCAGGCAGTACCTCCTAGGTATAAGTTTTCTCGTATACTCAGACCATTCAACACTCCAATGCTTGTTGACAAAGGCTGATGCCAAGCCTCGACTGATTCGTTGGATCTTGTTGTTACAAGAATTCAATATTTTGATCAAAGACAAAGCTGGAAAGGAAAATCTAGTGGCCGACCATCTAAGCAGACTTCCAGCCCAAGAAGACAATTCACTTGTGCAGATCCGCGATAACTTTCCAGATGAACAATTGTGTCTAGCCCACGCTGTCCAGTTTCCATGGTTTTCGGACATAGCAAATTTCTGTGCCTCGAGCACCTACCCCGCGGACGTTTCCCCATCAGAATGCACAAGAATTAGAAGGCAAGCCAAGTACTACATTTGGGATAGCCCATATTTATGGAAGCACTGCTCGGACCAGATCATACGCCGTTGCATGACTATGGATGAGGTGCCCTCGATCCTTAAATTCTGCCATTCCGAAGGAGGACATTTCGCGGCCAAGAAAACTACTCTCAAGGTGTTAGAAGCGGGTCTTTACTAGCCCACTATTTTTAATGATAGCTACATGTATTGTGCGTCATGCCCTCGATGCCAAGCCACGGGTAATATTGGGGCCAGGAATCAAATGCCTCTGACCAGTATAATTTTTTGTGAGATCTTCGATATCTGGGGGATAGATTTCATGGGCCCATTTCCCAATTCCTTCGGCAATATCTACATACTTTTGGTCGTCGATTATGTTTCCAAATGGCTTGAGGCCAAGGCCACTCGAACAGACGACTCCAAGGTGGTAGTAAACTTTCTACGCACCAATATCTTCAATCGGTTTGGTGTACCCCGCGCCATCATAAGTGATCGAGGCACCCATTTCTGTAACCGTGTCGTGGCCTCGCTTCTGACCAAATGTGGAGTCCACCACAAAACCTCTACTGCCTATCACCCCCAGACTAATGGCCAAGCCGAAGTGTCAAACCGTGAAATTAAGTCCATTCTCGAGAAAATGGTGAACCAATCCCGGAAGGATTGGAATCTGAAGTTGGATGACGCCCTCTGGGCATATCGAACAGCTTTCAAGACCCCAATTGGTATGACACCTTACAGACTCGTCTATGGAAAGTCATGCCATCTCCCTATTGAGATAGAACACAAGGCTTTTTGGGCCATCAAAAAAGTAAATACAGACCTCGAAAAGGCTGGCCAGAGCAGACGCTTACAAATCCAAGAGCTGGAGGAGTTGAGAGACGACGCTTATGAGAATGCCTTGCTCTACAAGGGCAAGACCAAGACTTATCATGACAGGAACCTTCGTCCCAAAAAAAATTCTATTGGACAGAAAGTATTGTTGTATAACTCACGTTTCGACTGTTTGTAGGGAAGCTCAAGTCTAAATGGTCGGGACCTTTCGTGGTCACGACAGTTTTCGACCATGGAGCAGTTGAGATCCAGAATCCGACAACAGGAACAATCTTCAAAGTCAATGGTCACAGACTGAAACCCTTTTACGAGGGATTCAAGCCCTCGACTGTTAAGGACACGATGGTGGAAACCTCATCTGTCGAGATCTAGATTTCGGAAATACGTCGAGGTCGCGATGAGTAAACAGGTCATACTGGAGGCATTTCACATGTCATTCCACTCCTTTCTAACTCTCTCTCTTTTATTTCGTTATTTAAATCCAGAACTCTTCCTTTCTTATTTTTGGATATTTTAATTTTTTTCTTTAGTAGTTAAGATTTCTTTTCCTTATTTTACTCCCTTGTTTTCTCTCTTTCCTTTTCCCAAGCGATTTTATTCGCCTTCAAATATTATCTTTCCACTTATTCCTTCCTTTTGTCTTTATTTTCCATAACTACTCCTTTTTTGAATTTTGAAAAGGCAGACGGTTGGGATTCGCGGGCCTATGTTCTCTCTCCTAGTCCCAAGGCGCCGTGTCATCAAGAGGAGACAAAAAAGTAGTCCTCATTAATATCCCTGTCAGACATAGCAGCTTTGGCAGCACGCTCCCCCTCGTCCTTTCTCCTTCCCTCGTCCAGCTATCACCCACGTCCTTCTCACCAACAACTAAAGCACTTCACTCCACCAGCCCATCACCATCACCAAATCAACTTTGTCTCTCTCAAATCACCATCTTCTACCCTACCACCATGCCTCGCGTAAAACAAGTAGCCCACAAACTCACCACCCCAGACCCAGAATGCTCCTCTTCCTCCCTTAACTCTCCTCAAAAATCCCTTAGTCTCGGCTTAAACGGCGAGCAACCGCCGACCTCCAAGAAAAACCCTACCTCTCCCACCGCTCACCAGTCGGACGGTGAGGTAGAAATCACCGGTGCAGCTCCAGTGACCTCTCCGATGACAAGATCTGGTCAAGTTTCCAGAAAACCATCCACCACCACTCCCAAAAAGGCGAAGGTTGAGAAAGCCTCCCTTGCGGCCAAGAAAAAGCTCACGGTTGAGGAGGTCCTGCGGGACGTCTTGGTGTCCGGATCTGAGCATGACGAAGAGTCGGCGGCCGAGGCAGAGGAAGAAGAGGTCGAACAGACCGCCGCTAGCGCCGACATGGAGGAAGATTCCAGTGAGAGCCAAGAGGAGGATGAGGAAGAAGAAGATGAGGATGCAGCAGAGAAAGCTGCAATAGAAAAAGCTGAGAAGGAGAAGGCTGAAAAGGAAAAAGCCAAGAAGGAGGCGGCTGCAAAGGCTAAGAAAGCGGCGGCCCTCAAAGCAGAGGCCACAACGAAGAAAGCGGCCGTCAAAGGGAAGGCGAAGACTCCAGCCAGAGCGGATCCGCCTCCAGAGACAGAAATACTTGTGGATAGGAAGAAGAAGGTCGCGTCTTCCTCAAAGGCCTCAGCCAAACAGGTCCCGACAAAGAAAACGCGTCGTGACCCCGACGACGATTCAGACAGTTAGGGCTCGACTCAAGTGCCTGCCTCTACCCCGCGAGGATCTTCTATCCAGGTTGTTTCTGACCTCTCTAATCCCCATGAATGGCTATCTTTTGATGATAAACCTTCGTTAGATAAGTTGCATGCTATGAACTCCAGAGGCATTAGCCCATGTGCGCGCCTGGATCTAGAATTTTTTAGAAAAATGGGACAGGACGCTCTAGTTCGAGAGCTCGTTGGTAACATAGGTTGGGAATCCTTTTTCTTTTTGGAGCATCCAACCTATGTCGAGCCCTCGCTAGAGCTGTTTACTACTTTTTGGGTTAGTTCGGACCATTTCAAGCCTAAGGGCAAGCATGGACCGAACCCTTCGACCCCTGGACTGATTAATTTTCAATTAGCAAACAAATGGCTAAAGCAGTCCCTGAATGAGTTCAATTGTGCACTTAATTTTGTCACTCCTGATGGTTTAAAATCCAGTGCTTATAAGAATGCTTTGACTGTGATTCCCCCTGTTTTCGATGCTGATGTGGCTTTTCGTGAATTGTCTGAAAACCCAAATGCTGACTTCAACCCCAAATCCTCTAAAGCGCATGAAATTATGGACCCTGCTCTTAGAATTTTGCATCGCTTTCTTGCTCTTACATTTGCTGCTAGATTTGGTTCTTTAGGGCAGTTAACCCTGCAAGAATTATTTCTTCTTTGGTGCATGAAAAATAAGCATAGGGTGAATTTAGGATTTTGGGTTGTATGTGTTATTATTCATGTTCAGAATGGCTCTCGAGGCCACATTTTAGGATCTTTGATTGCTTTGCTTGTTGTGAATCTGCGCAAGATTGATTTGCCCTCCGCTGGCCTTAATGAGCCAATTGCCTTTAAAGATTTAGACCCCCGTGCACTGGATACGATGGGGCATTTGTGCATCTCACATGGTATTTTGAGGTTTTCTATAGGTACAATGCCCTCGGGAGAGAAGGTCTTCGGCACGAAGAATGGAGGAGATTTCTCCTACCCCAACCTTTCAAGGGCTCACACCTCTGTTGCCCCTCGTGCCCCCGAAGAGAAATTCGATCGTGCCCCCGAGAGCAATCAAGCAAGCAAGTCATTCGATCTAGCACCCCAGACACTCCTCCGAATCGAGAGCCTGCTGCAAGCAGTTCTGACGGAACTTCGAGGCCTCGCCACTGAAGTGGCCAGGTATCAAGCTCTCGCCCTCCTGACTCTCCCCCCCCCCCGAACAATTTATCTTTCTTGCCCTCGAGGAGGGCCAAAAACATTTTTACTTGCATTTTATTTTATTTTGTCATGTACTTATTTTAATTTTCGTTGAACTTCTTGTGTGCCCTTCTCACATTGAGGACAATGCGCAGCCTAAGTGTGGGGAGGGATTTATCTGTGTGTGTGTTGCATGTTTAAAATTTTGTATGTTGCTTGACTACATGTTTTTGCGGAATTTAAGTTTTTATCAGATTTTTCAAAAAAATTCAGATTTTTAATTTTTAGAACTTTGCTAAATTTTTCCAAAAATCTGTCACTACCCAGTTTTCAAATCCTTTATGAATAGATACACTCTTGATCAAATTTGCATAAGTATGAACCACCAGCACCTTGTCTAGACCTAGCTATTCCCATTTTTGCCTGTTGAGCCTTATATCCATATCTAGGCCTCGACATCAGCTGTCACGAAAGCACCCTGTGAGCACTTGAGCCTCCATGACTATTTATTTCTTATGTGATTAGGATGCTTTAGCTAGGCACTGGTTGATCTTGCATGATATCCCTGGGTATAGTCACTGTTAGACATGGGAAAGCTTAGATATGACAGAAAACTT
The DNA here is from genome assembly GCA_963691705.1 of Viola odorata. Taxonomy (NCBI): domain Eukaryota; kingdom Viridiplantae; phylum Streptophyta; class Magnoliopsida; order Malpighiales; family Violaceae; genus Viola; species Viola odorata. The sequence continues at coordinate 62,775,105 of OY829540.1, forward strand.
CGCATCAATGTATTTTTCTTTCTTTCTTCTCTCCCCCCCCCCCCCCCTCTCTCTCTTCTATTTTCAAGCCCCCGACATTCCCTTTCTTTTCATATTATTTCCTGACCATTTGTATTTTCTTGATCTTTTTCCTTGGCAGGTGAGGTAGCAATTATTGAGGGTAACGTCGAGGGCTAGGCATCTAAAGAACGCGCAGACAAGTTCAAGTGTGGGGAAGCTGACAAAAGCAAAAGACTTCAAAACAAGAAAGCAAAGATCTAGGGCAAGAAAAAGCAGAAAAATTGAAAAAATTCTCAAAACGTTTCGAGCCCTAGATCATTCAAGAAAATCGAGCCCCAGAAAAGTTCAAGTGTGGGGAAGCCAAAGAAGTCACCATCGATGCTGGAAGTAGATTAAGGGCAAGCGCCGAACGAAAAATCAAAAGTTTCATGCCCCGGAAGAATCAAAGGTTTTGTAATCACTTCGTGCCCCCTCTCCAATCCTTTCCTCTAAAAAAAAATTTTTGAAATAAAAGGAGGGGGGCGTCAAGCGAACAAAAAGAGTATCCGCATTCGAAGCTTCAAAAAGAAGAGTTTCCTGCCCTCGAAAAGAAGACCTCTGTCTAGCCCCCGAAACACTTCGTGCCCTCGATGAAAGCTGCCTTGCCACTTCGCCTTTTTCCTAAGCCAAGGAATCCATCCATGTTTTATCTGGTTCTTTCTTATCTTCTTCTTTTCTCCCCTCATTTCTCTTCTATTTATCTCCTATTTTTCTCTACCGCATTTCTAGCTCATTGCGCCCCTTTTCTTTCTTTTTGCTGATGCGTTGTTTCTCCGATCGTTGATTGCCCATGCTTGTGTTCTACAGTACTCGGATTGATATGCAAGTTTGACTTTGTGCTGTGTTATGTGCATTTAGTTTTGAGCGTAAACACTTAGCCTTGCTTGCGAGAGTGAGTGTAAACACGTATCTGGTGAGGACTGCTGATTAAGGGCTTGATATGGGAAAGTTTGATCTTTGGGGTCGTTACCCCTCTGGTTTGATGCGGGTGTCTCCTAAGTGAGAATGGGTTATATGTGAAGTCTAACTTGGTGTCGGTTCATATTTGTGTGTGGTCACCATGTTGTCTATTTCTGGAGGTAGTTTTCAGTTTTGTGATGCTCGAGGGCGAGCAATGAGCAGTGTGGGGATTTGATAGCATGTCTTAATTGTAGGTTTTTCCCTTTTTATTTTTGGCCTTTTCGAGGGCAAGATACTTCTGATTTGCCCTTTTTCCCATCTTTTTGCAGATCAGCGCCTAAAGGGAGAAAAGAGCAGAAACGAGCATTTTTGGAAGCATTTTTGGAGTCTTGAAGATCGAGGTCTAGAAGAGTAGAAGTTGTCGAGCCCGCGACGCTAACCAGACCAGTGAGCAATCTCACACCCTCGACTTCCTTGCGTCAGATCGAAGATCAAGAGCCAAAGGAAGGAATTCCAGAAGGTGTCAGACACTTCCAGAAGATCCCCAAAAATTCTAGAATATTCTCTGGCAAGGACGCGGTCCCCTTGTGTGTTGGAGTCCTCCCAAGCGCTAGCACCCTCTCCCTTAGCTGTATTTTTGTCCCCTAGCTAGTTTTAGCCTATTTAAGCTTAGCTTTAGGGTTTTTGTAAGGGGGCTGGAAAAAAGATACTAAAAAACTTCTTCTTCTTTTACGCTAATTTCTAGGGATTTTATTCTCTTGAATATTGGTGCAACCGCCGGTTTTGTAAAGGGAGAAGCTTTCCTCCTTTGATTTACTAAATCATTATCCGATTTCCTCTAATCCTTTTCTTTACTCTGTCTTGCATGATATTTACTACCTACTGTTCATATATTGTTATGAGTAGCTAAATACCACCTTCTTAGTGAAGGGTGTTTCAAGGGTTGCAAGGGTTAGTTAGGAGGCCTAAAGTGTGCTTAATATATTCTCTTGTCATATTCAATCATTTATCACTTTAATCCTTGCTCATTTAGAACTGTTGAGGGCCTGATCAACTGTCAATATTTCTACATGTGTATTGTCATTCTCTTGGTTATAATTGACGTGAATCCTTGAGATAAAGTAGACACCTAATGTAGACATCGCAAGAGGTCTTTCGTCTAGGGGTATTTGATTGTTTAGGGTATGTGATGTGAGCTTGACAACCTGAGATGTCACGCCCTAGATCTGTCTTGCCTCTGCTTCATGGGCGTTTTGAGTAGTGTCTCCCCGCATTCGTGCCTGGGAGGACGGCGAAACGTCAAGGTCACCCCATATGTGGAAACGGGGGGTGGCTTCTACCTACGAAGGTGAGTAGGGAGCCTACGTGGAAACATAGCTCCTATAGCAGGTCTGTGTTTGAGATTGGACTATTTTCGTCCCCATGATTAACTGACCTAGAAAGTAACCCGAGAACACCTTTCGCTAAGATCGCTTCCCAACTGATTTATTCCTTTTATTGCTTTTCATGTCTTCGAATAGTTTTTGCTATCTTGCCCATGATTAATTTCTACTTTCGAGACCCCGAATGTTTGTTACTTTTATGATGGCGATTTACATAAATTAACTTATCTGTTTTGTTAGCTCCCATATCTTCGTCGATTAATTTGTTAATCGACAGAAACTCCCCCCAGTGTTTCTTGACCGTATTCTGTTACATTTGTGCCTTGTCATACACCTTTATTAATAGTTTATTCCTTCAATATCTGTGGTTCGACCCTGTCTTGCCCTGTACACATTTATTTGTGCACTTAGGCACCAGGAAAATATTTAATACATTTGAGTGATGATCAGTTACCACTCCTCAACCATGGGTCTTCGATGAAGAAATCGTTGTAATGCCCTCGCCTTGGATTTCTGTCGAAAATCCAATCAACAATCGAATGGAGAATGTTACCACTCCTCAACCATGGGTCTTCGATGAAGAAATCGTTGTAAAGCCCTCGCTATCTTGGATTTTCATCAAAATTCAATCAACAATCGAATGGAGAACGTTACCACTCCTCAACCATGGGTCTTCGATGAAGAAATCATTGTAATTCCCTCGCCTTGAATTTCTGTCGAAAATCCAATCAAGCAATCGAATGGAGAACGTTACCACTCCTCAACCATGGGTCTTCGATGAAGAAATCGTTGTAATGCCCTCGCCTTGGATTTCTGTCGAAAATCCAATCAACATCGAATGGAGAACGTTACCACTCCTCTACCATTGGGTCTTCGATAAAGACATCGTTGTAAAGCCCTCACCTTGGATTTTCATCAAAATCCAATCAACGTCGAATGGAGTACGTTACCGAAGCTTAAAAAAGAAAAAAAAATGCTCTAAAAAAATTCTTCTTCTTTTATGCTAATTTCTAGGGATTTTATTCTCTTGAATATTTGTGCAGCCGTCAGTTTTGTAAAGGGAGAAGCTTTCCTCCTTTGATTTACTAAATCATTATCCGATTTCCTCTAATCCTTTTCTTTACTCTGTCTTGCATGATATTTACTACCTACTGTTCATATATTGTTATGAGTAGCTAAATACCACCTTCTTAGTGAAGGGTGTTTCAAGGGTTGCAAGGGTTAGTTAGGAGGCCTAAAGTGTGCTTAATATATTCTCTTGTCATATTCAATCATTTATCACTTTAATCCTTGCTCATTTAGAACTGTTGAGGGCCTGATAAACTGTCAATATTTCTGCATGTGTATTGTCATTCTCTTGGTTATAATTGACGTGAATCCTTGAGATAAAGTAGACACCTAATGTAGACATCGCAAGAGGTCTTTCGTCTAGGGGTATTTGATTGTTTAGGGTATGTGATGCGAGCTTGACAACCTGAGATGTCACGCCCTAGATCTGTCTTGCCTCTGCTTCATGGGTATTTTGAGTAGTGCCTCCCCGCATTCGTGCCTGGGAGGACGGCGAAACGTCAAGGTCACCCCATATGTGGAAACGGGGTGATACGCTCCGACTCGTTTTTAATTGAACCATAGAGTATGGAGCTCTTGTTGGAGGATCTAGTCTGAGAGTTGTCACACACAAGCTGATGAATAACGACACAAACAATGGAAATGACTCGGATATGCGCAGCGGATTTAGATGGAAGAATTAAGAATGAACACAATGATGAAATGGATTGAATTTACCGTGGATGTTTATGGTTGGATGGATGGACGAATTGAATAAGATGATGATGATTGTAACAACACACTTGAAAGCTTGTAGATTCAGTAGTAAGAACAGTAGGCAAATGATTCGAAAGATACACACTCAATCGATTACAGTAATAAACTCCCAGGAGGGAATAGAGAGGAGTAAACTCAACTCAAGCTAATCCTTCTAAGGAATGGGAATGAGTTTAGGAGAGAAGAGGAGGATAAATCACTCAACAAATTCTCTCAATGTCTAAACTAATAAAAATAAGCAAGAAACTAGCTATTTATATTATTACACAAAATGGGCAATGTTCCCTTAATGAGCTCTTCCTTCCTTCTAAGATGGACGAAATTTCCTTTTCATTTTGATGGGCTTCCAAGCCCATTTGAAGGGTAAGAAGTAGCCTAGAACGTGTCTTCAAAATTAGGTGAGTTCGGGTTCTTTCGGGCCTCATGGGCGTAGCCCGGCTTGAATGGAAACGTGTGGTCTTCAGTTTCAAAGGTAGGTGTGATCGTATCATCACCTTTCCCTTCGAAAGGATTCGTCCTCGAATCCATAACTTTAATTTGGGAGTCTCTGCTTGAAGTGGAATGTAAGAAAGGATCCTTGTAGGCGCCTAAATCCTTCACAAAATATTTAGGAGAATCCTGCACAAGTAGTTCAAAATCCACAACTTTAAGCTTGTCGTCTTGCCTAGGAATTGAGGTCATGAAAGGGTCTGCATAGGCTCCAAAATCCTTGGCAAAACCCTTAGGAAAATTCTGCACAATTAGCTTACAAACAGAAGAAAATGAGTCATCAATGTTAGTGAGAGCTAAACGATCCTCATTGCTCAAAGGCACGCTCATTGGATCGTTAGTAAATAAAACATTCTCTTTAATGTTTTCCTCACTTTCTTCTCTCATACTTTCAGCCCTCGTTGTTATTTCCTCTCTCTTTTCACCCTCAATATCACTCTTTGCTTCCTCATTCTCATCCTCACATTTTTCACCCATTGCTGTAGGATTTACAACCATACTATCTTCAATCAATTTACAATTTTCTAGAAACAACTTTGGTTCAAAAGATTGAGAAAGTGGAGGCGGCTGGATTGTTATTGGTGGGGTGGGGATTAGTATATCCATATTCCTCACTAGAGACGTGAGCATGGCCATTAATTTAGCATGCCTTTGGTCTGCTTCGGCCTGACCTCTCTCTATGGCTTCAAGTATTCTAATTGACATAGGCTGTTTGGCCATGAGAAGGGATTGTTTAATTATTCAAAGGTGGGAAGAGGTTGGCACATGAACGTAGACAAGAAAGAAAGAAGATGTTTGGTGTTCTTTCTCTTCTTCTTCTTTTTTTGTGTATTTGATTTTTATTTTTATTTTTGACCTTAAGGAAGATATTGTAAGACTAAGAAAGATATGGTTTGGAATAAGATATGGAATATCTAAGACTAGACTTTGAAGAAAATATGAGAAGATACACAATTGATATCTAAGACTTGGAAGATATGCAAATTGATATCTAAGACTTTAGGTGAAAGAGAAGATTTGTGAAGACTTTTGTGATAGATTTTGGAAGACTTTTGTGACAGAAATTTGTGGAGAATATTTTTCTTGGAAGAAAAATGAAAATGTTTGAAGATATTGGAGATCTAAGACTTTGGAAGAGGATATGGTCTGGAGTGAATGGTGGAAGACTCAAGACTTGGGAGGTACACAATTGAAATTACAAGATTTTAGAAGAAAAATGGAGATATTGTAGGACTTTTGTGACTCAAGACTTTGCCTTGTGTATCCAAGGAAGACTTCTGATACAAACACCTTGGGATACACGAAAATGACTGGAAAGAAGATTAAAAATGACCTTGATTCGTCTTTAGAATGGTGAAGACGAAAATGACTCAAGAATGATGAAGAACACAACAAGAACAACAAGCTGTCTGATGGAGTTGTTCTTTGACAGACCTTCGGCTATTGACTCTTATCCATAGGAAACGTTGGCTAAAAATTTAGAACTTTTACAGGGACACTCCAAAGATGTAGATCTATAACTTTCATTCAGGACAGAAAATCAAATTCCGGCTGGAACTCTCTTGAAAAATACCAAGAACTCAGAAAACAACGTTTCGCGGTTGATTCTGCGCACTGTTTTGTTTTGAATAAAAAGTATATGATTTACTCAAAATTTGGAGACGACTAAAGAACGACAAATGTTACACACAAGTTTAAGTTGACTGACACAAAAATTCAGAAGTTTCTGAGTGAAGAAACTGACATAAACGGAAAAGAAAACAGACGAACAACTCAAGAACAGCTAGAGCTCCGCTACCACTTGATACGCTCCGGCTCATTTTTAATTGAACCGTAGAGTATGGAGCTCTTGTTGGAGGATCTAGTCCGAGAGTTGTCACACACAAGCTGATGAATAACGACACAAACAATGGAAATGACTCGGATTTGGCGCAGCGGATTTAAATGGAAGAATTAAGGATGAACACAATGATGAAATGGATTGAATTTACCGTGGATGTTTATGGTTGGATGGATGGACGAATTGAATAAGATGATGATGATTGTAACAACACACTTGAAAGCTTGTAGATTCAGTAGCAAGAACAGTAGGCAAATGATTCGAAAGATACACACTCAATCGATTACAGTAATAAACTCCCAGGAGGGATTAGAGAGGAGTAAACTCAACTCAAGCTAATCCTTCCAAGGAATGGGAATGAGTTTAGGAGAGAAGATGAGGATAAATCACTCAACAAATTCTCTCAATGTCTAAAACTAATAAAAATAAGCAAGAAACTAGCTATTTATATTATTACACAAAATGGGCAATATTCCCTTAATGAGCTCTTCCTTCCTTCTAAGATGGACGAAATTTCCTTTTCATTTTGATGGGCTTCTAAGCCCATTTGAAGGGTAAGAAGTAGCCTAGAACGTGTCTTCAAAATTAGGTGAGTTCTGGTTCTTTCGGGCCTCATGGGCGTAGCCCGGCTTGAATGGAAACGTGTGGTCTTCAGTTTCAAAGGTAGGTGTGATTGTATCACGGGGGATGGCTTCTACCTACGAAGGTGAGTAGGGAGCCTACATGGAAACATGGCTCCTATAGCAGGTATGTGCTTGAGATTGGACTATTTTTGTCCCCATGATTAACTGACCTAGAAAGCAACCCGAGAACACCTTTCGCTAAGATCTCTTCCCAACTGATTTATTCCTTTTATTGCTTTTCATGTCTTCGAATAGTTTTTGCTATCTTGCCTGATAGCATGTTTTTATGCATGATTTTCCCTCCATTTTCTCACCCATTTAAGGCATGATTCTGCTAATTTACCCTTGTTTTCATTACTTTTGCAGATTTAGGCCTAAAATGGGAGTTTATGCGAAAAGATGCATTTTTGGGGCATTTTGTGCAGTTTTGAGCTTCAAGACCCAGAGTTGAGGTCCCGAGTCCGAACCAGCGTTCAAGGTCCCGAATCGGATTCCCCATTCGGGACCCCGAAGGGCGAAGAATGACATTTCCACGTGTCATCTCGCCAGAGCTTCCATGTGCCTCCTCTGACACTGTTCCTGCAGTCTGCACTGACCACCAAATACCTACCGCTCTGACCAGTTCACCCTTGAGCCCAGTCCAGACCTGCCCAAAGCTGGAAAAATCAGACAGCTTTATGCTTTTTCAGCTTTGTGCTTTAAGGAACATGGATCCACTTTTTTAGGCTTTCAATTAATGCTTTTTGTCCCTAGTTTTAGGCTGAAGATATTTTGTGCTTAGAGCTCTACTATATAAAGGGCATCTAAGAGTAGTTTAGGATATCTTGGATTATCCATGATCATGTAGTTTTAGTTTTCTTAGACTTCTCTCTAGTTTCTCTCTCTAGTTCTTGTTAGCACCTTCAACCTTGCCGCCGGGCTTCAAACGGATTTTTAGTAACAAGTTTTCTTCCCTTAATCTATTTATTTATTTTGTTATGCTTTCTTTAATTATTAATCGTCCATTTCCAAGCATGAGTAGCTAAATCTTTAGTTCTTAGCAAGGCTGATTCAAGGGTTGCAAGGGCAGATTCGAGGCCTTAATGTGCTTAATACATTCTTGATGCCATATTCAATTATTCATCATTTTAATTACATCTTTGCATGATTTAATTTGAGGTCTGATCAACTGATTATTATCTTGTGTAAATGCTGCCATTTATGTGATGAATACGGAAGGAAAATTGCATGGAACAAGTAGGCATCTGTTTAGTCTTGACTGCGCTGAAGTGGTCTCGAATAGATAGGGTAGGTAGTTGATTAGAGCGAGGTCACGAGCCTGACAAACTGAGGGACTTTTAGCTCTAGATCTGTCTCTTCTTAGCTTCATGGGCAGTTTGAGTATGGCCCTCCCGCATTCGTGCCTGGAGGGATGGCAAACCGTCAAGACTACCTCATATGCGGAAACGGGGGGTAGTTTCTCTTAAGAGAAAAGTAGGGGATATCCGAGGAATCTGGTCCCCATGTCATTTCTATGACGTCTTGAATAGAATCCCTTGAGCTGATGACGATCTGGTCCCGAATGCAACCCAAGAATGCCTTTGCTAAGAATCCTTCTTCATCTGATTATTTGTGGTTATTACCTTCTGTTTTATCGTTCTTGACCTGATTTACTGCTTGGTTCTTTTTTACCATTCGGGACCCCGAACGTGACATTCGGGACCCCGAACCTTGCTTTCTTAGATAAACTTGTTAGCTCCAAATCTCTCTTGACCAACTCGTTTGGTCAAGTAAAACCCCCCCTGATTGTTACTTTTTGTGCCTTTATCCCCCGAATACATTCAAGACCTTGAATTCTGTTTTGTTTCTTTTATTATTTTATTTTATAATCTGGCCTTGTCTAGTGTAAGTCTTCACCAATCTCTGTGGATCGATCCTCTTGCCACTGTCTTCAATCTATTTTGTTGCATGTGATAAGTTGTAATAATTTGTTTGATCGTGCCCTCGACAAGCGCGTTATCATTGCCCATTATTAATTTATACTTTCGAGACCCCGAATGTTTGTTACTTTTATGATGGCGATTTACATATATTTACTTATCTGTTTTGTTAGCTCCCATATCTTCGTCGATTAATTCGTTAATCGACAGAAACTCCCCCCAGTGTTTCTTGACCGTATTCTGTTGCACTTGTGCCTTGTCATACACCTTTATTAATAGTTTATTCCTTCAATATCTGTGGTTCGACCCTGTCTTGCCCTGTACACATTTATTTGTGCACTTAGGCACCAGGAAAATATTTAATACATTTGAGTGATGATCAGTTACCACTCCTCAACCATGGGTCTTCGATGAAGAAATCGTTGTAATGCCCTCGCCTTGGATTTCCGTCGAAAATCCAATCAACAATCGAATGGAGAACATTACCACTCCTCAACCATGGGTCTTCGATGAAGAAATCGTTGTAAAGCCCTCGCTATCTTGGATTTTCATCAAAATTCAATCAACAATCGAATGGAGAACGTTACCACTCCTCAACCATGGGTCTTCGATGAAGAAATCATTGTAATGCCCTCGCCTTGAATTTCTGTCGAAAATCCAATCAAGCAATCGAATGGAGAACGTTACCACTCCTTAACCATGGGTCTTCGATGAAGAAATCGTTGTAATGCCCTCGCCTTGGATTTCTGTCGAAAATCCAATCAACATCGAATGGAGAACGTTACCACTCCTCTACCATTGGGTCTTCGATAAAGACATCGTTGTAAAGCCCTCACCTTGGATTTTCATCAAAATCCAATCAACATCGAATGGAGTACGTTACCATTCCTTAAACAACTTCGTGCGACGGATCACGCTCCCTCACGATCAAAGCAACAAATGCGGTGGCTTTCAACCACTCAACAAATACGGTGGCTTCCAACCACTCAACAATACGGTGGCTTCCAACCACTCAACCAATGCAGTGGCTTCCAACCACTCTCCACATCAATCCTCAATATCAGAGACATCATCTCCTCAATATCTGAGAAGTCCATCTTTCAGGGAAATCGTTGTAATGCCCTCGTCTTGGATTTTTGTCAAAATCCAATCAACATCGAATGGAGTACGTTACCACTCCCAAATCAAATTCATGTGGCGGATCACGCTCCCTCACGTTCAAATCAGTTTCAATCCATACGGTAAGTTCAAGGTAAGACTTACTTTCCCTTTACACCATCTGTTTAGTGTTGTGATAGGTCACGTCCCCACATACACCTTGTCTTTTAAAATGTTGCGATTGCTCACGTCCCCGCATCTTGTCATTTAAAAGTTGTGATTGGTCACGTCCCCATATCTTGTCTATTTAGTGTTGTGAAAGGTCACGTCCCCACATACACCTTATCTATCTAAATACTCCTCCTTGAGCGATGATAGCATGTTTTTATGCATGATTTTCTCCCCATTTTCTCACCCATTTAAGACATGATTCTGCTAATTTACCCTTGTTTTCATTACTTTTGCAAATTTAGGCCTAAAATGGGAGTTTATGCGAAAAGATGCATTTTTGGGGCATTTTGTGCAGTTTTGAGCTTCAAGACCCAGAGTCGAGGTCCCGAGTCCAAAGCAGCGTTCAAGGTCCCGAATCGGATTCCCCATTCGGGACCCCGAAGGACGAAGAATGACATTTCCACGTGTCATCTCGCCAGAGCTTCCATGTGCCTCCTCTGACACTGTTCCTGCAGTCTGCACTGACCACCAAATACCTACCGCTCTGACCAAGTCAGCCCTTGAGCCCAGTCCAGACCTGCCCAAAGCTGGAAAAATCAGACAGCTTTATGCTTTTTCAGCTTTGTGCTTTAAGGAGCATGGATCTACTTTTTTAGGCTTTCAATTAATGCATTTTGTCCCTAGTTTTAGGCTGAAGATATTTTGTGCTTAGAGCTCTAGTATATAAAGGGCATCTAAGAGTAGTTTAGGGCATCTTGGATCATCCATGATCATGTAGCTTTTAGGAAGAACACTCTTAGACTTCTCTCTAGTTTATCTCTCTAGTTCTTGTTAGCTTCTTCCCTCTTGGCCGCCAGGCTTCAAACGTTTAGTAACAAGTCTTCTTCCCTTAATCTCTTTATTTTATTATGCCCTCTTTAATTATTATTTATTTATCTTCAAGCATGAGTAGCTAAATCTTTAATTCTTAGCAAGGGTGATTCAAGGGTTGCAAGGGCAGATTCGAGGCCTAAATGTGCTTAATATATTTTTGATGCCATATTCAATTGCTTATCATTTTAATTATAATTTCACTTGGGGTAATTAGAGGTTTGATCAACTGATTATTACTTTGTGTGAATGTTGCCATCTTTGTGATAAATACGAAAGGAAAGTTGCATGGAACAAGTAGGCATCTGTTTAGTCTTGACTGTGTCAAAGTGGTCTCGAATAGATAGGGTGGGTAGTTGATTAGAGCGAGGTCACGAGCCTGACAAACTGAGGGGCCTTTAGCTCTAGATCTGTCTTTTCTTAGCTTCATGGGCAGTTTGAGTATGACCCTCTCGCATTCGTGCCTGGAGGGATGGCAAACTGTCAAGACTACATCATATGTGGAAACGGGGATATCCGAGGAATCTGGTCCCCATGTCATTTCTATGACGTCTTGAATAGAATATTTCTGTGCTGATGACGATCGAGCTCCCGAATGCAACCCAAGAATGCCTTTGCTAAGAATCCTTCTCCATCTGATTATTTGTGGTTATTATCTTCTGTTTTATTGTTCTTGACCTGTTTTATTGCTTGGTTCTGTTTTACCATTCGGGACCCCGAACGTGACATTCGGGACCCCGAACCTTGCTTTCTTAGATAAACTTGTTAGCTCCAAATCCCTCTTGACCAACTCGTTTGGTCAAGTAAAACCCCCCCTGATTGTTACTTTTTGTGCCTTTGTCCCCCGAATACATTCAAGACCTTAGATCAGTCTCTCACAATCCAGCCCTTGAATTCTGTTTTGTTTCTTTTATTGTTTTATTTTATAATCTGGCCTTCACCAATCTCTGTGGATCGATCCTCTTGCCACTGTCTTCAATCTATTTTGTTTCATGTGATAAGTTGTAATTATTTGTTTGATCGTGCCCTCGACGAGCGCGTTATCAAGCGACTACTTTTCCGCATATTATATCTAAAATACTCCTCCTTGAGCGACTACTTTCCTGTCTTACTTTCCTGTCTATCTAAAATACTCCTCCTTGAGCGACTACTTTTCCGCATATTATATCTAAAATACTCCTCCTTGAGCGACTACTTTCCTGTCTTACTTTCCTGTCTATCTAAAATACTCTTCCTTGAGCGACCACTTTCCTGTTATCTAAAATACTCCTCTTCTTGTCTATCTAAAATAGTCCTCCTTGAGCGACTACTTTTCCGCATACTATATCTAAAATACTCCTCCTTGAGCGACTACTTTCCTGTCTTACTTTCTTGTCTATCTAAAATACTCCTCCTTGAGCGACTACTTTTCCACATATTATATCTAAAATACTCCTCCTTGAGCGACTACTTTCCTGTCTTACTTTCCTGTCTATCTAAAATACTCCTCCTTGAGCGACTACTTTCCTGTCTATCTAAAATACTCCTCCTTGAGCGACTACTTTCCTGTCTTACTTTCCCGTCTATCTAAAATACTCCTCCTTAAGCGACTACTTTTCTGCATAAATAAATACTCCTCCTTGAGCAACTACATTTCCCAATACGTGTCTATCTACTCCTCCTTGAGCGACTCTATTTTTATGCTTTTTGCATAAACCCCCACTTCAACCGGTCATGATGTATTCAAAACATGGTAAAGACCTGGGGCAACCGTCTTTACTGCTTATCAAAAATTTCAGTTACACTATATTTTTTATCAGACAGTAAAGAGGGGGCAACTGTTGCTACCCGAATTTTGACTTACGTCACAACTTTTTTTATTTTATTGCATGTCGCATTAATAGCCCGTTTACGTCAAATTTTAATCGATTTTTGATCAAGGACTATTTGTTTTAATATTTCACGTCTTTTGAATTTTTCGTATTTTTCTCGTATTTTCGACTAAACCGTATTTTTCGGTTTTCGTCACCGCATTTTCATATTTTTATGTTTACTGCATTTAATAGCTCGTCTAGGTCAAATTTTTGTCAATTCTTGGTCCTAGGCTAGTTTGTTTAATATTCCATGTCATTTCGTGCCTTCTCATTTTTTTCGTACTTTCGACTGTCTATTCGCTCGAACTTTTCTCAGTCCCGAGTAAGACACCTCGGACCGTGGCTCGAATGCGTTATTTCTTTAATTGATAAATACGTACTATTTTTCTCTTTCACGCCATCTCGTTTGGTCTCGTTCAATTTTTGCCGTAAGGGCATTTATTTTGCGTCCGAACCTTTTGACATTTCCGAAAGAGAAAATAAATACGTTAAATCAAGTTTTGCATTTCTTCACTGTATACTAGTTTTCTCCGTCTTATTTTTCTACACGTCGTGGTTTCCTCGGCTCGGATTTATTTTCATTTTCGAGCGATTTCGCTCGTACCAAAATATCCCGTTCGTATCCAAAAACATGCATTAATGGCAATTAATGCATGTTTATCTAAAATCACCTCACCGTTCCCCCTAGCTAGCCTTTCCGACTTGGATTCATCATCACAGGCTCACATCCATGAATCCTTGGCCACACAAACGAAACTTGCTCCCTACTTCAACGTGTTTTCATCATCACCGAGCCTCATCATCGCACCTCGTCATCCATGGCAGCTCACTCCAAACCGACTCAAGTTTTTCTATAAATACCCAGCTCCAAGCAAGGCATCAAAGGGGGACCAATCCGGCTCTAGTCCCTCCCTTTCATTCAGCTCAAACCATTCCAGTAGCAAAGGAAGCAAAGTAAGTTTTCTACCTAGTTTTTCCATAAATTCGTTTATGCCCTTCATCAACTCATAAATTGCTCAAACTTGTTTCAAATGTCTTGTTTTCATGTCAATTTCATTTCCCTTTCATCAATTTGATTGCATGTTATCTCGGTTAATTAATTGCCTAATTACCATTTAATGCATATTTTTTTCTTGATGAAATTGTCCACTGTTTTGTCCAAAATCTTTGGGTTGTGTTTGTTTGTTTGAGTTGTTGGAGTGATTGTTGACTTATTTGACTCGGTTTGGGCGTGTTTTAATGGACTGAAACTTCCTAGGTCACCGGCGAAGCAAGGAAGAAGAAAGGCTTTGTGCGGGAAATAAAAAGAAAGGTGATGGGCTTGATTTCATCACAAGCCCATCTTGGTTTTAAATAAAAGCTGGGCTTGATTTCATCCCAAGCCCAGCTACTGTTTTGGCAAGGATATTGGGCCCGACCCATTTATTTTTCGTAACTTCCATGTTTAATTTTTGTATAATGCTTCGATGCATACAAATTATTCTTCGTAAACTTTATACCATGTTTAATTTTTCGTATGAATTCTCGTATGCTCGTAAATTGTTCACTTGTTTACCATATTTAGTTAATTGCTTGCTTGCTAGAAATTAAATAAATGTTTGCATGTGCTTTTATTATTTATTATTTTTCGAGTTATCACTAACACTCTTACTTTGTAGGTTAAAACCTTTAATCTTCGCTCGAAAGGGATAATACTTCATTGCTAAACTTGTTGTAATAATTAGTTAATGCTTTAATTAATTATTTCACTTCTTGTAATAATTTAGTTATTCCGACCTCCAATTTGTAATAATCAGATAAGTATTTATCATTATTATTAACTGTCGGTTTGTAATAATTAGTTAAGTAGTTAAAAATCGTGTATGTTTGTTTATATCTACGTATTTATTACTTGTTGTTAACCATGGTTTTGAAGAGATGGATCGATCGGGGTTTATCCAAAAAAGTACGCTTATCATAAAACATTTCCTTGTATGTTTATTTAGAAAATGTTAAAACCCCGATCGTTTTTGTATGTATGACACCCTAGTAGGCGTTAGAACCACTCTACTCGTATGCATGACATATAGAATTGCTAAAAACAATTAAAATCAATCTCAAATGTACAACATGTTTAAACCACTTGCGTTTAAATGCCATGAAATTAATTGTTGTCTTGATACATGTGTATGGTGGCTCCAAACCCACGCAAAATATATGTTGCATACATGAAAATGTACTTTGTTAGTTTTGCCATGATAGATCACCTAGTAAGTAATTAATCATGCATGGCTCGATGAAAAGGGGGGAACGTCCACTCTAGCATAGAGACAAAACGGTAACCCCGTTCCTCTAACCCAAACAGAAATAACAAGTCTCAAATGCTAAGATGTAACGTCACCTTACAGGGCCCAAATTACATGTTTAAAATATTTTTCTCAAAATACCTCGCATACCGGTAACCTTTTTTAAGGATGTGACTTGGATGCCTAACACCTTCCCAAGTCCATAAATATGACCTCGAACCATTGTTTTTTGGTTTAGACCATTGTGCCTTCGTTTATTTATTTTTTATGTCATGATGATTAGGTTCCCTAACCCTCAAAAAATTAGGGTGGCGACTTCATTTTGCATGATGTTAAGACACGTCCAACGCTTGCCTCGCATTGTGGCCCGTCCCGAACCTTTACTCTTTTTCAACGAAAAGGGGGGTGCGACAAATATATATAACAAAGTTTTAAAAATTAAAAAAGTTAATTAATTAAACAAGTCTACTCTCTTGATCTCCTGTATGTATTGGACTGAAAACGTTAATATTTTTCATCGATAATATTCAAACGAGTACATACATTCGATGGAAATTCTGTCAACATCTAGTTAAGTAATAAATTTAAATAATAATACAATATGAAATAAGAAAATAAAATAAAATAGTATACGAAATAATTAATAAATTTGGGGTGGAATATTCTATCGAAAACAATTTAAGTGATAATTTTAAATAACTATAGCAGTAATCAAATTAATATTAATTAATTAATTAAATAATTTTTGACGGAACTTTCCTTCGGAATAATATTCAAATTGCGACCTAACTTCCGCATCAATACAAATTTTGACCGTCTAATACTTTGTGTTCGTTCAGGAGTCTAAATAAGTCATAAATGGGTGTGAATCTGTTGATTACTTTTTTTTTCAATTGGTTAATTTTTTTTTAATAGATGAAATTAATTATATTATTAATTATTATTACCGTACTGACAAATCCTAGAATTTAAATTTCATAAAAGAAAAATATTCCAAAAATTTGCACTATTGCAACGGGATGGTGGAATAAATTGGTCCGATAATTGAATTTGTTTTCTCTAATTTTTCCTGTAATATGACCAATTATGTTAAAACAATCTGAATCATTCAATAAAATTGGATGGATAAGATTAAGAGTCCAAATAATTAATGAGATTTTGTTGACGTGGCTAACGGTAAACTTACAAACCACCTAACTTTTGTTTTTGTTAATTAATTCTTTTTTTTCTCTTTTTGCGGTTTCACATCGCGATGGACGATGCCCAGTGGGCGAGGGTGGTGAGGCTTACAAACACCTCCTTACCGACCCAATCAACCGCGATTACCTTCAGAACGAGCCAAAATCATGCAATTCCTCTCCCCCACCCCAACATCGTCCAGATCCACGACGTCTATTGGGTCGACGAGTCGCTCAATCTCATCCTCGACCTCTGCGACGAGCAGACCACTCTGTTCGATCATCTCAGTAAATTGAGCAAACCCATATGCGCGTCCGTCATGGAATAGCTCCTCACCGCCCTCGCCCACTGCCACCGGCTGGGCATCGTCCATCGCGATGTGAAGCCGCAAAAAGGGGGAAAAAGAATTAATTAACAAAAATATAAATTAACTGTGGTCTAAAAATTCACCGTTAGTCACATAACAAAATCTCATTAATTATTTAAATTTTAAATTTTATGTTGGATGGTTCAATTTTTTTTAAGTAAAATTAGAGGAGCCAAATTTGTATAAAAATTATGATTTTTTTTTCCGTACTCTCTTTCTAGAAGACCCTTTGAAACCAAATCAAGAATAATGCTGTCATATATCTTTTAAATTATTTGTTTATAATAAAAAAATGAATTAAACAAGTCTATTTTTAAATTTTTCTACATGTATTAGACTAAAAGTTTTAATTTTTTTTAATTAATATTCAAACCGGTGCATAAAATTATAAATGAACTTATTTTCTAATATCAGAATTTGATATCTTTTCCATTGTTGGAGCCATTAAGGCACTGCATGTTTGTTGACTCGAGAGTCTTTGTGAAGGAGGATGGAATGCTTGAGCTAAGATGTGAAGGGAATAATGGAAGTCCAGTTGTTAGCGGAATTTGCATAAGGAATTTTCCACAGTTAAATAAAAAAATAAAGGTCAAATTTAAAATATATCTAGATAAATTATTATATTTATAATTAAGTCAAAAACTTAGGACTATATATGTTTACATGGTAATTAATTTTTTTTTAAAAGTAACATGACAAATAAAAAGTTACGCTACACATTCATTTTATAACGGAAAAATAAAATATCAAGTGGGGTCAAAATAATATCCCATTTTCTAACAATCAAACATCAAGCCGCATCAAAATAATAAGCTACTATATTTTTCTATTCAAATTTATTTATTTATTTAGGTTCACCGTGTCAAATTTTTTTTTACTTTTAAATTTAATTTTAAAGTCAGCATGAGGTCATGCTGTTTTTAAAATGTCAAACGAAATATAATTATTTTAAAAAAATACTAGCTAATGTTATTTGGGTAACAAATATGATGATTTATTTAGCTGAATTACAAATATAATGGTTTATTCATATGTTACAAATGAAAAGGTACCGCATCAAAATATACCCTCTTTTTTTTCATTAATTGCTCGGAGACCGTGGAGTACCTCCAAGAATTTACCCGCCCAGACCCGTACCAAATTGTGTGTGTGGTAAGAAAGTTCACGAAATATTAGGTTCCACACTTATTTATGAGTGTAAGTATATATTTTAGGTTAGTATTATTAATGGCATTTTCATAAATACACACTTTCATGTACGAGTCTAGTATGAGGCCAAGCAACGGATCTGTATCAGGCAGTGTTTTTGGAACCGGATCGGATCGGCCGGTCCGGCCAGTTTAACCGGGGATTTTGAGCTTTCCGGTCTGATTCAGCTATCGGACCGAAAATGCATGTGAACCGGGTTGGATCGTCCGGACCGGCCGGTTTTTTTACAATCGGCAAATCGGCCAGTTCGATAACAACCCGGCTGGTTCGATTACCAACAAAAACGGCGCCGTTCTGATGTTCACCGGCCCACAGGCCCATGATCAAAACGACGCCGTTTCTTTAGGCCCACCAGCCCATTTTTCACTCAAAAGAAAATGACGTCGTTTCCTCTTGTGCATCGTCCTTCGTTCTTTCCTTCTGCTACCAACCAAATTTTCACATAAGCAAATCAATTAAAATTAAAAACCCTAGGTCTGCTTCGTCCTTCGTTCGCCCAATCTACTTTTGCTTCGTCCTTCGTTTGCCACCGTCGTTGCTGCTTCGTCCTTTCCTTCGTTCGCCACCATCACCGTCCGCCACCGTTGTTGCTGCTTCGTCCTTTCCTTCGTTCGCCACTGTCACCGTCCGCCACCGTCGTTGCTGCTTCATCCTTTCCTTCAGTGACGGTCCGCCACCGATTTTTGCTTCGTCCTTTCCTTTCCAAGACGTTGCTCAAGAAGTTCATAGGTACAAACATTTCCTCTGTTCTGGGATATCAGCAATCTAATTTCCCTGTTTCTTCTCATTTAATTTAGCTACTTCCACCCTCCACATTTTCCACAAAAAAACTTCTTTTTTTAAGTTTTACTCTTGAAAAGTTAATTTTCTTCCTCTGTTGTTCTTTTAAGGCCTAAAACTAGTTGCATTCATGTTTTTCAGTGATGAAAACTAAGATAGCTACTTCTCCTATTTCTGCTCATTTAGCTAATTTCACCCTCCACACTTCTCAAAAAATGTTTCTTTCGTTATTTCCACTATAGAAAAGTTTAATTTATTTCTCTATTTTGGATTTTAAATACCTGAAACTAGTTGCATCCATGTTAGATAGCCACTTCGTTTATTTGACAGATTGTAGTTTATTTAGCTGTATAAAATTTGTTGTATAAAATTTCAATTTCCATATCTGCAATATTTGACAGATTGTAGTTTAGCTGCTTTCTTACCTCATTAACAATACTCCCAAAATTTGTTGAAATAATTGGAATTTGGAACCGGACATACACTGTGCTGATGTTGAAAATTTGTTGAAATATGACATACTGTGCTACTGAATTTGCTAATGTTGAAAATTTGTTGAAATAAATTTCAAATAGAATTAATTACATTCAAATGGTAATATAAATGCTTGATAAATTTCAGGTTTCATTTTATATGGCTTCATTGCAAATATCCGGGTCTAATTCTGATTCAACGTCTACTCCAATTTCAAGTTCAACTTCAAGTGCCGCTGTAAGAGGAAAAACAGATATTGCATGGAAGTTCTGTGTAGAAGTATTTGGTATATGTTCATTACAATTTAAGGCTACAACAAAAGTACGGTTCTATACCTTTTACTTTTTATTTATTAACAATCTATAATTTTGAATTTTAACTCTAGTTGTGTTTGGACTCAAATGTTTGGCTACTGTAATTATGCAGACAACTTGCTAATATTTTGGTTAATTAATGTAGGAGTTTAAGGGGTAAGAATTATGACCCTATAAATTTTGAGGAGTTTCGAGCTAATGATAGTTGGATATTGGAGGATGAACCACCAATTCTAACAAGTTCTGAATTAGAGGCTTTCCGAAATGAGATGGAAGCACGTAATATTCAAGATGTCCCTAATGATGGTAAGTTAGTAACTACCTATTTATTTTAATAGTTGTTGATATGAAACTATTGTTGTTAATTTATTGATTCTTTATTTTTATGTTTTATTTGATAATACTAGGGTTGAACTTCCAAGATATGCTTGATGATGAGAATGATGAAGATGAAGTAATTGAAGGTGGACGTCGTTTTACAAACCTTACCGAAAATGCTAGTGGCTCAACCTCTCAATTTGTTGTCAATCCATGGGACATTTAGTGTGTGTTCGAACTTTGGATGTTTAAGTGTGTTTCTTTATTTTGTAATTTGGATATTTAAGTGTGTTTGAATGAACTTTGAACTTTGAATAACATTTCATTTGAATGCTAGATTGTTTCTTTATTTTTAACTTTTGATCTACTTGATATTTTATTTTGATATATTATAAAATGATACTCCCAGTAGGAAAAAAACCAGCCGGTTCAATCTGGTTCAATTATCTAAGATTGAACGGTTTGATATGTGTCACGTTCAAAACGGTCCAATGGTTCAATCCGGTTGAACCCGGTCAAACCATGAAATTTTCATTTCCGGTTCGTTGTCCAGTCCGGTTCTGAAAACTATGGTATCAGGGCGGGTTTGTATGCCCCATGCCCACCACGATACTCGGTCAAAATAGGTGATTAGGTAATCCCCAAATCCACAAAATAACCGTTAATTCAAATATTTTATAAGTCGTGAATGAACAAACAGATTCGAGTTAAGGACTGGTCAGAGTAAATTGTCATCCCTAATCAGGATCAATGCCAATTGGCAGTACTGACTTTAAGTTTACCACTTTCTATCTAAGTTTTTTTATTTTTTAAAAGCTGAAAATAACATTAAAACCTTAATTTCATAATAAACACTTGAAAATAACCAAAATGAATTGCAAATGAAGACTTAAATTCAAGACCTAATCTCTCATTATTTTCAAAAATATCACTGAATAACTAATTAGTCATTGCTGTAAATCGGTTGTGATAATTTATTTTTTCATTTGGTTAATTGTTTTATTTTTTATATACGAAATTAATTATATTATTAATTATTAACCATTACTAACGAAACTTAAAATTTAAATTTGGGCCAATGCAACGGTGTGGTGGAATAAATTGGTCCGATCATTTGTGCTCAACAATTTAAGGAAAGCCCATAAGCATATGCCCATAAGTGATATGGCCCACCAATCAACACACTTGAGCCCACTAATCTCTTCGCACCTGAAGGCTCAAACAAGATCAAAAGCGTATGGCAATGGCCGACGATTGGATGATGAGTTTCACTTTCAGCAATTATTAACGGTAAACTCTTGCTAGCTAACGGTCACATTACAATTCAAATTTTGAACACCTCAAAACGGAAACACACAATCGAGAGCAGAAAAGGAAAAAAAGCGCCCAAATTGTACTCTTTCGTTTCGTCCATCTTTTTGAATCCTTAAACACGTTCTTTCTTGCTGCAAGAAAAAACAAATAAGTTTTTCTTTTGTTTTCCTCCCAGTTTTTCTGAACCCTTGATTCCCAAATGGAACGGAGCAGTTTTCACCAAGATCCGGATACCTTTATCTCATATAGGGTATTTGAGTGGGAAAAGGATGTCAAACTTGACCGAGAAGGGGAAGATTCTGCCATGAATGAATCTGCGGATTCTTTTGTTGATTCTATGCTTTGCGACTCTAATTCAAGAATAATCTCATCTGGATTTACGAGATCCAGTTGTAAAGGTTTGTACTTTAATTTCCGTTTCATGTCATTTCTCATTAAAATTTTGGTCGTCTGTTCGTTTGATGTGAAAAATGTTGGCGAAGAATGGGAATTAGTACTGCGGATCTATTGCATTTTCTTGATTAGTTTCCCAAGAACAGAGAAATGTCAGTCAAATAACCCTAATTTTAAGTTTTTTCCCTGCCACTTGTTCATTAGACCCTAATAGTCTGATTCGCAAACTTGGAACCGCTCTTTTTTAGGTTTTTGTGTCGTTTTTGGGTACCCATGAATAAGATTCTGTTGTTAGTTGCTTCACTAATGGAGCTTGTGTTTAGCTGTTTGAGTAGTAAAGTAGTTAACTTTACTGTTATGGTTTGTTGAACCAGATGACGTTGTGATGTTTGTAAATGCTGGAGGTGAGGCCTCATTTGAGGGAGAATCGACTTTTAAATGTCTGGGTGACACAAACTTTGATGGAGGGAACGTTCTACGAACTAATGAGCCTATCAGTGACGCTGGAGATTTCCCTTTCATATATGAGTCAGCACGAGTGGGAAACTTCTGTTATCGCTTCCATGACCTGCCATCTGGAAGTTATTTTGTTGATCTACACTTTGCTGAGATCATAAACACAAATGGGCCTAAAGAAATGAGAGTTTTTGATGTATTCATGCAAGAAGAAAAGGCAAGCCAATTTAGTTTTTAGTTTGTTGAACTTTCTTCAAAGCAGGTTAGATAACACTTTTGTTGTTTGGGGAAACTTGGCAGGTGTTATCAGAATTTGATATCTTTTCCATTGTTGGAGCCAATAATCCACTGCAGTTAGTTGACTCGAGAGTCTTTGTGAAGAAGGATGGAATGCTTGATCTAAGATTTGAAGGGAATAATGGAAGTCCAGTTGTTAGCGGAATTTGCATAAGGAATGCACCAGCTCTGTCGGGTAATATATTTTCCACTGTTAAATTTATTGCTTAAGAGACTATGGAGTACCTTGAAGCAATTTCTAATTCACTTCACTTTTGAACGAATGCAGTTCCCGCACAGTCAGAAGAATACTTAAAATGCAACAACTGTGCTGCTGAGATTGAAGTTTCCTCCGCTCAGGTTACATACATTTTATAAAAGAACTTTGAGCTCATGCCCTTGTTATGTTTGAATTGTTGCTTGATAAATAAACTACTTTTTGGGACAGCAGAAGAAACTTTTACGAACAAAAGTGACAGACAAATATGAGAAGAAGATACAAGAGCTTGCTACTGAGTGCCAACGAAAAACAAATGAATGTCATGAGGCTTGGATGTCCTTGACTGCAGCAAACGAGCAACTGGAGAAAGTTAGAATGGATCTTGACAACAAGACATTTCAGGCACGCTCTCTAGGTAATTTTTAAATCACACCTGTTATGTTATTCCAGCCAGTGACACTGGACTTTCTGTAAGTGACCTGTGTATATTTCTGTCATTGAATTACATATACAACAAACCTAGAGTTTCATGAACAAGTAGTTTGGTGGATTTTCATTGTTGAGCAAGGGATCTGCCAAAGGACCAAACATGTGGTTTATTCTTGGTTTCTCTTAAACTATGTGTTATTTCTAATAGATCAAACCGTGGTGAAACAAGCTGAAAACCTAAGGAATGCAACCAGCATGCATGACCATGATAAAAAATACTGGGCAGTTGCAGTGAAGAATTTACAAGAAAAGATTAAGGTGATTTGATTTAATAGTTATATTTTTTTTCTTCATTAACTTTCATCATGTTTTCTTAATTTTCTGTGATTAACTTGCACGCAGATAATGAAGGAGGAGCATTCACAACTATCCCGCGAGGCACATGACTGTGCTGATTCAATACCTGAGCTAAGTAAAATGGTTGGAGGTGTTCAGGCATTGGGTAACTTTCTATGGCATAAAGTAGCTTTACTCTAGTTTTGGCCATGATCTCCTGGGCTCATAGAATAACTCTGCAGTTGCACAGTGTGAGGAGCTCAAAGTGAAGTATAGTGAAGAACAGGCAAAGAGGAAGGAACTGTATAACCAAATCCAGGAAAGTAAAGGTAAACCACCTTCTACATGTTGTGTTGACACATGCTCATGGGTTCAAATGTGCAAAAACTAGACCTGATTTCATTACTTGTCTTTTAAATATTAGGTAATATAAGAGTTTTCTGCCGGTGCCGACCTTTAAGCAAGGGGGAGGTATCTGCTGGTTGTACAACTGTTGTTGATTTTGAAGCAGCAAAGGATGGAGACCTTGGGATTCTGACAGGTGGTGCGAGTAGAAAGACTTTTAAATTTGACAGAGTTTACACACCAAGAGATAATCAAGGTATTCAAGAAGCTCAAGTTTGTTATATGTACTTACAGTTTTATTTTGTGTGAAGACATAGACATTGAATTTTGGTTTGTCTCGACAGTCGATGTCTTTGCGGATGCCTCGCCACTTGTGATTTCAGTGCTAGATGGATACAACGTATGTATATTTGCCTATGGACAAACGGGGACAGGGAAGACGTTTACCATGGAGGGTCCTGAGAATAACAGGGGAGTCAATTATAGGACACTTGAGGCGTTGTTTCTAACTGCAAAAGAAAGGAGTGAAACTTTTACTTATGACATATCAGTTAGTGTGCTAGAAGTCTATAATGAACAAATCAGAGACTTATTGGCAACATCACCAGCATCCAAGAAGTGAGTCACCGGTTCTCTTTATGCAAACATGTATTCATTACTAAACTAAACTGAGTTAGTATCATGAGGCTTGGAAGAGAGATTGGAGTTGAATAGTACAAAGTCAGTGTATGCTGGAACAATTTCACTTTGAAAAATTCCGTCAGGATATAGAGTCATCAATTCTCCTTTTTCTGTGTGAGTTTTCTTAGGTTGGAGATAAAACAATCTTCTGAAGGATCTCATCATGTTCCTGGGATTGTGGAGGCCAAAGTTGAGAACACTAGGGAAGTGTGGAATGTGCTGCATGCAGGAAGCAATGCTAGAGCCGTCGGATCCAATAATGTCAATGAACACAGCAGCCGATCTCACTGGTATTCAAGCTATAGTATTTGTTTTCTTATCCATAAATAGCTACCTGGTATCTGTTTATGTTTTCCATTTGTGATTGACTGCAGAATTTATCTTTTCCATTTGAATCAGCATGTTGTGCATTATGGTACGAGCAAAGAACCTAATGAATGGAGAGTGCACCAGGAGTAAACTCTGGCTTGTAGATTTGGCAGGCAGCGAGAGGCTGGCAAAAACTGATGTGCAAGGGGAAAGACTAAAGGAAGCTCAAAACATCAATAGATCACTATCTGCTCTTGGAGATGTTATATATGCCTTGGCAACCAAGAGCACTCACATTCCATACAGGTAAAAACAAGTTTATGGTTTGCTTGTCTTTCCACCAGACAATTTCTTTTGACAGTGTCTCTCCACCAGATTTTCCATGCTAAGCTTTTACTATCTCTGGTCTTGGTTTCAGGAACTCCAAGTTGACACATCTGCTTCAAGATTCATTAGGTAAAGCGAGTGGCATTAAAGCATTTCTCCATTGTTTTTGAGGGAAGTGAAACCATGATAACCTTTTCATTGTTTTATAAATGTAGGGGGCGATTCCAAGACTTTGATGTTTGTACAAATTAGTCCTTCAGAACAAGACTTGAGTGAGACTCTTAGTTCATTAAATTTTGCAACTCGAGTTCGTGGGGTTGAGTTAGGCCCTGCGAGAAAGCAAGTAGATACGGGTGAGCTTCAAAAGATGAAAGTGATGGTAGGTTTTTGTGATTTTTCTTGCATTGTTCAGTTTCTCATCCTATCATGACACTACCACTTTTAGTAATTTCTTTCTCCGTTGTAGCTTGATAAAGCAAGGCAAGAATGTAGATCCAAGGAGGAATCATTAAGGAAGCTAGAAGACAACTTGCAAAACCTTGAGAGCAAGACCAAAGGCAAAGATCAAACTTACAAAATCCAGCTGGAAAAGATTAAAGAGCTCGAAGGTCAGCTTGAACTGAAGGTCGCTTTGCATACACAATCAGAGAAGCAAGTTTACCAACTTTCAGATAGGCTAAAGGGAAGAGAAGAAATTTGCAGCACTCTCCAGCAGAAGGTTGCTTTGAACTTGGCATGTGGGATTGACATTGTTATATCTGGTGCTTTATTCTTGCTGACTAACTGGAATATTATCGTCTGTTTAAGGTCAAGGAACTAGAAACCAAACTAAAAGAGCGGCAACAGTTGGAGTCCTCAACTTTCCAACAGAAGGTTTGTGCGTCAAACAATATCTTACTCGGATATAACTGATTGTTTATTGATCTGCTCTTTATAGCTATTCAAAAAATTACGCTTTTACTCAGAAATCATAAAGTTTTAGAAGGTTGACTACGATAGCTATGCCCTTTATGTTTTAACAAATCATATATCTATGCTTGAGACGAAAGCTGAAAGTCTAACCACCATTTTGCTTCAAGCAGGTTAAGGACTTGGAGAACAAGCTGAAAGAGCAAGCACAGGTGTCAGAATCTTATTCCTGGACTCTTCAACAGAAGGTTTGAAAAGGGAGGAATAATTTTATGGAGAATGGGAAACATAGTCATACATGTATGTTAATATATTCTTTTATTTGTGTTTTTCCAGATGAGGGAGCTTGAGCGAAAGCTTAAAGAGCAGGAAAATAACAACTCAGAGGTTCTGTTACTTCATCAAAAGGTCGTTTTTTATTCTTCAACCTGCATGAAACATGTTATTGGTCTTTTATCAGCATTCTCGCGAGAATTTTCATATAAAACCTTTCTGTTATTAGCACCTAGCTACATAAAGTTCTTTGCATGTCATGGCAGATTAAGGAACTAGAGGACAAGTTGCGGGAGCAGGAGAAACAATTGCAGGTGCACCAAACACTACCTACTGCTGATTTTGCTGAACTTGCAAAGGCTACTCCAAATGCAGGAAAAACAAACACCACCACCGCAGTTGACGAACTGATGATCGATATCGATCCTTATATCCTAAGGAGTTCGAACTCAGTTAACCATGGTCCTACATTGCCAAGAGGAAATAATTGTGCACCTCATGAGATGGTTATAAGAAGGAAAAGACAGTCACGAAGTGGAGAAGTAGAGAACAACAACTTCTTGCCACCAGCTTCTTTTAGCGACAACAGAAGTAGGAAATCTGATCCTCCTAAGATTGCTAGAGTTATGAGAGCAACAGCAACAAAGACAGCAACAGCAGCTCCTCCAGTTGCTCAAGGGAACTTGATGACTCACAAGAGAATAATTAACAGAGATCAAGGACAAGGAGGGATTAAGGATACTAAGAAGAGGATATGGTCAAGGTAATAACTACTTAATTACTGCCACATTTACAATTTGTTTACTTTACTAGTAAAGATGCCAGAGAGATCAAGGACAAGGAGGGATTAAGGATACTAAGAAGAGGATATGGTCAAGGTAATAACTACTTAATTACTGCCACATTTACAATTTGTTTACTTTACTAGTAAAGATGCCAGCGATTTTGGCTGTAATATAATTATTTTGAGTGTAATTGATCTTAATTTTCAAATCTACTGCGATTTTTTTTTTGTTTATAAATGAAAATAAAAAGCTTTAGCAATATGGAACTTATGAAATAGCTGAAAATTAAGGGAATATTTTTTATTATTTTTTGGTACAGTAGACGGAATTATTACTTATAAACCAAAAAAAATTATGACATTGGCATTCGATGGTTCAGAAATATCATAGCGAGATGGATGGTCACTCCAAGTAGCTAATGTTTTTATCATTTTTATTTATTTTTGTTCATTTAATAAACTCTATTTTTATTTTCATCAACCCAATATATTATTTCTCATTTTACTTGATATATTTCAATTGTCTTGAAGTAATTAATACCTATAATATGTTTAAAATTAGGTTATTAAAAATATTTAACTTTTTTACTTTCTTTTCACAAAATCTCTCTTTTCTTTTGCACTGACGCTTCTATTAGGCCCAAAGCTCATTACGGGATGGGCTTGGATTTGAAAAGTAGGCTTGAAGGTCGAACAAAATCGAACCTACTAAACAAACTCGATTCATGACAGGCCAAACTCTTGATAAATTTGTGTTTTTATACGTAACTTTCGAGTGGTCACAACTCACAAATATATCTAGATTAGCTTTTATAAATTTAATTCACAGTAAATCTTCCTAATTTCGAGAATAACATTCAATCGTTGTCGAATCTCTCGAGAATGATAACTCTCTTAGTATGATATATGTTGTTTTCTTTAAAACTGGACTCCAACACGTACTCACTCAAAGTTAACTTGAAGAAGAAGCAAATGGAAAGAGATGGTAAAAGGGAAACGGCAAAATGCACTAGAGGCTAAAAAAGGAAATGATGAGCGTGAGTTGGTGGAAGGCGTGGGGGTTTGTATTGGTTTTTGAATCCCAAAGAAGAGGCCAAAATGGATGATGGAAACAAAAAAGCATTATTCTCGTTTTTGGGCTGATGAATAAATTAAATGTTACTATCTCCCATTTCTAAACACGTCATTCACTTGCACAACATAACAGATATCAAAGCATACGTTATACTTATACTATGCTATTGGCATGATGATTAGTTGTTTGCCACGTATGCCCAAAACATACACATTTCTGCTGTTTTCTCAGGCTGCATTGTCACCAATATTAATTATTTTAGCATTTTTAAAACTACACAGATACATATGTAGAACAATTGATTAACTAATGATCGATGCAGCAACAACCCCAATCCACTATCGTGTCCCTTCAGTGCTTCGAGTAAGAGATAGGAATGTACTCCACCATCCCAAAAAACATAAATGGACTGAAAAAAAAATGAAATAACAGACTATGTTTGACTGAAGAGGAGAAAACTAATAATACACGTGAAGAGAAAAAAGAAAAACAACACCACACATTTTCCTCCTTAGGGTACTACATATTATAAAATTGAAGCAACACAATCATGAAAATTAATGACCCAATGAATCTTGATGATTATAAAGTAAAAAAGATAAGATAGTATTTTGATTTAACTGGGTCACCAACGAATATATAACTCATTAATTATCTTATTAGGTAAAAATAGTATTAAGAATTCAGACCCAAATTCGAATCTTCCGTCCATTTAGAAGAAAAACCCAGCTAAGAAAAAAAGAAAGGGTTGGGGCATGGTGATTGGTTAATGAGGACAGCATCAAGGTAGTTGTAAAAGGTGGGGCCAAGATGGGGGGAATAGGTGAGTGAAGCATGAGAATTGAGGCAGACAGGTTGTAATAGATTCTGGTCATAGGGTCATGAGCTTCTCGCTACAGATTTTGTAATTAGTTGTCAAAAAAATGACAGTTAATTAACGCAACAACGCACACACAATTGTAGTATAACTCCAACCAAAAACTTCCCTCTTCCATTCCAACCTTTCACGTTAATCACGCAACTTCATGCTCTTCGGTTTCTTACACAACCGGCTACCCGATTTGTCTGTCCCTCCCCCCTCTCTCTCCCCTTCCATTATTTTTTTGCCGAAATTCAAATTTTACACCTTATTTATATACCGCAAGACATTAATATTTATGTTTGTTCTTAGAAAAGTATATTATGAAGTTATAATTATAGGGCTTAATCACAACTTTGTGTTTGCAATTTTTTTCTTGACTAATTAATCTTTACGTTTAGAAAATAGTGCATATTCGATGGCGAATTATCCCTTTTTAAATGTCTATAACCTGATCAGCTATCCATCCGGATGAAAAAAGAGAATACCTAAGAAGATTAAAAGACTAATAATTGTAAGATTTGATGAAGCTTAAATTTTAGTGGCGGGGGGGGGCTCATTGGGGCTAGGGATCATACCTTCCCCAAGGTTTAAAGTTCTATTCTTTTTTTTATCACGCCATCACATTTGCCCCCTAAAGTTTTTAATTCTTTTAAACCCGTCCTTAAAAGTTCTATTTTTTTCATTTATTCTACATATTCGTTGCCCTAAAAATTTTGAATTCTTCCATAAAATAGTTCTTAAAATTCCATTAATTTTTTTTTTCATTTTTTACCCCCTAAAAAAAGTTACCCATGCTTTGTCTAAATTTTCATTTTTTACCCCCTAAAAAAAGTTACCCATGCTTTGTCTAAATATAATATAAAGAAAGTACTAAATTATTGTTCCTATGTTACATTTTTGATGAATTAATGAAGTTGTATACACTCCCTCCATTTCTTAATAAAATTCGGATTGGAGGAAAGCACAAAGATTAAAAATAATAATTACGGACTATTTTAAAAGTATGTTTTACATTAAATTACTTTACTTGATTATACTACATATTATAAAAATTACCACAACTATAAAAAAATATAATCCGAGACTTTTATTAAGGAATTTTTTTTATCCCTCAAATCCGACTTTTATTAAAGAATGGAGGGAGTACATTTTTTTTTGGCAATTAATTCTTTAGATCAAACTATGAATATAAATATGACAATAACTATATATAGAACATATCCTGTTTAAGTATTAGTTAGGAGTATCTAATTAGCATGGAAAGAGTCTTTTCTTTTTAAAAAAGCTTTCAAATGATTGCAAGGGTGGATCACTTTCTCTAATTATCAAATGTATGTGTGTGTTCCTCAACTCCCATGCATGAGAGGGATTGAGGAAGGAGGTAAAGAAAACAAGAAGTTTGTGGCTAGCTTTTTTATTTTAAGGAAACAAGAAGTTGGTGTACATAGGTATCAACTTTTCTTTTCTTTTTCTTTTGCTTTTTGTTTTTAATTATAAAAAAGAAGGTTTTAATTCAAGAATTGGGTTTTATTCTAATTTCTAAGCCTATATGGAATGTTGACTTGAGGGTCTACAGATCTTCTAAAATGCCAAAGAAATGAAAGAAGAAATAGTGGAAAAGGCTATAGTGAGATGTAATTGGTGATATAGGGTCATAGCTCAGGGTACTGTAGAGTGTTGGCACCCAAGAAAAAAAAGTTAGTATGAGACAGAGAAAGGCCGGCCTTGTTCAAGACTGTGAAAGAGATCAGTACAGTAGAGTGGTAGTAGCTTTACTATCTATGCCAAACTAGTGGAGTTGTTCGCTGTCTGCTGTGAGAAAGAAATTAAGTGGGGAGAAATTGTACTTGTCATGATGTGTATGATGAAAAAGAAGTACTACATCACTGTTACTCTTTAAGGCCAAGCAGAAACTGTAAATATATAATTACATGGAAGAAGAAGAAGATGTCATATTGATGATCTACTTAACAACTTTGAATGAGAGTGATATAACCTGAAGAGAGTTCCAACCCTTTTCTCATTCGGTATCAAAAATTGCTGCTTTGATGTGGGATTAAACTAACTTTTATATACGAGCTGTTTATTTCGAAGAAATAGAGAGCATCAATTGCATATTTCATAAATTGAAGGTACTGAATGTATATTTCGTAAGAGTAGAGGGTTCCACCAGCAAGACATTAAACCAAAATTAAATTAACAAAACAATCAAAACCACCTAATTAGTAATTAATTAATTCCATAATCCTCTTTTACTAAGAAAGACTGTGGGACCAGTTTACTGTACACAAGTATAGTGAAACTAGAAGAATGAAGAAATGGGAGGAAAGGCAATCAAAATAAAGCAAATTATGACTAGTCGCAAAAGAGAAGCACCAATAGAACTAGAGACTAGATTAGATGAAGAATTTGTATTTTTTTATTTAAAATTATCCAATAATTTATTCATATTAAATATTAATTATTTTAGATTCGAGTTAAATAAAACCCGAAATTTATTTTATTTTATTTTTTATGCTCCCTAGCAAAAGCTAGAAGGAAAACTTAGAAAAGAAAAGAAAAGATCTCTCAATGTTGCATTCAAAATGTTGACAGTCGTCTTACAATCAATACACTTTCAAAACACCACTTTTTCAGACACCACCAAATCACACTTCACTGCAACTAATTATTACCCAAAGCCCTAGGCACAACAGCACTGATCAGAGAAAAAAAAGTGCCAAGCAAGAAACAAGCAGCAGCACCACAGCAGTAGCAGCAGCTAAAAGCTACTAGTATGCAGCCCAGCCCTACCTAAGGGCTTAACATAGCAGCAGAAGCAGAAGAAAACCCAGAAAGGGCTCTCTTGCCCACAACCACCAGAAGCAGCAGCAGCAGCTACTGATGTTCATATGACATTTTCTGGTGATCATCAGTGGCTGAGGAGCCTGAAACTCTTTTCTTTTTTGTTTTTCTCAAGATGATGAAGGAAAGTAGAGAGAGAGACAATGACAAACACAAAATGTATATAATCAACAGTTTACAAGATAGTGAGAGTTGTGGACAGTGACTGAACACAAAACAAAATCAAACATATATATATAGACAATATTGTAAGTAAATTTATGAGTCACTAATAAAAATCCAAAACTCCTCCTCAACACAGATCCCAAAGAGATAAATATTAGTTATACAGAATAGATAGAGATCATCAAACTATATCCATTTAATTAATTTTTTTAAAGAAAACATAATTAAAGATATCAGTACTAATTAACAAGATGATCATAAAATGCTAGCTATATGTTATGATTTGAGGCAGCGCACCGCGCACACACACACCCCTAGCTAATTGAAGACAGTATTGCATCCTCTATCTTGATGTAACTGAGACAACACAACAAAAATGGTAGAAAGAACACCAAGAAATCATCCAGTACTCCTTTCACACTTTCATCTAATCAAAACTAGCCTTTTCCATTTTTTTCCAGGCCTACACACAAAAAATAAGTAGTAATTAGTTAATTAATTAATTACCAGTAGCAATTAACAAGAACTGATCATAGACAACTAATCAGCACTGGAAAAAGTAGGAACACAAAAAGAACAAAAAAGAAACAAACAATAAATTAAAGAAAAGAAAGAAGAAAAAGAAACTGTTTCCCTTTCCTTTGTTCCCCCCAAACCTTTTCAAGTTAAAAGAAGATGATGATGATGATGATAATGGTAAATTTGCATCAAACAGAATACTAACAAAGATATACCTAAATCTTTTGGCTTTTACACATCAATAACTAATATTCTCTCTTTTTGTTTCCACACTGTTCTTTTTTCTTTCTTTACCTTTCCTTTTTGCTGTTTCTTTTTCTTGTTGTTAATTAGACATCAAATCTCCACATACCAACATATGCTTTTACTTTCCTTTCCTTTCTCCTCTTAGGGCAAAGCATTGTACCGATGCAAATCTCCCCATCCACCTGGTTGTTGTTGTTGTTGTTGCACCGCATGATGATGATGATATCCAGTGTTGTTGTTCTGATCATTCCCATTGCTGCTACTGTTTGTTGAATTCGCATTATTCACTCCTCCTCCGGCGTAAGAATTACCAAAGAACCATTCCGTCGCCATTTCTCCACTCTCTTTCCTCGAACAAACTCCTGCTACTCCTTCTGCTTGTTTTGAAATTTCAAGATTCTGAAACAGAATCGGCTGCGGCTTATTAATCTGCGCCACGGATGACGACCCATGATTCTCCTCTTTCTGATTATTATTACTGTTGCTGCTGTTGTTGTTATTTTCTCCTCCAAAGAGCATAGACAATCTCTGCTGCTGCAGCTTCCAGTGCAAATCTTGATTCAGACAACTCAAAGATTCGATCGAAGAAGCAAGATTTGTGTTGATATTCAATCCATTACCACCACCGGCGGAGGCGGCGGCGCCCCCCATATCCTGAATTGCACCACCCAACCCGGCAGCGACGGTAGGCAGTGGGTTGTAATTAAACCCAAGCAAAGAACCGGTTGAGGTTGCAGAAGGATCAAGACTGAAGCATGGAGGAGGATTTGTCATTGTAGCAGGCCCACAAGAAGCAGAAATGTCGGCGAAGGAATTAGGGAAATGGTTGTTGTTATACAGAGGAGTTGGTGGAGAAGGGTTTAGGTTTAAGCGAGGGAATGAGAGGCCGCCGAGGTTGAAATCCATGGCGGAGGAGAGGCCAGCCGGAAAGAATTTGAAGCCGGTGGCGGAACAGCTAGCACCCATGTCGGAGGAGCCGCTGGAGTCAGTGCGGGCGGAGGAGGAGGATTTGATCATCTTCTTGTTTTTTCTACAGCCACCGCCGATGGGGACGTTGCGGAGGGCGCCACCTTTGGTCCAGTAGCGGCGGCAGGTCTTGCAGAAATGTCTGGGCTGGGTGAGGCTGTAGTTGTTGTAGTAGCAGAATTTTGTGTTTGGTGAGTCACATCTTGGACATTTCATAGCCTGGTCCTGCGGCCTAGAGGAGGAGTTGGGTTTGCGGTTGTTGTTGTCGGCCGCCGCCGCTGCGGCAGAGGGTTGGGTTTCTGATTCTTTGGAGGAAGGGTGTTTTGGGTGGAGATTGTTGGGTGGCATCATGGATCAGGAGAAGGAAAACAACAAAATCAAGATTGAAGTGGTTTTTTTTCAATCTTATGATGTTTTTGAGGTTGTTGGGTATAGCTAGTTCATGAATGGTGTCATATGCATGGAAGATTGAGGAAGGAAGTGGTGGTGGTAATGATGGGGTGATCTTGTGATGTTCATGAAGAAGCAAGAAGCGGAGCAGCTGGTTTTAGAGGTTAGATCTAGTGGGTTAAATTTAAAGGAAGGTACACTTACTACACAAGAATTAGAGAGAGAAAGGTGCACAAGAAAGAGAGAGAGCAGATTTCACTGGAAAGAAAAAGGGGTGGGTGGGTAGATTAGATAATACATGTGTACAGGTAAGTATGTCTGTATATATATAGAGAGAGGGAGAGAGAGAGAAAGTGAGATAGAGTGAGATTGTGTTGTGTTCTTGTATTCTCTGTATGAGATTTGTTGTATTCTATGTCTGTGTAAAGACAAAGGACTAGATGATCAGAAATTGTCATAACAAAGAATTGATAGATGCACAACCTTTTTTCTTCGTGCTAATAGTTTTTTTTCTTTTTTCTTTTTGGTACTTCTTTTTTAATAGATATTATAGATAACACGCATAATTTTAGCCTATAGTATAATTACTTGTGTGTTTGAAAAATTGTCTATTTAATCATATTTATGCATATCGAAGAAATGATTAGTTTTAGTTACTATGATTTCTTTTGACACAAATCTAAACGAGACAATTATTTAGAAAAAAAATATTTCTATATACAACAAATCTTTCATAAACAGAGCATACTAATTATTTTTTTTTTTTAATCTAAAAAAATGACTCTCTAATATATTTAGATGGTCATATATAAAATGTTACATTTGTGTTTTTAAAAAGAGTACTTAATATTTTATATTTATTGATTTGTTTGAGATACTAATTAGTAGAAAATACGTTATAAATATATATGTTTTAGTGGTAATTAACTTTGGGTCCAAATCAGGAGGGTCCGGTGGTTAAAAAAGGTCGGTGCAGTCTTAAAAAAAGTCAAAAGAGGGTCATTAAAAAAAAGAAAACAACTGAGTCTGATGGTGGAAGAAGTTCTTGAGTTAATTAAATTATGTAATTTTAATATGGAAATTAGGAAATAGGAAAAAAGAATTAAATAAAGAAACAAAATCTACACGTAGACACTTGTTATAATAAAGCATTAATCTAATCTATTGTTGATATCAATCTTTGAATCACAACATTTTGGGATTGACCTCCTCTAATTTTTTCTTTAATATTACCAGTCATGTTAGAAAAATTTGAACCGTTCAATAAAATAAGACGGATGAAATTAAAAATTCAAGTAATTAATAAATTGACCATTGTTGAATTTTATTAACTGTTCAACTCATTAATAACTTGAATTTTTAATTTCATCCGTCTAATTTTATTGAACGGTTCAAATTCTTCTAACATGACTGGTCATGTTCAAAGAAAAGTTAGAGGAGCCGGATCCACATTTTGAATCGATCGGGTGCGACACGTATCAAAACTAATGATTAATTCTTAACCAGGACGTTAAGAAGGAGGTTTACAGTTTGAAATATGGGGTGGTGAGTTTTCGGGTGTATGTAAATAATTAATTATTTTAAAATAATTAATTTGTAATTGTAATTAATGGGTATTTATCTTTTGCAGTTTCTTACCAAACATGGATGAAACCGAGCGCATTTTACTTCCATTTTTACAAAAAATTTACAGTTTTTATCAATTTTATCATATTCTAATTATTAAGAATGTTAAAATTTTAAATTTTAAAAAAATCATAAAATTGACATTAACGTATTAATTAAAAAATAGGAACTAAAGTATAAAATTTGAAAAATATGCCTTTTTTAATGTAATTAATTTATCTATTTCATTCGATAAATTTTCCACTTCGACCTTATAGTTTTAAAATTTGCAATGTAAATTCTACACTCTTTTTTAAATTGTAATCTAAACATTTCTAATATTTAAAAATTCAAAAGATTAAAATCAAAAAGTAAAAAAAAAAAATGAAATTTCGAAAAAAAAATGTAATGAATATAGTGGAGGCTAAAGTAATGAAAACAATTGGTAAGGAATTAATGGATTTACAAAACAAAAGCCTGGATGCAAGAAACGACAAAAATATATATTGAGATTCAGATCAGATGAGGGCAGAGAAGGCAGAATTAGTTCGGTAGCTATAGGGGCCGGGCCGGGGAGAGAGGGCAGTAGTCTAGCTAGTTAGTAGTAGTTCTATATAGCAGCAGCCAGCAGCAGCGGTAAGCGGTCAGCAGCAGGCAACAGCAGCGCAGTAAGGCTCTGCCACTCGTGCCAGCCTTGTCTACTGCATGCTTCCCATGTAACGTCACTTTTATCCCCTCTTCACTTCACCTTACACATCCATTATACACATGTACTACATACACGTGTCTCATTCTCTTGCTATCCATCCTACCCTCATACAAATGGATGGATGAATAGAATTATACATCGATTTTTTTAACTATTTAGATGGTATCCGAACCAAATTAACATTTTGAATACCAAATTGAAATATCTAAAAATTTAAATGCATAATTTTGGTTGCATTTTTAAAAAATCGGATACCCATGAAAAGTTTTATCAAAAAATGCAAAATGTCGCGATCAACACGTCGGAAACAAGTTAAATCCTGTCGACCAAACTGACATCAATAAGCGCCAAGTTTCTATAGAATGACCGTCGAAAACGCACGTCCGTTGATAGTTTAGGACGAATGTGCGGTGTTTCAAGGGCGTCCGACACTTTAGATACTCACAGGCTTTACTTATATGAATTCACAAGAGCTGATGGTGGATCTACATCAGAAAGATCCGTTTAAATGTAACTAAAAAGACCTCCAATTTTCTTTTTTCTTGTTTGCAAAGAGAAATGATTGATAATTCGGCAGAGTCTTGTATTTCCCCCATTGGTAAGCCCAAGCCATGTTAAGCTAAAATTGGCCGCTAGGCAATAGCTCTTCATGGGTTGGGGCCGTTGGGCTGAGCTGTTTTCTTGATTTAAACCTTGTTAGCACCATTTAATTTATTCCCCATTAATTAGTCTCTTTTGCTCAAAAAAGAAAAGAAAAATGGATTAGTTTGCTAATTAATTATAACACATTTATCTATCTTCAATCACGAGTCATTTTACTGACTAATATGGAGAAAGACTATATATAAAAGCACGAGATGGATGTGTATCGACTTATACGTACCAAGCTTTTTTCTTATATCACAATTACTCTCTTGATTATCATTTTTCCTAAATTACGACTATCACCGAAGGAGACAGCGAAGTTGCCTAGCAGCTTGGACACTACAGCTTTGATCGATGTGTGGTGAGCTCAACAAAAATCACATGACAATGGTCTCCATTATTATATTAATGTGCAACCATGCATGTAAATATAGATGTCCCCCAATAATACCGGATATACTTTTTCTTCTTCTTTTTTCTTTTTATCATTTTAGTTTCAATTTCTTATCTTTTTAATAAAAAATTAATTATGTTCGAGTATTATTTAAGTTAAAAAAAGAATGATTTTATTTCTTCATCTTTTGAATTCCCATCATAAACAATTCTAGGCTCCGCACTGCAAATATTGGTAATGAAGTATATATATTTACTAGTTAGTTAAAAATTAATAAATAAAAGATCAAAAAATAATATATTTTAACAATTTTAAAATTAAGGTACTTTAGTAGCATTTTTGGATCAATTTAAGTCACAATAGCTATTTTTCGTAATTTCCATTACCTTACAATATATGTTAAGCTACCCCGTTACTGGTATATATATTGGTGTATGTATTGCGTCAGGGATGATGCCAGATGAAGGTACAACAAGAACTGAAGAGCTAGCCTAGCTTAGTACTGCTGCTGCAAAGATACCTTTCCCCACCCCAGAACCAGACCCCAGTAATGTACTGTACATTGTTGGCAGAAAATTTAATTAAACGGCCTGGATTCGATCGATCATATAGATATCTCTACGTATGGCATGATTTGTCATGTCATGGCCTTTTTTCGCATATGTGGTGAATACATTTACATGGTGTCACACCCCGCACAAGTAGGGCCCGCTAGTGTACCAAGGGCGTACGCATGTGGCTCGGTAAAATGGGTCAAGGGACCCACGGAAGGCACGTAGCATAAAACTTGGATGCCGAGAGAGGTTTATCAAGTAAGTTTGAAAAAGCTTGAAGGATCCGAAAGCTTCCAGAGAAGAACCTGGCACATTGTGGAGATATGTTTGGAACCTTCCAGGAAGATTGTAGAAAGGTTTTAGAAGGGGAGATATGTCTGGAATCTTCTAGAAGCTTTCTAGAATGTGGTAAATGCGTAGAAAATTCTATAATAGTTCTAGATACTAAATCTCCACCATGACTTTTCATATGGAGCATTGCATACATGTAAATACTTATATAGTGGGTAGGTTTTTTTTATTTTTACACTCCCATGTTAATAGTTCGATACTTTTACCTTTTCAATTATAGGAAAAAATACTTAAAGAAACCGTTCATTTCTCTCTCTAGTGTTTCTCCCACTAGAAACTCTCCGGTGTAGAACTTGCTTTAGATCTATTTTTGGAAGCATTGACTCTCTTTGAGAGAGACTCCTTCCATTGCATGCCATTTGGGGAGTCCTCTTGTTTTGGGCAACATCTCTTCCCTTTTCCCTCTAGGGAGGGGGGATCCTCTACTGTCCCTGATCCGGGTACGTCAAGGATCATGGAATGGGCAATCTTGTGTTGTAATTTATTGAAATAACGACCTTCTTTTCGATCTGCATCAATCCAAGCTTAGGTGGGTGAGGACTGCATGTTTTTGTAGAGAGTGGCCTACAATTGCTTTGTTTCGGGTTGTGGCTTGTCTAAGCGGAATCAGTTCAGTTTCTTGGTGGTGATGGGTGTGTTATAGATCTGGTTTAGATCCAAAGCTGAGATGATGGGTGACAGGTGGCATATAGATCAAGATCTAGGGAGGTAGTTTTTGAGTTTAGAGGTTGGTGGTGGTCTGATGGTGTATCCCCGGAGCGGTCATTGTTGGTCAGTTTCGCTAGCGACGGTGAAGTTCTTCTGACAGTGATTGGGATAGGGGGAGATTTTCTTGGGTATATGGCGGTACTCTTCGTGCTCTCCTTCGCGTGGATCACCCTTGTGGTTGTTCTTGTTGGTTGTTTGGATGGTGTCTGCGGCGCACTATCACGGTGCCAACGATTTTCGTGGCTTTCTCGACTTCTCTCGTATCCATAGAGTAGGATGCTTCCGACTACAGTTTCAGGTTTAGAGTTTTGTTGATCCCTTACCGCTGGTCGGAGTTCTTGGATGAAACTTATGGTGGTTGCTGTTGTTTCTTTTGGAGTGTTATCCTTACCCGGCCGTTTGGTAGCGACTGCTAGGGTTTGGGTGTTGGCTCTCTGTGTTGGGTTTTGTTGTATTTGAGCCCTTTATAATTAATTAGATTGGTTAATTTACATATCAAACTTTCAATTAAGAAGAATGAAAAAATCATACTATTTTTATTTTTATTAATACAGATATTACTATTTAGCGTATATACTTAATATAAACTAGAATTTACACTACAATCAAAATTTTACGTTTAGTTGAAATTATTATTTTTAAATTGACTATAAATATTGGCTTGTTATTAATCCTCGTTCTTGTTCCTAATAAAGTTCAGCTTATAAAAAAAGGAAACAAATTATGCATATTTTATGATAGTATTTAATTAACTAGGTGAAGAGAATATATATTATTTTATGATTGGTATCGATTTTTTTTGTGAAATATATTTTTTTTTACATTGATGAAAATTTTATGACAGAAAATATAAAACAAACAAACTTGATTCATAGCGGTGAGACATTAATGTGCATTGGGCAACACGCTATTGCGACCAAATCCAACATCCAATTTGATTTCATCTGAATGCAAACGGACACCCTAGCGACCCAAAAGATTAAAGCCCAACAAGGTATCCCAATTTTCAATCCAAGGACATTTAATATGATACCAGGACGCCGAAACGGTACCGTTTCATCTTCTTCTTCTTAGCGCGATTATTCATTACGAGATATCCGGGTCAAATATATTATATGGTATATATTCTTGTTTATTATCGAATAGAAAAGAAATTAAGAAGTTATTTTAGTTTAATTAGAAGTTTAATATTTGAATCATGTATGCAATTGTGTTAAAATTTGTGAGGGAGACACCCTTCGAAGTTTTACCTAACTGAAGTAGGTATCTTATATGGTGACCAAAGATCGGATGATTTTCACAACAAAAGATTAATTAACATTAACTATAATCGAATGATAAAGAAACTTCTTTATTACACATTTACTCAGATGTTAATTCAAATTCAAAGAACGTAACAAAATTTTGTTAATTAGAAAAATCACAGTCTTTACTAACCGATGATTTTTGAACAACATTAATCTAATATATAAGAATATAGAAAAATTTCGAGAAGACAAGAAAACAAATAGAAAAGGAAATTAAGTGAGTCGTGCAACCTAGGGATCTTAAGAAATTTTGAAAGAAAAAAGGAAAAAAGACTAAAAAATTATGGTTAATAAATGTGTAATTGAAGTGGAGACGAGGACTGTCAAGGACTGCCAAGGTTAGTCGCATGTTGTGTCCCTATCGGAGGTAATTGATTCTCAGAAGAAAAAAGAAAAAGAAAAATCATTATTATAATTATTTAATTTTGGTATTGAAGGACGGCTCTCTGTACGGAAAGAGAGTGGTCGTCTTAATTTGTTTTGTGGAAAGAATCTGGGAATCCGTAGGACAGGACAGCCACTGCATGATACTGTAGCATCTGCAGCAAATATAAAAGCACGGCACTGCACCTTCTCTGTACAGTGTACTACTACTACCAAAACCGCCACATCTTTCTCCGGCGTAAGTTGGCATCGATCTCCTCTTAATTTATCTTTGTTTTCTTTCATTTAATTATTTATATTAAATAATGATATTATGATAGTATTGAAAATGGGATAGGGGCAAATGTGTAATCCACCTCCTGTGTACGTATCTGTTACTATTCCGGTTTGGTGGTTTCAACGAGTGATAATCTTATCGAGAACGGCTCAAATTAGCCTAAATGGCCAAGGTGATAGCTTGAGTCAAGAAACGTCCATTTATAGAACGGATATAAGAATATATAAGGGCCCAATCCGCATTACCTAAATCCATTCCTAAGGAGAAACTAACTATCCCTCCCCACGGCCCAACCCAGTGAGAATTCGTAATCCATAACAAGTAGAAAACATAATTTCGGGAAAAAAAATTATTTTTCACAAATAAAAATAACTCAACTCGTGTTTTTTAATTTTTGATAGATTTTTTTTTAATTAAATCCAATTCATTCTTTTTTTTTTTAAATAATTATATTATTAATCATTATTACAATATTACACATGTTTCGGCATTATTTATTGCCATTATATTCCAAAATTATAAGACTAGTAATATAAAAAAATTGAGGTCCGTAATTTTTTTTTTTTTTTAATACTTAATTGCTAAGAGCACGATGATAATAAAGAAGTACATTTTATTAATACTTAATTGCTTAGAGCATTATAACCGGAGCCTATTTATAAACTTACAATGGAAGAAATGTAAAAATAATATATAATATAATAAATGACTAGTAATGGGAAAAATACAATAAGCCATATCATATTATATCTCCACGATTTAAAGTCTAGATAATGTTTTTCTCATGTCAATCACGAATCGGTATCTCACGTCTCCTTTAGAGAGGCGTTCCATGGCATTGTTCACATAATCAATTGGAATAATCTCAATTTCTGCTGTAATCTTGTGTTTGGCAGCAAAATCAATCATCTCTTGTGTCTCCTTCATTCCACCAATGCAACTACCACCCACAATTTTCCTCCCTGTATATGAATCCACATCAACATATATATCGGTTAAGCTACCAAAAGAACTGAGAAATGCTCGGAGTAATCAAAAATTAAAATAAAATTATACTGGTTAATAATGAAACCACAAATTTTATTTTATTTTAAAAAATGTAATATTTTGACCACCGCTGAGTCATTAGAAAGGTAATATTTACACTAATATATATTGTTATCGAGCGTTAATTTTTTTTTGACGCCCTATAATTTAAATCTTGGATGTAAATATAAAAAATTGAGCAAACCATGCTAGTAAATTCATTTTTTTATTAGAATTGGTAGTGCTTCAACGAGCTAGTGTTTTTCTCTCGAAAGAACAGAAAAGGTTCCAATCCTAGTGAAAAAAATAAAAATTTACCGAAAGCATACCTAGAAGCAAAGGCATGACATGTAGCTCAAGTGGTTTTTCCGGAGCCCCGACCAAAATTAACTTCCCTTCAGACTTTAATAGGCAAATCAATGGTAGAAGAGGGTGTGCCGCAGAGACTGTATCAATTATACCATCCAATGTACCCATTGCATCCTACATAATTAAAAACATGAATTACAATTTTTTTTTTCTTCCTAATTTTCACAACTACTAGTTTTATATATATTTTATTGAAACAAATAATTTTTGTTAAAAAATTAAATAAAAGGATTAATCTCGTAAACTATAAAACATACAAAATAAAAGTAAAATGTTACCTTCATTTGGTCCTGGTCGCGGCTGACCAAGAAAGAGTCAGCGCCAAGATATTGAATAGCCTCCTCTTTTTTATGAGGTGAGGTACTAATTACTGTCACTTTAACTCCCATAGCTTTAGCAAACTTGACAGCCAAGTGGCCCAGCCCACCAAGCCCAACTACACCAATATGGATACCGGGCTTGTTGAGCCCATAAAACTTTAATGGGCTGTAAACTGTGATCCCAGCACAGAGCAAAGGAGCACAGGCATCAAGAGGTATGGTATCTGGGATAGAAACCACAAAATGTTCATCCGCCACCATGATATTGGAGTAGCCGCCGTACGTGGTGGTCCCGTCGTGATACTTTGTGCTGTAAGTTTGTATCATCTCTGAGCAATAATTCTCAAGATGGTCATTGCAGGTGGGGCAGGATTGGCACGATCCAATCATGCACCCTACCCCTACTCTGTCTCCAATTTTGAACTTTTGGACTTTGCTCCCTACGTCCGTCACTTCTCCCACAATCTCATGCCTGCATTAATCCCAGTACACAGTCAAGTGTTGTCGTTCTTGAGAAAGAATGACTCTCTTGATATAATACGTTTGAATAGTTAAGTTAAATGATAAGGTGCATACATACGTACCCAGGAACTAGAGGGTATATAGAAATACCCCAATCATTTTTTACCATATGAAGATCGGTGTGACATATTCCACAGTATAGGACTTTGAATGTCACATCTTTCGCTCCCGTCACTCTGCAAAGCAAAGCAAGCAGTTGTAAGAGAGAATTGTTGATACTTGATATAAAAAACCATTAATACATTATGTACCGAATTCAGCAACAAAATGCCTTAATGAAAATATAGGTATTGTATAAAGATATTTTACCGCTAGCAGATAATTAATGAACTACATATTTATTTTTAGTGGTAAAATTAGATAATTCTAGAACTCTTTCTATAACCGTAAAAGCTGCTGATATTTGCCGCCACCAAACGATCACTAAACTATATGTTTATTGGCGAAATCAGATAATCTATAACTCTTGGAGAATATAAAGGGGGAAAAGGGGGTACCTCCTGGAGAAATTGAAGGGAGCCAGGACACCAGATTGGTCTCTTGCTGCCCATCCAAAGACCTGTTTTGGATGCTCTTCTATTGGAGATACCGCCTCCATCTCTGTTCCTTTCTGCTTATTTTTATGTAAGAAGAACTTCAATATGATATGTGGTGTATATTGGTGTTTGCCTGCAGCCTGTGAGCCAGTAGATATGCATATTTATAGTGGAGTGGACTTTTCCCCCCTCTTTTTCTCCATAAAGGAAAAAAAAATCTTTTGGGATTATTTTTAGTTAATTGCTTCTAATTAACTTTCTTGGCAATGACCAGCTGTGATTACTTCCCTTGAGTGACTTAAATTAGTCAGTTTCTAATTTTTCAACGGGGACTTCTTAATAGCATGTGATTACTAAGGAATGATATAAATCCTTTAAAAAAAAATGATTGATATAAATGATTCGATATTTTTATGTATAAAAAAAATTATATATCGAATAGAGTAACCTAACGCGAACAATATTAATTATATTTCCGTAAATTTAGAAATAGTATTTGGTTTGCAATTTTTGATTCAAATGTATTCATGAGTCATATTTTGGGTCCCATACACAAGTTGCATATGAATTTTCATATATACCTACCTTAAATTTGTCGTGGGGCGGCTTTTTTCTTGTTACGTTCAGTGGGAAAAGGT
This sequence comes from Viola odorata, assembly GCA_963691705.1. Taxonomy (NCBI): domain Eukaryota; kingdom Viridiplantae; phylum Streptophyta; class Magnoliopsida; order Malpighiales; family Violaceae; genus Viola; species Viola odorata. The sequence goes on from OY829540.1 coordinate 62,819,503, forward strand.
GAAGACCACACCCAACCTGAATTCAATAGTGTTTTTTTTTCTCGTTCTATTCCAACGATGGGTCAAGTACGATCGAATTTTTATATGATGATGACTCTCTCAGTATAATTTTTTCTATTTATAAAATTTGAATACGAAATTTTAACTAATCGTGGATAAATTTCTTTCTAACGGACCACAACTTACAAACATTTTTTTATATTATTATTTTATATTTTATATATGATCATTGCCTTCGTTGACTCCACAAGCACTAGTATAATTTCAATTTGTGGTTCAAATGGTCCATTCTTCTCCGTTTCAAGATTCCGAAGTCTTTGAGGGAATTTCCATTGTTTTGGCCCTTTTGGGTCAACAAATATTTTCCATCCATTGGCTCCATTTATGTTTTCCCCTTTAGAACAGTAAACATATAGGATTGTGGATGATTATATTAATTTAAACCACTTATAAATATTCTAAAAAAACACGCTAACTTAATAATAAAAATAAAAATACTACAGGGACTAGAAAATAAATTGAAGATTCTACGTACCAAATTTGGGTGTCTTCCAAAGAATTTACGCATAATTCACAGGAAGATTTCACTGTGTTCCCATCTTTTGACAGAATATTCAACAATCCTACTTGCCACCAGCAAAGGTAGATTATTATTATTATTCACCGGTCAAAGCTCATTTCAGGGGTAAAAGTAAAAGTAAAATAGGCCCAAAGAAGCCTATGTAAGAGCCTAAAATACCCAGTACAAGATCCCTAGCGAGCCCAATTTAGTGGCCCAAAATAAATGGAGCCCAAAAGAAAGCGAGCCCAAGGTCAAGAAAGTAAGACTACCAAACTGCTTTGGCACGTGGGCATCTTTTACAATCCTTGCTTGACATTTTTTTTTTAAACCGCAGGTTTCGAACCTGGCTTGATATTTGGTGAAGAGCAAATGTTTAATAGGAGGAAAAAATGTTCATTGCGATGGGCCGATGGCAAATGAGCTTTCTTAGATTAAGCTTAAATTTCTTTAGATGTATAAAATAGAAATTGTGGGAAATTTTCTAAGTAAGCTAACAGTAATTACACATTGGATCTAAGTAAGAATGTGTTAGAATTTAGATCAACCAAACTAATGAGTCTGAAAGAATAAGTGATACTCATGTATTGCACCTACCTAATTCTTAAAGCAAGAGGTAAAGGAGTATAAGAAAATCAGTAACAATAACAACACAGATGCATATGCTAAATTTAAATATTATAACTTCATAAACCTCAAAGAAAATAGTTCAATACATCACACTCAAGTCTTGTAATATGATCAAGGACATCACAAACTCAAATGAACTAGCATTACATAAACATCTCAACTTCCATCAACTCTGGTTCCAAGCAGAGGGCATAAAATTCAAGAGATGGGCTTCAATGTGTTGCCAATGTCGATGACAAAACGATATCGAACATCTGCATTGAGGATGCGTTCCATGGCAGTGTTCACATAATCAACTGGAATCACCTCAATATCCGCAGTCACATTATGCTTTGCTGCAAAATCAAGCATTTCTTGGGTCTCCTTCATCCCTCCTATGCAACTACCTGTCACGATCTTCCTCCCTGTCAATCAAACACCAACAACAACATTTAAGGTTGACTCAAAAATATGTTGAAGTACCAAACTACCATAGAGTTCAATTCATCCATAAACATGTTCGCGTATAAAACCATCAGCACCAAGATCTTAAACAAACATGCATAATCATGTTTGAGTGAGATTAATCTTTTGGTCTAAATTTAGGACAAAGATGACAATCTGCATACCCACGAGCAGAGGAAACACTGGCAGCTCGAGTGGCTGTGGTGGTATACCAAGCAGCACTAGCTTTCCATTAGCCTTTAGCAGACCAAGCAGAGGCAAAACAGGATGTATAGCAGAGACTGTGTCAATTATCCCATCCAATGACCCCAACGCAGACTACACAACAGAGAAAAAAAAAGTCCAAGTTACAAAACTAATCGACAGACCAACAAATGTAGATCACCAATGCAAGAAAATGTAGATTAAGACCTTCATCTGATCTTGGTCGCGGCTGACCAAGAACGAGTCAGCACCAAGATGTTCAATAGCTTCCTGCTTCTTGTTAGGAGAAGTACTAATCACAGTGACATTGACCCCCATAGCCTTAGCCATTTTCACAGCTACATGACCTATCCCACCAAGACCAACCACACCGATATGCAGACCAGGTGTGTCGAGTCCGAAAAACTTCAATGGGCTATAAACTGTGATCCCTGCGCATAGCAGGGGAGCAGCAGCATCAAGAGGCAATGAATCCGGGATACGAACCACGAAATGCTCGTCCGCGACCATGGTGTCGGAATATCCACCGTAGGTTGTGGTTCCATCATGGTATTTGGCACTATAAGTAGGGATGATTTTCGGACAGTAATTCTCAAGGTTATCATTGCAGCTATTGCAAGAACGGCAGGACCCAACCATGCATCCTACGCCAACTCTGTCACCAACTTTGAATTTATCTACCTTGCTTCCGACCTCTGTCACTACTCCTACAACCTCATGCCTGCAAGTAGATTTAATTGGGTTCTAAAATCGTTCTCATTTTAAAAAAAAAACTTGATTAACAACTGATTAGAGGTTGTTATGTCTTGAGTATCTGTGCAATCTGAATTTTACGAGATTAATTACTTATTAAAAATATTTATGCTATTAATGCTAGTAATTAATAAATAATTCAGATTCTGAATTTCTGAGTATAGGTAGCTGGGTACTTACCCAGGGACAATAGGATAGATAGTGTTGGCCCATTCGTTCTTGATCATGTGAAGATCACTATGGCACATCCCACAATACAACACTTTGAACGACACATCTTTGGGACCAGTTTCCCTGTAGCAATTTAAACAGAAAGAACAAATAAACAAGCATAAAAACATATCCGTTACAAGAAAAAGTAAGATAAAATAAAATACTTCACTCTAACAAGCTCAACCACCAAAATGATCGTTTCAGTTTTTTTTGGTCTCTAGTCGAACTTGAGTTTCTGGTAGTATTTGTTTTTGGGTTACCTAGAGTACCATCTCTTTCATTTTCGAGTTAAAGATGAATCTCATTGGATAGGAAGAAGAGGAAAAATAGAAAGGAATATTACCTTCTGGAGAATTTGAAGGGGGAGAGGACACCAAACTCATCTCTAGCTGCCCATCCAAAGGCCTGTTTGGGGTGTTCTTTCTCTGGCAATGTGGCCTCCATTTTTTCTCTTCTTTTGAAGATGACAAGAAACGAGCGTTCAAATGACACACTCCTATAATGAAGTGATAGTTAATGCAAAGGGAAAAGAGATACCCCTCCGTCTTTTAAAGAGGGACGCCCGCACTGTAGACACGCGTCTCGGGGAAGCCGGATGACGTACTATTTGATCTTAAAAAATTTCGTACTTTTTTCGAACGTACATTAATCCTTAACGTACGTCCGAGAAAAAATTCAAATTTTTTAACATTTTTTTTGTTTTGTTCAAATTTAAAATTAAATTTAGTTTGATAAAAAGCAGATATTGTTTAGTGAAACCCGGGAAAAGTTAAATATAAATTATTCGGTTAAAACTTCAATTTTTGTTAATTTGTTTGGAAAATGTAGATCATGGAAGATTTTTATTTTAAGCGAATAGTCTAATGGGTAAAATGTTGTATCTCTTTTTTATATTGGACACTCTTTGTTCGTAAGGATTTCGTTCGTTTCAAACACACATCGTTTTAGCAATAATTTTTTATTTTATGAATATAAATATACTATATTTATTTTCTAAATTTATTTATAGTTAATTACATAGACAGAAAAAATGATATATTTGAAAATATATTAATACTTTTTATGTATATATTTTCTTCGTACTAAATAGATTGTACATTTTTTTATTAGTACATCACTTTCTAACATTACCTTTTATTATTACCCTCTATTAACTTTTCATCCGAAAAACTAAAAGCAAGTCAATGGATTAACTTGAAAATTACCAACTCAAAATACACAATTATCACGTGTGAATAATCAAATAGGATAAGTTGGATAACCATATGGACGGAAATGTTAAACAACATTCATTTTGATTTATTTTGTGATTGCTACTTTTAGAAGCAAATGGAACACATGTTGGTATTACTACGACAACGCACCAAAGTCAGCTTTTCCCATTCCACTTAAATCCATACCTTTCCTTTTCCTCTCTGGATTGTTCTCAAAAACTCTCTAAAGGAGCAAGTACGTATGTAATTTAAAACTATAAACAACTTAATGTAGTAACAACTCCGTTGTAGTCCAACGGTTAGGATACCTGGCTTTCACCCAGGCGATCCGGGTTCGATTCCCGGCAACGGAATATGTTTTTATTTTTAATTTTTTTGTTTAAATGAGCCGGATAAATTAACTATTGATTGATATAAGGCCCAGTTTTCTTACTTCATGTAGAAAAACCTATGTACTGTTTTTCAATTGTTATTTCTCCAGTACTGTAATAACTCCTAATATAGCATATTTTGTTACAAAAAAATATTTAATTTTGTCGACATTAACAGAGAAAATGGATGTTTTTCGACAATAATCAGAACTTTTTTTGTGTCCTATACTAAGTCCTGCGGATTGCTCAATCACTTTGGATGGTTTGCATTGTTTGATCACTCCGTCACTATATCTTTTTCTTGATCGATATTCCAATTCATGATCCTCTTTCTTGTGCCGGCAACAACATGGGCAAACTTGGTTGATGGATTCGAAATTGGAATTGTAGGAAAATGAAAATTCTGTAAACAGCTCAATCTGATCATAGGATTCCTCAGATGATGCTTGTATTGAAATTGGTCTTTAGCTTTGTATTAAGTTGATTCCTCAGATGATGTTTGTTTATATTCTAATCTGTAATGAAAAATATTCAGTAATTGGGCTATGCTTGTAATCCGTTTAATTGATATTCGGATTCGGATTTGGGTTTAGATTAAAATCTAATTCATTGACAATTTTAGTTGAGATCTGTTTGTGATCTTTTTAAAGTTTTCATTTTCTTAAAATTAATCCCATGTTTTTTTTATTCAGCACAAGTATCTTTTAAAAAGAAAGATATTGTCATTTTACTAGGGTAACACGGGTGCATTTGGGATTGGAATGAAGATTTAAATTTATCTTATAATTGTTGGTTGATCCTATAATAATCAAATTATCTAAATTGTTAAAAAGAAAAAATGTTCAGTAGACAAATTGAGAATTTAGCATTAGCTTGGTGACAATTTTCCGAAGCCAAATTGAATATTTCATGATAGTTTGTGGCAAATAATATTTTTCTGCTAATAATTTTCATGTACTTAATTGATTGCTTGAATCAGATGCTGTTTATTTCTACTTGTTGGGCCTGTTTCATCGATGTCCAATATGGGCTTTGTTTCTGGTGATAAAACAAACATATGATGGGCTTTGATTCATTTGAAACAACAAGGAGCTGAAATTGCCTGTCTTTGGAATAGAACTAAATACCACATCGGCCAGCTACAAATCAAGCCTTGTGTTTATATACTCGGGTCGGCAACAACATCATTGTCCCTTCGGGGACATCCGATAAAATTGGAACGATACAGAGAAGATTAGCATGGCCCCTGCCCAAGGATGACACGCACAAATCGAGAAATGGTCCAAATTTTTTTTCTTCCGTTTCTGCTCTTGTTCTAGGGTTTCTCCATCTGTTACGGTGTTTTGTTCCTAAGATTACATCTACTTTACATTTCCATTTTGTGCCGCTCTGCATCTCTATTGTCTATCTCCTTCTGCAACTTCATCCTGGTATCTTTGTTGTTTCATTCATTTTTTGCATTTTAGCACTTCTGCTCTAGTTTTAAGGTTTCGCGATTTGTAATCTGTGCGTTTTAGGGTGTTTTGTTCCTAAGATTACATCTTCTTCTTTACATTTCCAGTTTGTGCCGCTCTGCATCTCTATTGTCTATCTCCTTCTGCAACTTCATCCTGGTATCTTTGTTGGTTCATGCATCTTCTAATTCTCTTGGGCAACCAACATAGTTGGTAAAGGTTGATGCAGTGTATTTCCATTGGCTAACAAAATTATCTCTTTCTTGTGTTGATTGGTGCAGTGCATTTTTTTGGTGCCATTTACATGCTAAATTTAGAATTTTCCTTCGATTGATGAAGTGCATTCTATTGTTTCTGTTAGCCCAAGGGCAACTTACTCTTGTTTTGATGATTTTAGACACACAAACTAATTAGTATTACTAATGCAATTTGAAGTTAAAGTGTGTGTAGTTTGTGATCAAGCAAATAAGAAAAGAAGCAACAAATCAAGATATCACAAGCTAGAAGATCAAGTGTACATTAGAACTCTAATCATGTAAGTATGATTCAATTTAACACTTGATCAATGTTCATTAAATACCTCAAGAGTTTTTGAGTCAAAAGGTTTTAGCGAAAATGAATTTCGGAAAGGTTTTTTGCATTTTCGTCAGGCTTAAAACGCCATAGCGTTTGTGAAAACGCCATAGCGTTTTGCCTCTGAAGTTACGAAATAACTTCAGTAGCAAAACGCTATAGCGTTATCCAAAACGCCATAGCGTTTTGCCCAACGGCTAGTTTTTCCCAACAGCTATTTTGTCCACTATAACGGGATTTTTGGCTCCATACTTTCTTGTCTGGATCATAACTGATCTAAAACCTATATATACTCATCCTAGATGAGTTAGAAAATAACAAGAACATTTAGAACACAAGAAAGATTTTAGAAAGCTCTCATACTTTTCAAAAGACCAAAAATCTGAGTTTTTTGCAAAACCTTCAACTTGATTCTTTCATAACACAAGCTTCTCACATCCGAATTTACTCAATCTTGTGTCCATATTTCAAGTAAGGTTTAAGCTTTCTTTTGAGGTATTCTTGTTCATTTATTGGTGTTATTTATTGAATCATACATAGTTTATTTGTACACCAATTGTGTTGCTATTTAACATTCTCTTGTCAAGTAATCTTGATTGTGATAGGTTGTGATTGAGCCCGGAAAAATCACATTGTAAGGTTTGTTGGTTGAGCCCGCAAAAACCAAGTGTAAGGTTGTTGGTGATCCCGTGAAAACCAAGTGAAAGGTTTATTGGTTGAGCCCGCAAAAACCAAGGTGTAAGGTTTGAGTTGAACCCGTAAAAACTCAAGGTAAATAACGAAGTGTTCGTTGTTCAAAATCCTAAGAGGAGGACTCTTAGGTAGTGGAGTACAATTCATTGAGGAATTGGAACCACTATACATACTTGTGTTTTTACATTCTATTTCCGCACTCAAATTATTTACAATTTGTGTTAGATTTTTTATTGTCTATTATTGCCTATTCACCCCCCCTCTAGGCCACGTTTATCAATTGGTAGCGGAGCAAGGTACTTGTTTTGTAGGTTTAATCACCTCAAGTAAAAGATCAAATGGCTCAAGAGGGATTATATTGTGCTCTCAACCGTGCACCATTTCTTGATGGGAACAACTACTTACAATGGAAGATAAAGATGATAGCCTTCCTAGGTGGACAAGATCAAATCATGCTAGATTGCGTTTTACATGGATTTGTCACTCCCATGGAACCTCCGGCTGAAGATGGATCAACAAAACCTCTTCCTTTTGATAGGTGGCCAGCTGGATCGGTTTCAAGAAAACAAAGCGAAGACAAGGCAAGGTATGTTTTATTTTGCTCAATTTCTCAAAATGAATTTAACCGTGTTAGTGCTTGTAAATTGTCCAAGGATGTTTGGGATACTTTGGAGACAGCCCATGAAGGTACTCCTCAAGTGAGAAACATTAGACTCAACACACTCAAGCGTGAGTATGAATTGCTAGATATGAAGAGTGGTGAGACTATTTATGATTTAAGCACTAGAATTCAAAATATTTGCAATACTATGGGAACTCTTGGATGGACTCCTAGCGATGAGGAGATGGTAAGAAAACTTCTTAGTATTTTACCTAACTCTTGGAATGCCAAGACTTCTATTTTTGATGAGCTTGAAAAGAGACCTACCTATTCTCAACTTGTTGGCTCTCTTACGGCATTTGAGCACAAACTCAAAATGGGTGAACCGGAAGTGCAAAAGGTCAAGAGCAACAATATTGCATTCAAAAGCACCATTCCGGAAGGAGATGAAGAATCACTTGCCCTCTTCAATAAGCATTATAAGAATTTCTTGAAAAATTCAAGAAACTACAAAAGTAAGTATTCTAACTCTTCTAAATCCGATTTTAGAAATGATGTTGTTTGTTTTGAATGTGAAAAGCCAGGACATGTAAAGAGTGAATGTCCTAGACTTGAAAAATCAAAGAGAAGGTCAAGAGATAAAAACAACAATAAAAATCATCATAAAAGAGCACTTAAAGCTACTACTTGGGATGATGATGATGATGAGGAGTCAAAGGATTATTTGTCAACATCCTCATCCGGGGAAGAAATATCAAACATATGTTTCTATGCAAATGTAGAAAGTGATGCTTCTCAAAGGAGTTCTTCATCAACTTCCACCTCATTCAACGGATGTACAAATGTGTGCCTTATGGCACTAGGGGAAAGCGATGACGAGGTAAGTTCTTATAATTCCGATGATGAATGTAATTTTGAAGAATTGCAAAATGCTTTCGGTGAACTATTTGTTAAGTTTGAAGAGATTAGTAAAAAATACATAGAACTTACCAAACATCAAGCAAATTTGAAAAATGATATTCTTAAGTTAGAATCTTTGAACATATCCTTGAAAGAGGAAAATGATTTTTTGAAAAATGACAATGAAGATTTAAGAGATGTTTTGGGTGATACTAGAGATGAGCTTAAATCTTTGGAAATTGCTAAGGGGAAGAAAAACTCTAGTTGTGAACTTTGTGCAAACTCTAGTAAAGAAGTAGCTCTTTTAAATGAAAAGATTAAAACTCTTGAATCTACTTTAGCTAAATTTATTCAAAGTGCACAAAGCCAACAAAAGTGTTTAAATGAGCAAAAGACTAATTGTGATAGAAGAGGTATTGGATTTGATCACTCTTCTAGCATGAATAATTTTAAAACATCTTTTGTTAAAACAAGAAATTGTGATCATGCTAGTTCTTCAAATCAATCACATGATAGACCTTTGTATAAATGTGATTATTGTCATAAGAATGGTCATTTAGCATATTTTTGCTTTATTCGTAAAGGACTTGTTTATGCAAAACAAATGTGGGCACAAAAGAGTGCATATGCTAACTTGGAAGGACCCAAACGGATTTGGGTACCAAAAGTGAAATGATTTGTTTTGTAGGTGTGCCGGAAACCCCTTGAAGATAAATGAAATATATGTAGGGTATTCGTGGCACAAGTCGGGTGATGAATCGATGCTCACCCTTTTGGTAAATTATTTTGTAATTTTGCTATTGGTAGCCCAAGGGAAAACCGACAAGTATAATTTTGATTATCCTCTCTTTATCTTTTTGTTGATATTTATCTTTGGATTGGATAATTGTTTGATCTTAATACTTGTTAAAGTATTTTTGGATTTTAATGTTTGCTTGCTCCTTTCTTTACTCCTTATTTGATCTTTTGGACCTCCTATTTTTTTTACCCTTTTTGTTAATGACAAAGGGGGAGAATAAGGGGGAGAGTGAGTTAAGGGGAATATATCTATCTATTGGTAATGAAGCTCACATCAAAGGGGAGAATGGTAAGATTTAGGGGGAGCAAAACTTTTTATCTTTGCTATGCTCTATGTGCAACTAATGTTTTATGTAGGGGGAGCATTCCTTTGGCAAAGATAGGAAATGTAAGTTTTCTCCATTTTTACTTCAACTTCAATTGCTAGTTCAATTATGATTTATAATTAGCTTGTGGTTGTCATCATAAAAAAGGGGGAGATTGTTAGCCCAAGGGCAACTTACTCTTGTTTTGATGATTTTAGACACACAAACTAATTAGTATTACTAATGCAATTTGAAGTTAAAGTGTGTGTAGTTTGTGATCAAGCAAATAAGAAAAGAAGCAACAAATCAAGATATCACAAGCTAGAAGATCAAGTGTACATTAGAACTCTAATCATGTAAGTATGATTCAATTTAACACTTGATCAATGTTCATTAAATACCTCAAGAGTTTTTGAGTCAAAAGGTTTTAGCGAAAATGAATTTCGGAAAGGTTTTTTGCATTTTCGTCAGGCTTAAAACGCCATAGCGTTTGTGAAAACGCTATAGCGTTTTGCTACTGGAACGAAGGATTTCGTCCAGGAGCAAAACGCTATAGCGTTTCTCAAAACGCTATAGCGTTTTGAAAACGCCATAGCGTTTTGAGAAACGCCATAGCGTTTTGCCTCTGAAGTTACGAAATAACTTCAGTAGCAAAACGCTATAGCGTTATCCAAAACGCCATAGCGTTTTGCCCAACGGCTAGTTTTTCCCAACAGCTATTTTGTCCACTATAACGGGATTTTTGGCTCCATACTTTCTTGTCTGGATCATAACTGATCTAAAACCTATATATACTCATCCTAGATGAGTTAGAAAATAACAAGAACATTTAGAACACAAGAAAGATTTTAGAAAGCTCTCATACTTTTCAAAAGACCAAAAATCTGAGTTTTTTGCAAAACCTTCAACTTGATTCTTTCATAACACAAGCTTCTCACATCCGAATTTACTCAATCTTGTGTCCATATTTCAAGTAAGGTTTAAGCTTTCTTTTGAGGTATTCTTGTTCATTTATTGGTGTTATTTATTGAATCATACATAGTTTATTTGTACACCAATTGTGTTGCTATTTAACATTCTCTTGTCAAGTAATCTTGATTGTGATAGGTTGTGATTGAGCCCGGAAAAATCACATTGTAAGGTTTGTTGGTTGAGCCCGCAAAAACCAAGTGTAAGGTTGTTGGTGATCCCGTGAAAACCAAGTGAAAGGTTTATTGGTTGAGCCCGCAAAAACCAAGGTGTAAGGTTTGAGTTGAACCCGTAAAAACTCAAGGTAAATAACGAAGTGTTCGTTGTTCAAAATCCTAAGAGGAGGACTCTTAGGTAGTGGAGTACAATTCATTGAGGAATTGGAACCACTATACATACTTGTGTTTTTACATTCTATTTCCGCACTCAAATTATTTACAATTTGTGTTAGATTTTTTATTGTCTATTATTGCCTATTCACCCCCCCTCTAGGCCACGTTTATCAGTTTCCAATTAAATTGACCGATGAACTGCATCTTCTTTGTTCCGCTGGTTGGGCCATCAATGCACTCATTCGATTGGTTCCATTACATGCTGATTTTGGAGGGATTTCCTCCAGTTGAGCATGTACGCAACTCTATTGCTTCAGCAGTGTACACAAGAAAGAATTTTGCAATGCTAGCTTTAACAGTGGTGATACGGCTGATGCATGGATTACTTGCAATGCTACTACCAAAAATTTGACTGTATATTGGTGTCATCAGACAACTACAAATCCAAAAGAGAAAACTAATCTGTTTCACACAATTGATCTGATGAAAATCTTGCCTGAGAGAGTAACCATTGGCTTTTCAACTGCCACAGGTCTTAAGGGAGAACGCCACACACTTTTATCATGGGATTTCCAGTTCAAGTCTGGATTTAAGCAGAAAAAGGGGAAGAGTTCAGAGAAAAAGAATAATCTTTGGTGTTCTTGTCTCAGCATGTTTCCTGATAGCTGCTGGGCCAACTGTAGCTTTTGTGATATTTTAGGAGGAGGAGGAAGAGACATTCCAGATGTGATCTTCAAGAAGAATGTGATTTAGGTGTAGTGCATAGAGATTTGGAAAAATGAGGAAATATAATGCTTGCTTCTAGTTTTAGTGCCAAGCTTGGTAGTTTTTTTTGGGTCAACCCGCTTCGTGGAACATGTGATATGTCCCCAGACAACTGGTTGGCTGGAACTTTTGGCTAGAGGGCTAATAAAGAATCTGATGTGGCGGCCTTAGAAACCGCAGTGGGTAGTTCACATAAAAAATGAACCAGGGATGAATCTGGTAGGGTGGATTTGAGATCCTAATGGATGCGATAATGTTTGATTTGTTGCTGACAGTGACAAGAAGCTTCTGATGGATTAGCGTGCAAAAGAATCAGAATGGTTCTTGATTGTTGGATTATGGTGCATGCACACATCAGATTGACTTTCAAACTGCAATGTCAAACATTCGTGCCTGCTAGGATGCCTGTTCCAATGTTTCGCTCTGACTGCACAACCCGTGACAAGGTAACCTTTTTTAACGTTTCTCTGACCTTGGAATTGGTCGATAGCTTGTTCCTGTGTACATACTCTTTGCTGCATTTGAACAATTGATTGCAAACACAACTGCTGTTCTTGGAATTAGATTTTTGGTCTACCAGAGTTTATGGTTTAAAGCCTTAAAACTATACATAGTAGTAATACAACCAAGACCCAGGTCCTCAAATCTATCTAGATTGTGAGTCTGAAACTAGATATGTATATCCTTTGGTCCTTGAATTCATACATCAGGTATTTTTAGGTCCTTCTAAACGAATATAATCATATAAAGCTCCCCCGAAAGGGTTTTCTGCTCTTGCTTGAGTGAGATATATCGTGTTCACTCCTGCATGAAGCCTATTACTCGGCACATCAATGCTATACAACCTGTATAATCCATGAATCCCATGTCTTGCAATGGCATTATCCTTTCCTATCCTTCCGGTAGCAAAATGCGACGGGTTCGCGCTCTGGTCGTTAAACCGAACCTTAAACACATTATAATCCAGTCGTTAGTTGGGTATTAAATAGTGATTAAGCAGATGACTGGAAAGAATGGATGTATACCTCAAGATCACATTCAGTAGCAGATGCTAAGGCCATTTGGAACGTGTAACTTCCAACTTGGTTCACTTTTTTTAGCGTAAAAATAATCTGCCATGTAGTTGCTTGGTATGTGTTATTCCCTTTATTCCTGCAACCAAAAGCTTACTAAAATCAGACCTGAGAACAAAAAAAATTAAGAAAGAAAGCACAATAACCTTTTTCGCCCCTCTGTTTGTCGAGTTTTCCTAATCAATCTCATGTATCGACAAAGTTTTGGATTGCAGAGGGTGCTAACTGAGGCAGATTAGAGCGACATGATAATGCAGATAATTCCATTCACCTTGGAACATGGGCACAGAACCAATGTCGACGATAATCGCTAGTGCCAACTGTATATACGAGATCAATCCTCGGATATAAATCAGTGTATCTTTCCCACAATCCATACTGCCTAAATCTGCAAAGGAGTTTTAAGAAGCTTTTGTCATTTTATGACTGCTAATTATGAATGCCTGACATCAGGTTATGACAGGAAGTTCTGAAACACTTTGATGAACCTTTCACTCGTGTCATTGGTGTACAGTCTGTTTATTAGGGTCGGGTATGCGTCCGGCACGTAAAACTCGGCGGCTGACCGATCAGGAATGCCGATCTCCCAGAGTGTAGGACCATTTCTTGGAGGAGCATACCTGAGCAGACCCAAGTTGATCTTGCTTCCTGCATTAGTAATTATGCCATTTTATTCATGTAGATGATAAAACCATTTACCACTTATATGAAAAAGGAAAAAGAAAAAAAAGGTAAAAGATTATTACACTAGATAATTAAGTAATAGTTCGATAATATTTCTTACAAATTAAAAAAAAAAAATGTTAGGTTTCAAAGTTGGAGTACAAGTGCCGGTATACCTGGAGTAGAGCTGTCAACTAGACCCGCGGACCCGGCCCGAACCCGGTCCGACGGGCCGAGTCCGGGTCCAATTTTTAGTCCCGTTTTGAGTCGGGTCCGGGTTTGGTCCCGGCCTGAAAATTTTCGGACCGGGACTGGTCCGACCCGTCGGGTCTACGGGTCTGACCCGAGACCCGGTAAATTTACTTAACCTAATTTTACATCCCTCATCCCTGCATCAATTATAAATCTAATCCATCTCTGCATCACCCATTGAATCCAATTTGCCAAAATTACAAATTCAATTCCCCTGCCAAAATTACAAATTCAATTCCCCTGCCAAAAATCAATTACCCATGATCATGATTGCCAACCACCGCCACCGATTCGTTGAGGACGCGGCTCACTGTCGCCGCTACTCACCACTCCACCGCTGCTCACCAAGCCGCCGCTGCTCACCACGCTGACGTTGCTACCACGACGCCGCAGCCCCTCCTCCGATCCATCATCACCGCTCCAGTCACCTAGCAGCCACCACCTCCTAGCCACGACGCCACAATCGCCGGCCAGCCTCACTGCCACAACACCACCATTACCGGATCTCCCTGCTCATCATCCAAATTAAAAGAAAAAAAGGAGAAGAGAAAAGAGAGTGCAGAGAAAGGAATAGAAAAAGGAAAGAAAGGAAAGAAAAGTGAAAGAGGAGATGGAAAAGTAAAGAGCAGAGAAGAAAGTAAAGAGAAAAGAGTGGATAAAAGCTTAGGAATTTGGTGAGCAGTAAATGGGAAAAAAAAGGTGTACAGTAAAACGGGCCGGGCTGGGTCCAGTTCCAGACCCGAACGGGTCGGGACCGGGTTTAAAAATTAGACCCATATTGTTGCTCCTTTTTACCGGGTCTCGGGTCGGGTCCGACCCGTAGACCCGTTTTGACAGCTAGCAATGGTGATTTTGCGTTCATACATAAAATCTCCAATAACACCAGGAACCCAAGCATACAAATTATAATCTCCTTCTCGTACGTTATTAATTATGAATCTTCCCTGCTTGTCTGCTTGAGTCCAAAATTGATAACCCTGAAAAATAAAATTAAGTAATTATCTAATTAAATCAAAAGAAAACTTTCAATTTCACATGGAACAAAAATACAAAAAAGAAAACTAATAAATGAAAAAAAACCTTAGATTCAGTTTGCCAAGAGCCCACAACTCCTGGGGCTGCCAGGCCCACGTAAGCATAGGAAGCCCACTTTAAATTTGCACTTACGTATCTAATAAAGAGAGAAGAAAATAATTTCACCAGCAAATAAAATTAAATAAAAAATCGTAGGCTCAATTACCCTTAATACTCATCTAATTTAATTCTTAGAGTATTATGAGATTAGGAAGAAAATGACTCTACCACATCATTTGCTTCTACGAACTCACAGATGAATAATTCTTTTATCATTCAGTTACAACCAACATAAGACAGTATTGGTAAATATAAATATTATAGGATAAAATTACCTATCCTGGATCACTAATTGTCCTGCGACACTTCCTCGTTTATCCGCGTAAATGAAATCTTTTGATTGAGGAAAATTATACGGCCAGTTGTTTACTTCTTTTGACATCTAATAAAAAAAACAATGCTATATAAAATATAATTTTAAAAAATAAAATCAATATGGACAATTATACATATTTATATTGTACCTGTCCTTGAGCATCTCTAAAAAGTGTGTGGCTCTCCATTTCTATACGATGTGATGAAATCCAACCCAACATAGTGAGTAGGGGTGTACACGGGTCGGGTTGGGTCGGTTATGGCTCATAACCAGCACCAACCCGCTAAATATTTAGCGGGTCGGGTTGGGTCGATTATCCGCCTATAACCGCTAGTTGACGGGTTGGACGATTATAGGCGGTTAACCGCGGGTTGGTGGTTATAGACGGTTATGGGTAGTCAAGTTGGCTTGGCCATTTTGTTGTTTAAAAGGGCAATTTTAAACCCTGCTGCTGAAAATAAAACCAAAAATAAGTTCACAAAATGCAACCACCATCCATAAGAATAAGCCATTCAAGTAACTTCACAAAATGCAACCACCGTTCACATTTTTCATAAGAAAGAACAACAATGTAACTTCACAATAACATGAAAGTTGATAATTCATAATTTAAAGCAAACAAAATTTTCAATTCACAAGTCAATGGACAATTGTTGCATCTTGTTCACAAGAGATCCACATTTGGAAGTGGCTCTACCTTCAACACCTTCCTGACCTTACCTTCATCACTGCAAGTTTTAACAATTTTGTCAATTTTACATTCTTCTCATCATACGAAGCAAAGGCTGCCTATTAAAAAGGAAACAAAAAACCCAGCATTCACGAGCTACGATTGGACACTAAAAGGGGTGCATTTGGACAGCTAAAAGAGCTAGAAAATGGACAGCAAAACATGCGTGAATTGGCAGCAAAATGGGCATCAAATTGACAGCTAGAATGAGCTTAATATTGACAGCAAAACATGCATAATTTGGCAGCAAAACGGACACTATTTCGTCATCAAAACGAACTCCTAATTGATCGCAAAAATAGCATGAAAATGGAAGCAATTATTAGTGTGAAATTGACAGCAAAATGAGCAAAGATTGACAGCAAAGTGGCGTGGTTTTGGCAGCAGCACAAGCACCCATTTCGACAACAAAATCAACAGCCTTTCGGCAACAAAAACGGACACTAAATGAGCAACGATTTGTTATTCACTTCTTTTAAACCTTCAGTCACAATCAAATTGACAATATGTGCACAACATCTAACATGTAAAAATTCATGTTCAAAGATCACATCTTTCCACTCTCCAGTCGCACCTTTTAAGTGTCTAATAACTCCATCATTGGAGCTTGCATTGTCAACCGTCAATGTTAAAATTTTATCTATCCCCCAATCCAATAGACAATTCTCAACAACCTTACCCAAGACCTCACCCTTGTGACTTGTAACTTGACAAAAATTAATTATCCGTTTGTTTAACTTCCAATCATCATCAATCCAATGGGCTGTGAGACACATAAAATTAATATTTTGGATAGATGTCCAAGTGTCCATTGTTAAACAAATGCGCTGACCCTTAATATTTTCTTTCAACTTTGCTTTTTCTTCAAAATACAATTTCATGCAATCTCTTGCAACAGTTACCCTTGAAGGTACTTTAAACAAAGGTTGCATAACTTGACAAAAATTCAAAAAACCCGCACCCTCCACAACCCTAAAAGTCATCTCATCCACAATAACCATACTAGCTAGTGCCTTCCTACAAGCATCATGTGAGTAACCTATGGCTTTCAAAGTACCACTTGTAACCCCATCAATAACACCCATCTCTTTTTTAGGTTGATATACTAATGTTTTCTGTTTTTTTATCTCTAACAACTCTATAAGAGTATTTTTTGCATCTTCCATCTAAATGTGACCACAAATTAGTAGTACCAATATTTTTTGGCCCATTGCCACAAGCATAATTTCGACCACAATAATTGCAAGTAGCTCTACGATTAGTACCTTCAGTCCCTGGAACAGTAGTGAAATGACTCCATACTAGAGATTGCTCACGATGCCTTTTATGTCCTTCGATCACAACTTGTTGTGTTTGAGTTTGTTCCACACCAGTTGCACCATCAGCAACAATTATAGGAGTTTGATCCTCACCATTTGAAGCAGCATCAGACGTGGTTGAAATTTCAACGTCAACCATCTGTTATGAATAAAACAATTAAGAAAATTTAAAAATGGATGCAAAAATGAATGCACAAATGCTCTAATTCAATAAATAATGGATACGTTTTAATTTCCCAATCATTAAACAAAACAAGGAAAGGGCTGCTATCAAAACAAAATAAATATAATGCATCCATTATTTATTTAATCAAGCCAGACACAATTACTTTTACAGGGTTTTTTTTCACTGTAAAATGAATAGCTGTAAAATGAATATACAGAATAAATAGAGATACCTCTTATAGCAAAGTAAAGCTTCGATACTTTCCTGGGAAGTGGTCTCCAAGGTACTGAAATAGCTTCCTGTAATGAAAGAACAGGTGCAGCGCAAGTCAGTTAGCTGGTGAGTCATGTACTATCACTAGTGTCTAGTATAGGTTAATCAGAAATAAGGCACAACTTCATTTTAGACTACCACTAACTGCCTAAGTTAAGCAGCAATCCTGAATGCAAGTTGCATATAAAACAGCTGCGCCACATGTTTGTCAAAATATACATTAAGTTCTATCCCTAGATTTTGATTGGTTCCTAGTTGTCAAGCAAATCACCATCAAAATTGGGAATCCTATTCATCAGTTTGCACCCTGTTCATCAATACTAAGGATGGGAAATGCATACTAGTAAGGCCATCCATGGATTCTACCAGGCTGGTACAAGAGCCATTCTCATTTTAGTGCTGATGTGAATGAACCTGAAGGTTCATCAAGAAATTTAATTATTGCCTATGCGTCTAGGATTTCTCTAATTGATGTTGCTCACAAGCACCGGACATAGGAACAACAAAAATCCATTTACTGAAAATAAATAAAAAATCCCAAAGTGACAAATGACAACAACAGAGACAAAGAGTGTTAGGCAGGAAGGGGGGAAGCAAATTACCTTGCTTCTTGAACTATAGGATCAGAGGTGCGGTGGTTGCCGGTTGGTGATGAGGCCGAGAGGGAGAGATGAGCGGAGAGGAGGGATATGGTCGGGATATGGTCGGGACTGGGTGGTTAGTGCGGTGGTCTTGAAAAGTAATGGGGTGTGGCGGTGGATGGTGATGAGGGAGATAGGTGCGGCGGCGAGTCGTGGTTGGATTGGATAGATCCGAGAGGGAGAGGGTGTTTGTTGTTGTTGTCGGCGGGTTAGAGTCCTTAGGGAGTAAGGATTTTTTCACTTAGGTTATATACTTAGGGTTAATAATAGATGGGTGGGCGGGTCGGTTATTAACCGCAGTTTTATAAAACTCGACTCGCTATCCGACCCAACCCAACTATAACGGGTTAGTTATATAACCATTACCCACGGTTATGGCGGTTATGCTCTTTTGATGGGTTGGGTCAGATCGGTTATACGGGTCAGACGGGTTGGGTTGGTTTTTTGTACAGCCCTAATAGTGAGTACTGGTAAACATCTACAATTACAGGGACGAAATTAGAAGCGTAAAAATTCGTCGTATAACATTATCCATACTGATGATAAATCTTATAATTTATTTTATTATATATAAATTGATGTGCTAAAATTTGAATGGTATGAATTACTCCATCAGCCGGAGGGCTTACAAAAAGAAAGGTGGGCCCCAATTAGATGTGAGATCCGGCTTGATGGGCCCACCTGCGAAGAATTCGTGACTTGGGGTGATCATCCAAAATCCCGTGGGTGGGTTGTTTGATATCCATCCATGCAGCTTGTTCTCCTTGTTCTCCATGGAGTATTGGTACTTGTCATCTACCTGCACCCCCACCACAAAATAACAAAACATTTTAGAAATTAAAATAAATCCAACAATTGCACTATTTTATTTTCAATTCTTAATACTAATTAAGAGACATACAAATTCTAGTAATGACCCATTAAGGGAAACCACCTCAAATAAATTATATACTACTGTATCAATATTCAGTGGAATTGGCAGCATTCCATGTTCTAGTGAATGATAGCTCCACTTGATCTCTATTTTGCATTATCACCCTAAAGTTTGTTGCTTCTAACCTGTAAAATGTAAATTAAATTATAATTATATTAATTTCCGACTTCAATTAGGAGAACTAATATAGCAATCAAGAATATTCCATGGAGAATTAAGCTAGCTACTTGTCAATGTTATCTTGCCCTCCTGGCTTTCCCAATACCTACATGTAATGGCATTGTCCATTACTAACAATTCCTTTTTTTGAAGAATTATACCATTACTAATTTCCCCCCAGATATTTAACCATTTTTAATTTGTTAGTATTTATCTTTATTTTAAGAAATATCACACAGTATCTTTAGCTATTGGGATTAGGCCGGTGGTGGTAAGAGATGAGATTTCTTTGAGGAAAAAATAAAAGCTTTTATTACTCAACAAATGGTTAATTAGTGTGTATCGTGGACTTTTCCTCATCTTTAGGTAAAATATTGTTGGTAATAATAATTGTATTTGTTATAAAATAATATCATCTTAATATTCATTTTTTATTCTTATAAATTATTAAATTAAGCAGACTCACCCAAGCATAATCATGAATTTGAGATTTTAATGTAGAGACTTAAATGGAAAAATTGTACATTGGACCCGAATCCATTAGCGTGCCTAGAACAAGGATGTATCAATAATCAACACTAGCCATGGCATGAAGTAACCAATATTGAAAGAGATGGGAATGGGGATGATTGGATTTTTTTATTTAATTTTTTCTGTAGTTAAATGGAAAATCTTAATTTTGGCCAAAATAAATACCATTATTATAGTCAAATAATAATAATAAAAATTCTCCCTACACTATACATATATTATAAACTATGTAAAAATAAAATCAATCTGCAATTAATCAAGTTTGTTGTGTTGGTCCTTCTAGACGAATATAATCATACATGAAACCATTGAAAGGGCCATCATCTTTTGGTTGAGTTATATAAATCGTATTGCTTCCTTCTCGTATTAGATAACTTGGCACATTAATGCTATAAAGCCAATACAATCCATGAATCCCATGTCTTGCAATCGCATTATCTCTGCCTACTAGCCCAGCTCCAAATAGAGGCCGGCGTGCATTCGGAAAGTTCACCCGAACCTGACGTACAAAAAGAGAAAAGAACCCAATTAGTCAAAGATAAGGAATGAATTTTATGTTAATCCAAGACCATGTTGTTACTTTGCTATCGTAGTCGGTGGATAATCAATGAGCTATCCATCGTTTGAAAAATAAAGTTATTGAAGAAATCGTTTAATATGTACCTCAAGACTAGCATAACTAGCTGATGCCAATGCCATTTGTAGTGTATAGCTGCTAGTAGCACTTGGGTTCACATTTTGCAAATCAAAGCCAATTCTCCATGTCGTTGCTTGGTAGGTTCTGTTTCCTAAATGTCTGCCATGAAAATGATTTATTAAATTAGCCTCGAACTAACTTATTTTTATACGATTTGAACCACATGTATCCTTAAACCTTGCATTTAAAAAGTACCTGGTGACATGTGCGAAGAACCAGTCTCGGTCGTAACTGCTGACGCCAACATTATACACAAGGTCGTCGTAAGGGTATAAATCCGTGTATCGCTCCCACAACCCGTATTGCCTGAACCTGTTCAGGAGATAACTTCTTGTGATTAAGATGTGGGTTGATAAGAAATTAATGTAAATGTACAAAGAAATGATCAGATTAAATTACCTGTCTGTCGGGTGATCAGTGTATAATCTGTTCATCAGTGTTGGGTTTGCGTCAGGAATGTAGAACTCCCCTGCAGAGCGGTCAGGAATGCCTATTTCCCATAGGGTAGGACCATTTCTTGGAGGGTAGAATCTGATGACACCCAATTTGATATTGGATCCTGCATCATATCGGACATCAATCCTTGTATGATCAGGAAATGTTCAAAGCAAAAGGAGTGGGAAAAAAGGTACAGAATTGGTTATTGTAGTACCTGGTTCAACAGTAACATCAACTTCATACTTGTAGTCTCCAATGAAACCTGGCACCCATCCGTACAAGCTGTAGTTCCCAGGACGAACATTCGGGATTGCGAAATGCCCGAACCGGTTCGCTCGAGTCCAGAATTGGTATCCCTGATGTAATAAAAACAAGTTTCAATGCTCATGCCTTAAATAGTTGCAGAAATTGATTCTGACGTTTGAAATGAAGAAGTAACTACCTTAGCATCCCTTTGCCATGAGCCCACAGCTCCTGGTGCTGCTAATCCCACGTAGGCATTGCTTGCATACATTAAGCTCTCATTGACATATCTAAAACAAAAAGAAACAAGCACCATATAATTAGTACACATTTGTTTCATTAAAAAAATGTTACATCTTGAATTTAAATCGTTGATTTACATCTTACCTGTCGCTAATTAATAGCTGACCCACCACGGTTCCTCGCTGATCTGCAGTAGGAAAGTCTCCTGATTGAACAAAATTGTATGGCCACTTTCTGATCTCTATGGAAGCCTAACAGTAGTAAACATCGAGTAATGTTAATCGTTACGGTTCGTCCAGCTTTTCGTAATCAAATTAGAATTTAGATTTGGTGGGTTGAGAGATGAACCTGTTCTTTAGCATCTTGCCAAAGTTGTAGGCGATCATCAGAAGGTTCCGCGGAGTTAAGATACAGGAATACCGGGCCAAGAACCTTTTTCCATGGCTCACCATTTCGATATGTGGTATTTAAGTTCTTCCCTACATAATGAGTGCTAGTAAACATCTACAAGAAAATGAGCAGACAAGTACACAAAGTTAGGCCATATATTCCCTATTTCAGCTTGTTAAACATTAATAAGTTCTAGTTAAAAGCTTACATTGAGAACCGTCGGACCAACGTGGGAGGTAAGTTCTTGCTTTTTAGGGCCACCAGTTCGGAATTCATTGCTGGGTGTGATCATCCAAAACCCTACTGCTGGGTCTTCTGATATCCATCCATGCACATAGTTATCTTCGTACTCGCACGAGTACTGGTACTTGTCATCCACCTGCAAAACCCCATAGGATTAATTCTGAATGCAATAGATTGTGATAAAAAACCAACATCTTTAGGTAAAATCCTGAAGTGATAGTGGAATATTTCCTTTCAAGTAAACTAAAGAATAAAAAGCAAGAAAAATGGGTTGGAACTAAGGGTACCTCTCCTCTAAGGTCAGGGTTACGTGGACGGGTCAAGAGAACAGCTTCAGGATAATCCAGAGGCTGACCGGACTCGCGGTCTTGAGGCAGTGGCATGGTCCTCTGTCTACTGTCAGACAATGCCATGTACTGAAATCTGCCACACATTGAGCAATACATTGCTGAATCAAATCCTAATTTTCTGCAATACGCCAGAAATGTTGAAAAGATTGATTCTTTACTTGTCTTGCTGCAGCTTGAAAACAACTCGGAGTTGATCCATGTCTACATCAGGCCATCCTTCTAACCTTTCCAATATAGTGTACATGTAAATCCCCGGCTCACCGCGCCGCAGTATGTACCTGAAGAATTCAAAATCAGTGAGACATGTAGTGTAACCCCATGTCTTCTGTTTCCGTCATGTTTCCTTTCGGGGAACGAGTCGAGTGGAGGATTAAAGAATGTTAGAACTCACCTCTTGTCCATATTCAAGGGAAGCGAGGAGTTGGAAGAATCCCATTTTTTGGTGAATGAAACTTCAACCTGGTTACTATCTTGCGTTATGACTCTAAAATTTGTTGTTTCCATCCTGCAGAACAGAACAGCTCAAATTTCAGTGTAAAAAGCAACACAAATTTCAACTAGCTAGCAGTTTTTTTAGCACTAATATGAACAGAGCTAGATTTACCTGTCAATGTTATTAGGAGTTCCTGGCTTGTACCAAACCACATCCCAATATCTAGAATAAAAAAACAAGGAAGAACAAGTAAGTACATGTTGTCACATGCAATTACTTAAAAATATGCAATGATAAGTATTCTTAAATCTGAATTAGAAGGTCATGATATTGATAATATACCCTCGATTGTCTTCTTCGTTTCGGATTTCAAGTAAGTTTTCGATTCCTTTGTATCTGATTCCAGTGACTTGACCATCTGGGATTGACAGAGTGACATGTAAAACTCCATTGTCTAGCACCACCTGAAGAAATCCAATCAGTTTATGTAAATCTCTGTATGCTAGTTTTCAGGTACAATAACATTAATTTATTCCATGCGTCTCCATTAGCACCCTTGCGACAAACATTAAAATCCTTCAGTTCTTGGAAAATTATAGATGTGGCACTGATCAAGACAAATTGAACACTAACAGGAAAAAGAGAGGAGGAACACTAACATTCTGACTGGTTTTATTTTCTGCAATTTTTTCAAATGTCAATGCCATACTAATTGGTCTGGTCGTTAAAGTAGAATATGCACAAATTCAATTCAAGAATCCAGTTTTTGACATGTGTTCTTTCGTTTCTCTTAATAAGGGAAAAAAGAAGTAATCTATTTATTTATGCTTACTTGATGACGTCTGCCGTGTTGATTTGTGCGAAGCTCAACCCCAACATCTAAGTTGTTGTTAGTGCCTACAAGTTTCCTGTAGACCAAGTAAAATAAGATGAAATAAATAATCACTAATTTGAAAGAAAAAAAAACATTAACCACCTAGTCTCTAATTATATCTCGAGAACGATCATATTCAACAAGATTAGTCTCCTGCTACAAAAACAAAGAGAATACCTAGCGAATTCGGAAAAAAAATATCCAAGAATTTACGGCTACTAGTATCTATACAAACATTTCCTAGGAAGATTCCTAAATTTAACATGATTTAGGTATGAGATACAAATGTTTATAGAAAAACGTATGAACATAACAAAATTGAGTCATAGCTATTTTAAGTTGAAAACTAGCGACCTCTTAATTGATATAAAATTAAAAACAAAGAATCGTAGACTCTAAATTCAATTGAATGGAAATTGAGATCAAAGTAGAGGGGTGGGTCAGTGGGTGGGAAGAAATCCTAAGCAGAATGGAATCTTCCTTTTGTTTTGCCAAGGTGGAACCTAACCCATTTGTTGGGACGAAATGTTTTTAAGTTCTGAATACAAACAATTTCGAACCAATAATTTTTCATTTAAAAGATAATATTGTAAAAGTGTTAAAACACTAGCATCAATCATCAACCGTAAGAGAAGACATATCGCATTAGAGAAATAGGATTTTTTTGAGAAATTCCCAATAAAAGAGAAGTTGATGATTCTGGATGCAAACAAAGAGTTGGTCCATTTGTTGGGCTCGTGAGGTTTGAAAAGCACAAAATCTGAAAAACCTTGACAGCGTTTTCCCACTGTAAAAGCAAAGTATATTTATACACAGTGAATTTTTTGTGGGACCACAAAGTCACAAGGAAACCAAACCCCTCCAAATCTAATAAAAAAACCTATATAATATTTAATGCTTACTGATATTTTGTTACCTTTAAAAAAAAGTATCTAGATATCATAATCTTAATGGGTTAGCTTGTTACTATATGTATATCTCCGACTTTATACAAAGTTAATAAGTAATGAATATAATAAAGTATACTTACTAATATACTTTTTTTTATAAGCAATGAATATAATAAAGTAGTAACACAAAAAATACTGTTAAAAAAATAATCTATTTCCGACTTTATACAAAGATAAAAATTAAAAAGAGTATAAAACGATCCTAAAGTTAATTAAGTCTAATTTCAAAAAGCAAGACAAATAAGGAACATTATTGCAATATCATGGCGTTATTAAGCTTTCAACAAGATCTCCATAAGAAAATGTTAAGGACATGCCAAATTGGGTGTGTAACTCCATCATTAATAAGCTTGCTATGAGTTTCCTTATCAATATAGTTTAAGATAAATTCACCTAATTACGGTTTATCGAAACATGACACCTACCAAATTAAGAGGAATACTCGGCGTTCTTTTGCGGGGAGACCGAAAAGAAAATGTTTCTTACTTTTAATAGTATAATTAACAATAATCAGTCTTAAATTCTCCTTAATTATGTGAAGATATTGAGTTTAAAGTCTAAAGAAACTCTTTTTCTTTAATAATTAACGACAGAAAAGGGATTAACATTAGCACTTCTAGTTCTATCTGAACATCTTACCCAGTTCCAAGGGAGAGAATACAAGGACATGAGCAACATTGAGTGTATGACTATATGACAAACTCTTTCTTTCAAGAAAAGTTAAAAGAATTTATACAAGGAATGTCTACATCACCTTGTATATTTTGTTAGAACAGTACAACTACATGTGACCATCTATAATGGTTTTAATTCCCCTCCTCAAAAAGATGACCAAAAAAAAAAAACAGAAGAAAAAGCTCAAAAAAGGCAGAGAAAGAAAGAAAACAGAGCTGAAATAAGAGAAAGAACCTAGGTAGGGCCACGGCGGAAGAAGTGACGAGGAAGAAGAAGAAGCAGAACCGTGCCACCGTGCACAGCCACGGAGACCGCAAACGCATCTTGTCCATTATTATTCTTCTCGTTCTTTCTTTTTTCTTTTCTCTTAACTGCAATCGATTAATTGTCAAAACCCAAAAAAACCAGAAAACAGAGAGAATCTCTCAAGATTGAGTTATCGAATCTAATACATTGCGAACAACCAATGTACGTATTCAAGAAAAATATTAGAAAAGTAAAAGATCAAACATACCTTACTTAACACCAATGTGTACCCAGAAAACTGATTTGCGAAGGCAAGAAAATAAAAATAAAAAGGAATCTATATGTTTAATTAATAACAGAGAAGGGGAGAAGCTTCTTTAATTGATTTAATTTAATACTATGTTTTATTTTTGGGTGGTGTTTTAACCCGATTCTACTTCTACCCGGGTTTCTGCTGTCTTAATCTTAATGCCACCCAGAAAAGGAAAGAAAAGAAAACCTTAATCCGACCAAAAAATGGGAGCTGAAGAGAGAGAGAGAGAGAGTCCTCCCTTCTCTTGAATTTATGACGGCTTAAATAAGTTTTCCTACGTTCGTTAGAAGTAGATTTGTTGTTACAGACTTACAGTGGTCAAGCTACGCCAAAGGTCCCTGCGTTTTGGTGGGCTTAGACTACTTTTTTTTTTCCTTCAAAAATGTAAAATAAAAATAAAACATGCTTGTATTAATTAATTGAAACATGAGTCCATTGACTGCGCCATTATCGAGAACGTGTGACCATAAGGAATATTCTTTTCTCGATTGAGATCCTCTAATTTTCTAGATTAAAAATTTAAATAATTAATGAGTTGATAATTTGTTAAATTTTATTGACTGGTCAACTCATTAATGACTTGAATTTTTAATCTTATCCATCCAATTTTATTAAACGGTTCAAATTCTTCTAACATGACTGGTCATGTTTAAGGAAAAATTAAAATTTAAAAGAGCCCCATTCTTTCTATGTTCCTTAACAATAACATTTGTAAGAAGTTGTGGTTAATTTGTCATTTTGGTAAATAGATATACTAGCGATTCCAACCTGTAGGTTGCGGATCTGAGATTTTTTACCTACACTGAGATTAAATTATTTATTAAAAAGTTTAATTTTTTTTTTACGAAGATGGAGGCAAATGGCACCCGGGGGTCCCTACTCTTATTATTTTCATTATTGTTAATCCCTAACGTTACGAAATATTCATTTCGCTCCCGCACGTTAGTGGCGTTAGGCACCCGAGGTCCCTCCTTCGGTAACGGAGCCCAACGGACGTTAACTTCCATTATTTTAATATTTTTTCTGATAAAGTTATCTGACGCGGGACCCACCTGTCGGAAATTCAAAAATTTTCCCTTTTCTTCTCCGATTTTCTCCCTTTTCTTTTTCCTTTCTTATCTAATTAATTAAAATTACCCAAATTGAAATTTAAAACCAAATAAACGCGTCTTATTCAAAAACAACCAAATAAATGAGACCCCAAGCAAAACACAAGTTATCGTCTTCTTCAAAAACAAATCTGAGGCAAAACCCTAAATCCCCAAATCATCATCTTCTTCATTTTCTTTTCTATCAGTAGCCACCCACCATTTATAAGGCAGCCGCCACCCACCATTCCTTCTTCCATCTTTAATTTTAAATTTGTAACGCGATGCCATCGTCTTCTTCAACTTCTGTTAGTTCGGTGCGCACATGGAGGAGGCATACGCAAGTTGGAATTGAAAATTATGAAGGTCCAGCGAGGTATTGCGACTGCAAGTTGAAAGCTGTCATGTGGGTTTGTTGGAAAGAGGAGAACGTGGGTAGAAGGTTTTACGGTTGTCGAAGACACAGATGTAAGTATTTTTTTTGGCATGATTCTGAACGATTGTCACAAAGGGCGAGGGATGTTGTCCATATGCTATTGGACAGTGAAGAGTATTTGAAAGCAGAAGTTAGGTCATTGAATGAAAAGATAGTGCGTGTGCAGAATGCACACACGGAAGCTATAGATTTGGTTTCATGTTTGCAATATGAATTAGATAGGGAAAGGTTGGTGAAGTCAGATGGTTTTATGAAGTGTGTAAAGGTTGTAATTATCGTGTGTGTTTTGATAGGTATGGCTGGTGTGATTGTAAGTTTTTAATTGGAATGATAAAACTCTTGACTGTTTTAGTACATTAAGAACTCTGCACATTGTAGATTGTAGATTGGTAGTTGAATTCTCATTTACTGATGCACCTTTTAGATTCCCAACGTGATACAACGTCTTAGCCTTCCATATTTCCAAAGTGATAGAACGTCTTAGCCTTCCATATTCCCAACGTTTGCAACGTTTGTCTGCATTGACTCTCTACAGGTTTGCTTTATTTCGTATCTCTATATATTCACAGACTATCTAACTCATCCTCACTTTGCATCTTTCCTCTTATCACTCTGCATCTTTCCTTGTTCATCTCCTTCCAAAATGAATGCCGGTGACAGGCAAATAATTCTCAATGTTGTTGGGGGAGTCAGTAGGAATTTAACTGATGACATTGTGATGCTGGAACACAAGATTATGCAGACTGCTGAGGATATCCATGGGTTGGAGGCAAGGGTTGACGAGTTGAGGGCTAGGAAGGAAGCTGTGTTTGAAGATGATGATGATGCTCTTGCAATTGTCATCAGCCTTGGCGAGAGCCTTACTCACCTGCAAGTTTGCATCAATCAACTCCAGAATAAGAGGGCTTTAATGGAAACAACACTCAGAGGTGTAAGGGTTGCTTCAGAGGAATTGAACATGGCTGGAAATGCTGTGGCCGGTATTCCTAATGTATGATCTGTTGGTTAAGCCATTTGCTGGTTTAGATCCTTATGGATCCAGTTATGTATTTCCCTTTCTAATAAATGATAATAAAATGATGAAGTTTATTTGGATGTGTTGTTTGTTGTTCTGTTTATCATGTTCTTGACTTTTTAAAGACAGTTTTGTCATGTTTGTTGTTGTTTATGATGTTATTTAAGCACAGTTCTGTAATGTGCATTTCTGTATGTTGTTCTTGAAGATAGTGTTGTTGATTATACATGCATTCAAGATGAAACAGATTTTAATGTACATTGTTATGTTGATTCTCAAAAAACAAAACAAAATGCTGCTATAAAATTTGCAGAATTGTTTCTCTCCAAAACTAAACCGTATGCTGCACAAAATCTGCAGAATTGAAGCTCAAAAACTTAGACAAAATGCTGCACAAAATTTGCACAATTGATTCTCAAAAAACTACAATTGATTCTCTCCAAAATGCTCCAGAATGCTGCACAAAATCTGCAGAATTGAATCTCAATAACGTAGACAAATGCTGCACAAAATTGGCACAATTGATTTTAAAAAAACTCTACTAAATGCTGCTAAAAAACTTGAACAAAAATACTGCACAAAAATTTGCAGAATTGATTCTTCAAAAAACTAAAAAAAATGCTGCAAAATTTTGTGATTTCATTATCCAAGAACTAAACAAAATCCCAACCAATTTTGCAGAATTGATTATCCAAGAACAACAACAAATCCCATCCAAATTTGCAGAATCGATTATCCAAGAACAACACAAAATCCCATCCAAATTTGCAGAATTGATTATCCAAGAACAACACAAAATCCCATCCAAATTTGCAGAATTGATTATCCAAGAACAACAACAAATCCCATCCAAATTTCACCTTTTTCATTATCCAAAAACTAAACAAAATCCCAACCAAATTTCACCTTTCTGAATATCCAAAAACTAAACAAAATGCCAACCAAATTTCACCATTTTTTTGGGTCTGATATCAAGTACCATAAAACAAAAGCAACAACAACACAATTTCCATACATTATCAGGTTCCAACACATTTGCCTGATATCATATCAAGTACCATAAACAACAACTTCATGATGGAAGTCCTTTATGCTTCTTATTTGTAGAACCCTTAGGCCTTCCCCTACCCCTCTTCACTGGTTGAATAATAGATTCTGGAGCTGCTGGAGTAGTGGCTGGAATTGTTGGATTAGGTATTATTTGAGAAGCTAGTGGAGCTGCTGGAGTAGTGGATGGAATTGTTGGAATAGGTATTGTTTGAGAAGCTAGTGGAGCCGCTGGAGTAGTGGCTGGAATTATTGGAATAGGTATTGTTGGAGAAGCTACTGGAGCTGCTGGAGTAGTGGCTGGAATTGTTGAAGAAGGTGCTGGGTTTGGTGGAATATAATCTCCAAACCATCTGGTAGCAATTGTGTTTTGTGACCCCTTAGGCCTACCCCTACCCCTTCCTACATTTTGACTGGGTCTGCATGTCTCTGATGTTGCCCTGCTACTTGCTTGGTGTGCAATTCCAGTTGGCCTGTTGGGCTAACAATTCACAGAAAAATAAATTTAAATTAAACACAACTTCTGAAAATGTTTCAAGCACAAACAACGTAAATTGAAGACTAACACACCATGGTCATGCCAGTCATTGGATCAATGAGTGATGCAATCCCAGAAAAGGGCCTAGGTAATATGTTGTCATGCTGGTTTCTTCTCCTTGCCAACGGTTCAGTGTTAGTAGTAGAGTTCTGAGTGTTTAATACGGGTTCATCAACAACAATTGAAGGAGTGGATCCTGAACTTTCTCCAGTAACTCCAACCTATGATAATAGCATTAGTCATATTTTCATAGACACATATATGAAATAAGTAGAGTAGGTGCACCCTTAGAGAAGGACTTACATTGACGTTCATGCTTGTTGAACAGGTTTTGGAGTTGTGTCCTACTCTGAAGCATTTAGTGCACCTCTGTCTGTCACACCTTCTAATGACTTTCTTCTTGTTCTTCGGCTCCCATTTTTCTGGTATCCTATTGACTCTACGTCTACCCTGAACCAACTTTCTTGGAGGAGCAGTGATGTTTGGGAAACTAGTCCTCCTCCTAAATCTCTTATCGTTGACTGGCTGGATAGAGTAGGCATAAGCCTTCATGAACATATCCTTCTTATACCAGTGAGCCACAAAATCATCAACATTTTCTTTCCTATGTGTGATCACTGCCACTGCATGTTGACATGGAATACCTGTCAAATCCCATCCCCTGCAGCTGCATTTTTTCCCTCAAATTTGACAATGAACTTCATACTCCCTTCAAATACCTCCCATCCACCATCACCATTAGTGAATACATGGCAGTACACACTCTTATCTTTGTTGTCCTCAATTTTCCCCCTAATTTTAGGCCCTATATCCCCAACAAACTGAAAATTCCCATAATTCCTCATTTCAATAAATCTCTGCACTACATACATTCTAATCTCCTCAAGCATTGAGATAATAGACATATGCCTAGCCACCATGATTTTGGAATTGAATGTCTCACACATGTTATTGTCAACCACATCAGACTTAGAAAGACATTGAAAGTAAGATTTGCACCAAAACTTAGGTGGTACCTGCAAAATCGCATCCACTGCTGCTGGGTCATGGTTGTACATCCTCTCTAAATTTTCCTCCAACTCAGGTGTATTGGTGGACTTCACAGTACTCCAGTATAACTCTGCATATAGGTCCTCATCACGCCCCTTCCTCCACTTAGAGAATATGTGTCTGGCACACCTTCTAGCCTCTGCTTGCGGCATCAGTTCCCTAAATGCATGAATAATGGACTGCCAACAACGAACAAACAAATCCAATTACACATCAAGAAATTGATACAAGTTTTAATAAACATAAATAATTGTTGTTTTCACTTACTGGATGTTGATCTGATTGAAGCAACCAGCCCAGTCCATCTTCCATGATATGAAGGTCCTTCTTTACAAGTTGAAGAAACCATATCCAGTTGGAGTGGTTTTCAACATCCACCACTGCCCAAGCAACTGGAAACATTTGGTCATTGGCATCTCTACCCACAACAGACAACAATTGTTGTTTAAAAGGCCCCTTCAAAAAACAACCATCTACCCCTAACACCCTTCTGCATCCTTCAGTGAACCCTCTTCTTAATGCATCAAAGCATACATAAATCCTCTTAAAAATATTTTCTGGAGCTTCAAGGACAACAGTTGACCCAGGGTTGCTATCCCTCAACTCTTGAACAAAATCCCATATCCTTATAAAATCTTTCTCATAATCTCTAACAAAATGTTTAAAAATTTGCATCCTAGCTCTCCTTGCCTGACCTTCAATGATCTGAATACCAAGTTCTTCCTTGCTGTATTTCTTGATATCCTTTTGCTTTATTGCAGTTGCTGTTGTTTTCCTCTCCTTAATGAAGTGACCAGCAATCATCTTGTAGTTTATTCTGCTGTTTGTGAACACCCTAGGGCAAGAATGATCAGGACCTAAACTCCTTAACTGCCAATGATCTGCATGCTTTGGTTTCATGCTATAAACAAGCCACTTGCAACTTTTATCCAAACACTTGAACCTTACTCTCTTCTTGTCATTCTTCACAAAATCCACCTCTCTATACACCTTTAAACTGTGTTCTATCACCGCATCCTTGAACTCCTTTGATGTATTAAATATCATCCCAATCTCCAAGTTAGGAACATATCTGAAGTTGGTGGTGGGCTTGTAAGAAATTTTAGTCTTTCTTCTCCTCCTCCCATGTTCAGCTTCACTGCCATCACTACTAGTTTCTGCACTAACATCGGAATCATCCCCAATCTCATCAGCTAGTGGTGACTGTCTCCCTTCTGGTCCAGCAGTACCACCATCTTCATTTCTTATCCCGCCTTGATCTCTATTTACATCACTGCTCTGACAATCTACAATCTTCTTCTTTCCCTTTCTCTTACTTACAATATATTCTTCATCATCTGATAACTGTGAAACAGACACCCAATGACCAAGCCCTCCTTCTATCCCAAGATCTTCTTGACCAGAATTATCCTCTTCACTATCATTCCATTCTTCACTGTCATCTCCATCTTCTGAACCATCTTCTTCACAAAACCTTCCTCCACTACCTAACACATTCTCCTCATTGTCTCTAGCTTCAAAGAAAGGGGAAAATGGGGCAGCCTCAATAACGATGTCTCTAGGAAACCTATCTGACTTAACTCCCTCCTCAACATTAAGGGTACTGCTACCCACCAACTCTACTATATCATTACTGAAGTAATTACCATGTATTGAGTCAGGAGACAATAGTAGGTCACATGGTAAAATCCTAGATTTACCTTCAATAAACAGAGGCTGACTTTCATCATGGTTTACGAATATATCCACTACACCTTTATCCTTAGCTAGTTGTACAAACAACTCAAATGATATTTCACATTGTAGCAAGATCAAATCCATATCTAAATCAACAACATTTTTTTCCCATTGTCTGTAAAATAAAATTTTACCCACATTATTTACTTTCATCTTATACTCCAAAATTCACACTATTAACTCATACGATAAGTCTTTAACCTCACACTTCCACTCAACCACAGTAGCATATTCGTATCTATACGGGTTAAACCTGAAAAACCCAGCCGCATTGAACCGCAAAACAACACCCATGGCCTACCAGCAAGAACCAAACAATAATGCAGTCAATAAATCAAACAAGAAAAGTACAGGACCACTACATTGAATATAAATAGTTTATGTACATATTAAAAAGCAACCGACACACAAGAACAGACAAAGCCAAGAGCCCGATTCTAGGGTTTTAAAATACAAACTTTTTCCTTATCTCAATGTACCTGTACCTGTCAGCCTCGGATTCCTTATGCAGACAACAATGACTTGTGCTTTTCTGACCAAAAAGAACTTGACGAAGACGATGGGGAGTTGGGGATTTATGCTTCTTCAAAAAGACGATGACTTCTGTTTCTCATTTTGTCGGTTGTTTTTGAAGAAGACGATAACTTGTGTTTTGCTTGGGGTCTCATTTATTTGGTTGTTTTTGAATAAGACGCGTTTATTTGGTTTTAAATTTCAATTTGGGTAATTTTAATTAATTAGATAAGAAAGGAAAAAGAAAAGGGAGAAAATCGGAGAAGAAAAGGGAAAATTTTTGAATTTCCGACAGGTGGGTCCCGCGTCAGATAACTTTATCAGAAAAAATATTAAAATAATGGAAGTTAACGTCCGTTGGGCTCCGTTACCGAAGGAGGGACCTCGGGTGCCTAACGCCACTAACGTGCGGGAGCGAAATGAATATTTCGTAACGTTAGGGATTAACAATAATGAAAATAATAAGAGGAGGGACCCCCGGGTGCCATTTGCCCGAAGATGGAGACTATATTAATCATGTCAAAGTTTAATTGGAAGTTTTATTGAGGACTAAATTAATCATTAAAAGTTTAATTGTAGTTTTTTTATGAATACAGAGACTAAATTAATCGTATAGAGTTTGATTAAAAATCTTATACAAGAGAGTGTCTTTAAATCAATGAATATCTTAGTAATATGTCCCTTTAAAGCGCTAAAATTTAGCGTGGCGAAATGTGAACTTTCTTGTAGTGTATTGTTTGTAAAAAAAAAAGGGCTCGAGCTTTATTAGAATTTTTGTATAAATATAAGAACTAAATTAATTATTAAATATTTATTTCAAATTTTTTTTGACGATTGTGGGCACTAAATTGATTACGTAGGGTTTTGAGTGAAAGTTTTTTACGAAAATTAAGACTAATTAAATTAATCGTTAAGTAGTTTAATTGAAATTTTTGTACAAATATAAAGACCAAATTAATCATATAGGGTTGAATCATGCAAATCGGTCGACTGATTTTTTCAAAGTTCAATTGCATTTTCGATTCATAGTATTGAATTGAATCAATAAGAAGTTCGAATTACTGATCATGCCGCTAATTAAATTTGACTAATTTTTATTAATATAACATAATTATATATGCTTAGTTTGATTATTTTATTCTTAGTATTTTCTCCTTAATTAATTAGTAGTCTAATTCACAGCTAACAAGATTAGTTTTACCTACCAACTAGGCTAAGGCTTTCCTTGATACAAAGTAGCCATTGCCGTAATCAAAATTCTATAGTAGACCTCAATTTCCCCATTGCGAAAATTATGACGAGGTTTCTATTAGGTAAACAAGAATCAAAGAAAAATTTGACTGTGGTTTTGGATAGAGAATTTTTTGTTTCTTCGGATATTCTTTTAATTGAAATTAATCTCGTTTGAGTACTGCCGAGTTTTTTAAAAGAAAAAAAAATGTGTCAAAAGTAAATAAATAAAATTGCACGCTAGTATTGCATAAACACAGCAGAAACGGGTAGATTATTGTACAATTTACCATATTGCTTGCCTAGATAAACTTCTTTCTTCTCATGAACATTTTAATATATTTAATTGTAAGAACTTTTGTGTTACAGAAATTGAATTGTAGTTGTGGGTCGGTTTGCTTCTGCTGAATGGGGCTCCCGACGATCAACAGGTTAGGCAGTTTGGGAGGGAGCCACTCAGTATTTACCGGTCCAAAATTAACACACATCGTTATACCGTTCTTCACAGTTCTTCTCTGAATTTTGCATTATTGAGAGAAACAGTTCCGTTAGAAAGACCGCAGGTCTCGAGACTCTACAGTTATATAATCATAATAGTTACAGTACATTATATATTGGTGTATTTATTCTACTCATTATACCTGTAATTATTGTTGTATTTATTCTCTCAAGATTAGTGTATATTTATATATGCACAAATACATGAATACAACTTGGGTCAATTAGTAACAAACATTACTATGATATTTCTCAAGTTGTATATAATATACATTTATAAATTTGATTGTAAATCTTTTTATTTAAAAAAATATATAATATGGTGTCTGAATTTCTTTTCGGGTCAGACTAATCCATACCTTACTACGTAATTAGATCCTGGAGGACTGCCTAAGTGGTACTTCAGGGTTTTTAAAGCTACTTCTATTCTAAGACTCGAACATTAGATCTTAGAATACTAATGTGAATTCTAAACCAAGTCTGATGCGCCCTTTTAATGTTTCATTATAAATCTACTATAATTATAAAAAGTCATAGGTACAAAATTTTAGATGATTTTCTCACTATATTTTTCTGCCTCATTTAAATAATCACTTAAGTAACTATTGTTTTCTTCACCTTTGGGATAAAAAGTAAAAACGAATTGGACCCTGATCATGTGAAATTTTCAATGTAAAATATTGCCTTGAGAGACACTCAAATTAAAGTGATAAAAAGTCAAAACAGAGAATGGAACCCACACAGCATAACCGCACCACTTAGGGTGCCCGTGAAACAAGCCCTATAATTAAAGGGCTGTGTCGTCCACTATCTGCCTCTCTCTTCCTAGCTGCTCCGGTCGGCATTGTTTTAACTATCCCACTTGAAACATAACACCGAAAAAAGAAAAAAGAAAAAAGAAACAACAAAATTAGCTTGCCTGAACGGGCGCGGTGCAGTTTTGGAGAAAATTTAAATATATTCGAGTTACCTACTACTCAATATCTTTTTTATAAAAATTAATATATGACAATAATTGAGTTTTAATTCACTTCATAATTATATATTTAAATAATAATAATAATATAATATAAAAAATATTAGTTAAAATTAATACGTACCAATTTTTTTATATGGAGAGTCCAGTGTACTATGAAAAAACTCAGCCACTTTTTTGCTTGTTGCGCATGCAAAATGCCCACAAAACTCAGTGGATGATGTATCATGTAGGATGCTGCATGTGGGCCCAGTTTTCTATTTATTTTTAAAAGAATATCGGTGATTCTCAAGTGATTCGGACAATTTAATTGGTCAATCCGGTTTAGTCTCCCACCCTAATTAATTAACCTTTTGTTGTTCCTGAGTCAGTGTGTCATTTTTCTGGGTCTGAATAATTTTCCGTTTGATCCAATAAAGAACATGTCTGAATTATTTTGTGGGTCTGAATTATTTTTGGTTTGATCCAATAAAGCAACATTTTTCTCCAAACGCTGAACACGAGTAAAACCGTAAAATTGATGAACTTGCAAACTTTGAAAAGAACCGTGTCCCTGTAACTTTTGAATCATTAAGTTGTTCTTTGAACCAAGAATATGGTAATTAGTTCCTCAACTAAATTGTTTTAACGGTTAATTTATTTATAATAAAAAGTTATAGCATCATCGAATTTCTATTTAAAGATTTAAAATATTTAATTTTATATACACACGTTCTTTTTTCTTTTAGACCAATCCAAATTCTAGAAATTTATTTTTCTCCAAACCGCTGTCTTTGATATAGTGCATTTTGTATACACTTTTCTCTTCTTTCTTAGTCCAATTTTGAGCATGATACTGTTAATTTGTCCTTGTTTCCATCTTTTTTGCAATTTCAAACTAAAGAAGAGAAAGATGCAGAATATGCACGTTTTTGATGAATTTTGCTGGAGCATTAGGTGTCGAGGCCTAGTTGTGGATCGTCTAGGCCTAGCTGTCGAGCGTTGCAGATGCTTACAACTCCGACACACAAAAAGAAATTCCCAAAGATGATCTTTAGCGGATTCAGAATCCCATTTCCTGCGGTCTTCTATTCCAGTAAGGATTTTATTTCCATCTTTCGTAATTCTATTAGGAGTAGAATTCTCTTTTTTATATTTTCTATCTTTATCTAGACTTCCTATTTTGTAGCCTATATATATGGCTTCTAGATGTTTAGGAGGTTTTTCATTGTCAGACTTTCTACCACTTTCGGTTAGAGGTTTTTCTCCATCACCGCCTCCGGCGCCTTTCTGTAATAAACCGGAGCCATAGCTCCGACCGGTACCTTTCGCAATTAATTCATATTTTCTTCTCATCTTTTATATCTTCTTTATTTTTTTATTTTTTTTATTTTGTTACTAGCATGAGCGGCTAAGTTCCTCTATCTTAGCATAGGCGATTCGATGGTTACTTAAGATAATTTTGAGGTCAATTAGAGCTTAATAAACTCCTTAATTGTATTTGCTTATTTGTCGAGATCTTGCCAATTTACCTAGGGTTAATTAGAAGCCTAATCAACTCTTAATTGAATTTAGGTGATTAAAGTTATCTTTGTAGTAATAACTAACGTGAGGCTACAGAGTAAAGTAGACAACTAGTTCAGAGTCATCACGTCGTACTGGTCCAATCTAACTAGGGTAAGTAGGCAACTAGGGTAGTGTCTGGAACGTACTGAGTGTCTCGCCCTAGGTGTGTCTTTTCTCTACTTAATGGGCCTCTGAGTATTGCTCCCATAAACGTACCTTGGGAGACGGCAGAGTGTCAAGGTAACCTCATAAACGTACGTTGAGATAACTTCTCATACGAAGAAAAGCAGGGGGGCTAAGCGTACCTAGCCCCTATAGCATACCTAGGGGTGTCAAAACTGGACCGGTCCGTTACCCGAGGTCTCGGGTCGGGTTTGGGACCAATTTTTGGTCCCGTTTTGGGTTGGGACCGGGTCTGGTCCCTACCCGAAAATTTTCGGGTCTGCCGGGTCGGACCAGACGGGTCTCGGGTCTGGACCCGGCTAAATTAAAAAACCCTAACCATCCTTCCCTTCTTCGTTTTTTCCCTTCTCCTCCAGCACACCCACACCCACACCATAACAAATCAAACCTTTCCTCGGATATGCAGCACTACAAATCAACAAAAGAAAAAGAAAAATAGAAAGAAAAAATGGCAATGGGTTGGGCTCTGACGGGGATCTGCAGCAGCAGCAGCAAGTAATGGAACAGAGGACGCTGTCGCCATCGCCATCACCGCTGCAACCCATTCATCACGCCATGGCCAGCCACGATCCGACCAGCCATCATCCACTCACCCACCTCCGCCGCACAACCATCACATAAATAAGAAAGAAAAGAAAGGAGAGCAGAGGGGAAGAAGGAAAATAGAAAGAAAGAAGGAAGGTGCAGAGAAAAAAGAAAGAAAAAAGAGAAAAAGAAAGAAAAGAGGAGAGAAGAGGGGTTGGGCTTCGGCCCAATCCAAGAAAAAAATAAAAATAAAAATAAAATTCGGGTCCATTTTTTCAGGGTCTGGACCCGTGGACCTGGCTCTTATACGGGTCGGGACCGGGACTAGAAATTGGTCCCGTTTTTTTTTGGATCGGGTCTGGTCCCGATCGTATTTTTTAGGTCTGTCGGGTCCGGGTCGGGTCCGGACCCGCAGTCCCGTTTTGACACCCGTAAGCATACCTATGACATAGGAGTGGAATATATATTTGCGTCAGTGATTGACTAAGCCTAGATGCAACCAGAGAATGAGCCTATGCTAGGATCTTTTCCCATCTGATTTTACATCTTTATCTACCTGCTTTATTTAGTTTAATATTAGCTTAATCAATAATTCTCTAAAACCCCCCTTTTTGTTACTGTTTCGGTTTGTTCACTTGAGTTATACACCATAAACAATATCTACCTTTAATTCTTATATTTACCATATTACCACTATACATAATTTATTATGCACTTGAAAATAGATTTATTCTTATTATTTTTCACGGTTTCTACAACCGGTCAGCTATATATCTTGAAAATTAGTTGATTTTGTTAAATGAAAGCGAAAAAAGCTAATTTGCAATATATCCCTTTTGAATTGAACTTGACGCAACAAACCTTCTTCTTTCTTTCCTTTTTTTCTCGTTCCGTCGTCTTTGCTGTATCACCTGTCTAGTCTTGGTTGGTGAATCTCGGTTGACTGTTTGAGCATATCATCCGTTAAAGTCAAAAAGATTTTGGGATGGCTAAGTGTTTATGTTTATGTACCAAACTATTGAACAAATTGTTTTTTCTAAGTCTCTTCCATTCTATTTTAATTGAAATTAATTTCGAGCATAATCAGACTTTTAAAATGGATGATTCTCTTAATATGGTTTTGCTCAATTCTCAAGATTAGAATTCAAAACTTTAATTAAGTATGGATAAGTTCCTAATTACATTTAATCACAGCCCATGTTGGTTTCATCGAACGAAATTAGTCTCGTATTTAGAAGGAGCAGAAGGAAAAGAATATTTGAAAAACATGTCCTCCTCTTTTTTGTTCAACAGAGGGTTCAATTCAATGACCTCAACAAACCGCACCAAATCAAGAAGTTCCTTCGCCTATTATTTAGTTTTAGGTTGTTTGGTAATATTTGTCCATGTAGTTGTTGAACAAGTCCTTTGACCTTCTTCTAACTAAGATTGCTAATGTAGTAATGTGGTTGATCGCCGTCAGCAAGTCTAACTAACTCCTGTCTTAAAAACAAGTTAACTAACTCCTGGTCTCATAATTTCGGCCGTAGAATAAAATAATGTACTAATAGACATTTGGAAGTAAGGAATTCTGATTTCAATTTTGTTTGCGATCAACTAAAATATTTTATTAATTAGTGTTAATTATTAATGTTAAATATATACTCCTAAAACATAATTAACATAATATTAATAATTATTATTTGAAACATTAAATAATTTGTCTAATTTATTATTCCTACCATATTAAAAGTAAACTATAGAGGTAAAAATGATTTGTCTTTATTTCTGTAAAAAACTACGTTTAAGGAACAGAGTGAATAGTGCATCAAACATGTACGAGTTCATTCGAAAATTTGCAAAATAAATAAATCTTTATCAATCAATCCAGTAATAGTATTTGAATAATATTTTTCAATGTGAATCAATAATATTAGGAATTTTAAATCCCCTCTCTCTAAAATCCTCTCATCTCTTTTTCCAATTTAGGGTTTTACACTTTTTTCCCCTTTTCTTGTGTTTTCCTTTCCGATAAGCTTTAGCTTCTTCTCCTTTTTTCTATTTGGTTTCTTTTCTCTTTGGTTCTTCTCATCGGATCTGTTCGAGTTGGTGGTTGGTGCTGGGTTCTGTGAAGGAGGCAGTGTAGTGACGATGGTGGGAGACCGGCTGAGGATGTGGCGGTGGGAGACCGGCCGAGGATGTGGCGGCGTTCTATTTTTATGTCAGGCCGAGAGGGTTGGATTCGGTGGCTGTGGTGATGTGTCATTGGCCGGGTCGGATTTGGGCCCGTGTTGCAGCGGTGGCCCGCGAGTGGATTTTTTTGGGGTTGTTTGTTGGTTTCTGAGTTGCAACGGCGACTGGCGAGAGGTTGTGTTGATCGAGGAGATGGTGCGATGAAGGAGTTGGTGGTTGGTGCTGAGATGGATGTGTGGTGATGGTTGTCGATTGGTTGGTTTGTGGTGTTGATCGTGACTAGAGGAGTTTGCGCGGATCGGGAGGCAGTGTAGTGACCGACTGAGGGTGTGGTTGTGTCGGTAGCGTGGGTGTGGTGGCGCCAGCAGTGGTGATGTTTGTTGATGGCCGACCGAGCCGGTTGGGTCCGGTTGTGGTGTGGATGGCGGCGATGAGTTGGTTTTGGTGTTTCCGGTGGGTGAGGTGACCGGGTTATGGAGCGACGGTGAGGGAGCGATGTCGGCGGCAGTGAATGGCCGAGGACGGTGGCGGCGGCAGTGGAGCTTGGGGCGGCGGTAATGAAGAAGAACACCAAAGTTTTTTGTGTTTTTTAGGGTTTAGGTTTGGCCTACTGAGCTTGGGCTTGGGCTTGGGCCTAGTGAGAGGCTTATTTGGGCCTTGAGCGATGTTTGTCCTATAGAGCCAGCCTATTTTTGCCTGTGTCTTTTATTTTTGGTTCGTATTCCTTATGGTCATTTTTTATGACCCTATTAATATATCTCTGCCTATTAAAAAAAAATAGTAGTTGAATAATATTAGACGTACTAATATTTTTATTAAATAAATTAAATAATTTAAATGACACATAACATATTTGTTGACTTGGTAATTATTAAATAAATTAAATAATCACATGAAGAGATGCTAAACCGACGGGCTAAAGTGTCTTCCAAACCCATTATGTTTAATTACCTGAAAGAATCGACTTGAGCCTCATGATTATAGACCCTAACTACTGTTTTTATTCATTTGACTTCCAATTAATTTCTAACTTTCGATGCTTAACATAAAATGTTATATCTAAGTTCTTTTTAAAATAAAATAAAACCTAAGTCTATATTAACGCTCATTAGGCCCACGATCGGCCTTTTGTTCATATAGGGCTGAAAATCAAACTCTTTAAAAGCCCAACATAACCTACCTAATTTGCGTGGAGTTGAGTAAACTAGGGGAGTTTCACTGCTGTAAGTTATGTTACCCATGAACGACACAAATTACGGACAAATCGAAATTAAGGATGGGTGCTCTGCTCACGTGACATCTTATTTGAACAAATAAAAATAACAAATCAACCAGCGCTCATCTGCCGCCACGAGTCAAGAAACTTTCTTCGCCTATTTATTGAGTTGCTATGCTAACCGCAGCGGGCTCCTACAGAGACACCTGACAGGCT
Organism: Viola odorata; assembly: GCA_963691705.1. Lineage (NCBI taxonomy): Eukaryota > Viridiplantae > Streptophyta > Magnoliopsida > Malpighiales > Violaceae > Viola > Viola odorata. The sequence goes on from OY829540.1 coordinate 62,861,552, forward strand.
GACACCAGAGCATCAGTCCATGATTCGTCCGTGTAGTATCACTTTTTTTTTATATATAAAAAAAAAATTAAAGTCTTATATTACGAAACGGTGAAAAAACCTCCAAATATCAGGTAATACAAGAAGTAATAAACATTAATCATTGATAATCATTTACTTGGGCGAAAGTTAGATTAGTAATCCCATCAACAACACAATTTGCTTCCCAAAAGACATGAATTATTTAAAAATTGTAACTCTCAATCCCTATAAAATCTTTTATGAAGTGAACCAAATTCATATTCGTGACCGGAAAGGAGCGATCACAGTTCAAGGAATGAACGACGCTCGTGTTATCAACCAAATCCATGTAGTACTCTTTAAAGTGATATTTTTTTAAACACTTGTGATATTTACATATCCGTTATTCAAAATATACCTATTCAAATTAACAATTAAAAAATTACCATTCATATACGCAAATATATAGTAGTCGCATGACAATATACGTACTAAAATCACCAAAACTCATCATTATCCCTTCTTTTATATGATAATAAAACTATGTGATTAACTTACTTATCATTATCCCTTCTTTTATATGATAGTAATAAACTATGTGATTAATTTACTTATATTGTTCTCATATTTTGGGCCTGGATTTTGTTCGCCCCAGTCTGGATCCGTCATTTAAACATTAACCCCTGTTCTCTTTTTTAAATGGGTTTTGCTAAGCGCTAGGCCCAATTGCGGTCGGCCCAATGGGACTTGTCATCAATCAAATCCAAAAATTTTCCGTCAGTCACCACCACCAGCATGAACCCACTACAAACTTCACTTTTAAATTGTTTAATTAACTTTCAAAATAATTAACAAATTCCCATCTCATTTACAACTTAGCTTTGTGGTAAAACTAAAACAAATGCAAACTCGAGACCTAATTCTTATATTTTCGTTGGAATGTAAACACTATTAAATGTTGACGTATCCCCATGATATGTACAACAACAAAAATATTACTAATCAATACATGATCAAGAATTCGGGCATTACAAACTTATTAAAACAATTGAGAAAAAAAGAAGAAGAATAACAACAACTTGCCCTCATTAATTGATGCTTATTAAGCACTAAGATGTCTTAAAAGTCAAGAGAGCTTTCGAAGATGTCCCTTCTGATGATGTTGAAGTTGTTGTAGTAGTAGCAGTAGTACATTCAGTTGTTTGAGTATTCCCATCAGCAGTAGATGTGTAGGTAAACTTGCACATATCTAATGGAGGTGCATAATACATTGGCACGGGCAGTTTTGCAGGAAGGCTAGGCAATGTGGCTTCAAAATTAAGAACATTGATCACTTGCCGGATCGATGGCCGGAATGAAAAATCGGGATGACAACACCATAATCCAACAACCATCAAACATTCTACCTGCCCCTCATCGTATTTCCCGCCAAGTTTCTCGTCCACAGCTTCAAGAATCCTGCCCTGACCATACATGTCCCAAACCCATTCGACGAGCCTTACTCTGCTCGGTTCTTGCCTTGCTTCAACTGGCCTCCTCCCACAAGTGATTTCAAGAGCAACTACGCCAAAACTGTACACATCCGATTCTTTACTAGCCTTCCCTGTTGTGACACATTCCGGGGCTAAATACCCCATTGTCCCGGCTAGAACAGTTGTCTGCGAACCCTGATCGTGGTCTACGAGCCTCGCGAGGCCAAAATCTCCTAGTTTGGAATTGAAATTTGAATCCAACATGACATTGCTGGACTTGATGTCTCTGTGGACTACACATTGTTCCCATTCCTCGTGGAGATAGAGCAGGGATGAAGCGATACCGAGGGCTATTTTGTACCTGACAGGCCAAGTTAAAGTAGGTTTCGCCCCAAATAGATGGGCATCAAGGCTTCCATTTGGCATGAATTCATAGACAAGAAGGAACTCTGCTTTCTCATGACACCAGCCAATGAGTTGAACCAAATTTCTATGCCTCAATCTACTAATGATCTTCACTTCAGATATGTACTCCTTCTTTCCTTGCTTGGAAGTTCTCGAGACTCTCTTGACAGCGACTTCTGCGTTCGATTCGCTCAATAATCCTTTGTAAACACCTCCAAATCCTCCTTCTCCAAGCTTCCCCACTTCTGAAAAGTTGTTGGTTGCTCGACTGAGTTCGCGGTATGTGAATCTTTTTGGCCCAGTTCCTTTTTCAAATTCATCGTCCATTGCATCATCAAAGGTATCATCATCTTTACCTATACAAAAACCTGACCCTTTTCTCCAATACACAAACCAAAAGACACCTATCCCAAAAACCAAGAATCCGATTCCTCCAGCTAAGCCAATAATCAAACCTGTCTTGTTTTTTGGTTTCTTGGCACTAACTTCTAAACTTGAACTGAAATCCCAAGAAAGAATTTGGTGTAGCTCAACCCAATCCCCTGTTGAAGCAGAGAAGCCTACTCTGACCCATTCAGGCAAGTATTTCTTCAAATCAACGATTAGGGAGAGGGTGGAATTCCCTCCGTAGACCGGATCGTCAGCATATGTTAGAAAAACACTCAAATTCTTGGTGGTTGAGTTGTAACTAATCCAAGAATTTGCCTTCGTTCCATTCTTCATGTCAGTTTTCCAAGAAACATTTTTGACAGAAACGATGGAGTTGAGATTGATACCTACATGGTCATCACTTGGATCCCAAGTGTTCCAAAAAGTATCATACTCAACAGAAACTGCTTTAATCTGATCGCTACGATTACTGTAAAGAGCAAGATACCCACCAATTGAATCAGGGGGAATTTCTGAGTCAAATGGTGCAAGAAAGAAAGATATCCCATCTCCATATTTAATATTAAGTTTCTTGATGATGAAGCTGAAATGAGTCAAGAAATCAGTCACCCTGCCTGTCTTGTTATCCCAAAGGCGAATTGGTTGGCTATACGAGGCACGGCCAGTGCTACGAGTAAGGTTGGCATCTAAGGCGTTCGTGGTGAGCTGCAGAACATTCCCAGATGTGAATGCATCTCCTTGGAAAGAGATGGTTTGGTCATTGGGACTGAAAGTGGAGAAGTTGAAGGAAATAGAGTGTGCATGGAATGGAAATGATGTGAAAAGAATGGAGATTACTAGAATCAAGAAAGCATGGAATTGTTGAGGTTGAAGAATGGCCATGACAGGAAAGTTGAAAGATAAGAATTGGGTGGAGAGGTTTATGCATTTGAGTTGTTCAACAATGTGGTTTTGTCTTAATTGTGGAATTAGATTCATTAATTAACCTGGTCAATTGATTGATTCTTTTCGATTTTGTTCTATTCTGACCTTTTCTTTTGGCCAGACGGCTTATTGTTAATTAAGCGGCTTAGTGTTTTGATCCATTTATCCAAATACGTTTTGTAAGTCATTAGGTACCGGCTCCAAGAAAGAAGTTTTATCGGTATTACAAGTTCAACTACTCAAAGGGCGGTTGTGAATCATTGTGAATCTTAAATTTTGAGAGTTCATAATTTTTAAAGTAAATAGTCTTATTAGACGTAGCTAGTTACCCACGCTTCGCCACTAAATGGTTGATGATAATCCGTTGAACGGGATGAGGGGTTTCTGGTAAAGTGGCACGCTGGAGGGTGGTAGCTTGAGCTCCGTGAGGGACCTGCACAGTGCCGGAAGTGTTTTCCGGCCTAGAAACTCCAATGCCAAAGTCAGTATATCAGGTTAAGTGTAGGAAAAAATGTGTATCTGTTTTTCTGTGTGTCCCTCAGTAAGAGAAGGAACTTCCTTTATATACCTCCCCCTAGCCCTTAGGTTGGGCTAGAGTGGTTAGATCCTCTGACATCCCTTCCCTTTTTCCCGTAGCAGGTGGTCTAGGAGTAGGGGCTCATCATTATAACGTGGGGTGGAGACCTCACTTTAGGGGAATAGAGTCGTTCCCTTGTCCAGTTGTCAGATGATGAATTGATGGGAGCAGGTTATCCTCTCTGCCAACCTTGACTAAATATACCTTGACTATGGGATATTATATAAATAATATCCGTGAGGTGAGCTTAATTTCTGTGCCCAATCGGTACGATGCCGTTGGGGCGGAATCGGTAGGCTGCCGTTGTGTAGAATCGGCTGGGTGCCGTTTTGGATCACATGGACCAGGCCAGGGTATTTAACGGCGCCGACCCGTTTCCTCCTGCTTGGGCGGATGAATCGGCCTTGTCCCGATTTGAGACAATCGGGCTAGACTTGTCCTTTGGTCACTTGTTCCCGTTGACTCGGTCAAACGGTCGCGATGCCGTTTTGGCTGGTCAACAGTACTTTGTGAAGGTGCGAAGTCCATTATGCCCTTCTAATAATTTTATGTATTATCAGAGGCCCCATAACAAACGAGCCCGAGTGTTTACCAAGGGCTTGCCGTTTCCCTCTTGATGTCTGACAATCGGTATGTTGCCGTTTTGATTTACTTCCAAGTATTTGAAAAGTTTTTCTTCATTCATGCAAATAAAACTTAGCTTGCAATAAAGTCGAATTTAATTTAAAGTATACCTGTGACGTGGCGCTGTAATGGCCAAGCGTTTATAACTGTGCGTTACTTTTGAGGAGGAACGTCTCTTCACTGGTAAGGTTTTTTGAATTTTGAAATTCAAAAATCCTTTAGGAAGCGTGTGGGCTGTTCCTCCTTAAATGCGCCGCTCAGCTTTATTGACAACTCGCTGCTTTTCAGAACAGATGAGCCACGTGTCAGCGACCGATTGGGCACGCTGACGGTTAGAGAGATGTTTCTTTTAAAAGCAGTTTCCCTTGGAAAACCTAAATCACTCCTCATTTCTCAAACGCCGCTTCCATCTTCTTCCTCCAAAACTCTCTCTCTCTCTGTTCAAGCAAAAAACTCTTTCTGCCATTTTTGATTTCAAGCTCTGTTCTTCAAGGATTTCCGCAACCACCGGGTATTTCTTAACCTTCTTTTATCTTTGTGTTGTTTGTGGTTGAAAAAATGGCTCCTAAACGTCCTGTTGTTACCACTGACGAACAACTTGAGAGAACTGCTACCAAACTTAGGACTGCAGAAGAATTAGATCTAGAGTTGCAGAAATATGGGATTGAGTTGCCGATAAAACATAAGGCCATTGTAGCTCCCCAAAACGTTAGGTTGAATAGTTCTTTGGCTGATAACCATAGAGTTTTATACTCCAAGATGTTTGCCTACGGTTTTCACTTTCCTCTGAAAACCATGGTGAAAAATCTGTTAGTGCAGCATGTCTTGAACCCAGCCCAGATTACTCCCAATTCCTGGGCTTCAATTTATGCTTTTATTAATGTCTGCTCCCTTTTACAAATCCAAGAGCCTCCACTCCCGCTCTTTAAACATTTCTTTCATTTGAGTACCCGAAGCAGTCTGGTTACTCTCCGTCCTCGTAAGGATGAAGAGCTTCAACCTTTTTTGAAGAATTTTGACAAGTATGAATCTTCCATCAAGGGATGGAAAGACCATTTCTTCCTGTTGTCTTCCACCACCAAGCCCCTCTGGATTTCTGGGTTTAATCCAGCGATAAACGAGCTTCAGTGGGTAAGACCGGAGGAACCTTCTGGTCCGTTGCAAGCCCAGATCGATATCCTGCTTGCCTTCGACACAAGATTTCATGTGCAGAAGATGGCGATGGGGCTGCCATTAGAGGAGTGCGCCCTTGATGGTAATTTACCAGATTTTGTGAATGTTGCCCGAATCTTTTTCGTACAATTCTGACTTGAGTTTTGTGCAGGAGAAGGACGACCAATTAGAGCGGCCGTTGCTGCAGGACCGTCCTTGGTCCGTTCTCGTCTCGTCGATTCCGATGAGGAAGAAGTAGCCGATAATGCGAATCGCTCTGAGGACCCAGAGGTTGATCAGTCTGCTGACGATGAGGAATTCTCGGCCCCGTCAGTCTTTAGACGAAAAAAGGTCGGCCGAGATACATTTGAATCTTTCCCCTTGAAAAATCCTGATCCGCAGATTATTGAGGCGGCGAAACGGGTTCTTTTGAAAAGGAAGAGAGCTGCGGAGAAAAGGGAGAAAGCTGCTGCGGCAAAACGGGCTGCCGCCGTTTTGGCCGAAAATGTGGAAAATCGGCATGGAGCCGTTTCAGAGGAAGCTGGTCCATCTGCTGCCGTTCCTACTCAGCCCGATCAAATTAATCGGCCTGACACCACTTCTGAGCCGATTGACACCAATCGGGCTGATGCCGACTTAGATAGTCCTGACGCCGATCTGCCAAATGCAGCTACTGAACCGTTTGTTGGTGAGGGCCCGTCTGTTCCTCGTCCGGAAGGGCAAGCAACCACTTCAGCGGATGCTCCTTTTGCCGATTCTTCCAGTTCTGATCCCACCGTGCTCTACTGGGTTGCCGGTCCTCGTGTGCCCAATGATCCGTTTATTTCGGATGATCATGCAGTTCCTCCCCCTTCTGACTTCAAGGGCTATCTTTCCAGCAAAGGCCCTGACGGGGAGGTTACTCACGTTACCAGTTTGAATAATCTTGGAGAGAGCTGCGGCTGTTCCCTTGGCTTGAAAATGCCGGCTTGCAATGACTATAGGACCGGTCACCTGATGGGCGAAATTTTTGCCAATCAAGCCGACAGAGAAAACTACCGCCGTTTGGAGCTTAGCTCTCACTTCGCCAACCTGCAAAGCATTATGTACAGCGGTCTATGCGCTTCCCGATATGCTGCAGAAGTCGTCGATGCGAAGCTTGAGGAGTCTAGGGAGGCCCTTCGGTGATCCACTGCTGAAAATGCTTCCCTTAAGAAAGAGAAGGAGACTCTAGTGGCTTCTCGGGAATCGGACAAAAAGGCCGTTATTGAGGCGCGCAAGAGGCTGACTGATAGTCTTAATGAAAGAGATGGCCTTTCCGCGAAGATTAGGGAAGAGCAGGGTCGGATCGGGGAGCTGTTATCGGATAAATCTGCCTTATGCGATTCCGTTAACAAGCTTTGCGAAGATAAGACCGCCCTGATTAATAATGTGGCCAAGCTTACTGCCGAGTTGGAAGCGGTCCGTGTCGATTTGGAGACCAAAACGGCAGAGTTAGAGACGGCTCGGAGCAGCATCGCAGAGAAGGATGCTGAGTTGGAGAAGGTTCCGGGTAAGATCGGCTGGTGGTGACAGAAGACAAAGGATATCATGATCGACAGCTATATGGAGTTCTATGGGGAGATTAACTTTGATGCCACAAAGATTGGCGTATATGTTGACTCCTTGGAAAGAGAGGCTGAGGCAAAGGAGTATCAATCCTCTTCAGAAGATGAACCATAGAGCTGTTTTTTGTTTAGACTTGTCTTTTCTGTTTTGACTATTGCCGATATTTTGTAAAGAACAATATTTTTTATTCGGAATATATATATAATTTTGCAATTTTGCAATTTTAAGTTATTGCAAATGCTTAACCACTTCTGTTATATATATATTACTCCAGAAAAATAAAAAAGGAAAAGAAAAAAGATAAAACAATTGTAATTTGAACTTATCTTTATTTTGGCAAATCGGCAAGTTGCCGTTTTGAGGAACCTATTTCCATTCGCTTGAGGTGGCCGTTTCAACCTTTCGGCACTGGGATGTTTTGGAGATATTATTTTTGCGTTGTTGTTTCTCTATCTGGTTTACTAAGACACAGATAGGTTTGAGCCTTTATTACCTGGTTTACGAAGACACAGGTACTTCTATCTGGTTTACTAAGACACAGATAGGTTTGAGTTTTTCTTTATTTGGTCACCGTCTGATCAGCAGGACAGAAATGGTCTTATGACGATGTGATGACAATATGTGTCTCAATAGCGATATATGCCTCAATAACGATATACGCCTCAATAACGATATACGCCTCAATAGCGATATATGTCTTGGCGACAATATATGTATCGTTGGCGATATATGTATCGTTGGCGATATATGTATCGTTGGCAATATATGCCCTGGTCGTGTTTTGAATTAGTCGGGCTGCTGCCGATTTGGTTGTCGGCATCCCCAGGCAGAGCCTTAGGTAGCCTTGGTAGAGATAATGTCGCCGTTTCTTGGGTTTTGGTAACGTGGTTCGATTTAAAGTAACCTACATCCACGGTTCTTTTAAAATCTGCAACCATATGATAAGCACAATACGGGCACATATATACTTTAAACATTATTAGTTGCAAATGATCTGTCCCCTCAATATTTTTATCATTTATTCGGCAAGTGAAAACAACATATTCACTCTGGAGTGATATAGCTTTAAATTGCAAATATTCCAAGAGTTGGGTATCGGAGTACCGTTCATTGTTTCCAGGTGATACGCACCTTTGCCGATGACTCTGGTAACGCGATATGGTCCTTCCCAATTCGGCGTGAGCTTTTTCTTCTCTCTGCCCGTTGCTGTTATCTTGCGCAGGACTAAATCTCCTGCTTTGAGTAGCCGTTCTTTGACGCGCCGATTATGGTATTTCGCCATTTTGCGCTTGTAGTGCAATGTTTTGAGAATGGCTTCTTCTCTCATCTCTGGCAAAAGATCCAGCTGCTCCCTTAATCTTTTTTCATTTTGCTCTTCGTTGAAGTACTCAACCCGAAGGCTAATTGCGCCGATCTCTACTGGAGAAACAGCTTCGATACCCTTTACGGGTCAAACGGTGTCATGCCAGTGCTGGTTTTAGTGGTCATCCGATAGGCCCACATAACAAACGGCAACTCCTCTGGCCACTTTGTGGGCTTGCCCTCAAGATTTTTCTTAATCCCGTTAAGGATTGCTCTGTTGGTGACTTCCGTTTGCCCGTTTGTTTGTGGATGCGCAACGGAGGAGAACCGCTGTTCAATTGAGTATTCTGAGCATTTCTTTTTAAAGTAAGCGCTGGTGAATTGGGTGCCGTTATCGCTCACGAGAATTCTTGGGAACCCGAACCTCATGATAATGCTGTTCATAAAAAACCTCCAAGTGCTGTCTGCCGTTATCTTTGCCACAGCTTCTGCCTCAGCCCATTTTGTGAAATAATCGACAGCAACAATAACATATTGGAGCTGACTTTTAGCGATTGGGAAAGGTCCCAAGATATCAATTCCCCATTTTGCAAATGGGCATGGACTCACCATACTTGACAATTCAGCTGCTGGCCGTTGTGGTTCCTTTGCAAATTCCTGGCATTTATGACAAGATTTTACAAAGTTATCCGAATCTCTTCTAATTGTTGGCCAATAAAACCCTGTTCGGAGGACTTGAGCAGCCATGGTGTTTCCTGAGGCATGCATTCCGCATATTCCCTCGTGGATCTCCCTGAGCGTATACAGGCCTTCTTCTTCCGTTATACATTTTGCCGCCGGGTAAGTGAGACAACGGCGAAGAAGCACCCCGTCATGGTAAGTGCATCTGGCCGCTCTTTTGAGGATCTTCAACTTCTCACTCGCGTTTTCTGGCAGCTTGCCATGCTTGAGATAATTAATCACCGGAATGCGCCAGTCATCAGCTGCCTCTAATACACATAGCACTTTCTGCTCTTCCATAAAAGAAGGAATGGTGATTTCCTCTACCGTCACATCGGGTGGCATCATTGCCTCAGAGTTTGCTGCCAGCTTGGCAATCTCATCAGCCTCTGCATTTTTCTCTCTTGGGATGTGGTTGATTTCAGCATGAATTCCCATATTTTTAATTCCGGCTAGCTCCTTCTGTACTTTCTTCAAGTACTGAATCATAATCGGCTCTCTAGCCTGAGAATCGCCGTTGGCTTGATCAATAATCAATTTTGAGTCTCCGTAGATGACCAAACGGACGCTGGCCGATTGTGCATTACCGATCAGATTCCCTCCGATGCGCAATCCTGCCAATAGAGCTTCATATTCGACCGCATTATTTGATAACGGCCTTGAGATTTTTAAGGCGTACCTCATTTTAATCCCTTCTGGACCTAAAATGATAACGCCAGCTCCCGCTTCGGCTTGATTCTTGGCGCCATCCACAAAGATTGTCCACCGATCTCCGTTCATATCGGGAAGCGGTAAGCAGGCTTCTTCTTTGCTTTCTGGCGAAGGAATCCGTTTCTGGATAAACGTGCATTCGGCAATAAAATCGGCCAGCGCCTGGCCTTTGATGGCGGGTCTGGACTGATATTGCAATCCATATTGCTCCAATTCGATGGCCCAAATGACCATTCGGCCAGATGACTCGGGTCTTCTGAAGATCCTTCTTAGAGGCTGGTCTGTCAGCACGACCACCGGATGAGCTTGGAAATACCGGGCCATCTTTCTAGCAGCTTGCAACAGAGCGAAAGCAATTTTTTCAATTTGAGAGTACCTCAGCTCAGCATCCTTCAAGATCCGGCTGATAAAGTGAATCGGCCGATGTATGCCGTTTTCCTCCCGAACCAAGACGGCACTAACCACCTCATCGGCCGCCCCCAAATAAAGAAAAAGGGTGTCCCCCTCTTCGGGTCTAGTTAGCAACAATTCAGATGACAGATACTTCTTCAAGTCGTGAAAAACCTTTTCACGATCGTCATCCCATCCGAATTGTGCCTTTTTTCGAATGACTTTGAAAAACGGGAGGCATTTCTCGCCCTGCTTGGAGATGAATCGGCTCAAAGCAATTATTCTTCCTGTGAGTCGCTGAACCTCCTTCACGCTCTTTGGCGAAACCATGTCCTTGATTACCTTCAGCTTGGCGGGATTGGGCTGAATTCCTTTTCTGCTGACAACATAACCAAGGAATTTCCCAGTTTGGAATGCGAACATGCATTTTTTGGGATTTAACTTCATTCCGAATTTTCGCATTATCCCAAATACTTGCTCAAGGTCTCGCAGATGCGCCCCAAAGTTTCTGCTTTTCACCAGCATATCGTCAACGTAAACCTCCAGATTTTTCCCGATTAACGGCTCGAAAATCTTATTGGTCGTTCTTTGAAATGTTGCTCCAGCATTCTTCAGACCAAACGGCATAGCCCGATAGCAGTAGGTGGCCTTCGGCGTGATGAAAGCCGTTTTCTCCTCGTCTTCGATCGCCATCGGTATCTGATGATATCCAGAATTGGCATCAAGCGAACTTAGATACTCATACCCAGCCGTTTGATCCACCAATTGCTCTATCCGTGGCAGCGGATAACAGTCCTTGGGGCATGCCTCGTTTAGGTCGGTGAAATCAATACACATCCTCCACTCCCCGTTTGGCTTTCTCACAACCACTGGATTAGCTAACCATGGTGGATACTGAACCTCTCGGATGAAGTTAGCCTTTAAGAGCTTGTCCACTTCTTTCTCAATTGCATCTGCTTTTTCTTTGGAGAAGGCTCGCCGTTTCTGTTGCACTGGCCTGGCATTCGGGTACACGTTCAATCGGTGCTCTGCCGTTTCCCTCGAAAGGCCCGGTATGTCCGTCGGGACCCAGGCGAATTCTCCTCTGCACTTGTTTAACAGAAACGCAAGCTGGTCACACTCTCCCTTGCTCAGCTTCTCGCTTATTAAAAAATGCTCAGTGGGCAGATCAGCCACCGACACTTGTGCCATTCTCTCCAATGGCTGCGTACGCTGTTCCTCATCATCTTCTAATGAATCGTCCGCTACGCAAACATAGCGATCACAGCAACCCTCAATCATTGTGATGTAGCATTCAGCAGCTACCTTCTGATCTCCTCGGATCGTAACCACGCCATCCCAGGAAGGGTATTTCATCTTCAAATGCCTTTGCGATATTACGACACCGAGAGCATTTAAAAACGGACGCCCCAAGATCACATTGTATGGCAGGTTTAAGTCCACCACCAGAAATAGCTGCTGCTCCTTTCTGCGGGAGCTGTCTTCCACGAAAAAGATTGACAAAAAAGTTAAGCCTACCACAGGAATGGGAACGCCGTTTACCCCGATGATCGGCCGTCGGTAAGGCTTCAAGTCTGGCTTAGGTCCTTGCAAACGGTTAAAGGCGTTGGCAGAAATGAGGTTCACAGCACTTCCGTTGTCCACCAGTGTCCGCCTGACTCCGCAATCGGCAATGATGGCTGTTACCACTAATGCTTCATTCTGAGGATATGTCACTCCGATCTCATCCTCCTCTGAAAATGTTATGGCCATTCGGTCCAGCTCCGATAGGCCTGTTTTCTCCCCAACGGGATCATTCCGCTTTCTCTTTTCCCCAATCGGTACATCCTCCGATTCCTCCTGCTGGGCTCCTCCCGCTATCAAATTGATCATGGGGAACTCATCGAGAGAGGTTGTCAACACCTGCTGCTTTCCTCTGTCTCTCTGGACACTGGTTCCGGCTGCATTGGGATCGGCCTCCGCTTCTCTCCTGTTGCCGTCAGTTCGATCCTCCCTGGCCCTATTTCGAGCCTTGGCTGCAAATTCGCCCAAATAGCCCTCTTCAATTAACTTTTCAATAGCCTTTTTCAGGGAGAAACAATCCTCCGTGCCATGCCCTTTTGCCTTATGAAAACGGCAGTAGGAATCCTTATGCGGTCCCATAACGACGCCGGGCTTGTGCTTGGGATACTGAATCGGTAATCTCCGTTCTTCTATGATGGCGAAGATCTCCGCCACCGGCTTGGTTAGCAACAAAGCGGAGGAGTCCGCGAGGCGATCCATCTGTCGGGCTCCAGTCGTTTGCTTCTTTTCTCCCTGTTTGCGGACAGCCGTTCCTTTCTTTGGGGGATCGGACTCCTCCCGTTTCTTCCGCTGGAAGTCTGCTTCTTCCATCCTCGCATATTTGTCCACCTCGATCCGCAAGAGGTCCAAGGTCTTTGGTGTGCTCGCAATTAGAGCATTCTCCAACTCCCGATACCTGCAGTTCCTCCTCAAAGCCTCAGCTGCAAAGTTTGGCGCGACGTCGGGCAGAGTCGCCAACTCGGCATTGAATCTGGAAACATACACCGTTAAGGATTCCCCCGACTTTTGCACCATATCAAACAGAATCGCTGGAGACTTTTCCACAGGAATACAAGAGCTAAATCGGCTTGTGAAAACTTTCGCCAACTGCTCAAAACTGTCGACAGATCCGGCGGGCAATTTCTCAAACCAGGTGTTGGCGATTCCCTTCAGAGTCATCACGAATATTTGGCATAGCGCCTCATCCTTTCTAGTGAAAAACTTAACATGTTTTTTTACCAAACTCACATGAACTGTCGGATCTGTCGTCCCCATGTAAGAATCGGTTGGCAATTTGACGTGTCTGCTCACCCGATGCTTCCTAACCCGAAAGGTTAAAGGATTCTTTGGATCATCATCTTGCTCTTCACGAGCTCGTAGGGAGGCAGAGCCTCTGGGAGCGTCCTGATCAGCCCTCTCGCGATCCCTTCCCGACTGAGGCCGATCCATTGACCTCTCTCGACCTCTTCCTCTCTCGGACCTTCCTTCTACTGACTGCCTCTGGCTCCTTCTTGGGCTACGCTGGACTGCCCGGCTATTAGCCTCTCCCATGTTGTCCAGGTATCCTTCCCCTCTAATCGAGTTTTCACTCTGACGGGGTAGCCGGAGTTCATTCGAGGGATTTTCCCGTTGAGCTGGCTGACTGACGTGCTGGAGGATAGATCTGACTGGCTGGGGTGCCATGGGCGGAGGCACTAAAGGCGGAGTCACCGCGGGTTGATCATGGACATGCCGAGGAATGATCTGTTGGGAAAAGATCTGCTGGGGGAGGATTTGCTGTTGAACGGGCGGAGGGATTCCTCCCATAAACGTTTGCATCATCATATCCATCCGTCGATGCAAGGCGGCGAACTCATGCATGACTTCTGGTGGGATGACTGCTGCTGTAGACGGTGCAGGTTGTGGAGTGCTGGGAAGTAACGCTTCTGGAATTTCTGGGAAATTAAGCCGGCGGGCTGCGGCGTTCATTTCCACACGGGATGATGAGACGTGAGGAGGTGGGGTTGAATACTGACCAGCAGCACCACTGGTGGGTTGATTTGATTGAAAGTTTGGATCGGATGCCATTTTGGAAATGATAAAACCCCAATAAGATTGAAAAAGGAAGAGCTTTGAGTTCCAAGGCTGCTCACTCAAAAACTCAAAAGCTCTCAATGAAAGCACCAAATGATAATCCGTTGAACGGGATGAGGGGTTTCTGGTAAAGTGGCACGCTGGAGGGTGGTAGCTTGAGCTCCGTGAGGGACCTGCACAGTGCCGGAAGTGTTTTCCGGCCTAGAAACTCCAATGCCAAAGTCAGTATATCAGGTTAAGTGTAGGAAAAAATGTGTATCTGTTTTTCTGTGTGTCCCTCAGTAAGAGAAGGAACTTCCTTTATATACCTCCCCCTAGCCCTTAGGTTGGGCTAGAGTGGTTAGATCCTCTGACATCCCTTCCCTTTTTCCCGTAGCAGGTGGTCTAGGAGTAGGGGCTCATCATTATAACGTGGGGTGGAGACCTCACTTTAGGGGAATAGAGTCGTTCCCTTGTCCAGTTGTCAGATGATGAATTGATGGGAGCAGGTTATCCTCTCTGCCAACCTTGACTAAATGTACCTTGACTATGGGGTATTATATAAATAATATCCGTGAGGTGAGCTTAATTTCTGTGCCCAATCGGTACGATGCCGTTGGGGCGGAATCGGTAGGCTGCCGTTGTGTAGAATCGGCTGGGTGCCGTTTTGGATCACATGGACCAGGCCAGGGTATTTAACGGCGCCGACCCGTTTCCTCCTGCTTGGGCGTATGAATCGGCCTTGTCCCGATTTGAGACAATCGGGCTAGACTTGTCCTTTGGTCACTTGTTCCCGTTGACTCGGTCAAACGGTCGCGATGCCGTTTTGGCTGGTCAACAGTACTTTGTGAAGGTACGAAGTCCATTATGCCCTTCTGATAATTTTATGTATTATGAGTTGAGATCTTTTGTAAGGATCGACAAGTTGAGAGTAATTGTTTACTCATTCATGTTGCCATCATCAAAAAAGCAAAGCTAATATATGCAATGACTGAGCATAATCTGAAAGGGACGATTCTTTTAAAATAATTTTCTTCATTTGAAATTTGGGTTGGAAAAAACTTAATCATCCTCCTCCAGAACATAATGATATAATACCATAAATAACGCTGATTGTGGTTGAATTTAAAAAATGAAGAAAGTCATCCGTTATAAGACCAAATTATATTAAATAAAATTCGGTTTGAAACTAAAATATTATATACTTCCTGCGGTCCCTATTAAACGTCTTTTACTATTTGCGCACGTATCTCAAGGAGGCCGAATGACTCACTATTTGACCCCGAAAAATTTTGTACTTTTTTTCAAACGTACGTATATATGAAATAGCAGGCGGTATAAATTTAGAAACACTTTTCTACTCGGATCTATTGCAGGAAAAAGAGAATTTGAAACTTCAAGTTGTCAATTATATTCTTTATGGTTAACGTACGTTCGAAAAAAAGTACAAAATTTTTCGGGGTCAAATAGTGAGTCATCCGGTCTTCTTAAAATGCGTGCGTAAATAGTAAAAGATATTCTTTGGGGACCGGAGGGAGTATTTATGACGCAACTAAAACATAAAGTCTATCCATTATTTATTTTACACTAATGATTTTCTAAAGGGTTAAAAAGATTGTCGCTTCTATTTTGGATTGCTTGTGTGGGTTTCGTTCGTCATGTTTGGAAAAGATTAAGGGGCAGTTGGAGTAAGGAGAAGACGAAAATGGGAGAGGAATATATTTTTCAGAAAGCAGACAAAATGCGTTGAGATTTCTGCGCGGACGGATGCGTTTTCCTGAATTCCAACACAAGTGACGAACGAGGGCCGTCTTAGGCAGCAGGCCTAGCAGTTTCTGATTTTACAAAGTTTATTTAGTCTGAATTTTTTTTTAAGGTGAGATTTGAACTTTGCAATCGAGTTTTTTTTTTTTTTTTAATAAGTTGAGATAGATTAAACAAGGTAACGTAAGAAGTGACTCTTTTTATAAAAATCCTTGTTCTGACCTTGTAATGATAAAAACTAATTAAGCCCACCAATTTTTGAGTCATGCCATGGGCCTCGGGAGCCAAGCCCATTTTGCTTGCGTTTGGAAATTGCTAGGTCTGGGGAAAAGAAAGACCCGTAAGCCAATTTTGATCCAACTAATAAACATGTCCTGTTGGGTCAAATTCGTTTATTCTATACGTGTGGCCCATTTAAGATTTTACTTTATTTTACCAAAATTAAGTTGAATCTGAATGACAATAACAATAAGAAAAAGTTTTCTTTTGATTCATTTGCATGCCTAATTTAGTATAACCTCCTTCAATTCATTTTCAGGTGATCTCGAGGATCATTCCGGGATATTATTAACGTTTTTTTATATACGGAGATAAGCCTTAAATACGAATCCAACGTAACTCCTAATTACTTATTCACGATAATATTCATGTGTGGTTGTCGGGGAACAAGTGTCCATGTGCCGGTCGAGATCAGTGCATTAAGCTCTTCATTCATGGCTTTCCGCCGTAAAGGATTTTTATTTGCTTCAGAAAAGCATGTTGGTTCAGTGTCTACTTAGGATTAGGCCGTCTGATTGGGGGAAGTTGCATGGGATGGGTGCGGGCTAGGGCGGCATAATGGGCTTGTGTGTTAGAATCCTTTTCCTGATCAGAAGATGGGCCAAGAGCAGCAGTGGAGTCGGGCCGAGTAGGTGGGCCAGTGGGATGTGGTTCAGGAGGAGTTGTGGAAGGTGTGATGGAGGATGAATTGGGCTGGATTGGTGGGCTTGGGCACAACTGATGGGAGGACGCAGGAGAGGCGCTGGGGTGGGTGTTGTGCGGTAGGCTGGGCTGAGAGTTTGAGAGAGACGCTGGGCTAGGGGATGAGTGACCCGAATTGCTAAGATGAGAGGAGAGTAGTGCGCTGGAGAATTTTAGTATTGGGATGACCTAGTCTATGATGCCATAAGGGAATGGAGACACGGTCTAGTGAGTTGACTGGATGAAGGTTGGAGTTGATACAGGCCATGTCTACTCGGTCCTTCCAGCAGCTTGGTTTTGGTGGCCATATACTTCATCAAAAAAGAGTTCTGAGTCAAATATCCAATTTGCAGAATTTTGTAACCAGAAAGCAGCAAGATTCTCATTTTGGAGTACAGAAATAGAACACAATTATTAGGGAATTAGACTGTTTCAATCGGTAGCATGCTATTCTTGTGTACTGATAGGACAGGATAGGATTTTCGAACAAAGGACTAAAATTACCTCTCCATAAGCCAGATAAACCTTCAAATTCTTTTAACGAAAAGAATAATTGCCGGGGTCATGTGCAAATTGTTCACTCGTAGCATTCAACCAACGGAGTTGATATCGATCCCTATTTATGAAACAGGCGGATCCCACGAATTGGAAAACGTATTGAATTCCACTGCAAGAATTTGTTTCGCTTTTGACGCGTTGAGAGCAGTTTTAGGATCAAACAGACCAAGATACCCTCCTGAAGAATTCGGAGGGAGGACAGGGTCGTAGCTCGCCATGAAAAAGGATACCCATCTCCATATCGTTCCAGGACACAGGATTCGTAAAGCTGATCCGAAAATGAAAGAGAATTGGGTGGTGAAATCTAGGATGGTTCCAGAGTAGACATCCCAGAGGGATACAGGATTGGGAGTACGTGGCGCGTCCCACGCTATTCGTGAGATTATCGTATGCTTGGCTGCTCCTGGTGAGGTGGATAGATTCCTCGGTGGCGAATGCATCTCCCTCAAAACTTATGTTTTCAGTTGTTGGACTGAAAAGTTGGAAGTCGAAGGAAAAAGAGTTGCCACAGGGCGGCATTACTGGTAGCAATGTGAAGAGAGTTTGGATTTTAGAGTTGCCACAGGATTTTAAGTAACAGAGCCATTAATATTTAACTAGTCTCAGATCCTAAAATGATCATAGCCAAATTATTTATCTTGAGGTTATCTATGTTAGGGTGTGCGAACTAAAATTCCACATCGTAAAGATGAGAGAAATAAAAACTAAATATAAAAAGAGTGTAACATTCCATTAAAAGAGATTCGGGTAGGTTTTTATTTCTCCAACAATCTAAAAATGTTGTTCTTAACAACAACAAAAAAATCAGATACTTAATTAACTACAAATATATAAATGTTACTTTCTGATTATTTCTATTGAAATTTTTTTGACGTGCTCGAATAATCATCACTCTTTCGAGGCCAAGTTAGTCGATGAAAATCTTTCGCACGATAAAAAAGTTCTATGTTTACGTGCGAGACTTTTTTTGTTGTTGATAGGGGGTCCTATGTTTTCTGACGAGACTCACTAGAATAAACAAGTAAAAATGTTTATTTTATTTTATTTTATTTTATTTTCAATGCAATAAACATTTTAGTTTTATTTTTATATTTGGTCTACAAGGATTTGACCTCTGATTACTACTACTAATATTATTATTATTATTTGGTTTATAACAAACTTTTTATTACCATGACATGCAAAAGTTTTTTTTAAAACAAATGGCTCCTGGCCCCGGCCCTTCTGTTATTCTTTGTTGGCGATGCATTTTCCATGATCATCATCACTAATTACTGGAGTGGGAAACAAATTTCCATGAAAGGATCTGATTTAGTTCAACGGAACTACCGGTGGAAGCAGAGAAACCAATTCTAACCCGTGGAGGCAGAATTTCTGAGGTCAACAACATATGACAGGATTGGTTTTCCAAACACAGGATTAAGATTACCGTCTCCAGACTCTCCATAAGCCAAATACACGTTCAAGTTGTTGTCACTAGAAGTGTGACTTATGACGACATGTGCAATCTTTCCATCAAAAGCACCCAACCAATCTGCTTCTCAGACACAATGCAGTTGATATCGATCCCTACGTGTGGACCAGTCTGATTCGGATCCCACGAATTGGGGAAAGTATCAAATTCCACTGCGATAATTTGATTGGCTTTCAGCGCGACGAGACCAGATTTAGAATCAAACAAACCAAGATACCCTCCTGAAGAATTCTGAGGGAGGACAGAGTCGGATTTCGCAATGAAAAATGTCAGCCCATCTCCGTATCCTTCCAGGTTCGGGTTATTAACACCTCGTTTGATGACGAAAGAGAATTGGGTGGTGAAGTCTAGGATGGTTCCTGATTTGGCATCCCGGAGGAGTACAGGATCGTATAATGAGACGCGGCCCACGCTATTGGTGAGATTATCATATAGTCCGCTCCTGGTGAGCTGGAGAGCTCCGTCGGAGAAGAATGCATCTCCTTCGAAACCCATGAGGCGGGTGTTTGGAGTGAAACTTGGGAAGTTGAAGGAAACTGATTTCCCATAGCCACAAGGCAGTGCTACTGTTAGCAGAGTGAAGAGAATGATGGTTTTGGAGACAAGTAACAGAGCCATTATTATGCAATAATTATTTAAACAGAGGACTGATGGGTATTTGGGTTGAAGAGAACTAACTGATCAGGAAGTGATGGGTGCCGAAACCAACAAAAATAAATCATACAGTTTACCATGCACAATTAACTAAAACTGTAGCAAGTGGTAAAAAGATCGAACCACAGAGATTTCACGACTAAATTGTTTTCTATCGAATAACCAAGAATTGTAACGTAACAGTGGTAAATACCAATATTGGGAGTTTTATATGCAATTAATTTAAACAATTAAAAGAAGCAAGACAGTAAACAGATAAAGATTGAATTAACTCAAATGACAAGCAATTCCCGGTAAAGACTCTAATCAAACCATAATTCATTCAGTTGATCATCGACGCAAATATTTTCAAAACCAATTTGCGTAGAAAGGCTATAGAAACCAGAGACTCTCTAGATTTCCTGCTCTCCACCTATTCAAAATTAACAAAGAGACTCTCTATTGAAAATTCCTAATCGCCCTAACAATTCTAAGAGACTCTCTATAGAATTTAATTAAGTGATTGACGATTGCACAGGGAGAGACCTTTCACAAACCTAGGAGAGAGACACTCTACTCCTATAAGTAAGATTATATTCTCTTTCTAATCAACTAGCAAATCAATTAGTTGTCTTCATATTCATGATAACATGGACTCCATAATTATCAAGAACGACTGTAACTAAACATATTTAATTCTAAATTGATCAAGTTTAAAACAAACATGAATAGTTTTGACCCTAAATCAAAGAGAATAGAAATACGAAAATCAGAATTTAATAAACACAAATTTGATCTCACAAAGGAAGAATCATGGCTCAATGGCTTTTACCAGGAATCTAATAGTTTAGTTACTAAACGACATAATTAATTCAAACAAATAATATGCATGAATTAATTAATTGAAGAAAGGATGAATAAAAGTAATGTATTGAAAATAGCTAATTCTAAAACAGTAGCCGAATGTGTGCAGAAGAGAAGATCTCTTTCTCTGCTGTCCAAAAAGGTTTTTAAACAAAACCTATTCCAACTACAATCCTCTAAGAAAGGATTTCTAAATTTGAAATTGTTTTAAATATCTAAGTCAGGGAATTCTATTGTATCTTCATTTTAATTACAAAGGTAGAAGCTGGCAGGTGGCAGCGACTCAAAGCAGCAACATCTCCAATGGGCCTAAGCCCATTTTCTTCAAAGAGCAGCAACACTTGTTTAAGTTTCAGGAAGACAAATGGTTGTTTTCATTCACACTCCATTCCTTAGCTGCACATTGCCATTTCCAAGTCCTTTTCTTCCATCAGACTTCAGCATCCGTGATATGCAAAAATGGGACAACAGTATCACTAGCAGCAGCAATAATATCCAAATAAGCTGGATTGAACGCATAAAAATCAGAATAAATGCATTCAATCAAAATCCCCCACACTTGACTAATGCTTGCCCCCAAGCATAAAAACAAATCAAAACAGACATCAAACAGACAACGAGACTCCAAGTTTTTCATTTAGGTGCATAATTAACTGCTGAAAATACCAAGACACTTCCCTTACCAAATCGATGCTAGACTACCAAGGGCCAATCAATACCCTAAACATACCCCATCCACATAGTTTCAAGACAGCTAGCTTTTAAAAATTATTGTAATGATTTAGGGTGACAAAACTCACTACAGATTTGAGTCCTACCATGGCTATTCCACCTAAATGTGTATACCTCTGTGCCATTTAAATCACTTATCAGCAGATTTGTTTCAATGAATTTTTTTCTTTTTCTTTCTTTTCTGCTCTTTGCCCTTTGTATTTTTACAGGCATATTTTAATAGCAGTGCTTGCTCTTTTTGGGCACCTAGAGCTTCCACTTTTTTGCTATCTCTGCTCTTATGACATTCCAACACATTTAACAGGCAACACATTCAATCAGATGGAAATAAAAGCACTCTCAAATCTATAGCGTAGCAAGCCAAGTCACCCTAATTTGAATGCTAAGCCCTAGCTAACTGTTCTTTTAACCATGTGGATAGTTAATGTTCTGGGTTCATTAGGAAATATGACCCTTAGGCATTGATTATGTTACGCTCATTCACTTCCCTGGTACTAAAACATCGATTTAATCAAACAAGTGTCTCAAATGTAGTTTCAGTAGTCAACTATACAGCTTAGGCAAAACTCAGAGTCTGAAGTACGAACACAGCTAGACTAAATGACTCAAACATGCATGAAAATAGAAACTAAAATCACGCATCAGACCAGAATTAATGAAAGAAAACTGACTCAACTGACTTGACGCAAAACAATCAATCAACTCAAGCAATCAACTAACAATCAACTCAAGCAATCAACACATCAATAGACTCGACGCAAAACAATCAATCTACTCAAGCAATCAACTAACAATCAACTCAAGCGATCAACACAGCGTAAAAACTCCTAAAAATCCCCCACACTTAAAGACACTTTGTCCTCAAAGTATGGAGGATCAGACTCAATAAATAAAATGGATATACAGAGAGGAACGATGGTACCTGGGGGTTCATTTTGGCTGCGTGATGACCAACTGCATGGCCAATGCATTCGTCCGCTGCTGCTCCTCGAGGATTCTTTTCAGCGTTTCATGTTGCTCCTCGAGCAGCTTTGTCATCCTGCTGCTCAGATCATTCTGGTTCCTCAAAATGTCTCTCAACACAGCTAACTCTTCTGATGGAATATGAGGCTGATCAGCACGGGATGTCGATTGGTGGCGTGGGAGATTGTTTTCTTGCTGTGGCTCGGCATTGGATGTCGTGGCATCTTTGTTATTTCGTGCCTGGTGTGCAAATATGAAGATGCCTCCGTGTTTAGCTGAAAACACGTGCTCCTGAACGGGTGTAAAACCTGTGTTGCTGCACAAAACCTTATTTTCCAAGTGAAAATAACCCATTTGATCTAAAGATTTTATATCAAGCAATCTCAATTCAGCATACTTGAAAAGGTTATTTTTTTCAATCTTAAATCCTCTATGTTTTACAGCAAGCGCAGTAATGAGAGAACCCATGGGCATTCTAGATTTGCAAGTTCTGACTTGGTGACTAACCCAGTAACCTAGACTCAACTTATGCTTATTAACCATGCACCAAAGGATGAAAAGCTCCTGTTTGGAGATTTCACTAGAAATATGAATTTTACCGGCAAAAGTAATAGCTATGAACCTGTGCAGAATTCTTAAAGATAAGTCAGGAATGGCGTGAGCCTTCGCGTGACTGCTATCAAATATAACAAGAGGGTCGCCAGTCAATTGCCTAAATGCCAGATCTTTATCAAACTCTTCCGGGTAGTCAGTAAAACAATTCATGTACCAATCAGCACCCAACTCATGTTCAGCAACAAAACCCAATAAAACATTGAATTCATTCATGCTAAGGTGTTCATACAAATTCATTAATCTGAAGTGCACTTCTTTAGCATTAAACAAGACATTTTTCTTTTTAGGGCGTTTTGTCCAGAACGATACGTTAGCTCCAAATAACCAGCATGCTCAAGAAAAAAAAGAAAGGCTCCCAACCTATATTCTTAATTAAGCCAGTCATTTCATCTAAAATCTCTAAATCAGCTAACAGTTCGAAATCAAATTTTGCACAAGCAGTAGCTTCACGACGAGAAAAAATTGCCAATTTCTCAATAGAATCATTATCATAAAAAATCAGCCAGCCATTGAGGCTCAATGGCTGGGGGTACCTTTCGTTTAGCTTTGCCGCCCTTTGACTTGGATTTTGTCCGAACATGGCCATTCTGGTCTAATGGTATTGCTGGTTCTGCTCTCTTGCGCTTTTCCCCCACACTTAATCCGTTTCTACCCTCTGCTACCTTCTGCTTGCCTTTTCTTTGATGAGATAAGGGCACCTCTTCGGATTCAGCTTCCGTTTCAGCATCTGACTCGTGGGAGGTGGATTGTACAGTCGGGTCCGAAGCTGTATCGTCGCCGGAGTCACTTGAAGAGTGGGTCGAAGGCTGTGGCGAAGAGGATCTGTCCAGCTGGACATTTGTTCTCCTCTCCTGGTCTGATGTGGCTGGAACAGCGACGGTGGTGAGTGGGAGTGGCCGGATGGAGCTCGACGGAGGCCATGTACGCCGGATCTGACCAGCTGTCCGCGATCTAGACGGGTCACGCGGCGGAAACACCAGCGGCGGTGGAGTGTGTGGCCGTTCTCTGACGTGATTCCCGAGTATATCGATGTAAAACTCTTCTTCTTCATCCGCGATCTGAATCGGTGGAGAGGGAGGCTGATTCTTGGCTCGGTTTTTGGATTTTCCGGAGGGTTTGGCTGCTGGCCTGGTATTGCGGCTGCCGGCGCCGCCGCGAATTAGAACCATGGTGTTCGGGTTTGGATGATGACGGGAGCGGCGGCTAGGGTTTGATTAGAGGTAGAAGATGGTAGATTTAGGTGTTTGATATGTCGGGTAAGGGAGAGTGAAGATATGAGGTGTTAGGTGATTTTGGTAAATGGGCTTAAGTGAGCTTTCAAGCCCGCATGGATATTTTGGGCTGTTAAAACTCAAGCCATTGACACTTAAGCCATTAAAACTCCTCAAAATTGCTCCCAGACTTCATTTTTCCCCCTGTTTCCGTTTCATCTGTCAAAAAAACACATTCAAACATCATCTTCTCCAGAAAATTTTCCTTGACAGGGAAGCACAATAAAAATAAAAATAAATAAATATATATATATTTTTTTAAATTTCTGCTTTTATTTTTAAACACATGGTTGCCTCCAAGAAGCGTCCTGATTTAATGTCTTTGGACTAGACATTGTTCGTGCTCAAATTTTCGGAGGTGGATAGATGGTGAGCTGCTCAACCATGTCATTCTTGAACCCTTCATAAAAAGGTTTTAACCTCTGTCCATTTACTTTGAATATTCTTCCTGTCTTCATTTCCTGAATGTCAATAGCACCGTCAGAATAAATGTTAGAAGAGGAATGCTAAACCTTCCGAATAGTCAACAGGATTTGACAAGAGGAAGGACGTGGCGACTGCCACGTCAAGCCATAATTACAAGTTTGCCACATCGTCGTAATTACAAAAATGCCACCGCTTCCTCTGACGAAATAATTACAACTTTGCCA
This sequence comes from Viola odorata, assembly GCA_963691705.1. Taxonomy (NCBI): domain Eukaryota; kingdom Viridiplantae; phylum Streptophyta; class Magnoliopsida; order Malpighiales; family Violaceae; genus Viola; species Viola odorata. The sequence continues at coordinate 62,885,884 of OY829540.1, forward strand.
CCGTTTCGTTATTACAAAAATGCCACCGCGTCATAATTACGAAAATGCCACCGCATTTTCCTTCACCTCACCCCTTAGTTTCTTTTTCTTTTTTTCCATCTTTCAATCCTATAGTAATGCTAGGAAAATTTACCCAAGTATTGCATCCTTTTTGGGATCAAAGTACCCCTACTCAAGCAAAATTCCAGTAAATTGAAACCAACCCAAATGCAAAAAATACTAAAGCATCTTAGTTCAAATTTTTAACAAAAACATCCATATCTGAACTACATGAATAATAATACATAAAGTCTTAATTTATAATTAGAATTGCATGCCGACTAGACTATCTAGGAATAGGCTTGATATAGTTTAGGTCGTGCTCTCTTGTCACTGCAAGCGCAAGAGGGGCATTTGTACTGCTTCATATGCTCAGCTCTAGCTGGAGTGACATTCACACACTTCCCATGGAACCACTTCTCGCATATGTCACAGCAGATCCAGAATTGATCAGATGTATAATTATCCCCACAAGCACCACATAACGTCTCTTCATGCTCATCCTCGTCTTCATCATTATCATTATTCAGCTACAAATTCCAGTAAGAAAAAATTTAGTTGTCATCCTACAACATGTATAACACAAAATTTCAAAGAAATAAAACATTCATACCAGACTTTCTTGAGTTCCAAATTGATTAACAGTTGATTGTCCAAATTGACTCTCTTGAGTTCCAAATTGATTATGTGACTTAGAATGATCTTTCTTGCTTTTGCTAGCTTTAGCACTCTATTAGAAAAAAACATTATTGAAAAGGTAAATATCATATACATACAACATATAGAAAATACATTATTGAGAAGAAATAATTTAGTAAGAAACTTTCATACCATTTTGCTTTTCATTTTTTGTTCTAGTGTTGAAATTTTTCTTTTGGATGGAGGACGGCCTTTTGTTCGCACCTTTACAGGACTGGAAAATATTTGACAGTCTTCTGTCATGATCGTTGAAGAGGCTTTTGTTCGCATACACATCTATGTTTTTATTACACTTAAAGAAACGTGCTTTTTTGGGACTCAACAAATGATTATGGTCAAGAATAACACGAGAAATTGTGAACTCTCCTTCATCGTTAATAATAGCGTTGATTTTAGCCTTACAATTACTTTTTTTTGATGGCCTTGGATTAAAATCATTTTTTGCCTCAGATTTCCATTTACCTCCTCTACTACACTCAATAGAATAATATCTCAGCTTCCCATTATCATCTTTCTTGAAACCTTTTCTCGTAATATCGAATCTCATTGCACGAGAATAATCAAGATAAAAATTATAAACTTCTTCTTCTGATTTAAAGACCCTACCTGACATCGGAATCAATTTATCATCAGGTTCTGACATTTGATGCTCATCACTTTCTGGAACCATTTTCTGGGAAAAACTCCATTACCTCCGCCAATAAGGACTTATTGTAGTATGCCTGAAAAGATAAAGTTAATTAAATAAATTGTTTTTACAGAAAATCAAGAACACATCAATAAGCAAATTTTTTTTGGAACCACAGAAAATTATTTCATCATCGCTTACAGTGGAGTGACGTCCTCGTGCTTGACAAAGAAAAACTCTTTCCCAGGACTGCTAATATGGCTGCTACTATGGAGGAGGAGGAAGAAATTTGTATGGCTGCTACTATGGAGGAGGAGGAAGAAATTTGGAAAAGGAAACCCTAGAACGGGAAAGAAACTAAGGGGTGAGGTGAAGGAAAATGCGGTGGCATTTTCGTAATTATGACGCGGTGGCATTTTTGTAATAACGAAACGGTGGCAAAGTTGTAATTATTTCGTCAGAGGAAGCGGTGGCATTTTTGTAATTATGACGTTGTGGCAAACTTGTAATTATGGCTTGACGTGGCAGTCGCCACGTCCTTCCTCTTGTCAAATCCTCTTGATTATTCGGAAGGTTTAGCATTCCTCATGTTAGAAACAACATAGGACCATCCCATCTAGACTTAAGTTTTCCTGAAAAAATTCTTAGTCTAGAGTTAAATAATAGAACTTTTTGTCCCACGAAAAAGTTCTTAGTTTTGATGAGGCTGTCATGGTATTTCTTCATTTTGGCTTTGGTGGTGATCGCATTCTCGTATGCGTCATTCCTTAGCTCATCGAGCTCTTGTATCTGAAGTTTTCTTTCTACTCCATCTCGCTCCATATTGACATTACATTGCTTAATCGCGCAGAATGATCTATGCTCCATTTCGACCGGAAGTCGGCAAGATTTTCCATATACTAGCTTGTATGGAGTAGTCCCGATTGGCGTCTTAAATGCTGTTCGGTACGCCCATAAGGCGTCGTCCAGCCTCTGACTCCAATCTCTTCTTTCCGGATTCACTGTTTTTGTCAGAATGGTCTTGATTTCCCTATTCGAAACCTCTGCCAACCCATTTGTTTGTGGGTGATAGGCCGTAGAGACTTTGTGGGTGATGTTATACTTCTTGAACAAGGCTGCTACCACTTTATTGCAAAAGTGAGTGCCTCTGTCACTGATTATCACCTTCGGTACTCCAAACCTATTAAGAATATGAGATTTCAGAAATGAGAGGGTGGTTTTAGCGTCATCAGCCGCTGTGGCTTTAGCTTCTACCCATTTTAACAGATAATCTACTGCAAGAATAATGTACTGATTATTTCCAGATTTAGGAAAAGGACCCATAAAGTCTATTCCCCAAACTTCGAAAATTTCACATGATAAAATTGGACTAAGTGGCATCTGTTTTTTTGAAGAAATATTACCAGTACGTTGACAATTAGAACACTTCATGCAATACATATGACTATCCTTAAATAGTGTAGGCCAGTAAAAACCCGATTCTAATACCTTCAATGCAGTTCGTTTTGGACCAAAGTGTCCTCCACATGCTTGAGAATGGCAAAAATCAAGAATAGATTCTATCTCATGCTCAAGAACACATCTTCTAATAATCTGATCCTTACCAATGTTCCACATATAAGGGTCGTCCCATATGTAATGTTTAGAGTCTCTTCTGATTTTTTCCTTCTCCTGGTAAGATAACTCACCTTCCATCTTACCTGTTGCTAAGAAGTTAGCAATGTCGGCGTACCATGCTACTTTTTGAATTTGGAAAAGTCCCTCATCAGGGAATTCCTCGTTGACAGCATGTGAGTCTCGATCCACGAGGATTCTACTCAAGTGATCAGCAACTAAGTTTTCCTTACCCCTCTTGTCTTTGATCTCAAGATCAAATTCCTGCAAGAGGAGAATCCACCGAATCAGTCTCGGTTTAGCTTCCCTCTTCACTAATAAGTATCGCAAAGCTGCATGATCAGAATACACAATCACTTTAGTACAAAGGAGATATGATCGAAATTTATCTAAAGCAAAAACAATAGCAAACAGCTCATTTTCCGTAGTAGTGTAATTCTTCTGCGCGTCATCCAACATTCGGGACGCATAGTAAATGACATGTGAGTCTCGCCCTTCCTTCTGTCCAAGGACAGCACCTACAGAGTTGTTAGAAGCGTCACACATAATCTCAAAAGGCAAACTCCAGTTAGGAGCTTTGATCACAGGTGCAGTAGTTAGTTTGTTCTTGAGCAAATCAAATGCCTTTTCGCAATCAGCTCCAAACTGAAATTCTATATCCTTTTGTAACAATCGACAAAGGGGGGCAGCAACCTTCGAAAAGTCTTTTATGAATCTCCTGTAAAACCCTGCATGTCCTAATAAAGAACGCACTTCACGAACATTAGTAGGGTAAGGCAAAGAATCAATAACATCAATTTTCGCCTTATCTACTTCAATTCCTTTTCCGGAAACTATGTGTCCTAGAATTAAACCTTGAGTGACCATAAAGTGACATTTTTCATAGTTCAAAACTAGATTAGTTTCCAAACAGCGTTTAAGCACTTTCTCTAGATTTTTTAAACATTCATCAAAGGAACTACCGTATACAGTAAAATCATCCATGAATACTTCAATTCCTTTTTCAATAAAATCAGAAAATATGCTCATCATGCATCTTTGAAAAGTAGCAGGTGCATTACATAGTCCAAAAGGCATGCGTTTGTATGCAAAAGTCCTGAATGGGCATGTAAAAGTAGTTTTGTCTTGATCCTCAATTGCGACGGGTATTTGGTGAAAACCAGAATACCCATCAAGACAACAGTAGTGAGACTTACCTGAGAGTCTCTCAAGCATCTGGTCAATAAAAGGAAGAGGAAAATGGTCCTTACGAGTTGCCGAATTGAGTCTTCGGTAATCTATACATACCCTCCAACCATTTTGCACTCTCGTAGGGACTAGCTGTCCTTCATTGTTCTCCACCACCGTGATCCCTGTCTTCTTGGGAACTACCTGTACTGGACTAACCTACGAACTGTCAGAAATAGGGTATATCACTCCTGCATCTAAGAGTTTTAATACCTCCTTTTTGACGACATCCATCATAGGAGGGTTGAGTCTCCTTTGCGGCTGCCTCACAGTCTTACAATCCTCTTCTAAGTGAATCTTGTGCGTACAGATTGCGGGGCCGATTCCTTTAATGTCAGCTATTGTCCAGCCTATTGCTCCTTTATTCTCCCTCAATACTCTCAAGAGTCGCTCCTCTTCCACTTTTGTCAGGTTGTTTGAAATGATCACTGGAAGACTCTCTCCTAAGCCTAGGAAGGAGTATTTCAAGTGTTCTGGCAGCTTCTTCAGTTCCAGATCTGGAGCTTTCAAAACAGATGGAACAAGAGCATTAATAGTTCGTGGTAAATCAAGCATTTTAAGGGGAATTACCTGCTGTTTGTTCATATTGAGCTCAAGCTGCATTACAACTTCCACAATTTCTTCTCTAACTTCCACTTTCTTTTCCAACTCATCCAACTCGATGAGATCAACACTTCTGGTCAGCACATACTCCAAAGGATCTGCATTATCAAGCTCAAAAACATCTATCTCATCCAAATCAATAATGTTAATAAAATTAACACTATTTAAATCCTCAGGAAACCGCATAGCATCATACATGTTAAAAGTTATTATCTCGCCCATAAATTCCAGAGTTAAGCATCCACCAAAAACATCAATTTTTGCTTTAGCAGTCCTAAGAAAAGGCCTACCCAACAAAATTTCAGTAGACTTAGTAGTGTACTCATTCTCCATATCTATTACATAAAAATCAGCGGGAAAGATAAAGTCATTAACTTGAACCAAAACGTCCCTAATTACTCCAGCAGGATAAATTATAGAACGATCAGCCAATTGGATGACCATTCTAGTTTCCTGCAATTCACCAATGTTCAAACTCTTGAAAAGTGTCAAAGACAACACATTTATACCAGCACCTAAGTCACAGAGTGCTTTATCAATGGTCTTTTCACCTATCTTGCAAGGAATCACGAATGTTCCTCCATCCTTACACTTGTTTGGCAACTTCTTCTGAAAAACAGCTGAGACATTCTCATTCAGATTAATCCTTTCTACTTCTGCATGACGCTTCCTGTTAGTGCACAAATCTTTTAAAAATTTAGCGTACTTAGGAATTTGAGAAATCATATCAAGAAGCGGAACATTAACAGCCACTTTACGAAATAAGTCTAGGATAGCTTTCTCTTCTTTTGCCTTCTTGGACTTTTCAGTCCTTTCAGGGAAAGGAAGAGGGATTACCTGCTGATTATTCTTGGTCATTGCTGGTTCTGGAGTGGGACTTACCTTAACTGATTTTTCAGTAGTTACCTCTGCTTCCGGTTCGTACTAGTCCGGAATAAGAACTTCTGATGGTTTGGCAATGGTCGTTCCGGATGGAAATTCAGCTCCACTCCTCAATGTCATCACGCATGCATCATGTTTCGGATTGTCCACAGTAGTTGATGGTAACTTCCCTTGCTCTTGCTTGTTGTTTTTCAGTTCAGCCACTTCTCTCTGTATGGCTGATATGCTAGCTTGTGTGGTTTGCATAAATTGCTTCATCATATCTTCCATCGATGGGCCAGTGAGCATTAGGGGCTGTTGTGGCGCAGGTAACTATGGAACAGTAAGTCTGGGCACGAAATTTTGGAGATTTACTGGGGCTGTTTGGTTTGTTTGAGCTTGGTGTTGGTTATTGGATGAGTATTGGTTTGGTAGATGTACTACAACATTGGAGTTTTGGCTTTCTTTCCAACCAGGGTTATTGTTGAACTGATTTTGGTATTGATTCTGGTACTGACTTTGGTTATTTTGATTGAATCTGGGTTTGTGAGGTGGGTATTTTCCATATTCCTGCCGATACTGCATTACTAAGTTGACCTCTTCGGGTGTTCCATTGTTCAATATGCAGTCATCTGTATGGTGTCCTGGCTGTCCGCATGTACCACACATGTTGGCAGGTTGCACTTGCTGTACTTGTACCTGTGAGTGTCCTGCTAAAGTATTCAAACGATCAGAAAGTTCAGTCAATTGAGTTTGAATTGAGGACACATTACCTGTTGGCGTATCTCTTTCGCTTGACTCGTTGTGGAAGCTATTTTCAGCCAAGGTCTCAATCAAATTGTTAGCTCTTGTGAGAGTACAATCTTGTAGTGCTCCTCCAGCAGCTCTATCAACTACTAACTTGTCTCTCACGCACAAACCGTCATAGAAATATTGCACTGCATTCCAATCAGAAACTCCATGGTTTGGGCAGATTTCCTGTAGGTCTCTGAACCTTTGGTAGTACTCCCCAAAACTCTCAATAGGGTTCTGTTTGATGGACACAATATCCTTCCTAGCACTTCCAGCTTTGCCAGAGGACCAATATTTGTTGAGAAAAGTACTCAACATCTGCGGCCATGTGTTTATAGAGTTGTGAGGAAGGCTAAGGAACCAATTCCTAGCCTTATCCTCTAGGGTCCATGGAAAAGCTCGGAGTTTCGCTCGGTTGATATCCACTCGAGGGGGTTTGTGAGTGTCATATTCCCAATGGAAGTACTGCAAGTATTTGTATGGGTTCTCCTTAGGCAAACCATAAAATTTCTTGAGGTTATGGATCATGTTGGGTTTCAGATTCCAATCATGTTCCACGGGCGGATACTGAATGCAAAAGTGCGTGTCTGGTGGTGGTCCCTGGTTGTTTCTCTGTCTGAAGGTCTGTTCTGGAGGAGGAGGTGGTGGCGGGTTGTTTCCAGGAGGATCCATATCTGGTTCTTGTTCAAAAAGTGGGTTTTCTCTAAATATGGAAGACGAGCTCTGCCCCAGGTCTGGGAAAAGGGCCCGTTGAGGTGTCTGAAGGTTTTCTGGTGGTTGTTCTTCAGGAACAACCCTCTGATTTTTTTCTTGCTTCCTGTACTGTGTTTCCCTTCTTGTAATTTCTGGGTTGTACGGAATCAATTCTGAATTAGAGGTCCTGGTCATACACAAAGAAAATTAATTAGTACCGAATGAAATCCCCGGCAACGGCGCCAAAATTTGATGGGTGCCGAAACCAACAAAAATAAATCATACAGTTTACCATGCACAATTAACTAAAACTGTAGCAAGTGGTAAAAGGATCGAACCACAGAGATTTCACGACTAAATTGTTTTCTATCGAATAACCAAGAATTGTAATGTAACAGTGGTAAATACCAATATTGGGAGTTTTGTATGCAATTAATTTAAACAATTAAAAGAAGCAAGACAGTAAACAGATAAAGATTGAATTAACTCAAATGACAAGCAATTCCCGGTAAAGACTCTAATCAAACCATAATTCATTCAGTTGATCATCGACGCAAATATTTTCAAAACCAATTTGCGTAGAAAGGCTATAGAAACCAGAGACTCTCTAGATTTCCTGCTCTCCACCTATTCAAAATTAACAAAGAGACTCTCTATTGAAAATTCCTAATCGCCCTAACAATTCTAAGAGACTCTCTATAGAATTTAATTAAGTGATTGACGATTGCACAGGGAGAGACCTTTCACAAACCTAGGAGAGAGACACTCTACTCCTATAAGTAAGATTATATTCTCTTTCTAATCAACTAGCAAATCAATTAGTTGCCTTCATATTCATGATAACATGGACTCCATAATTATCAAGAACGACTGTAACTAAACATATTTAATTCTAAATTGATCAAGTTTAAAACAAACATGAATAGTTTTGACCCTAAATCAAAGAGAATAGAAATACGAAAATCAGAATTTAATAAACACAAATTTGATCTCACAAAGGAAGAATCATGGCTCAATGGCCTTTACCAGAAATCTAATAGTTTAGTTACTAAACGACATAATTAATTCAAACAAATAATATGCATGAATTAATTAATTGAAGAAAGGATGAATAAAAGTAATGTATTGAAAATAGCTAATTCCAAAACAGTAGCCGAATGTGTGCAGAAGAGAAGATCTCTTTCTCTGCTGTCCAAAAAGGTTTTTAAACAAAACCTATTCCAACTACAATCCTCTAAAAAAGGATTTCTAAATTTGAAATTGTTTTAAATATCTAAGTCAAGGAATTCTATTGTATCTTCATTTTAATTACAAAGGTAGAAGCTGGCAGGTGGCAGCGACTCAAAGCAGCAACATCTCCAATGGGCCTAAGCCCATTTTCTTCAAAGAGCAGCAGCACTTGTTCAAGTTTCAGGAAGACAAATGGCTGTCTCTATTCACTTCCATTCCTTAGCTGCAAATTGCCATTTCCAAGTCCTTTTCTTCCATCAGACTTCAGCATCTACGATATGCAAAAATGGGACAACAGTATCACTAGCAGTAGCAATAATCATCCAAATAAGCTGGATTGAACGCATAAAAATAAGAATAAATGCATTCAATCAGGAAGTGTTTAAATAGTAATACAGGTTCTGTTGCGTACAGCTTTCTCGACAAATACCATATAGAATCTGATCATACACACCAGAATTTCTTCGTCCCTGATCATACAAAAACAAAAAATTCCAATTGTTTTAGTATTTTATATGGTTTTGTCTTTTGTTCAATTGTCAACGCAGAATCCTGAAGAAATGTGGAAAAAATTGAGGCTACTTTGCGAGGAGATCAATTTCTTCACCCTGAACTTGTCATAGTCTCAATGCCAGTATGCAAAATTCTTGGCAAGTGCCGGCAACATAAAATGCCCACTTGTGTCTAGAATAATATATCATACAGTATTATCGTCCATTTTGGTTCCAAACCAATGTATCTTCTTTAAATACAATCTTCAACTTATCTCGAAAAAAAAAGTTAAAGTTAGTTTCTTTATTTCATATAGAGAGTATACTACTCCCTCCGGGGCAAATTAAATAATTCTTTTCTACGGATTCTTACTGTTCATAATACTTGTCATTTTATCTTTTCCGAAGCATATATTTTGTGCAAATGATAATTTTTTTTTTATGCATCAACCCAATTTGATAATGGTGTGGTAATTTGAGTGGAAATTAGGAGTAAAAATGAAACAATGTGAAATAAAATAAGATAAAAAAATTATTATTCTACGGATTTTTACTATCCTAAAACGTCATTTAATTTACCCCGGTGGTAGTACCAATTAGCAAACATGCTGGGGCGGTATCATAAGTATCAAAAAATGAAAATTTTCTTTTGAATATTGCATACATCTCACCACTTTTAGAAGTAAGAGAGTTGCTCACATAACCATTATATCACGCCCTGCGCAAGAGGGATCCGCTAGTGTGCCGAGGGCGCGACTCGGTGAAATGGGTCAAGGGACTCGCGGAAGGTACGTGGCGTAAAACGTGGACGCTGAGAGAGGTTTATCAAGTAGGCTTGAAAAGGCTTGAAGGATCTGGAAGTTTTTAGAATAACCTAGCACATTGTGGAGATATGTGTGGAGCCTTCCGGGAAGATTCTAGAAAGGTTATAGAAAGGGAGATATGTGTGAAGCTTTGGAGAAGCATTCTAGAAGGTGTCTAGAAGAGGAGAGTTCTAGAAAAAGGAGAACCGTTAGATCAAATAAATCCTAGCCATCCATTACGGAGGTGGACATGTATATATAGGCTTAACCATTCACTTGTAAATTCAGCCAAATTCTTAGTAAGTCAAGTGTAAAACAAACTAAATTTTGTGTGCAATATAGCATTCTTCTCCGAGCTATCTTCTGCGCTTTCCTTTCTAAGTTCTTCTTGTGCTAATATTGTTTAAGCCTTGTGGCTTTAGTGGTTAGGCTGACTTAGCAAGCTAAAGGGCGAGCTAGCTAGGTGCCACACGGGTCAATCGTTGCGCAAAATACTCATCCCGTGATAATTAAATATGAGAATTAGATATGAGAATGACAATAGAAAATAATATTGGGAGAGCAACTCTTTTAACCTTTACATACTCGAATAAAATTAATCTGTTACCAAAAAAGGTCGAAAGATACCCCCAAAAGGTTGAAGATTTTTTTTGGTATGACTTAATTAGCATTTTTGACAAGTGGTGCGACGTATTATATATTGCAACACAAATCACAACAACAAAACATCAACGGGCCCGGCCAAACAGAGATGAAATAATCAAAGTTGTTAAGCCATTAAATTTCTTAAGAGTTTGGGAGTTTAAAACTTCAAGTACTTGTAGACTAAGGCTCTCTTTGGCCCTTGATTGTGTTGATGAACCCCAATTTTATTGAATCGTCAGATACAACAGTTCACGAAAAGAAATGAAAAAAAAAAAAAAAAGACCCCGGTCCTTGATTTGTTGTTTCTTGATGGGCCTTATATATGCCACCAGTAATAATCGATGGTCCTTATATATGCCACCAGTAATAATCGATGGTGGAACAAAATTCCCATGAAAGGATTTGATGTAATTCAACGAAACTACCAGTGGAAGCAGAGAAACCAATTCTAACCCATGGCGGCAGAATTTTCCTGACGTCAACAATGTATGATAGGATAGGATTTTCTGCGCTCGAAAGCTTGAAAGCTTGGGCTGCAGTGTGATGATGCGGTACGTGTTATGTGATCATTTGAAGGTAAAATCGTATCCCATATGTTTTGATGTGACATGTCACCACATCACCACATAGCAGTAACTACTGATGTGGCATGCCATATAAGTCATTTGTCACGAAAATGAGGTAATTGGAAAAAAAAATTAAAATATAGAGAGTAATTAAATAAGCAATTAGTATAAGGAGATGATTAAATAAAATATAAAAAGTACTCCTTCTGATTTTTTTTAAATGACGTTTTAGGCTAAAAAAATTGGTCTCAAATAAATTGCGTTTTGCCATTTTTTAGGTACTTTATGATTAATTTATTTAATATAGTGGAGAGAAAATAGTGTTTATTGGTCAATTTATTTAATATACTCCCTTCGTCCCATTTTAGTTTTCGTATTTCAATTTTTAAAATTATTTTTTGTAGACAATGACAAAATTAACCCTAAATAATTTTAAATTAACCACTTTTTGAAAAAAAATTAAAGATAAATGGTTCATAATTAATGAGTGTAATTTAATTAAAAATTATATAATAATTGTAATCTAATGATTGTCTTGGTTATTATGAAAAGAAAAAAAACGACAACTAAAATGGGACGGAAAGAGTAGAAGAGAAAAATAATTGTTTAATATTAAAAATATTCTCACTAATCATTACCTTAATTCTCGTGCTCGACTTCAAAACGTTATTTATTAGAGTCCGGAGGGATTACACGTTAAAATGTCATTAAACCATTTATTCTTTCTTGATGGTCCATTTGCCACTTCTAATTACCGGTTGGAGGTTTAAATTCCCATGAAAGGATTTGATGTAACTCAACAAAACTACCGGTGGAAGCAGAGAAACCAACTCTAGCCCGTGCAGGCAGAATTTTCCCGAGGTCAACAACATGTGACAGGATAGGATTTGCAAACACAGGATTAATTTTCCTCTCTCCATAAGACAGATACACGTTCAAGTTCTTGTCACTAGCAGTGTAACTGATGAGGACATGCGCAGTTTTTCCATCCAAAGCACCAAACCATTCACTACTCTTCTTAGAGACAATGGACTTGATATCGATCCCGACATGTGGAGCTTTTATCTGATCCCACGAATTCGGGAAAGTATCGAATTCCACTGCCAGAATTGTAGATGGATTGCGAGTAGTCTTAGGATCGAACAGACCAAGATACCCACCTGAAGAATTCGGAGGGAGGACAGAGTCAGATTCTCCGATGAAAAAGGACAGCCCATCACCGCTTGGCAACGGGCCAGGGGTGTAAACTGATTTGATGATGAAAGAGAATTCGGTGGTGAAATCTAGGATGCCTCCTGTTTTGGGATCCCTGAGCACTACAGGATCCCAGTGCGTGGTGCGGCCGACGCTGTGGGTGAGATTTTGGTATGTTCCTCTGCTCCTGGTGAGTTGGAGAGATCCGTTGGAGAGTAATGCATCTCCTTCCAACCTTATGATATGGGAATGTGGAATAAAATTTGAGAAGTTGAAGGAAAATGAGTTGCCACAGGGCAGTACAACTGTTAGCAAAGAGTATACAATTAGGATTTTGGAGCTGGTTAACAGAGCCATTAATTGATGTGTGAATAATTAATTAAGAGAGAATTGCAGAGAATTGGGTATGAATGGAAGAGAACTAACTGATGAGGAGATGCTTAAATACGAAGCAGGTAGGCGGTTGATGCAATGAGGATGTCTTTTTCTTGTCCGGAGTTTTATACTAGTAGTGGTTTTTCCTATGCTACCGAAGGTGCTTTTTTCTGTATGGATACAAATTGGATAACTTGGTGGCACGGATCCAGCCCAGGCGAGGGTGGGCGCTGGGCTGGATGAAAAAAAAATTCTATTGGATGCGGAAGTGCTCGATACAAATACTTTTGAGCATTTGTTCAATTTTTCGTTCAGCTCGCTTGCTTTCCTTTTAAAATACTCTAATTTTTTTTTCGTTTAGCTCGTTATTTAGTGACGGATTCAAATGCTCTTAAGCATTTATTCAATTTTTCGTTCAGCTCGCTTGCTTTCTCTTTATAATACTCTCAAAAAAAATTCATTCAGCTCGTTATTTAGTGACGGATACAAATACTCTTAAGCATTTGTTCAATTTTTTGTTCAGCTCGCTTGCTTTCCCTTTAAAATACTCTAAAAAAAATTCGTTCAACTTGTTATTTAGTGACGGATTCAAATACTCATTTGTTCAATTTTTCGTTCAGCTCGCTTGTTTTCCCTTTAAAATACTCTTAAAAAAAAAATTCGTTCAGCTCGTTATTTAGTGATGGATACAAATACTCTTAAGCATTTGTCCAATTTTTCGTTCAGTTCGCTTGTTTTCCCTTTAAAATACTCTTAAAAAAAAATTCATTCAGCTCGTTATTTAGTGACGGATACAAATACTCTTAAGCATTTGTTCAATTTTTCGTTCAGCTCACTTGCTTTCCTTTTAAAATACTCTAAAAAAAAATTCGTTCAGCTCGTTATTTAGTGATGGATACAAATACTCTTAAGCATTTGTTCAATTTTTCGTTCAGCTCGCTTGTTTTCCCTTTAAAATACTCTTAAAAAAAATTCGTTCAGCTCATTATTTAGTGACGGATACAAATACTTTTAAGCATTTGTTCAATTTTTGGTTCAGCTCGCTTGCTTTCTTTTTAAAATACTCTAAAAAAAAATATCGGGGGCACTGCCCCCGAATCTCCGCCCCCCTGAAAATAATTCCTGGATCCGTCCTGACAAGTGTCCTGTAACTTTTTTTAAATAGTGGTGGTGCGATTCAAAGTCTATTTTTTATTTTTCTTTATACGATAATTCTTAAGTTTCAGATTAAATTCATTTGTTTTCTTCTAAAGAACCTCACACTATTTATTTCTTAATTTTATAGAAAATGTGAAATTCGAAGTATAATTTATCACCAATAAGATAATTAATGAGCTAATCTCATTCTCTATAACCTCCGGTCGTGTCTTAAGGTCCTCGACAAGCAAAACTAAGGCCTTGCCGCCAAAACCCAACTACTTGAGGATTTAGGAATACTAGGTTATTTTGGCACGTGATATTGCACGTGCGAAATTTATTTAGATTTGAAAATGTAAAAATATCATATTTATGTAAAAAAAAATATATTTCACAGAAAATATATTTGGTATAATATAAAAGTTTTAATAATGTCTCAAAATATGAAATTAACATAAATTTTTATTATGGTGTTTAAACTATATTGTAAGTAGTATATTAGTGTTGTTATTGATGTTTTAATGCAGGTGTTGACAAAAAAATATTTTATTAATTCTGAAATAATTTAATTTTTAGTTCTTAAAATTAAAACAATTTTAACTCAATTAAGTAATTTATTTTTATAAATTGAAATTTAAATATTTAAAATAATGTTTTATATTATTTTTATTCTAGTTCTCCTAATATTGTAAATAATTATGTAGTTATTTAAAAACAACCACTAATGATTTTTTCTTTAAAAAATCAAACTCAATAAAAAAATAAGTTTAACATTTAATGAAAAATTATGATTTAATTAAATGTACAAACTATTTTTCTTCATGTTTATGTATGATAAAAAATCACATAATTAGCTAAGGAAAAATAATTCTTTATCGCTACAAATTTTATAAAATCAAACTTAAGTAATTTAATATTTGTGTATATATACTTTTTAAGAATAATACATTATAAAAAGGTTTTCATAGTTTTTTTATTTTTTATTAAAAAATAGTTTGTTGAGGCTAATTTCTTATTTATTTTACATATTTTTTATAATTTTATAATTTTTAACTAAAAATAATTATCATTTTTCACTTTATTTTTTTATTTTTTTCTCTCTTTCTAGTTCTTATTTTAATAATGGCAATGCATGAAATAAAAAATAACAACAACAATAATAATTAAAAAAATAGTCTAAAAATAATTCTGATTATAATTTAATAAAAGGGATAACTTTGTTAATATACTTGTCCTTTATTTTCTTCTTCTTTTCGTAATAATATCATATTTTTTTATCTTTTGAAAGAAAATAATATATTTTCTTAAATATTTGGATTAGAATAATAATAGTAGTAATAGTTAAGTCATGAAACTTTTATTATTATTATAAATAAATAAACTATTCCAATTTTAAAATATTTTTTATTAGATAAATATGATAATAACGTTAGAATATTTATATATCTTATCTAATCCATAACTTTTAGCTTTTTTTCCTATAACTTATGGCTTAGAACATGATTTCTTATTTAATTTTCTTATTTATATCAACTTCATCAATATTTCATCACTCGCATTAAGAATCCATGAGTGAGATCTTCTATGTACTTTTATAGTAGTTGATAGCATGTTTTTGTGCATGATTTTCTCCCCATTTTCTCACCATTTTAGAGCGTGATTCTGCTAATTTACCCTTGATTTCATTACTATTGCAGATTTAGGCCTAAAAAGAGAGTTTATGCTAAAACATGCGTTTTTGGTGCATTTTGAGCGAATTCGAGCTTCAAGACCAAAAGTCGAGGTCCCGAGTCCAAAGCAGCGTTCAAGGTCCCGAGTCGGATTCCCAGTTCGGGACCCCGAAGGGCAAAGAATGTCATTTCCACGTGTCATCCCACCTAAATGCCCATGTGATTCCTCTGACACTGTTCTGACGCTCTGCACTGATTACCAAACACTTGCCGATCTGACCAGTTCAGCCTCGAGCTCAGTCCAGACCCGCCAAAGCTGGAAAAATCAGACAGCTTTATGCTTTTTCAGCTTTGTGCTTTTAGGAACATAGATCCATTTTTATAGGCTTTCAATTAATGCATTTTGTCCCTAGTTTTTGGGCTGTAGATATTTTGTGCTTGGAGCCCTACTATATAAAGGGCATCCAAGAGTAGTTTAGACACTTCTTCCTAATCTTTTAATCACTTAGCATAATTTAGAGTTAGTTTTCCTTAGACTTCTCTCTAGTTTCTCTCTCTCTAGTCTTGTTAGCATCCTCAACTCTTGCCGCCGGGCCTCAAACGGAATTTAGTAACAAAGTCTTCTTCCCTTAATCTATTTTACTCACTTGTTATGCTTTCTTTAATTATTATTGATTTATCTTTGAGCATGAGTAGCTAAATCTTTAGTTCTTAGCAAGGCTGATTCAAGGGTTGCAAGGGCAGATTCGAGGTCTTAATGCACTTAATACATTCTTGATACCATATTCAATTATTCATCATTTTAATTACATCTTTGCATGATTTAATTTGAGGTCTGATCAGCTGATAATTATCTTGTGTGAATGCTGCCATTTATGTGATGAATACGAAAGGAAAATTGCATGAAACAAGTAGGCATCTGTTTAGTCTTGACTGCGCTGAAGTGGTCTCGAATAGATAGGGTGAGTAACTGATTAGAGCGAGGTCACGAGCCTGACAAACTGAGGGACTTTTAGCTCTAGATCTGTCTTTTCTTAGCTTCATGGGCAGTTTGAGTATGGCCCTCCCGCATTCGTGCCTGGAGGGATGGCGAACTGTCAAGACTACCTCATAAGTGGAAACGGGGGGTAGTTTCTCTAAAGAGAAAAGTAGGGGATATCCGAGGAATCTGGTCCCCATGTCATTTCTATGACGTCTTGAATGGAATACCCTCGAGCCGATGACGATCTGGTCTCGAATGCAACCCAAGAATGCCTTTGCTAAGAATCCCTCTCTAACTGACTATTTGTGTGTATTTCCCCATCTGTTTTACTATTTCTGGATTTATTTGTTAATTGAATTATTTTACCGTTCGGGACCTTCGAACGTGACATTCGGGACCCCAAATACTGCTTTCCTAGATAGAAATTGTTAGCTCCCAAAATCTGCCTTGGCCAACTCGTTTGGCCAAGTAAACCCCCCCCCCCCCCCCCCCCCCCCCCGATTGTCACTTTCTGTGCTCTTCTCTCCCGAATACATTCAAGACCTTAGACCAGTCTCTCACAATCCCTGTGTTCGACCCTGACTACCACTGTACACTTTATCTCTTGTGCACACACGTTTTCAGGCACTATAAATCTTCATTTGACTGACGATCAAATTGGCGCCGTTGCCGGGGATTGTTTCAAGACTGATTTAATTTTCTTGTTTGTATGACCAGGAGATCTGCACCCGAATTACAACCCCTTAATCACGAGCTAGGGAGAACTGAACGAGGACTTCGACGACTGGCACGAGGAGTTTCCAACCCTTGTGTTTGGGACCTCGAGCGACTTTTCGACCTAGAAGACCATCCAGGTCCCGAGAACTTACCCCCGGTCCATCCAGAAGGACCCGACATGGATAATCACGGCCCCGAAGGGCATAATGTTCCACCACTCCCCCCACCGATCCAGAGCATCGATGAGTTTAATGCCGCCCCTGAGGCCCCGACTAGCTGCATCGTTTGGCCAGTGGTCCCGAACGACTGGGAACTCAAGTCTGCAACCATGCATCATCTGCCCCTCTTCCGAGGATTGGCCAAGGAGAACCCCCATCGCCACCTCCAGCAGCTACACTCCATATGCGACGCCATGAAACCCCACAACGTTACTGTCGAGCATGCCAAGCTCCGTGCCTTTATGTGGTCCCTCAAGGACGATGCTCTCGACTGGTTCTATGATTTACAGCCGCAATCCATCAATTCATGGGCCGAGATGTCTAAGGCTTTTACAGATAAATACTACCCCGTGTCTATAGCAATGGTAACCCGGAAGCAACTCGTGTCCATCCTCTAGAAAGACTCGGAAGACCTTGAGCAATACTATGAGCGTTTCAAAAAGATGCAAGCCTTGTGTCCCTCGCATAATTTGTCCGAACATGCCCTCATGCAGTACTTTTGCGAAGGCCTTAACGGTCGAGACAAGGCCTTGTTGAACGCTGCTGCTAATGGTTCCATTACCAGACTTACTCCCGCTGCCGCCAAGGCTACTATCGAGCTCATGGCCAAGAACAACCTCCAGCTCAACAACTCTACTAGCGTTCAAGATGCCCGTTCAGCCGCTATGGAAAATCAATTGGCAGCCATCACGGGCATGTTGCAGAACATGGCTTCGGGCCATCCAGTCCAGCTCAAGGCCTGCCAGATCTGTCAACTCTCAGACCACCCCACGGATGCTTGCCCTTTTATCCCCGAAGAAATGCCCGTCAATGCAGCAGGAGGATTCAATGCCCCGTATGGTCAACATCACAATCAAGGCTGGAAGCAGCCTAGTTACGGGTGGAACAACAACCAGCAGGCCAGGCCCAGCCATCAATACGGACAAAACCCATACGGAAATCACCCCCCTCCTTTCAACATGCAAACTTTCAAGCCTAGGCCTAATTTTTAGAATTATCAATATCATAGGCAAACTCCCCCAGACCAGAACTTCACCATGCAAGCACCCCCGAATGAGGACCCCTCCCACGATAAGAAGAAAATCGCGGAGCTGGAAAAACAGATTCGGACCCTCATGGCGGAAATGAAAGAGGTGAAAAATGGAGGGAGATTTCCAGGGCAGACGGAACCTAACCCGAAGCATGAGGCGTGTGCCATGAACCTCCACAGTGGTCTCGAAATCCCTTCTCGTGTCCATCCAGACCCCAAGCCTGCAAAAGACATCCCAGCCCCCGAAGCTGAGACTGCCGTCCAAGCCCCCGAATGTGGACAACCTACTGACCAGCCCAAGAAGTCCCGATTCGGCGACACAGCACTTGACCATTTCTTCTCGAGTACAAAATCTCGCTGTAAGAAGAAGTAGCCCGTGGAAGAGGAAGAATTCTCCCAGGAGTTCATAAACAAAGTCCTCGAGCCCCCATTTCCTCAACGATTGATCCAAAAGAAGAAAGAAGAAGAAGATCGGGACATCTTTGAGATGTTCAGCAAGGTCGTCATCAATATTCCACTCCTCAAGGCTATCAAGAACATGCCTCGATATGCTAAGTTTTTGAAACAGCTATGCACCAACAAGAACAAATTCACTGAGGTGAATCGAATTAGTGTGGGGGCTAACTTGTCCGCCCATATCTAGCGCAGAATTCCACCCAAGTGCAAGGACCAGGGCATGTTCACGGTCCCGTGCAGGATCGGGACCATCGATATCGGGAAAGCAATGTGCGACTTGGGAGTTGGAATCAATGTTATGCCCTTGACCATCTATAATAGTCTCGGACTCGGGCCCTTGAAAGAAACCACTCTTGTCATCCAACTCGCCGACCGCTCGGTCGTGTATCCCAAAGGCATAATCACGGATGTTCTTGTCCAAATTGGTGAATTCTTATTTCCGGCGGATTTCTATGTTCTCTCCATGGAAAACCCAACAAACACCAAGTCTTCGGATCTACTCCTGGGACGCCCTTTCTTGGCCACTGCCCGCGCCAAGATTGACTGTTACGAGGCCTCTATCTCCCTCGAATTCGACGGGGAAATCATCCGCTTCAACATGCTGGACTTTATGAAGTACCCCCCCCCCCCCCCGAATTTTCGAGTGTCAATTTTATTGATGTGATAGATCCCCTTGTGGAGAACATCGCCGAGATAAACTCTGTTGAGCCCTTGAAGCTGATTCTCGACCGGAGTCTCACTCCCGAATCTTTGCAGGAGATGACGTCCTCCATTAAGATCCCCACTGAACTAATCACGGTCGCAGCGGCTCTCGAAGCCAATGCTGTCTTGACGGTCGAGCCCCCGAGTGAGTCCCCAGAATGCGTCAATCGTGAACGGCTCCCCTCTTCTCTTGAACAAGCTCTAGACCTTGAACTTAAGGCACTGCCCTCACACTTGAAGTATGCCTACCTCGGGGAGAGAGAATCCCTCCCAGTCATAATTTCCAACAAGCTAGAAGCGGATCAAGAGATTGAGTTAGTAAACCTCCTCAAGAGTTTTAAGAAGGCCATCGGTTGGACAATTGCCGACATTAAGGGTTTGTCGCCGTCCTTGTGTACCCACCGCATACATCTCGAAGAGGACTCCAAGACAATCAGGCAGTCGCAAAGGCGTTTGAACCCCCCATGATGGAGGTAGTTAAGAAGGAGGTCCTGAAGCTGCTCGATGCCGGGGTGATTTATCCCATTTCTGATTCTCCATGGGTTAGCCTAGTTCAGGTGGTCCCGAAGAAAACTGGCATCACCATCATCCCGGGTCCCGAGGGTCTGCCAATTCCCTCCCGAATCCAGAATGGCTGGCGTGTATGCATTGACTATCGACGCTTGAATGAGGCCACCCGAAAAGATCACTTTCCTCTGCCCTTCATAGATCAAATGCTAGAGCGCCTTGCGGGCAAGACGCATTATTGTTGCCTGGATGGGTATTCGGGATTCCATCAGATTCCAGTAGCCCTTGAAGATCAGGAGAAGACCACCTTCACGTGCCCATTCGGGACCTTTGCTTACCGACGCATGCCCTTTGGGTTATGCAACGCCCCAGCTACGTTCCAGAGGTGCATGGTCAGCATCTTTTCAGAATTTGTGGAAGAATGCATCGAGGTATTCATGGACGACTTCACGGTCTATGGTAATTCCTTTTCCGAATGCCTCTTGAATCTAAAGAAAATTCTGCAAAGATGTATAGAAACTAACCTTGTTCTTAATTTTGAAAAATGTCATTTCATGGTTGACCAAGGGCTAATCTTGGGCCACATCGTGTCCCGAAAGGGCATCGAAGTGGACAAGGCTAAAATCCAAGCTATCGAGACCTTGCCTTACCCCTCGAATATTCGAGATGTGCGTTCTTTTCTTGGTCATGCAGGCTTTTACAGGAGGTTCATCAAGGACTTCTCCAAGATAGCCCAGCCAATGTGCCAACTGTTACACAAGGATGTGGACTTCATATTCGATGAAAGATGCAAGACAGCTTTCGAGACCTTGAAAGCCAAGCTCATTTCTGCTCCTATCATTCGGGCCCCCGACTGGACTCTCCCCTTCGAGATCATGTGTGACGCTAGCAATCAGGCGTTGGGAGCCGTTCTGGGTCAGAAGAAAGACAAGGAGACGTACGTCATCTACTATGACTCCAAATTGTTGGATCCAGCCCAACAAAACTATACGATCACAGAGAAAGAGCTTTTGGCAATTGTCTATGCCCTTGACAAATTTTGGCAGTACCTCTTAGGCACCGAAGTAATTGTGTACTCTGATCATTCCGCCCTTCGATGCCTGCTCAATAAAGCCGACACGAAGCCTAGGCTTATCCGCTGGATCCTCCTACTTCAGGAGTTCAACCTCGCCATCAAGGACAAAAAGGGGACCGAGAATTGTGTAGCAGACCACCTCAGTAGGCTCCCGAACCAAGAAGATGACTCCCAAGTAGCCATTCGGGAGACCTTCCCAGATGAGCATTTGTGCTTAGTTGACACCGCAAAATTCCCTTGGTTCACGGACATAGCTAATTTTTGTGCCACCGGTGCGCTTCCAGTCAAGGCCTCGAGTGCGGAACACAACCGGATCCGCAAGCAAGCCAAGTTCTACGTTTGGGACAACCCCTACTTATGGAAGCACTGTTCAGACCAGATTGTTAGGCGCTGTGTCACCATGGATGAGGTCCCATCGATCCTCAAGTTCTGTCATTCGACAACGGAAGGGGGACACTTTGCTGCGAAGAAAACCGCACTCAAAGTCCTTGAAGCCGGTCTTTATTGGTCATCAATCTTCAAGGACAGTTATCTATTCTGCGCAACCTGCCCTCGATGCCAAGCCATGGGAAACATCGGAGCTAGAAACCAAATGCCCCTGCACAGCATCCTTGCATGCGAAATCTTCGATATTTAGGGCATTGACTTCATGGGACCGTTCCCGAATTCATTCGGGCATACATACATCCTGCTCGCCATGGACTATGTCTCCAAATGGATTGAAGCAAAGGCCACCAAAACAGACTATTCAAGGGTGGTTGCTGACTTTCTCCGGACCCACATCTTTAACCGATTCTGGACCCCACGTGCTCTCATCAGCGATCGGGGGACGCATTTCTGCAATCGAACAGTCGCTGCACTACTTAATAAGTATGGGGTGACTCACCGAGTATCCACAGCTTACCATCCCCAAACCAATGGGCAGGCTGAGGTCTCGAATCGGGAGATCAAGGCTATCCTCGAGAAGACCGTGAATCAGTCAAGGAAAGACTGGAGCCTCAAGCTAGGAGACGCGCTATGGGCCTATCGTACTGCATTCAAGACCCCGATCGGCATGGCGCCTTATCGATAGATCTACGGCAAGCCGTGTCACCTTCCAGTCGAAATTGAACACAAGGCCTTTTGGGCAATCAAGAAAGTCAACATGGACTTACACTTGGCCGGGAAAGACAGATGCCTGCAAATCCAAGAGCTTGAAGAACTTCGGGGGGACGCCTACGAAAACTCAATGATCTACAACGGCAAAACCAAGGCCCAGCATGACAAACATCTCGTAGTCAAGAACTTCACTGTTGGGCAGAAAGTCTTACTATACAACTCACGACTACGAATTTTCTCGGGGAAGCTCAAGTCCAAATGGACGGGACCATATCAAATCACAACAGTGTTTGATCATGGGGCTGTCGAAATCTAGAATCTGAACAACGGGGAGCCATTCAAGGTGAACGGTCATCGGCTGAAACCCTTCTATGAAGGATTCAAGCCCTCGACTGCCGAAGAAGCAAGGGTCGAGGACCCAGCAACCAACGCCCCCGAATGAAGCCACAACGTCTGGGCCTAGACGATAATCAAGGCCAAGTGTGGGGACAACCCCCGAATTTCTAACCCCCTCTCTTTAATTTTCCTGTCTTTAAATTTCAAAACCGACATTCTTTTTCTCTCTTCCCCATGCATATTTCTTATTTTCCCTAGATAGTCTTATTTAATTTTGTCTATTTTATTCCCTTTTGTCCCTTGGTTTTTATTTTTATTTTTATTAGAGTCAACTCTAGCTTTTCAAATTTTCTTTGTGCACTTTTTACGTTACCTAGGTAGAATTTAAATTTTCTTTGTCTTCTTCCCCTTTCATTTAATTTTTATGTCTCTCACTCTCACAGATTAAATGCCTTGTCCCCTCCTTTATTAACCCCTATTTAATTCTTTTTGATTTTATTCCCATATCTCCTCTTTTCAAATCCTAAAAGCTGATTTGCTTTCCCCGATTCCCGTGCAGGTGCAGGCGCACGCTGCCCTTGGCACCTAACGTCCTCTCCTGTCGCGACACGTGGACAACGGAGACAAAGGCAATCAGCTCCCACCTCTCTCTCCACCTTTTCACGTCTTCCAAACCCACTCACCCACGCCACCTAACCGTCAACCTTACCCGTTACCCAACCCAAACCCCCTCATCTCTCCCAATCAAATCAAAACACATCTTTTTCTCTTCCTTCCAAAAACAAAACCCTCTCCTCTTCCTTATGGTACACACTAGCATTAACTTCAACAAAGATCCCACTTCTCACTCCTCTACTCCTACTCCTACTCCTACTCCTCTCTCCAACCCAAACCAGCCAAACACCACCACCTCCGATCACTCACCCGCCGCCACTGAACGGCTCGGATCTTCATCCTCCGAGGCCACCATCAACCTAGAAGAAATCCCCTCTACCACCTCTCTCCCAAAAATGATGAGATCTGGAAAAGTCCACCGTGTCCCTCCAACCGCCGCCGCCGGCAGCAAAAAGAAAACACCCCCCAGCCCCGTCAACTCCGTCCCCCTCGACGTCAAGCCCATCGGCTACGTCATTCCCTCTGATACTGAGGAGGAGGAGGAGCCCCAGTCCAGTTCTAGCCTCCGTGAGGCCCGACGGGTGGAGAAGGAGAACGAAGAACAATTTCCTTGGGACTCCGACGACCAGGGCGCTGAGGACGACGACGGCGGACAAGAAGGAGAGGAGGAGGTCGAGCTGACAGAGCGACCGGTCGAGCAAGACGCTCAGGACCCCGAGCATACTGCTCCAGGTCCCGAGGAGGTTCAAGTGGGCACTGCAGAAGAAGCTGCCACGGAAGGGGAAGGAGAAATCGACCCACCCAAACCTCCCAGTCCACTGAAGCGCTCATAATACTCATCGAGGTTCTCCGTGTCCTTCTGAAGAATCGAGACCAACTGCTTGCGAGTGATCATGGCCATGGACGCTGGATAATACTTGTCCGTGAAAACCTTGGACATTTCTAGCCACGATCGAATGGATTTAGGAGGGAGGTCGTAGAACCAATCGAGGGCATCGTCCTTGAGTGACCACATGAATGCACGGAGCTTAGCTTGCTCTATGCTGACGTTGGTGGGTTTCATGGCCTCGCAGATATTGTGGAGCTGCTGGAGGTGTCGATGAGAGTTTTCCTTGGCCATGCCACGAAAAAGGGGGAGATGGTGCATGACTGCTGATTTGAGTGTCCAGTCGTAGGCAACGGTAGGCCAGTCAATGCAGGTGCTTGGTGTTTCAGGGGCAGCATTCAGGTCATCGATGGTTTGGATGTTTGGTGGATGATCGGGACCTGGAGGAGGGTGGGGAGGTGGATCTTCCATAGTGTGTAGAACTGGGTTGTCGAGGTCTTGATGAAATAGAATACCGTGATTATGAGATCGATGACTATCGAGGGCAGGATGTGAGGCTTCCCCACGACTAGTAGATGGTCATTTGGCCTGTCTTCGAAGTCCTTTCTCAATTCGAGTAAGCTCATGATCGAGGGGTAGTAGGTCTGGTGCAGATCTCCTGGTCATGCAAACAAAAGAGAAAAAATCAGTTTCGTCAAAATCCCCGGCAACGGCGCCAAAATTTGACTCGCCGTCGAAACGGGTCAAAAATAATATATTTCCTGAGGCCTAGATGCACAAACTAATTTGTGTAAAGCGGTAACAGGGTCGAACCACAGAGATTGTGAGAACTGAAATCAAGCCCTCGATTGTATGACAGAGGTAAAAAATGCACAAAATCACAACAACAAAGGGGGGGGGGGGGGGGGGGGGGGGGGGTTTATAGGTTAATCAAGTTAACCAAGAGAGTGATCAGAGCTAACAATTCTAACTACTCAAAAAATGACAATCGAGGTCACGATAAGCAAATAATAATAATAAAGATCAGAGATAAAATAAAATGCAAAATAAACAATTAGATTAATAAGCAAGGGTAATAAGTCAAGGAGAAGGGAACTTGGTAAAGGGCTTTCTTGGGTTGCGTTGAGGGCTCGATTGTCATCAGCGCAAAGATTTTCCGTTCTAACGTTACAGACGTGCTATAGGGGTCATGTTTTCACGTAGACCCCCTGCTTTCTTTCGTAAGGAGCCACCCCCCATTTTCACTGTTAATAAGGTGGCCTCGATCCTTTGATATCCTCTGATAGCGTGTTTTTATGCATGATTTTCCCTCCATTTTCTCACTTATTTAGAGCTTGATTCTGCTAATTTACCCTTGATTTCATTACTATTGCAGATCTAGGCCTAAAAAGGGAATTTATGCTAAAACAAACGTTTTTGGTGCAATTTGAGCGAATTCGAGCTTCAAGACCAAAAGTCGAGGTCCCGAGTCCAAAGCAGCGTTCAAGGTCCCGAATCGGATTCCCAGTTCGGGACTCCCGAAGGGTAAAGGATGACGTTTCCACGTGTCACCCCACCTAACGCCCATGTGATCCCTCTGACACTGTTCTGACGCTCTGCACTGATTACCAAACACCTGCGGATTTCAGTCTCGAGCCCACTCCAGGCCTGCCAAAGCTGGAAAAACCAGACAGCTTTATGCTTTTCCAGCTTTGTGCTTTTGGGAACATAGATCCACTTCTTTAGGCTTTCAATTAATGCATTTTGTCCCTAGTTTACTATATAAAGGGCATCCATGAATAGTCTTAGTAGCTTTTCTTTGATCTCTCCTAGTAATTAATTAATTAGCATAATTTAGAAGTAGCTTAGACTTCTCTCTAGTTTCTCTCTCTAGCCATTGTTAGCTTCTTAACCATTGCTGCCGAGCTATAAACGGAATTTTAGTAACAAGTTTTCTTCCCTTACACTATTTAATTACTTGTTATGCTTTCTTTAATCGTTATTTGTTTATCTTTAAGTATGAGTAGCTAAATTCCTAGTTCTTGGCAAGGCTGATTCAAGGGTTGCAGGGGCAGATTCGAGGCCTTAATGTGCTTAATATATTCTTGATGCTATATTCAACTATTCATCGATTTAATTACATCTTTGCATGATTTAATTTGAGGCCTGATCAACTGAGAATTATCTTGTGTAAATGCTGCCATTTATGTGATGAATACGGAAGGAAAGTTACATGAGAAAGTAGGCATCTGTTTAGTCTTGACTGTGTCAAAGTGGTCTTGAATAGATAGGTTGGGTAGTTGATTAGAGTTGGGTCACGAGCCTGACAAACTGAGGGACTTTAGCTCTAGATCTGTCTTTTCTTAGCTTCATGGGCAATTTGAGTATGGCCCTCCCGCATTCATGCCTGGAGGGATGGCGGACTGTCAAGACTACCTCATATGTGGAAACGGGGGGTAGTTTCTCTTAAGAGAAAAGTAGGGGATATCCGAGGAATCTGGTCCCCATGTCATTTCTATGACATCTCGAATGGAATACCCTTGAGCTGATGACGATCTGGTCCCGAATGCAACCCAGGATGCCTTTGCCGAGACCCTCTCTCCAACTGATTATTCGTGCTTATTTCACTCTTGTTCTATTTCACGCCTGCGTTGATACTTCTGCACCTGTTTCTGATTTGCTTTATTATTTCTAGAATTGTTCAACGATCCGTTTATTTTACCATTCGGGACCCCGAACGTGACATTCGGGACCCCGAATCTGCTTTCTTAGATAAACTTGTTAGCTCCCAAAATCTGCCTTGGCCAATCTGTTTGGCCAAGTAAAACCCCCCTGATTGTCACTTTTCATGCTCTTCTCCCCCGAATGCATTCAAGACCTTAGATCAGTTTCTCACAATCCCTGTGTTTGACCCTGACTGCCACTGTACACTTTATCTCTTGTGCACACACGTTTTCAGGCACTATAAATCTTTATTTGATTGACGATCAAATTGGCGCCGTTGCCGGGGATTGTTTCAAGACTGATTTACTTTTCTTGTTTGTATGACCAGTAGATCTGCACCCGAATTACTACCCCTTGATCACGAGCTAGGACGTACCGAAAGAGGACTTCGACGACTGGCACGAGGAAATTCCAATCCTTGTGTTCGGGACCTCGAACGTCTTTTTGACCTAGAAGACAATCCAGACCCCGAGAATTTTCCCCCTGATCACCCAGAAGGACCCGAAATGGATGACCACGGTCCCGAAGGAGATCGCGTCCCACCACTCTCAATCCAGACCATCGATGATTTCAATGCTGCTCCCGAAGCCCCAACCAGTTGCATTGTCTGGCCAGCAGTCCCAAATGACTGGGAACTCAAGTCTGCGACCATGCATCATCTGCCACTCTTTCGAGGGCTGGCCAAGGAAAATCCACACCGCCACCTGCAGCAGCTACACTCCATTTGTGACGCCATGAAACCTCACAACGTTTCTGTTGAGCATGCCAAGCTCCGTGCCTTTATGTGGTCCCTCATGGACGACGCCCTTGACTGGTTTTATGACTTGGAGCCGCAATCTATCAATTCATGGGCCGAGATGTCTAAAGCTTTCACGGACAAATACTACCCCGTGTCCATAGCAATGGTGACCAGAAAGCAGCTTGTATCCATCCTCCAAAAGGATTCGGAAGATCTCGAGCAATATTATGAAAGGTTTAAAAAGATGCAAGCCCTATGCCCCTCGCATAATCTGTTCGAACATGTCCTCATGCAGTATTTTTGTGAAGGACTCAACGGTCGGGACAAGGCCTTGTTGAACGCTGCTGCTAATGGATCCATCACTAGACTCACTCCAGCTGCTGCCAAGGCCACTATCGAACTCATGGCCAAGAACAACCTCCAGCTCAACAACTCCACTAGCGTTCAAGACGCCCGTTCAGCCGCTATGGAGAATCAACTTGCAGCCATCACGGGCATGCTGCAAAACATGGCTTCGGGACAGCCAGTCCAGGTCAAGGCCTGCCAGATTTGTCAATTTTCAGACCACCCAACAGATGCTTGCCCATTCATCCCCGATGAGATTCCAGTCAATGCAGCTGGCGGATTCAATGCCCCTTATGGCCAACACCACAATCAAGGGTGGAAGCCACCTAACTATGGGTGGAACAACAACCAGCAGGCCGGACCCAGCCATCAGTATGGACAAAACCCATATGGAAATCATCCTCCTCCTTTCAACATGCAGAGCTTCAAGCCCAGACCCAATTTTCAGAACTATCAATACCAGAGGCAGCCCCCTCCAGACCAGAATTTCACTATGCCCACACTCCCGAACGAGGACTCCTCCTCCGATAAGAAGAAGATCGCGGAGCTGGAAAAACATATTCGGACCCTCATGGCCGAAATGAAAGAAGTAAAAAACGGAGGAAGATTTCCAGGGCAAACAGAACCTAACCCGAAGCATGAAGCGTGTGCCATGAACCTCCGCAGTGGTCTCGAGATCCCTTCTCGTGTCCACCCAGATCCCGAAGCACACATTGCTGCCCCTGGCCCCGAAACCAACAATACTGCACCACCACCTCCCGAACAACCTACTGACCAACCCAAGAAGTCCCGATTTGGCGACGCAGCACTTGATCACTTCTTCTCCAGCAAGAAGTCCCGATGCAAGAAGAAGCAGCCCGTTGAGGAGGAAGAATTCTCTCAAGAATTCATAAACAAAGTCTTCGAGCCCCCATTCCCTCAGCGGTTGGTCAAGAAGAAGAAAGGGGAAGAGGATCGGGACATCTTTGAGATGTTTAGCAAGGTCGTCATTAATATTCCACTCCTTAAGGCCATCAAGAACATGCCGCGATATGCCAAGTTTCTGAAACAGCTATGCACCAACAAGAACAAATTCACTGAGGTGAATAGAATCAGTGTGGGAGCTAATCTGTCCGCCCATATCCAGCGAAAAATTCCACCCAAGTGCAACGACCAGGGCATGTTCACGGTCCTGTGCAAGATCGGGACTATCGATATTGGAAAGGCAATGTGCGATTTGGGAGCTGGAATTAATGTTATGCCCTTGACCATCTACAATAGTCTCGGACTCGGGCCTTTGAAAGAAACCACACTGGTAATCCAACTTGCAGACCGTTCGGTAGTATATCCCAAAGGAATCATCACGGATGTTCTTGTCCAGATTGGCGAATTCCTATTCCTAGCTGATTTCTATGTTCTCTCCATGGAAAATCCCACCAACACCAAGTCTTCGGATCTACTCTTGGGGCGTCCTTTCTTGGCTACTGCCCGTGCAAAGATTGACTGTTATGAGGCCTCGATATCCCTCGAGTTCGACGGGGAAATCATCCGTTTTAACATGCTGGACTCCATGAAGTACCCCCCCGAATTTTCAAGCGTCAATTTTGTTGATATAATAGACCCCCTTGTGGAGGAAATTACTGAGCTAAACTCTGTCGAGCCCTTGAAGCTGGTTCTTGACCATAGTCTCACCCCCGAATCTCTGCGAGAGATGACAACTTCCATCGCGGTCCCCTCTGAATTAAGCACCGTTGCCGCAGCCCTTGAAGGAAATGCTGAAACGGTAGTCGAACCCCCGAGCGAATCTCCCGAATGCGCAGATCATGTACGACTTCCATCGTCTCTGGAACAAGCCCCAGACCTCGAACTCAAGACGCTGCCCTCACACTTGAAGTACGCATACCTCGGGGAGAAAGAGTCGCTTCCAGTCATAATTTCCAACAAGTTAGAAGCAGACCAAGAGACTGAGCTCATAAACCTCCTCCAGAGTTTCAAGAAGGCTATCGGATGGACGATCGCCGACATCAAGGGACTGTCACCATCCTTATGCACTCACCGCATACATCTTGAAGACGACTCCAAGACAGTGAGACAGCCTCAAAGGCGTTTGAACCCCCTCATGATGGAGGTGGTCAAGAAAGAGATCTTGAAGTTGCTCGATGCCGGAGTCATTTATCCCATTTCTGATTCCCCATGGGTCAGCCCAGTTCAGGTGGTCCCGAAGAAAACTGGCATCACAATCATTCCGGGTCCCGAGGGTCAGCCAATTCCCTCCCGAATCCAGAATGGCTGGCGTGTGTGCATTGACTATCGACGCCTGAATGAAGCCACCCGAAAAGACCATTTCCCACTTCCCTTCATAGATCAGATGCTGGAGCGACTTGCGGGCAAGACGCATTACTGCTGCCTGGATGGGTATTCGGGATTCCACCAGATTCCGGTAGCCCTTGAAGATCAAGAGAAAACCACCTTCACGTGCCCCTTCGGGACCTTTGCTTACAGACGCATGCCCTTTGGGTTATGCAATGCCCCGGCCACATTCCAGAGGTGCATGGTCAGTATCTTTTCAGAATTTGTGGAAGAATGCATCGAGGTATTCATGGATGACTTCACGGTCTATGGTAACTCTTTTTCCGAATGCCTCTTGAATTTAAAGAAAATTCTGCAAAGATGTATTGAAACTAACCTTGTTCTTAATTTTGAAAAATGTCATTTCATGGTTGACCAAGGACTGATCTTAGGCCACATCGTGTCCCGAAAGGGTATCGAAGTGGACAAGGCAAAAATTCAAGCTATCGAGACCTTGCCTTACCCCTCGAATATTCGAGATGTGCGTTCTTTTCTCGGACATGCAGGTTTTTATAGGAGGTTCATCAAGGATTTCTCCAAGATTGCCCAGCCGATGTGCCAATTACTACACAAGGATGTGAATTTTGTGTTCGATGACGAGTGCAAGAAGGCATTCGAGACCTTGAAAGCCAAGCTTATTTCCGCTCCCATCATTCGAGCCCCCGATTGGACACTCCCCTTCGAGATCATGTGTGACGCAAGCAACCAAGCCCTGGGAGCTGTTCTGGGTCAGAAGAAAGACAAGGAGACCTATGTCATTTATTATGCCTCCAAGCTATTGGATCCCACCCAACAAAACTATACCACAACGGAGAAAGAGCTTTTGGCCATTGTCTATGCCCTTGACAAATTTCGGCAGTACCTCCTGGGCACAGAAGTGATTGTGTATTCCGACCATTCTGCCCTTCGATGTCTACTCAAGAAGACCGACGCGAAGCCTAGGCTTATCCGCTGGATCCTCCTACTTCAAGAGTTCAACCTAGCTATCAAAGATAAAAAAGGGACCGAGAATTGTGTAGCTGATCATTTGAGTCGACCCCCGCATCAAGAAGACGACTCCCAAGTAACCATTCGGGAGTCTTTCCCTGATGAGCATTTGTGCTTAGTTGACACGGCAAAATACCCCTGATTCACGGACATAGCTAATTATTGTGCCACCGGTGCGCTTCCAGTCGAGGCCTCGAGTGCAGAACACAACCGAATCCGCAAACAAGCCAAGTACTATGTTTGGGACAACCCTTACTTATGGAAGCATTGTTCAGATCAGATCGTTAGGCGCCGTGTCACCATAGATGAGGTCCCATCCATCCTCAAGTTCTGCCATTCAACAACAGAAGGAGGACATTTTGCTGCAAAGAAAACCGCGCTCAAAGTCCTAGAAGCGGGTCTTTACTGACCCTCCATCTTCAAGGACAGTTATTCATTTTGCGCAACCTGCCCTCGATGCCAAGCCATGGGAAACATCGGAGCCCGAAACCAAATGCCCTTGACCAGTATCATTGCGTGCGAAATTTTCGATATTTGGGGCATCGACTTCATGGGACCGTTCCCGAATTCATTCGGGCATACGTATATTCTGCTCGCAGTAGATTATGTTTCCAAATGGATCGAAGCCAAGGCCACCAAAACTGACGATTCAAGGGTGGTTGCTGATTTTCTCAGAACACACATCTTTAACCGATTCGGGACCCCTCGAGCTCTCATCAGCGATCGGGGGACTCATTTCTGCAATCGAACAGTCGCTTCGCTACTTAACAAGTATGGAGTGACTCATCGAGTATCCACAGCTTACCACCCCCAAACCAATGGGCAAGTCGAGGTCTCGAATCGGGAGATCAAGGCTATCCTCGAAAAAATAGTGAATCAGTCAAGAAAAGATTGGAGTCTCAAGCTAGGAGACGCGCTTTGGGCCTACCGCACCGCCTTCAAGACCCCGATTGGCATGACGCCATATCGATTGGTCTATGGCAAGCCGTGCCACCTTCCGGTCGAGAAAGTCAACATGGACTTGAACTTGGTAGGAAAGGAACGTTGTTTGCAAATTCAAGAGCTTGAAGAACTTCGAGGGGACGCCTACGAAAATTCAATGATCTACAAGGGCAAGACCAAAGCCCAGCACGACAAGCACCTCTGATAGCATGTTTTTATGCACGATTTTCTCCCCATTTTCTCACCCATTTAAGGCATGATTCTGCTAATTTACCCTTGTTTTCATTACTTTTGCAGATTTAGGCCTAAAATGGGAGTTTATGCGAAAAGATGCATTTTTGGGGCATTTTGTGCAGTTTTGAGCTTCAAGACCCAGAGTCGAGGTCCCGAGTCCGAACCAGCGTTCAAGGTCCCGAATCGGATTCACCATTCGGGACCCCGAAGGGCGAAGAATGACATTTCCACGTGTCATCTCGCCAGAGCTTCCATGTGCCTCCTCTGACACTGTTCCTGCAGTCTGCACTGACCACCAAATACCTACCGCTCTGACCCAGTCAGCCCTTGAGCCCAGTCCAGACCTGCCAAAGCTGGAAAAATCAGACAGCTTTATGCTTTTCCAGCTTTGTGCTTTAAGGAACATGGATCCACTTTTTTAGGCTTTCAATTAATGCATTTTGTCCCTAGTTTTAGGCTGAAGATATTTTGTGCTTAGAGCTCTACTATATAAAGGGCATCTAAGAGTAGTTTAGGACATCTTGGCTTATCCATGATCATGTAGTTTTAGTTTTCTTAGACTTCTCTCTAGTTTATCTCTCTAGTTCTTGTTAGCTCATCTTCAACCTTGCCGCCGGGCTTCAAACGGATTTTAGTAACAAGTTTTCTTCCCTTCATCTATTTATTTACTTGTTATGCTTTCTTTAATTGTTATTTATTTATCTTTAAGCATGAGTAGCTAAATTCCTAGTTCTTGGCAAGGCTGATTCAAGGGTTGCAGGGGCAGATTCGAGGCCTTAATGTGCTTAAAATATTCTTGATGCTATATTCAACTATTCATCGGTTTAATTATATCTTTGCATGATTTAATTTGAGGCTTGATCAACTGATAATTATCTTGTGTAAAGGCTGTCATTTATGTGATGAATACGGAAGGAAAATTGCATGAGTAAGTAGGCATCTGTTTAGTCTTGACTGTGTCAAAGTGGTCTTGAATAGATAGGTTGGGTAGTTGATTAGGGCTGGGTCACGAGCCTGACAAACTGAGGGACTTTAGCTCTAGATCTGTCTTTTCTTAACTTCATGGGCAGTTTGAGTATGGCCCTCCCGCATTCGTGCCTGGAGGGATGGCAAACTGTCAAGACTACCTCATATGTGGAAACAGGGGGTAGTTTCTCTTAAGAGAAAAGTAGGGGATATCCGAGGAATCTGGTCCCCATGTCATTTCTATGACATCTCGAATGGAATACCCTTGAGCTGATGACGATCTGGTCCCGAATGCAACCCAGGATGCCTTTGCCGAGAACCCTTTCTCCAACTGATTATTCGTGCTTATTTCACTCTTGTTCTATTTCACGCCTGCGTTGATACTTCTGCACCTGTTTCACTTTCTGTTTTATTAATTCTGAATTTGTTCACTGATTTGTTATATTTTTACGTTCGGGACCCCGAACGTGACATTCGGGACCCCGAACCTGCTTTCTTAGATAAACTTGTTAGCTCCAAATCTCTCTTGACCAACTCGTTTGGTCAAGTAAAACCCCCCCTGATTGTTACTTTTTGTGCCTTTGTCCCCCGAATACATTCAAGACCTTGAATCCATTCAAGACCTTGAATTCTGTTTTGTTTGTTTCTTTTATTGTTTTTTTTTATAAATCTGGCCTTGTCTAGTGTAAGTCTTCACCAATCTCTGTGGATCGATCCTCTTGCCACTGTCTTCAATCTATTTTGTTGCATGTGATAAGTTGTAATTATTTGTTTGATCGTGCCCTCGACAAGCGCGTTATCAAAATGGCGCCGTTGCCGGGGATTGGTGTTAAGTCTTGCCCTAGACAAGTCCAGATTTTTGTTTTATTTTATTTCTTTTTGTAATGTCTTATTTTAATCCTTATTCTCATTCACCCTCTTTTCCTCAGCATTTTACTCCCAACCCCCCGTGCTGGAATCAAGGAAATTTCAGCCATGGAGTGCATTCTAGACCTGGATATCAATATTTTCAGCCTCCACAACCTCCTCAAGGCACAGGGTTATCCCAAGGAAATCTGGCTGCATTAATTGGCATGGTTAATCAATTTAAAGAGACCCTTCGGGAGCAGAGGCGCCAAGAGTATCTTGAAGAAAACTTCACATCCTTGCCCGCTCATCTTGACCTCGACGTTGCCCCAGCTCCCGAATCCGATAAGGAGAGGTTGATTAACATGGAAAATCAATTAAAAGAGCTAACTTTAGAAATGCAGGAGCTTAAGGAGCAGTGGCGTCAAGAGGACATTGAAGTCGAGGTCCCGAATCGGATTCAAGATCCCGACGATGCCACTTCTGCTGCTCCCGAACAGATTCCAGGTCCTCGGGACCCCGAAGAAGTTCCAGCTCCCGAACCAAAAACTTTAGCTCTCTTGCCCAATCAAACAGTGGATCACCCTATCACTCCTATAGAACAACATTTGCAGCACTTAGATAGTGACGACTATTTAAGTAAAGAGGAGAATTTCTCCACCACCACCCTATGGGAGTCACCATATGAGCGTCATGACCAAGATGATGAGTCTTATGGGATAGAGGATCTTTTCATGCCTACGGATGAGCTAAAATTGGAGGATTCAGGATGCTCTCCTTTGGATTCAAGAGCCAATATGGACTACACCGACATTGAGGTCCCGAAGTTGAGCAACAAAAATCTTCCAGATTTTCATGACGAGCTTCAAGGCCTCGAAGCAGAATCAGGGGCAGAAACCATTTTCCAGTCGGGAGAGATTGTGAATGAGGATTCAAGGGCGACTGAGGATGAGGATTTAAGTGAGATTGAGGAGGAGAAAATTGAGGACTTGAGCCTTTCATCATGCCCTCGATCTAAAGTCGTTATGGGTGAAAGGGAGATTTTGAAACTTTTTGATTATATTGATCCTTTTCTTGAATCACCTTCCACTCATAACAATTTTTTCCTCTTAATTTTTCAGGAGCCCAAATTAACATTTGACCCATGTCATGGCCGCATACAAGATGCTTTGCTACAAGACCATCCACTCCATGCGATAATTCACATCAAACTAAGAGGATGGAAAGCATTTAGTAGAATTGGTTGAAGGAAACTTGAAGAGTCGAGGCCCCGACTATAATCAAGGCCAAGTGTGGGGAAATCCCACGGATTCCTAACCTTCTTTCTTCTTTCCTTTTAATTTTTAAAATTTTCAATTCCAAGTCAAACTTAGCTTTTTTATTCTTTATGCACACTTCTTATGTTCCCTATGTAGTTTTAATTAGCTTTGTCTCCTTCCCTCCTCATTTAATTCCCTTGTCCCCTCCTTTTTCAAACCCCATTAATTCCCCATTTAATTTAGCTTTTTATGTTCCCTATGGTAGCTTTAATTACTTTTGTCTCCTTCTCTCCTCATTTAATTCTCTTGTCCCCTCCTTTTTCAAACCCCATTAATTCCTTTTGTCTTGCCTTCTTTCCCCCCCCACCCCCCCCTTTTTTTTTTTTTTTTTTTTTTTTCAAATTAAATTTTTTTTTTTTTAAAAAAAAAATCTCACTTTTTTCTCTGATTTGTACAGGCGTCGGGTATCAGCTTTTTCAGGAACCTCTCCTAGCGCGCCACGTGGAATCCGTCATTCGAGACCCCGACACCTGTTTCTGATTCGAGGCCCCGACACCTGTTTCTGATTCGGGACCCCGAAGCCAACACTGGCGCAATCTTCCCCCATCCTCGATTCGAGACCCCGAACAATCTATCCCTTTGCCCCCGCATGGGCTTATCTTTTATTTTATGTTAAATAATTTCCCTTTATGCTTTAGTTTGAACTGCTATCTTTTTGTCTCCTTCTTCACATTGAGGACAATGTGTTGCCTAAGTGTGGGGAGGGTTTTATCTGCCTTATTTGTTTACTTTGCTTGACTGTATGTTTCAAGGTCCCAAATTTTTTTCCGGATTTTTATCTTTATTTGCTGCCTAGTTTTTGAAAATACCCCAATGATGGACACACACCTGACTTGCGCACATAGAATAAAAATGTTGTCTATAGTCAAGGTCCCGAATGATTTATACCCTACCTGTCATACCTTATATCTGCTTCAAGACCTAGACACCAGTAGTCACGAATTAACACCTTGTGAGCATTCGAGCCCCCGTGTCTACGGTTATTGTTTGAGTGATAGATGCATAACTAGGTACTGGTTGGGTTTGCATGATATCCATGGGTATAGACACATTTAGACATAGGAGAGCAGCAAAAAGATTAAGTCCTCGCATCGAATTGTTCTCTCTCATTTTTTCTCTGTTCTCCCTTCTTGACCTTCCATTCTGACCACTTGAATTTTCTTTGATCTTTCTCTTGGCAGGTGAGCAATGTTGTTGGGAGCACTATCGAGGGCTAGACTAGACAAATGAAGCAGTAAAGGCAAAGTGTGGGGATCCCGCAAAAATTCAAGACCCTGAATGCTGGCGCAAATTCGAGACCCCAAAGCTGAATTCAAGGGCAGACCAGAACGAAAAATCACTTCCCACCCACAACAAAACACAAGTGTGGGGAAGTGAAATCAGAATATCAAGCCCCCGAAGAACAAGGTCTCGATCCTCAATTCAGATCTCTCTTTCTCTCTCCAAAAAGAAAAAAAAAGGAAAAAAAAAAAAGAAAAAAAGAAAAAAAGAAAAAAAAATATAAATAAAAGAGAGAGAAAAGAGCAAGACCAAACCTTGAAAGCCAAGAAGAGGAAAATCAGCAGCCAGCATCCATTCAAGGTCCCGAGCCTAGGTCCCGAATGAAGGCAAGGACCCCCCATCGAAGAAGAAAAACCTAGTCTAGCTTTCGCCCTCAGCAACATTGTCTCACCATCTTGATTCCTCCTGCCAAGGGAGCATTCCAGGTTCGAATTGGTTTCACCACCTTCTCATTTCACTTCCTTACTATCCCTCTTCTCCACTTTTTCTTCTCATTATGCTTCTTCCATTTCCTCTTGTCATTTATTCCCCTTCTTGCCCCCGATGCGAAGTCTTTTGATTGCTAGATTGCCTATGCATGTGTCTAATGTACTCGGATTAACCTGCAAGCTTGGTTTTGTGCTACGTTATTGCGTACTTGAGTGTTTAAACACCTAGCCTTGTTCATGAGCGTGAGTGCAAACACCAATCCATGTGAGGGCTGCTGGTTGATAGACTGAGGTGGAAAAGTCCATTCTCAAGGATCGTTATCCTTCTGATTGGATGCAGGTGTACCTAGGCAGGGCTTGTTTTCATTCGGGATCCCGAATCCTGACAAGCATGATTATTCTCTGTGCTATGGTTTGGTGTGTCTGTTCTATTTTGGGACTGTTTTAAATTTTGTGAATGCTCGAGGGCGAGCATTGGGCAGTGTGGGGATTATTTGATAGCATGTTTTTATGCACGATTTTCTCCCCATTTTCTCACCCATTTAAGGCATGATTCTGCTAATTTACCCTTGTTTTCATTACTTTTGCAGATTTAGGCCTAAAATGGGAGTTTATGCGAAAAGATGCATTTTTGGGGCATTTTGTGCAGTTTTGAGCTTCAAGACCCAGAGTCGAGGTCCCGAGTCCGAACCAGCGTTCAAGGTCCCGAATCGGATTCACCATTCGGGACCCCGAAGGGCGAAGAATGACATTTCCACGTGTCATCTCGCCAGAGCTTCCATGTGCCTCCTCTGACACTGTTCCTGCAGTCTGCACTGACCACCAAATACCTACCGCTCTGACCCAGTCAGCCCTTGAGCCCAGTCCAGACCTGCCAAAGCTGGAAAAATCAGACAGCTTTATGCTTTTCCAGCTTTGTGCTTTAAGGAACATGGATCCACTTTTTTAGGCTTTCAATTAATGCATTTTGTCCCTAGTTTTAGGCTGAAGATATTTTGTGCTTAGAGCTCTACTATATAAAGGGCATCTAAGAGTAGTTTAGGACATCTTGGCTTATCCATGATCATGTAGTTTTAGTTTTCTTAGACTTCTCTCTAGTTTATCTCTCTAGTTCTTGTTAGCTCATCTTCAACCTTGCCGCCGGGCTTCAAACGGATTTTAGTAACAAGTTTTCTTCCCTTCATCTATTTATTTACTTGTTATGCTTTCTTTAATTGTTATTTATTTATCTTTAAGCATGAGTAGCTAAATTCCTAGTTCTTGGCAAGGCTGATTCAAGGGTTGCAGGGGCAGATTCGAGGCCTTAATGTGCTTAAAATATTCTTGATGCTATATTCAACTATTCATCGGTTTAATTATATCTTTGCATGATTTAATTTGAGGCTTGATCAACTGATAATTATCTTGTGTAAAGGCTGCCATTTATGTGATGAATACGGAAGGAAAATTGCATGAGTAAGTAGGCATCTGTTTAGTCTTGACTGTGTCAAAGTGGTCTTGAATAGATAGGTTGGGTAGTTGATTAGGGCTGGGTCACGAGCCTGACAAACTGAGGGACTTTAGCTCTAGATCTGTCTTTTCTTAACTTCATGGGCAGTTTGAGTATGACCCTCCCGCATTCGTGCCTGGAGGGATGGCAAACTGTCAAGACTACCTCATATGTGGAAACAGGGGGTAGTTTCTCTTAAGAGAAAAGTAGGGGATATCCGAGGAATCTGGTCCCCATGTCATTTCTATGACATCTCGAATGGAATACCCTTGAGCTGATGACGATCTGGTCCCGAATGCAACCCAGGATGCCTTTGCCGAGAACCCTTTCTCCAACTGATTATTCGTGCTTATTTCACTCTTGTTCTATTTCACGCCTGCGTTGATACTTCTGCACCTGTTTCACTTTCTGTTTTATTAATTCTGAATTTGTTCACTGATTTGTTATATTTTTACGTTCGGGACCCCGAACGTGACATTCGGGACCCCGAACCTGCTTTCTTAGATAAACTTGTTAGCTCCAAATCTCTCTTGACCAACTCGTTTGGTCAAGTAAAACCCCCCCTGATTGTTACTTTTTGTGCCTTTGTCCCCCGAATACATTCAAGACCTTGAATCCATTCAAGACCTTGAATTCTGTTTTGTTTGTTTCTTTTATTGTTTTATTTTATAAATCTGGCCTCGTCTAGTGTAAGTCTTCACCAATCTCTGTGGATCGATCCTCTTGCCACTGTCTTCAATCTATTTTGTTGCATGTGATAAGTTGTAATTATTTGTTTGATCGTGCCCTCGACAAGCGCGTTATCAACCTCGTAGTCAAAAACTTCACCATTGGGCAGAAAGTTTTGCTCTACAACTCAAGACTACGGATTTTCTCGGGAAAGCTCAAGTCCAAATGGACGGGACCATACCGAATCACTGCAGTATTTGATCATGGTGCTGTTGAAATCTAGAACCTAGACAATGGGGAGTTATTTAAGGTAAACGGTCATAGGTTGAAACACTTCTATGAAGGGTTCAAGCCTTCGACTACAGAGGAAGCAAGGGTTGAGGACCCAACACTCAACACTCCCGAATGAGGACACAACGTCCAGGCCTGGACGATAATCAAGGCCAAGTGTGGGGACAAACCCCGAATTTCTAACCCTCTTCCTTTACTTTTCTTGTCTCTTAATTCTGCATCCGACATCCTCTTTTCTCTCTTCCCAAAGCCCATTTCTTATCTTCCCTAGGTGATCTTAATTAGTTTTGTCCATTCTTATTCCTTTTGTCCGTTGGTTTCTTTAGTTTCTTCTACTTTATTTTTCATCTTCATTTTATTATTTGAGTCAACTCTAGCTTTTCAAATTTTCTATGTGCACTTTTTATGTTACCTAGGTAAAAATTTAAATTTTCTTTGTCCTCTTCCCTCTTTCATTTAATTTTTATGTCTCTCTCTCTCTGCTAATCAATGACTTGTTCCCTCCTTTATCACCCCCAATTTAATTACCTCTGATTTTATTCTTATCTCTCCTCTTTTCAAAATCCAAAAAGCTGATTTGCTTTCCCTGATTCCCGCGCAGGTGTAAGAGCACGCTGCCCATGGCACTGAGCGCCCTCTCCCATCGCGCCACGTAGACAACGGAGACCGAAACATCAGTTCCCACGCCTGCCAAAACCTACTCACCCACGCCACCTAAACCGTCACCCTTCCACGTTACCCAACCGTTACCCAACCAAAACCCCCTCATCACTCCCAATCAAATCAAAACACTTCCTTTTCTCTTCTTTCCAAAAACGAAACCCTCTCTTCTTCCTTATGGCATGCACTCACCTTAACCTAAACAAAAACCCCACTTCTCACTCTTCTACTCCAACTCCTACTCTTCCCTCTCACCAAAACCAACCAAGCACCACCACTTCCGGCCATTCTCCAGCAGCCACTGAACGGCTCGGATCTCCATCTTCCGACGCCACCATCAACCTAGACGAAATCCCTTCCACTACCCCTCTCCTAGACATGACCAGATCTGGAAAGGTACGCCGTGTCCCTCCAACCACCACTGCTGGCAGCAAGAAGAAAACGCCGCCCAGCCCTGTCAACTCCGTTCCCCTCGACGTTAAGCCCATTGGCTACATCATTCCTTCTGACACCGAGGAGGACGAACAGCCCCAGACCAGTTCCAGCCTCAGGGAAGCCCGACGGGTGGAAAATGAGAATGAGGAGCAATTCCCGTGGGATTCCGACGACCAGCGAGAGGAGGAGGACGACGGCAGACATGATGCTGAAGGCGAGGTCGAGCTGACTGAGCGACCAGAAGCGCAAGACGCTCAGGATCCCGAGCACACTGCTCTAGGTCCTGAGGACATTCTAGAGGGCCCAACAGAGGAGGTCGCCAAAGAAGGAGAAGGGGAGGTCGATCCACCCCAACCTCCCAGCCCACCCCCGAAACCGGCCAAGGGTAAGACCCGAGCCGCGAAGTACACTCCTAAGCCTCCTGCTCCTAAGGTTCCAGCCCCCAAACCTCCGGCCAGTAAGAAACGGAAGATCCCGGCCTCCTCCAAGGGCAAAGCTCCTGCTACTGAGACACCCCGCAAATCCCAGCGCCTCGAGGAGGAAGATGAAGAGTTTGATTCTGCTCCGGGCTCCCGACCCAGTTACCTGGTAACAGCTAACCTTGAAACTTTCAATGAGCTTTTTATCTTTAATGATAAGCCTTCCTTGGACAAGGAGAATTTGATGAATTTTAAGGGAGTAGCCCCGTGCCCTAAGTTAGATCTGGAGTTCTGCGATAAGATGGGTGTTGGGTCCCGAATTCGGGAGTATATCAGTGGTATCGGGTGGGAGAGTTTCTTTTACATGGATCAGCCTACTTATTTGGAACTCAGTTTGGAGTTCTTTGCTAGTTTTTGGTATAAGGTTGATCTGTTCAAACCCAAGGGTGGGGTAGGTCCCGATTTGTCTGCGAAGGGTTGTGTGAATTTCAGGCTTGCAAGTAAATGGCACCCGCTGTCCCTCGACGACTTCAACGTCTACCTTGGTTTTGTCAGTCGTGAAGGGACTCACGAGGCCGCATATCAGAACGCTCTCACCAACGTTCCCGCCACATTCAACACTCACAAAGCCCTTCGAGAGCTCTCTGGCCAAGATGAGATCATATTTGACTCTCGCCATACCAAAGCCCACTGCATTCAAGACTCGGCGCTCCGCATCCTGCAACGCTTCCTGTCCATTGCCCTCGCGGGTAAATTCGGGACCTCTGGGCAGCTTGCCCAAACGGAGTTGTTTTTCCTCTGGGCCATGTACCACAAGCAGCGGGTCAATCTTGGATACTGGATCGTCACCGCTGCTCATAACGTCGCCAATGCCCCCCAGGGTCGCTCTCCTGTTCTTGGATCACTTGTCACCAGCTTGGCCTCCAAACTTTACACCTCGACACTTCGGGAGCTCAATCTGTATCGACACCCGAGCTCCTTCAAGATCCTCGGCTTCAAATCCCTGGACGCGATGGAATTTCTTTATGTCATTAATGGTGTCCTGAGCTTCCATGCAGGTAATAAGGGCAGGATCGAAGGCAAGTATAAATACCCAGACCTCTCCAAGCCGTCTGCTGCCCCCGAGCCTCCGTCTAGCAAAGCTACCACTTCGACTGCCCCGAAGCCCAAAGTTGACTCCCGAGTGCCCAACAACATTCCAGCTGACGACACAACGAACCAACTCCTCCGCCTCATCCTGGAAACCAATCTTGCAATCCTTCACGAGATCCAAACTCAAGCTGACGTGCTGATTGCGACGCGCCGCCCTCGCCCCCCCCATGATCCCGCACATTTTCAATCCCTTTTGCCCTTGCGTGGGTTGGTTATCACTGTTGAACAATTTCCATTCCTGCTATAACTTTAAACTGCTTTATCTTTTGTCTCCCTTCCGCATTGAGGACAATGCGCTGCCTAAGTGTGGGGGGGAGTTTAAAAACTGCTAGTATTTATTATGCTTATATTCTAGTTTAATTTTCCTAAGTTTATGCATGATTTTCTTTAAAACTTTTAGCTCAAGGCCTATTTTTGAAAACACCTCAATGATGGACACACACCTGACTTGTGCACATAGAAGAAAAATGTTGTCCTAGTCAAGGTCCCGAATGATTCATGCTTTGCCTGTTATGCCTTATATCTGCTTCAAGACCTAGACACCAGTAGTCACGAATTAACACCTTGAGAGCATTTGAGCCTTCATGCCTATATTTATTGTTTGAGCGAATGCATGACTAGGTACTGGTTGGGTTTGCATGATATCCATGGGTATAGACACACATAGACATAGGAAAGCAGTAAAAAGATTAAGTCTTCGCATCACATTGTCTTCTCTCATCTTTTCTGTTCTGTTTTCTTTTCTTACTCCCGAACCACTTCTTGACCCTCCATTCTGACCATTTGAATTTTCCTTGATCTTTCTCTTGGCAGGTGAGCGATGTTGTTGGGTGCACCATCGAGGGCTAGACTAGACAGAAGAAGCAGCAAAGGCGAAGTGTGGGGGCTCCCGAATACATTCACGGTCCCGAACACTGGCACAAATTCAAGACCTCAAAACTAAATTCAAGGGCAGACCAAAACGAAAAAAAAACCACTTCCCATCCACAGCAAAACACAAGTGTGGGGGAGTGGAATCAGACATCTGACCCCAAAGAAAAGGTCTCATTCCTCAAACCAGACCAGCTCTCTTCCTCTCTCGAAAAAAAAATTATAATATATAGAAAAATAGAAAAACAAAAACAATAAAAGAGAGGGAAGAGAGCAAGACAATACCTTCAAAGCCAGAAGAGAAAAATCGGCAGCCAGCACCCATTCAAGGCCTCGAGCCTCGGTCCCGAAACGCTGCCAGGGCCCCCCTCGAAAAAGAAAAGCCTAGTCTAGCTTTCGCTCCAGCAACATTGCCTCACCATTTTGATTCCTTCTGCCAAGGAAGTGCTCCAGGTTTGAGTCGGTTCCACCACCTTCTCATTTCACCTCTCCCTCTTCTCCACTTCTTCCTCTCATAATGCTTCATTCTATTTCCTCTTATCGTTCATTTTCCTTGTTTCCCCTTCTTGCCCCCGATGCGGAGTCTTTTGATTGCTAGATTGCCTATGCACGTGTCTAATGTACTCGGATTGATATGCAAGCCTGATTGTGTCGTGTTATAGCATACTTGAGCGTTTAAACACCTAGCCTTACGAGTGTGAGTGCAAACACCAATCCATGTGAGGACTGCTGGTTCATAGGCTGAAGCGGAAAAGTCCTTTCTCAAGGGTCGTTACCCTTCTGATTTGAGGCAGGTGTATCTAGGCGGGGTCTGTCTTCATTCGAGGTCCCGAATCTTGACAAGTGTGCTTATTCTCTATGCTATGGTTTGGTGTGTCTGTTCTGTTTTGGGGACTGTTTTAAGTTTTGTTAATGCTCGAGGGCGAGCATTGGGCAGTGTGGGGGCTATTTGATAGCGTGTTTTTATGCATGATTTTCCCTCCATTTTCTCACTTATTTAGAGCTTGATTCTGCTAATTTACCCTTGATTTCATTACTATTGCAGATCTAGGCCTAAAAAGATTTATGCTAAAACAAACGTTTTTGGTGCAATTTGAGCGAATTCGAGCTTCAAGACCAAAAGTCGAGGTCCCGAGTCCAAAGCAGCGTTCAAGGTCCCGAATCGGATTCCCAGTTTGGGACTCCCGAAGGGTAAAGGATGACGTTTCCACGTGTCACCCCACCTAACGCCCATGTGATCCCTCTGACACTGTTCTAACGCTCTGCACTGATTACCAAACACCTGCGGATTTCAGTCTCGAGCCCACTCCAGGCCTGCCAAAGCTGGAAAAACCAGACAGCTTTATGCTTTTCCAGCTTTGTGCTTTTGGGAACATAGATCCACTTTTTTAGGCTTTCAATTAATGCATTTTGTCCCTAGTTTTTGGGCTGTAGATATTTTGTTCTTGGAGCTCTACTATATAAAGGGCATC
This sequence comes from Viola odorata, assembly GCA_963691705.1. Taxonomy (NCBI): domain Eukaryota; kingdom Viridiplantae; phylum Streptophyta; class Magnoliopsida; order Malpighiales; family Violaceae; genus Viola; species Viola odorata. The sequence continues at coordinate 62,930,288 of OY829540.1, forward strand.
CATGAATAGTCTTAGTAGCTTTTCTTTGATCTCTCCTAGTAATTAATTAATTAGCATAATTTAGAAGTAGCTTAGACTTCTCTCTAGTTTCTCTCTCTAGCCATTGTTAGCTTCTTCAACATTGCTGCCGAGCTATAAACGGAATTTTAGTAACAAGTTTTCTTCCCTTACACTATTTAATTACTTGTTATGCTTTCTTTAATCGTTATTTGTTTATCTTTAAGTATGAGTAGCTAAATTCCTAGTTCTTGGCAAGGCTGATTCAAGGGTTGCAGGGGCAGATTCGAGGCCTTAATGTGCTTAATATATTCTTGATGCTATATTCAACTATTCATCGATTTAATTACATCTTTGCATGATTTAATTTGAGGCCTAATCAACTGAGAATTATCTTGTGTAAATGCTGCCATTTATGTGATGAATACGGAAGGAAAGTTACATGAGCAAGTAGGCATCTGTTTAGTCTTGACTGTGTCAAAGTGGTCTTGAATAGATAGGTTGGGTAGTTGATTAGAGCTGGGTCACGAGCCTGACAAACTGAGGGACTTTAGCTCTAGATCTGTCTTTTCTTAACTTCATGGGCAGTTTGAGTATGGCCCTCCCGCATTCATGCCTGGAGGGATGGCGGACTGTCAAGACTACCTCATATGTGGAAACGGGGGGTAGTTTCTTTTAAGAGAAAAGTAGGGGATATCCGAGGAATCTGGTCCTCATGTCATTTCTATGACATCTCGAATGGAATACCCTTGAGCTGATGACGATCTGGTCCTGAATTCAACCCAGGATGCCTTTGCCGAGAACCCTCTCTCCAACTGATTATTCGTGCTTATTTCACTCTTGTTCTATTTCACGCCTGCGTTGATACTTCTGCACCTGTTTCTGATTTGCTTTATTATTTCTAGAATTGTTCAACGATCCGTTTATTTTACCATTCGGGACCCCGAATCTGCTTTCTTAGATAAACTTGTTAGCTCCCAAAATCTGCCTTGGCCAATCTGTTTGGCCAAGTAAAACCCCCCTGATTGTCACTTTTCATGCTCTTCTCCCCCGAATGCATTCAAGACCTTAGATCAGTTTCTCACAATCCCTGTGTTTGACCCTGACTGCCACTGTACACTTTATCTCTTGTGCACACACATTTTCAGGCACTATAAATCTTTATTTGACTGACGATCATCCTCCCAGCCACCTATCTTGTCATCAAAAGACAACCTTTTTCACTTCAGCTTGTCACTAGCACAAAGCGGACAGAATATCAGAGCATCGATAAAGAACAAGAAAGACACATCTAGGGAGCGATGCCTCGATTTGTCAGGATCACGACAGGACCCTAACCAGCTGCGTGCCCTAGACTAATGAACCCAGATCTACCCGAGAACACTAATCTAGTTGTCTACACCTACCCAACAGTCTCACGCTAGTTATCACTGCAGAGTCACGACTCTAATCACAAAGGGAAGATTAAAAGTTGATCAGGCCTCGAATCACCCTAAGCAAAAATGGAATTAAAATGACAAACAACCAGATATAACAAAGAGAACATGTTAAGAGCAATCAGGCCTCGAATCTACCCAAGCAACCCTCGATACACCTTTACCAAGAACGTGGGTTTTAGCCACTCATGTTAAGAGATAAACACATAAAAGATGGAAATAACATAATAAAAGATAAAGGAAGAGTTAAGGATAAAACTTGATTAATGGTGCTTGTTACAAAGCTTGGATCCAGCAACTATGGAGAGAAGAGGAAGGAACAAGCCCCAAAACTACTAAACTAGAAGAAAGCTACTGAAATTAGTTTAAGAGTAAAAATATCTAAAGTGTAAAGTGGTTATCAAACCCTAGCACATAAGGTTGTATATATACACCAGCCACCCACTAAGGGACAAAATTCCAGCTAAGGGGAAGTATACACAAGGTGCCCACGCTCTGGCAAAAGGGGTGACCCACGATGGCAGAAAAGGGGAATATTCCTCGGGATCCTCGCAGAACATCTGACATGCACCAGGGAGGACACGTGGAGTGATTGGAGTGGAGCCACGTGGACTTGGCGTTTTGCACTTGTGGAGGCCTCGATAAGATTGTCGAGGTCTCGATGACATGTCGAGGGCAGATCAGCATCTTTGGGAACCTTCTAGAACGTTCTGGAATGTTCTGGGATGTTCTGGAATGGGTCTCGATAAGAATCTTTATGGAATATTCCTTTCGGGCGAGACCAGCATCTGAGGGAATATTCTAGGAGACATCCGCATCTGAGGGAATATTCTGGGGGACGTCCGAGGGGACACGTGGAAGCACAACTGCGAGGACACGTGGATTTAAGGCTCTTGATCCGTCGAGGGCTCAATGACAGGCCTCGATGAGGAAATTGGTCCTTGGTCTCGACGATGGTCTTGAACCTTGAAAATCACCCAGAAAGCATGTCTTTTCGCACATTTCTCCTTCTTGGCCTTGATCTGTGAAAAAGATGGAAACACGAGTGGATTAGTAGTATCAAGGCCTAAATCAAGGCAAAAATAGAAGGAAAAACATGCATAAAATACATGCTATCATCCACCCCCGAAGCCGGCCAAGGGCAAGGCCCGAGCGGGGAGAAACGCCCCCAAAGCCCACACTCCTAAGGCCCCAGCCTCTAAGCCTCCAGCCAGTAAGAAGAGGAAGCTTCCGGCCACTTCAAAGGGCAAAGCACCTGCAGTCGAGACTCCCCGCAAATCCCAGCGCGTTGAGGAGGACGACGACGAGCTTGAATCTACTTCGGGATCCAAACCTTGCTACCTGGTAACAGCCAATCTCGACACCTTTAATGAACTCTTCATTTTTAATGATAAGCACTCTTTGGATAAGGTGGCTTTGATGAACTTCAAGGGAGTAGCCCCGTGTCCTAGGCTAGATTTGGAATTTTATGATAAGATGGGTGTTGAGTCCCGAATTCGGGAGTTGATTAGTGGAATAGGGTGGGAGAGTTTCTTTTACATGGATCAGCCTACATACTTGGAGCTCAGCCTTGAGTTCTTTACGAGTTTTTGGTACAAGGTTGATCTGTTCAAGCCCAAGGGTGGGGCTGGTCCTGATTTGTCTGCCAAGGGTTGTGTGAATTTCCGGCTGGCTAGTAAATGACACCCGATGTCCCTCAACAACTTCAATGTCTATCTCGGATTTTTCAGTCGTAAGGGTACTCAAGAGGCCGCATATCAGAACGCCCTGACCACTGTCCTTGCCGAGTTCAACAATCACAAAGCCCTTCGGGAGCTCTCTGGAAATCCTAACGTCAAGTTTGACTCCCGCCACACCAAGGCCCACTGCATTAAGGACCCTGCGCTCCGCATCCTGCAACGCTTCCTGTCCATTGCCCTCGCGGGTAAATTCGGGACCTCAGGACAGCTTGCCCAATAGGAGCTATTTTTTCTATGGGCCATGTACCATAAGAAGCGAGTCAACCTTGGCTACTGGATCGCCACCTCTGCTCACAATGTCGCAAATGCCCCCCTGGGTCGCTCTCCTATTCTTGGATCCATTGTCACCAGCCTGGCCTCGCAGCTTTACACCTCGACACTCCGGGAACTCAACTTGTATCGGCACCCGAATTCCTTCAAGCTCATTGGTCTCAAGACCTTAGACGCGATGGAATTTCTTTGTGTTATTAACAGTGTCTTGAGCTTTCATGCAGATAACAAAGTCAAGATCGAGGGCAAGTACGAGTACCCGGACCTCTCCGAACCCCGAGCCCAAACTGCTGCCCCCGAGCCTCCTTCTGCCAAGACGAACGCTTCCACTGCCCCCGAGGAGAATGCTCCAGGTCCCGACCAAATGCCGAGCAACAACGCCATCATCCGCTTACTCACTGACATCCTGGAAACCAATCGCGCCATCCTCAAGGAATTTCGGGAGTAAGTTGCCTCCCTGATTCCACCTCGCCCCTGATCCCGAACATTTTCAAACCCCTCTTTGCCCCTACGTGGGTTGGTTATCTCTGCTTGAACAATTTCCATTTCTACTTTAAGTTTGAACTGCTTATCTTTTTGTCTCCTTCCCGCATTGAGGACAATGCGCTGCCTAAGTGTGGGGAGGAGTTTAAACTAGTATTTATTATGCATATTTTATTCTAGTTTTTATTTTTTTTTGGATTTTAGCTTACTGCCTATTGTTGAAAACACCTCAATGATGGACACACACCTGACTTGTGCACATAGAATAAAAATGTTGTCTATAGTCAAGGTCCCGAATGCGATATTCTTTGCCTGTTATGCCTTATATCTGTTTCAAGACCTAGACACCAGTAGTCACGAATCAGCACCTTGTGAGCATTTGAGCCTTCATGCCTATATTTATTGTTTGAGTGATAAATGCATGACTAGGTACTGGCTGGGCTTGCATGATATCCATGGGTATAGACACATTTAGACATAGGAAAGCAGCAAAAAGATTAAGTCCTCGCATCGAATTGTTCTCTCATTTTTTTTTGTTCTCCCTTCTCGACCCCGAATCCCTTCTTGACCTTCCATTCTAACCAATTGAATTTTCTTTGATCTTTCTCTTGGCGGGTGAGCAATGTTGTTGGGAGTACTATCGAGGGCTAGACTGGACAAATGAAGCAGCAAAGGCAAAGTGTGGGGATCCCGCAAAAATTCAAGACCCTGAATGCTGGCGCAAATTCAAGACCTCAAAGCTGAATTCAAGGGCAGACCAGAACGAAAAATCACTTCCCACCCACAGCAAAACACAAGTGTGGGGAAGTGAAATCAGAATATCAAGCCCCCGAAGAGCAAGGTCTCGATCCTCAATTCAGATCCCTCTTTCTCTTCCTTTAAAAAAAAAAAAGAAAAAAAGAAAAAAAAGAAAAAAAGAAATATAAATAAAAGAGAGAGAGAAAAGAGCAAGACCAAGCCTTGAAAGCCAAGAAGAGGAAAATCAGCAGCCAGCATTCATTCAAGATCCCGAGTCTAGGTCTCGAATGAAGAAAGCAAGGATCCCCCTCGAAGAAGAAAAGCCTAGTCTAGCTTTCGCCCTCAGCAACATTGTCTCACCATCTCGATTCCTTCTGCCAAGGGAGCGTTCCAGGTTTGAGTTGGTTTCACCACCTTCTCATTTCACTTCCTTACTATCCCTCTTCTCCACTTTTTCTTCTCATTATGCTTCTTCCATTTCCTCTTGTCATTTATTTTCTTTGCTTCCCCTCCTTGCCCCCGATGCGAAGTCTTTTGATTGCTAGATTGCCTATGCATGTGTCTAATATACTCGGATTGACTTGCAAACTTGGTTTTGTGCTACGTTTTTGCATACTTAAGTGTTAAAACACCTACCCTTGTTCACGAGTGTGAGTACAAACACCGATCCATGTGAGGACTGCTGGTGAATAGGCTGATGTGGAAAAGTCTCTTCTCAAGGGTCGCTATCCTTCTGATTTGATGTAGGTGTATCTAGGCGAAGTCTGTTTTCATTCGGGGTCCCGAATCTTGACAAGCATGCTTATTCTCTGTGCTATGGTCTGCTGTGTCTGTCCTGTTTTGGGACTGTTTTAAATTTTGTGAATACTCGAGGGCGAGCATTGGGCAGTGTGGGGATTATTTGATAGCATGTTTTTGTGCATGATTTTCTCCCCATTTTCTCACCATTTTAGAGCGTGATTCTGCTAATTTACCTTTGATTTCATTACTATTGCAGATTTAGGCCTAAAAAGGAAGTTTATGCTAAAACATGCATTTTTGGTGCATTTTAAGCGAATTCGAGCTTCAAGACCAAAAGTCGAGGTCCCGAGTCCAAAGCAGCGTTCAAGGTCCCGAGTCGGATTCCCAGTTCGGGACCCCGAAGGGCAAAGAATGTCATTTTCACGTGTCATCCCACCTAAACGCCCATGTGATTCCTCTGACACTGTTCTGACGCTCTGCACTGATTACCAAACACTTGCCGATCTTACCAGTTCAGCCTCGAGCTCAGTCCAGACCTGCCAAAGCTGGAAAAATTAGACAGCTTTATGCTTTTTCAGCTTTGTGCTTTTAGGAACATAGATCCATTTTTATAGGCTTTCAATTAATGCATTTTGTCCCTAGTTTTTGGGTTGTAGATATTTTGTGCTTGGAGCCCTACTATATAAAGGGCATCCAAGAGTAATTTAGACACTTCTTCCTAATCTTTTAATCACTTAGCATAATTTAGAGTTAGTTTTCCTTAGACTTCTCTCTAGTTTCTCTCTCTCTAGTCTTGTTAGCATCCTCAACTCTTGCCGCCGGGCCTCAAACGGAATTTAGTAACAAAGTCTTCTTCCCTTAATCTATTTTACTCACTTGTTATGCTTTCTTTAATTATTATTGATTTATCTTTGAGCATGAGTAGCTAAATCTTTAGTTCTTAGCAAGGCTGATTCAAGGGTTGCAAGGGCAGATTCGAGGTCTTAATGCGCTTAATACATTCTTGATACCATATTCAATTATTCATCGTTTTAATTACATCTTTGCATGATTTAATTTGAGGTCTGATCAGCTGATAATTATCTTGTGTGAATGCTGCCATATATGTGATGAATACAAAAGGAAAATTGCATGAAACAAGTAGGCATCTGTTTAGTCTTGACTGCGCTGAAGTGGTCTCGAATAGATAGGGTGAGTAACTGATTAGAGCGAGGTCACGAGCCTGACAAACTGAGGGACTTTTAGCTCTAGATCTGTCTTTTCTTAGCTTCATGGGCAGTTTGAGTATGGCCCTCCCGCATTCGTGCCTGGAGGGATGGCGAACTGTCAAGACTACCTCATAAGTGGAAACGGGGGGTAGTTTCTCTAAAGAGAAAAGTAGGGGATATCCGAGGAATCTGGTCCCCATGTCATTTCTATGACGTCTTGAATGGAATACCCTCGAGCCGATGACGATCTGGTCCCGAATGCAACCCAAGAATGCCTTTGCTAAGAATCCCTCTCTAACTGCCTATTTGTGTGTATTTCCCCATCTGTTTTACTATTTCTGGATTTATTTGTTAATTGAATTATTTTACCGTTCGGGACCCTCGAACGTGACATTCGGGACCCCAAATACTGCTTTCCTAGATGGAAATTGTTAGCTCCCAAAATCTGCCTTGGCCAACTCTTTTGGCCAAGTAAACCCCCCCCCCCCCCCCCCCCCCCCCCCCCCCCCCCCCCCGCGATTGTCACTTTCTGTGCTCTTCTCCCCCGAATACATTCAAGACCTTAGACCAGTACCACTGTACACTTTATCTCTTGTGCACACACGTTTTCAGGCACTATAAATCTTCATTTGACTGACGATCAGTAGTCTATTGCGTTATACAAATTTACCCTCATCCATTTGTTATTAATTGAAAAATAATTTAAATTTAAGGTTTTAAGTACTTTAAGTTTACGATAAATATTTATTTAATTATTTTAGGTATAATGATAACTTGTAAATTAGTAACTAATTATTAATCAATTTATTTTATTATTTTTTTAATATATGACTCATGCATATTGAGTTGCACGTTTTTTTCTAGAGAGGTGGGATTGATAGTTGTGTCATCTAATTTTAATTATCAATTTAAAGATTCAAAAGTTTACTCATTGTAACAATATCTCATTTCAAAGTTAATTTAACTTTAACTTTCTAACAACTTTAAGTTTACAATAAATATTTATTTAATATATTTTATGTACCTATCGTATGTTATTTTGATAATGTAGATCATGTATTCGACCCATAATATTATAATGATAACTAAAAATACAACCAATTTTAAAAAAAATATATCTTATCACTTTACCTAGGACAGATTTTAAGGTAAACAACATAATTTTTTATAGTTTAAAAATTGTTTCACTTCGGACACTATAGTTTTAAGATTTACATTAAAAATCCTATAATATCCTAAAATATTTTAATATAAACATTATAAGTGGTTAAAAAATATAAAAAATGGTAAAAAGTTGAAAAAAACTTATAAATATTGATGAAAAATGTATAACCATAAATATTTGTTGAATAGATTATAAAATATTAAATTTTAGTATTTTTTTAAAATATCTAACCTCATCCTTTTATATTATTAAAACTCATTAATCAATAGTTGTCACTGAATTAATTTTAGTAAAAGTTATAAATTCTCTTTTTATTTTTCACTTTTATGATTTTCTTAATTTTAAAAGTAATTTTTTCTAAACAAATAAACCATGTACTGGTTTGAAATTATAGTTAAATAATAAAAATCAAATAAATATTATTAACCCATGTAAAAAATATTTCATGTACAATATAAAATATTTCTTTGATAAAAATAAAGTTAATGTAAATCATTTTGATAATATATGGCTAATATTGTCAATACTTATAAATAAACTTCTCAATTATTCTCATAAATTGTTTTTTCTTTTTACCATATAATTTATGTTAGAAAAGGTATAAATATTACAATTTATTTTTCACTTTTATTTAGTTTATGTTTCTTCAACTCTCTTAAAATCAATCTCTTTACTAAATTTAATAATAAAATTAAACAAAAATTATTAAGTTGAATAAAGAATATTATTCTTAAAATAATATTATAATAATTAAAAGAATTTATATTTAAAAAATATATTAATATACATATGTTATATTTAACAAATAATTTAAATTTAAAAATATATTAATATACATATCTTATCTTTTGCTCATTGTGACTATTTTTCAATTCCATACTTTCAAATATATTTCTCACATTGTAGCTCCACGAGTATATTACATAGATTGATTTCTTACAATCTCTTTGAATATTAAAATTTTTCTTCCTATGAAATTATTCTTATGAACTTTTACTTTTATATATTTTTAAAATTTATCATTGTTTGTGATATTGACATGGGTGAAAAAAACAATGATAAAGTTTAAAAATATATAAAAGTAAAAGTTCATAAGAATAATTTCAAAGGAAGATAGTTTCGGTATTTAACATATTTTAGTTCTTAAAAAAAATTATCTTTCTCTTTTGTATTTTAGAATTTAAATTATTAAATTATTTAAATAAGTTTTTTGTTAATTATAATTTAATATTATGATGCGAATATTTTATTATAAAAAAATCACCTTATTTTATTTTTCATACTATCAAAAAATTATTTAATATAAATTTAAATTCTAAATAATTGATTTAATATACATTAATTATTCATAATTTTAATATTAATTCACTTTAAAAAAATATATATATAGTTTATACAAATATAATTTATTTTTGCTACCTTTCTTAACTCACAATACTAAGTATATTTTTCTATGATAAATTATTTACTAATTTCAAGCTCTTACCAAAAGTTATGAATATTATAATTCTTTATTAATTAAATAAATTGTCATTTATTAATAGATATAAAATTTCATTACTTAATTGAAAAATTAATTTATAAGTTTGTTCACTTTATAATTTACTATTATTAGTGTTATTCAAAATATTATTACAAGGTACTCCATGTGATTTTCTAAGAGACTAACGAATGTACCGATTTTCTTTCTACTTTTGCCATATAGGAAATATATATATTTTAAGTTTTTTTTTAAAGACCAACGAATGTTGTTTAACTTAAAATTGAAAACATTATCTAGTTTTTATCTAAAAAAATATATTAAAATCTCAAGAAATATATTTATGTTATAATTAAAAATATACTCAAAATATTTATTTTGTAACATTTTATTTTTTATTATATAATAATAATAAAAAAATTAACTTTATTGATTAAAAAATTAAATATATTTTTAGATAAACTATATAAAGAAACCCTACAATTTGCAAAATCTCCCACTTTGTACGCAATAGTTTTAAAATTTGCAACGTAAGCCTACAAAATTGCAATTGAAATTATTTAATCAATCACTAATTATTTTAATTTTTTAAAATATACTGTTAAATTTATTAAGGGTGATGTTGATTCGAACCATTTAAAAATATAGAGAATTTACTATGACATTTATGATACAAATTCAGAATATTTTATTACAAATTAGATTAATTCCTCTCTATTCTTCCTCCATTTTTTCGCATAAATATGATCTCATCTTTTCTTAGAATTTTAGTCTCCTATTCTAACATAGTCATTCATGTCATCAAATAAACTAAAGTTTTCTTTCTTGTCAATAACGTGAGCTGAAATTATTCTAAAATGAATTTAATTTAATTAATATATTTATAATAAATGACATTATTTATTATGTATTATCCTTTTATTTTTAAGAAAAAATAAATACATATCAAAATAATTTAATACCACATTATAAACATGCAAATGAACTTCAAATTATTTTTTATAACTATAACTTATTTTGTCCATCTAAGTAAATATAGTTGTTGATTTGAGCTAATTAAAAATACATGAACTTATTTGATATTAGTTGGAAATGTATAGGAAAGTGCAAAATATTAATTATTGATCGTTGCTTCTTCCAAATTCTCGCAAATAAGAACTTAGATATCTATGTATAACATTTAGAGTCGTAAGCAAAAAAATAACTTAAATTTTTATTTAATTTTTATTTCTGTTTATGAGATCCGTACTACCTGTCTTTAAAAAAAACTAACATACCATTGAAACATTATATAAAATAATCAGAACATAAAATTGTTAAGTTTATATTCCCAATTTTTAATCAATTGAGTATCATATATATAAATTTCTCTAGAAAATTCTATATGTTTTGAATAGGGGAAAAAACCTTAAAATCAATCCAGATATACAAAATTAATTCATAAAAATTAACCGAACATGGATTCCCTCAAAGAGTTGTACATTCTTTATTTTTAAAAAATAAATTGAATAAAATGTTGTATATGACTATATGCTAATTAGGTTAGGCTAGTTATGGAGAAAAATTAAAAATTAAGCAACACCAAATCTAATTACCACTAAGAAATATATTAGAGAAGTTGAATATATCTTGGTTTATGATCTAGAAATTACTTAATGTAAATAAACAAATATTAATCATTAAACAAAAACAATAAAATAAATTAATTTAAAAAATAAGAAAACAGAACAGATAATTATGATTATAATTTAAATTAAGTAATTATGTTTTTAATTTTAGTTACTTATATTATTACATGCTTGGAAAACTAATTATATATTTTATTTTGGTATCTTTAAATCTTGTAGATCAATACTAATTATATTCGCACATGACTGAGTATTTAGGTATTTTATTATCTATATATACTATATATTTAATATATATTATCTAACTTAACTACCAACTGAATTAATATCAATACTCCCGCTATTGTTAAGAATTTTGAATGCTCTCATAATTTTTTTGAATTATTTCCAGCTTTTGTTTTAGATAAATTGGTTGAACTATTTTTTCCCAAATTTAAAAACAATAATTATTATTGGATAAAGTTTTTAATAGATTTATAAAAACTTAAAAGAAAATTAAGAGTGTAATAGACTTTTAAACAATAACTTAAAGTATAAAAAATCACCTTGTTTCATTTTTCATACTATAAAAAAATATTTAATATAAATTTAAATTCTAAATAATTAATTTAATATACACTAATTATTCATAACTTTAATATTAATTCATTTAAAATATATATATATATATATATATATATATATATAGTTTATACAAATATAGTTTATTTTTGCTAACTTTCTTAACTCACAATACTAAATATATTTTTCTATGATAAATTATTTACTAATTTCAAGCTCTTACTAAAAATTATGAATATTATAATTATTCATTAATTAAATAATTTTCATTTAATAATATAAATAAAATAGCATTACTTAATTGAAAAATTAATTTATAAGTTTTTTCACTTTATAATTTACTATTATTAGTGTTATTTAAAATATTATTACAAGCTATTCTCATGTGATTTTTTTAAGAGACTAACGAACGTAGGAGATCCGATTTTCTTTCCACTTTTTCCATATAGGATTTTTTATTTATTTTAAAGTTTGTGTTGTTATTTAGCTTGAAATTAAAAAAATTATCTAGTTTTTATCAAAAAATATATTAAAATCTCAAGAAATATATTTACATAATCATTAAAAATATTCTCAAAATATTTATTTTATAACATTTTATTTTTTATTATATAATAATAAAAAAATTATTAACTTTATTGATTAAAAAATTAAATATATTTTTAGATAAACTATATAAAGAAACCTTAAAGTTTACAAAATCTCCCACTTTGAACCCAATAGTTTTAAAATTTGCAATATAAGCCTGAAATTTGCAATGTAAGCCTGTAACAAAATTGCAATTTCGGTCTTTCTATTAATTAGAAAATTAAAAGATAGTAAAAAATATTATTAAGTTTTTTAAGAGTGATGTTGATTCGAACCAATTAAAAATATAAATAATTTAATAGATAGGTTAATTAATTAAATTAATTAATTAATTAAAATGTTTAGGTAAGTTAATTAATTTAATAGGTAGGTTAATTAATTTAATAGGTAGGTTAATTAATTAAAATGTTTAAAAATCTATTAAACCCTTAAAAATTTTAATAATTTAAGGGTATAATAGACTTTTAAAGAATAAATCTCTTCGTGCTTTTAATATAGTATAGATGAATGACTTCAGGGTTTGGGATGAAATACGGTGAATGAGTGGAGGATTAAGTAGGGGTATACACAGTCCAATTCGGACCGATTTTGGTAGAAACATTGGACTAAATTGAAAATTAACTGTTTTGAAAATTCTAGAATTAAATTGGTTTATTCTTTTAGAGTTCCGAGTCGGTTTCAATTTTAACCTGTTTTTTTTCAATTAAACAAATTAGAGTTCTTAAAAAAAATAGAAAGATATTTTTTTTCCCATCTGAGGAACAATTTATGTATTTCTCAAATTAAGTAGCACAGAGTCCATTAATGTCTTACCAAAGCCCAATATTTACACGTGGCCTAATGTTAAATCCATCGGCTTTTTACTCGATTTTGATATCACCAACATTAAAGTCCATTTTGCATTCATTGCCATTTTTTAAAAGCCCGTTGGTTTTTCTTAATAAAATAGTATTGTAAAAGTCTTACTGATCAAAAGATCTACTTATATATTACTCCCTCTATCCACGATTGTTTGTCGTTTAAGCAAAAACGACTGCGTCGGTTTTTAATTGTTGTTCTCGCCTCTCGAGAGCTTCTTCACCTCATTCAGACCAAAACACCCTCGCTCCCTTTGCAAAGCCAATTTCTCTCATCTGCTCCCTTCGCTGATGAAGCTGATTTTGCTTCTCAAAATTCACCAAAATTTGAGAGGGAAATTGAAAATCAAATAGGTGGGAAATGGGAACTTTGGGTTCTGTTCACTGTGTTCAATATATATTCTCGCAATTGAATAAATTTTGGTCTCCTCTACTCCGTCCACAGCTTCCACCTTCATTCCAGAGAAAAGTTATGCGAAATTGGGTTGTTGAATTCGATTATGGCAACCGTCGAGTTCAGAGAAGATTCGCAGTACGATTCTAAGATTGAATTTGACGATTCAATGAACATGGTGGTCCGAGATTCAATTGGAATCGTGGCAAAGGCCGCGGATGCGGGGAATGAGTCGTCAGGCGACCGCATCGAGGCTATCGTTGAGGATTCCAGCGAGGGTGTCATCGAGGGAACCGTGGAGGATTCCGGCGACGAAATGGCGTTGACTGTGGAGGATACCTTCTGCGATGATGGGGATATGGCTTGGGGTCGCAAGAGGAAATTGGAGCCACTTGTGAATTTCAGGAAAGTGAAGACCAGGGTAGGCGATTCACGGCCGAAAGTTATCCACGATTTCGACTTGAACGAACCCTCGTTTGAGGAGAGACTGTTGGCCGCCAAGTACAAGGGAGAGAGAGATTTCGACCTCAACAAACTCCCAATTGCAGGTATGTTTGAATTCGAGGACCCAAGTTATGAACCAGACTTTATTGAGATGTTGCGTCTCTTGCTTCCATCCTACTACTGATGACCAAAATGTATTTCTTCTAGTTTTTGGTTGATCAACAGAATGGTGTTGTTGATGTATGTGCAATTGGTTGTTCTTTGTATGTAAGGAACAAGTTTTTTGTATTGTTAGGCAATCTGCAAGCTTTAAGTAGGTAGAAAAGTTGTATGATGTAAAAATCAAACCAAAATATCAATGTATTTTTTCAAGTTTATTCCAGATTGCTCGCTGTTTTTAGTTTATTTCCAGATTACTCTCTGTTTTTAGTTTGTTTGTAGCCTTTTTGTTCACCAATTAATCTACTTTGGAGCATTGTGGTTTGTGGATTGTTTGCTTGTGTTTGAAGTCTGCCCCTTCGAGATTCATCTCTGTTTTCAGTTTAATTAATCTGCTCTGCATTGTGGTTTGTGGTTGGCATCTTCATCCTTACATACATGAATTTGGATTAATGGTTTGTGGATTGTTTTTCGCAATGACTTCAATTTGTTAATCTTAGGAATTGGATGTATGGTTTGTGGTTTCTTCCACAATTGATCAGTCATTACTGTCCACATGGTGTGGAATATCTGTGTTCTTACACCAAATGATCTATACTACTGTAAAATTGCATCTTTGCTTCCGATTTGTGGTTTGTTTGAGCAATGATTTTGCATATCAGTTTTACGACGTGGGTTGGATTGGTCTTGGTATGTGGTTAATGTACATTTGCATTGTGGTTAATGTACATCTGCTTGGCTGAATTATTGGAGTGGGAAAACATGGAACATAGGTTGGGTTTTAAACTATGCATTGTGTTGATTACTGTTTTCAATTTCATTTTAGAATCCCAGGTTGTTTCCTTTGTGGTTGGTTGCAAGTTTTCGTATAAAACATGCAACCGAAATGGTCCATTTTCTTTCAAGGTTTTGCTCTATATTTGTCCCTGAGAATCAAACCGTAATGGAACTGCTGTGCCAATCATATTGAAACAGAGACAGAGATAAGAGGAAGGAAAACACATTTTATTTTATTCATACTCCATCACAAAAGACATGTGACAGAGATTAGGGAAAGGGAAACACAATATGAACATTGATAATCCATCACAACAGTGATGGAGATTAGGTAAAGGAAAACAAGATACATAGATGTTGAACTAATCAGTGGTTGGAATGGCATTCGCAAACCTGTTCAGCTCAACATCAGCAGCCCTCGCATTGTTGGCTCCTAGATGCAGCACACGTCTCTTATGCTCCAGATGAGCAATCCCAGTTGAGAGATGTGTGATACACTTAGCCAGCATATCAACAGCAGGAATGGTCAGCTCCCTAAAGTCGTCTTCAAATATATCCGCCTTCCGCTGGGTCAGCTCCTCCACCCTTTGGTTCAGCAGCCCGACGTGAAGATTGGTTCGAAGCACCAAGTGGTCTAGCTGCACGATCTCCTCTTGGAGTTGCCTGCTCAGCTCTTGGACCTCATTCAGCATTTCCAGTTTGGCTTGGCGTTCCATGGTGAATGACCTGCACAAAGATTCAACAGAGGTGGAAGATGAGAAGGAGGATTAGTAGATGCGAAATTGTGGCCGTTTAGGGTTGCGGTGAAACAAGGGAAAAGAAAGCATTTATAGTGGCTGGCTAGGGTTAGAAACGGCTGTTTGAAGAGGTGTAAACCAAGTGGTCAAACAGTGTGCTGTTTGGGAAGGTAAAAGGCTGCCTAAAAATCAGGAATCTATTTCCTGCATTACACTCCTTTTCTGCTTAGATACCTGATAAAAGCATGCAACCTACATCCATCCTAGCACACAGTAGCTTCATCACATGACCACTTTGGACTAAAATTGGACACGAAACAGGGCTACTTAATGTAAATCCAACTTCATCGATCAAGGCAAAGCAATACAACAGATCATTGTATCCAAACAGCAACCCATTCTCTCATGTAAACCAAACATGTCTTATGAACCAGCAACTAAAGCTGTCATTCAAACCAAACATCTCATCCAAACCAGCAACCAAACACTTCATTCCAAGCAAACATCTCATCCAAACCAGCAACCAAACATCTCATTCTAACCAAACATCTTATCCAAACCAGCAACCAAACATCTCATTCTAACCAAACATCTCATCCAAACCAGCAACCAAACATCTCAGTCTATGTAAACATCTCATCCGAACCAAAAATTCAACATCTCATTCAAATCAATATAACCAAAGCAATTTATGCAGACACAAATTGAACATAGGAGTTGCTTCCAAACACAATCCACTTGTACTTTTATTGCTGCATCAAATTAGTGTTCACATATCTTGCACAAATCCACAGAACAAGAGCACACTATGTTTGCTCCACATACAAAAAATAACAGTAGCAAACAGAGATTGATCTTCTCCCTTTGACAGTGCTAATCCTAACCAGAACTCCACCCAAAAGGTACAACCTAATGACTATAATATCCACTATATGCTATAAGTACACAAAATACTCCAGTAGTTGCACATCTTCTACCAAAAAAATCCATTAATAAACTGGAACTTTTAACAAAAAATGGCCCATCAAACTCCAGTTGGATCTTCACATCTGCATTCTAAAAAACAGGCACAAGTACAATGTCAATACATATTAGTGAATCAAAACACAGTTAAAATATGACATGTACAACCAACATGAAGCCTTACATTGAGCAGCAGGAAGATGAGCAAGAGCAGTGGCAATGAGAAGTGGATCACACGACAGCATGGAAGGTAGCAACCCTTGCCTAGCTAATTGTTCCTTCTTCATGTGAGGAATTTTGTACACATTTGAGCCTCTAATTTTCAAGATCTCAATCATGCATGATTGGAGAGTTAGGAAAATGCTATTAGCCTTAAAAGGAGGAAACTCAAAGAAAGCTTTGTTAACTGCTTCCACCAACTGATCCATATTTCTTGCACACCTTTTTGATTGCAGTGATTGAATTGCTCTAAAAAACCCTAGATCAAGCACATTCAAATCAGGCGAATTAGGGGGTTGACTCAAAAGTGTAATCTTCAAACCCACATTGTCTACTGCTGCCAAGAAATCTACATCATCACAATGTATGTGTTTTTGCATTGTCCTGTTGGATGATAATTTCATCCATGACACTATCCCCCGGCCATTTGTCCTTAATGGCTGGTAGTATTTTCTCAATCATGAATTGTCTAATAACAGCCCTATCTACCTTGGTAATTGGCTTAAGTTCTAGAGTCCCAGCTATCCTATTTGCACTTGACCTCACCGCAGCCACCTCTATTACCAATGGGAACACCCCTATCTTACCATCAAATGTACATTCTCCATTAGAATCAAACCTAGGTCTAGCAACAGCTGCAAGAAACATAATTTTAGGTATAAAATTAGAACTTTTAATGTTCCTTACAGGATCATCTTCGTCGGCAAGAAGATAGTAAGTCTGCACCTTCCTTGTCATTTGGAACCATTTTTCATCTATGTGCACCACATTTTCCATGTCGTAAAACTGGTTGGAGGTTGGATCAATGGAGGACAGACAATGACGCACCCTTTGCACACGGTTCCCCTCTGTCAATGTTGGTTTCACCGCATTACTGTGCCGCTTCAATTCTCCACTTCTCAATTTCAGTTGTAAAAACGACTTGGATACACCGAGGATTCCAGCGAGAGACCTCAGAGTTGTCCTATCTCGTAATGGAACATCTCTAATCTTCTGGAGATCAAATTGGATACGTTTTCTGCCACAATTTCTAACTCTGGACTGTGAAACCTCGTTATTTTCAGACTCCCTTGCCCTCTTCCAAAGCCGTTGGATTGAACGAATATGCACATTGAAGAATTGGGCAACTTCGGTTGTCGTTGTCCTCTTCAGCTTTCCATTAACACTTTTTGTTAGGAGCATTTGGTAAGCAGCATGTCTGCCTCGTTACACAGCTCTCTTCTTACTCCATTTTGACCTACCATCAACAGCAAACAAACGCAGTCAAGATGAGGAGAGAGAACCATCAATAAATTGGTAGCAACCATTAATAAATTAAACCATAATCACGAGAGGAATGGAATAATTTAACCTCCAACTCCTCCGCCATGTTCTGGGTCCGGAGCATCTTCATGGATTGCGTCCAAGATCGGCGAATTTGGGGTCTGTTCCTCATCTTCTAAAACAATCCTGACACCTGAGGATGGTAATGGGTTGTTTGCAAATAGAGTGAGAGGGTCAATTTGGTTGGTATCCATTGTTTGCCCGCAAGACTTGGTGAAGCCAGTAGAGTCTGAGATTTGAGACTTCTGGAGTGAAGAAAAAATGGATGGGGAGCTGAAAATATTTTCAGTGAGACCATTGTGCCCAAAGATATTCGAAATTGGGCGGCCATAGTTTGAATTTTTGGTTTGATTTCAACTCGAAAATTGGAGGGAGGCCGGGAAAATTTTGGGAAAATTCGCGCGGCCAAAGAGGGAACGGAGTACAGAGGAAGCATTCATCAACGAGGTGAGGGAAGAGGAGGGGCAGCAAGGTCTTCTCACACATGCGCACAGTGCCGCCTTAAAGTCCGTGCTCACTGCTAGAACGACAAACAATCGTAGACAGAGGGAGTATAAAACTCTTACTTCTTTTATTTATTGCACGTGAGAAAGGTGGATTTTGAATATAGAATTGAATCTTTATTAGTATATTTAATCAATAAATTACGTGTTCGTTTAAATTTAATCACATAAATTTATAGCTTAAATAAGTTAGGCAATGAGTTCCATTTATGTGTTATCTTCTAAGAAAGCAATTAGAATTTATTCTTGAAGAAATCCAAGTATAGAGATTAGTGTGGAAATTAGAAAATTTAATTCTGTATGGTCTACGAAATCGTATGTGTTATCTTCGCATTGCATCAACCGCCTACCTGCTTCGTATTTAAGCATCTCCTCATCAGTTAGTTCTCTTCCATTCATACCCAATTCTCTGCAATTCTCTCTTAATTAATTATTCACACATCAATTAATGGCTCTGTTAACCATCTCCAAAATCCTAATTGTATACTCTTTGCTAACAGTTGTACTGCCCTGTGGCAACTCATTTTCCTTCAACTTCTCAAATTTTATTCCACATTCCCATATCATAAGGTTGGAAGGAGATGCATTACTCTCCAACGGATCTCTCCAACTCACCAGGAGCAGAGGAACATACCAAAATCTCACCCACAGCGTCGGCCGCGCCACGCACTGGGATCCTGTAGTGCTCAGGGATCCCAAAACAGGAGGCATCCTAGATTTCACCACCGAATTCTCTTTCATCATCAAATCAGTTTACACCCCTGGCCCGTTGCCAAGCGGTGATGGGCTGTCCTTTTTCATCGGAGAATCTGACTCTGTCCTCCCTCCGAATTCTTCAGGTGGGTATCTTGGTCTGTTCGATCCTAAGACTACTCGCAATCCATCTACAATTCTGGCAGTGGAATTCGATACTTTCCCGAATTCGTGGGATCAGATAAAAGCTCCACATGTCGGGATCGATATCAAGTCCATTGTCTCTAAGAAGAGTAGTGAATGGTTTGGTGCTTTGGATGGAAAAACTGCGCATGTCCTCATCAGTTACACTGCTAGTGACAAGAACTTGAACGTGTATCTGTCTTATGGAGAGAGGAAAATTAATCCTGTGTTTGCAAATCCTATCCTGTCACATGTTGTTGACCTCGGGAAAATTCTGCCTGCACGGGCTAGAGTTGGTTTCTCTGCTTCCACCGGTAGTTTTGTTGAGTTACATCAAATCCTTTCATGGGAATTTAAACCTCCAACCGGTAATTAGAAGTGGCAAATGGACCATCAAGAAAGAATAAATGGTTTAATGACATTTTAACATGTAATCCCTCCGGACTCTAATAAATAACGTTTTGAAGTCGAGCACGAGAATTAAGGTAATGATTAGTGAGAATATTTTTAATATTAAACAATTATTTTTCTCTTCTACTCTTTCCGTCCCATTTTAGTTGTCGTTTTTTTCTTTTCACAATAACCAAGACAATCATTAGATTACAATTATTATATAATTTTTAATTAAATTACACTCATTAATTATGAACTATTTATCTTTAATTTTTTTTCAAAAAGTGGTTAATTTAAAATTATTTAGGGTTAATTTTGTCATTGTCTACAAAAAATAATTTTAAAAATTGAAATACGAAAACTAAAATGGGACGAAGGGAGTATATTAAATAAATTGACCAATAAACACTATTTTCTCTCCACTATATTAAATAAATTAATCATAAAGTACCTAAAAAATGACAAAACGCAATTTATTTGATACCAATTTTTTTAGCCTAAAACGTCATTTAAAAAAAATCAGAAGGAGTACTTTTAATATTTTATTTAATCACCTCCTTATACTAATTGTTTATTTAATTACTCTCTATATTTTAATTTTTTTTTCCAATTACCTCATTTTCGTGACAAATGACTTATATGGCATGCCACATCAGTAGTTATTGCTATGTGGTGATGTAGTGACATGTCACATCAAAACATATGGGATACGATTTTACCTTCAAATGATCACATAACACGTACCGCATCATCACACTGCAGCCCAAGCTTTCAAGCTTTCGAGCGCAGAAAATCCTATCCTATCATACATTGTTGACGTCAGGAAAATTCTGCCGCCATGGGTTAGAATTGGTTTCTCTGCTTCCACTGGTAGTTTCGTTGAATTACATCAAATCCTTTCATGGGAATTTTGTTCCACCATCGATTATTACTGGTGGCATATATAAGGACCATCGATTATTACTGGTGGCATATATAAGGACCGTCAAGAAACAACAAATCAAGGACCGGGGTCTTTTTTTTTTTTTTTTCATTTCTTTTCGTGAACTGTTGTATCTGACGATTCAATAAAATTGGGGTTCATCAACACAATCAAGGGCCAAAGAGAGCCTTAGTCTACAAGTACTTGAAGTTTTAAACTCCCAAACTCTTAAGAAATTTAATGGCTTAACAACTTTGATTATTTCATCTCTGTTTGGCCGGGCCCGTTGATGTTTTGTTGTTGTGATTTGTGTTGCAATATATAATACGTCGCACCACTTGTCAAAAATGCTAATTAAGTCATACAAAAAAAAATCTTCAACCTTTTGGGGGTATCTTTCGACCTTTTTTGGTAACAGATTAATTTTATTCGAGTATGTAAAGGTTAAAAGAGTTGCTCTCCCAATATTATTTTCTATTGTCATTCTCATATCTAATTCTCATATTTAATTATCACGGGATGAGTATTTTGCGCAACGATTGACCCGTGTGGCACCTAGCTAGCTCGCCCTTTAGCTTGCTAAGTCAGCCTAACCACTAAAACCACAAGGCTTAAACAATATTAGCACAAGAAGAACTTAGAAAGGAAAGCGCAGAAGATAGCTCGGAGAAGAATGCTATATTGCACACAAAATTTAGTTTGTTCTACACTTGGCTTACTAGGAATTTGGCTGAATTTACAAGTGAATGGCTAAGCCTATATATACATGTCCACCTCCGTAATGGATGGCTAGGATTTATTTGATCTAACGGTTCTCCTTTTTATAGAACTCTCCTCTTCTAGACACCTTCTAGAATGCTTCTGCAAAGCTTCACACATATCTCCCTTTCTAGAACCTTTCTAGAATCTTCCCGGAAGGCTCCACACATATCTCCACAATATGCTAGGTTATTCTGAAAACTTCCAGATCCTTCAAGCCTTTTCAAGCCTACTTGATAAACCTCTCTCAGCGTCCACGTTTTACGCCACGTGCCTTCCGCGAGTCCCTTGACCCATTTCACCGAGTCGCGCCCTCGGCACACTAGCGGATTCCTCTTGCGCAGGGCGTGATATAATGGTTATGTGAGCAACTCTCTTACTTCTAAAAGTGGTGAGATGTATGCAATATTCAAAAGAAAATTTTCATTTTTTGATACTTATGATACCGCCCCGGCATGTTTGCTAATTGGTACTCCCACCGGGGTAAATTAAATGACGTTTTAGGATAGTAAAAATCCGTAGAATAATAATTTTTTTATCTTATTTTATTTCACATTGTTTCATTTTTACTCCTAATTTCCACTCAAATTACCACACCATCATCAAATTGGGTTGATGCATAAAAAAAAAATTATCATTTACACAAAATATATGCTTCGGAAAAGATAAAATGACAAGTATTATGAACAGTAAGAATCCGTAGAAAAGAGTTATTTAATTTGCCCCGGAGGGAGTAATATACTCTCTATATGAAATAAAGGAACTAACTTTAACTTTTTTTTTCGAGATAAGTTGAAGGTTGTATTTAAAGAAGATACATTGGCTTGGAACCAAAATGGACGATAATACTGTATGATATATTATTCTAGACACAAGTGGGCATTTTATGTTGCCGGCACTTGCCAAGAATTTTGCATACTGGCATTGAGACTATGACAAGTTCAGGGTGAAGAAATTGATCTCCTCGCAAAGTAGCCTCAATTTTTTCCACATTTCTTCAGGATTCTGCGTTGACAATTGAACAAAAGACAAAACCATATAAAATACTAAAACAATTGGAATTTTTTGTTTTTGTATGATCAGGGACGAAGAAATTCTGGTGTGTATGATCAGATTCTATATGGTATTTGTCGAGAAAGCTGTACGCAACAGAACCTGTATTACTATTTAAACACTTCCTGATCAGTTAGTTCTCTTCAACCCAAATACCCATCAGTCCTCTGTTTAAATAATTATTGCATAATAATGGCTCTGTTACTTGTCTCCAAAACCATCATTCTCTTCACTCTGCTAACAGTAGCACTGCCTTGTGGCTATGGGAAATCAGTTTCCTTCAACTTCCCAAGTTTCACTCCAAACACCCGCCTCATGGGTTTCGAAGGAGATGCATTCTTCTCCGACGGAGCTCTCCAGCTCACCAGGAGCGGACTATATGATAATCTCACCAATAGCGTGGGCCGCGTCTCATTATACGATCCTGTACTCCTCCGGGATGCCAAATCAGGAACCATCCTAGACTTCACCACCCAATTCTCTTTCGTCATCAAACGAGGTGTTAATAACCCGAACCTGGAAGGATACGGAGATGGGCTGACATTTTTCATTGCGAAATCCGACTCTGTCCTCCCTCAGAATTCTTCAGGAGGGTATCTTGGTTTGTTTGATTCTAAATCTGGTCTCGTCGCGCTGAAAGCCAATCAAATTATCGCAGTGGAATTTGATACTTTCCCCAATTCGTGGGATCCGAATCAGACTGGTCCACACGTAGGGATCGATATCAACTGCATTGTGTCTGAGAAGACTGCAGATTGGTTGGGTGCTTTTGATGGAAAGATTGCACATGTCCTCATAAGTCACACTTCTAGTGACAACAACTTGAACGTGTATTTGGCTTATGGAGAGTCTGGAGACGGTAATCTTAATCCTGTGTTTGGAAAACCAATCCTGTCATATGTTGTTGACCTCACCGAAATTCTGCCTCCACGGGTTAGAATTGGTTTCTCTGCTTCCACCGGTAGTTCCGTTGAACTAAATCAGATCCTTTCATGGAAATTTGTTTCCCACTCCAGTAATTAGTGATGATGATCATGGAAAATGCATCGCCAACAAAGAATAACAGAAGGGCCGGGGCCAGGAGCCATTTGTTTTAAAAAAAACTTTTGCATGTCATGGTAATAAAAAGTTTGTTATAAACCAAATAATAATAATAATATTAGTAGTAGTAATCAGAGGTCAAATCCTTGTAGACCAAATATAAAAATAAAACTAAAATGTTTATTGCATTGAAAATAAAATAAAATAAAATAAAATAAACATTTTTACTTGTTTATTCTAGTGAGTCTCGTCAGAAAACATAGGACCCCCTATCAACAACAAAAAAAGTCTCGCACGTAAACATAGAACTTTTTTATCGTGCGAAAGATTTTCATCGACTAACTTGGCCTCGAAAGAGTGATGATTATTCGAGTACGTCAAAAAAATTTCAATAGAAATAATCAGAAAGTAACATTTATATATTTGTAGTTAATTAAGTATTTAATTTTTTTGTTGTTGTTAAGAACAACATTTTTAGATTGTTGGAGAAATAAAAACCTACCCGAATCTCTTTTAATCGAATGATACACTCCTTTTATATTTAGTCTTTATTTCTCTCATTTTTACGATGTGGAATTTTAGTTCGCACACCCTAACATAGATAACCTCAAGATAAATAATTTGGCTATGATCATTTTAGGATCTGAGACTAGTTAAATATTAATGGCTCTGTTACTTAAAATCCTGTGGCAACTCTAAAATCCAAACTCTCTTCACATTGCTACCAGTAATGCCGCCCTGTGGCAACTCTTTTTCCTTCGACTTCCAACTTTTCAGTCCAACAACTGAAAACATAAGTTTGGAGGGAGATGCATTCGCCACCGAGGAATCTATCCACCTCACCAGGAGCAGCCAAGCATACGATAATCTCACGAATAGCGTGGGACGCGCCACGTACTCCCAATCCTGTATCCCTCTGGGATGTCTACTCTGGAACCATCCTAGATTTCACCACCCAATTCTCTTTCATTTTCGGATCAGCTTTACGAATCCTGTGTCCTGGAACGATATGGAGATGGGTATCCTTTTTCATGGCGAGCTACGACCCTGTCCTCCCTCCGAATTCTTCAGGAGGGTATCTTGGTCTGTTTGATCCTAAAACTGCTCTCAACGCGTCAAAAGCGAAACAAATTCTTGCAGTGGAATTCAATACGTTTTCCAATTCGTGGGATCCGCCTGTTTCATACATAGGGATCGATATCAACTCCGTTGGTTGAATGCTACGAGTGAACAATTTGCACATGACCCCGGCAATTATTCTTTTCGTTAAAAGAATTTGAAGGTTTATCTGGCTTATGGAGAGGTAATTTTAGTCCTTTGTTCGAAAATCCTATCCTGTCCTATCAGTACACAAGAATAGCATGCTACCGATTGAAACAGTCTAATTCCCTAATAATTGTGTTCTATTTCTGTACTCCAAAATGAGAATCTTGCTGCTTTCTGGTTACAAAATTCTGCAAATTGGATATTTGACTCAGAACTCTTTTTTGATGAAGTATATGGCCACCAAAACCAAGCTGCTGGAAGGACCGAGTAGACATGGCCTGTATCAACTCCAACCTTCATCCAGTCAACTCACTAGACCGTGTCTCCATTCCCTTATGGCATCATAGACTAGGTCATCCCAATACTAAAATTCTCCAGCGCACTACTCTCCTCTCATCTTAGCAATTCGGGTCACTCATCCCCTAGCCCAGCGTCTCTCTCAAACTCTCAGCCCAGCCTACCGCACAACACCCACCCCAGCGCCTCTCCTGCGTCCTCCCATCAGTTGTGCCCAAGCCCACCAATCCAGCCCAATTCATGCTCCATCACACCTTCCACACGAAGTTGTGATGTGAAAATTTAATTTAAAATTCGGGGTTAGAAAGGTCTCGATAAAAATTAAATGAAAAATTGTATGTGAAAATTATTTTAATAATTAAAAATTTAATCAGAAACGCTATACGTACCAACCATCTCTTTCGGTATAATCTTAAACAAAATTTACATTTCATTCCGCTAACATAACCGCAGATATGGTATTACCGGATTGCAGCACCGAATTCTTGAAAATTTGAAAAGTAATCTTGCCAGCGTGCCCACACGAAGTTGATATTACGGTGTAACAACTTCGTATAGGTATTAAAAAATCTATGACGTAAATCTATGAAAAATTATCACAATCTGTCACATATTACTGTTAGTAGGAATCATATGCACCCAAAAACCTAGATATACAAAAATGAGATTTATTACTGTGAAAAAGTACAGGAAAGTAATTTATTCTTTTTTGATGATGCTCCATTAGCCATCTCTAATTAGCAACGCTGGAACTAAATTCCCATGGAAGGATTTGATGAAATTCAACGGCACTACCAGTGGAAGCAGAGAAACCAATTCTAGCCCATGCAGTTGGCAGAATTTTTCTGAGGTCAACAATATATGACAGGCTAAGATTTCCAAACACAGGATTTCTATTGCTGTCTTTGAAATACGACGTTATCCCAATAAACCCGGCCTAGAGGGGGTGAATAGGCAAATATAATTTTAACACAAAGAGCTGAAATTAAATGCAGAAATAAAAACACAAGGAGTTATAGTGGTTCCAATTCCTCAATAAATTGTACTCCACTACCTAAGAGTTTCACCCTTAGGATTTTGAACAACGACACTTCGTTATTTACCTTGAGTTTTTACGGGTTCAACTCCAACCTTACACCTTGGTTTTTCGGGATCAACCAATTAACCTTACACTTGGTTTTTAGACGAGCTCAACCACAACCTATTACAATTAAGAATCTTGACAACAGAATTGTAAAATGACAACACAAAATTGGTGTACAAATAAACTATGTATGATTCAATAATAACACCAATAAATGAACAATATTACCTCAAGAAGAAAACATAAACGAATTCGACAAAATGACGCAAGAATGATTTGAAATTCGTGAATAGAAGCTTGCGTAAGAGAATGTTGATTTTGGAGTTTGTAAATGGTATTTAGTATTTGGAAGTTTGTAAGAGTTTTCTTGTTTGTAAGAAGTGTTGTTTAGTATTTGAAAGTTTGTAAGAGCTTCCTTGTTTTTAAAAAATGTTGTCCTTACAAACTCATATTAGATGAGTAGTTATAAGAGCAAAAAACTAGCCGTTATGAATTTGAAAAACTAACCGTTATGTATTTAATACAAAATACTTATTTTCATGTTAAATCTTTTGACACTTTTTCTTGAGGTATTATCGAACATAAATCAAGCGTAACAATGAATCATACTTACATGTTTAATGTCCTAATGTACACTTGATCTTGAGCTTGCGATAATTGATTCGTTGCTCTTTTGTTGTCTCGATCGCAAACTACAAATACTTTAACTTAAAATTGCGTTAGTATATTAATTAATTTGTGTGTTTATAATTCATCAAAATAGGATAAATGCCACTTGGCCTCACAGTCTCCATAAGACATACACATTCAAGTTCATGTCACGGGAAGTGTAGCACGTGTGCAACTTCTCCATCCACACCACAAAACGATTGATCAATACTCTCCTAAGAAACAATCGAGTTTACATCGATCCCCACATGTGGGGCGTTAATCGGATCCCACGAATTCCCGAAAGTATCGAATTCCACTGCAATAATTGGGGTTGAAATGCGGAGATTGTTAGAATCGGATCCCACGAATTCCCGAAAGTATCAAATTTCCTGTTTTGTTATCCGTGAGGAATACAGGCCACTTGTGCGTGGCGCGGCCCACGCTGCCTGTAAGATTTTGGTATGATCCGATGCTCGTGGTGAGATGGATAGCTCCGTTGGAGACTAATGCATCTCCTTCGACACCAATGTTATGGTCGTTCGAACTGAAACTTGAGAAGTTGAAGGAAAATGAGTAGCCAATAGGCAGTATGACTGCTAGCAAAGTGAAGAGAATAAGGATTTTGGAGATGAGTAACAAAGCCATTGATTGATGTGTCAGTAACTATTTAATTAATTAAGAGAATTGAAGGGAATTTGTTAGTTGGGTTGATGAAAAAAGACTGATTTGGAGGTGTTTAAATAGGTGCAGGAATTTGGTGTTGTGCATATACAGGTTTCTGTAGATTTTTTGTTGGCCGGAGTTTTCAATATTTTCATCAGTCCATTTGTCCAAGATTTCTTCGCCAGGTCAGGTTTAGTGGGTTTCATTCTTGTGGTATTTTTTTTGATTTTTTGTCTTGATCTAAATGTCAATATGCAAAATCCTAAAGAAGGCTACTCTGTTAGAGATTTCTGCGTCCTGAATTTGTCTTGGTCTCATTGTCAACGTGGAAACTCCAGCTGGTCTTGGGTATTGGTTGTTTCCATGATTTGATTGGCATTGGCTATGTCTATTACTTCTTGGGTTTAATCCCGCTTTGAAAGTAAAAAAACACAAGTTTTTAACAACAAACGGTATCTTTTTTACCAAGAAGATAACAAGAAATTTCACTATAATAGAAAAAGAGAACGTACCATTAGAATGATTAACCCTAATTCTAATTCTCTAACAAAAGTGAAATTACAATCGGCTCAATGAATATCAGGTCTTAGTGCACCACAAGCTTCTCAAGTCAGATCAACACTCACACCAAAACGACACCGTTTAGTTAATTAGAACAAAACAACTTCGTTTTATTTAAACGGGTTAGGTACAGATCGACTCGTCAACTGATAGGTCAAAACGAATCGAGTTAATTTTTGACCTTTTTTAAACAGATCAGGTCGACCCGTTTTGATAACCTAGATACCATATTCTATTAGGAAGGAATATAGAGCCCGAAAAGTTGGAAAACAAAAGGTCAACAATTAACCGCTGCGTGAAATGATCAGCAATGATTCTGCAACTGTCATTACTATTTTTCTTTAAATATCTTAAATAAGTAAAAGGCAAAAACACCAGATTTACAAAATTCAATTTAGTAAACAAATTTATATCATTTGAATTTTTTTAGATAGGCAACAAACAAACAAGCTTCTATCTTGAAGTATACACCAGCAAAACAAACCAGATTAAGTATTTCCATTACAGATCCTGAGTCGTGCCGCAAAAAACAACAAAAACAAGAACAACAACGATTTAGCTTCTTGCCAAAATGGATCCGCAAAAAGTTACAAACACGATTAGGAATTCTTCAGGAACCATTTATGAGAAGCTCACCTGTTTCATTCTTCCGGCAAAGGTGAATTCCCATGGAGTCCTCAGAACCCTTGCGGAAAAAAAAGAGAGTTTATTCGATTATTCATTGCCTGATCTTGAATTTCAACTGGCAATCCTCTTTCTGCTCAGCGTGGCCGTCAATTTGTACTTCAGGAAAAAAGATCTTCCTGCAATAGTTCCACAGATCATTGAAAGTACATTGCCTTCTTTTCTTTTTGTCTCCATTAAAATCATACAATTTGTACTCATCGTTTCGTTGAGTCGATTTAACGAATGTTGCCATGGTTGTTGATAATACAGGCAGGTTTGTTGTTCAACCCATATACACTTCCGAGTTCAATTGCAGGCAAAATATTTACATTGGACAGCGCAAAAACGATTGGCACCATGTCTGCTGTTGTATACCAGCTCTTCATTTTCCAAAGTGGAGTCAAAATGGAGGTTGCGATGATCAGAAGCGTCGGAGGGAAAGTTTTGGCGAGCAGCATTGCTTGTACATGAATTCCTTTTCTTGTTGGGGTAGCTAGCTTTACAGCAGTGCCTGTCAACTTATTTCAGTATATTTCAATATATTGATCATACAGAGGTATTGTATACATTTATAGAGAGATTTGCTACGCTATTTTTGGGCTATACAGATTTTTAGTGCTAGAATAATGGCTTGGTAGTTTATGGCTTATTCCTGAAATCTTTCCGATTTAGTTAACTCCTATAATCTCTCTGATTTATCTCTTAATTGACAAGTCACGCCAACACTCCCCCTCAAGTGGAAGCATCCAAATCTTCAATGCGCAACTTGCCTAGTGAGTTGTAAAATTCTCTGCTTGATACGGCCTTTGTAAGAATATCCGCTAGTTGATCTTCGGACTTCACAAATGGAAACTGAATTATTTTAGCTTCGAGATTTTCTTTAATAAAATGTCTGTCAATATCCACGTGTTTAGTGCGATCATGTTGGATAGGATTGTGAGCAATAGCAATCGCTGCTTTGTTATCACAAAAGAGGTCCATTTCGGAGGTAGGTGCAAAGCCAATTTCTGTTAGAAGTCTTCTTAGCCATAGAAGTTCACAAAGTCCTTTAGCCATTCCACGGAACTCTGCTTCAGCACTTGACAGTGCCACCACCTTTTGCTTCTTACTCCTCCACGTAACAAGATTTCCCCCAACAAATATGAAGTAGCCTGAGGTGGATCTTCTGTCTATGGTGTTCCCTGCCCAATCTGCGTCTGTATAACCATTAACTCTGAGGTGGTTATTCTTTGCAAACATAAGTCCTTTTCTTGGGGAGGATTTTAAGTATAGTAAAATCCGTATCACTGCTTCCATATGATCCTTACTCGGTTGGTGCATAAATTGGCTTACAACACTCACTGCATAAGCAATATCAGGACGGGTATGCGAGAGGTAAATCAGTTTCCCAACTAACCTCTGGTATCTTCCTTTATCTGTTGGCACTTGATTTAGATGTTCTCCAAGCCTGTGATTCTGAACAATTGGAGTGTCTGCTGGCTTACAATCCAACATTCCAACCTCACAAAGTAAGTCTAGTATATATTTTTGTTGAGATAAGAATATACCTTTCTTTGATCTAGCAACTTCTATTCCCAAGAAATATTTAAGTCCTCCCAGATTCTTCATCTCAAATTCGGTTGCCAATTATTTCTGAAGTTTATCCATTTCCTCTGCATCATCCCCTGTATCATCCCCTGTAATGATCATGTCATCAACGTATACAATTAAAGTTGTTACCTTGCCCCGTTGATGCTTTAAAAATAATGTATGATCTGAATTACTTTGGCGGAAGCCATACTTCTTCATTGCTTGACTGAACCGTCCAAACCATGCTCGAGGTGATTGTTTCAGTCCATACAATGCACGTTGCAACTTGCATACTACTTCAGTTTTTGAAGATGCTGTGTAGCCTGGAGGGGTGTCCATGTAGACTTCCTCTTCAAGATCGCCATGGAGAAAGGCGTTCTTTACATCCAACTGATGTAATGGCCAATCAAGGTTGGCTGCGAGTGATAGCAAAACTCTGACTGTATTTAGTTTAGCCACTGGTGAAAAAGTTTCTTGGTAATCTACACCATATGTCTAGGTGTATCCTTTTGCAACTAGTCTCGCCTTATATCGTTCTATAGATCCATCTGCCTTATGTTTAACTGAGAAGACCCACCTGCACCCGACTGTCTTCTTCCCTTGGGGTAGTGGGACTAAGGTCCATGTTTGATTCTTTAGTAATGCCCCCATTTCTTCTTCTATTGCTTTTGTCCACTTAGGATCCATTAATGCCTCCTGAACTGTAGTAGGAATATGGCATGCAGAGAGTTCCTGTGAAAAACTCTTAAGTGGCTCAGGCAATTTTTCAGTGGAAACATAGTTTGCAATTGGATACCTCGACCTTCTTTCCTCCATTTCTGGGGAGTATCTGTTTGGTGGTTTGCCCCGGTTTTGCCTGAAAGGTAAGTTATACCCAGTATCTATAGCATTGATAATTGAGTGTGTGCCAACATTACTTACCTCAGGAATATTCTCAGGAGATGGGCTTGCGGCGACCAAGAGACGGGGGGATTCTTCTTCTTCAAATGGTATAGGCTCAGCTGCCAGAGATTCTTCTTCGGATGGTATAGGCTCAGCTTCTAGAGGTTCTTTTTCTGATGGTGTGTCATTCTGATCCTCAAGCCACTCAAATGTTAGCCACTTCAGCTCTTCATCTAGTGTCTCCCCCTGAAGAGGAGTAGTGGATACCGAGGAAGGGTAGAAAGGAGCGGACTCCAAAAAAGTGACATCCATAGTCACATAAGTCCGCTTAGTATTAGGGTCATAGCAGCGGTAGCCTTTTTGGTGGGTAGCATAGCCCAAAAAGAGGCACCGAAGGGCACAAGGGTCAAGTTTGTTACGCTGGTTCTTATGAAGATGGACATACGTCACACAGCCAAAGATGCAGGGTGGGAGCATGAGGGCAGAAGGTAGAGAGACCGAGGTTGATAAGGATTGTAGTGGGGTCTGGAAATGTAAGACTTTGGACGGAAGGCGGTTGATCAAATGGACAGCAGTGGTAACAGCATCGGGCCAATGTCTTGTGGGAACATGTACACCGAGAAGGAGGGCTCGGGCAGTTTCAAGGATATGTCGATTTTTCCTTTCAGCAACCCCATTTTGTTGTGGTGTTTGGGGACATGAAGTTTCATGAATAAGGCCGTGGAGTTGAAAATAGGACTGAAAATGGTGATTGACATATTCTCCACCATTGTCAGAACGAAGAATTCGAATCTGAGCTGAAAACTGAGTCTGAATCATGGCATGAAATGACTGAAAGACCTTGAATACTTCATCCTTATGTTTCAGCAAATATAGCCAGGTCATGCGTGTGCAATCATCAACAAATGTTACAAACCAACGTACACTAGAGATAACAGACACGGGGGATGACCCCCATACATCGGAATGTATTAAAGCAAAAGGAATGTCATTTTTATTCATGCTTAAAGAATAAGTAGCCCTATGACTCTTGGCTAAAATACAAGTATCACAATTTAACTCAGAAGTTTCTACATCAGAAAATAAATCAGGAAACAAATGCCTTAGATACCCGAATGATGGATGTCCCAAACGGCGATGCCACAACCAAATCTGTCGAGTCTTGGAACTTAGTGAAGAAGACACATGATGAGCTCTCCCCACACTGAAATCTTCCATGTAGTATAATCCCCCCCTCTTAGTACCACGCCCAATTATCTCCTTGGTGAGAATATCCTGTATAAGGCAAAAATCAGCAAATATGAGTACCACACAATTCAGGTCTGTGGTAATTTGACCCACAGATAATAACTTGTGGGATAGTGAGGGGACAAGTAAAGTGTCGGATAATTGAAGAGAGGGTGATAATGTCACAGAACCAGCTCCTGTGACAGGAGAGACCACTCCATTGGCATTTGCAATGCTAGTGCGCTGTGGGGATGAATAATGAGAAAGATCCGCAGGATCAAAGGTCATATGATCTGTGGCCCCAGAGTCAAGTAACCAATCATCACGGTTGGTATTGCAGTGAGAACTAATTAAGGCATGACATGGATTACCTTGATCCATAGAAGAAAAATTATGTTGAGGAATTAGAGACAGACACGGTTCAGCTACTGCTACAGCCGCCTTGCCTATGCCTGTACTTGTACCAGCAGTGTCTTGTTTCTTCCGGGCTTGGAGTTCATGCCACCAGTCCGAATATCCATGCAGTTGGAAGCAATTTTCCCGTGTGTGCTTCATATTGCCACAGTGAGTGCACTTTGATCCATCAGATGATGATCGGCCTTTAGAGCCAGATTTTCCAGCATGCTGTGGGTTCGATCCATGGATTCCAAGCTTGAGGCCTCTCGAAGCAAGCACTGCTCCTGGAGGGGGTTCATGGTCACCTGCATTCATCACCACCTGACGAAGAGCCTCTCTACGGACATGAGCATAAGCTTGCTCTATGGTGGGAAACGGGTGTAGCTGCAGCACGTCACTCCGGATGTTATCCAGCTTGTCGTCAAGACCATCCAAAAAAACGTAGACCCGATCTTCTTGGAGGAGATTATTATACCTTTGAATATCAGCAGGGCATTCCATTGGATTTGGACGTCGAAAATCAATTTCACACCAAAGACCTTGCAAGTCGGTGTAATATTTTTCCAGAGATCCACCTGTTTGACGGAGACGTGAAACACGGCGCCGGAGATCATAAACCTGGGATGTGTCACCACCATCAAAATAGGTGGTGGCAGCAGAGTCCCACACTTGTTTGGCTATGGGAAACCGAATAAAGTTTCCAATTAACGTCGGATCCATGGAGTTGATAAGCCATCCTTTGACAATGGCGTTGTCGGTGCGCCATTTGCGAAAGGGCAGGTCAGTAGGGGATGGCTGGGTCAGTTCGCCGTTGATGTAGCCCAACTTGTCTTTGCCGGAGATGTACATCTCGACAACTTGGGACCACAAGCCATAGTTGGAGCCATCCAACTTGATGCCAATCGGTAAAGCTGCAGGTTCTGAGGTCACGGTGGGGGCCTGGTCTTTGGACAGAGCTTCGGCCATCTTGGAGGTGAGTAATTCAGAGAGAATCCGGTCAGTGGTGGATTCCTCTGTCTGGGTTGGTGTTTCGGTGGCTGCCATAGGTAGATAAGAGGTTAAACCCTAAGACTGGGAGTGAACAAGGGACCAGATCGTAACCTGCTCCGCTACCATGTCAACTTATTTCAGTATATTTCAATATATTGATCATACAGAGGTATTGTATACATTTATATAGAGATTTGCTACGCTATTTTTGGGCTATACAGATTTTTAGTGCTAGAATAATGGCTTGGTAGTTTATGGCTTATTCCTGAAATCTTTCCGATTTAGTTAACTCCTATAATCTCTCTGATTTATCTCTTAATTGACAACTCACGCCAACAGTGCCTACTGGTAACAAAGAGGGAAAAGATATAGTAAAGGATATGGCCGCAACAACAACTTATTCCATCACCTCATTCCCAGTGATAGTCTCCATATTGAATGATCTTAAGCTCGTGAATTCAGAACTCGGTCGGTTAAGTTTGTCAACAGCATTAGTCAGTGACCTTGTCAGCATTGTCCTCATCACAATTACATCTTTAGTGAGCACAGCAGCACACAAGCGATAGTGATTCTCTGTTTCATTTTCTTTGTTGTGTTCATGCTCAGGCCAACATTGAAACTTCTGGTCGGGAAGCCAAATGAAGCCAAGCCAACGAAGGACTTGCACATCTATGTTTTAACCTCCTTGGCAATGGGAACCGTCTTCTTTGGAAATTATTTCGTCATGTTTGTTCATTATGGGCCTTTCATCGTCAGTCTTGCTGTGCCAGCTGGATCATCACTTGGGGCTTCAATTGTGAAATTGTTCGACGTGATTCAAGGTTACTTCATTCCATTGTTCATCACGGTATGTGCAATGAGGATGAATTACGAAGGTCTCTATAATTTTTCTGAGATACCACCCATTATAGCTGCTTCCATTTTAATTCCCTCGACAAAATTCTTAGTGTCTCTCTTATCGCAAAGCTATGCTCGGAAGATCCCAACAAATGATGCTATTGCTTTCGGTCTTCTAATGTGTGCCAAGGGTGTTGTTGAACTCGCCATGTATAGCTACTTCTATAACATCAAGGTAATCAATGAATCCAAATCAATCTTGAACCTGCATTTAGACTGCAGAATGTATAAATAAAATACAGAGCATGGCAGCTAAGAACTTGTTTTGATATTCCTTTGTTTAATCGTTCTGCCAATGATTTGCAGATTGTATCAACTGAAAGTGTTGGGTTTGGGCTCCCAACATATGTGGAGAGAAGCCCAATATGCAAGCCCACTAGTCCCTCATCTTATTCTCTAAATTAGGGTAAGAAGGCAGCAGCTCATTCAAGCAAAAACAGAAACAAGAGAAAGAGAGAAAAGAGAGAGGAGAAGAGAGAAAACAGATTCGTTCATCTCTGCGCAGCCGTGGGAGATTTATCGCTGTGCCTTCGTTCACCGTCGGATCGGGCTGAAATTTAGATAGCAGGTTCACGACATCCGGTTATTCAATCTGACCGGTTGGATTGGTGAGACGATATCTTAGCAGGAGGAATCGAGTCCCGCAAGTAGCTGCTGGAAATCTGGTTTTGTGTTCTTCCTTTGGTTCTCTAGTTTCATACTTCTTGTTGGTTGTTTGCCTAGTTGTTGAGCACGATTTGTGCTGTGATTTGAGACTCTTTTGTACCCTGATTTTGATCATAGTGGAGCTTGATTGACTGGCTTGTGCCCGTGGTTTTTACTTCTCGCATTGAGAAGGTTTTCCACGTAAAAATCGTGTTGTCTCTTCATGTGTGTGATGAATTAGTTGCTGCCATTAATTTGTTATTGCTCCTCATAGATTCCAGCAAGTTGGGGAAATTATTATCCGCTGCGTATTGCTATTATTGTGTTGAATTTCCCATCAGAGTGGTAGCGGAGCTCTTGGTTTGAGTTTATTTGATTTGCTTGAATGATGGAGGCAAATACAAATAGAATGTTGAGTTTGAATGGCACTAATTATCACTTGTGGAAGGGAAAAATGAAAGATCTATTATTTGTGAAAAAGTTGCATCTTCTTGTATTTTCTACTGAGATGCCAGAATCCATGACTGAAGCGGCTTGGCATTTTGAGCATCAACAAGTTTGTGGTTTTATTCGGCAATATGTAGATGACAATGTTTATAATCATATTGCTAATGAGGAACATGCAGCGTCCTTGTGGAAGAAAATTGAATCTTTGTATGCTTCTAAATCAGGGAATAATAAACTGTATTTGTTGAATTCCTTGATGAATTTGAGGTACAAGGATGGGACTTCTATTTCAGATCACTTGAATGATTTTCAAGGACTCATAGATCAATTATCAGGAATAGGTATCAAGTTTGATGATGAGGTGTTGGGACTATGGCTACTGAATACTCTACCGGACTCTTGGGAAACTTTTCGGGTTTCAATTTCGAATTCGGCTTCCGATGGTGTTGTCTCTTTGCAAAATGTAAAGGGAAGTGTTCTTAATGAGGAGATGAGAAGGAAGGCACAGGGTACTTCATCTCATTCCGAGGTACTTGTTACTGAAAACAGGGGGAGAAGTCAGAAAAAGGAACAGAAAGGTGGTAGGGACAAGAGCAGAAGTAAGTCCAAGTCCAGATACAAGAATGTGGAGTGTCATTATTGTCACAAGAAGGGGCACATACAGAAGAACTGTTTTCAATGGAAAAGGGAGAGAAAAGACAATAATGGTAAGCAGAAAGAGAAGGATCAAGATGGTGATGATCGTGTTTCTGCGGCTACTTGTGATGATCTTGTTATTCTCCGTGATCATGATTTAGTTAATCTTGTATCAGATGAGAGCATGTGGGTAATGGATAGTGCTGCAACACTGCATGTTACACCGAGGAAGGAGTTCTTCACATCTTACACTTCTGGTGATTTTGGAGTGTTGAAGATGGGTAATGATGGTGTTGCTAAGGTAGTTGGTATTGGTGATGTTTTCCTACAAACCAACATGGGAGTGCAGTTGTTACTTAGAGGAGTCAAACATGCTCCAGATGTCCGTTTTAATTTGATCTCTGTGCAGATGCTTGATGATGGTGGTTATGACAATCACTTTGGTTCTGGAAAATGGAAACTCACCAGAGGTAACTTGGTTGTGGCCAGAGGGGAGAAAGTTAGTAAACTGTATTGGACAAAAGCTTTGGTTGCTAAAGACAGTGTGAATGCCATGGATATGGAGGCTTCTTTGTGGCACCGAAGGCTTAGTCATATCAGTGAAAAGGGGCTGAATTGTTTAGCTAAAAAGGATGTGCTTCCGGGATTGAAGAGTGCTGAGTTGGAGAAATGTTCTCATTGCATGGCTGGTAAGCAGACCAGAGTATCATTTAAGAAGCATCCTCCCTCAAAGAAATCAGAATTGCTTGAATTGGTGCATTCTGATGTTTGTGGTCCATTAAAGGTAAAGTCATTTGGTGGTGCACTTTACTTTGTTACCTTTATTGATGATTGCTCCAGGAAGCTTTGGGTCTATGCATTGAAGACCAAGGACCAGGTGCTGGAGAAATTCAAACAATTCCAAGTTTTGGTTGAGAGACAGTCAGGCAAGAAGTTGAAATGCATTCGTTCTGACAATGGTGGTGAGTATTGTGGACCATTTGATAGTTATTGCAAGCAGCAGGGTATTAGACATGAAAAGACTCCTCCCAAAACTCCTCAGCTGAATGGTTTAGCAGAGAGGATGAACAGGACGTTGATTGAGAGAGTTAGGTGCATGCTTTCTGAAGCTAAGCTACCTAAGCATTTCTGGGGTGAGGCATTGTACACGGCAATGCATGTTATTAATCTCAGTCCTGCAGTTGCCCTGAATGCTGAAGTGCCAGATAAAGTTTGGTTTGGCAAGAATGTCAAATATGATCATTTGCGAGTCTTCGGTTGTAAGGCATTCGTGCATGTTCCAAAGGATGAGAGATCCAAGTTGGATGCGAAGACGAGGCAGTGTATCTTTATTGGATATGGTGAAGATGAGTTTGGTTACAGGTTGTATGATCCTGTTGAGAAGAAGCTTGTCAGAAGCCGTGATGTGAAGTTCATGGAAGACCAAACCATTGAAGACATTGATAAGATGGAGAAGACTACACCTGAGAAAGATAGTAGTCTGTCTGATATTGATCCAGTTCAGACACCTAACCATGATATGGATGTTGCTGAGAACAATATTCAGAATGGTGAGCAACATGACTATGTTGGTGATCAGCAGTTTGGAGATGCTTTAGATGTTCCTATTGATGATTCTGAAGAGGAACATGATCCTGAACCACCTCAAGTTCAACCTCGGAGGTCTACTAGGCAGAGGAAGCCATCTACCAGGTATCCTTCTGATGAATATGTTACCTTGACAGATGGAGGTGAACCTGAGTGTTTTCATGAGGCCATGGAGAGTCAAGAAAAGAAGAAGTGGCTGGATGCAATGCAAGATGAAATGAAATCTTTGCATGATAATCACACATTTGACTTGGTGAAATTGCCAAAAGGCAAGAAGGCTTTGGAAAACAGGTGGATTTACAGGGTGAAGCAAGAAAGTATTTCTGCATCCCCGAGGTATAAAGCTAGATTAGTGGTGAAAGGTTTCAGACAGAGAAAGGGTGTTGATTTCAATGAGATTTTTTCTCCTGTGGTGAAGATGTCATCCATTAGAACCGTGTTGAGTTTGGCTGCTACTCTTGATTTAGAGGTAAAGCAAATGGATGTAAAGACTGCTTTCCTTCATGGTGATTTGGAGGAAGAAATTTACATGAAGCAACCAGATGGTTTTCATGCTGAAGGAAAGGAAGACTATGTGTGTAGACTGAGAAAGAGTCTATATGGGTTGAAGCAAGCTCCGCGACAGTGGTACAAGAAGTTTGAGTCTGTTATGTCAGAGCAAGGGTACAAGAAGACTACTTCTGATCACTGTGTCTTTGTTAAAAAGTTCTCCGATGATGATTTCATTATCCTGTTATTGTATGTTGATGACATGCTTATTGTTGGGAAAAATATTTCCATGATTAACAGGTTAAAGAATCAATTGGGGGAGTCATTTGCCATGAAAGACATGGGAGCTGCTAATCAGATTCTTGGTATAAGAATCATGCGTGATAGGAAGGAGAAGAAACTTTGGCTGTCACAGGAACACTATGTTAAAAGAGTGCTACAGAAGTTCCAGATGGAAAATGCTAAGGCGGTAAGCACTCCTCTTGCCACTCATTTTAAATTGAGTGTTAAACAGAGTCCTTCAAATGAAGCTGAGAGACTAGATATGCAACGGGTTCCTTATGCGTCTGCT
The DNA here is from genome assembly GCA_963691705.1 of Viola odorata. NCBI lineage: Eukaryota > Viridiplantae > Streptophyta > Magnoliopsida > Malpighiales > Violaceae > Viola > Viola odorata. The sequence goes on from OY829540.1 coordinate 62,969,266, forward strand.
GTGGGTAGTTTGATGTATGCAATGGTGTGTACAAGACCAGATATTGCACATGCTGTTGGTACAGTCAGTAGATTTCTGTCAAATCCAGGTAGAGAGCATTGGAATGCTGTGAAATGGATTTTGAGGTATCTTTGTGGTACTGCTAGTTTGAGGCTTTGTTTTGGAGGTGATAAGCCTATCCTTGTGGGCTATACTGATTCTGATATGGCTGGAGACATTGATTCCAGAAAGTCCACTTCGGGCTACTTGATTAAGTTTGCAGGGGGAGCTGTGGCATGGCAATCTAGATTGCAAAAGTGTGTTGCATTGTCCACTACTGAGGTAGAGTTCATTGCCATTACAGAAGCTTGCAAGGAGTTGCTTTGGTTGAAGAAATTCTTGCAGGAGCTTGGTTTTGTCCAGGACAAATACATGCTATTTTGTGATAGTCAGAGTGCAATTCATCTTGGTAAGAATTCAACTTTCCATTCTAGATCCAAACATATTGATGTGAGGTATCATTGGATACGTGATGCATTGGATGCTAGGTTGTTGGAATTAGCCAAAGTTCATACAGATGATAATGGTGCTGATATGATGACTAAGGCATTACCGAGATGCAAATTTGAAACTTGTTGTGAGATCGCCGGTTTGGCGGTCATCTCCACATAGTTGTGAGGGGGAGATTTGTTGGGTTTGGGCTCCCAACATATGTGGAGAGAAGCCCAATATGCAAGCCCACTAGTCCCTCATCTTATTCTCTAAATTAGGGTAAGAAGGCAGCAGCTCATTCAAGCAAAAACAGAAACAAGAGAAAGAGAGAAAAGAGAGAGGAGAAGAGAGAAAACAGATTCGTTCATCTCTGCGCAGCCGTGGGAGATTTATCGCTGTGCCTTCGTTCACCGTCGGATCGGGCTGAAATTTAGACAGCAGGTTCACGACATCCGGTTCTTCAATCTGACCGGTTGGATTGGTGAGACGATATCTTAGCAGGAGGAATCGAGTCCCGCAAGTAGCTGCTGGAAATCTGGTTTTGTGTTCTTCCTTTGGTTCTCTAGTTTCATACTTCTTGTTGGTTGTTTGCCTAGTTGTTGAGCACGATTTGTGCTGTGATTTGAGACTCTTTTGTACCCTGATTTTGATCATAGTGGAGCTTGATTGACTGGCTTGTGCCCGTGGTTTTTACTTCTCGCATTGAGAAGGTTTTCCACGTAAAAATCGTGTTGTCTCTTCATGTGTGTGATGAATTAGTTGCTGCCATTAATTTGTTATTGCTCCTCATAGATTCCAGCAAGTTGGGGAAATTATTATCCGCTGCGTATTGCTATTATTGTGTTGAATTTCCCATCAGAAAGATATGCTTACATGGTTTTGAGTGTCCTTGTCTCTGGAGGGATTGTGCCAATCCTTGTGAAATACCTCTACAGTCCAACAAAAAGATATGCAGTCCACCAAAACAGAAACCTGATGAATGCGGATCCAAATTCAGACCTCAGAATCATTTCCTGCATTCATGCACCAGGGGATGTGAGGGCAGTCCTGAAGCTTCTTGTAGAGGTGATTCTCCTCTCGCGATTGATGTCCTTCACCTTATCAAGCTTGTTGCACAATCCAAACCAGTGCTCATCGCACACCACAAAGAAAGGGCCATCCTCTGCGATTACTTCTACTCCGTAAATGCCATTCGTTAGCTCAACGAATTTGAGCAGAACAATCAGGGATCTGCAAAAGCAAATGCATTCACAGCAGTTTCTTCTCCATCACTCATGTATGATGACATTTGCATGCTGGCATTGGACAAGCGCACATCGCTTATAATTCTCCCATTCCATGTTAGATGGAACCACCAAGAACGGATTGGAAATGAGTCAGAAGACAAGATCATGAGGGACTTGAACATCAATGTCCTTGAAAGAGCTCCTTGTTCAATAGGAATCCTCGTTGACCGTCACAAGAAGCCTGCAAGCAAAGAAGACGAGTCACTCTCTGTCTACACAGTTGCCATGGTCTTCTTGGGTGGCGCCAACGACGGAGAAGCTTTGGTTTTTGCCATGAACATGGCAAAAGACACCAATGTTAATCTCTATGTAGTGAAACTCACAGCAATAAAAGGTGGTGCAACTGATTACTCAAAAGCCTCAAATGATGCGCTAGACGACATGGAAACTGAACGCGACTATGTTGTTCTAAGGGCTGCAATAGAGAGAGAATACATATCATTCAAGACCGAGGTAGCGAATGATGCAGCAACAACTGCTTCAATCGTTAGATCAATGGTTAATGAGTATGAGCTTATAATAGTTGGAAGAAGAAACGACATGAATGAAAAGACAGCGCAAACGGCTGGTCTTGAAGAATGGTGTGAGTACCCAGAGTTGGGGGTTTTGAGAGATCTTATGAAAGCCAAAGACTCAAAGGGTACATGCTCCCTCCTTGTTGTGCGCAAGATCAATACCAAGCAGCAGCTAGTTGGAGTAATTAATTTGTATATATACCAGGAGTCGTGGGGATTTTGTAGCCTTTTGCCCCGTCTTAACAATGTTTCTATTCTTAGCTTTTGTCCAAACATTTTTCCATTTGGTCCCGTGATTTCCCTGCATTCTCAAGAATCTCCGCAGTTCGGGTGCTTTCATGACATTACAGAAATGCAGCAGCCAAAATGCAGTTTCGGGTTGCAAAAACTGAACGCACACATGAGAAAGTAACCAAAATGCAGCAAGTTACGCAAAAGTTATGAAGTTTTGATGATGAATTTACCTTTTTTAAGTCGTAGTGTTAGTCGAGAAGAGAATAATAACTATAGTTTTTCATTTTCATCCTCCTGAATTGATATTGAAGATCTCTGGCAAAATGGCTTTGATCCGTTGTAAATACTCCATAAATGGGCATTGACATTGAAGCATTTCATCAAAGAGTTGGCATACTTATTTGTGAAACATAAAAAAAATCACCTACACTCTAACAAGAAACTAAGATGTATGTTTATTCTTCCTTGCACTGGAAATGGTTGTTCTTCCGCCCTCAATCCACCTGTGGCTATGCATCTTTCTCTACTGTAATTTTTTTCTTTTTTTAGAACCTGCGTTATACAAGCGTTGCTTCTTTTCTCTACCTGTGTTTCTTTCTCCTCCTGTTACACTTATATGACTGACATGTCATCCGGTAAGTTTTTTTGAAGGGTGTCATCCGGTAAAGTTAGTACGCGTAAAAAGTTGAAAATAAACAGGTGAATTATATAAAAACCCCTCTAATTGACAATTTTTTTGTTTTTTCCCCTCATATTTAGGGGTAGCAAAATGGATATGGTCCATATAAGTATAACTCTCCCATCTGGCCGATTACAAATGGGACATGGAATGCAATTTTAATTCTATTTAATAAACAAGTTGTGTTAGATTCATTTTATTCTACATACGTATAGACAGAACAAACTCGGTAGATTCCTATTTATCTACTTAACAGAACTTCTCTTCTTTATTTCTTTCTCTTTTCCAGTTTTTCAATATTTCACCTTAACATATATACATTTAATTTGCCAGAATAATCATTAACTCTTGAAATAAATCAATTAATTTAAGATTTAATGATCCTAGGATTTTCTAAGTTTGTCACTCTAGTCTCCATGTTCGTAAAAAAAATTTAATAAAACTTTTTTTTAACAATTATTATTTATTAATTTAGTCCATTCTTTCGTAAAAGATTTTTATTCAAACCCTTATGATTAATTTAACCTCTGTATTTTTTTTAAAAAAACAATTAAACTCATTAATGATTAATTTAGTTTTCGTGTTTGTAATAAAATTTTCAATCAAACCCTTATATGATTAATTTAGTCTCCGTATTTCTAAAAAAATTCAATTAAACTCCTTAGTGATTAGTTTAGTTCCCTTTAATAACTTTTTTTATTACACAATTGAGGATGAAAATGAGAGTAAGTAAATAATTAGGTGGGTAAAATGTAAGCATTTGACCCGAAAATTCAAAGAGTTTACAATAATTCTAACAAATTAAATGGCATTTATCAAAAAATAAAAAAGGCATCGAAAACAAAAAAAAATGAAGCATGAACGACCCGTATGTTTTTTTTGATAGGGAACGGCCAGTATGTTAATGTGGATTAAAGACAGAGAACAAGAACATTGTTGGGCCCTTATGCCCATGGTTTACTTCATTTCCCGCCATATTTTAACCATGACATTATTCAACGGTTCAGGAAAAAAATAAAATGACAATAAAATTCGGGCCCTTATTTATCCGTTGTTGGTGGCCCCATTTGCCATCACTAATTACAACGAAAAGATTTAAACTCCCACGAAAGGATCTGATGTAATGCAACCGAAGTTCCAGTGGAAGCAGAGAAACCAATTCTAACCCATGGCGGCAGAATTTTCCTCAGGTCAACAACGTATGACAGGACAGGATTTCCAAACACCGGATTAATATTACCTTCTACATAAGAGAGATACACTTTCAAGTTCTTGAGGTGTAGCTGGTGAGGACATGTGCCGTTTGTCCATCCCTGTCGTATTCAGACGATAGAGGCCAACTCTTGTCAGAAACAATGATGTCGATTGTTAAAGTCAACACCAACGCATGCATAAGTATCTTCCAACCACCACCAACCAAATTAATTGCACTCTCCCAAGTACCTATTAATTACACTATCCCACCTACCTATTAAATACATCATCCTAAGTATTTATTAATTACACCATCCCAACTACCACCTTCACAACTACCCATTAATTACCCCTACACTATGAGTCATTCCTATGACTATAAATAGATGTTGTTCTCCCATGGAATGAGTGTGGTGTAGAGAGAAAAATAATAGAGAGTGTAGTGTAGTGAAGTGAGAAGAAAATAAAAAGAGAGGGAGTGAGGCAAAGTAAAGAAGATAAGAGTGTGAGTGTTTGTATGCCTATCTAAAGGCAATAAATATTGTATCTCACTTGTAGTTTTCACTTTCATTTAAATTAGAAGTAAAGCTTTTGTAGCTGGTATCTCCACTTGATTGATTATTAGTTTTGTTAATTCACACCACTTGTTCAACAATCTGGTAACGGAGCTTGGTTGGTTATCAGACCATGGGTGACCTTCAAGTTGTTGGTGGAATTAAAAAGCTCAATAATCAAAACTACACTTCTTAGTCTACTTGCCTGATGTCTTACATGCAAGGACAAGATTTGTTGGAGATAGTAAATGGAAGTGAAGTCACACCACTAGAGGCGGAGGATGCAAACGGTGCCCTTCGAAAATGGAAGATCAAAGCGGGTAAAGCAATTTCGTTTTGAAGACAACAGTTGATGAAGGTCCTGGATTATATCCGCGATGCCAAAACTCCCAATGAAGCTTGGGATACGTTCGCCAAGCGATTCTCGAAGAAGAATGACACAAGACTCCGACTCCTAGAAAGCGAGTTATTGTCAATAATGCAACATGACTTGACAATCACTCAGTATTTTCATAAAGTGAAGTCGTTGTGCCGAGAAATTTTCGAGTTAGATCCAGAAGCTCCAATCGAAGAAACCCGGATGAAAAGAATAATCATCCATGGTTTGAGGCCCGAGTATAAAGGGTTCGTCGCCGCAGTACAGGGATGGCCGACCCAACCATCACTTGTTGAGTTTGAGAATTTGCTAGCTAGTCAAGAAGCATTAGCTAAGCAGATTGGTGGAATTTCGCTAAAAGGTGAAGAGGAAGCACTCTACACCAACAAGAATCGGCGAAATTTCAGGCAACAGACAGTTGCTAGATCTAAAAGAAATGCTGATAAGACGGAGAGCAATCATGGTGAAGGAAGCGCTCGTGCAAGGGGAGCTCATGGCAAAAGTAAGAGGTTCGAAGGGAAGTACTACAATTGCGGAAAGATGGGACACAAAGCAAACTCCTGTTGGTCAAAGAAAAAAACCATGGAGAGCAACGTCGCTACTTCTAACTATGAAGAAGAGTGAGATATTGAGACAGACTTTATTGGGGCAGAAAGGTCGCTACTTCTAACTATGAAGAAGAGTGGGATATTGAGGCGGATTTTATCGCGGAAGAAAGTGTCGCTACTTCTAAGTATGAAGAAGAATGGGATACGGAGACGAACTTTGTTGTAGAAGATAAGGAAAGTGCTTTTGCAGCAATAACATCCAACCGAATAGATTACAAGAATGATTGGATTGTTGATTCAGATTGCTCAAATCATATGACAAAAGATAAGGAAAGGTGGAGCACTGCTACATTAAATCTATGGAGTGATAAGTTCGATTTAGTGCTTGTGGAGGAGGATTCAGCTTCAGTCGAGAGCTTAGAGGTGATGGTAACCCAGCCTATCTTACAGGGCACTGCAGACATAGATGTCCAAAGAGAAGATAGCAAGGAAAGCATCGAAAAGATGAAGAATAATGCAATCTCCTCATTGTTTCACAGAGAAGATGCAACAATCGTCATCCAATCGGCTTTTAGGAATTTTCTGGCTACACGCAGAAGCAAAGAAGTCCCACTGAAGGACAGTAAGCCGGAGAAGGATCCTCTAATGGAGAGTCCAGCTTCCAACCATATTCTAGAAACTAAAAATACAGGTAGAGACTCTAAAGACACAACAGTTGGGGTACAGACCGGACATTCTACTGGAGTTCTTTCTATCAGAGAAGAAGATGCGTCCATCCATTGCCACATGCAAAGGAAAATCAAAGCTAAGTTAAAGAAAGATTGGGATGATAACACGGTGAGTAGCAATATATTGAAGATGAGGGTTAGGAACAAGCAAGACGCAACAAGTCGTCGTGAGAGGGCACTAACGCATGCCTTTTCACAACAACTACGAATTTGTTCTAAGAAGAAGCAAACCAAATGTTATGGCACACAACCAAGAATGAGTTAGAGCTGGCTGGTATGGTGAAAAAAGTGAAAGTTGGTGTTGAGGGGGAGTGTTAAAGTCAACACCAACACATGCATAGTTAGATATATCTTCCAACCACCATCAACCAAATTAATTGCACTCTCCCAACTACCTATTAATTACACTATCTCACCTATCTATTAAATACATCATCCCAAGTACCTATTAATTACACCATCCCAACTACCACCTTCACAACTACCCATTAATTACCCCTACACTATGAGTCATTCCTATGACTATAAATAGATGTTGTTCTCCCATGGAATGAGTATGGTATAGAGAGAAAAATAATAGAGAGTGTAGTGTAGTGAAGTGAGAAGAAAATAAAAAGAGAGGGAGTGAGGCAAAGTAAAGAAGATAAGAGTGTGAGTGTTTGTATGCCTATCTAAAGGCAATAAATATTGTATCTCACTTGTAGTTTTCACTTTCATTTAAATTAGAAGTAAAGCTTTTGTAGCTGATATCTCCACTTGATTGATTATTAGCTTTGTTAATTCACACCACTTGTTCAACATTGATATCGATCCGTAGATGCGGAATTTTGATCTGATCCTATGGGTTGGCAAAAGTATCGAATTCCACCGCAAGAATTTGATTCCCTTTTGACACGTATAGAGCAGTTTTAGGATCGAATAGACCAAGATACCCTCCTGTAGAATTCGGAGGGAGGAAAACTATGAAAAATGACAGCCCATCGCCGTATCTTTCCAGGACCGGGTTCTTAACAGCTGATTTGATAACGAAAGAGAATTGGGTGGTGAAGTCTAGAATGGTTCCTGATTTGGCATCCCAGAGGAGTACAGGATTGCGGTACGAGGCGCGGCCCACGCTGCTGGTGAGGTTATCATATAGTCCGCTCTTGGTGAGGTGGATGGCTCCGTTGGAGGCGAATGCATCTCCTTCGAAACCTATGGTACAGGTGTTTGGAGTGAAAGTTGATAAGTTGAAGGAAAGTGATTTCCCAGAAGGTAGTAGAACTGTTAGCAAAGTGAAGAGAATGAGTATTTTGGATAGCAGTAGGAGTTTGGTCTTATGCGTTTGTATGATGTTTTGTCCGGAGTTTTCAATAGATGTAGTTGCAACTTGCAATATAAGAGTTCTTGTTTAGTGTTTCTTCCCCACTAGTCAAGTTTCGTAGGAAAATCTTTTGTTGAGTACTTGTGTCATTTTTTGATCGTCTTAGTGTGCATGTCAGCATGCAAAATTCTAAACAAGTAATGCCATGGAGGCTACTTTGTAAGCATAATGTCTCCTATGTCCTCTCCGGCAGAAATTGTAATTTTGGCGAGTAGGCTTAGGGTCTGTTTGGCGTTCCGATTCTGTGGAAAAAAGTTCTGTAGGAAAAAGTTCTGTGGGAAAACGACTTCTAAGAAACGGAGTGTGCTGTTTGGTAAAAAAATTTAAAAAGTGTTGTGAGATAGTTGAGGTATTTGGTAAAACAGCTTTTTGAAACTATGATTTTGATGTAAAATAACCATTAAGGGCATAATTCATTTTAAGTGTTATAATTAATATTTTTTAGTATCTTTATATATATTTTTAATTTATTTATTTATAATCTAACATCTACCACGTAATATTTATATAATATCATAAATAAATTTACCACGTAATATTTATATAATATTATAAATAAATTAAACTTATGTCAATCATAAAAAAATTAAAATTTATTAATTACATAAAAAAATTAAATTATTAATATCATAACTAAATAAAAGATATTTATCTAATATAATAGAAAAATAAAATATATTTGGAAACTACGGTGTAAATGTAAAATGACTATAAAATGCACTTTTCTATTTCAAGTATTATTTATATAAATTATTTAAAATAATATATTTTTTAAAATAAATAATTAACATTTTATTTATAAGAATAATAAAAAAATTATTAGTATAAGGGGAAAAAGTTAAATATTAATTTTAATTATTATTTATGCATTTATATGTTTTTTAATAATTATTTATATATTTATTTAGTATAAAACCCATTTCAAAAAAATTAATAAAAATATTAAAAGTGGATATATAATTACTTATCTTGAGATAGAGATTATATTTTTATAGTTTTTAATTTATTTTGTTCATTATATAGAGATAGAAAATTGATTTCATTTGAAAAGGAAAAAAAAAGGGAGGGAGAGAGAAAGCAACCAGCGTGGAACGCTGGTTGCTGGCTGGAGCATTTTGCTCCAGCGCGAGGCAAGGCCAATTTGGCCTGCCTTGCAACTGGGCTTCTCAAGAAGCCTAGTAGAGATGGTGTTAACCAAACACCTAGAAACCGTTTTGGGTTGGGAAAAGTTGGGTTGGGTACCCAACTCCCAACGCCAAACGGCCACTTAATAGGACTGTATTCAACAAATTTTTTATGTTGCACCTTATATATTCGCTAAATCTTAAGTTGCACTTTGAAACTTTTTTTTTAATCCCTTCCAATAAATTTTGACTTATTTTCTAATTTCCAGTGGAATTAAAAATGGGAAAAAAAATCATTGTATTGTTTAGTCTCCAATAGGGGGGTATTCCTGCTTAGGATAATCGTCAAATTTGAAGGAAATGTAAGAAGAATTCACTCTATACTAGAAAATTGAAAAAAATAATGAGACTTTTTAAAAAATGTATATATCTCAAAAGTTATTAATTAAACAAATTGCAAATAAAATATATTTGTTTTTTTTATTAAATTCTACCGTATTACTTACATTTTGTCTAAATTTCATACATTTTTTTTAACTTTTTGTTATTTTTTTAAATTTTTTTATGTATATAAATATTAAAATTATAGTAATTTTTAGAAAAATAAAAATTTATACTGTATATTTTTTAATTATAGAGATCAATGGAATATTTTATAATTATTGAATTTTGTTTACTACACTGTCCTAGAAAGTGACGCAGTTTTCTTTCTTAATCTTGTAATAACAAATCAGTGCCGGGGCCCACAGAATTTTCAAACCACGTATTGTTGGGCTTATCCCCTCCACGTACGTCATTGACTTTTTTAATCTTTAGTTAATTGACATGACATAATAGGTGGTGTGTCAACTCTTTTACAGTCGCATCGACATGGACACGGGACACCAGATTCAGGATTAGCAGCATCAAAATTAAAGTCTTCAATCCTCATCAGTTTCGTTTTGTTTATCTAACTCCGAAATTGAAACAATATTCAAATCGAAATCAAAACTAAATTCTACAGCTTGTGCAAGATCATTGAGATTAGGAGGATAGAAAGTTGCCGTGTTTTTACTTGAACTTGTACTGAACAAGAGCAAAATCAGATGTATTTATATACAATCTCCACAATTCCAATTGACCCGTTCCAAATTCACTAGAAAATCTTGTGGAGGGAACAAGAAAGTTGTTGAAAATTTGAACTTTTGGCAGAAATTTTGGGTGAAAAAGTTGACGAATTGATTCAAAATTGGGATGAAATTTGAACTAGTTTCATTCACCAATGGAACACTGCATAAGCAATACACCGTAATTAGGCGGAAATTTCTTGTATTGATTGGGCAATTTTCTGATGACGATTGATGCTAATTAGTAATTACTGAGATTAAGAGAAAGAGTATCACATGATTTGGCCTAATTAATGAATTAAAGGGTGGATTAGCCAAAAATCACACAATTAACCATTTTAATTATTGCATTGGTCTTTGTAGTTTCGTTTAAAATGTCTACTAATTAAAGGGCGAGGGAGTAATTTGTCAGCAAAGTTAATCACTACTATCAGATTACATGCGTTATTTTTTTATTTTGTCTTAGTGTCGGTGGAGGCTGCTTTGTAAGCAGATTAATTAATTCGTCCTGAATTTGTCTGTGTCAGATGTCAAACTGCAAAATCCTTAGAACATCCACACCAATGTATCAAATGGGTGTTAAATGGGTGTTAAATGCAATGCGATGGGTGCAGCAATGTATCCAAATGCCGTGTAAGATGATCCGGTATCAAAATTTGGTATCGAACTAAACTGACAGTGGGACCCCCACTGTCTATTTTTTTTTATAAAAAAAATCGAAGAACCAATGGCTGCGCTGCAGGGCTCTGCTGGGTTAATTGTATTCTGGGCCGGAGCAATAAACCTATTTGAAGTGGCTCATTTGGTACCGGAAAAGCCAATGTATGAACAGGGATTAATTTTACTTCCCCACCTAGCTACTTTAGGTTGGGGGTAGGTCCTGGTGGGGAAGTTATAGACACCTTTCCATACTTTGTATCTGGCGTACTTCATTTAATTTTCTCTGCAGTATTGGACTTTAGCGGTATTTATTATGCACTTCTGGGACCTGAGACTCTTGAAGAATCTTTTCCATTTTTTGGTTATGTATGGAAAGATAGAAATAAAATGACAATAATTTTAGATATTCACTTAATCTTGCTAGGTATAGGTGCTTTTCTTCTAGTATTCAAGGCTCTTTATTTTGGGAGGCGTATATCCAATAAAAAAAATCCAATAAAACAGTCAATTAATCTCTCCATTTTCTGGAAAAGGAGGACAATATAGAAGAATTTCATTCCCAAAGGAGGTCTTTAATTTCTATTTATTATATTTATTTTATTCGATTTATTTTCGTTTTCATCAAAGGAAATATAAAAATTTCCATTTCTTCACTTAGTACTAATGGATAAAGACCTATGTAGATTAGTACAATTATTAGGAATGTCATATTCCGGATTTCAAGAGATCCAGCCCTGCAGCGCACGCTGCATTATTTATTCCCCCCTCATTTTTTAAATGAGTTTTTTTATAATAAATACTGAAAATAATTTTATAAAAAATATACCATTATTTTTAATTTTTGAGATCTATAAATTGAGACTATGTTTGTATTATTTGGACACTAAAAAAATCAGAGTTTTTTACACTTTTTTTTCATTTTTTTTTTAAATACTTTTTTTTATAATAATTACTCAAAATAATTGAGCAATAATCTATATATGTTTGATTTACTGAGTGATAAATAATCTATATAATTACTCAAAATATTATATTATTTATTGTATTAAAAATATATAAATTTTTTGAAATCTGAAAAGAAATTAAGAAATTTAATTAATTTATATTAAAAAATATTATTTATTATTTATTATATTATAAAAAGTAATTATTATAGTAATTATAAATTTAATAAGAAAAAGAAATGAAAAATATGGTGGGGTATATGATTAAATGATATGGAAGAGAGATAAAGTGAATTAACACCCTGAATAATACCCTGCTGTGAGAAGTGGGTGCTAAAAATTTTTTGGTTGGGTGTTAAGTTTTGGTTGGGTGTTAAGCTGATATGACAGTAAGAGAAAGTGAATAACATCCTAAATTTAACACCCACCGCTGTTAGGAAGAAAAGTTTTTATTCTGCAAAATCCTCTGCGTCCAAATCTGCAGTAAAGGGTTTGGGCTTTTCAGAATGTTAAAATATCAAAGTTTTCTTTTTCTTTCATTTTTATGCTAAATTACATAAAAATCTCTATAAAAATATAAGTATACGGGTGATTAAAAAAATAATTAGGATAAAGGTATAAGTTAAACATTTAAAATTGAGTAAAATATCATTAAACTAAATTAAATAGTTTGAAACTAAATAAAAACAATTCGATTTTCATTTCTGATAATCGTAAGTTTGATTCTTATTATAATAAAAAAGATTTGTTTTATCTTTAGAGTGAGTATATACTCCCTTTGTTAATTTTTTAATATTATTTTCTGAAAAGGATCCAATCAACACAGTAATTTTTTAACTTTTTAATATTATTTTTTATAAGGATCCATCAACATAGTAATTTTTTAATATTATTTCTGACACGGATTCATTAACACAGTTACTTTTTTAATGTTATTTTCTGACACGGACTCCATCTATTTTAGTTTGTGTAAAAAATGAGCCGGCGTCACTTAAAACAATACAGAGTTTTTTACACTTTTTTTTCATTTTTTTTTTAAAATACTTTTTTTCATAATAATTACTCAAAATAATTGAGCAATAACATATTGATTGGAAAACGGGCCCGGGCGATTAACAAGGTGAGCCCACCTGTACAATGCTGTCATTAAATCCACGTGAAGACAGGTGACACACGATAAATAGCAAACCGAAACACACAAAAATTATTGTAATTTCATTAATTGAAGTAGTCAAGATATTAATGTATGGGAATAAAATCTATTTATTTTTGAAATTCCTCACGTTCATTTTTCTTCTATCTTTTTCTACTTATATATATTAGATGTGTGATACTTTATATTTTTCCTAAATTCTATAGTTATCAAATCACCACCCCTATTTATATTTATTTTATTAAATGCAAGACAGAATTTTAAAAAAAAAAATGAGATGCTACTCATCTAACATAACACCGGAGGAAATTGAAAGAAATTGAATTTGCGGGGAGCTAGACCCTTATATTATAGTTTATAAAAGAAAATATTTTATACGGAGAAAACCGTATTGGAGGAGTCATTTATCTTTATTTAAAAACTGATAGTACTCGAACCTGATTATTCAGTGGAATTAAAAAAATATTTTATATTATGAATTATTAAGTTTGACTTTAAATGAAGATGCTCAAAATCTTAGTCATCTATATCTTAATTCAAATATTTAGATTTTTCCAAACATGTTCTTGAATTATGCAATCCGTCTTTGGGAAAGCTAGCTAAGTTTTGGTTTACTACTATCCAATTTGTCTATTTAAAAAAAAATCATATTAGAGAAAGTTACATTTTTAGAATTTGACGATGATCGGATGGACTTTGTCACATGTGCGGAAAGATAAAAAAGCTGACTACTTATGCATAATACATGAGTACATATATCATCTTCATATTTAATATTTATTTAAATAAAAATAATAATATAATTTAATAATTAGAAATAGATAAACTTCAATCGTATCTTAATACAGATTTTTTCCCCAAAAAATTGTATTTTATAAATTTATTTCTCAATATCTAGTACTTTTAAACATAATTACTAATTAATGGTTATTTTGTCCATATCAGTTCCACATCCGTTGTTAAATATTAAAAAAAATTATTGAAAAATGATTTAATGAATAAACAAACCGTTTGTCTTGCCTCCGCGTTATCTGCTTCTTCATGATTTTCTTTCTCATCTGCCTCCTCACAGTGCCGCAGCTCTGTACTAGCTTTTTGTGGGTTTTGCAGCATATAATATCTCGTGCTGCTAGATATACACCGACATTTTTTTGGAATTCGACTGTACTACTGAAGAATGTAAATGCATATGTTGTATATTAGGATATCAAGTAGCTATTGTGCATACACCATGGCGGGTTAAGTCTGTGCTATGTTAATCCTCCTGTATGGTTGAAATAAAAGGCGCGCGGTAAATGAAAAGGCATCTTCTTGCCCTATTTTTGTTTGGCCCCTTTGATTCAACTTTTCAATTCCATATTGGCTAAATATTTGGTCCAACAAATGACAAAAATAAGAGCAGATGAAGTTTGCAGTCTGAATTCCCTAATAATGCATGCTGATTGCTTGATTGCTAATTGCCAGCAGGTAACATGGCAGATCAGATCCATTTTTTGCTAATAAAAATATGTCCTTTGTTCCTGTACCAGTTGTAGTATTCACTTATTTAGGATGGGATGGTCTGACTCAAAAATTCATAATCTACAGAAAAAAGCCCCACAAAAGGTCAAGAATTCTGCAGAATGGTCTCCTATGAAAATTTTGTTGTTCATGCATTATTATCCTTTACTATTACTGACTAGTGCTAGAATTTGGGCACCCAACAGAAACAAGTTCAAAATCTAAATGAGTGGAAAATATGAAGGCTGCATTAAATACCAAGATTTTGAAGATAACTAAGTATGGGGACCATAGGTAAGTTAATTAATTAAATAAGTGGTTGAATAATAGATATATTGTAGGTAATTTTATAAAAATTAAAAGTCTATTACACCCTTAAATTTTTTAATAATTAAAGGGTATAATAGTAATTTAAGAAAATAAGCTCCTTCGTGCTTTTTATATAGTATAGATTAGTACAACTTGTAAAATTCTTCTTCTTCTTTTCTTTTCCCAAGCATTTGATGATAATTAACTAATTATTAAGTAGTAAATTACGTGTTGAAGAAGAAATCACCGGGCGCAACATGAGAGGATTAGCCAGACTCATAGTAATGATAGATCTTGGAGCCAAGTTAACCTTTGCACCTTCTCCACCAGCAACTTTCCAGTCAAAGCATTGAACCAAAGCAGCAACGGTTGCATGTGTCATACTAAATGTCAAATTGGTCCCTGGACACATCCTTCTCCCTCCTCCAAAAGTGATAAAACTAGAATTCTGCATCATATTATTAGCATCTTTTTCACCTCCGTCCTTCTTCAGGAACCTCTCGGGGCGGAACTCTTCAGGATTTTCCCAGGCTTCAGGATCCCTCATTATTGAATACGCGTTCACCACGACAACTGTCCCTTTGTTTATCTGGTATTCGCCGATTCTACAGTCTTCTCTGCAAATCCTGTCCCAACAAGGAACAGGAGGGAAAAGTCTTTGTGTTTCCTTCACGACTGCTTGAAGGTAATGGAGGTTATGGATGTCTGACTCATCTACGAGCCGTTCATTTCCTACAACCCTGTCAATTTCTTCTTTCACTTTCTTCATCACTTCAGGTTTATCCATGAGATTTGCCAATACCCATAAAATCCCATCTGCTGTTGTAACAGCACCTCCTGTGAAAAGATCCTGATAAATGTTCAAAAACAAAAATGTTAGTGTTAGGTAGATTGGTCAAAAAAACCTTAAAAAAATGACAACTTGTCAATGTAGTGCTTTTTGGACTAACTTTATTCAACTCTATACGCTATTCTATTTTTAGTTTCTCTTTATTTTGGACAAAATCCACTCATAGAAATTATATATCATTTTAGTGTTTTATCTTAGACAGGTGTGATCGGATATTGAGTTAATGAGATAGTTACATGTGAATAATAAGTTGTGTTTGAATATAACTGGAGTAAAATTTAGGTATATCATGATGTACCTACATTATGATCTAAGATGATGATACGTGTCCAAAAATGTTAAGAATAGTGGTATTCTATCACTATTTGGGGCACGTGTCATCATTTTAGATCATAATGTAGGTACATCATGATGTACCTAAATTTTTTTTCATATAACTGGATGTACTTTGTAACCTAACCTTTATATACTTTCCAGAATGTACCATTCAGCTATAAAGTTGGTTGATATCTATCTACTCGAAAGTAATTATTTGATCAAAAAGTGAAGTTGTTTAATTTTTACTGTTCATACCAAAACCAAACTATTAATCATTTATGTTTGAATATAAAGATCATATCATCAAAATATTAGTTATATTATAACTTCATAATTAGCTTGTATATAATAAAAGTAAAAAATAGATAATACTTATAAAAAAAAGGATTAAAAAGAGAAGTAATTGATAATTACCAGAAAGTAGCATTTCATTTGTTTCCTGGTTATCTTAACTTCAGCGTTCTCATCATGATAGACTTCCAACAAGATATCCATCAAATCCTTATCATCTCTGTCAGCTCCTTCTTTTCTTGCTCTCTCCTCGTGCTCCTCAAGAAGCCTCTCGAACAATTCATCGTATTTGTTCGGCACATCAGCGATCTTGTTTTTCAGAAACCAAATCCCGATTTTCCCTACAGGACCGCACATGTTCGCGAAGAACAACTTCGTCGCGACATCGAAAGATTGCGTCACCAACTTCCTGCACTGCTCAGCTTCATTATCTTCCCCAGCACACCTGGCACTCATCACCATCCTGCACGTGATATTGTTCGCCAGCGTCAGGACTTCCCCGCTCATATCGACAACTCCTCCATCTCTCTCTGCTTTCTCCAACACTTTGTTGATGAGTCGCATGACCTCCTCAAGCCGAAGCTTTCTCGTTCTTTTTATCTGGCTCGCGCCTAACAGCTCCTGCACTGAAAGTTTCTTCATGAATTTCCAGTAATCTCCGTACTTGGCGTTGAAGAAACTGCTGTCACTTCCGAACAAGAGGTTATCCTCGAACGGAGATTTGATCCTGTTGGAGAAGGCGAGATCGTTGTTTTTGAAGATCTCATTTGCCATCTTGACATTAGATAGCAGGATGACTGGCATCTTCCCGAACCGGATCGAGATGAAAGGACCGTATTTGGATCCGAGTTTGTGTAGGCCTTTGTAGATGTGAGGGATTAAGTGGTGGAGGTGACCTAAAATTGGTAGGGCACCTGGTGTTGCAGGAAGTTGGCGGAAAATTGAAGTTGTTTGTTTGGGTCCATGTTCAGTCGGTTTAGTTCTGAACCGGTAATGAAGGATGAAGGCCGAGACGAGCCAGAGGAGGCAGATGATGAAGATGTATTGGATTTCAATCATGACAGCCATTGTTATGTGACAAAAGAAAGAAGCTTGTGGGATGTGTGGATGGATGGTGGCTATACTGCTTGCTGGGGCTGGTTTATATAAAAGCTCGGTACTACTACGACGCAAGGAATTCAATTTTTAATTAATTAAAGCTAATTATAGTACGTAATTGACTAGAATTTTCTTTTTCTTTTTTTCCTTTTTTCTTTTGAGGTACTGATAGTTTTTTTTCTCTTTTTCTGTCGATAATTTGATCGGATCAAAATTTTGGACTATTGGCTTTGAAATAATGCGATATTGGATGAACACTACCACGAATCTGCGCACGTTGAACCTTCATATTCAAAAACTGTTGCAATTCTCCTGATTAGGAATGACTGTGAATATTAATACCCGTCCAATACCCATAATTGTAAATGGATATTATTCGCACATTATGGGTATTTCATACCCGCACCTGCAAAGTGTGGTTATGAATGTGCCCGCTTCAATACCACATTAAATACCCGCAATATATAATATATAGTTAATTCAATATATTATAATAAATAAAAAAATAAATGGAAACGTTTGTCATTATATACTCCCTCCGTTTTCGAATAATCGTCACTTTTGTACTTTTTGTTACTGTTCACTTTACTTGATTTTTTTGGTGTTTGTTATACTTTTTGTTACTGTTTCAAAGAGTCAATTATTCAAAAACAGAGGGAGTATTAATAATACAATAATTAATATGTAATATTTTAATTTCTAAACCTAGCCACTGCACATCTCTATTCTCCATCTCTATTAGATTATTACTCACTCTCCAGTTCTCCTGGTTTCTACAAATCGCGACTGCCCATCAACAATCCACTGCCGCCTCCTCATCGCCATGGTGATACCTCTGTGTTGTAGCCTTTCGAGTGTCGACCCACTGTCCACTATCATCTCCTCTATGCTATAGTCTATCGTAGACAAGGAAAACATACAATTTTCTAACGGGTAAAAAGCTATAAATCAACCATGAACTTTAAAGTTTTAATTAATCGCAACTCTTAACTTTTTTTTGTTTAATTACAACCCTGGTCGTCGCCAATATTGTTCAATCACCCCCCTACCGTGACAGAAATCTAACGTGGCACCGTTGATCGACGTTATGTGCCACGTCAGCCCCTGGAACGTTGCCACGTCTGCAACCTGCCATGTCAGACTCCACGTGGCAGGGTTGCGATTAATCAAAACATTAAAGTTTAGGGTTGTTTTATATCCTTTTGCCATTTAGAAATCCTTGTTGCATGATTTTTTTTGTGCTAGATAGAGGTGTAATCTTCTTGTTTAATTTACAATTCTAGATTTAAATTTTATAACTTTTTTTTCTGAATAAAAAGCATAATGTCTCATTATGGTTAATAAAATTATACTTGTAAATTAAGGTATAAACAAAGTTTCTTACACCCGTAAAATTTTTCTATTGTATAAAATAAAAATGAGAATTGTTATTTTCCTCGAAATATTAAATGTCAATCAAGCACAAATATTTAAGATTTACTATAGTCGTTCTCACGGGAAAATAATTGTAGAGGGAAAATTATAAGCACAAAAAAAATCATGCAACAAGGATTTCTAAATGGCAAAAAGACATAAAACAACCCTGAACTTTAATGTTTTAATTAATCGCAACCCTGCCACGTGGAGTCTGACATGGCAGGTTGCAGACGTGGCAACGTTCCAGGGGCTGACGTGGCACATAACGACGGTCAACGGTGCCACGTCAGATTTCTGTCACGGTAGGGGGTGATTGAACAATATTGGCGACGACCAGGATTGTAATTAAAAAAAAAAAAATTAGGGTTGCGATTAATTAAAAATTTAAAGTTCATGGTTAACTTTTAGCTTTTTCCCTTTAATTAAAAAAAAATAAAAATCAGACCAATAATTTAGGGGGTGAAATATCTATTCCCAAAAAAATACTTCCTCCTAGTATAAATAATTGTCGTTTACTGTTTCGGCACGCATATTAAGCAGGCCGGATGACTCACTATTTGACTCAAAAAAATTCGTACTTTTTTTTCGAACGACGTATGTCCGAGAAAAAGTAAGGGGCAAAATTATCTCAAATAGTGAGTCATTCGATTTTTTTAATATGCGTGCCCAAATAATAAAAGAGGAGGGAGGCTAGGAGCAAGTCGGCGTATATTTCTACCTAATTTTAAATTGTAACAAGTGGAAATTGAGAGATTATTAAAAAAAAAATGAAATTGCGTTTCACGAAAATAAAAAAGAAAGAATGATGATTGTGGATCAGGCAGTATCTCATTGGACAGCACTCAAAAAAAAAGATCCTCATTGGTCGACTGAAGTTTGACAAATTTACCAACTTGACTTGAGTTGGTAGTAGAACCCGGCCATATAACAAGATGGGTCGGGTTTTTTCATCCGAATTCAACCATATAGAAACTGAAAATTGAAACTATCTCCTTACTTCGTAAAACGTACCAACATATATCAGCTATACTAATTCACTAGTATTACAGATCTAACAATTAAAATTAAAGTATATTCTCCAATCATAAAATTTGAATGGATTATGAGACGCTAATTAAGGTCGGTTTATTTGTTGTTTCCGTAGTTTTAAGCTCCAGACAAGAATCGCTACTTAAAATTAAAGAAGAATTAACTTTTTCATTGTCGTGTGCACTGATGCAAACCTTTGCTTTTAATTAAAAAATTGTTATTGTGAGTTACATTATATAAGAAGAAATTTAATTTAATTAATTTGGTTTAATGAGGCAGAACAATGTCTCTTTCAAAACTATGATCGAGTCTTGTGTTGAATCTTACGGAGCAAGAGTGTTAGGTTTCAACAAATACAAGTTAATTTTATACTTTGAACCTAAAACCTTGAATCATGAAAATGCGTTTAACGGTTAAATTGCATTATTACGCTAATTAGATAATGATATGTCAGCAAAATATCATTAGAGTCGTAATAAAAAAAATTAATGTGTCAAATATGTAAATAAATAGTAAAATGAGTCCAAATAAGTAAAGTAGAGAAATCAATAGTGTAATTTAACCAACTTATGAAAACAATAATAATTAGTCACGGTGGGATGTTGTTTGTACTCTTGGAGACTCTTCCTAACTAAATTTTGTTTTTCAAGGTCGAACTTAATGTTTTTTGAGAGCAGCTTGTGCTCTTCCTTTTTTTTACTTCTTTGAGGTCAGAAATAAATGTTCCGCTCACTTTTTATTGGGTTCTTTAATATATATTAACTTTAAAAAAAAATAACAGTGATGTTTTTTCTATTTTGAGCAGCTGAATATCTAATTAAATCTTTAAAATTTACAATTAATCTACAGATTTATATATTATTGCTAGGAAGAAAGAAGATTTGTTTGATGAAGAAGTAATCCAAAAATTAATAAAAATTCAGGTTGCTGATCTAGACCAAGTCAGCAACAAGAAGACAAGAAAGTCAGCAATCAACGTTCATAATTAATATTGTACTCTAAGTCGCCAATTTAAATCAATCAAGATTTCTCATTTCTTTCTTTAACCTAATCGGAATGGACGGTAGGAGAGCTTGCCAGCAATGCAGCTGCGGTCTAAATAATACCACTAAGCAGGTGGATACTATACCATATAATCTCCCTTATAATCTAAAAAATTTAGACGGGAAAAAATAAAAAGGTTTTCTAGCCAGCTATGTCACATCAACAAAGTTAATAACATTAGTTAGTGTTGAAAATTTTAATAACAGAGTAAACTAGTATAAACTTTAGTGACACAATTGCAATTTAGTACTCCCTCTGTCCACAATTAGATGTCTCCCGCACTGTAGATACGCATATCGAGGAAGCCGGATGACGCACTATTTGATTCCAAAAAAATTTGATTTTTTTCTCGGACGTAGGAAAATGATTAACGTACGTTCGAAAAAAAGTACGAAATTTTTTGGGGTCAAATAGTGTGTCATCTGACCTCCTCGATATACGTATCTACATTGCAGACGACATTTAATTGTGGACGGAGGTAGTAGTAATTTTCTGCAAAATATAATGGCTCAGATGTTGAGTTTTAATTTTCTAGATTTTTTAAAATAACGTTGTAGGTTAAAAATATTAATCTCATATAAACAATGTTTTACAATTTTTTAAATATTTTATGATTTATTTATTTAATATAAAAGGGAGAAGAGTATTTATTGATCAGTTTATTTAATATAAAAGAGAAGAATGATTGTTTAATATTTATAAATACTCTCACCGATTATTATCTTAATTATCGTGTTTAATTTTAAAACGTTATTTATTAGAATCCAGAGGAAGTACTATAATTCACCGATTAAGAAATTATCGTGATCAATTTGAATTTATTTGTTTTTTCTTAACAAAAAAGACTTCTCACCTACAGAATTTTTCTTTTGCTGAAAAATATTGTCTCTAGTTTCCGAGCAATATCGTTTGAAAGGTGGGCACAGGAATTGACCAACGTGCCTCTCTATCCTTAAATTATTTAACATTCTGTCCACCCATTTCTTTTCTTCCTTTTTCCAGATTTGTTATCCGCTGCCTACTCATTTCTTTTCTTTGCTACATTGAACCAAATCTACCATTCAAAGGAGTAGAAGAACACAATCTTTAAGAATAAAAAGACTCAATCTTTAAGCCATGGATGGTGACTGTTCTTGTCTAGAACTCAACACCAATGGTGGACTTGGAATCAAGACAGAACTCATTTCTAGCAAACCCATGACTTGTCTATTCTTTGTTTTAGTAATTAATTTAATTAGTACCAAAATTGATTAATTCGATTGACATGGGTGGATTAATTCAGATTGGGTGGTGGCGGTGTTGGTGGTGCCGGATCTGCTCTAACTGGTCGGAAATGGTGACCGGAAATAGGTCGGTTCGCCGGAGAGGATGGAGGGGCTGTGATGGGTTTGATGATTTGTTGGGCTGGCGGGTTGGAGCTGGAAATTTGGGAGTTTGGGTGTGTTGATTTGATGGTTTGATTGAAGAAGATGAAAGGTACATGGGGTAAGGAAGAAGAAGAAAACAAGGGTAGAATTGGAAAGAGAGTGAGACAATTGTGAGAACGACCTTTTGGAGGCACAATGTCAACGTTTGGAAACTACTATTAATAATGGAGTACATCACAACAAGACAGGACCGAAGTAAATGCATGGCGTGCTGGTTTTTTTTTTTTTTCCCTGCAAATATTATATCATTAATTATTATTATAATATTAATCATTGAAACCTAGTTTATCTTATAAAGATAATATGTACTAACCAGTTGAATTATGTTATAATTTTTTGTTTGTAATTAAGTGCACTTGATAATATGGACAAAAAAAAATTATAGACGAATGTAAGATTTAAATTTGAGTTTAAGTTCCTACCGGCGTTTTACTATCAACATACTAATTGGCATAAATTTAACATTTGAATTAATTGTATCGGATAATTATCAATTTAGCTCATATATTAATTATACCATTTATTTTGCCGGTGATTCATGACAACACTTTGTCAAAATGCAGCTTTAATTAAATGAATAAAAAAATTAAAATAATATGTTATCACATTTAAAGAAACAAGTAATGGGAAAAATTATAATATAATATCGGGAATAAACTATATATAAAATTATAAAAAATTTCATTTCAACCTTGATAGTGTATACTCCCTCCTTCCCCAATTAAATGTCTTTCTCACATCCCAATATTCAGTAGGAAACGCATATCGAGGAGGTCGGATGAGGCACTATTTGACCCCAAAAAATTTCGTACTTTTTTTCGAACGTACGTTAATCCTTAACGTACTTCCGAGAAAAAATTCGGGGCAAAATTGTCTCAAATAGTGACTGTTTCGGCCGTCTTAAGGTACGTTCCAAAACAGTAAAAGCAAAAGCTAAAACGACGTTTAATTGGGGAAGGAGAGAGTAGTTTCCTAAATTTTCAAAGTTTAATCTTTCTATTAGGTGAGAAATTCAAAAACATAGAAATAAATTATAAAAAAAGTTAAAATTTACTCTATTTGAATTCTAATAAAGATCATTTTAAGTCCGAGTACATGTTATATGTAACTTGCTCTATAATATTTGAATATACTTTTACTCATTCCAACTTCCCAAGCAGTGCTGACAAGGTGGAGACGCACCAAACCAGGAAATGGTCAGATCAGCAATTAGAATTTGCTGCCCTGGAAAATATTCAAAATTGCCGAGCAGTAAGTCATAGATTATTATTTAAACATTTAAACTGATGGGCATTAACTACTGATAAGAAACGATTAACATCATTATTACTTAACATGAAAGCGAGAAAGGAGATGAAAAAATCCAAGTTGGTAGGCAGCAAATCAACTTTATTATTTAATTCACTGGTAAGAAGATAGACACGGTCGTTAAAATTCTGCAATTATTGAGATTTCCTCAATTTAATTTGCTAGTCAGTCCAACCAACCCTGGTTGTAATCAAGTTACATAAATAATTGTTTATCATTTCTCCTGACAAGATTTTTTAAGGATGGTCTAATTAGAACAGCCCATGAGGCTAAATGGACCTGAGTTGCACCAGCCGGTTATCCTTCCACTGCTGAGAGCAGGAGACAGTCGCTGCTCCGTGAAACCAGCCTAACGCATTACCCTCCTTCTTTAGGGGAGACGTCAGCCAAGCCCTCGCCCAAACGATGTGTCTCAATATACCCAACCATCTAAGTAAGCATAACATATGAAAGCATCACCATTCACCAAAACTACGGCGCCCATGATTCTTGTACGTTGTGTGCACACGGAATTTCCTTCACAGTCTTAGCTACCAACACCCTTTTGTGCTGTTTCCCTTCTTCTGGTGGACTTGATTTCAAAAGTGGAAAAAGCATGTCGTACATGTTTGGAAAAAGAAAAAGAAAAGGCTAATAAATGATTAGTGGGTAATTAACTGTTATAAATTGGTATGGAATAAGAAAAGGGTAATGTTGTCATGATAACCAAGCTAAGAAAAACGTGATTAAGGACTTCGTGTAGTATTATGGGTCAGAGAGGGAGTATGTTGTTACCGTGTTACATATGTGTGGCATTTAATGCTATACCATTTATCGAGACAATTGGTGTGAAAATAATTTATCAGCAAAAAGGTAAAATTGACTCTTATATTTGTACTATTTTTTGATGGAAGAAGAAATAAACATGATAATTTTAATTTTAAAAGTATAATTATTTTTGATTTTAAATAAATTTATAAAGTGTCAAATAAAGTATTAATATTCCAGTTAATAATAGTTTGTGTTCACGGAATAAATAAATATAATGACTTATTTAGTTCAATTACAAATGTAATAGTTTATTTTAATTTGCCTTAGATTACATGAATTTTACTTTTTTCTTAATTAATCCTAAGTTAGCGGAATTAAACATCCTTATGGTCTAGAAGTGTTTTTAGATTATTTTAAAAGTCACATGTGACATGTGACATATCGCTCATATAAATAAAAAGATGGACTAATAATAATGAATCCATAACTTTTTTTTTAAAGAATATAATGAGTCCATAACCATGGTTATGTGGAAGAAATAATGAGTTGCACCACGTATAAAAATAAAAATAAAATTGACAAAAATTTCCCCGAAATGGTGTAGAAAAATGTACGAGTTTAATTTTGAGTAACGACAAAGTGGTATGTTTTTTCCCATTTTCTTATCAGAAAAGTGGCTCGCGTTACAAATTGCAATGGCCCACAGGCCCAAATAAGAAAAATACAGCAAACCCGAAAACGTAATAAGCAGCTGAAGCCCATTACAAAGCCCAAAGACAACCAACTGCAAGAATGGTTATGCATGTTCTCAGGATCCTGAAGCTTCACTGCAAGAATAAGAACTTCAAAATGGGACCTAATCTACAAAAGGATTGGTAACAATAACTGTCAAAAGTAAAACTTTCTAACAGGAAAATCTATGGGTTCCGACTTCTGACCAACAAGGTCATGATCTTTCATTGTTCGAGCCCAATACGATTCATTCCTCGATCTCCTGGCCATTTTTGATTTTCTTCTCCACAGGATTAAGAATTTTATCTTCTATAGTTTCTGCATCAACTTGTTTGGTGAGGAGATGGTTGCAGCAGATATGAGAAGAAACACTATTGGAAATCGAGTTTGTGGAGGCAGTTGAAACGGAATTTGACACGAAAACATCAGAAATGAAGCAGAAATTATCTCAACTATGCATCTTCTTTCCATTTCTTTGACTAAAATGTAATCATTCAGAACCCAAATCAAACAAATAAGTTTTGACAGGAACATTTAGTTTATACACAGCAAAACACTACCACATATTTAACTTAAGTCAAACCCTTATTTAGAAGTATGAATGTGACACCGATATTTTACAAATGAACTGAAATTTCTAAGTTAACGACCCATTTCGATGCTTGAATTCGACATTAATGGTTCACCTGAGCTGACTGCTGGTGAAGGTGCATGATACAAAGCAACAGGCATCCTGTTTGGAAGATTTGGCAGAGCTGCTTCGAAATTAAGAACATGAATCGCTTGCCTTATCGAAGGCCTCAGGTTGCGATCAGGATGTGCACACCACAGTCCAGCAATCATCAAACATTCCATCTGCCTCTCATCAAAACCAGAACGAAGCTTCTCATCGATTGCCAACTCAAGTCTCTTATTTCCATAAAGATCCCAAATCCATGCTACCAAAGTCATTTCAGATTCTTGCTCAACAACATCAACTGCCTTCCTCCCTGTAGCAATCTCTAATGCAACCACCCCGAAGCTGTACACATCTGACTCTTTGCTAGCCCGACCTGTGCTTATGTATTCTGGAGCCAAGTAGCCTATAGTTCCAGCCAATCCTGATGTCTGCGGACCTAGCTCGTGATCCATGAGTCGAGCCAACCCGAAGTCACCAAGCTTGACATTAAAGCGTGAATCCAGCATTATGTTACTTGATTTCACATCACGATGCACCACACACTGTTCCCACTCTTCTTGCAGGTACAGCAAAGCAGAGGCCAAGTCAATGGCTATTCTGTACCGCACGGGCCATGTTAGAGGAGGTTTCTTTCCAAATAGGTGAGAATCAAGGCTCCCATTTGGCATGTACTCGTAGACGAGCAGGAACTCACCATTATCATGGCACCAACCGATGAGTTGAACCAAATTCCGGTGCCTCAGCTGACTAATGGTCTTCACCTCCGTGAGATACTCCTTCTTCCCTTGTTTAGAACTTCTTGATATTTTCTTCACAGCAACTACAATATCCAAATCAGGCAGGTACCCTCTGTAGACTGTACCAAACCCTCCTTGACCCAATTTCCTCTGGTTTGAAAAGTTGTTGGTAGCTGAAGCCAGATCCTTTGATGAAAATCTTCTTGGTCCAACCTGCTTTTCAATGTCATTGTTAATTGATGTTAGGTTCAGTACTGCTCTTGCCGCAGCTGCTTCCCTCATCTGCTTCCTTCTCCTCAAAACACCAAATGTTATGATCGCGGCACCAATCAAACCCCCCAGTGAAGCTGATAATCCAACAACAAGTCCTTTCTGTTTAGCATTATTTCCACTTGTTTCTTTAGTCTCACTCTTATCTTTCATCTGCAGGGTTGAGCTGAACTCCCAATACTCAAGAACATGGTGCTCCATCAAATTGCTCGTGGCTGCTGTGAACCCCATCGAGACCCACTCCGGAAGAACCTCCCTGAGATCAATGGTGTAGGAAAGACTGGTGCTCTCTAGAGAAGAAGAAGAAGCTGTCTTCTGATATGTCCAAGAAACACTCAGATTCTTAGTAGCACCATTATAAGTGATCCACGCATCAGCAGTGTCTGCACTGTGCAAGCTAGTATTCCAAAAGGTGTAGACAGCAGATGAAAGAGAGTTTCTGTTGATACCCACATGCTGAAATGGAGGATCCCATTCCGGGTTCGGGAAAGAATCAAACTCGACAAGAACAATTTGGTTGCGCGGGGACTTGGCGGTGGTCAAGTTAAACAAGCCAAGGAAGCCACCAGCTGAATTGGGTGGGATTTGGAATCCAACTGGAGCCAGGAAGAAAGCGAAACCAGCTGCATAAGCTGCTCGGTTTCTGGTGTCAATGTTAAAAGAAAAATGAGTGGTGAAGTCAGTTAGCCTTTTGGTTTGAAGATCCCAAATTGGTATTTCCTCAGCATAAGTGGCTCGACCGACTTGACTCATATAAGAATCGCTGTTGAATTCAATGGTACCTTGGTACGGCGTTGCACCTCCCTCGTAGATTACGCGGGGATCTTCGGATTCAAACTGGTTTATTTTGAAGGAAATTGATGAAACTAAAGGAACAAGAAGAACAAGAATGAAGAAAGAAGAAATGACCATAGTGGATGAGGAACTTGTGGTGCGAGAGCGCACCAGTAGTGTAGAAGGGGTGTGCTATTTCATGTAAAAAAATCCTTTTTGCTAATGCCTTATAGCTAACTTGGTTGACTGCTCATTGACTTTATAGATTGACGAAGAAAAAAATAAAGTACTTGCATAACTTTTTTTCACCGCTTAAATAAGAAGTCTTTTCCTGGAACGGAGAGGGATGGCATCGATGGCGCTGAAGTCATGTTCTTGCCCTCTGTTCTCAAAAGATGATGGTTTTTTTGGTCAAAACTAGTGGCTGGGAAAATCAAATCAAGCATTTTTACTACAAAGGTCAGTCTTTTTTCTATTTCCACAAAGACTGACCTTTGTAGTATAAGCATGTTCTCAGGATCCTGAAGCTTCACTGCAAGAATAAGAACTTCAAAATGGGACCTAATCTACAAAAGGATTGGTAACAATAACTGTCAAAAGTAAAACTTTCTAACAGGAAAATCTATGGGTTCCGATTTCTGACCAACAAGGTCATGATCTTTCATTGTTCGAGCCCAATACGATTCATTCCTCGATCTCCTGGCCACTTTTGATTTTCTTCTCCACAGGATTAAGAATTTTATCTTCTACAGTTTCTGCATCAACTTGTTTGGTGAGGAGATGGTTGCAGCAGATATGAGAAGAAACACTATTGGAAATCGTGTTTGTGGAGGCAGTTGAAACGGAATTTGACACGAAAACATCAGAAATGAAGCAGAAATTATCTCAACTATGCATCTTCTTTCCATTTCTTTGACTAAAATGTAATCATTCAGAACCCAAATCAAACAAATAAGTTTTGACAGGAACATTTAGTTTATACACAGCAAAACACTACCATATATTTAACTTAAGTCAAACCCTTATTTAGAAGTATGAATGTGACACCGATATTTTACAAAAGAACTGAAATTTCTAAGTTAACGACCCATTTCGATGCTTGAATTCGACATTAATGGTTCACCTGAGCTGACTGCTGGTGAAGGTGCATGATACAAAGCAACAGGCATCCTGTTTGGAAGATTTGGCAGAGCTGCTTCGAAATTAAGAACATGAATCGCTTGCCTTATCGAAGGCCTCAGGTTGCGATCAGGATGTGCACACCACAGTCCAGCAATCATCAAACATTCCATCTGCCTCTCATCAAAACCAGAACGAAGCTTCTCATCGATTGCCAACTCAAGTCTCTTATTTCCATAAAGATCCCAAATCCATGCTACCAAAGTCATTTCAGATTCTTGCTCAACAACATCAACTGCCTTCCTCCCTGTTGCAATCTCTAATGCAACCACCCCGAAGCTGTACACATCTGACTCTTTGCTAGCCCGACCTGTGCTTATGTATTCTGGAGCCAAGTAGCCTAGAGTTCCAGCCAATCCTGTTGTCTGCGGACCTAGCTCGTGATCCATTAGTCGAGCTAATCCAAAATCACCAAGCCTGGCATTAAAACTTGAATCTAACATCACGTTGCTTGATTTCACATCGCGGTGTACCACGCACTGTTCCCATTCTTCATGAAGATAAAGCAAAGCAGAAGCCAGTCCAAGAGCTATTTTGTACCTCACAACCCATGTCAAAGGAATCTTCTTGCCAAAGAGATGAGAATGAAGGCTTCCATTAGGCATAAACTCATAGGCAAGCAAGAACTCGCCTCTATCATGGCACCAACCTATGAGTAGCACTAGATTCCTATGCCTCAACTGGCTAATTGTCTTCACTTCAGTTAGGTACTCTTTTTTCCCTTGCTTAGAACCCCTTGATATTTTCTTCACAGCAATTTCCACATCCAGATCAGTCAGATTTCCCCTGTATACCGCGCCAAAACCACCTTCACCTAACTTCCTCTCATTAGAGAAGTTATTCGTAGCTGAAGCAAGATCTTTGTAAGAAAATCTTCTTGGGCCTGCTCGTCTTTCAAGGTCATGATTCATCGATGTTAGATTCATTAACTCTGGTGTTTCTTTCTTTGCTGGTTTCTTTCTCCATGAGATACCAAACGCTATTAGCACTGCAGCAATCAGAACACATCCTGAAACAGATAAGCCGACTACCAGTCCTATTTTCTTACTATTGCTTCCACTCGTTTCCTTCATCTCCAAACTTGAATTGAAATCCCATGACACAAGGACATGTCGCTCTATAACATTGCTTGTAGCTGCTGTAAACCCAATTGTAGCCCACTCAGGAAGAACCTCCCTAAGATCAATAACAACAGAGATGCTGTTATTTTCTTGGGGGGTTGAAGTTGTTTGATATTTCCACGAAACACTTAGATTCATCGTTGCAGCATTGTAATCGATCCATACATCAGCAGTATCTCCTGTGTGCAAGGAAGCATTCCAATGCGTGTACTTAGTTGAAGAAACTGAGTGGTTGTTAATACCCACGTGCTGCATTGGAGGATCCCATTCCGGGTTTGCAAAAGAATCAAATTCAACATGAACAACTTGGTTACGCGAAGAGAAACTGGTGGTGGTGTTATAGAGGCCTAAAAAACCTCCTGCTGAATTGGGTGGCATGTGAAATCCAACAGGAGCAAGGAAGAAAGCAAAACCTGCAGCATATAAGGGACGACCTTCGATATCGATATAAAAGGAGAAATGGGTATTGAAATCAGTGAGCTTTTTTGTTTCGGAATCCCAAATTGGCACCTTCTCAGCATAAGTAGCTTGACCAACTTGACACATGTAAGTATCACTGTTAAATTCAATGGCTCCAACATAAGGTGCTGCCCCTCCCTCATAGATTATTTGGTTGTCAGTGGGATCAAACTGCATAATCTGGAAAGAAAGAGGAGAAACAGAAGGAAAAAGAGAAGCAGTGATGAAGAAGAACACATGGAGAGGCAAGCTTTGCAAATTAGAGAAAGAGGTCATGGCCATGATGAGAAAGAGGAGGAGGAGAAGGAAAGGCACCAAGAGAGATTAAACAGCTCGAAAATGGCTTCAAAGTCGATATAATGGGATCAATGAGCTTGTAGTTCAAAGGTAAATTCAGCAAAATAAAAAGAGTTAGGTCTCGAGTTTGAATCACCTATATATAACACCAAAAAGAAAATCACCATAATGAGACTTATTTGCATTAGTCTAAGTCTTGATTGCCACATTTCAACTACCAGTTATAGATTATACCGCAAGGAAATTGCAGTGAAAGTGATTCACGTGAGGAAAATAAATAGAATATCTTGGAAGAACTGGTCTGAAAACCATGTTTTTCATAAAATAAAGGACTAGATGTTGAACTTGAGCATTGAAAGGATCAAAGTTTGAAACCAGGCAACCTTAAGCATAGATCAGGAGCACAAAAACATCTGATTATTCGTATGATCCTACGTATTTTGTCATCTAAAAACTGAAAATAGATATATCATATTGTGTCGATAAAGACTTAGGATTATAACTATATAAAATAATATATGTTTCTAATGCCAGTGTCTGTTTGACAAAACTTTCACCCGGATGCCACCTCATGCCAGGTGTTTTCTTTTATAATAATCTTTAAATTTCTATTCTTTTTAGTTTGTTTTTTATTTTTGACCTCCTGAATACTCCCTCCGGTTACAAACAAATGTAATTTTAAGATTTGCTTTTACGGTTCATTTTACTTGTATTTTTTAATATTAAATCTACTGAATATTGGGATGCGAGGAAGTTATTTGTTTGGAATCAGAGGGAGTATTATTTTGCCCAGGTTCGACCAATATTTTTAAAGGTCTTGGTTTTTGCACTCTTTTTTTTTTTTAATTCAATTCAACTTATGGATATATTTTATTTTTCTTAAGAAAATTCCATTTTATTTCCAGAGTTTATAGACTTCTTCTTGCCATTTTAAATCAAAAGTTCAGGGACTAAAATGACCAAAAGTTTATAGACCTCTTGCCATTTAGCCGTTGGAAAAAAACCAAACCAAACAAAACAAAAGTGGTGACACGGCGCCGTTTTCTTGTTTCCCTTAAACCCTAAGCTCGTCGTCCCAAAACGCCCCGGAAGACGAAAATAGCAACATCTGCACGTTCAACTGTAATTCCCAACGATACATAAACGAAATGAATAGCTCTGTCAATCCTGATCCCATTGGAGAAGATGACGTCGACGGCGAAGAAGAAGCAGAGGATGACCAGGATGATGAAGACGAAGAAGCAGTTATACTAGGAATTGTTCAAAAACCCAAAATCTATTGGCCCCTTCTCCGCCAGTCATTTACTTTCAGAGCGGGTGGCGTACCGGTATTATAATACTTCTAATCGTTTGACTGGAGCTACTTCTTGAAGTGAAATGTAATATTTTAAATTATGTTGTATGTAGGCATGACTGATCCTATTAGTTTAAAGTCTTGTCTCTGCAATATTTGCGGCGAATCCTTGCAATTTTCATTTCAGGTTTGCATTCTCAGTTTTTTGAAATGATTAAACTGATTTTAGATTAGATTCTTAATTGTAAATTATTAGTTTGCTTATTTTTGCTCAAGTTCATGCACCTATATTGCGAAGGAATCTGCATTTCATCGTACATCATTTGTGTTTATGTGTACTTCAATGTCTTGTCTGCTTTGGGATCAACATGAGCAATGGATGCGTAGGCCGGAGAAGCCATCTTGAAGGTAGTAGCATGATTATTTGAGAAACAACCAGGAGTCATTCTGTTTTTTCACGTTGTTTGGGGGACTGATCTTCTGACGCTTTCTCAAGGGTGAAGGTATTTCGCTGCCAATTGACTCACGGTAATAGTTTTTACTCAAGTGAAGCTCCCGAAGACGATGGCACTGACAAGCCTTCTTTAGGTGGAGGTACTGCGTGTGTTCAATTTATTTTAACACTCCATATGCTTCTTGCCTACAATCTGAAAATAGTATGACATATGAAGGCTGTGCTTTGCATAGGACGACCTAATGAACAAAGTGATCTTGGGCGTCGGAATGGTGTTATTCATAGAGGCTGTGGAACTGGACATAAACTTGTCCATTGTGGTACTTGGAAGTGTAGTTCGTATACGTCGTGTTGCACGAAATGTCCTTTATATGGTTTCATTGATTTCTGAGTTAGTTGGATATCGATGTTTCAATCATGGTTGCATCTCCGAGTTGAATACTCATTTCTTTAGCTGCTTGCTCTAGGATTTTTTGTTTCAAAATTGTGTTCATGAATTAAGTTGCAATATTCGAATAGCAGATATTGTAGGAGTGCTACTGCAAAACCTCTCTGGCCCATGTAAGTGGTCAGCCATCAAAACCTGATATTCCCAACTGTAGTTATTGCAGTGGTCCTTCAATTTTTTTTTCAGGTTGGTGGCCCATTTACCTTTTCTTTTGTCATTTTGATTGTCATCGGACTAGATAAATTTGTGCTACTGTGCACAGTATTTCTATTGTTGTGATTGTTATTGTATCTATGTTTTTTGTTATGGGTCTCAATCTTTTCTCCAATGGAAGTGAGATAATATTCTCCGTGTTTTGGTGATAACAGATCTTGCCTGAGTTGCTTTAAGCGATGTGCACTCCCTTGATTGGGCTACAATCGTTGTGAATCCTTGCAGTGCATCTTGTGGTTCTAATGTGTCATACAAAGAAGAATTTTTATGCTAACCAAGTGCAGACAAAAGAAATATGTTTATTCAGTCGAATTCAGAATCGAAAGGACAAGCTATGGTAATAATCTCTGTCCACCCTGCTCAATACTTCTTAATGATCTGCTTGTATGCTTGAATATGGCGTACTAACAGCCTCCCAAGGGTTAACCGGTGGTGCAGGGGTATCATACAAAGGTATAGGCATACTGGCTGGAAGGTTTTGCAATGTCCCTTCAAACTTTAGTGCGTGAATTGCTTGCCTTATTGACGGCCGCATGTTCCTGTCAGGATGTGCACACCACAGTCCAACGATCATCAAACACTCCCCTTGTTTTTCATCAATATCAGATTGGAGTCTCTTGTCAAGCGCCAGTTTAAGGTTCCCGGCCCCATAAAGATCCCAAATCCACTCCACCAAACTCATTTCATGATCCTTTGTAATGACATCAATGGCTTTTCTTCCAGTAGCAATCTCCAATGCAACCACGCCAAAGCTGTATACGTCCGATTCTTTACTAGCTCTGCATGTTCTTATATACTCTGGGGCCATATAGCCAGCGGTTCCGGCCAATCCTGTTGTCTGTTGACCTACCTCGTGGTCCATGAGTCGAGCCAACCCGAAGTCGCCAAGCTTGACATTAAAGCTTGAATCCAGCATTATGTTACTTGATTTCACATCACGATGCACAACACACTGTTCCCACTCTTCTTGCAGGTACAGCAAAGCAGAGGCCAAGTCAATGGCTATTCTGTACCGCACAGGCCATGTTAGAGGAGGTTTCTTTCCAAATAGGTGAGAATCAAGGCTCCCATTTGGCATGTACTCGTAGACGAGCAGGAACTCACCATTATCATGGCACCAACCGATGAGTTGAACCAAATTCCGGTGCCTCAGCTGACTAATGGTCTTCACCTCCGTGAGATACTCCTTCTTCCCTTGTTTAGAACTTCTTGATATTTTCTTCACAGCAACTACAATATCCAAATCAGGCAGGTACCCTCTGTAGACTGTACCAAACCCTCCTTCGCCCAATTTCCTCTGGTTTGAAAAGTTGTTGGTAGCTGAAGCCAGATCCTTTGATGAAAATCTTCTTGGTCCAACCTGCTTTTCAATGTCATTGTTAATTGATGTTAGGTTCAGTACTGCTCTTGCCGCAGCTGCTTCCCTCATCTGCTTCCTTCTCCTCAAAACACCAAATGTTATGATCGCGGCACCAATCAAAGCCCCTAGTGAAGCTGATAATCCAACAACAAGTCCCTTCTGTTTAGCATTATTTCCACTTGTTTCTTTAGTCTCACTCTTATCTTTCATCTGCAGGGTTGAGCTGAACTCCCAATACTCAAGAACATGGCGCTCGATAAAATTGCTCGTGGCTGCTGTGAACCCCATCGAGACCCACTCCGGAAGAACCTCCCTGAGATCAATGGTGTAGGAAAGACTGGTGTTCTCTAGAGAAGAAGAAGAAGCTGTCCTCTGATATGTCCAAGAAACACTCAGATTCTTAGTAGCACCATTATAAGTGATCCACGCATCAGCAGTGTCTGCACTGTGCAAGCTAGTATTCCAAAAGGTGTAGACAGCAGATGAAAGAGAGTTTCTGTTGATACCCACATGCTGAAATGGAGGATCCCATTCCGGGTTCGGGAAAGAATCAAACTCGACAAGAACAATTTGGTTGCGCGGGGACTTGGCGGTGGTCAAGTTAAACAAGCCAAGGAAGCCACCAGCTGAATTGGGTGGGATTTGGAATCCAACTGGAGCCAGGAAGAAAGCGAAACCAGCTGCATAAGCTGCTCGGTTTCTGGTGTCAATGTTAAAAGAAAAATGAGTGGTGAAGTCAGTTAGCCTTTTGGTTTGAAGATCCCAAATTGGTATTTCCTCAGCATAAGTGGCTCGACCGACTTGACTCATATAAGAATCGCTGTTGAATTCAATGGTACCTTGGTACGGCGTTGCACCTCCCTCGTAGATTACGCGGGGATCGTCGGATTCAAACTGGTTTATTTTGAAGGAAATTGATGAAACTAAAGGAACAAGAAGAACAAGAATGAAGAAAGAAGAAATGACCATAGTGGATGAGGAACTTGTGGTGCGAGAGCGCACCAGTAGTGTAGAAGGGGTGTGCTATTTCATGTAAAAAAATCCTTTTTGCTAATGCCTTATAGTTAACTTGGTTGACTGCTCATTGACTTTATAGATTGACGAAGAAAAAAATAAAGTACTTGCATAACTTTTTTTCACCGCTTAAATAAAAATAGTCTTTTACTCGAACGGAGGGGATGGTATCCGCTGAAGTCATGTTCTTGGGGCCCTGTGTTCTCAAAAGATGATGGTTTTTTGGTCAAAACTAATGGCTGGGAAAATCAAATCAAGCATTTTTAGTACAAAGGTCAGTCCTTACTACAAAGGTCAGTCTTTTTACTACAAAGGTCAGTCTTTTTTTTTCTATTTCCACAAAATGGCCCAACCTGTGACCGAAACCGCGTGTACGGATGCTTACCTATCAGTCGCTACTTACTACGGTGGTGTTTGGCGTTGCAAGTTGGGTTGCAAACCAACTTTTTTCACCGAGCTTTCCAACTTTAGCCGTTTGGGTTAGGGGTGTACAAGAACCGGCCCGGACCGGAACCGCCCTTTTTTTGGCCCGGACCGGATCGACCCGGCTTCTTTTTTTTTTTGACCCGGACCGGACCGGACCGGAAAGTTCCAGTTCGGTACGGTTCTCCATCCCTCAAATCCGGGAACCGGCCTGGAGAACCGGTAGAACCGGAAATATATATTTATATATTTATAAATATATAAATATATATATTTATATATAAATAAATATATATGCATAATAATATCGAAGTATCCATTTGGTTCAATGGTTAACTCATCACTTATTATATTAAAGGAGAGAGGTTCAAACCCTCTTAGCTCCCACTTTTTTTGTATTTGTGTGCAAAATTAAATTTTAAGTAAAAAAAAATAAAAAAAATTCAGGGCCAGAACCGGAACCGGCCCGATCCGGCCCGGAAAAATTGAAACCGGCCCGGACCGGACCGGAAGTGTCCGGTCCGGTCCGGTTCTGTACCGGACAAGAACCGCTATTTCCGGTCCGGACCGGACCGTGTACACCCCTAGTTTGGGTACACCTTTTCAACCGAGCTTTTTGGAAAGCTGGTTGGGTAAAGTTTGGGCAGTGGCAAACGCAGTGCTGCGTTTGCTTGCCTCTCTCCTCTTTTTTTTTTTTCTTTTTTTTTTTTACTTTATATAATAGAACAAAATAAATTAAAAACTACTACAATAAAATCTCTATCTCAAGATAAGTAAGATAAGTAATTCTAGATCCATTTTTTCTATTTTTATTAATTTTTTAAAAATGGGTTTTATATTCCAACTATTTCATTTTTATAGTTTTACCAAACACCAAAAATAACTTCTCGTTTACCACGGCACTTTTAAGAAATGTTTACCAAACAGCATACTAACTTTTTCAAAAGTATTTTTAGCACAACACTTTTCCCACTACAACCGGAACGCCAAACAGACCCTGCAACTACTACTAGTGTGCGGACAACAACGTAGTACATGAGTTGGAGACTTGGAATGCTAACTTCAAATTAAGTTAATTATTTGCATAAACATTTCCAAACGTGAAACGTTTTCAAATCACGAGTGCATTAGTTTGTTTGTTTTTTCCGCTACTCTCCTAAATACGAGATTATTCTTGAATAGGTAAAGCCAACCAGTTTTACTGTCTTTAAATAAATGAATGAATAATTTATCAGAGAAAATCTATTTTCTTATAGTTATGCCTTGATTCATATATTAATTATGGTTGCAATTAATTCATTTTCTGATGGTATATGCTTTTTCTGTTCTTTAAGCCATGTGCAAACCTATATCTTGTGTATGACATGTCGCTGAAAAGCTATCAGGAAAACTTATTGCTGTATCAGCAGTCACCAAAAGACTTGCTGCTGAAAACCAAATATTTCATTTTTCACATAAAGAACCTAGCAACGAAATGTTTAGGTAAACCTGGCCAAGAGTATGTATAGGATCAGGCTAACGGCCAATTTCGATGCTTGTAAATGTCAATGAAGGTTCCTTAGAACTAATCACAGGTTGTACAGGTACATGAAACATCGGAACTGGCATCCTGACAGGAAGGTTTGGTGCTGCAGTTTCAAAGTTTAGAACTTGTATTGTGATGGTTGCCGAAATCGTCAAAAATAAATGAATACAATTCACCTATGCTCATGCAAATAAGAATAGCAGCAAGTGGTAAAAGGATCGTTCCTCAGGGATTCGGTGGACAATTAAAATTCCTTGTAAATGACAAGATAAGTAACAGGTGGTAAATACCAATATTGATTGTTGTGTTGTAATTATTTTCGAAACAGAAATAGCATGAAACAGTAAAGAAAATGAAATAGGTGTGTGTTCAAATGTTGTAAAATTCCCAGTAAGGATTCGACGAAGCACATGGATTTAATTGATTGATCATTGATTCAAATGTTTTCAAGACCTAACTTATAGGTGGCTATAGAGACCAGGTGTTCACCTAAATCTCCTACTCTCCTCCTAAACAAGACTAATAAAGAGACACTCTATTAGAAGTCCCTAACCAGTTTGACAATCCTAAGAGACACTCTATAGGATTTAATCAAACGGTTGATAATTCACAGGGAGAGACCGATCCCAAATCTGGGATAAAAATCCTATAAACCTGACTCTAATTGTTTTCTATTCCGATCTGTCAATCAGATAGTTGCCTTCGCATCTCTCTTTACAATGTAGACTCCAAAGTATCAAGAGAAGACTGTAATTAATCAAATCCTGTTTGTAGATGATCAGACTTCAAAAGGAACAAGATTAACTTGACATTTAATCAAAACAAACAGAGATATAAGTTGGAATTTAATAAGAGCAATTAGATCTCACAATCAATTAATCATGGCAACGAATCCTTACAAGGAAAAGAGAATTTAGCCAAGCATCATCATAATATATAATTAAAAGAGATTATATGCATAAAAGGAATTCGATTAATTAAAACAAAGAAACCAAACAGTGGTTTCCAAGGCAATGTTCTGCTGCCAAATCCAAGAAGAAAAGCCAATATTCCGGGGAAAGAGATGATGCTCTTTCCTAGTGCAAGTTGGTTGCTATATATTAGCAATCAACCCAATAATTCAAATTTCGAAAAGAAATAAAATCTAACTAGATAAATTGTTTTAATCTCCTCGTAACAAAATAGGAGATTTTCTGACAATGAGACTTCTAGCTGACTGGACATAATTCTTCTAGAAAGAGAAGACAGCTGGCTCACTCTAACAACTTCAGCTGCTGATTCAAAACAGCTCTCAACTTGGCGATTTCAGCTCCTAAAGAATATTTCGCTTCTCAGCAACATAATCTGTAAAAAGGAGCGGAAAACCCAATAATCAGTAGTATCATCATCATAAAATAGGCATAAAACGATGATGATAACAAGACATTTGGCATTCAAACAAATCCCCCACACTAACCTATGCTCGCCCTCGAGCATTACACTCAAAACAGCACCCTAATCGAAACAAATGATTTCCCACAAGGCAAACAGGAAAAACACACTCAGCACATAAGCACAACATTCGACACAACCATCTACCTAGATAACATCCGCATTAAACCCAAGGAATAACGAAACCAAGGGAGAAACTTTCCCATACCTAGCATAGTCGCAAGCAATCCTCATACGGGGAAAGTATTTGCACTCAAACTCAGCAAGAATAATGGCTAAATGTTTTCACTCAACAATGCAAATGACAATGTACAAAATCAGACTTGCAAGAACGACCCGAGTACGGAAAACACAAGCGCAGGCAATCAAATAATCATAAAAACTTTGCAAAGGGCATCGCAAGAAAGTTGTGTAAGAGGAGGGTTCAAGAAGGTTTGAAGGAAAGATAGAAGGCTTCTTAGCTGGAAAAAGCGAGGTGGTGAGAGCGCCTCCTGATTGGCAGCAGCGAAGAAAGACAAAGAGAGCTGAATTACGACGGTGGGGGTATTTTCTTCCTCTGGTGGTGCTGCCTGTCTTTTTGATCTTCTTTGCGTTCTACTACACTTCAGATCTGTACCCCTCTTTTGCTCTGCTTAAATATTTTTTTTCTTTTCTTTTCTCTTTTAATTTTTTTTTCTTTTTCTTTTTCTTTTCTTTGAGCAAAAGAGGAGAGAATACAATTGTTGGTCTGTGAACTGAAGTAGAAGAATTCTCTCTGTGTTATGTGGTTTCTTGTTGTGCTATTGCTTCTAGCAGCTTGGTCTAGTGGCTAGAGGATGCTCTCCTGTTTCTGATTTCAGCATTTATTTCTTTTTACTTTTCTGCTCTGCTTCTCTTTTCAGCTTCTGTATCTTGCTTTCCTTGTAGCGCAATACCCCCACACTAGTTGACATTGATTCTCTTTGTCTCGCCTTACTACTGCCGGAAGACCACTCTCACCTGCTAAGAATAGAAAGAAGAGTATCAAACAGTTAGAGGGGTGATGAAAGGAAGGGTGATATGAGTGGCAGGCAGGATTAAAACAAGAAAAAAGATAAGAAATAAGATACAAGGTTTTTAATCATTTTGTTGCTTTCCCACGTCTAATAGTGCCTATACCCAGGGGTCTCATGCAAATCCAACCAGTATACGGTCATGCATCCACTCAGAGAAGATAATCACGGCATGAAAGTTCAAGAGCTCACAGGATTAACAAATGACTACAAGCGACTATGACAAGGCATGGATATAGGATCTAACAGGTAGTGTGATAGTGCGCGTGAATTAGTGCAGTGAGATGAGTGATTCCTGTTCAAAAATGCCTAAATCATTCATTCAAACATAGGGGCTGTTCGAAATCAAGGTCAGTCTTTCAAACATTCCAATCATCCAAACAACCAATCCCACAAAATTCACAACCAAACCAGCATATATACACATTCAGAAATTCCATTCTTCCTAACGAAATCAAGCAAATATCCACTACGAAACCCAACAAAATATTCACAACCAATAAATACAAAGACGCAACGCAAACCTCCCCTACACTAGATGACACTTTGTCCTCAAAGTGTGAGAGAGAGATTAAAGACTCAACTGAAAATGAAATGCAAGTAATTAAAAGAAGAGAGAAGGAACCCGGGTGAAATCATGGTCTGGGCTGGAATTTTCCTAGATGTTGCCCTTGCAAAGCATTGGTTCGTTCTTGATCTTCAATTAATTTCTGGAGCTGAGCTCCCTGCTTTTCAACCGTTTGTTGTAGGAGCGCCTGATTAGTCATCAAATCTTTTATCGTTGAAGTCATGACTTGAAGTTCATCCCCAGACCTGACTGCCTGATCATCCTGCATCTGTCCTACTTGGTCTGGTGCGGCATCTTCTTGTTGGCATGGTTCATCTGGCAGATCGTCTAAATCAGATTCTTGGCTCGGAAATTTGTATCTTCCTCCATGTTTTGCGCCGAAGATGTGCTCTTGTGCTGGAGTAAAACCTGTATTGCTGCGCACTACACGATTCTCGTCCAAGTGAAAATAACCCATCTTGTCTAAAGATTTGAAATCCAAAACACGCAAATCAGAAGATTTAAACAGGTCACAAGAAGAAAGGTCTAAACCCAAATGTTGCACAACAATTTCAGAGATAAGTGATCCAGTGGCATTCTATTTCTTACAAGTTTGAATTGATTGCCGATCCAGTGTCCTAAGTTTAATTTGCGTTTGTTCACCATGCACCACAATATAAACAATTCTTGTTTAGTAATCTCTCCAGTTATACCAATTTTTCCTGAAAAAGTAATTGCTAAAAACCTATGTATTATCCTAAGGGACAAGTCAGGGATGGCGTGAGCCTTCGCATGATGGTCGTCAAAAGTGGCAGCAGGGTCCTTAGTCAACTGTTTCCATGCATCATGTTTGTCAAAAATACAAGAATCTGGGTATTCGGTTAGGCAATTCACATACCAATCAGATTGCAATTCATCTGTTTTAACAAAACGAATCATGACATTAAATTCATCCATAGTCTTGTGGGAATATCGGTTCATTAATCTGAAATTGACTTCTTTAGCATTCAAGGACTTCTTCTTTTTAGGAGCTGACCAAAAAGACGCATAAAATTCCAAAACCAACTCAAGATAAACAGTATGCTTAGGGTAGAAAAATTGTTCCCATCCTATGTTTTCTATATACTCAGTAATGGGATTCAAGACATGCAAATCAACAAGCAATTGATAATCAAATTTAGTGCACTCAATCACTTCCCAGTTATACTTCACATTTAAGCATTCAATAGTTTCAAATTCATCAAAGTGTAACCAGCCTTTGAGATTCTCAATTGCTGGTTTTACCTTACGTGAAGCACGACCTCCTCTGACTCTGTCCTTTACTCGAACATGTCCTGTTTGATGGTTCGCTGCAGCTGCTGGTTTTGTTTTTGATGTTGATTTGCTGGTTCATTTGGGCACGCAATCCGGGTCATGATGCTCTTCATCTTCCTCTGTATCAGACCTGTGGGAAGAGAATTTTCTCTTCTCCCCCACACTGTTTCTTTTCGCTACCACCAAAGGACTCTTTTTTTTTTTCTCCAAGACAGAGGCATCTCGTCGGAATCTGACTCTGAAGTGAGTAATGTGTCCTGGGTAGCCTTGAAGGTCGGATCTGAGGACGTGTCCTCTCCGGAGCTGCTGGTGGATCGTGGCAGTGGCGGAAGTTGCCGTGTTCGCTCCGGCTGTAATGGTTTGGCAGATAGAGACGGAGATACTAAGGAGGCTGTGGTCGACAACGTCGCTGGAGAAAACCAAACTCTCGCTTGAGAGGATACTGGAGACGTAATGACCGCCGGAGCTGCTGCAGCGTCGATGGTGACCTGTGGTGGCAGGGGCTGCGAAAACCTTGGCTTCCTTGCCGTGAATCGCGGCTGGGAGGGTGGTGGTCGGGCTGCTCGCGCTGGATTCGCGGCTGCTGGTGGACGCACGACTGCTTTCTTCGCGGCTGCTGGTGGAACAGCTGCTGATGTCAGTGGTGGCGGCGAAACAGAGGGCGGCGGCGCTAGGTCTCGCTGATCTGCCGGCAGAGGTGGTGATGGGGGCGGAGATTCGATGATGAAAGGCTTTGATTTGCTGGTTGGAGGTAAGTTTTTGCTTTTTGAACGAATCCCGGCCATGGTGGTCTCGCTGCCACCTCTGGTAGTCACCATGGCTGATTTTGGATATTGGATTTGGTAGGGAGCTGCTAGGGTTTGGGACAAAGGAAGGAGATGAAGTGATTGGAATATTGGGATTTTCGGTTAGAGGAAGAATGAGAAGGACGGGTAAGTGGGAATATTTGAAAATGGGCTAAGTCACTTAAGCCCACAAGGAAAGAAATCCTTGGGCTAGGCAAACTCCATTTTTAAAACTTCCAACTCCATTTAACCGAATTCCTTTCTTCCCAGGCCTATAATTAGGCTGAATCGTGCTCCATTCCTCCTGCAAAACAAAATCATTCATAACATCAAAAACCAGAGAACTTCCTTGACAGGGAAGCAAAAAAAATAAAAAAAATAAAATAAAAATAAAATAAAATTAAAAATATAAATAAATCTAAAAATAAAGTTAAAAATAAAATTGAAACAAATTGTAAAATTTTGAAAAACACATGGGTTGGCTCCCATTAAGCGTCCCAATTTATAGTCTCGGACTGGACTTGTTTTTGATTAATTCGCTGGTGATGGGTGGAGATGCAATTCGTCCACTGTGTGTGGTTGAAACCCCTCATAAAAAGGTTTCAATCTCTGCCCATTAACCTTGAATATCACTCCTGTCTTCGGGTCTTGAATTTCTACTGCACCATGAAAAAAAACTTTAGATACAACAAAAGGTCCAGACCATCTAGACCGTAATTTTCCTGGAAAAATCCTAAGTCTAGAATTAAACAAAAGGACTTTCTGTCCAACTTGAAATTGTTTATTTTTAATCAAACGGTCATGGTATTTCTTAGTTTTTTCCTTGATGATTTCAGAATTTTCATAGGCATCATGCCTCAATTCCTCCAACTCCTGTATCTGAAGTTTCCTCTCAAGACCAGCTGTCTTCATATTGAGGTTGCACTGTCTGATTGCCCAATATGATTTGTGCTCAATCTCCACTGGGAGATGACATGATTTCCCATAAACGAGCTTGTAGGGAGTGGTTCCAATTGGAGTCTTGTAGGCTGTTCGGTATGCCCATAAGGCGTCGTCAAGCCTTTGACTCCAATCCTTTCTCTCAGGATTCACCGTCTTTGTGAGAATTGACTTGATTTCTCTGTTCGAAACCTCAGCTTGTCCATTGCTTTGAGGGTGATAAGCAGTCGACGTCCTATGATGGATACCATATTTCGTAAATAGAGATGTTACTACTCTATTACAAAAATGAGTACCTCTATCGCTAATGATCACCTTCGGCACTCCAAACCTGTTCAACACATGAGATTTCAAAAATGAGACCACAGTCTTAGCATCATCAGCCATGGTAGCTTTAGCTTCGACCCATTTAGAGAGGTAATCCACTGCAAGAATTATGTATTGGTTACCACCAGACTTAGGGAATGGTCCCATAAAGTCTATTCCCCAAATTTCAAATA
Organism: Viola odorata; assembly: GCA_963691705.1. Classification (NCBI taxonomy): domain Eukaryota; kingdom Viridiplantae; phylum Streptophyta; class Magnoliopsida; order Malpighiales; family Violaceae; genus Viola; species Viola odorata. The sequence continues at coordinate 63,013,067 of OY829540.1, forward strand.
CCTCACAAGCTAAAATAGGATTAAGTGGCATCTGATTTTTAGAAGAGATATTACCGATCCTTTGACAGTTAGAGCAATTCCTACAAAACATATGACAATCCTTGAATAATGTGGGCCAATAAAATCCGGATTCTAATACCTTGAGGGCTGTCCTCTTAGGTCCAAAGTGACCTCCACAAGCATGCGAATGACAAAATTCTAAAAAAAATTCTATCTCATGCTCAAGCACACATCGTCTGATCATTTGATCCTTACCAACATTCCACATGTAAGGATCATCCCATACGTAATATTTAGAATCTCGTTTATTTTTTTCCTTTTCTCGAGAAGACAACTCACCTGGCAACTTACCTGACGCTAAGAAGTTAGCGATATCAGCATACCATGGTGTCTTCTCTTGAATTTGAAAAAGTCCCTCATCAGGAAATTCCTCGTTGACAGCATGTGAGTCTGGATCCACAAGGATTCTACTCAAGTGATCAGCAACTAAGTTTTCCTTACCACTCTTGTCTTTGATCTCAAGATCAAATTCCTGCAAGAGGAGAATCCACCGAATCAGTCTCGGTTTAGCTTCCTTCTTCACCAACAAATATCGCAAAGCTGCATGATCAGAATACACAATTACTTTAGTACAAAGGAGATATGCTCGAAATTTATCTAAAGCAAAAACAATAGCAAATAACTCCTTCTCTGTCGTAGTGTAATTTTTCTGTGCATCATCCAACATTCTGGATGCATAGTAAATAACATGTGAGTCTCGCCCTTCCTTCTGTCCAAGGACAGCACCTACAGAGTTGTTAGAAGCGTCACACATAATCTCAAAAGGCAAACTCCAGTTAGGAGCTTTGATTACAGGTGCAGTAGTTAGTTTTTTCTTTAGCGTATCAAATGCCTTTTCGCAATCAGCTCCAAACTGAAATTCTATATCCTTTTGTAACAATCGGCAAAGGGGTGCAGCAGCCTTCGAAAAGTCTTTTATAAATCTTCTGTAAAACCCTGCATGTCCTAAGAAAGAACGCACTTCACGAACATTAGTAGGGTAAGGCAGAGAATCAATAACATCAATTTTCGCCTTATCTACCTCAATTCCCTTTCCAGAAACTATGTGTCCTAGAATTAAACCTTGAGTGACCATAAAGTGGCATTTTTCATAGTTCAAAACTAGACTAGTTTCCAAACAGCGTTTAAGGATTTTCTCTAGATTTTCCAAACATTCATCAAAGGAACTACCATATACAGTAAAATCATCCATGAATACTTCAACTCCTTTTTCAATGAAATCAGAAAATATACTCATCATGCATCTTTGAAAAGTAGCAGGTGCATTACATAATCCAAAAGGCATGCGTTTGTATGCAAAAGTCCCAAAAGGGCATGTGAATGTGGTTTTATCTTGATCCTCAATTGCGACGGGTATTTGGTGAAAACCAGAATACCCATCAAGACAGCAGTAATGAGACTTACCTGATAGTCTCTCAAGCATCTGATCAATAAAAGGAAGAGGAAAATGGTCCTTACGAGTTGCCGAATTAAGTCTTCGGTAATCGATGCACACCCTCCAACCATTTTGCACTCTCGTGGGAACTAGTTGTCCTTCATTGTTCTCCACCACTGTGATCCCTGTCTTTTTGGGAACTACCTGTACTGGACTCACCCACGAACTGTCAGAAATAGGGTATATCACTCCTGCATCTAAGAGTTTCAGTACCTCCTTTTTGACGACATCCATCATGGGGGGGTTGAGTCTCCTTTGCGGCTGCCTCACAGTCTTGCAATCCTCTTCGAGATGAATCTTGTGCGTACAGATTGTGGGGCAGATTCCTTTAATGTCAGCTATCGTCCAGCCTATTGCTCCTTTGTTCTGCCTCAATACTCTCAAGAGTCGCTCCTCTTCCACTCTTGTCAGGCTGTTTGAAATGATCACTGGAAGACTCTCTCCTAAGCCTAGGAAGGAGTATTTCAAATGTCCTGGCAGCTTCTTAAGTTCCAAATCTGGAGCTTTCAAAATAGAGGGAACAAGAGCATTATTAGTTTGTGGTAAATCAAGCTTTTTAAGGGGAATTACCATTTGTTTGGCCACATCGAGCTCCATCACGACTTCCACAATCTCTTCACTAACTTCCACCTTCTTGATCAACTCCTCCAACTCAATAAGATCCACACTTCTTGATAGCACATATTCCAAAGGATCTGCATTATCAAGCTCAAAAACTTCTACCTCATCCAAATCAATAATGTTAATAAAATTGACACTATTTAAATCCTCAGGAAACCGCATGGCATCATACATGTTAAATGTTATTATCTCGCCCATAAATTCCAGAGTTAAGCATCCACCAAAAACATCAATTTTTGCTCTAGCAGTCCTAAGAAAAGGCCTACCCAACAAAATTTCAGTTGACTTAGTAGTGTACTCATTCTCCATATCTATTACATAAAAATCAGCGGGAAAGATAAAGTCATTAACTTGAACCAAAACGTCCCTAATTACTCCAACAGGATAAATTATGGAACGATCAGCCAATTGAATTACCATTCTTGTTTCCTGCAATTCTCCGATGTTCATACTCTTAAAAAGTGTCAAAGATAAAACATTTATACCAGCACCTAAGTCACAGAGTGCCTTGTCAATGGTCTTTTCACCTATCTTGCATGGAATCACGAATGTTCCTCCATCCTTGCACTTGTTTGGCAACTTCTTCTGAAAAACCGCTGAGACATTCTCATTCAGATTAATCCTGTCTACTTCTGCAAGACGCTTCCTGTTAGTGCACAATTCTTTTAAAAATTTAGCGTACTTGGGAATTTGAGAAATCATATCAAGAAGCGGAACATTAATAGCTACTTTACAAAATAATTCTAAAATAGCTTTCTCTTCCTTTACCTTCTTGGTCTTTTCAGACCTTTCAGGGAAAGGAAGAGGGATTACCTGTTCCTTCTTGATCAGCACTGGATCTGGAGTTGGTTGTACCTGTGCTGGTTTTTCAGAAATAATTTCTACCTCTGGTTTGGGCTGGTCTGGGATAAGGACTTCTGACGGCTTCTTTCCCAGACCTGGGACAACGACTGGTTCATCTGGTATTTCAGTTCCACTTCTCAATGTCATCGCACAGAGGTGTTTTGGGTTGTCCACAGTGCTCGAGGGCAGCTTCCCTTGCTCTTGCTTTTGGTTCTTCAGTTCCGTTATTTCTTTCTGCATAGCTGACATGCTAGCTTGAGTAGCTTGCATGTTGGCTTGCGAAGCCTGCATGAATTGTTTAAGCATGTCTTCCACTGACGGTCCAGTAAGCATTAGGGGCTGTTGTGGGGCTGGTAATTGGGGAACAGTGGGTCTGGGAACGAAATTTTGTAGATTTGGTGGCGTTTGAGCTTGGTTTTGGTTATTGGATGAGTATTGGTTTGGTAGATGTACTACAACGTTGGAGTTTGGGTTTTCTTTCCACCCAGGGTTGTTGTTGAACTGATTTTGGTATTGATTCTGGTACTGACTTTGGTTATTCTGGTTGAATCTGGGTTTGTGAGGTGGGTACTTTCCATATTCCTGCCGGTACTGCATTACTAAGTTGACCTCTTCGGTTGTTCCATTATTTAATATGCAGTCTTCTGTATTGTGTCCTGGCTGGCCGCATGTACCACACACGTTGGTGGGTTATACTTGCTGTACTTGTACCTGTGAGCGTCCTGACAAAGCATTCAAACGATTAGAAAGTTCAGTCAATTGAGTTTGAATTGACGACACATTACCTGTTGGTGTATCTCTTTCGCTTGACTCATTGTGGAAGCTATTTTCAGCCAAGGTTTCAATCAAATTGTTAGCTCTTGTGAGAGTACAATCTTGTAGTGCGCCTCCTGCAGCTCCATCCACTAATAACTTGTCTCTCACGCACAAACCGTCATAAAAATATTGCACTGCATTCCAATCAGAAACTCCATGGTTTGGGCAGATTTCCTGTAGGTCTCTGAACCTTTGATAGTACTCCCCAAAACTCTCCATAGGGTTCTGTTTGATGGACACAATGTCCTTCCTAGCACTCCCAGCTTTTCCAGAGGACTAATATTTGTTGAGAAAAGTACTCAACATCTGCTGCCATGTATTTATGGAGTTGTGAGGAAGGCTCAGGAACCAATTCCTCCCTTTATCCTCTAAAGTCCATGGAAAAGCTCGGAGTTTTGCTCGGTTGATATCCACTCTAGGGGGTTTGTGAGTATCACATTCCCAATGGAAGTACTGCAAGTATTTGTATGGGTTCTCCCTGGGCAAACCGTAGAATTTCTTGAGGTTGTGGATCATGTTTGGTTTCAGATTCCAATCATGTTCCACAGGCGGATACTGGATGCAGAAGTGTGTATCCGGTGGTGGTCCTTCATTATTTCTTTGTCTGAAGGTTTGCTCAGGAGGGGGAGGTGGTGGATGGTTATTATGGTGGTCTTCCATGGCTGGTTCGAATAATGGGTTTTCTCGGATTGCTGATGGTCCTTCCCCCAGGTCTGGGATAGGGCCCCTTTGAGGTGTCCGAAAATTTTCTGGTTGCTGTTCTTCAGGAACAACCCTCTGATTCTTCGCTTGCTTCCTGTACTGTGTTTCCCTTCTTGTGATCTCTGGGTTGTACGGAATCAATGTTGAATTAGAGGACCTGGTCATACACAAAGAAAATTAATTAGTTACCGATGAATCCCCGGCAAAGGCGCCAAAATTTGATGGTTGCCGAAACCGTCAAAAATAAATGAATACAATTCACCTATGCTCATGCAAATAAGAATAGCAGCAAGTGGTAAAAGGATCGTTCCTCAGGGATTCGGTGGACAATTAAAATTCCTTGTAAATGACAAGATAAGTAACAGGTGGTAAATACCAATATTGATTGTTGTGTTGTAATTATTTTCGAAACAGAAATAGCATGAAACAGTAAAGAAAATGAAATAGGTGTGTGTTCAAATGTTGTAAAATTCCCAGTAAGGATTCGACGAAGCACATGGATTTAATTGATTGATCATTGATTCAAATGTTTTCAAGACCTAACTTATAGGTGGCTATAGAGACCAGGTGTTCACCTAAATCTCCTACTCTCCTCCTAAACAAGACTAATAAAGAGACACTCTATTAGAAGTCCCTAACCAGTTTGACAATCCTAAGAGACACTCTATAGGATTTAATCAAACGGTTGATAATTCACAGGGAGAGACCGATCCCAAATCTGGGATAAAAATCCTATAAACCTAACTCTAATTGTTTTCTATTCCGATTTGTCAATCAGATAGCTGCCTTCGCATCTCTCTTTACAATGTAGACTCCAAAGTATCAAGAGAAGACTGTAATTAATGAAATCCTGTTTGTAGATGATCAGACTTCAAAAGGAACAAGATTAACTTGACATTTAATCAAAACAAACAGAGATATAAGTTGGAATTTAATAAGAGCAATTAGATCTCACAATCAATTAATCATGGCAACGAATCCTTACAAGGAAAAGAGAATTTAGCCAAGCATCATCATAATATATAATTAAAAGAGATTATATGCATAAAAGGAATTCAATTAATTAAAACAAAGAAACCAAACAGTGGTTTCCAAGGCAATGTTCTGCTGCCAAATCCAAGAAGAAAAGCCAATATTCCGGGGAAAGAGATGATGCTCTTTCCTAGTGCAAGTTGGTTGCTATATATTAGCAATCAACCCAATAATTCAAATTTCGAAAAAAAATAAAATCTAACTAGATAAATTGTTTTAATCTCCTCGTAACAAAATAGGAGATTTTCTGACAATGAGACTTCTAGCTGACTGGACATAATTCTTCTAGAAAGAGAAGACAGCTGGCTCACTCTAACAACTTCAGCTGCTGATTCAAAACAGCTCTCAACTTGGCGATTTCAGCTCCTAAAGAATGTTTCGCTTCTCAGCAACATAATCTGTAAAAAGGAGCGGAAAACCCAATAATCAGTAGTATCATCATCATAAAATAGGCATAAAACGATGATGATAACAAGACATTTGGCATTCAAACATATTGCTTTCTTTATTGTTGGTCTCATGTTAATATCCGGGTATGAGCACCATAGACCAACAATCATCAAGCATTTTATTTATTTGGCGTTGAAGTCCATCCGAAGTTTCCTGTCAACTGCAGATTGAAGGTTACTGCATCCATAAAGATCCCAAATCCACCTTAATAGATTCCTTTGTCATTCGTTTTCGATGAAGTCTACTGCCCTCCTTCCTGTTGCAATTTCTAAGGCAACCACACCAAAGCTATACACATCAGAATCTTTAGTAGTCCTTCCTGTTTTTATGTACTCTAGAGCCATGTAGCCAAATGTTCCTGCCAGACCTGTAGTCCTGGGACAATGCTCATGATCCATAAGCCGAGCTAACCCAAAGTCACCATGCATTGAAATTGGAGTCCAGCATTACATTGCTTGATTTGATGTCGCGATGTACTGCAATCTGCTTCCAATCTTCATGAAGATAAAGCAACGCTGCAGCCAAAGCCATGAGCTATATTGTATCTTGAAGGCCAGCTAAGCGTATTATTCTCGTCAAAGAGGTGAGAATCAAGACTGCCATTTGGCATGAATTCATAAACGAGCAGAAACTCCCCTTTATTATCATGGCACCAACCGATTAGTTGCACGAGATTACGGTGCCTCAACTGACTAGTAGCTTTTACCTCGGCCCTGTATTCCTTCTCTCTTTGTTTAGAATTCCTTGAAATTTTCTTGACGGCTACGGTCATATCTACATATTTCAGGTAACCTTTGTAAACAGCAGCAAACCCACCTTCCCCTAGGTTCCTATCACTTGAGAACTTGTTGGTAGCTGCAACAAGATCTTTGGAAAACCTTATCGGTCCTGGTGCGCTTTCAAAGTCTTCATTCATGGATTTTGCATTCATCGTTTCAACTTGCTTCCTCATTCTTATTTCTCTCCTCCTCCATAAAATCAATGATGCTGTAGTTGTTCCAGCTATCAGAAGAGACAACAGCAAAGGAACAGCAATGACATAGGACGTCTTTGAATGACTCGGTGGAATTGGTTTCGAACCACACTGAGAAGTTGATGTTTCCTTTAAGTTCAAATCTGATATATTCACCTGTTGCAGCCCAAAAAACAACCTGAATCTGTTCAGGTAAAACCTTCCTCAGGTCAATAATGTAAGAAAAGGCTAGTCCTTTCATTAGGATTTGGAGTCGTTAGATAAGCCCACAGACGCACTCAGATTCTTAGAAGTAGAGTTGTAGGCAATCAATACATCAGCAATATCTCCGCTGTGGAAGCTAACATTCCATGGGGTGGGCATGACCGATACAACAGAGCAATTGCCGTTCGAGACATGCTGCCATTCTGGATCTGGAAATGACTCGAACATCACTGCAACGACTTGGGTTGGAGAATCTGAGGATACCGTCGGTGACCATTAAATAGGCCTAAATAGGGGCCATGAGAATTTGGTGGAAGTTGAAAGCTAACAGGAGCAAGGAAGGACGAAAGGGCATTGCCATAAGTTCAGCTATTACGTGGGTCAATGGTGAAGGAGAAACTGGTTGTAAAGTCAGCAAGACTTCCGGTGAAAGGTGAACACTTTCACCATACGTAGCCATACCAACAACATCTCGAGAAGCTCCGGTGAGGCTGATGAGACCGTTATAACTCAACGCAAACCCTCGGTAAACTACATTGGTCTGATTAAAATGATTGATGTTAAAAAAAACTGAGTTAGCAGAGGGAAGCAGAAGCAGAAGCAGAAGCAGAAAAGGAAAAGGAAACAAGTAGCAGTAGTACATTGGTTTGGACAGTAGAGGAAAGAGTATGAAAAACGAAAGAAAAAATTAAAGCAGGTAGCAAAATTCAGGTAAAATTAAAATAAAATCCTACAATTAAGTACTAAAATCTTGATATCATCGCTGAAACTGTAAGCAAACAGCCAAGCATGCAAGTTAATAGACTTATAAGATTGATGAATGATGTACAAAGCAAGTATCACAACAACTAACTATACATTTACAAACACACTAAGTACAGGAGACTGAACAAAACAGAGTAAAAGTACTGACGAATAATTTTTGAAAGCGCGTAAACACGTAAGATGCTTATCGGCCTGATTCAAGACTTGCAAGTTGCAATACTTATCAAAGGAACATCAGAGCTTAGATGGTGAGGGCACATGAAACAAAGCAACAGGCATCATGGTTGGCAGAATTTGGGTTGCAATCTCAGAATTCAGGACTTGGATTGCTTGTCAGGGTGTGCACACCATCATCCAACAGTGAATAAACACTCTATTTGTCTCTTTTCGAAACCCGAACCAAGCCTCGTGTCAACAGCCAGATGAAGAATTCCCTCTCCGTAGATTCCCCAAATCCATCCCACCAGATTCATTTCAGGCTTCCTGTACTAATGTACTCTGGAGCCAAATGCCGAGAGTTCCTGCTAACCCAGTTGTCTAGCTAACCCAAAGTCACCAAGTTGGCATTAAAGCTAGAGTCAAGCATTATATTGTTTGATTTGACATCTCGATGGACCACACATTGCTCATGAAGATAAAGCAATGCTGGGGCCAAACAAAGTGATATCTTGAATCCCATGGCCCAGTCAAACGACTCTTCTTTCCGAACAGGTGAGGATAAAGACTACCATTTGGCATGAACTCATACACTAGTAGAAGCTCACCTCTGTCGTGGCACCAATCCATGAGTTGCACCAAATTCCGGCGTCTCAACTGGCTAATGGTCTTCACTTCAGTGATGTACTCTTTTTACCTTGCTTGGAACCTCTTGAATTTTTTTTTACCGCAACTGCCACATCTACATCACTTGGATAACCTAAACAGCACCAAACCCTCCTTCACCTAGCTTCCTGTCATTTGAAAAGATATTTGTGGCTGAAACAAGATCTTCATAAGAAAACGTTCTTCGTCCAGTGCCTCTCTGGAATGTCTCGTCTTGAAATCTGTTTCCTCCTCCTAAAATGTCACAAAAGCTACAGTTGACCCAGCAGCTATCAGGAAACATGCTGAGACAAGAACACCAATGATTATTCTTTTTCTCTCTGAACTCTTCCCCTTTTTCTGCTTCAAATCCAGACTTGAACTGGAAATCCCATGATAAAAGTGTGTGGCGTTCTCCCTTAAGACCTGTGGCAGCTGAAAAACAATGGTTACTCTCTCAGGCAAGATTTTCATCAGATCAATTGTGTGAAACAGATTAGTTCTCTCTTTTGGATTTGTAGTTGTCAGATGACACCAAGATACAGTCAAATTTTTGGTAGTAGCATTGCAAGTAATCCATGCATCAGCCGTATCACCACTGTTAAAGCTAGCATTGCAAAATTATCTCATTCTTGTGTACACTGCTGAAGCAATAAAGTTGCTATTGATCCCCACATGCTCAACTGGAGGAAATCCCTCCAAAATCAGCATGTAATGGAACCAATGGAATGAGTACATTGATGGGCCAAACCAGCGGAACAAAGAAGAGGCAGTTCATCGGTCAATTTAATCGGAAACAATATAATGCACTTCATCAACCGAATAAAAATTCTAATTAGCATGTAAATGACACCAAGAGAATGCACTGCACCAATCAACACAAGAAAGAGATAATTTTGGTAGCCGATGGAAATGCACTGCATCAACCTTTACCAACTATGTTGATTGCCCAAGAGAATTAGAAGATGCATGAAACAACAAAGATACCAGGATGAATTTGCAGAAGGAGATAGACAATAGAGATGCAGAGCGGCACAAAATGGAAATGTAAAGAAGAAGAAGATGTAATCTTACGAACAAAACACCCTAAAACGCACAGATTACAAATCGCGAAACACTAGAGCAGAAGTGCAAAAAAGCAAAAAAGCAAAAAATGAAATCGTTAAGAGAGAGATGGAGAAACCCTAAAACAAGAGCAGAAATTGGAGGAAAGGGAAAAAAATTTGGACCATTTCTCGATTTGTGCGTGTCATCCTTGCGCAGGGGCCATGCTAATCTTCTCTGTATCGTTCCAATTTTATCGGATGTCCCCGAAGGGACAATAGGTTCCTGCTGTCCTGGTTATATAAAGACGAGGGGAGTTTTGTAGTTGGCCGATGTGGTATTTAGTTCGATTCCAAAGACAAAGCAACGTCAGCTGCTTGTTGTGTGACATCATTTAAATGAATCAAAGCCCATCATATGTTTGTTTTATCACCAGAAACAAAGCCCATATTGGACATCGATGAAACAGGCCCAACAAGTAGAAAATAAACTACATGAAAATTATTTAATTAGCAGAAAAAATATTATTTGCCACAAGCTATCATCAAATTTTCAATTTGGCCATTAATTTTTTTGGACAATTGTGTCACTAAACTACTCCAAAATTCTCAATTTTTTTGGACAATTTGGTCATTATACTTATAGAATCAACCACCAATTAAAAGATAGAGTTAATTTTTATTTGCCAAAGATAGTATATTAATGGATAGAAAAAGATGCCTTCTAAGAACAGATAGATTCATCAAAGAGGGCTTTTCTAGCTACGTAAAGAGTCACCCACCCAATCACTAGATTTATGCTTGAAGGTGAAGTCACAGTGAGGGAGCATGTCCTTCAATTATAATGCTGCATAAACCATCTCCTTTGTTGACGTCGTTGATAAGCTTCTGTGCGTCCCTCTCAATAATTAATGAATGCATACCTTGTGTTGAGCCCAAAACAATGCATCTCTAATGGCAAGCATCTCCAGATTGTTAGCATTAAGATGATGGCTCCAACTAGAGAACCGGAGCTGTCTCTGGCACTACTCCAATGGCTCTCATGTGCGATTTGGAATCAGTTGCCCCATTTATGTTGATTTTTACACGATTTGGGGGAGGCGAAGTCCAGGCTGTGTTGTTGTGTGACAATGAAGGAGATGGGGAAGTATGAATTGGAGGAGCTCGATAATCCGCATGAAAATTACTGCGGAAACAAAACCAGATTTGCAAATTTGATGCCTAAGATTTCAACCAAAGGAAAACAACCCTGACATGACAAAATGAGCTATTTTGCCTATTCCATGGTCCGAGATGGATGACCATCACACGACGAGTGCAGGGCACGTTTTATGCCCATTAGAAGTCCACAATCTTGACTTGAACAATAAAATAAAATAAAAAATTTAAGATGATGAAAAACATTAAAACATGTGGAAGTATATATATATATATTTTTTTTAAAAGTATGAGAAAAATGTTTCAAAGTACAAAAAAGATTTTTTTTTTTTAATAGTCTTTTTATTTCTCCTTTATTTGCAAATCTACAATACATTACTTAAAAAATATTTATCCATATGCAACAATGGTATCGAATCGACAAAAATAAGCACCACCGTGAAACTTACATGAAAAGTTCAATTTTCGACGAACTTGTCAAAGCCTATGTTATGATGATTTGATCAGCACAGCAGACATGAATGCAAGAAATCATTCTTAACGACCCAAATTAATGCTTGTACTAATTGCTGAAGGAGTACTAGAACTAGCTGATGGTAAAGGCGCCTGAAACATAGGAACTGGCATCCTATCAGGCAGAGTTGGGAGGACAGCTTCAAAACTTAAAACCTGAATAGCTTGTCTAATTGATGGCCTCAGATTGCGATCAGGGTGCGCGCACCACAATCCCACAATCATTAAACACTCCACTTGTGTCTTGTCAAAATCCGTACCGAGTCTCCCGTCAATGGCCAAATGAAGACCTTGGCTACCATAAAGATCCCATATCCATCCTACTAAACTTGTTCCAGGATTCTCTTCAATAGGATCATTTGCCTTTCTCCCACTCCCAATTTCTAACGCGACCACTCCAAAGCTATAAACATCGGACTCTTTACTAGCCTTTCCCGTGCTTATGTATTCTGGAGCCAAGTAGCCAGGAGTTCCTGCCAGTCCAGTAGTTTGGGGTCCTAGCTCATGGTCCATGAGTCGCGCTAAGCCAAAGTCACCAAGTTTAGCGTTGAAACTAGAGTCGAGCATTATATTGCTTGGTTTGACATCTCGATGCACGACACATTGCTCCCATTCTTCATGAACATAAAGCAATGCTGAAGCCAAACCAAGAGATATTTTGTGCCTCACTGCCCAATTGAGTGGCCTCTTCTTGCCAAAGAGGTGGGCATCAAGGCTTCCATTAGGCATGAGCTCGTACACGAGTAGGAACTCACCTCTATCATGGCACCAACCCACCAGCTGCACCAAATTCCGGTGCCTCAGTTGGCCAATGGTCTTCACCTCAGTGACGTACTCCTTTTTCCCTTGTTTAGAACTTCTCGAGAATCTTTTCACAGCAATTGCGATATCAATATCAGTCAAGTATCCCCTGTAAACAGCACCAAACCCTCCTTCCCCTAGCTTCTTGTCATTTGAAAAGTTGTTGGTAGCAGAAGCAAGGACTTCCTAAGAGAACTTTCTTGGTCCTGCTCCTTTCTCAAGATCTTCATTCATCGACGTTGCATTTCTTGCCTCTGTTATTTTCCTCCTCCTCCTCCTCGTGCTCTGCTTCTTCCTCTGCAAAATTAGTAATACTGCAGATGCTCCGACTATTAAAAACAACACCGAAGCTGTGGTACCGATTACTATTTTTCTCTTTTTTGCAACCGCTCCATTCGACTCCTTCACATCTAAACTTGAACGGAACTCCCAAGATAGAAGCGTATGTTTCGCTCCATATTGACCAGTAGCTGCTGAAAAGCCAACAGTGACCCATTCAGGCAAGGTCTTACTAAGATCGATTACGTACCACAAACTAGAATTCTCACGCGGATTGGAAGTGAACTGGTAAGTCCAAGACACACTCAAATTTTTGGTAGAAGCATTGTAGGTGATCCATGCATCAACCGTATCACCGCTGTGATAGCTAGCATTCCACGAAGTGAACACAGATGAAGCAATAGAGTTGTTATTGATCCCCACATGTTGAAATGGTGGATCCCAGTCTGGATTCGGAAACGAGTCGAACTCCACCAAGACAATATGGTTCTTCGACGAGTCACTAGTTGAGGTGTTGAAAAGGCCTAAGAAGCCACCAGCAGAATTTGGTGGGATTTGAACACCAACGGGAGCAAGGAAGAAGGTAAGTCCGTGGCCGTAAAGGGCACGACCTTGGGTATTGATCGAGAAGGAGAAATGACTGGTGAAGTCAGTGAGATTTCCTGAGGTGGAATCCCAGAGCCGAACCCTGTCGAAATAGGTTGCCCACCCAACACGACACAAGTAATTAACATTGTTGATCATTTCGATTGTGCCAACGTAAGGTGCTGCATCACCCTGATAAAGTATGTCTGGCTGTTGAGGATCAAATCTCGTCATTTTGAAGTAAAGTGAATTAGCAGAGGGAAGAAACAAAAGGAGGAAAAGCAAGAAAGCCAAGGTGATGTAGTTGCTAAGCAACAATATTATTGGCATGGTTAAGGTGTTTGTGCAAACTCAACCAGATTTTATATCAATCACTCTATCCGCAACGAGAAAATTTCTTGTACTCACTATGGTTGGCTGCTCATTGCCTAATAAAAAAAATTGCACTCATGAGAGAATAAATTATACACTGATTAGCCTCTTATAAAGAAAAATTGCGAGGAGAATAATCGAACAGTTGGCAATGGATTCAAGTCAAGTTCTTGGGGCCCTGTGCTATCAAAAGATCGTGGTTTTTTGGTCAAAGTTACTGGCAGGAGAAATCACATCAAGCATTCTTCCAAAGCACTGGGTTTACTTATAAGGTCTTAGCTGTTTCCACATCACCACTACTAAGTTCCAAACGTATGATAGAATCCGAGGTTCGAATGCGAGTGCACTGGTCGACATAGTGCATGACTAAAAATTAAGTTTAATTATTGGCATAGGTATATAGACTTATCTAGCATTTGCAATTACCCTCTTGTTAATAATGTGAGTAATTGTGTGTTTAATTTGATAATTATTGTGTGTTTTTAGATAGAGATAATATTTATTTTATGTCATTTCCCTTTCTTTTTGCAAAAAAATATAATTTAGAGGAAAAGAAGAAATAGGAGCCGAAGTTGCAGGAAATTGAAGAGAAATAATGCCAAATTAAAAAAAAGAAAATCAGCTGCCGTTGTTTTGAATTTCAAAGTCAAAATCATGGAAATTGGTTTAGCCAAGATTCGGAGATTTGTATTTGTTGGATATTTGATTTGATTCGATTCTAAATTCAAATTTTAAATTCAAATTCAAATACAATTTTTAAACTATGATATTTGAGAGGATTTGTTAGAGAATTTTAAGGGAGAAAGAACACTATAAATACTCTACCTTGCTTGTCTTCTTCATTGAGGCTAGCGGATTTCTTTTTATGCAATTTCTTAATTTCTCGTTTTTGATTATTATGTCTACGTCGAGCTAAACCTCAATTCCTAGCAAAGGTAATAAGGGTTATGATTCGTCATCGTTATGAAATCTAAACTACTCTTCTTAGTTTTTGTATTTATGTTTATTCATTCATTAATTTAAGGCCAAAATTATTCATGTTGTATTTATGATTGGTCATCTTAAATTTCAATCTGAATAGTTAATGTAGATTAAGAAGGCTGCGGATTACAAAGCCAGAGGAACATAACAAACAACTAGATCGATCTCAGTCACAGGCTCTTTGAGACTAGAATAAATGAATAATTAAGTTTAAAAACTATAAACGTACCTTAGTTTTGGTTTAGAGTAGTCTTTCTTTGGTACTATCAATTTTTTTAGTTAAATCTTATAACCGTACCTTAAGGTTGTTAGATAAATTAGAGTTGTTTAATGAGCGTACCTGATGGTTGCCGAATCCGTCAAAAATAAATGTAGTACAACTTATCACAGTAGAGTAAATTAATATTGTAGCTAGTGACAACCTTAAATGACCAATTTAGTGACAATGATAGTAACCAATGCAATTGGGTGGGTGGGTAGGTGTGTGTGTGCCGGGGGGATTGGGTTATAATAAATAATTAAAGGAATAAATTGCAAACAAAAGCAGTAATTACCTGGAGTATGAATGAAATCAAGTGATAAAATATTCCCAGTAAAGACTCAAACTAAGTCATAATTCTCATGTATTGACTTCACATGTGGGCTATAGAAATCTAGTTTACTTAGACTTTTTGCTCTCCTCCTGCTCAAGTAAGTTAAAAAAACACTCTATTAAGCACCCTAACCTCCCTAGCAATCTTAAGGTTCACATATAGAATTTAATCAAGTGGTTGATAAAAACAGGAAGAGACCGGGTCAATCGGGTCGTCGATTTTGTGAAAATCGGCAGGGTCGATCGGTTTTTTCGGTTCGATTGCAGGTCCGATCAAATAGAAAATCTCTTAGGGTCACGGTTTTTTCGGTCCGACCGTTGAGTCGGTCTGGTTTTTAAAACACTATTTACTAGGAATGAATGGTTTAGCTAGACAACGACATACTCAAATTAGACAAGAAGAATTGCATAAAAATTAATAGAATCCCGAAAGATTAAAAAGTGATTAAGTCTACAGAAAAGCAATTGTACGAAGAAAAGAACTAGAAGAAGAGAGATGTCTGGTCTCCCCTTGATCCGTCCTATTTAATGACCTAGAAAAATTAATCTGTTCTTATCTCCTAAGATTCTAAGATAAAATAAAAAACAAACTGTTTTTATCCTCTGGAAATCTTTTTACAAAAGTTCAAATTCCTCTAGATGAGAGAGACAAAATCGTAATCCCGCTGGAAGTCTTCTCTTCAAAACAGAGGTGCTGGCTTCCTCTTGGACTTCGGCCCAGGCCCAATAAAAGAGTCATCCTAGGTCTAGTGAAGAGACAAGTACACATTGAGCTTCTTTGGCCTAGGGAAGAGTCAAGTTCTACTGCTGCTGAGTTCTTTTCCGCCACTGTCTTCATTATGGCTCTTTTTCTCGGTGTTTTCACTCCTTTCCTTCTCGTTTAGCTCTTTTCTCTTGTTTCTGCAAAAAGGAAGAAAATCCACCAATAATTAGTAGTATCATTATCTAAAAATAGTGAATTAGATCATGATTTTATATCAAATTAGCGTTCAATCAGTACCTTTAAGTAACTTGTTGCAGGAGGAAAGGAGGGAACTTAAGCGTAATTCGCTGCTATAGCTGCTCCATAAATCAGAAACGAATATCCATGAGTCGATGATCAACATGATATAATCATAACCTTGCCGTTGTTTTTGCTGGGAGTATTTTGTTCTGTTTTTTACCAACAATCTATCCTGGACTTGTTCCAAATCAATTTTCACTATTTCAATTTACTTTTAATTATTTTTCAAAATCAAAACCAAAACCAAAACCCCCATGTTTTAATTATTTGACGATCAAAATAAAATTTTCAAAATTACATATTCCCTATGGATTGAACATCTTGTTACTATTTATAATTTATTTTGTCATTAATGCTGAGTTGAAATTACATTTATTATTTACCCATTCATCAGTGAGGCTGATAATATCACTTTAATCTGCTAATCATAAACTAGTCATTAGATCATCATTAATAATCAAGTATTTATTTATCGGTTTATAAAATAAAATAAAAAAACTTTTTTTTCATTTTTTTGTCTGTAGATGTTTTACTGAACTCCGTTTCATATCTTAACCAAACTCTTTGCATGGGCTCACCTTGCACTTGTGTGGTATGGAGAGGCTTTCTTGTCAATGAAAAATTAGGTATGCCGACTTCACTTTTACTCTATTTCAATAGATCCTTCATTTTTGCTCATACAGAAAACAGTAAAGCTAATCAGTCTTTGCACGAAAATCGCACGTGGCTATGAACCATGGTGTCGGAAGTTCGAATCCCTCCTCACCCACAACCGGCCAAAAAGAAAAGGAAAAGACCTCCCCTAATACACCCAATGCCAGATAGCTGCCAAAAAAAACAAGCTAGAAAACACAATCTGGGACCACACCTTCATATATAACTCCAAATAGCGGGACTAGTTAGGTTATGGGATCCTTTCCAGGTAGGCTCAATTTCATTCAATCAAATATTATAACAATATGATTATAATGATTTATAAAAGAAAAAAAAAAAGAGTCTGTGTCAACTAAAATATATACTTCAGACAAAATATATGAAAAAAATACTCCCATAGCATCTTTTTTCTTTCGGTCAGCTTCGTGCAGATAGATGTTTGCCGGAGGAGATTAGTGCTCCATGAGATCTGCCTTTCCGGTGGGTTGCTCTCTGCTCTGTCTTTTCTATCCAGTACCCGCTCCTTATTGCTTTAGAAAATCTTCGTCTTCGATCTCTCTTCGCAACGTCACATCATACGTTTAAAATAACAAGTGAATGAAATGTGACATCTAATAATAATAATTTAATTAATACTATTAACTAATTAATTAAATTATTAAATAATTTATTGATTGGTATATTTTAATTAAGATGTAACTAATATCTATTCAAAACTTGATGCAAGAAATTTATATTGGAGTTTTTTTTACGTGATGCCACATCATACATTTAAATAACAAGTGGTTGAAGTAACTTGGTTAGTATGTAACCAATAGCTATTCTCGTGACATTTCAAGTTTTCCATTCGTTTATCTAAAAAAAATTCAAGTTTTCCGTTAATTAGCAAGCTGTTGACCCACTTTGTCTCGACACACGCTCCTTACAACTGCTTACAGGAATCTGTCATTGCTTCCGGTTGCAAGATTGTTTACATCTGGAGGGATTCTAAGGATACATGCATTTGTTTCCTTATGGCACTTCTTCAACAGGATTTCGCGGTCAAAAGGTATGTAAGTTAACCCAATTGATGGGGAGTTTGAGTTGTTTTGCAGGGGAGTTGTATGCTATGGGCCGTATTGGGACCACATTTTGGGGTACTGGAAGGCCAGCCTGGAATTTCCTGACAGGATCTTGTTCTTGAGGTACGAGGAAATGATGAAGATTACTTGCTTCATGTTAAGAAATTGGTGGATTTCAAGGGTTATAGTTTCAGCTTGGAGGAGGAGGAGGGAGGGGTAGTGCAAAAATTTATAAACGTGAGGTTTTGAGAGTTTGAGAAGCTTGGAGGTGAACCAAACTGGAATCCATCGTGCAGACAGAGGATTTCGTATTGAAAACAGCTCGTATTTCAGAAAGGGTGAAGTTGGAGATTGGAAGAATTATCTGCACCTGAAATGGGTGCCCAATTCGATCGGATAAATTTACAGGGTTCAGGCTTCACCTTCAACTGAATTACATGTTAAGTTCATTCCCGTGAAATAAGCATGAATGTAAAAGCAAATCTCAGAATAAGTTTTTAGTAAATAAGAAGTCATTCATGTCTAACCAATTGATATCAATGTTGTACACTGTTTTACATTACGAAATATTTAAATACTAATCTCAGTTTATAAAAACATTCTCATACTAATCAGAAGATGAGAAGATTTTTAACGACCCATTACAACACTAGAAGTAGTTACGGTAGGTTCGCTAGAACTAAATGATGGTTTTGGAACCTGAAACACAGGAACTGGCATCTTAGCAGGAAGAGTGGGAACTGCTGTCTCAAAATTTAGAACCTGAGCAGCCTGTCTTATAGATGGCCTCAACCTGTGATCAGGATGAGCACACCATAATCCCACAATCATCAATCGCTCCACTTGATTCTCATCAAGATCAACGAGTCTCCCATCGACAGCTACGCGAAGATTGTTGCATCCGTAAAGATCCCATATCCATTCAACTAGGCTAAATTCAGATTCCTGCACCTCAATAAGATCAGTTGCTTTCCTTCCACTTGCAATCTCTAAGGCCACAACTCCAAAGCTGTAAACATCAGACTCTTTACTAGCCCTTCCTGTGCTTATGTATTCTGGAGCTAAGTACCCGAAAGTTCCTGCCAAACCAGTTGTTTTCGGATCAATTTCATGGTCCATAAGCCGTGCTAACCCGAAATCTCCAAGCTTGACAGCAAAACTAGAGTCTAACATTATGTTGCTTGGTTTGATGTCCCTGTGCACTACACATTGCTCCCAACCTTCATGAAGATAGAACAACGCCGACGCCAATCCAAGCGAAATCTTGTACCTTACATCCCAAGGGAGAAGGGTATTATCGTTACTGAAAAGATGAGAATTAAGACTACCATTCGGCATGAACTCGTAAACCAGCATAAACTCGCCTCGATCATGGCTCCAACCAATGAGTTGTACCAAATTCCGGTGCCTCAACTGACCAATTGTCTTCACCTCAGTAACATACTCCTTTTTACCTTGTTTAGAGCCACTTGAAATTTTCTTCACTGCAATTTCCGTAGATTCAGCCCAGTACCCTTTGTAAACAGCACCAAAACCTCCTTCCCCCAACTTCCTATCACCTGAGAAATTGTTGGTTGCCAAGACAAGTTCTTCGTAAGAAAATCTCCTTGGATATGCTCCTTTTTCAAAGTCTTCATTAATTGATGTTGTCTTTCCTGTCTCTAAAGACCTTTTACTTTTCGTATCCATCCGTTTTCTCCTCCTCCAAAACAAGAATGCTAAAACTGCCCCAACTATCAGAACAAATGTTGAAACTGCAACAGAAGAAGCTATGATTGAAGTAGTCTTGTTTGAAGTCTTCTCATCCATTGTCTCCTTTGCATCCAAGCTTGAATTGAACTCCCAAGATTCAAGAACATGTCTTTCAATAAACTCTCCACTACCAGTAGCTGCTGAGAACCCAATAGTAACCCACTCTGGCAAAACCTTACTCAGATCAATCCTGTAAGACAGACTAGAATTCTCCAGAAGATTTGAGGTTCTTGGATAAATCCAAGACACACTCAAATTCATTGTACTCGAATTGTATACAATCCGCACATCTGCAGTGTCTCCACTGTGAAAGCTAGCATTCCAACGCGTGTACACAGAAGAATTAAGGGAATGGATGTTGATCCCTACATGTTCTTCAGCAGGGTCCCACTCGATCGAATTCGGGTACGAGTCAAACTCCACATGAACAATTTGGTTGTCATTTACGTTCATGGTTGTGGTGTTGAATAGGCCTAGAAATCCACCAGCAGAATTGGGTGGGATTTGGATCCCAGCCGGCCCAAGGAAGAACGCAAGACCATGACCATGAGAAGAAGCAACATCAGTATGAATCCTGAAGGAGAAACGGGTTGTGAAGTCAGAAACTTTTCCTGTGCTGGATTCCCAAATCCGAATCTTGTCAGGATAAGTAACCCAACCGACACGGTTCGGATACTTATCCTTGTTAAGTTCTACAATTCCATCTATGGAAGAGGCATCACCCTGGTAGAGCAAGTTGGTAGTGTTGAACCGGGATAATTCGAAATTAAGGGCATCAACAGAAGAGGGTATAAGAAGGAGGAAGAAGCAGAGGTGTACATTTTGTGTTCTGTGGAAAGAATCAGCCATTTTTTATGAGAAATGCAGTATGAACTGGGTCTAAGCTCAATATAATGGCTGTTGTTTTCTTCATGTGCAAGTTTCAATCAGGAGGTTTATTTTTTTATATGCAAAGGAAGTTTCAAGGAAAGGATTATATTGTAAAAGAGACGGATTTCTATCCCAGAAATTATGGTGAAAGGGAATCTTTTTCTATCCTGAAAGGATTTAAAAAATGGACCAACTTTTCAGGTACATGCCACCGCAAGAACGTTGACTTGGACAACAATTTATTAACTCAACATTATTCATTGTAAATATAATTAAATGGACTAATGGTTGTTTAAATTTAAAATTAAATATGGTTCTGAGCCGCTGGCCCATTCAAAATCGTTTGACAACTCTTCTTAAATAGATAAAGCCCAAAATCCTTATCCAGTTTGAAAACTGAGCCCAACCCTGACCCAACTATGAACATCTAGGTCAGCAATTATACATTTTGCAATCAATATATATCCCAAAATTTTAAAATTTACCATATTAATGTCTTATATTGTATCTTAAATTAGAAGTCTTCCATGGAAAAGAATGGTATATATATTGGATCTTTTAGCTGCCCTATTTTTAGAGGCTCACTGTTTTTATTTACATGGTGAGGTTGAGTGTATGCATGTATACTTATACCTGTCATAACTGAATATTGTAATCAATACATACAACTTTCACTTGCTAAAACCAGGTTGGGGGTATATACGTCGAATTGACTGTTAATTAAGTCATTAACCAACCAATGTACTCCTGTAAATTGAAGAGAGAACAAAATGGTTATAAAATCTCTAGTAATCAAGTGCAGAACATCAAGTTTTTGCTATAAAAGAAGGGATAAAAACGGTTTTCTATATCATAAATTTCTCGAAAAGGAAAATATAAATCCAGATTGGTGTGTGGTAATTTGAATGGAGCATATGTTACATTTTCACCCAGCTGCAGATCATTAAGTAACGGTTACATAAATATTTCCATCCCCGCTTCTTCAATAACAATCTGAGATCATCACAATCATCATCAGCAGCAGCAGCATACATATTTTGGTATGCAGACAGGCATCTTTTATCTTTTTCTTTTTAGTATTAAACAATATTTCTACATATATTCCTTACATATCTATACCTTAAATGTCATCGTCATACTTCATTTTAGGAACTTATACATGAAAATGGAGAATCTGGGTTCTGTTCCTCGACAGCTGGTGTTTATGCAGGTTGCTTGGTTGCTCTTCTTCTTGCTCATCCATACGTCGTCTGGGTTTGTTTTCTAATTTCATTTCTTTTTTATAATCCCTCTAATTTCTTATTTGGTGTGCATTAATCTCATTTCATCACCACACCTACCATGCATATATATAAAATCAATTTCAGGAAAATTCAGCAGAATGGGAATAATAGCAAATGGGTCACACCAGTACGCTTGTACATGAAGAATTACCGAGTAATATTAGTTATTTAATTTCTATATTTCGTAAAATTAATTAGCTAATTTAGCTTCAAGAAATATTGGAACTTTTTCTTTTCAGATAGTGATGGACAATGGGCTTGTCCAAGTCAGTTTGTCAAATCCTGGTGGTGACATTACAGGAATTCAGTACAATGGTGTCGTTAATGTCCTTGACACCAGCAATGGAGAAGGCAATCGAGGGTTATAATTATAACTAATCCAAAACAAAACAAAAATGCTTTCATGGTTTTCTTTTTCTTAATTGTGTTGCTAATTTTAAAAAAAATGTAATTTTCCAGGTACTGGGACATAGTCTGGAATAAACGTGGGAGACGTGGAATTTATGATAGGTATTTAAAATAATTGATTAATATGTTAATTTTCAAAAAAAGACTATAACTATTTTTAATTACAACTAATTAATGTAGGTTGAAAGGAACGAATTTCAGAATTATAATGCAAGATGAAGAACAAGTGGAAGTTTCATTCACCAAGACTTGGAATGTTTCCAAGTTTGGCTCCTCAGTACCCCTAAACGTAGACAAACGGTATCACTTCTTCTCTCTAACACTATCTTTTCTTCTCCAATTTTCTCAACTTTAAGCTCAAGAAAGAAAAAATCAATTTTAAATTAGTGCGGAATAATTAGTTCTCAAAGAAAAAAAAGAAGAAAAAGAGGTGGTATGTACCAATTTAGTCAATTATATAATAATTTGGAAGACGCGTCGTTGCAGTAAACTTTGGTTGTTTTGCCGATAGTAAAAGTACTAGTAAAAACTCAGATTCAGGTTCGATCTCACCCTGCTTATAAAAAAGAAAGAAATATTAAATAGCATGTTTCTAAATTCTAACCTTCTATGGATGATTGAAAATTGACACATTGTTATTTAGTACTAATAATTAATTAGTAGTTAATATTAAAGTTCTGAAGTATCTATTAGGTACATAATGCGGCGAGGCAGTTCAGGAGTTTACATATATGCAATATTAGAACGTTTAGAAGGTTGGCCGGATGTGAATATGGATCAAATCAGGATCGTTTTGAAGCTCCAAAGTCACAAGTAAGCTATTAAATAAACTCCACTTCTAATTTTTTTATTATTATATTATTATCATTAAAAAAAACTAACAGGGAGGAACTCAAAAAAATACTAATAACTAATTAATTAATATCCAATTCTCAGGTTCGACTACATGGTTTTATCGGATGACAGGCAAAGGATGATGCCAAGGAGTAAAGATAGGAAGAATGGTCAACCCCTTGCCTATCCTGAAGCTGTAATCTTCACCGATCCAACTTCATCTTCCACCCCTCCCCATAAAGCTGAGGTATCATTTAACATTCGTCTCGTTTGACAATTTAATCATCAATATTTTATCAATTATCACGGATAATTTGCTTGCCACCAAGTTTACTATCTTCTCAATATTTTTAATTAACCACAGTAATGTTTCACTTTTTGGTTAAAAAATTATAAACCCGGTAAAAATAAAAATGTATGGGTTGATGAGCACAGGTGGATGACAAGTACCAATATTCATCAGATAACAAAGATAGCAGGGTTCATGGTTGGATATCCCAACACCCTCCAATTGGATTCTGGATGATCACACCCAGTGACGAGTTTCGGGCTGGAGGGCCCATGAAACAGGATCTCACTTCCCACACAGGCCCAACTGTTCTCTCTGTGAGTTCACTCTACACTAAAATGTTCTTTTTTCTTCTCTTTTGTAAGATTAAATGCTAAATTATATGCATTATAAAAATAAATAAATAATTGATGTATCGTGTGTAAGAAAATGGGAACAAATTGGATGAACATATATATCTCTAAGTTTATTGAGAGCTCTAATTAATCATGTTTGTATCGAGTTAACTCATTAAGAGGTAATATTTTCTCAATAGGGAATTTCTCCATATAAAAGAATCAAACCTACGATCTCTTATTCACGAGATGAGAATATCAAACCCCTTACATTAATTATTTGCCACGCATTGATCTTGATGTATGTACCTTATAAGTAAAGGTATCGTTGATCTTACTCAGCATACCATACTACACGTAGATCCCACACATCGTGTCAATTAATGAATTTCATACATACTAACGATACCTTATGAAGGGATTCGATAATGCTGATGTACATAATTTTTACCAATTAAATTGCAAATGTAAATACATGATTTTTAAAGCTATAAGAACCTAATTGACATCCACAGATTAAAAATGCAGATGTTTACTAGTACTCATTACGCCGGGAGAGACATGAACACATTATATGAAAGAGGGAAGTCATGGAAAAAGGTTTTTGGCCCTGTTTTTGTCTATCTCAACTCAATTCCACCCGGAGAAGAACACATCACACTTTGGGATGACGCTAAAGACCAGGTATTTGTTTTTTTTCCTCAAAAAATTAAAATAAAACTACAAGTGATCAGTATTTGTTTTTCCCCCCCTATAAATATGTATTAATTAACACCATAAACAGAGATTTTTTTATAGAATTTTTGATTCATAGATCAATTAATTAATTACTGCTACTTGTTTCAGATGATGATAGAAGTCCATAGCTGGCCATACCATTTTCCTCAGTCAGAAGATTTCCCTTCTTCAGATGAAAGGGGAAATGTTGCAGGTCAACTCCTAGTCGGTGACAAGTAATGTGGCGCTTCCCCTTCAGTATTTTTATTTTTATTTTTTCCATTATGAATTGAAACTCGAAACCTAACTCTGGTGCTAGGCTCAAATATACAAATTGGGCTTATTGTAGGTACATTAATGAGAGGTTGATGTTGGGTAACTCTGCTTACGTGGGTTTGGCTGCACCAGGAGATGTGGGCTCATGGCAAAGAGAATGCCAGGTAATTAATTAAAGTGGCATACCAAATCCAGAAATGTTTGAATTGTTACAATTCTTTTTCTTTTTTTCTTTTCTAGAAGAAAAAATTAAAATAAAAATAAAATGGGTTTTCTTTTTCAGGGTTATCAATTTTGGACTGACACAAATGATGAGGGCTATTTCGTAATTGAAAATGTTCGAGCTGGTGACTACAATCTGTACGCCTGGGTTCCTGGGATTGTTGGTGATTATAAATATGAAGCTAACATCACCATCACACCAGGTACAACTAATTGATAGAAAATTCGGATTACCAACTACTACAAGTAGCAAAAAAATTCTAAATCTTGGGTATTAAAATGGTACTGTACGGCGCTCTGGGTCTAGTGATCGAACATTTTTCTTAAATTTATTAAATTAGAACTAATTTTATTTGATATGGTTCAAATTTAAAATGCAGGTTGCGAGATTAAATTGGGAATTTTAGTGTATGAACCACCAAGGAGTGGGCCAACCCTATGGGAAATCGGGTACCCGGACCGAACCGCTGCTGAGTTTTTTGTACCTGACACTTACCCGACTCTCACCAACAATCTCTACATTAATCAACCAACCAATAGGTACCCATTTTCATCCCATTCTGGAAATGCAAAATTGGGAAATTTAATCGTTGATTAACTTATATTATCATGATTTAATGGACAGGTTTAGGCAATATGGATTGTGGGAACGGTACACTGATCTATATCCTAAGCATGATCTCGTTTACATAGTTGGGATTAGTAATTATCGTCAAGATTGGTTTTTTGCTCAAGTACCAAGGTAAAGTAACATTTTTAGGATGTCAATTCACACTTCAGACCTTACTCACTAAGGTCAGAGTCTAAAATGTGAGTTAACACTCATAAAATATTAGAGAAGTTTCTATTAGCTAGTTAAGAAGAGAATTTGTTGAATTGTGGCAGGAAGACTAGAAACAAGACATACAAGGCAACTACATGGCAGATCATATTTGAACTCCAAAATGTGACCAAATGTGGAAATTACACCCTCCAATTGGCCCTGGCTTCAGCCAGTGAATCTGAGCTGCAGGTACAAGAACTCTCTAATTATTTTCATACCCAAAACCTACAGTTTCTTGAAAAACCAAGTTAACAAGTTTTTTAATCAAATTGTTGTCCTCTTTAATGGGAATTTCTCACAATTATTGTTACGTTTCGGATCCAATCGAGTAGGTTCGGTTCAACGACGCAGATGCGAGTAGACCTCATTTTACAACAAAACTAATCGGAAGAGATAATGCAATTGCAAGGCATGGGATTCATGGACTGTACTGGTTTTACAGCATAAATGTCCCAAGTTATCTACTTGGGAAAGGAAAGAACACCATATATCTCACACAATCAAGAGGGTCTACCCCTTTTCATGGCATCATGTATGATTATATTCGTTTTGAAGGGCCTTCTTCACTTACTTACTTTTAATACAGAAGGTGATCATTTTTCTTGTATAAATCTAGCTGCTCTAGCTAACGTAAATAAGTTGTACATACAAAGAGGAATGCCCTTTCCACTCTTTTTCCTTTCTTTAAAACTGTTATTTACTAGTAATTAATATAGGCATATCTCTAAAAACAAAAATCCAGTTAAACCTTTACATGACTAATTTAATCTGGGTGTTCATAAATGATTTTAAAATCAAATCCATAAAGGATTAATTTAGTTCATGTATTCATAAAAGATTTCCAATCAAATCCCTACAATTATGTAATCTCATATTTTTTACCGTGTTTGTAAAATTTGGTGCAAGCAGAGTTACCCAACATTAATATTTTATATAATCTATTGTGAATGATGAATTAAACTTCATGCTACTTGATATTTATATATTACTTGATGATTAATTTATTAAATAAATTAAATCTCATATTTCTTAAATTTAGTCCACCTAAAAACTACATAATTACTCTTTCTAATTACTTTTATATAAGTTATTATGAATGATGAGTCAAAATTATCTCTATTATGTTTTTTTTGTTTCACTTTCTTTTGCTCTCTAAAATAATTGTTTAAAAATTAATTTCAGTTTTCAGCGGAACCGCAACACGTGACTAATATCTGGGATGTTTTGGGCCTTTTCCTGTATTGTTTTGTGGATCGGGTCCTATGATTGGTTTGTACTTGTAGAGTAGTTAGTGGTTCGGTCTTTAATCTGATTTCAGAGCTCGTGGGCTTTTCTGTTTATAAGCT
Organism: Viola odorata; assembly: GCA_963691705.1. Classification (NCBI taxonomy): domain Eukaryota; kingdom Viridiplantae; phylum Streptophyta; class Magnoliopsida; order Malpighiales; family Violaceae; genus Viola; species Viola odorata. The sequence continues at coordinate 63,039,966 of OY829540.1, forward strand.
CATGGGTTGAATTTAATCAATTACTGTATTGATAATTTCACTAATTAAATAAATTTGTTCACCCTTAATCAAATTGAACTTACTTTATGGCCAGAATTACTCTTTTCTTTTTCTTTTTTTAAAGTGCATTGACCCGCCGGGTTCTTACTCCTGCCAAAATAACACCCACATAAGCAGAGTTACCCAGCATTAACCTCTCATTAATGTACCTACAATAAACGCAATTTTTAGTGTTTAGTAGTAGTAATTTACAGCATGCATAAGGAATTAAACAACTAGGTTTTGAAGAATAGTAATTTATTATCTATTCAGAGGGGATTTTTATTCCCTTCAATATTATGTAAAGCTGCAGAAAGATAAATAAATAGTGGAAAATATCATGAAAACGAAGGTAATTAATAGCATTAATCTCCAACAAAAGAGAAGGAAGTTAAGAGTTTAATGCAACGATTAATGGTTTGTTATACATGTTAGGGTTGACCTTTATTAAACCAATTATCAGGTAGTATATGTGAAAGAAGATTTATATTGTCAGAATTTTTACAATGTTATAATTCTTACAAAACTTCATTTGATTGTTAGAATACTCTTTCCGTTGAATATTCAAACAACACGTCTATTCCAATCTTTGTGTCCATTCCAACTGTTGCGTCCATTTCAACCGCTGCGTCCATTTCAACCCTTACATCCATTAATAAATAGGTGCAAAACTTATATAAATAGGTGTTGATATCTCTGCAGTAAAATATGTAAAATATTGATCATCTCAATTGAAAGTATTTCATCACAAAAGCTAAGCAAAGCATCAACAATGTATTCTCTATATCCGGCTCTCAAAACCCAACTTTCTATTTCTGCATTCTACTATTCATATCTGAATTCTACCATTTATAAATCCATTTTACTATTTGTTAAATATCAAGTTTCTACTTGATATCACAAATATCATTATTATTTTCTACACTTTCATCGTAAATGAATGTGTTACAAATTGTATATATTCCTACTCATGTGAGATCAATATCTATGTGGTTAAGTAACTTATTCTTAAAGAATTCTTAACACTCCCGTCTCATTTTTTTGTATTTCGGAGGGCTTTTTTTTTCTCTCATAATATTTCTTTCTATCTTTTTGGTATCCTTTTTTTTCATTTTTGGATATGAAATTAATCTCGTTCGAGTATGGTTATTTAAGCTGATTTGAACATTGGTGATCCTTTGGTGGTTGCTCTCCAAGCTGATTGGATGTCTTCGTGAGATTCTTGTTTTTCAGTCCATCTACCGTCAAATTTGAATTGTTTTTTCCTTCTGAAATCTTGGATGGCATAATCAAGAAGGAAGGGACGGTGATCTGATCCAAGCTCATCCAAATGGGATACTAAGTAGTGATAGTGGGCGTTAATCCATTGATTGGAGGCAAGGAATCTGTCTATTCGCTCATGGATATTGTTTGGGGCATTTTCTCTATTGTTCCAAATGTAAGGATGACCCTGAAAACCCAAATCTTGTACATTGAAATCATTGATGAAGTCTCCGAATTGCAGAATTTTTGAAAAAGGATAGAGGGAAGAGTTAGATTGAATTCTCCGCATATTAAGAGGTTACGATCTCGGCCAGCTATGGTTGAGCTTAGGATGTAGAATTGCAACTTGCGAGTGTCATCAATGCAACTGATATGGACTCCTCGAAATTCTCGGCTGGAGTTTGCACCTTTCCTGTCATTAGGTCATGGATGAAGAAGTAATCCTAACTAAGTATTCCCACCATGGACCCATCTTTCCTACCGACTATATATATATAATTAAGTATTTGTGATTAATTATTAAATATATGTACAACAATGTTTAATTTTTGGGCTGAATCCGACAATTCTCTGAGAATAATGAATAATTTCTCCTAACATATATAGATAAAGAATTAGATTATTTGTAATTTGTTTCTTAACAATCCTGTAATTGTTAACAACAGATCATTTACCTGCATTATTAAATCTTTTCTCCATCAGGAATTATCGATTAGATCAAATTTGTAACACATAATGTGGTGGGGGATTACCGATCACTGCTACACTCCGGAACAGGCCAGATTGACTCGAATGTGAATCCCTGCTGAAACTTTGTCAGCAGCAAACGGTCACTTGGCTAATCAAGTCCAAGTACTCTTCAAACCTGTTACTTTCGGTTCCTTTTCAGGTCACCCCAATGGAAAAACTCAGCACCGATTTACGTCTTTGTTGTTGTTTAATTCCAACCTACCATCACTATTTTATTTTATTTTATTTTATTTTCATTCCTCTTTACAGATTTTAACCCATATATATATGGAGCAATCTTAATTCTTGATTTTCTTTTTTCCAGATTTTGTTCAAACGAGCTGTTGGTTTTGAACAAAAATTGAGGACGACTAAAACACCTCTTCTACCAGTGTCAAAGGAAGCATAACTGCTCTAGAAAAGTACCAACTAATAACCAGTTCTTATTAAAATTTGACATCTCTTTTAAAATTGCAAACGATGATTTGATCAGCACAGCAGACATGAATGGAAGAAATCATTCTTAACGACCCAAGTCAATGCTTGTACTAATTGCGAAGGAGTAATAGAACAAGATGATGGTGAAGGCACCTGAAACATAGGAACTGGCATCCTAGCAGGCAGAGTTGGGAGGGCAGCTTCAAAACTTAAAACCTGAATAGCTTGTCTAATTGATGGCCTCAGATTGCGATCCGGGTGGCGCGCACCACAATCCCACAATCATTAAACACTCCACTTGTGTCTTGTCAAATCCGTACCGAGTCTCCCTGTCAATGGCCAAATGAAGACCTTGGCTACCATAAAGATCCCATATCCACCCTACTAAACTTGTTCCAGGATTCTCTTCAATAGGATCATTTGCCTTTCTCCCACTCCCAATTTCTAACGCGACCACTCCAAAGCTGTAAACATCGGACTCTTTACTAGCCTTTCCCGTGCTTATGTATTCTGGAGCCAAGTAGCCAGGAGTTCCTGCCAGTCCCAGTAGTTTGGGGTCCTAGCTCATGGTCCATGAGTCGAGCTAAGCCAAAGTCACCAAGTTTAGCATTGAAACTAGAGTCGAGCATTATATTGCTTGGTTTGACATCTCGATGCACGACACATTGCTCCCACTCTTCATGAACATAAAGCAATGCTGAAGCCAAACCGAGAGATATTTGTGCCTCACTGCCAATTGAGTGGCCTCTTCTTGCCAAGAGGTGGGCATCAAGGCTTCCATTAGGCATGAGCTCGTACACGAGTAGGAACTCACCTCTATCATGGCACCAACCCACCAGCTGCACCAAATTCCGGTGCCTCAGTTGGCTAATGGTCTTCACCTCAGTGACGTACTCCTTTTTCCCTTGTTTAGAACTTCTCGAGAATCTTTTCACAGCAATTGCGATATCAATATCAGTCAAGTATCCCCTGTAAACAGCACCAAACCCTCCTTCCCCTAGCTTCTTGTCATTTGAAAAGTTGTTGGTAGCAGAAGCAAGGTCTTCATAAGAGAACTTTCTTGGTCCTGCTCCTTTCTCGAGATCTTCATTAATCGACGTTGCATTTCTTGCCTCTGTTCTTTTCCTCCTCCTCCTCCTCATGCTCTGCTTCTTCCTCTGCAAAATTAGTAATACTGCAGATGCTCCGACTATTAAAAACAACACCGAAGCTGTGGTACCGATTACTATTTTTCTCTTTTTTGCGACCGTTCCATTCGACTCCTTCACATCTAAACTTGAACGGAACTCCCAAGATAGAAGCGTATGTTTCGCTCCATATTGACCAGTAGCTGCTGAAAAGCCAACAGTGACCCATTCAGGCAAGGTCTTACTAAGATCGATTACGTACCACAAACTAGAATTCTCACGCGGATTGGAAGTGAACTGGTAAGTCCAAGACATACTCAAATTTTTGGTAGAAGCATTGTAGGTGATCAATGCATCAACCGTATCACCGCTGTGATAGCTAGCATTCCACGAAGTGACCACAGATGAAGCAATAGAGTTGTTATTGATCCCCACATGTTGAAATGGTGGATCCCAGTCTGGATTCGGAAACGAGTCGAACTCCACCAAGACGATATGGTTCTTCGACGAGTCACTAGTTGTGGTGTTGAAAAGGCCTAAGAAGCCACCAGCAGAATTTGGTGGGATTTGAACACCAACGGGAGCGAGGAAGAAGGCAAGTCCGTGGCCGTAAAGGGCACGACCTTGGGTGTCGATCGAGAAGGAGAAATGACTGGTGAAGTCAGTGAGCTTTCCTGAGGTGGAATCCCAGAGCCGAACCCTGTCGAAATAGGTTGCCCACCCAACACGACACAAGTAATTAACATTGTTGATCATTTCGATTGTGCCAACGTAAGGTGCTGCATCACCCTGATAAAGTATGTCTGGCTGTTGAGGATCAAATCTCGTCATTTTGAAGTAAAGTGAATTAGCAGAGGGAAGAAACAAAAGGAGGAAAAGCAAGAAAGCCAAGGTGATGTAGTTGCTAAGCAACAATATTATTGCCATGGTTAAGGTGTTTGTTCACACTCAACCAGATTTTATATCAATCACTCTATCAGCAACGAGAAAATTTCTTCTACTCACTATGGGTGACTGCTCATTGCCTAATAAAAAAAATTGCAGTCATGAGAGAATAAATTATATACTGATTAGCCTCTTATAAAGAAAAACAGCGAGGAGAATAATCGAGCAGTTGCCAATGGATTAAAGTCAAGTTCTTGGTGCCCTGTGCTATCAAAAGATTTGTGGTTTTTTGGTCAAAGTTACTGGCAGGAGAAATCACATCAAGCATTCTTCCAAAGCATTGGTTTTTTTTTTTTTCATTTTTTTCTGTAGATTTTTTACTAACTCCGTGTCACATCTTAACCAAACACTTTGCATGGGCTCACCGTGCATGTATGGTATAGACTTGTCAATGAAAACTTAGGTATGCCTACTTTACTTTTACTCGATTTCAATAGATCCTTGTTATTATTCATGGACGAAGTAGTAAGACTAATCAATGTCTACACAAAAATCGCACGTGGCTACGAACTTTAGTGTCGGGGTTCGAATCCCTCCCCACAACCGGCCAAAAAGAAAAGGAAAAGACCTCTCCCCTAATACACCCAATGCCACGTAGCTGCCAAAAAGTATAAGCCAGAAAACACAATATGAGACCACACCTTCATACCTCTAAATATCGGGGTTAGTTAGGTTCCAGGTAGGCTAATCTCAAGGCTCAGTTTCATTCAATTCAAATATTATATGATATGATGATGATGATTTTATAAAAAAAGTTTATATTGACTAAGCGTATAATATAAAAAAAATACATGTTATTTTTATATAATATAAAAAAGTATTTTACTATAAATAATTATCTATAATCTAGTACTCCCTCCGGACCGCAATAATCGTCATTTTTCTACGGAATGTTACTGTACACTTTACTTGACTTTTTAGTGTTTACTTTACTGAATGTTACTGTTTCAGGAAGTCAATTAATATGATCCAGAGGGAGTATAATATATGTAAAAAAAAAATCACCAAAAATTCCGCAGTATGAACTGTGTCAAGGCTCAATATAATGGTTGTTGTTTTCTTGATGTGCAAGTTTCAATCAGGAGTTTTATTTTTTTATATGCAAAGGAAGTTTCAAGGAAAGGATTATATTGTAAAAGAAACGGATTTCTATCCCATAAATTAAGGTGAAAGTAAAAAAAGGACCAATGTTTCAGATACGGAGAACGATGACTTGGAGCATAAAACAATTTGCAAGTGTTGACTTTGCACTACTAATTAGTCACCACTCTATAAGCTCCACAGAACTCAAAGGAGATTAATCTTAATTGAGAGGACATAAGAGGATAATAAAAATTCCTAACGTCTCCATTGTTTTTCAAAAGTTTCTAATTAAATTTTATTTTCAAGTTTATATAAATTAATTTTATATTATATTATCTAGTAATAATTTTAATCCTTCCAAATTTATGTAACAAATTTTAAAAACTACATAAAAAAACCTTATAGTTTATAAATTGTTCTACTTAACCCTTTATAGTTTAAAAACTTATAATATAAACTTTATAGTTCTCCAAAAATTACAATTTTAACATTTCTATTAGTTAAAAAATTTAAAATAAATGGTAAAATAATTCAAAAAATTGTGCAAATTTAAGAAAAATATGAGAGAGTACACTCCAATAGAAAATTGAAAAAATAATCAAAATATTATTTTAAAATATTTAAAAAGGAATAAATTCTAAATAAATTCTAAATTTTTTTTCTTCATTATATTAAGTTCTACCATATTAGTTACATTTCTTATCCAAATTTCATAAATAAAATTGCAAGTGTTTACTATTTATTTTAGATTATTTAATTATTTAAAAAGTTAAAATTGTAATTTTTAGGAAATAATAAATTTATAGTATACGTTTTTAAACTATAGAGGATTAAGTGACATATTTTGTAAACTTTAAAGTTTTGTATGTAGTTTATGATGTTATGTTTATAAGTATCGTGCACTTCCAGTGAACGTGTGCCTAAACATACAAGTCATTATAAAATAAAATAGAATTTTTAATTACAAGTCATCATAAAAAAAGACTATAACTATTTTTAATTACAACTAATTAATGTAGGTTGAAAGGGACGAATTTCAGAATTATAATGCAAGATGAAGAACAAGTGGAAGTTTCATTCACCAAGACTTGGAATGTTTCCAAGTTTGGCTCCTCAGTACCCCTAAACAGTGGCGGAGCCTTGTTAGGGCCAGGGGGGGCTGCAGCCCCCCTAAACTTTTCAAAAAAAATTTAATATATATATTATTGGTTCGGTTCGAGCCGATAATACGAGTAATTTTACCTAAAAATGAATAAAAATTTGAACCGAAATTGCTAAAATGTGGAATAAAATAAAGCAAAATAATTAGTACACAGTAAGGGACGAAAAGTCCGCTCTATAGTTTGATAAAATTCACTCGTAAGCGATAAAAGTTCGAACATAAGAGATAAAAGTTTAAAAAAATAATTAGTACACAGTAAGTAAGGGACGAAAAATCCTTTCAATTAAATCTCAAATCCTCATTTCCCAAATCATCACTACCAATAAACTCGTGCCAAAGCCAATTCAATCTCCGCCGAAATTCAATTCAATTCAATCCTTCATTTAATTCAATTTCTACACCAAATCATCACATATCGATCACCCTCTCAATCTCTCATTCAATTCCAATCCTAAAGTAGAGAACAATTGTAAAAAATACGTATATTGTATGAATTCTAATGTATAATTATTTTTTTTCTATATTGTCTTCTTATTTACCTTCTTGTTAAGTTTATCTAAATATTTGTTATTTAGTGGCGGATACAAATACTCTTAAGCATTTTTCTAATTTTTCGTTCAACTCGCTTGCCTTCCTTTTAAAATACTCCCAAAAAAAATTTTCGGGGGCGCTGCCCCCGAACCCCCGCAACACCTAAATACAAATCCTGAATCCGTCACTAATCTCGCCCCCCCAAACATCGAGAGCAGGATCCGCCACTGCCCCTAAACGTAGACAAACGGTATCACTTCTTCTCTCTAACACTATCTTTTCTTCTCCAATTTTCTCAACTTTAAGCTCAAGAAAAAAAAATCAATTTTAAATTAGTGCGGAATAATTAGTTCTCAAATAAAAAAAGAAGAAAAAGAGGTGGTACCGATTTAGTCAATTATACAATAATTCGGAAGATGCACAAGTCGTTGCTGTAGATTTTGGTTGTTTTATTGATGTTAAAAATATTAATAACTAGAGACTCAGACTTAGATTTAAATCTCATCCTATAGGAATATGTAATTTTCAAATTTGGTCACATTTTGGAGTTCATGTAGTTGCCTTGTATGTCTTGTTTCTAGTCTTCCTGCCACAATTCAACAAATTCTCTTCTTAACCAGCTAACAGAAATTTTTGGATATTTTATAAGTGTTAACTCATATTTTAGACTCTAACCAACGAGTAGGGTCTAAAGTATAAGTTGATATTTTGAGAATGTTTATTTTACTTTGGTACTTGAGCAAAACACCAATCTCGACGATAATTACTAATCCAACTGTGTAAATGAGATCATGCTTGGGATATAGATCAGTGTACCGTTCCCACAATCCATATTGCCTAAACCTGTCCATTACATCATGATAATCTAAGTTAATCAACGATTAAATTTCCCAATTATTGCATTTCCAGAATGGGATGAAAATGGGTACCTGTTGGTTGGGTGATTAATGTAGAGATTGTTGGTGAGAGTAGGGTAAGTGTCAGGTAAAAGAAACCTAGCCGCGGCTCGGTCAGGGTACCCAATTTCCCATAGGGTTGGCCCATTCCTGGGTGATTCATACACTACGATATCCAACTTAATCTCGCAACCTGCATTTCAAATAGAACCATATCAAATGAAAGAAGAATTGACAACTGAGACCTAATAATAAATAAGGTTGCATTGACCACCCTCAACCAAATGTTGAACAGTGTACGGATACTAGAAGTCAATTTCAAGGATGGCCTCGATAGATTCGTACATGGACAGCACTTGAAGGATATTCTGAAAGAACTGCTCATTGACGAGATACCATAAAATATTCTCTCTCCCTATTTTGGGCCATTGTTTGTTTTGGGCTTTTCTTTGGGTTGTTTTGTTGGTTTGTAGTGTCAGATCCTGGTTCAATCTGTAAACATATTGTCCAAGTTGTTGGGCTTTTTGTTTATAAAAATATTAATAGGCTTGGCCCAGTTTAATTTAATCAACTGCTCATGTTGATGATTTGACTACCAAAAATCGGATGTTTTGCTCAATCAACACGTACTCTTTTCTTTTTTCCTGAATTAATGATATATTGAAAACACACAAGAAGCAGTCTTAGTTTCAGAAGATGGAACGTCTAATGTTTTTTCACCGGAGGAACAAATTGGATTGTTGTGAAAAAAAACCTAGGATCGATCCAAGGACAAACCCTAGAATTAGAGGGAAAACAAGATCACCTCCAAGAGCAAAAACATAGGATTGTGTTCTTGTTTTAGAGTTTATAGCTAGTCCATTGGACCATTCATGTAACCAAATAGTAAAATTTAATTTAAACTAAAAACAGATATATAAATTAGTTAAATTTTAAATATGAACTACGTGTATTTTTAAACTTATTAGATTAGGATTAAGGGAAGTGATAATTCTTCCGACTAAACTCATCGAATGGACTAGCCGAATGACCTGTACAAATGACGGTGGGCACATCGAACTAAATCTCCTTTATTTTTCCATCGTGATCTAGATTTGTAGCACATTTCTTGATTCTGGAACATAATTCCTTTCTCTTTTTTTGGTTCAAGAAAGTAATTCTTTAGGTCTAAAATCATATTTACCCCTTTCTTTCACCAAACCACATCATATTTTAAGAAATTCAGATTCAGTTCTGAGCCTAAGCAACCAAACCGCTCAGATCGAGAGAACATACTCCATTAATAAATCTGATCTCACCTCAGTAAAACAAAAATTTAGCCCTCACTGAAGTTCCGGGACCATATACCAAATCTCACCGCCATCTTCAAACCAACATAATTCTCAATTAATCACTTTGTAAAAAAATAAAAATAAAACAGTCATTAGTGGGTGGCTGTGGGTGGCTACACATATAAGTATGTTCATTAAGAGTTCACCCATAATTATTTACACTTTTCGATTTTCAAATTTTAAATTTTATCACATGTGTAACTACTTACTATCTCTATATAACGACCTTATTGGTTGAACAATTCTTATATAGACGCTGAGATGAAAAATCGAGAATAATATATAATTTCTCATTATACGGTGCCTTCACCACCAGACACCATCTATCACTGAACACCATATCATCCACCTCCTCCATATAACCATCTCCATCGTTGTTAACATGCACCACGACCACCAGATCTACCTCCATCGACACCGCCGTTACCACAACCAATCATCCAACTATGGGATGATTTGTTTTGTTTCGATTCAATTCAAGAATCGATTGTATTTATGAACATCGTTTCTTGTAACGGTAAAACATTAGTTAATATTATGCTATGAATTAAATTTTAGTTAATTCGAATAACCAAACATCGAAATAAATTTATTATCGAAACTTTGGTTCAATACATATAATTTATTAATTTGAATCAATATTTAACATTTGTTAATTCAATTAATCGATTACTGATCTAAAATTGTTAAAATTTATCGAAGTGAATGACCATCCTTTAGAAGCAATAATAATAACTTCAAATTTAAGGAAAGTGGAGGGAGACAAACCCTAACAGCTTGAACATAAATTAAGGAAGAAAACGCAAACACGATAAGACGCATCAAGTTACCAAAATAATCCATCAAGATTTTGTCAGAAATTAGGTGAAATTAAGACCAATGTCGAAACCTGAATAGAGATATGGGCTTTGCGCATCAAAAGGTACACTGCACACACCCCTGCTTCCAAAAATAAATAAATGAAAATGCGGTCAAAAAATTAAAATAAATAAAAAACCCATAATTAATTTTTTCTTTTTCTTGTATTAACAATATAATTTATGTCACAACTATGTAGGGACGGATCCAGAAATTATTTTCAGGGGGCGGGGGTTCAGGAGTAGCGCCCCTGAATTTTTTTTTTTGAGTATTTTAAAGGGAAAGCAAGCGAGTTGAACCAAAAATTGAACAAATGCTTAAGAGTATTTGTATCCGTCACTAAATAACAAACTGAACGAATTTTTTTTAAGAGTATTTTAAAGGAAAAACAAGCAAGCTGAACGAAAAATTGAACAAATGCTTAAGAGTATTTGTACCCATCACTAAATAACGAGCTGAACGATATTTTTTTTAGAGTATTTTAAAGGGAAAGCAAGCGAGCTGAACGAAAAATTGAACAAATGCTTAAGAGTATTTGTATCCGTCACTAAATAACGAGTTGAACGAAAAAACATTTAAGAGTATTTTAAAGAGAAAACAAGCGAGCTGAACGAAAAATTGAACAAATGCTTAAGAGTATTTGAATCCGTCACTAAATAACGAGCTGAACGAATTTTTTTATAGAGTATTTTAAAGGGAAAGCAAGCGAGCTGAACGAAAAATTGAACAAATGCTTAAGAGTATTTGTATCCGTCACTAAATAACCAGCTGAACGAATTTTTTTTTAGAGTATTATAAAGAGAAAACAAGCGAGCTGAACGAAAAATTGAACAAATGCTTAAGAGTATTTGAATCCGTCACTAAATAACGAGCTGAACGAAAAAAAAAATTAGAGTATTTTAAAGAGAAAGCAAGCGAGCTGAACGAAAAATTGAACAAATACTCAAGAGTATTTGTATCGAGTACTTCTACATCCAATAGATTTTTTTTTTCATCCAGCCCAGGGTGGGCGCTTGCCCACCCTCGCCTGGGCTGGATCCGTGCCTGCAACTATGTAAGACCCGATGTCTCGAGATTAATCATATTTTTACCAAATATTTAAAATCAAATAAAATATTTTTAGTAAGTAATTAAAATGGTTTGGTCTTAAACATAAGTAAGTATAGATGTAAGTGGTTTAAATAATTCGGAGTCATAATATAAACTCACGTGCTCCTCCCTCATTAGATGCTCTAATTAGGTTTTTCCTATTGTGCCATTGGTGGCGGGATCATTAATTTAGTGCGAAAAATATTGAAAACAGCATATATAGCTTTATCTTGTTCTACGTACATGAATGATATGTTGATGATTGACACGTGGCTAAGCAGGTGACAGGATTAATTAATATAAGTTATCTAATCTTGAAGTAGAGGCTCCTTAATTAAAGTATTAAGGAACTAATTAATGGAAGTTCTGCTTAGATCGAATCTCATTGGTCTGAATCAGGTTCACGTGGACTTGACCAATATAGCTATCTAGAGACCACCCAAAACCCTTATAATTGTAATTAGTAATTGACCCTTTCAAATTATAATAATAATAATAATTTAATTTAATTTCAACTATTTTTTTAATTATTTATTAAAAAGGCTTTACTTTTTAATGGATCATCAATCTCTTATGAATGAAGTATAATCTTAATTTTATACTGCCTCCGGTCCCTATTAAACGTCTTTTACTATTTGCGCACGCATCTCAAAGAGGCCGGATGACTCACTATTTGACCCCAAAAAATTTCGTACTTTTTTTCGAACGTACGTGCATCCTTAACGTACGTTTGAAAAAAAGTACGAAATTTTTCGGGGTCAAATAGTGAGTCATCCGGTCTTCTTAAAATGCGTGCGCAAATAGTAAAAGACATTTTTTGGGGACCGGAGAGTAGATTCAAGGATACATAAGTATGTAGGAGATTAATTTTTTCGCACAAGTTTATTTCTACTATAATATTAATTACAAGAATATTTTAAACTCAATATGTTAGAGATAATATAATTGCTCCATTAAGAGAAGTCTTATAAAGTTCTAGTAACAAGTAATTATTATTTCCTTCGTCACACAAAAAATGACTTTCTAATATATTTGGATTGTCATATATAAAATATCGTATTTGTATTTTCAAGAGAAAATTTGCAATTGATAATACTTAATATTTTGTATTTATTCGCTTATTTAAGATGCTAATTAATAGAAATAGATGTTTATTTATTCATTTTAATATTTTAACTTTTGATTTATATTTATGACAAATTGAGTCAGTTTCTATATTATTTCTTATTTAATACTCCCTCCGGACACTTTTAAATGACGTTTTAGAATAGTAAAAATTCGTAGGATAATGATCTTTAATCTTATTTTATTCCACATTGTTTCATTTTTACTCCTAATTTTTAATCAAATTATCACAACATCATCAAATTGGGTTGATTCATAAAAAAAAATTGTCATTTACACAAAATATATGCTTCGAAATGCATAAAATGATAAGTATTATGAACAGTAAAAATCCGTAGGAAAATGACAATTAAAAGTGTCCAGAGGGAGTAACAATCTATAACGTTGATGTATAAACCACTATCAGACTTATTATGTGAAAATATTAATATGTTAAAATTAAAAGTAATATTCTATTTTAAAAAATGATTATATTAGTATTAATTATTATTATAATATTAAAGATTAAACTCTTGACAAATTATAAAGACAACCATTTGACCTCCTGCTCCTCAAAACAAAAATAAATAAATAAAATCTATTCGATTTGGAGTAAATTCATTAAAAGAGAAAGAAAGAAAAACTATAATAAATTAATTAAAAATCTCAAACTAAGATTATGGTATCCTAGGACGATGTTCACTTGATAAAAAATGATAGTTAAACTAATTAAGGTTTGATTAATGCTAATTATAATGAGGGATAAGTACAATTTCCTTAGTTAGTATAAACCAATTGTTTGACTTCTTATGTTTCTTTCGTGCAACTCTTGACTTTTGACACGTTGGCAAAATGTACTAATTAAATAATACATAATGTAACTAGTAAATTAATACAATCTAATAAATTAACTAAGAAATTCGAGTTTAAAGCCAATGGATATATATATAATTTAGTATCACCATGAATTTAGGTACGGGTCTCACCCCTTTATATAAAATGAGTGTGAAAAAATAGCAATTAATTAACTATACTTATAAAGAAAAAACGGGAAAGGGAATAGTGTGCGTCACTGTTAAAAAGGGTTTCGTGCCAATTTAATTGTTGGCCCATTTTTTGAAAAAAAAAACTTTATTTACTGATTAATTTAGTCCCTATATTCATAAGATTTGTTCAATTAAACTTCTAACTAGTTAATTAATTTATTCTCTGTATTCATAAAATATTTCAGATTAAAGCCCGAAATGTCTGTTTTAGTGCGTATTCTTTAAAAGTTTTTATTTGTTGATTAATTTAATCCATGTTCGTAAAAAAAATTAAATCAAAACCCTAACTGATTCATTTGAGTCGGAGAGAGTCTCAGACCCAGCATTCATAATTTTTTTCAATCAAACCCGTAAATAATTAATTTAATCCCTATATTTATAAAAAAAATTCAATCAAACCAAACTATTTCTTTATGTGTTTATATATTTGATTCAACTAAAGTATACATAATTACTCATTTTAATATTTTTTATACAATCTACGCTAATGGATAATTTTTATTTTAATCGAATTCATATATTTCTAATAATTTGAGGCCAAATTTAATTACTTAGAAAGCTGGTGGTCAAAATGCAGTTTCACTCACATTGAAGAGAGAGAGAGAATAAATAAACAAAAAAGCTCAAGCTACCCTGTTGAAACATCAAAAACCACAAACTGGTCTGCAGCAGAAGTGTACTCCTTCAGCTGATCAACCGATGCCAGCTGTAAGCCCTAATTCCTCTTCGTCAGACTAATACTTTCTTCAGCTTCTTCCATTAATTAATCATTTATTCATCATATGCTTTCGTTGTTACATATATATTCATGCGTTTGTACTATATGATTTCAGCTGAAACCCTAGAATCAAGAAGAGGAGAGATGGGGAGAGGGAAGATTGTGATTCGACGGATCGACAACTCGACGAGCAGGCAAGTAACTTTCTCGAAACGAAGAAAGGGGTTGATTAAGAAGGCTAAAGAGCTGGCCATTCTTTGTGATGCTCAAGTTGGTCTTGTCATCTTCTCCAGCACTGATAAGCTCTATGAATTCTCCAGCGCCAGGTTATTAAATAATTAATTTACTAATTTCATCTCTTTTATTTAAATGAATTTTCATAGTTGATTCCCTTTTTCCTTATAGCTAGCTAGATATGAGCAAACTATATATTCCATTAGCTTTTTTTGGTAATTAGTACAGTTTACATTTTTGGTGTGGAGACAGCCAGGCGACAATTCTCAGAGAATTTCTTTTTCCCAAATTCTGGTGTCATTAATTTTGTGAAAAATATATAATAAAAATCGTTATTAATGTTATTAGTTAATTAGTTAGTGTTTAGTAATTTACATCATGCATAAGGAATTAAACAACTAGGTTTTGAAGAAAAGTAATCTATTATCTATTCAGAGGGGATTTTTATTCCCTTCAGTAATATGTAAAGCTGCAGAAAGATAAATAAATAGTGGAAAAAATCATGAAGACGAAGGTAATTAATATCATTAATCTCCAACAAAAGAGAAGGAAGTTAAGAGTTTAATGCAACGATTAATGGTTTGTTATACATGTTAGGGTTGACCTTTATTAAACCAATTATCAGTATTGTACGTATATGTGAAAGAGGATTTATATTATCAGATCGATAAAGTTTTTACGATGTTATAATTCTTACAAAACTTCATTTGATTGTTAGAATACTCTTTCATCATAGACGAATGTGTTACAAATTGTATTGAGATCAATATCTGTGTGGTTAAATAACTTATTCTTAAAGAATTCTTAACACTAACCCTGTCTCATTTTATTAGTAGTTTTTGTATTTTAAAGAGCTCTTTCCTTTTTCTCATAATATTTCTTTTTGGTATTTTTTTTTCCACTTTTGGATATGAAATTAATCTCGTTCGAGCATGATTATCTCAGTCTCATCATGATTTTATTCATTCCCTATACTCAAATCTGAAATTTAAGTTATGAATGAGCAAGTCTCTTATTACATAACCACAACCAACATTGATCTCTCTCGTAATATTTGACACTATACAAGTATTAGAAAAATATTTATGGTCCTTTTTCAAGTTTGACCTCATTCTTATCGGCTAAATCTCATTAATTATTTGTTTAGTACGAAGGAAAGGAAAAGAAAGGAAATTAGCTACAGAAAGGAATGGAATGGAAAGGAAAAGAAAAATTATATATTTTGCTTCATGTTTGGCAACAACTTTTAAAGGAGAGGAAAATACCATTATGTACAATTGATTGAAGTATTTTAAAAAAATGCACTTTATAAGGATAATATAGGAATATATGAGTAAAAAAATTTAGTTTTCTTTCGTTTCCAGAGATTATTTTAAAAAAATTACGACGGAAGTGAGCCATTTTATCTCCCTCCCTTTCCATTGTTTTTTTAATTCTCAAATAAAGAAAAATTAAAAAATTTCCATTTTATTCAAGTTGGTTGTGGTATGAAAGTGAGGTTATAAATTTTCATGACCAGTCTTTCTTGCTATTGGAGTTAATGAACAATAGTACGTAGTTCAATTAATTAGATGACATGCGTCAAGCTTCATCTCACTAATTACCTCACAAATCTTCTTTACTTTTTTAAACCATGTACGACGGGGCTAAATTTAAGCAACAAGACTTAGATCTTTACATGAGGAGCCATCCAATCTATAATAATAAGAAAAATAATTAGCAGCTTAATTAAAAGATCATTTTTGGACTTGAAACTAGGTTGAGGAGACTAATCTTATTGTTTTGAATAACATTGTTTGGTGGAAAATTGTTGTTAGTATAAGTAGTTTGATTAAGTAAGATGTTGCAAGTTCTATAGTTAAGAAGTGTAGACTAGAATCCCTCTCCTCTGGCTTCTCTTACACCTTCTTGCTTCTGTCTGTTCGAATCCGAAAAGTCCAGTAATTTTGGAGAGTTAGAAGTTTTACATTGTGGATTATAATTAACCTGACTTTAACTTTTATTTGACTTCTTTTATTGTTAAGGATACAAGTCTCTTGATTGTTCTTTATAATATTGGTCTTGATTTGGGGAGAGATTTTGAATTTGCTACCAAGCTATTCTGGTACGAGTGATTTGGCACTTTCATTACCTAAATAAAGGTCATAGTGTTCAATTCTACGTATAGAGAAATTATCTTACCTCTTAATCCATCAAGTAAGAGGTAAAGAACAGAATTGCGTTATTCGGTGAAAAACCTTCGCTCAGTTCTAGAATGCTCATTTATAGATTGATTAATCAGTAAATTATTTGTTTCAGATAATAATACTGTCAACGTCTTACCTTTCATTTTTCATCAGCATGAAATCAATCATTGAACGATATAACAAAGCAAAAGAGGAACAGCAACAATTGCTCAATCCAACATCAGAAGTCAAGGTAAACACTCTTATCAACTAATCTTCACTCTTCATAGTTGCTCTTTCAATTTCTCTCCAACTTTTCACCATCAAAATACCTGAATTTGAGAAGAATTGTTTGCTCTGCGAAAGACCTCATCATTCACTCACTGGAAAAAAATCATCTCTGACCCTAAACTAAATCAGCAGAATAACTACACTAACAAACAATGTGAATAGTAAAACATGAGAGTGGATCACAATCTGCAGTACACATAGTAAGGAAGAAAAGGTGAACCACCTGCTTGCATTTAGGATGACATGATTGATCGACCTAAAATGCATATGACTTAACATCAACCTTTCATTATTAAACAATCGTTCTCTGTCTAATTACAACCAAATGTCGAGAAGCTCGAATTGCACTGCGTTTTAACGTGTACTAGGCAAAGAGATAAAAGGGAATGGAGGAAAAATATGTCAAAAACAATTCATTCAGTCGTAACAAGACATATCCTCATCAGATGCAAAGACATCAGGTAGGTGCACTCAAAGGATATTGTAAATGGTTAGACTTACCTTACATGAGGAAATTCATTCGAAGAAAACTCAATAAAGTTGCTAAGAGTGGACTTTTCATGAATCCATCGCAAGGTAAGTATATAGAGATAGAGAACATGTATGTTACAAGTTCAAACAAGTCAGGTAAGCAAATGTGAACAGAACACATTCATATAAAATCAATACACAAACTAAAATAAGACAAAATTTCCCAGCCGTGAACACAGTCCTTTGTAAAAGCTCATGCGTAGGGAGGCTAACAGATCTAAGTTGAGATATTATAAGCAATCTATACTATTTGAAACACAAACGAGTCCCTTTAACTTTCTTTGCTGATTTCATCATGTCCAATGAATTTGTGGATGGTAACAGCTTACTTCAATATTTCCATGTTTTCAGCATCAAAATGTTATTTGACAATCATCCATGTATTCCTACACAATGGTTTGGCAAACTTCAGAAATCTCTTTAGAGGAAAGGCTTATTTGTTTGCAAATTCAAGTCAGTTTTGTTCATGTAAGCTTCAAAAGAAATTCTAACCTCACCTCACATGCAGGATAGTCAATTAGAGCAAATCCAAATGCACTTAGTTTCCCTGTGTTCAGAGCGAAACCACCTGGGCAGACACTTACATTTATCACATGTATTTCTGATTCTGTGCTTTATAGTTTTGGCAAAGGGAAGCAACATTCTTAAGGCAACAACTGAACAACTTGCAAGAGGACCATAGGTATGATCTTTCTACGGTATTCAGTATTACATTGCTGAAAGAAGAGTGAATTGAAACAAGAAATCATTGAATACTGAATCTATAACATGCTCATTGAAAAGGCCCAAATTCAATGCTTATTTTTCTCAATTTCTCTGCGATAAATAACTATGACGATTTTCTCCATAAGCACACCTAAATATGTTCCTAGTCATGTTTAAGCCATATTTCTTTGAGTCCAACCACACTGTGCTTGGAAGCCCACTGCAAGTTGTACATTTACATAGATTTACGAACAATTACTACTCTCGATTTTCAAGAGATGACCAGATATAATCAACCAAGACGTGCTATAAGGTGCATACCAGAACATGTCAATGGCCTACTGATCAAGCCATGTAACTCTGATATGGCAGGCAATTGATGGGAGAACAACTTTATGGCTTAAGCATCAAAGAACTACAAAATTTAGAGAATCAACTGGAAACAAGTTTGAGGGCAATTAGAATGAAAAAGGTAAGAACTGCTTACCGGTCACAGTATCTGTTGTCAATAGTATGAAGCCAACATTGCTTTAAGGCAAATGGGAAACAATTTTTATGTATGCAGGAACAAGTTTTAACTGACGAAATAGAAGAGCTAAGCGGAAAGGTCTTCCCAAATCACTACTTTGGTGTTCTCTAACCAGTCTTTTATGAACAACTATTTTCAGCTAACACCTAGTTTTCTTCCACTTCAATTACAGGGAAATATTATTCACCAGGAAAACATAGAACTGTATAAGAAGGTAAACCTCTTACGTCAAGAAAACATGGGACTGTACAAGAAGGTACTGTAACTATATTAGTCAGAAAAGCCCCAACCTCCATAAAAAAATTCTGAAACTGTGTATGAAGAAAGTAAATTTCGCTGGAAAATTCAACATGTCTATTTCTTTCAGGTTTATGGCACAAGGGTTGAAAACGCAACAACTATAAATGCTACAATTCCACCTGGTCTTAACGACGGAGAAATTTCTCATATCCCAATCCTCCTCCAACTAAGTCAGCCTGACCAACAAAATTATGGGGAACTACCAAGAGCAAAAGAATAAAGGTTAAAAATAAACATACAATCCTTAGACAACACGTTGATACCATGAATTCTTTAACTTTAATACTGATGGGAGATGTATGTGATGGAACTGCAGAAATTAAGAACAGTATTGAAGTATGCACAGGGATGGAAGCAAATGACAATCCTAAACAAGGAAAAACTCTACAGGTGGAAGAGTATGCTTCTCCAACTATATTGATCTGTATAAAACCATCAATATTACAACTATGCTGCCATTGTCTATGACAACACCTATAGACACGTCAAATTTCTCCATTATGAAGTGTGAATTGTATATTGGAAGTTACACAGTCAAATAGAATAAGTGAGTGCATGATTATGATTACTTGGTGTAAACAATATAATATTTTTCTCAGAGATCAAGAACAAGAATGACATTTGTCTGTGTTGTGTTTCAGAAGAATCTGAGGATTGATCCATTTTCTTTTTGTGTTTAGATAAAGCATGGGATAACTAGTATAATCCCACCTGATCCCAGCGATGGAGAAAACTCTCTTCTCTCCTTCACCGACTAAGTCAGCCTGATCAAGGAAGTTATCCATTATCAGACACTACGAAGAAGAAAAAAGTAAAGGTTAAAAAAAGAACATCTAATCCTTATACACAACTAGTCCATGATATGAATTATTTTGCCGATACCACTAATGGGATATATATTTCATGGAACTGCAGAAATCAACAACAGCAATGAAGCATGCACAGGTTCGGAAGCAGAGGGTAATCCTAAACAAGGAAAGACACCACATGTGGAAGAACGTGCTTCTCCAACTTCATCAATCTGTATAAAACTATCAGCATGAAACTATGCTGCCCATTATCTATGACATCACCAACAGATGGAGTTGAAGTTCTCCAAGATGAAATGTGCAACGGCCATGCGGAGTTGCATGATAAGGAACACAAAATAGGCATGCGTGAACATGATTATGCTAAATTGTCATAAACAGTATACACTATTCTCCAGATCAAGAACCTGATACACACCATTTGTCTGTGTTGTGTTTGGGAAGATATCGGGAATTGATTCACTGTTTTTTTTTTACAAAAAAGAGAGAGCATGGGATAACTAGTAACCAGAGAGCAATGGATAACAAACAATGTCAGGGATCACATAAAACCATGACCTGATAATAAAATATTGGTTTTCATCCTTTTGGGAGGGTAAGAGCTCACAAAGAAAACAAAATACGTAAGAAACATAGGAACAATATGAGAGAACATGACTTACAATTTACAATAAACAACTCTACTGCAAGTAGTTAATTGTGCAGCTGAAAAGTTGAGGGGCGGCTGGAAACTGAGGCTGTAAGAAAGCCACATGGTACTTTGACTCGAATGCTTCTAGAATTTAGAGAAAATAAGAGAATTCAGAAAATTTAACAAGTTGTCCCAGCAGCAGAACTCACTAATATTGAAGTAATAAAGTAAAAGTGTGATTTTTTTCCGATTACCAATCAACTTACATTCATTATGCAAGGCCTTAGCTGTTTTCTATGCTGTTTATTATATTTACTCTCATGAAAGGGAAGTCCTACATACAGAATTAAGGTCTAGCTATAGTGAAACTGATTCATATTTTCAATTCTTCTACAACTTTCACATAAACAAAGATTTATCGTGTCAACAATAGCTATAATGATTAAGATAAGTCATCAGAACTTGTACAGTTTAATAAGAGACGAAGCACACCGCTATCCATAAAGTCATGATACTGGCAATGTCATAACATATTCACATGTATTGCAATTGAAAGATATTATTGGCTGACAAGAATTTGTATGTTTTGAGGGACAAACAATGTCGATGTCAGGCAAGCAAAAACCGTCAAGGTCGAAACGAGCCATGCACAGGCATTGTGCGATGCACTACATTTTAAACCCACAGCCAGTGATCTGCTATTCATCGTATTACCAAAAACCGTCATGTGCAAGAAAAGAGGGATGATTATCACAATAAGAAACATAAGTATAAGTAGCGTACTATATACTACTTATTAGGTACCCAAAAAAAGTGCATAACAGTTTTCTGAAAAATGCAAAAAGGTTGACCATAGAGATTTGACAGGAGCCACCATCTGCCAAAGTTACCCAATTTACTAAATGGAGTTACTTGACATCAATCAAAAGTGAATTGTAGAATCTAAGAACAAAAAAAGAGGTTTTAACGACAAAAGCAGGAGTAAAGCTGCTGGTCCATGTTTTGACATGTTGATGACCATACTGATAGGGAAAACAATCGCAGGAATTTAAATGTTATCATAGACACAAAATGGCATAAACGGCAAATATCAAGGCGACAGCGATACATCTTGCAAAGAAGAGAAAGATGTGTTTGGGTTCAAGTCCCTAGCTTTGCATCTGTCTAGATGTGTTTGGGTTCAAGTCCCTAGCTTTGCATCTGTCTATGGGCCACATAAATATATATATCCACAAAATCATCAGGTATTCCTTACCAACATTTACTGAATAAGGAATGATGTTTAGGTCTAAAATTATATTATAAGCATATATGCTGCATGTCCAATTTAAAATTATGGCCCAGTAAGATGAACCGTTGAAGAGCAGAAAATATCTTTACAGGGGTGTGATGTTATGGTCCTCTGACTGAAAACAGTACAGTCATGTCGTGACCCCATAAGCAAGATTAGAGGCGGAGAGCTCCAGAACATGGGAACTTGGCCTCAATTGAAAGAACTCAATTCACTAGCGGAGAGAGAGGACAGGACCAATTTGTACCAAGAAGCAGGACGGGATCGACAAAATATTTCAACGCGACTCATAAAACACCATGTTGCTCTGTAAGGAAGGTCATGAGAATAGTCAGTTTCCTCAACAAACGGAGCCTATATCACCACAAGACCGACAAGATAACCTAAGAATATGTAGAAGTTCCTCCAAGTTTTTCTTTTTATTTTCCAAAATACCTCAAATGAATCTAAAAAAATAATAACAGGAATCTCCAAAGGAAGCATCAGCGAAATCGGCGATCAAAAGCTGGATTCTAGGGCAGAGAATGCAGTAAACGAGGAAAATGATTATAGGGAAGAAGAGAGTGACTTACATGAGCTCTTGAAATAACTGGCGAACTCATCATTTGAATTGAAGCGAGCAGCGACTTTTGAAGCCAATCACATCACATGCCACGAGAGAAGCAGAAGAATAGGAATTCGAAGGATGCAAAGGATAAAGAGTTACAGACCACCATAGCTGGAGAGAAGCGAACAGGGGATCAGAGCACCCGACGAGAGAACAATATCTGCACAGTTAATAAGGTCGCGGATTGAAAAATATCTTGCAGGGGAACGAAACGAATTTTATTTTATTTTATTTTGGGCAAACAACTTGGGAAAAGGCACCCGGGTCTTATCGTTATTATTTTCATTTTAGTCAGTCTCACTTTTCGAATTTGGTTCAATTGGATCCCAACCGTTAACTCCGTTATCCACCCCAGGTCCCTGCCGTCTAAATCGACCCTAACGGCGAATGACGCCGTTAACTCCCATTATTTTAATATTTTATTTGAAAATTTTGCTGACGTGTGGATCCCACACGTCAGAAAATCTGAATTTTTTTTTAAAGAAATTTAAATTTTCCAAACCAAATTTTTAATTTTAAAAAACTATAAAATTACAAAATATCCCAATTTACATTATAAATTTAATTCTGATTTCTTTTATAAAACTAAAAATTACTGAAATTTTGATTCAGATTTTTAATGGGTATTTATTTCATTTTTTCTTTTTTCTTTTATCTTTTCCTTTTCTCATGTTTGTATCTGCAAACATCCTTCATCTCATTTTTAAATCTTGGTCCTGATCATTTGTTTTCTGAACCTGAAGCACAATACGAAAAGGAAATATGCAGTTATTAATCTTTAAAAGAAATTAAAACTAGTTCTCTATGCTAAGAAGAAAAGTGAAGGTGTTGTCTCGACCCATTTTACCAGGGTCACAAGAACACCACTATCTTCTTCCTCAGATTTCCAACGCCTCTCTCTCTCTCCTCCAACCCGATTCCCTCTCTTCAAAACCCTAGAAATCAACCAAAAACTACTCAAAACTTGTCCAAATCCTTCCAAAATTCAGATAATTAATCCTTACCCATCCGTAAAAAAAACCCAATAAGAAATTTCACTGATTAAATACCAAATCATCCCGAAATTAAAAACCCCCAAATCCAAAACCCTATTTTTAATTTCGGATTTTAAACCAAAAATCCTCCAAATCTCTCTCAAATATGCGAGGAGCATCTTATTCCAAGCATCGTAGAACTACCAAGTCGAAGCAAACCATCCAACGAGCACGGAATCAACCCGACTCATCCTCCTCCGGCGTTGAGTTGGGACGAGGCGACGAGGAGAGACGACGGTTTGAGTTGTTGGATTTGTTGTGGCTGCTGGAGGAGGAAGCCAGGTGTGTATGTGTTGTCGCTGAGCATGAGAGATTGGGATGGTGGTGAGATAATGATTGTTTGACCGAGAGTAATGGGTTTGTTGTGGCGAGATGATGAAACAAAGGAATAATGGCGAGATTGAATGAGGGAGAGGGTGAGATGGAGATGGGTGAGGGAGAGTAATGGGTAATCATATGCCCTCGTAGTTTTTCCGAAGCATTTGCCTTTTAATTATAACAAAACTTAATTGAGGAAAAAAACTTTATACAATAACCATTTAATTATTTTTGAACTACATTAAATAAGCAGAATTTTTGAACTAATTTTTTTTTGGGAAATTTTAAATTTTTTTAGATTTCCTGACGTGTGGGTCCCACACGTAGCAAAATTTCAAATAAAATATTAAAATAATGGAAGTTAACGGCGTCATTCGCCGTTAGGGTCGATTTAGACGGCAAGGTAACGGAACTAACGGTTGGGACCCAATTGAACTAAATTCGAAAAGTGGGACTGACTAAAATGAAAATAATAACGATAGAGACCCCTGGGTGCCTTTTCCCACTTCAACAGAAAAAACCCTTACAGTTTACCAAAATTTAAGTTCGGTCCTAGTAATTTAAAATCATTATATAAAGCCACTTTTGATCAAGTTATGTCGGCTTTGACCTCACCAAGTCAATATTGAATTTAGTATCGGGTCAAAATGAAAGTTTTTCAAATTATGTGTTTTCTTATAAATGATTTTAAACTATTTGTGAGTTTTTGTAGGTTAACCACATATTTCTCTAAATCTACTATTAATTTAGCTCCTATTCAATTTGTTCACTGACCAATAAAATATTTTAAGCAAATAATTTTTCTATTTATTTTTATAAAAAAAAAATCTAAAATAGAAATAGTTGTCGACAACCACTTGTCCACGCGGTTATTGTTTTATTTTTTATTGTTTAATATTCTCACTTAAATTTGATTTGTGGTTCATTTAAGGAAAATTAAATTAAGATTTCGGTTTCGAGTCTTAGAAACACATGGGCTAAGAAATGAACTCGAACTCTTAAAGAGATGTGGGTCGCTCGCAAGAGTATCACAAGTCTCGAATTCAGATTAGTTCAGCCTAGTGGGGACACGAGACACTACATAGTTTACACCAGAAAAAGAAGGAATAATTAGGTGCATTATAATTCAATTGGTAAGTATATGTTATCTCTACGACGTAGGTCACAGATTCGATTCCTGGTAGTATAATTGTATTAATAATATAACCAATTTTTTTTATAAAAAAAATAAAGGAAAAAGAGGGGGGAATAATTAAGTTTTATGTTCCAATTTGGTCCCTCAATTTCTCGAGTTTTGTCATTCAAGTGTCCATATTTACAAAAGTAGGGAGTTATTTTGTCTCTATCTATAATTTTCCTATAAATATATGGTTATCATGGAAAATTATCTATTTGTGACAAATTAACTAAACATGAAGGACAACTTATAACTAAATATAAGGACTTATTTAAACCCTGAACCAATATTCCTTCCAGTTTGTGCTACCGAATACTTTCTGATTAGCCCAAATCCTAAAGAGGAAATGCGCCCCACACCACACGCTACAATAAGGATTAGCCCATATTCATTGCATGGGATAAGAGCCACAACAAAGCCCATTTGTATTGGGCTCATCGACGCAGAATGGCTCATGGGCTTGAGAGACTCAATTAGTCCATTAGTTTGCTCATTTAACACATTATTAATCATCAATTACTGGAATTTTGTTGGGTGGCTGATGATTGGAACTTTATTTTATAAAACAAATTAATAAGGAACTATTGGGTTGTTGATGTATCCACAAATTAATAAGGTTAAAGTCAAGTAGAAAAGAAAAATGGAGGCTAACAAAATTTGTGAAATGTAAAAAAAAAAGAAAAAAAATTGATGGCCAGAAATTTACAGAAATTATACATGTGTCTGATCGCCTACAACTTACTTGGGAGCAAAAGAAGAAGAGAGAGAGTCGAGTTTTTTTTTCTCCCCTCTTCCCAAATGGCCTCCTACAGCTTATAAAGTTGCTGCCATAAAAATCCTATTCTAACTCCAACTCTGGGAGAATTTAAAAATCAAATCCTAAATTATAAAATTCAAATTGAAACTAATTTGTTTAAATTCAAAATCAAATAAAATATTTGATTTGTTCTCGTTCAAATGAGGATCACTGCTCCATTTTAAGATTTGATTTTCTTGCAACTCAGCATCTCTTCCATAATCACCGTCTTCAGCAATCATACCCAATTTTTTAATTCAAATTCAAAGTTGCCTTTTTCTTCAATTTCTCTGCCTCCAATCATAATCTACAAAATCAAGGAAAATGATCAAAAATTAAATAGTTTTACTATCCATTAGGTTGTTTTTTTATGAATAGCCTACTAATATGACCAGTAGCTACTATCATTTGCAATTCAAATTTAATTTTAAAAAATACATTAAATTATATAAAAAAATGTAAAACGTCATTGTTTTTAAGACAATTTTTTTCTCCTAATACATCCACTATAAAAAACACAATATTAAATTGATGGGCAAAATCCGTCACTAGCATTGCGAATCCTGTTGCTAACGCACATTTCCGACAGAATATTATTGACAGGTGCCCGTCAATTTAAGAGACATCACAAACGCGTGTTATCGACGGAAAAGCCCGTCGAAAATGTATCGACGAGAAAAACCCATCGCTACCGTTGTGAAACGTCCTTTTGATCGCTAATATTGCGAAAAGTCTTTTTGGTGGCTCGTAAGGTGTACATATTGTGGAGAAGCTTTGCAACATTACTAGCGGTTCGGTTCGAATCAATTCTATTTTTTCTAGTTCTATCCGGGACGGCTACGATTCTAACCCGCAATGATTTTTTTTAATGGTTTTGTTAAGAAAAATGAAAAAAAAGGAAGTGGCCAATGGGCTTTGTTAATTGATGCAAAATGCCACCATGTTAATTGATGCAAGTATTTGTAAGAATTATATCTATAAAACGAGTTTTTGATTTCCTAATTTGGTTTTCAATTTTTAAAAATGGAGAATTGGACCAAACTATTTATTTTCAGTTCGATCCAATTCTTCACTTTATGGTTAAAAATAAATAAATACCAATTTGAACGGTTCGATTTTGGTACACCCGTGTGGAGAAAAAGAAGTGAAACTTAAGTTCGATTTAGTTACTGATATGTTGCTATCAATAAACGAACACAGCACATGCATTATGCAGAAAAGGTTTTTTTTTTCCAACATGAATGCCTTTCAAGTTTCAAGACACATTATTGAAAGCCACAGCAGCTCTGGAATTGTCCTGTGGGCCCATTTCATCCTCTTCTCTGCCAACTTCATTTTGTTAACAAATTTCAAAGCAAAATCCATGCATATATCCAAATGATCTCCAAATTGATTTGCAATTTGCATTTATTATTAATTTATTATGCACTTATTACATGCTTAATTAGGGAGATTCCAAAACTTGAAGAAACCATAGATCCATATCATATTAAAAGAACTTGAAAAAACCATCAGATCCATATATCATCTGATCAAAAGCAGAACTACCACTATAATCACATTTTTATATACGAAAAAAAAAAGAGCAAAAGAAAACAAAATGGCCAACCAAAACTTACAAATGAAATTCAAAAAAGAAAGAAGAAAAATTACTCTCTGTTATTATCACACTCTTGCATATGATCCCATCTAACGATATGGTCATGATGAGGAAAAACTTTAGAGAAGTGGGTTTCGTGAAAACTGGATCCTTCATCAAAATTCTGGGAATAGCTAAGAGCATCGTAATGGAAAGACAAGTGTTTATACTTAGTTCCATAGATGCTGCTCTTTCCATCTTTAACTAGCTTTCTGATAAAATTTCTCCACCTGTTTCTGCTGCTGCTGCAATGTGGGAGTCGTGAGTATTCCATCTTATCTTCATGGATAGTTAAGCAGGAAGGGGAGAGCTTTCCGGCGCCGCCACAACCTGAAAAGTACAAGCTCGACCGCCGCTGCCGACTCATGATGTCTCTCTCTTGCTCCATTAATTAATTGTTTTTTTTTCGAGTTTTGGTGATGTGTGAGAGAGAGAGAGAAGAGAAGAAGAAGTTTGGGGTTAGGAAGGAACCTTATAATGAAGGTTGTACATATATGGGTGGCTTTATATAGGGGATAATGAGAATCTTAGTTGTCAATTATTTCATGGTATGTATATATATATATAGCACTCGAGACGACTAATTTTATATATATAATTAAAAAAAAACTTAATTTCTTTAATTTTAATTTATTGTGAAGAGAGGTCGTCTTAATTAATTGAAAATATAGTCATTTTAATTGCATCCGCTATATTATTTCCAGTTATTTTAACTTCTAACTTTAAAAAGTTGGTTAATTATTAGATTATGACTTGTGTTACAATCAAAGTAGCACTTGACGACGGTTTGACATAGCATTCTCAATCTCCCTTGTCTTTATTTGTTTTTTTCAATTAATATGATTGTTGTGGTGTGGTGCAAAGAAAGAATCATTTGAAATTAGGCTTGGGTTAGTGATCGAATGACATAATAATTAATCAAGTCTTTATGTTTAATTACCTATTCTATCGATTTGTCCCTTATAAGTTTTTTATTATCATTTCTCCCCATAATTATATCAATACTGGCCCTATTAACTAATTTGCCCCTGACTAATTTAAAGAGAAAGAAGAAAAATTATAAATATAGAGAAAATTCAAATAATAAAAAGAAACAAATATAAAAAATCTAGAAATACCACATTTTTCTTTCAACATTACTACTCAACAACAAACTATATTTAGCGCAATGTACCATGCATACTTGCAATTAGAAATAAAATTGAAGAAGAAAAAGGAATTAATGAAGTGACTCGATCATAGGAGAAATAATAATAATGTCCATGTTACTTGATTTCCAGCCCATAGAGAAAATGACATAACATAACAATAATATACATAGATGGGGCATTATCCTATAACTAGCAAACATTTTGAGTGGAAGGAAAGAAAGAGACAGCACGAACCACACCAACCAAAACTCTTCATTTCCGGATTAAATCAAGAAAAAAAATTCCATCTCTTTTTCTTTCTCTTTAAGATCATCTGTTATTAGAACAACCCATTAATTGACGTCGGAACGGAGCGGTATTTGTCGGGTTTGTCTGCGTTTGTGCGAGGAGGAGATAAGATTAAGGGCAGAGGAGAGAAGAAGGGACACACTGTCAATTGCAGAAAATGTCACTAATCTTAAGATTCAGTGTCCCCAACCTCCATCTCTTGCTTAACGTGCTCTGCTCCTCTTTGGATTCCTTTCCAGCCTCTCTATTATAATTTCTAGCCCCTCTTTTTTTATAAAATAAATAAATTAGATATTATAAAAGCAACTTAGAATCGACCTTAAGAAGACAAATTTTAGGAGGATAGCAAATCAACTAAGATCGATCTCAAAACACAACCTTAGGGATAAGAAATACAAACAAGCAAAAGGAACCACCCTACATAACACTCACGACGAATCCAAAAAAATATTTGCTCCTAAAAAGAGAGATCAATGTTGGGGAGCCACATACATCTTTATCCAAGTTCAGGATAGAGTAAGGAAAAAGTGGGAATGCTACTTTCACCCAAGAGTGGAGAAGAGCAAGGTACCTATGTCGAACTCGAAGTGAATTGAAAGCTTCATTTTGAAACACTACAAAGTTACGATAGAACCGAATAGACCATATAATCGCAAAAAGTGGGGATTGAACCCAAGAATTAACGAGCAGAACCAATACTAATCAAGTTATGAGAAAGCCAATAACGAAGCCCTGCTGGAATAGCTTCAAGAATGTGAGTACCCGGACAAAAGTGTATTGCACTTGCAGCAAAATTAATTAGCCTCATAATTAATTTATTTTAAGTAATACTATTCCCTATTTCACAAAATTCATTACTAACATATATAAATTAACATTTCTTTGAACGTTAATTACAAATATTTATGTGTAATTAGCGTTCTTGATTATACGTAAAACATAAAAATGCTGGACTGACCTGAAGAGGCTAGGGTTGGGCCAATCAATTGGTTCTAATCTTTCCGTTACAGTACATTTCCTTATAGTATTCAAGAGTAAACAGCAAGCTGGAATAGCTCAGTTGGTTAGAGCGTGTGGCTGTTAACCACAAGGTCGGAGGTTCGACCCCTCCTTCTAGCGTGCTTATTATTCTTTTTATCAAATGGTCCCGCATTTTTGGGCCCACAAAGTTCACCTTTCCTAACCGATTTATTTCTGGAGGAACATGAGCCCAACTGTGATGGGCTTCGTAATTGGTAATCCGAGCATGTGGAAAAATCTCTGCGGCTACAAATGAAGGACTCTCTGGATAGGGCTTTAGTGGCCTCGTCTTTTTTTTACGGTTTTTGTTAATTTGTTATCATTTTTTGTTTTTTAATAAAAGAGAGAGTGGAATGTTATGCTCACCGTGACACGTAGTATGAGGTGAAAACTTGTTGTTAGAAAGAGATTGAATAAATAAACAATTCTTTTAATTTTTAATTTTGAGGTTACCTATAAATTTCTTAAGATGGGTAGTAAAATTTATCAACTGTTCTCCATAAAAAATTACCATTCATTTTACTTTAGAAATACCGAACAATATTAGTTCCATTCTTAAGGAGGTTCGACCCCTCCTTCTAGCGTGCTTATTATTCTTTTTATCAAATGGTCCCGCATTTTTGGGCCCACAAAGTTCACCTTTCCTAACCGATTTATTTCTGGAGGAACATGAGCCCAACTGTGATGGGCTTCGTAATTGGTAATCCGAGCATGTGGAAAAATCTCTGCGGCTACAAATGAAGGACTCTCTGGATAGGGCTTTAGTGGCCTCGTCTTTTTTTTACGGTTTTTGTTAATTTGTTATCATTTTTTGTTTTTTAATAAAAGAGAGAGTGGAATGTTATGCTCACCGTGACACGTAGTATGAGGTGAAAACTTGTTGTTAGAAAGAGATTGAATAAATAAACAATTCTTTTAATTTTTAATTTTGAGGTTACCTATAAATTTCTTAAGATGGGTAGTAAAATTTATCAACTGTTCTCCATAAAAAATTACCATTCATTTTACTTTAGAAATACCGAACAATATTAGTTATTCTTCCATCAACTTAGGTTACTATATTACCGTCATTTTTGTTTTACTTTTAACAAAGTTAATTACGTAACAAAACGAACCAACATTAATTGCATTTGAGTAGTAAAAAAGCTTATTCACCTTGAAACGAAGAAAATTACGTTAAAAAGTAACCCCAGTAATAAATATGTTCATGGGTTAGGCTCGGCCGGGCTTAAGTAGGACTTAGGAGCCCGGTCCATAGACAAATCTAGCTAGTAGTATAATATACACAAAACAAACAAGAAGTTTCTTTATTTTTCCTTATATCTTTCTTAATGTACTTTCTATCTTTTCTAATTTATAATCATACAATTATTTTCCATAGAGTATTATCGGATCTTAAATGAAGAAAAAAATTATATTAATATAATTTATTTAATATCGAATCGTAATACTTAAACTCAAAATATAAATTAGATAAAGATTTGATTGAGAATGCATTATGCTTTTTCTCCAAAATACAAGGGTTAAAACTTAAAACTGTTTTTGATTGAAGTATATATTTTCATATTTTTAGAAATAATTTTGACTATTAAATTTGTAGTGATTTTGATTATTAAATTTATGGTGGGAAAACAATCGCAATCCTAATCCTAAACAGACCCTATGTGCCACCGGCCTATTTTATTTTAAAAATTAAATAAATTACAGGACAAATATGAAGGTGGGCCCATGAGAAGCCAAAAATGATAAGTGCTTGTTGTAAAAGTAAAACGCCATGCTCTCTTGGAGCCACAGTCGCAGTTGGATAAAGAAGTCATCATCCACAACCAACCTCCCTGCGACCAGAAAATAATCATCATACATTTCCTCACATTACAGCCACCAATAGCTCATCTCCTGCAACACACACGCTCACCACAAAAAACCACTATCTACTACTAGTATTTCAAATTAAACGCACCAAAATCCACCATATAAACAAAACAACAGACACTTCACAGACGCTCGGCGAACACCAGAAGACATGGCCATGGCATTGGCGCTTCGTCGACTCTCCTCTTCCCTCGACAAACCCATTCGCCCCCTCTTCAATGCCACCTCCCACTATTACATGGTTTCTCCCTTTCTTTCTAAAAATTATTCCTTTTCTTCTAATATGTGGTTTTGGAGTGAAAGAGAAGGAATTGTGGATTGTCTCGAAAGGGGTTCGGCTTTTTTATGTTTGTTTTCTCTTCTAACATGTTGGTTACTGTGTTTTTGACAGTCTTCGTTGCCTAATGAAGCTGTGTACGAGAAGGAGAAACCGAATGTCACTGTAAGCATCTCAAGAAAAAGAAGAAAAAGAAAATCTGTTTCTCCTGTTGTTTGATCCCATGTTCTGCTCCTGAATGCCTTTTTTTTATTGCTACAAATTTTGACATTGTTTCTCTATTTTACAGTGGCCCAAGCAGCTCAATGCACCACTGGAGCAGGTGGATCCTGAGATTGCTGACATTATTGAGCATGAGAAGGCCAGGCAGTGGAAGGTATGTAGCATATATAACAAGAATCGCTGTCTCAGTGAATGAATTGATTGACTGCTACTCCATGTTTTAATTCGTTACTGTTTTGTGCATTCTGAGACAAGTGGGGAAATGGAATTCCCATAGTGTTTAGACTTTTCTAGTTTCTTAATGTACATGGTGGAAGGTGCAATTAATCTAGCAAAATTTATAGAATTTTATAGTCTCAGCTCCAAATTTTCCTTCACTTTCTTGTTGAGAAGCCATGGATATTTTTTTAAAAATCTGAGTATATTTTGTTGTTTATTTAGTTCGTTACATGGTGGGCCTTATATCCTCTGAAGAGCGATGGTTAATTTAATTTACTAATTCTTAAGTATTGGATGTCAAGGGGCTCGAACTTATACCCTCAGAGAACTTCACCTCTGTGTCAGTGATGCAAGCAGTTGGATCAGTCATGACCAACAAGTACAGTGAAGGATATCCTGGTGCAAGATACTATGGAGGAAATGAGTATGTCCAGTTTGTCAGAACTTTTTGCTGCTGATGTGACTGTGATTTGCGAATTATTACGTTGGATCTCTGCATAAATTGTTTTTGAACTTCCAGTTAGTATTGGAGATGAATGTAATAGAACTTCATCTATTCAGGTATATTGACATGGCAGAAACCTTGTGTCAAAAGCGTGCATTGGAAGCATTTCGATTGGATCCTGCAAAGTGGGGAGGTACAGCCTGTGGTTTACCTCCAGCAATTCGTGCTATGCACTTTAATTTGTCTATATTTCTACTTTGGTTTGGAGGGTGGGGTAGGCAGGGGGTACTATGGGAGTAATTATGTCCGTATAATCACACAGAATTTATCAGCTTTAAAGGTTTGGTACTATCTGGGACCTAAAAGTTTATTCTGTCATGACTGCCAGGGGATGTTTGTGAGAGTCTTTAGATGGCAAAGCGATAATAGTCTGCATGGCAGTCTAAGAGAGAAATTTTGAATTCTGAGTTTGTTTGTCCATCATGCTAGTTCCTTGAGTTGGCTTTCCCCTTCTTTTTTGCAGTGAATGTGCAACCTCTTTCTGGTTCTCCAGCCAATTTTCAAGTCTACACTGCCCTGTTAAAACCTCATGAAAGAAT
Source organism: Viola odorata (assembly GCA_963691705.1). Classification (NCBI taxonomy): domain Eukaryota; kingdom Viridiplantae; phylum Streptophyta; class Magnoliopsida; order Malpighiales; family Violaceae; genus Viola; species Viola odorata. The sequence continues at coordinate 63,073,475 of OY829540.1, forward strand.
CATGGCACTTGATCTTCCTCATGGTGGTCATCTTTCTCATGGCTATCAGGTGTCAACAACTTCCATGATGATTTCTTGTCTGCTCACTTGTCTTGTTTAGCTTCCTATTAATTGTTTTTATTATGTAATTTTGTTAACTACTTAACTACTTTATAGTTGACATATTTCCCTTAGAACATCTGCAGAATGGTTTGCACCAAATAAAGTTAGAACAATAAATCATATTATTTTGTTTCATGTGTTATGAGGACTTGGAATTATCATTTGCTTCCTTTTCACCTATGGTGTTTCATATATGTTAGATTTCATTCCTCTCTCTACCAAGTTCTCTTCATGGAAGAAAAAGTAAAAAAGAAGAAGAGAAGTAGCATCTCAATGCTGTTTCTTTACAATAAATTGAGTCATTCGTGTCTTGATGTGAAGCCACTCATGTCTCAGCTCTGGCAGTTGGATTTTGAGATCTTTGTTCATTTGTTTGATGTGTGTCTGAACATAACAACCTGAAATCCAAGAATTGGTTTAGGTTGCATATTATCATTAAAAGTTGTAAAATGTATACTCTGTTGTTTTTTGTTTACTTGCAACTATCAATAGCAATGTTTCTTCTTTCTATTGTGCAGACAGACACCAAAAAGATATCTGCAGTGTCAATATTTTTTGAGACCATGCCGTACAGATTAAATGAGAGCACGGGCTATATTGACTATGACCAGGTATTCAACTCCTAGTAACATTGTTGTATTGTTGCATGTAATAATTGCTTATTTATTGCATTGGCGGCCCTTGACATATGTTGGCTGGAGTAAGAAAGTTTCCGGATATTTATAGAAGGAAGTCAAGTTAACCTTGTGTAGAATGTGAAAACAGAAATATGCCAAATTGGATTAAATGGTATTCTTGTTTCAGAGTAATGCTCTTCTTTCTTTCTTTTTTCCCTTTTGAGGGCCACTGAGCAAATTAACAAGTTACCATATTTTCCTTTTCGCATGCAAGTTAATCACAAGAATCATCTTTGTAAGGGATAGTATCACATTCTTCATCTTGTAACAGAATTTAGCTTGTCCATTTCTCTCCTTAGCATCTCCAAACAAATCTATCCTGGAACGAAACTAGTTAGAGTATAGTTATTAAATCTTTTCCCTCTGCCTTCCGATGGTGTTTTAGTTTTGCTTTATGCTGCTGTTGAGCCCAACTCAAATTGTTGAAATTCTGAGCATGGTTTTAGCATTACACTTAAAACACTGAGGATTACTCTGTTTAAAACGTCGTCTATTTCCACTTGTGCATGGAAATCACTTATAAGCCTTGCTGACATTCTCTTTCTATATATTTTTTTCTTTGCACCAATTTTCATATACACTATTGCAAATATGTACACCTAAAGCTCATGGAGTAGAACTACTCTATGCATTGGTCTGAATGGTGTGCAATATTTGTGTATTTTCATCTGAATCTCAGTAGGAGAGACTGATGGGATAACTGATAACTGCAGCTGGAGAAGAGTGCTACTCTTTTCAGACCAAAGTTAATAGTGGCTGGTGCAAGTGCTTATGCACGTCTATATGACTATGCACGCATTCGCAAGGTAACATTAGATAAAGTTATAGCAATCCCAGCAGAAGAGTTTTTCAATTTGGTCTCATTTGGTAGTCTACTGTCTCTAACTCTACATCAGTTAAACATGTAACAGGTCTGCGACAAACAAAAAGCTATATTATTAGCAGATATGGCACACATTAGTGGATTGGTCGCAGCTGGTGTCATCCCATCACCTTTTGATTATGCAGATGTAGTGACCACCACAACTCACAAGTCACTTCGTGGGCCACGTGGAGCCATGATTTTCTTCAGGAAGGGGGTAAAAGAGGTTACCAAACAGGGCAAAGAGGTGCGCTGCGAATAAAAGACAAAAGCACTGTATATATTTCTTCTCAACTTCTAGATCATCTTTAAAGTAGTTGTTCTGATTTCTTCCTAAAGGTTTTGTATGAGTTCGAGGACAAAATCAATCAAGCTGTGTTCCCTGGACTTCAAGGTGGGCCACACAACCACACCATTACTGGTTTAGCAGTTGCATTGAAACAGGTCCGTGTGCTCATATGACAACTTCCTTTTAATTTTAGTTTTCTTTCTGATAAAACATTATCGATTGAATTTGTTGAGCTTATTTGTGGGGAAAGAAATCCAAATTAGTTACCAGCAGACAAATCCTCTAGCTGCCTATCAAAAAGCCTCCAATTTTGTTTCTAATTGAAATTGTTTAATAACTTGAATTGGCAAACAAGTGAATTATTTCTAATATTCACCTCGATACAGCACCCGTTTTTCTATTAAGTAGAAGATATCTCTTTAACAATTTTTAAGTTGGTAACAAATGAAGCACTCTTGACCCCTCTATGGTGCACGAAGTGAGTTACGGTTCCACCTGTTTTCTTTTTCTTGCGATTTGATAATTTGGCACAGCATTCACATTATTACTTCCTTTTTTCACTCTATAAAGTCTATGGTCTATATGTTCTTACCCTATTTTTGCAGGCTACAACTCCAGAGTATAAAGCCTATCAAGAGCAAGTTCTCAGAAATTGTGCAAAATTCGCCGAGGTACTTGTTATGGGGCAGCATTTTTCAAGTGAAACAAGATCATAAAAGCACTACTTCCTTTCTTTGACATGCACTTTTCGATGATTCATAATTTCTCATTAGAATGTTGATCTGTTTGATGTCCTCACAACATCTAATTTCTTGGAATTTTTAGACCCTTGCCAAGAATGGATATGAACTTGTTTCTGGTGGCACTGAGAACCACTTAGTTTTGGTGAATTTGAAGAACAAGGTAGGCAAATTTTCTCTTATTTTATTTATCATTCTACAGTAGACTCTGCTGTCTTCATCTAATCTAATAATGGAAAGTATAAAGGTGGTGATACTATTTATCTGTCCTTAAAATTTTCTTTTTACAGGGTATAGATGGCTCCCGAGTTGAAAAGGTTCTGGAATCTGTTCACATTGCTGCAAACAAAAACACTGTTCCTGGAGATGTGTCTGCAATGGTTCCTGGCGGCATAAGGATGGGTAAAGGCCTTTCACTTAAAGCCTAGTGCTTACATATAGTAGCTTTTTCTTGATGAACGAAACGCATCACAGGAACTCCGGCACTTACTTCAAGGGGATTTGTTGAGGAGGATTTTGCTAAGGTTGCAGATTTCTTTGCTGCTGCAGTGACATTGGCATTGAAGATCAAGGCTGAAACTAAAGGTCTGTATTTCTTAAATAACCTAAGCTACAGGGTGTCCCAGTTTTGGTACATCTGTTTAGCAACTATGCTTGCATCAATACGCGATAAATATTCACACAAGTGTTGATGGTTAGTTATTTATCTACTTCAACCTGCTAACCGGCACTGCATGCCTATTTGTCTCTGTAAACCAGGTACAAAGTTGAAGGACTTTGTGGCCACAATGCAATCATCTCACTTTCAATCTGAGATTTCAAGTCTCTGTCACAATGTTGAAGAGTATGCCAAGCAATTCCCAACAATCGGGTTTGAGAAAGCAACCATGAAGTACAAAAATTGAGCAAGCACTCCCTGCTACTTGAGGTACATGATGATCATCTCAGTGTTAATGCTTATCTGAGGCTAATGTCTAGGAACTAAACTTTCCCTTTATTGTATTGAAAAGATGGATATTTAAGTCTTTAATTTCAATATTCTGAAAGAAGTGGAGTTCAATGCATGGAAAGGACGATTGCTGGTTGTGTTTGTCGATGTTGAAGCATGTTCATAGAACCATATGTGAATGACCATGCATGAAAATACCCGCGCGCTGCACCTTGTTTTATGATCTTCTATTCTTAATTTTTCATCTTGCTCTGATTCCAGAGTCTTTGCTTAATATATACGCTCTTCATTTCTGTGGAACAGGTAAAAGCATATTCAAATGAGTGAATTTGCGGAAATGGGGACAGATGACATTGACTCAAGGACCAAGCACATCAAGGACGAGATTTAGAACTTTTTATGAATTAAATCCAATAAACCTTGATTTTATGTATATATACACACATATTATGAGGCCAAGAAAAGCAATACATTTTCCCATCACTCCATATATATGCAATCAGTTCTTGTGCAGTATCAATGCGTTGTATGCCTTCTAGTTACGTCTGCTTCCCATCTAGTGCTTTTATTGTTAACCATAATATCTTTGGCACAGTTGCGCTCCAATCACTCTTTCTTACCCTTAACTTGCATCTATGACTTGGGTGCATTGAGGTTGTGTTATATTCAAATGAGTGAATTTGCGGAAATGGGGACAGATGACATTGACTCAAGGACCAAGCTCATCAAGGACTTTTTATGAATTAAATCCAATAAACCTTGATTTTATGTATGTGCATATATACACATATTATGAGGCCAAGAAAAGCAATACATTTTGCCTTCACTCAGCGATTTCTTTCTTACAAATGGTCTAATCAATTTTCTATATTCTTACTTTATTTTCTTAATTTGTTTTGAAAGTATCAATCAAATTAGAATAATGTAGCCACTAAAATAATTGGTTGGATCATTGTGTTATATATCGATGTTTGTTTGATAATGCTTAAACAAATTAGCCTTAAAAGGGACAGAGATTTTTTGGACAACCCATTACTGATTCTTTCTTTCTAAAAACTAGCAAGACTGACCGTGTAATCATCAACCTCATCGTTACCGTCAAGGGGCAAAACCTCAAAAATGAAAAACCACAACAGTAGATTATTGTTTCTTACTTCCCATTCAAGATAAAGACTTTTGGGCAACTTTTTTTCTACACAGAACAAAAGCAATCCAAAAACAAGAATGAGAGAACCTAGTATATTTCATATACCAAACAAAACTCTCCTAGGAGTCCTCTTCGCAGTCAATATAGTAATGGGGTCACGCATCTCTTTCTCCCGCTCCATCCATCCAATTCTCGTAAGGCCCAATTCTTTTCCCCATTCCACCCCAAAACGTTTCCCAAAATCCCATCTTTGCCCTCTTTGGTCCTCTTCCTTCTCCTTCTGCCTCCAAACTCTTCACAAATCAACCATACCCATCTCACCCATCTCTCACTCTCACTCTCACTCTCACTCTCACTCTCACTGTTTTTCTTCACTCTCTCCTCCTTCTTCAATGGCGGCTGCAGCTGATATTGCTCTAGAGTCCAATCCTTTATTGCAGGACTTCGAGTTTCCTCCCTTTGATGTAGTTGAACCCAAACATGTTAGGCCCGGCGTTCGTGCTTTGCTGAAGCAACTTGTAAGTTGTTGCTTTGACCTCTTTTTTTTCGTTTCGCTTTGTAGATCAGTTTGTTCCGGCACTTATGGTCTTTTAGTTGTTCTCGGTTTGTACTTTGATTTCTTTTTGTGCTTTCGTATATGGGTTTTTGTTCATGTTGCTTGATTTTGAATGTTATCATGAGTTTTGATCCTTCAACGTTTTTTGTGATGTTGATGTATGCCTGTGTAGGAGACTGACTTGGAGGAATTAGAGAGGACAGTGGAGCCATCATGGCCAAAATTGGTGGAGCCCTTGGAGAAGATCATAGATCGGTTGACTGTCGTTTGGGGTATGATCAATCATCTTAGGCATGTTAAGGATACACCTGAGCTCCGTTCCGCAATTGAAGAAGTTCAGGTGAGTCTGTCTATTCGCATTTTGATGTTATAGTACTGATGCGTTGTGGAAAATTATAATCTGTCGGGTGAAAATTGGGATAAGTGAAATTAGAGGAACTTCAAAACAAACAAAAAAAGCTTCTTTCACGTTGAATTTGTGCTGTATTATTTCCTCGGTGATTGACCAAAAATCTTTAACTTTTGACCCAGTTTTACCATTGTGAAGGACGCGTTCTTATCACTAATTATACAGTTTATTACATGTTTTTTACTGAACATGATTACCCTGTGATTGGTTGTACTTTTGCTGATGGCCTTTATTTCTCTACAGCCTGAAAAGGTGAAATTTCTGCTCAGACTTGGACAGAGCAAACCAATTTACAATGCATTTAAGGCTATTCAAGAATCTCCTGAATGGGAGTCACTGAGTGAGGCTCGGAAGCGCATAGTGGAGTGTAAGTATTTTAGAATTCTTTTCTGAAATAGTGCTACTGTTTCTTCATGTTGGTTTGACATTCTCTTGGTTTTGGAATTTTGTGTTATTTCTTTGTGTATTTTTTCCAATCTTTGTGTCTAGGCTTATTGGACTGTGTCCAATGTCCTTAAACTAGTGTGATCGCAGGGCTTTCCTTGATTAGTGGATTGTTAGGGTAGATCTTTCTTCATAGGAAGTAACATGCATGATTTTTTTTTTTATGCACAAGTTTATATCTTAACTGCATACAAAACTAGTTTATATAAAGTAAATTGGCTATTAACCCAGTCAATTGTCATAGGACAGTTTTTTTCATTTTTGAGATGACAGTTGCACTTGTGAATTGCATTACTCTTGTGCTGGCATTACATCTTTCAAGATAAATTCCATTGATTTACTAATTTATGTCCTTATATCATGTTGATTGGTGGACATGACAATTTCAAATTGCCTAGCATGCTTGGTGACTGCTATTCTGTGCACATGCAGCTCAAATAAAGGAAGCGGTTCTCGGTGGTGTTGCTCTTGAAGATGATAAAAGGGAGCAGTTCAACAAAATTGAACAGGTATATTCCAATTGTAAACTGGTTTAGGGAGGGTGCGCAAAAAGTTTGGACTTTGGATGAGTTTTCTTTGAAGTTCTAGTGTCATTGTTTCGTTCCTATTCTTTGAGTGGTACGTGTTTTTGTGCATGTAGCACAAAGAACACTGGCTATTTACGAGTAAAATCCTTAGTTTTGTATTGTCATTGCTTGCTCCTTAAATACTGATTGGTTTACAGGAACTTGAGAGACTATCTCAAAAATTTGGAGAGAATGTACTGGATGCCACAAAGAAGTTTGAAAAACTCATAGCAGATAAGAAAGAAATCGAAGGATTGCCTTCTACAGCACTTGGGTTGGCTGCACAGACAGCAGTGTCTAAGGTATTACGGGCCAACATCTTTATTTGTTTCTCTTTTCCATACCTCTTTCCATTTCGGTCTTCAAGATGAGTGCAAGTTGTTTTATTTGATACATGTACCTTTCCTGTCATATCAGGGGCATAAAGAAGCTACTGCAGATAATGGACCGTGGATAATTACCTTGGATGCCCCAAGTTTTATGTCAGTCATGCATCATTCCCGGAATCGTGATCTACGTGAAGAAGTCTACCGTGCTTATGTTAGTCGTGCTTCAAGTGGTGACCTGGATAATACTTTAATAATTGATGACATATTAAAGCTTAGGCTGGAAAAGGCTAAGCTCCTTGGTTACAACAACTATGCGGAGGTAACATTCTTTTTTATCCTCAATGTTTTATTTCATATCCATGCTAAAGTACACTGAACTCTGAGGAAAATGTTAAATTTTTATTTTCTATGATACCTTTGATATCCTTACTAAAGTATTTGTATTAGGTAAGTATGGCAACCAAAATGGCTACTGTTGAGAAAGCAGAGGAACTCCTAGAAAAACTCCGTGCAGCTTCCTGGGATGCTGCAGTTCAAGGTAACATGTTAAATACTCTTCATGTCTACAAGATAATAGGGTTGCATCATGTTGAACTTGTGGTTAAACTTTACTTCAAAGAGGTATGTTGTAGCTGTCTGTTGACTGTCAATTAAAAGTTTCATGAAACTATAGTGCATAAGTATCTACCTATGCATGTTTAAGTTTGTAAAACTTGATTAGTTTTTGGACTTATCTGTCCTATTGTTTTTCCCTGCTGTTATCAATCTGTGATTTTTATGGCAGCACTAAATTTAGGGTTACAATGTTCTTTGAAAGATGCTAATGCGCTTGTATGCCTTTCTTGCCATCTTCAGCTTCCCAATATTTTCTTAGGTTATTGGACCATTTCTTCTATTTGTATTAATTTGAATGATAAACTTACAAACTTATCATTTCCTTGTGCTCTCTAGATGTGGAAGAACTTCAAGTCTTCTCCAAAAGTCAAGGCGCAGCAGAAGCAAATGATTTGACTCACTGGGATATGAGCTTCTGGGCTGAGAGGCTTCGTGAATCGAAGTATGATATCAATGAGGTGGGCTCTCTATCTTTCTCTCCTCCCTCTCTACATGTGTATACTCACACATGCTTCTGATTTGATATAATCTAGATTTAGGTACATCATCACTGTGCTATGACCTGTGATCATATGTGTTTTCTTGCTATTTTCTGAATTAGGCTTTGGAATCAACATATTCTTGCAATGATACTTTCTTGGAATTGTTTAAAGCCATAGGTTTAGATACTAACAAAGTATACAGATAGATGGTTGGTATGCTCTGCAGCTTTGTTTTCCAAAATTTTAAAAGAAGTGTCTCTTCTTCAGAATTTACCTTTCTAGTAATGGGTTTTATATCAGATGAAGATAGGATCTTCATCTTGTGCGATCACTGATGCAAACAATTATTTGAGTTGGCCTTGATCCCTGACTTTTATAGGTGGCTTTATTTACTTACTTTTTCTTTTACGTAAGCATCAGTTTATTGTGTGAAAAAGCTAACATGTCTCTGCTTTTATATTCTTCAGGAAGAACTAAGACCATTTTTCTCATTGCCAAAGGTCATGGGGGGCCTTTTTAATCTTGTGAAGACCCTCTTTGGAATTGATGTTGAACCGGCTGATGGACTAGCTCCTGTAATATATTTCGTTGGCTTCTTTCTCTTTTTTTATTCTGCCAACCTCGTTTTTCTAGAACTACACACTACTAATACACTCTTCAATGATTGCTGTTTAATAGGTTTGGAACAGTGATGTTAAGTTCTACCGTGTTAAAGATTCCACAGGAAGCCCAATTGCATACTTCTATTTTGATCCTTATTCGCGTCCATCTGAGAAGAGAGGTGGTGCGTGGATGGATGAGGTAGTTGCTCGGAGTCGTGTTTTGTCACGCAATGGTACTTCACCTAGGTTGCCTGTTGCCCATATGGTGTGCAATCAAACACCACCTGTTGGTGACAAGCCAAGCCTTATGACATTTCGTGAGGTAAGTTTAATGGACAAAAGTATTCCGTTTTTAAACGCAGTTCGTATAATCTGTGAATGATTACCCATGATATAATCACATGGACCTGCCACATTGCTTCTTTCCTTTTCCTGTGATGTTCTCATTTTGATGTGCTTTGCTTGACTGCTTTAGCAGTTATGCTTTCATGCTCAGCTGAAAATTAACCATCTTACCCTTTTAAAAAGAAACTGCGGTACTTATGGGGAATTCTTGTTAAGGACAGCAAGTGCTATGGTAGTGGACACATTCTTTTTTCCCAGTTGTAAGGATTATTGACTCTTTTCAGGTGGAGACTGTCTTCCATGAATTTGGTCACGCTCTCCAGCATATGCTAACCAAGCAGGATGAGGGTCTTGTGGCTGGCATTCGGGGTGTAGAGTGGGATGCTGTTGAGTTACCCTCTCAATTCATGGAAAATTGGTGTTATCATAGGTGAGCTGTCCTTACTTCATTGATAATTGACTGTTTAGGCTATTTCATATTGTAAGTCTTTTAAACTGGCCTGATGAATGTGATGGATAAACTAATTTCCGTAGTATCCCTCGTTCAGATGGTAGCTTTGCAAATTTTTGGCATTCTTAACAGTCCAAGCCATCTTATATTTCTTTGGACTGTTGTTTTTCACCTTTGTTTAATTATGCCAATGGTTGTGGTTGTTTACCACACTGATGAAACACTAACCATCCTAATGATCTTCTGCTTCTCAATACTGTCAAAGAATCAACCCAAGCTAAGTTTGAAAGCCTGTTGGAGTTAAAACTTCTTATGGGAATATTCTGTATTTTGTAAAGTTGTTACAGTAGTGATATTAAGATTTGAACTCTGAACTATTTGTAACAAAGGCTTTCTATTATAGTATCATTTTATGACAAGAGGTCAATGAGGTGGGTTTGTGTTATATTCAACTAGCATATTCCTGATATGTTGTTTTTATTTGCAATTTCTCTCACCGCATATACTCGAAGACACGAAAGTTGTTCACTGATAAGTGACATCTTTTGAAAATTTGGATGCATGCGTTTTCTTTTTACGTAGTTCCTGTTTCTGGACAGTACCAAGTGAAAGTTTAAGCTTTGTGTATTTGTTCACATTTATGTTGTGCAGGGAAACTTTGATGGGCTTAGCAAAGCATTATGAAACTGGAGAGAATCTCCCAGAAGACGTATATTTGAAACTTCTTGCTGCAAGGACCTTTCGTGCAGGTTCCGCTAGTCTTCGTCAGGTCAGCAGAACAGTATTGTGCTTCCTTTTAAGGGGAAGTTTATCATGTTCAAGCAATTTAAATTGATGACGTTATTTTGCCAATAATAGAAATGATTGATGAGTGATTTTGTGGCATGCTTATACTTTTTGCAAATGTTTCAGCTGAGATTTGCAAGTTTAGATTTGGAATTGCACACAAAGTATAAGCCGGGTGGATCAGAGTCTATCTATGATGTTGATCAAAGGATCTCAAAGAGGACACAAGTGATCCCTCCACTGCCCGAAGACAGATTCCTTTGTGGTTTCAATCACATATTTGGAGGTTTAGTTTTATATTATATGAATTTGATAATCCAAGCATTAATTTTCTCATTTCAGCGAAATTCCCTTCTGACAGAAATTAACTTTGAGCCTTTTGTGAAATATTAGGTGGATATGCAGCAGGATACTACAGTTACAAGGTAATTGTTAATTCCTGAACATTTTTTCGGTGTTACTTGGACTGTCAGAATACTCAGGCAAATTGCATTAGAGTTTTTCTTCCTTTTCTTTTGTGGTCTAACTAGATTCGAGTTAAAAAGTTAATCCTTTGGACAGCACAGCTTGAGCTTTATTTAAATTCCTCCCTTTCTTCCTCAAATTTATAACTTTCAGGAAAAACGAAGGGGGCTCAATTTATATTCTTGTTTTCCTCCAACATAACCCTCCTTTTTCCGTATCGTATCTGATAATACAAATCTACATTGCAGTGGGCGGAGGTACTATCTGCAGATGCATTCTCTGCTTTTGAGGATGCTGGATTGGATGACAGCAAGGTATGTTTGTTGCAATTGTGTTGCAGGTTTTGATGGTCTCACTACTGCTTTCATAGGCATATCCGGTGAGTATTTTCAAGGAGATTAACACTCATTTATCTCGACAGGCCGTCAAAGAAACAGGAAACAAGTTCCGCGAGACCATTCTTGCTCTTGGAGGTGGAAAACCACCGCTAGAGGTCAGATGGCAAAAGCTAGATTTATTACTTAGAAATCACTGGCACATCAGCTTATTTTTTCATGCTTCTTTGACCTAACCTTGAGGTTTGTGTGCAGGTGTTTGTGCAATTCCGAGGGCGTGAACCTTCACCGGAAGCACTTCTCAGGCACAATGGCTTGTTATCTGTGGCATGAGGAGTGCTGTTCGTCTCTATGTTCAAGTTAGTGACGGTTTGAAAATGTAATACTCATCCGTTAGTTAGAACTCCCGTCAGTGGCAAAACAAATGAATGTTGGGACAAAAAAGTTGTCATTTCTATTACCAAACAAAACACAACTCTTTTCTGGACTAGAGAAGAAAAAAGAACAGACCAGAACTAAACAGAGAAAGACTGAAGGAAAAAGGAGGAGTTTCCTTTTTCTTAAAACTACTTTTAAAGCCTGATCATGCTCTTAATAGTTCTTTTCGGCCGGAGGGGCATGATAGACACTTGGAGAGATTGGTCTTAGCTGTCAGGCCCGGTCGGCCCAGCATGCTTTCGCTTCATCTCTCGGCTGCGGGCTTCCAAGGAATCCCTTGTCCCCGATTATGGCAGTGCCGAACAGTCCTACGCTACGTCACGTCACTTCAGGTTGCCTATTAATCAGAAAGTCCGTTCGCTGGCTCGCCTATTCGGCGTGTGCCAAAGGACTACTTACTTGGCGTTTGGTATTTTAGTTTGGTACCAGGAAGTTGGTTACCAAAATCAGAATGCTGGTAACATTTTTTTTAAAGAAGTTGGGATGAGAATGGTCCAGTGGCCAAAACCATTGGTTTTGGATGAAAACACGGAACGGAGAATTCATTAAATGAATTTTTGGAAACCCAAAAATACCCTCATCTCTTATGCCCACGATTGCAAGATTTCATTTGAGCCCTAATTCATCTTCTCTTCGCCTCACGCAGCCGCTCCTTCATCCCGTGCCCGATCTTCTTCTTCTTCGCCGTAGCAGCCTCACGCCAGCCTTCTTCTTCCAGCCTCACGCCGGCCTTCATCTTCCCTTCACGATTGTTTGTTGGTCGGTTCCAGAGGAGAAAGGTAGAGCAGCACTGTAGGAAGAACAGGTAAAGCTTATTCCTTTCTTCTTTTACATGGAATTTCGAACGTACCCTTTTGTAGAATAGAACTTGATACATCTATTTATAGATTCTTTGGAAAGGAAAAATCAGCGCCATTGAACTGATCTGAGCTGATATTGATGTTGTTTGATTTGTCACCAATTGATTTAGTTAATGTGATATTTGGTCCTTTCCTGTAATTTGAGGTTTTTTTTTTAAATTTTTTTTTCGTGTTTTGTGACAAAATTATGGATGATTTTGATTTGGGCATGAAAGTTCTGCTCTTGGAGTTGTGATCTTGTTACTAACACTGCAACTGGGATTTTTTTGATGTAGCTGAGTTCAAGCTTTCAAGCTTCTCATTGAAGAAAAAGAAGTTTTCTTTTTGCAATATATGCAAGAATTTTATGCTGAACTTTTTTCATGAGTGCCCATTTTGCTGCCGATTTGATGCTTATTTATACTGTTGGATTAGTACTTATATAGCTGTCCAATTTAGGGTCATTTTTCTGTCGAATTAATGCTCGTTTTGCTGCCGATTTGTTGCTTGAACTGATGCTTAGTGACTAAAAAATCAAGAAATCTCTATAAATTAAGTGAGAATTTTCTTTCCATTTTGTTCAAATATATTACTTTTATCAGAATTTGGAGCTGACATTTTGTGGTTTGAACTTTGAAGGCTTGAATGTGCGCGAAAGAAGTGAAAGGAGCTAACTTGGAAGGGCCCAAGGGCAAGAGAAATGGAAGGGATAAGGCATTTGATCCTTCATTTCTTGTGCAACTTCCACACAAGATTCAAGATTGAATGTGACAGTCACAGCTGAAGAAATTTGCAAAAGATAGTGGGGCGGGAGATTTGATGAAAAGGGTAACAGGACAACCTGCTTCTTTAGGGGTGGATCTGGATAGGCAGTTGCAAGCTTGGAAAGAAAATCCTTCCTGGGTCGATGAGGCTCCGCGAATAAAGGTCAGCAAGGTTTAAGCAGAAAAGGTTGTCTTTCTGTTTGTTGTTGGATGAAATTGGTCTTTAGATCATAAGATAGTTGGCTTCAAATGTAAGATTGTAGTCAAGAAGAATGCACTTTAACTTAGAAATTGGGAAGTTCTTATCAGACTTGAATAATTTTGTTACATTTGTTTAGATACATGATCGATCCCACTTCTGTTAGAACTGAAGTCCTGTGATTCATTGTGGGATGATGTTGTTGATTATAATTGCATTAAGAGTATGTTCAACCACTCTGTAGCATCAAATGAAGTATTGGTTGGATACAAGTTCCTTAGATTTATTGTGCTATAATAAATCGAACCTGATTTGTTTTCATTCATTCACACTGCAGCTATTTGGTGTGAGACGAGAAATGGTACTTAATAGGATGGTATATATTAGCTATATATTGCTCAATGTGTTGCATTAAAATGTGAGAACTATCTTAAAATGATGATAAAGTTGGTCTATGTAGAATCTAATGTTATTCTTGGCAGGTTAGTGTACCAAAAGGCTCTTTGTGCAACCTCAACGCTGAAGTCAATGTTGGATTGCCCCCAGATGCAGTCTATAATATTATAACTGACCCTGAGAACAAGAGAGTTTTCAAGAGAGCTTGGAACAATTAATCCAACCAGCAATTATCCCACCACCACCCATATCTTGGTATTTAAGAGGAATCACCGCCAAGACCACCGAGATGCTGGTAAGTGATCTGGTTGCTGAAGCTGCCAGAATTAGGGGCGATATGGATACTGTAAAGTCCAGGTATGAGGGCTTATGTGACGAGCAGCGAAACAATAAGTCATCATACATTAAGGAAAGATGGGTTTTGCATAGGCGAAATGCTAAAAAACGCCATAGAAGGCTATTGACTGCTGTATGATTCACCTCAGCTTCAAGTACCTGTTGAGCTTTGATACGTATATCTACTTTGTACTTTATCCAGTTAAAAGTTGCGATTTCATGTTTCTGTTATTTAAAATGTGTGGCCATAAATTTTATGCAATCCCACTTGTAAAATAGTAGTGCAGCACAATAAGCTTAGGACTGGAGAAATCAAAATCAAAGTAACTTTCTATCAACTTTGACATAGATATGTATATTTTACACACTAAACAACACATGAAAAAATCTTAATTAATATATAATTAAGTAAATTATTTCTATATAGCTCACAAAATGTTTTTATTTGAATATTTAGTTTCAATTATATTTTAAATAGAAATCAACAAATTTATATAACATTGTTATTCAAAATAAACAATTATATATATTTTAAACAAATTTTTGATGTTGTTTTATATAACATTGATAAATGAAAGTGTGTATATATAGTCATATTAATTATCACAATAAATATATATATATATATATATATTAGAAATTACATAATCTTACTAATTAATTAATATGTAATTAAGTAAATAATTTATTAGCTAGCTTACAAAATAGTTTTATTGGAAAGTTTAATTTCAATGACATTTTAAATAAAAATTAACAAATTTATATCGCATTGTTATTCAAAATAAAAAATTACATTTAAAAAACGTAAGTTTTGTGTATACCAATAAATTTTAATGGGGTTTTATATGCAAATGTGTATACCAATAAATTTTAATGGGGTTTTATATGAAATAATGTTAATCATGTAGCAAGTTATGTGTGGAAATAAATTTTTAATGGTATTAATAAATTTAATGGTATTAATAGATTTATTTTAATGGGGTTTTTCATGTAAATGATCTTAATCATATAGCAAATAACTCAAATGTTTAATGGAATTAATAAATTTATATTTATTTATGATTAAAAAAAGTTTAATTTATTTATGATATTAGATAACTATTAGGTGGTAGATGTTAGATTATAAATAAATTGATTAAAAACATATATAAAGATACTAAAAAAATTAATTCTAATACTTGAAATGAATTTATGTCCTTTATGGTTATTTTACATTCCAACCATAGTTTTAAAACAGTTTTTACAAAACACCAAAAACAACTTCTGGTTTCCACATAACTTTTAACAAACATTTACCAAACAGCATACTCCGTTCTACAAAAGTCTAAAACTGACTTTTACAGACTGAACATTTTTCTACTGAACTTTTCCAGCTAGAATCGAAACGTCAAACAGGCCCTTAATCACTTGCTGCTTTCTACCGATCGAATTAACCCTGGAGAAAGTAGAACAAGAATGTAACAAATGTGAAATATTCAAATTCAAGGATACTTTGAGCACCCAAATTTGTTGTAGGGAATAGGATCAACTCGTTGCCTTCAAAGAAAGATTACAAACTTGGATTAAACTACCGCGAATAATGAATGTAATTTTAATACGGAGTTGATAGATAAATTTATTAGTTGTTCACTAATGATAAAGCATTAGAATGATACGAGTTTGAATCGCATATTTTGTTTACCAAATAAAATACGAATTGATAATTAAAGAAATAAATCACTGTTTACAAAATAAAATAACTATGAGTGTGGTTTCTAAAAAAAAAATCAGTAATAAAATGTTAAATGGGATATGAAATTTAAAACTTGAAAAAGAAAAAAGAAAAAGAAGAGAAACAGGAGTACGGTACTGCTGGTGGTGGTGTCAGCAAAGTCAACCGACCAACCGAACCGAACTATCGATCTGTTCTAACCGGATGGTCTACCTCGAGCCCTTTCATTAGTCCAACAGCAGAAATTAGAGAGGAGGAGGAGGAAGAAGAGGAGAAATGGCGAGAGCAGGAGGAATAACAAATGCCGTTAATGTAGGGATTGCAGTGCAAGCCGATTGGGAGAATCGCGAATTCATCTCCCACATTTCCCTCAACGTCCGTCGCCTCTTCGATTTCCTCCTCCAATTTGGTACTATTCCTTCTCTTCTCTCCCTCTCTCGTTCCTAGCCATTGAAATTGAAACTAATCTATTGTTGAATTAATTGCATGATTTGAATCCAGAGGCTACTACAAAGAGCAAACTTGGTTCACTGAACGAGAAGCTTGACACATTGGAGCGCCGTTTAGAGCTGCTTGAAGTCCAAGTGGGTACTGCAACCGCCAACCCTTCTCTTTTTAACACCTGATTCTGTTTTCAATTCTCATGTTCTTCCACTGTTTATGCTTCCATAATCAGTCCATGTCTGTATCATGTTTAACAAACAAAACCCTGTATTGTACCCATTTTGGTGATCATCAGTATATAGATTTATGTGTTCTGTGTTCATTTTTCTCCATTGGGTTCTGCCAATTCTTTTCATATATAGAAGTAGCTCATGAAAATTTGAGCAATGTTAACCTGTCAAGTCGTATGTACCATTTTCCAATTGATGGAAGTAAATTTCGACAGATTACAAGGCAAATAGGTTGTAATTTGTCTAATTCTTAGAAGCCTGAAAGAGATTGATCACGTTCTCTTCATGCTCTCATCTCCATTAAGTGTCTAATGTTTAGTATTATAGAAGTTTCAGGTATTCTTTCTTCTTTCCATAGAAATGCATTTCGGTTAGCTGGTATTTCACAAGCAATAAGTTTGCAGCTCAGAGGTGACGTAAATACTAACACCTCATATGCCTCTCTCTGGTCTAAGATGCTTCTTATAACCCTAAGCTGCTTGGTTATGCAGCACGCATAGTATCTGATTGAATAGGTCTTCAATCGTGTTAGCTTTTCTCTAATGCCGTTGAGTTATATGGAATATTCTTGGGTCTTCGAATAGGGATTTGGACACAAAGAGTAGGTGCTTTCTGCTTTACTTGTTTAATCTAGTATGTTTTATAATAGTTCCTTGTGTATGATAACCTAAGAAGACATAGGAGAAGGAATGCTTTGTATGGATTGATATTCATTGAGTCTTGCTTAGGAGGCAGATATACAAGGGATGCAATAACTTGCAGAAAATGACTTTCTGAGGTCTAAAATGTGAAGTTTCTTGTTTGGATCACACTAGAGTAGGTTGGACAACCAGTTGTTAGCTTTTAATTTTCTTTTATTAAATTCCGTACCCACACTATTGTCTGTACCTGTTGTAAATTCTGTTACAAAGTATACAATCAGTTCTTGTGTAGTATCAATGCGTTGTATGCCTTCTAGTTACGTCTGCTTCCCATCTAGTGCTTTTATTGTTAACCATAATATCTTTGGCACAGTTGCGTTCCAATCAGTCTTTCTTACCCTTAACTTGCATCTATGACTTGGGTGCATTGAGGTTGTGTTTAGCCCAAAGCCTAGCCCTCCATACTTTGCAGGAAGTACCATTGAGCTACAAGCTCATTGGTTTGCTGCACTGTAACTTGCTCTACTCAACTTAACTAACCCTGTAATGCATGTTAGCCGGGATTTACTACATTCGTTCAGCTTCTCCATACAACTGTATCATGGACTAAATTGTTCAAAAGTTTAAGTAAATGTTCTACATCCATTATGAATCTAGTTGCAAAAAATATACTGTATTCCTTTAACCTGAATATTCAGGAAACAAAATTTAGAATTAAAAAGAAAAATCATTATTGCAATGAAGTAGACATCAAAACACATGACCTCACATAAAAGAGGATTGAGGAACTCTCCTCATTTTTCTCTTTTATAATTGTCACGAAACTAAACTTATCATCATTCACAGATTAACATTGCATCAACACATCTACTATCTTGGCTCTGGAGGAGCCAAAGCTTTTGTGTTAATTGGTGATGGTTCTGGTGGGCTTGTAGCGGGTGGTGGTAGGGTAACCCTCTTGTCCATGACTATTGAGAAACGATTAGATCCTCCCAGACTGTACCCTCCCAAGCTGTCTATAGATTTCATATATTCAGAAGCATTGTTTTCTATAATTAAAGCATCTTCCAGCTCTCGGACAATGTCAGGCATGAATGGTCGATAGGCAGAGAAGGTCTCAATGCATGTTGATGCCACCTCCACCACCCTCCACATGGCCTCTGCATGATACGCCCCCTTTATGTTAGGGTCCACAATTTCATCAATCCTTGATTCCCTTATGTATGGTTTTGCCTGTATGCATATATGGTTTTTTTGTCAGTTCATTAGGATATTCAGAAACCTGGTGATCATAAAATGTTGCATGTAGCAAAATATCAACAAGCTCAATTGTAACATATGCAAAAGAAGCATTGAAAGGTTAATGCTTATGAATAGAAGAAATCATGACTAGCACATACCCATTCTACCAAGCTCCACTCATTCCTAGGCCTGCTTACATTGAGAGGCTCCCGACCGCTTACAATTTCTAGTAGAACAACCCCAAAGCTAAAGACATCACTTTTTACAGATAGATGCTGTGTTGAATAGTACCTGAATGATAGATGTTAATGAGAATCGATGTAAGAATCTGTATACTCATAGACTCAATGCAAAAATTGTAAGTTTAATGTTGAGATCCTGACATCAAGCAGTGGAGCATTAAAAGCCTTCTGAGCAGTTGTACTTTACTGACAGTAAAGGAGGTGATAACCATGTCTTTTAGGGAGTGTATTTATTTTGCTCACAGTAAAGGAACTTAAGATATTGAATTTCTAATCTGAAACTTGAGTACTTTGTGTACTTACTCAGGATCCAAGTATCCAGCTGTGCCTCTTACTTCAAGAGAAGCACAGCTGTCCCCTTCTTGAGGAGCATATTTTGAGAAGCCAAAGTCTGCCACCTTGGCATTCATGCTGTGATCTAGTAGTATGTTACTTGACTTTACATCCCTATGTATAACACAACGCCCGGAGAATGTATGTAGATACGTCAAACCTGAATAAGGAATAATATTATTATGTTGCTCTAGTCTCTTCCACCTATATGATTATATACGGGGAACAACGGATACGTAAATGCTTAATACCCCAATTTTACTTGCCTCGAGCTGCACCTAGAGCAATAGAAAGTCTGGTGGGCCAGTCTAGTGTTTTTCTTTCTGCAGCTTCCCCTGTTAAAGACCTTCTTGTTAATAAGAGATGAATGCCATAACAGACTAGGTGGTTGTAGTTTTAAGAAGAACTACCATAGAGGCGATCTTGTAGAGAACCATTGGACATAAATGGATAAACAAGGATTTGCTGCTCGTTTTCACAGCAATAACCAAGAAGAGGCACCAGGTTCTCATGACGGATAGCTGAAAGAAGATTTAGCTGCAAAATACATAGACAACCATAATTAGCTGATAGTATGCATTTAGGTTTCGGTTTATTAGTGTAAAGTTGCAGAATGCGTCTTCTTTTTATCTGATGGCGACAGAAAAGAACTGCATATGGACAATGGACCAGAAAATATTCAAATGGGTTCTATCATTGTTATGAAATTATGGTAGTCATAGTGATTACTGTCAGAAGTCACCCAGAATAAGAGAAGAATGCAAGAAAAGAAACAACTTGATGATACTTCACATTTCTGGCTGCCAAATTGAAGATATTGTTTTCATTTCAATGACAATAGTTTAGCTGGTTTAGAAATAGGCAGAGGACTACAATGAAGTCCTACTTATACCTCATTCTCAAATTCTCGAGTCCCCTGAGTTGAGGTAGATGATCGGACCTTCACTGCCACTTCCTGACCACTAGATAGCGTTCCACGGTATACAGATCCAAAGCCTCCTTCACCTATCATAGTCTTGTACTGCTGGGTAGCACTCTCTAAGTGTTCTAGGGTAAATGATTGGATGGTTATCGATTTCATGAAATCTGCATCTGCACTGGGTATAGAGAAGACAGCATCTGCATAGAAAATGAGTTGAGAGATATGAATGTAAGATGAGTGCTGAAAAAAATATTTTGGATGGATGAACAGTGAAATACCGGTCCATAGGTCTACTATGTTGATCTCTGTATGGATATTTTTGTTTAATTATTTCTATGGTTCTCATACTGGTGAAGATGGTAACAGCTTTGTTGTATACTCATCTTCCCATGTTATTTTGTACTTCCATATCTAATTTGCTGACATGGATTGAATAAAACTTTGATAACTAAAGATTATAGATGAGGATCTTTGTATCCACTGTAGTGAATACATCTGAAAACATAGACAAACCTGAATACTACTGTTCTGAAAGCAAGTCAAACTAACTAATGAGATATGATTGTTGAATATTTATTTTGTGATAGATGCCAGTTTGGTTAGTAGTGGATCATGGGTTCTTGTGCAGTCTTGGTTCATTTAGTTTAGCCTGGCATCAAAACTGTACATGTTGGAAATATCAATAGTGCAGGATTGGTTTTTCTTACTCTGTGCCATTTTCCCATGAAACTTTTTTCCTTTAGTCTTGAATTTCTGTCCGCAGATACAAGCAAAAATCAGTCCTGCTGCTAGGGTTAATAGCAGTGATCCAGATGCAATGCTGCCTATGAGAAGTCCTTGTGTGCTACTTGCTTCCTCTCTATCACATTGCCCAAAGCTGAAATTTAGGGTACACATAGCATTATATTTGTGCTTCATTCTTTCAATTTAAAATCATGGTTTTACATTGGTCAGTTAGATCTCTTACTCTGTTTTAAGTCTTGAGCTGTTAAAGCTTGGAGCACTGAGAAGGGGATTGCACCTGAAATATCTAGGGAAGGCAGGACAGGTTGTAAATTAAGTTTGCATTAGTAGCAAGGTTGAATTTATGAATATGCTTTGGTTTTATATGATAGACAAAATAACTTACAGTGTTGTCAAATGTGGAAGTAAGATTAAGGAATCTGGAAGAATTCCCATAAGATTATTGTAACTCAAATCCCTGTATGAAATCAGAAAGTGGCATATAGTCATTGTGTGGATGCAGAAAACGAACTAATTTGTGACTATTGTCACTGTGGACAGTATATTGACAAATTAGAGGCATATTAATGTAGCATATTATGATTTTGCCAACTTCTATATAAAACTGTGACATTGCATGGATAGTATAATGAGACTAGTCTTAGTGGATGCAAAAGGAGAAGAAATTATTATAGCTACAATTTGATGCCATAAGCATCGAACCTTGACTGTTCCATCTATTTTGTGTGTGTGTATGAAATAGGCTTCTTACAAACATATGATTTTGCCTACTTAGACTAATATTCCTCTAGTTTGCAGATGAAATGTTATTAAATATGAACAGAGCTTGAAATAAGAAACTTTACACTGATGTCAACTTGGAAGTGCTCAAGAACTCTGGGACCGCGGAAGTGAAGGCATTGTAGCTAAAGTTCCTATAAACAAGAAACAGTAGAGTAAATAATGGGAAAATGCACGGAAAGTACAATTTTACGCTGTAGTGTCGGTGGAGAGGGTTAGCTTTTTTAGTGCAAATAATAGAGAAGCTCTCTCAGTTACTAATATTAGTACAGTGTTTCATTTTGCATCAATTAGACTGCAATCCTGTATGTTTTAGGAATTGAATAGGCGTGGAAGTGTTTTGTTTGGTATATGATCTTTTATGTGAGAGAATTCATTCATGCATTGTGTCATCAGTTTCTTTTGGTAAGGCTGTGTCATCTTTTCATTCCTGTACTGTATCACTAGTAGATTCACAACCCAGTATCTAAGAGTGCAGGAATCATACAAGTCTGTTATGTAAGTAAGCTCAATGATGCTGGTAGGAATCCGCCCTTGAAGTTGACTTGAAGAAATATCCCTGGTAAGTACTATTGATTAGCAATATCTTGGAGAAGAAAGAGTAAGAGAGGACATTATTGACCACACAAAATTGAGTCTCAGTTTCTTTTCTCAAGATGTGTTAATGAAGGAACTTACAGCTGAGTGATGACAGAGGAACCATTACTGTATTTGCATGTCACGCCTGTCCAACTGTGAGGATGGCAGGGGTCCCCTGACCAACTCTGCAGCAGTTGGTTTTCTTTGTTATGCAGTAGCAGTCCTCGTCTCACACTTGCCATAGCGTCCACTGAAGAATCAATTAGGAACAGAGATTTAGTATCAATTATGAGTTATGCTTCGTAGTTTCAGCTTAGTTGACTATTGAGCTTACCATCGTCTTGGTTTGTTTCTTGGGACCATGAGTGCATTTGCAGGATCTCATAGGCATTTAAAATGGGTCCAAGATCATATCCGGTTTCCACTTTGACAAGAGTCAGATTCAGAGACCCATTTGCTACTACATTTAGAGCTGCTTCCCTATAGTTTGATCCCGTAGCCAGTATGTCAAAATTTCCCGATTGCATCTCATTGTTGATGTAGATGTTAAATACCCTCTGTCTGGTTTGTACAGTGTCATTGAGCTCTAGAAAGTAGAGGAACACAGTGTAGTTGTGATACTCCATGTCCAGGTCATTGTGCAGGAACTCCAATCTGTCGGTGTGCGTTAGCGCTGTTTGGAGAACACTGAGAGGCACTGTTGTGGTGACATTGTGTAGGGAAGTGCGAGAGGTAGCAGGTGAAGATGAAGAAACACTTCCTGGGTCAGGACTATGCCATATTCTGTCAAATGGATCGTCTGGATACCTGAAATTGAAAAACAAGTGATGAGGTAGGTAACTTGTGATACTTCAATGTGAGAACTTATGGCACATGTTGGCTAGATGATCTTTAGAATCCCTCTTTGACAGTTTCCGGGTAGGAAACTATTCCCGTTCGAGAGAATAGAAGAGTAATAGACTATAGAGTATACCTGATGTCATCCGCAGTATTTCCAGCATCAATTCTGCCAACCAATCTCAAAACATTAGAAGAGTTTCCCTGTAAATACTTCCCATCATCCAGTGGCCTCAGTTCAAGCTTTGAAATGAATGGATCTCCTTGGTCATGCGCTAGGCAAAACTCTATCTCCTGTCTAGTAGCTCTAAAAATGCCCTCCACGCTGAAATCTTCCGACGAATTCACTCGTCTTATCGGTGTCACACCAATAAGAACTTCAAAGAAAGAGCTCAAATGACTCACTGGGTTGTTTCCAGAAAGAAATGTGCCCCTTATCAGATAATCTTGCTCATTATTTGTTTGTAGACTGTAACATCTTTTTCCTGAATTGATCGGGAAAACTCTAACTCTATCATTGCCTTCTTCACCGGTTATATGGTGACAACTTTTCTTATCCGGGAACCAGTCATCATCTGATGTCCACTTTAATGTGTTGTTGTCAGAAAAACTTGTCTCAGAACAGCATGCTATGCTCACAAATCCTGCAAGAAATCATGTACACATCACATTTTAAAGTTAGTATCAAGCCGGTACGAACAAGATCATTCCTAATCTAGTGGATTGAAGGATGCACGTGGTTCACACCTAAACAATCCGAATGCTAAACATGATTGAAATATCTGCAAGAATTGCAAATCTTAAATATTACAACTTGACTTCTAACTAGACAGTAATCATGGGCTGTCTAAACATAGAACTTGGTCGTTGATCAGAGCATTCCTGTAACCTAGGTTTTGCCAGTTCTGACATACAATTATCATAGATTTCAATACTCAAGTACAGGAAAATGATAGATCTCAAGATCAGGAAAACAAACAAAAAAAAAGAACATGAAACTTCTATGCCCTACAGATCACTCTTTTTACCCCGATCCAGCTTCAAAGGTGCATAACAGAGAAAAGCAGACTAATTCTGAACAATATTTTCATAAATCAAAATCGAATCTGAATTCCAATGTAAACCCTGGAAAGAGGTGTATTTCCAGTTTTAACTATGCATAAGCACTAACCTTTCTGTGCAGAAGCTGATTGAACAAGTATGAACAGACAAATAATGCAGAATTCTACACTTCTTAACATCCAATTTTGCAGCCCTCCCATCATCTCATCTTAACCGGAGCTCGAGCCATCGGATCACCGAACTTCATACTCGAACCGACTAACTACTCATCATCTTGCAGAAGAATCTTCTGCCATCCAAGAAACTCGTCAATTTCTTGCAAACAGTTTTATTGTCCGAGTCAACAATTCCAAAATACACCTATTTGATGACTACTAGAGTGACTAAAACAATTCAAGCAGGTAACCGGCTCTGACTAGGATTTAATCATAGAGAGCAGCGACAAAAGGGTATCAAGAGAATGGAAGGTTTTGTGCGAAAGAGGTTGATAACAACACATAGGTTTGACTTCAAAATGTAGAAGGTAGAGAGCGTAATTAAGCATAGGGGTTGAAGATTAGAGAGGGGTTTGATTAATTAAATGATTACAATAATAATAATTTAAATTAAATTAATTTGATTGTCACTTGTATGTTAGAATATTGGAGTTTGATTAGTTTAAAACTTTGTTTTAGTGGTTGGGGTGGTCAGTGGTCTAATTATCTTTATATTTAATCTAATCAAGTTGTAAAATAATTGGACGGACCAATCTTTCATTTCATGTCTCTCTTCTTGTCTGTTACCATGGAATGAAACATCATAGAAATGAGAGATTTGTGTTACGTAATAAACCACTCAGTCAAGAATGAACATGAGACCAATGAATTCAAGCATGCACGCGTTAATAGATCAATTAGTGAGCTGAGAATATCGTAACGTAGGGAGCGCTAGATCTCGTTTCGATACCGCTGCAGTTATGCCTGTCAATGATGCCAAAAGATGGGGAGGATCTTTTGTGAGTCTTTTTGCGATGAAACAGATAATGTGCTAATTGCGATTGGTTTGGTTGAAACAATTTTTGATGAGAAATTGATTCATAATAAAATAATAGTATATTTTAACTAATCAGATCATTAGTGTACTATTTATCTTGCTTCCAAATCAATAATCAAGATTCATTGTAAGGAAAAAGAAAATCAAAATTCAAATGAAATCAATTAGTTTTTCCTTCATCCTTTACATAAATTTAGAAGCATCGGCTAAACTTTAGTTAGAATAATAAAAAGATACTCAAAAACCGGTCTCACAATTCATGGCCCGTCAATGTTCTATCTAAGCTTAATAATGCAAACATGAAACATGTATCATCACAGAGTCTACACGTAAGTTGTGACAAAAGGATTAAGAGAATCCATCAATTAAAACAAGTGAGCTTAATTAAATGGAATGCAAATTGAAGATTTCTGTATATGAATTGAACCATTTCCCTCCTCGCTGTCATTTCCTACGATCTTTGATTCTTGGAGAAGAAACGAAGAACAATGTAAAACAAAATCCTGTAAAAAACAGCAAAACCCAACATGACAAGCACGTTGTCCCATTTCTTCTTTTCTGCGCCACTAATTTTGAGTGAATCCAAGATGCTGAAGCCAGTGATGTTCTGGAGTACACTGGTGTTTCCCACACTTACATTTGTTTGTGCAAAAGTTGCATTCGTTTGGTACTGATTCATTATCAGCCCTTCATAAGAATATGTCATTGTTGAGATCTTGTTCATCCATTTCCAATACCCAGGAATGTCATTGCTATTCAAGAAGTAGCCGCAGAACAAGAAGAAGAGGGCCGTAAAGGCGATGACCGCCGCGTAACCGAGGATGAAATTAGGCACAACAGAGCTGACAAAGACAACGAATGAGTTGGTTGAGAGTAGGGACATGTAGAGCACGAGCAGGAAGTAGTAGAACGGGCCGCGAAGCTTTAAGGCTTTCCAGACTATAGCGGCATAGACAACAGATTGTAGTAGGAGGAAAGGGAGGAAAGTGATTAGTCCTGCAATTGTGTAGGAAGATGCTCGGTAGGCGTTGTGGGAGGTTTCGCGGATGAAAATGAAGCGTTCTTGGATGAATGCAGGGACCGCATCATTGGAAGAGAAGAAGAAAAGGCAGACTGTGAAGATGAAGAAGCTGAGGCGGTTGGTGATTCCTTGTAAGGTTTCTTTAGGGT
The DNA here is from genome assembly GCA_963691705.1 of Viola odorata. Taxonomy (NCBI): domain Eukaryota; kingdom Viridiplantae; phylum Streptophyta; class Magnoliopsida; order Malpighiales; family Violaceae; genus Viola; species Viola odorata. The sequence goes on from OY829540.1 coordinate 63,099,567, forward strand.
TTATGAACATAGTGGCCATCATGAATCCCATCACGGTTAGGACCATGAGTCTTGATAGGAAAAGCTCCGGGGTGCGCAGAACGTTGATGAAGTTTCGCCGCATCAGAATCCATGTCTCTGACAAGAATGAATTGGCGAATTTCGAACCGAGTTTGATGGTCTTAGGAGGCACATGGGGTGTTAAGTAGTCATTTTCATTCACTGTGTAGTCACTGCTGTGTGGTGTTGGAGTTCCAGGGAGCATCTCACTTGAGTATGTGTAGTAGCCAGGGGATGAACTGCACAAATTAGTCCTACAACCATTATTAATCACTCAATGGTATTTCCTACATAGCAGAGTCTCGAGTCTCGTAATTTAGATTCTTACCTCAATGGATTTTGCAGCTTCTTGTCATTCCTTTGGCGAGAAGGCGTGAATTGGAGTGTTTTAACTATTCCTCTATGACTAGCACTCCATGATCTTGATGTGTTATTATTATAAGGGCTCCTCAGACTATGATCAAAATAATCAGGTTCAGCAGCAACTGTTGGTAGAAAGTGGGGCTTGCCATCACTTCTCCTACCCGCAGACCTTTCCATTTGATTGCTGCCCCTGCGGCGAGGAGGGGGTGGTGTGGGGGCAACACTTGAAAATGACTCATTCTCGTCGGATAGAGGAGGTGGTCTCCTTCCTGTGCGCGCGAATTCTGCCATCACATCCACGCCATGATCAGAATTATCGTACTCTTGTATCACATCGATTAGGTGCTCTATTGCGGTTTCCCCCTTTGGAACTTTTTGTGACATCCGATTGAGATGCAGAGTTATATCTTTTGGTGTACCTTGAAACATGAGCTGGCCACGAGCTAGGATGATGAGATGATCAAGCAACAATTGGATTCTGGATGAGGGCTGGTGAATGGTAAGGATTACAGTGCTGCCTGATCTTGCAATGTGGTGCACTTTTTCAATCACACTATTAGCACTAGTAGAGTCTAGCCCTGAAGTAGGCTCATCAAGGAACAACAATGATGGTCCATGGATTATGTCCACCCCAATCGAAACCCTCCGCCGCTCACCACCAGACACTCCTCGAGTGCCCTCATCGCCTATGTAAGTATTGCGCGATGACTGCATCGAAAGAGTGAAAAAACCAATATTAATCTCATCAATCTCTGAACTATATTTGTTACTAGCTACTAAGAATAAATGGTCACATAAAAGATTGTGACTTACCGATAAGCCGAGTTGATCGATGAGCTTCTCCACTTTCTGAACCTTGTCTGAAGTTGGGATGGATCCGAGCCGGAAATCAGCAGCAAACATCAAAGTTTCATAAACAGTAAGCATAGGGAACAACCTGTCATCCTGCATTATATAGGCAGAGGTCCTCTTAATCAAGCTTGGACTAACTTCCATGCCATCTAATGAGACCTTCCCTTTAAGGCTTCCACTAGCAATTCTTCCTGCCAATCCATCCAAGAATGTGGATTTTCCGGCACCGCTCGGCCCCATCACTGCAGTAATGCGCCCTTTTGGTGCGTAACCGGTGATACTGTTCAATAAGTCCACTTCTTTGCTAGTCCATTTCTCATCAACCTTTCTCTTGGTAGTCACTGTATAGGTGAGGTTAGTGAACTCAAGCCCCCCGGTGATATTTATCGGCTTCATCGGTGTTTCAACCACACGAGGCTTTGGCATGTCGATGACACTTTCGCTAAGAGGCCTATGATTATGTGCCATTTTGAATTGGGATTTTTTTTTGAGGACTAATTTGAACTTTTGAATTCAAGGAGAGGGGTTTGGAAAAAAGGGAAGAGAATGAGGGTGTGACTTATACAAGAAAGGGAAGGGAAGGAGGAGGTGGAACCAAAGTTTTTTTGGATCTGTTTTCATTGAGGTATCCGTTTTGGGTCGTTGTGATCGAAGATGAGAAAAGGACTTGATTGTTTTCTTTTATGGTACAAATTTAGTGCTGGATTGGACTTTTGATTGACAAAAGAATTGAGCTCTGGATTTGTCACCAAGTAAAAGATCCATTTCCTTTCCTCGGTTGTGTTCCATGAAATTTTGTTGGAGCAGATGGTTATCTGTTAGGTATAACTTGCAAATGGTTTAACACTCTAATTTCGAAAATAAAAAATTTTCGATTCAATATATACTCATATATGGAGAAATTATATATTTAAAATTATCATTATCTTATCTCTTAATAATTTATTTCAGTACAAATATAATTAATTTTAACATATTAAATTAAAAAATATTTATGGTTCCCACGTAAAAAGAAATGTTCATGTAATTTTTATTGTGACATTGTAGTAAAAAAATGAATTGATGTAACGTTGGTAGCAATTGGAGAATGATTCTCCTTCTTTTTTTAACACATTTCTCCTTTTGGTTTTGGTGAGTGTCATGACAGATTTTAATGATTTTGTCATTTAGAAACTTGGACACTAAACAATGATAAGTTGTTGCTATCAACAGATAAACATATATGTTGAATATATCCTAGCAATTGCGAATAAAAAATCAATCTTACTATTAATACAATTAATTATCTCTCAATTTAGATTATATGGCATATAAACATATATTAAAAAATTAATAAACACTCAATCTTTTAATAAAATTATAAATCTGTAAGAAAAATCAGCTCTCTGTTATATTATATTAATAATTCTTACTATATTTTTTGTTGTTGTTGATAAATCAATCTTTATTAAACCAAAATGGCAAGACAGAAGCAAAGAAATGAAGGAGTAAGAGATACAATATCATGCGCGCCCATCCAAAATTACAACCAAATACCATCCTTTGCTAATCTATCAGCAAAGGTGTTAGCCTCTCTATGAGCAAACCCGAAAGAGACTCCAAGACCTTTGCAGGTTCCTTTAATTTAAGCATATGATCGTCAAGACACCATGGATGCTCGGGCTCATTTCCATTGATCCAAGAAATCACCTCTTGAGAATCAGACTCAACACAAATTTTCGCTCCCGCCAAATGACCTTGCTCGGCTGATAACTGAATTGCCTTTGCTATTGCCAGAAACTCCGCTACGCTTGCGTTTGCTGCTCTCACCTCTCTAGAAAATAAGGCTTTGATAGACCCATGCGAATCTCTAAGTACACCCCCAATGCCAGCTGCACCTGTTTCGGCAATAAAGCTTCCTTCAGTATTCCATTTCAAGATTCCTTCATCCGGGGGAGACCATTCCAAGCTCCTCTGAGTCCTTGTTGTGCTGGACCATAACAGAATATCACGCGAGGAACATTCTAACTCACTCGGGATTGAGTTGGAAATCTTCCTCCACAGCCTTGATCCAAAGACACCATCTGTTCATTATAAGCTTAAATAGGAAATCACCATTCACCGCAACTTCCTCAAAAATAACCTCGTCACGGTGTAGCCACAACGGCCAAGTTATCACAAAAACAACATGGTCCACACCTTACTCTATAGTTTCCCGCGGACTAGATCAGGTCATCGATTGAACCATTCTTTCAGCGAAACAGGTACCCCAGCGTTAATACCCCACCAATCCAAAAACCTGCACCAAGTAATGGTCTTAGCACTTGATTAGTTTTAGTTTTAGTTTTAGTGTTTTTTAAGATACTTGATTAGTTTTAATTGAGAAGATACTTGATTAGTTTTAATTGAGAAGATACTTGATGGATTAAAAAACTATATTAATCCCCAGCATTTATACGCTCTCCCTGCACGATCGGTTCTTAGTCATGATCCGCCGATCAATAGGCGAGTTAAGATGGGTTTGGACTCGAAAGTTAAAATCTGTATTTGTATACTTTTATAATTCCTTTTTACAAGAAAAAGATGCTATTCGTTATAAATACAATTTCAATAATTAGAATAAACCAATAAAATTAAGAGAAAAAAGTATTTACTTTGTGAAAATGAATTAAAAAAATATACTACGTAAACATAAAAGTCTATAAATAATAATTTTTAATAGATACTAGATATTTTTAGTAGGTTTGGGTTATATATTAAAAAACATTTCAGCTCCGCCACTGGATACAGCTGAATTACATAACCAAGCATTGAAATCAGAGCTACGGTGCGCTACATTCATAGCCAAATCATGAGTTAGCCTCTGTTAGCAAGAAAACTGACATATACTCCCTCCGTCCGGTATTAAGTGTCCAGTTACTGTTCATGCACGCGTTTCGAGGAGGCCGAATGATTCACTATTTGACCCCAAAAAAGTCCGTACTTTTTTTTCAAACGTACGTTAATGATTAGTGTACGTTCGAAAAAAAGTACGGAATTTTTTTAGGTCAAATAGTGAGTCATTCGGCTTCCTCGAAACACGTGCATGAACAGTAACTGGACACTTAATACCGGATGGAGGGAGTATCATTCTTATATAGCAATATAAACCCATAACATGATTTTAAATTATGTTTTTGTGGACCGTTAGGTTATTGGTGATCTGCATCTCCCTGATTTTTCGTGGGGAATGATGAGTGAGTTCGTAGTCTATTATTTGTATAGCTAACTTATTTGGCTCGTGTTTTTTATATTTAGTTCGTGTTCTCTATGGTCATTTTTCATGACCCAATAAATATATATCTTTCCCTATTAAAAAAAAATTATATATAAACCCATAGCACTAGCAAGTGCCACGCCTCTTCTACCTAGCCTGCAGCGCCATCATCTTCTGGTGATAAGATAAACCTGCGTGCGAGATGCAACTATTCAACGCTAATTAGAATAGCTAAAATAATGCTGTATTTTATTTTGGATAAACTATTCTAAAGTTTTGGAGGTATAGACACTTCTGTATTTTAATTCTTAACAATTGGTCCTCAATTTATATATTAAAATGCATCAAATGTTAATATATGTCGTTAAAATTTTTACCTAAAACCCTAACGGTACATTAAAAATGATACTATTTGCTTTTAAAAAAAAATTTTTTTTTTTCAAATATGGGAGAGTGTATCAAAATAATAAGGAAAACTCTACAAATCATTATAGAATCAATTCAAAGTCAACAAATCATTATACATTAGGCTATTTGGATAACAATTTCAAAACAACTTTTTAAATTTTCCCCACTTCTTCAGCCTATTATACAACCTAAATGTGATTAGAAAATCTGAAGGCAATGAGTACCCAGGGTCAATAAAATCTCCAAGTCATTGTAGAGGAATATCACATCATTTATAATTAATAAACAAAAATGAATTTAAAATATATTTTATCACTGGTTTTTATTAATGACGTCGTTAGATTTGCGACTCTTATCATTATCTCCACTACTATCATATCCGTCTTCTTTGACCATAAATATTAAAAAAGTGAACCAATATATAAGGAAGAGACTTGAGTGAAACTCAAAAATACTAGTTTGTAAATCCGATGAGATAAACGTAGTATACTAAAGGAAGAAAAATTAAAAACAAGGGCGTTTACAGCGGTTACAAATCAGACATTGACTTTAATTTCAAGAAAATGTAGTTAGAGAGGGTGAAATTAAAAAGTTGGAGAGATTTTCTTTTCTTTTCTTTTGGTGGCTAGGGTTTCATTCCATCCATGTCTTCTTACTATTGCAATTTTCTTACAGGAAGAAATCACTGATTCTACGTCGTAATACATATTTTCCGGGAGATATTCATATATCAAGATTCAATTCAACTTTATTCAACTCTAGCCCAATTGTAGTGCAATTAATTCCTTATGCAAGTTAAAAAGAGAGCCAAATATCCGCTTCTCTTGCTCATTTAATTAAAACATGGTACGTAGTTCTTGTGTACCCCCTGCATTAATTAGATTGTTGTACCAAAACTCCATGTCATCATCAACCTTATGATCAGCAGCGTAACCACCACTGTACCCAAACTGCACAATGTCGCCAGAAACGGAAAAATAGTATGGGACTGCAAAAATAGTAGTAATTCTTAAATTGGAATTATCTACTGAGATATAAAATTAATTTTGTTTGAATATAGTTAGACATTAAAAGGTGGCTTTTTATTCAAAAAAAAATTATAATTTTCCAACATAATTTGCTTTATTTTTTAAACTCTTATCCAAAACCTAAATTAACGATGAATAAGTACTCATCTACTACTCATCGTAAAAGAATATGATATAATAAGGTGCAAAAACATCAATATGGGCGGGGCCCACGGGTGAATGTAATGGCGTATAAAGGAGAGGAGAGGAATAGAGAAAGGGGGCCCTCCTCTCCCCTGGCTCCACATCTCCCGACGAAATTGCCAACCAGATTGCAACATTTTCATCATTCACATGCAAACATCGGGTTTTGTTGTGCGTGATCCCACCTCCACCCGAGTAGTTCTGGCTCGGTTTCTCCCATTTTTAGGCTCCAACCCACAGGAAATAATTGACGACAAAACTGGGGCTTTTGTGTGGTGGGAGTGGGAGCAACCGAGCTATTGTGTACTCCATCTAATTAATTGTATTGTCAAACATCGCCAACAATTTAATGTCTTGTACGAATGTCACTTGCCCTTAATTGGCTTAATAACAAAACCATAGCTATGATTAGCCTTTTCTTGATTGGTGACTAACGAATGGGTTGATGTATACTACTACTCAGGCCTAGTAAGCTGTCCCACATGTTTCTCTAATCTAAGATCAAAATTATAGAAACAATGATGCGTTAGGTATCGTTTTTATTGTTGGTTTTTTTGAACAAATTTTGAAAATATAAACAATTTAGAAAAACAAAAAAAAAATCTTATTTCTATTTTGAGTTTTAAAAACTAGCTAAGGAAACATATATCGATACCAAACGCATAGGAAATTAGAATGTCGGTTACATACAATATTAATAGTGGAGCATAAAACAGACACACGACACCTAAAACAAAAATAAAACAAAACAAAAAAAACTCTATACTTTCAGAGTCTAGTTTTCCATAATCTGAAAAATCTGTCAAAAGCCATTCATATTTTACACCCTTGACATACTGTTTATAGGTTCTATGTCTAGAAATTAAGCTATTATGCCAAAATACAATTTGCACTCTCTTTTTTGTGTGTGGACCAAGTTGGGTCCTAAACCTTATTTTGATCATGATTCATGCTCAATTATAAGGGTGGTGGCGACATTTAATCTGTACCCTCCACTACAAGCCTGTCCATACGCCACATGACTTGTTGCCTGTACACATCTCAAATATCAGAAATTTGCATGTCAATAATTTGGTATGGCCCAATTGCTTATACTTTGCAGCTTTTCAATTCGTCCATCGGTAGGAACCCAATACATGCATATATATGGCCGGCTACAGCTATCTATCAATTTCACAAGTGATTGATAGCGTTTGTGTGGCCAAGAATAATCGATGGGATGTTTGTGATGATCAATCGGTCGTCGGTGAAGCTAGGGGAAAGGTAATGCGATTTTGGATGAAGATGCATTAATTGGACATTAATGCATTAATTTGGCACGAACGGAATATTTTCAGTTCGAGCTATGATATGAGTGAACTCGTTTGAAATGAATAAATGCCCAAACCGAGAGGACCAAAATGTGGAGAAAAATGAGACGAAATAATTAGTAGACAGTAGATAAAGGAAAAGTTTGGTTTAACGTTCGAATTTTCTCGTTCGAAAATGTCAAACGTTCAGACGTAAAATAAATGTCATAACGACAAAAATTGAATGAAACCAAACTATATGACGCGAAAGAGAAAAATAGTAGGTAATTATTAATTAAAAAATAATACGTTCGATCTACGGTCCGAGGAAACTTACTCGGGACCGATAGAAGTTCGCGCGAAAAGATAGTAAAAAAATACGAAAAACTAAAAAGACACGAAATGAAGTTGAATATTAAAATAAATAGTCCAAGATTAAAAGTGGACATAAATAATACGATAATAATAATACTCAAGCACTAACATACTCCGGGAAAAGGCACCCGGGAGTCCCCATCGTTATTATTTTCATTTTAGTTGGTCCCCAAAACGGTTTTGGGCTCCCGGGGGTCCCTGGCGTTAAGGCCGTTAGTCACAACAGGTCCCCGCCGTCAAATTCGACCCTAACGGACACTAACGGCCGTTAACTCTGAATTTTTTATTATTATTTCTGACACTGGCCCCATTTGTCAGATTTTCCAGATTTTTTATTTTCTTAATATCTAAAAAAATTAGTTTTATTAATTAATATAAAAATTCCAAAAAAATTTAAAAAATGCAAAAAAAATTATAAAAAATTAAAAAAAAATAAACAATTCTGAAAAATGTAAAAATAACCAAAAAAAAATTAATTAATCTTAAAATTCCAAAAAAATTAATTAATCCAAAAATCTAGAAAAAAAATGTAAAATCCAGAAAAATGATAAAAATCCAGAAAAATTGTAAAAATTCCCAAAAGAATAATTTATTTAAAAATTCAGAGAAAATGTAAAAATTCCAAAAAAAAAATAATTCTGAAAAATATAAAAATAACCAAAAAAAGTTAATAAATCTAAAAATTCCAAAAAAAAATTAAAATCCAGAAAAATGATAAAAATCAAAAACAAAATTAATTAATCTAAAAATATTTAAAAAATTGTAAAAATTCCAAAAACAATAATTAATCTAAAAATCCAGAAAAAAAATGTAAAAATTCCAAAAAAATAAACAATTCTGAAAAATGTAAAAATAACCAAAAAAATAATAATTAATCTAACAATCCAGAAAAAAAGGAAAAAAATCCCAAAGGAATTTTTACGGTTTTTTTTGGATTTTTTGCATTTTTTTTGGAATGTTTACATTTTTTTCTGTATTTTTAGATTAATTAATTTTATTTTAATTTTTTATATTTTTTCTGGATTTTTAGATTAATTAACTTTTTGGGTTATTTTTACATTTTTAGAATTGTTTATTTTTTTTCTAATTTTTACATTTTTTTCTTGATTTTTAGATTAATTAATTTTATTTTGGTTTTTTATCATTTTTCTAGATTTTTAGATTAATTAATTTTTTTGGAATTTTTACAATTTTTTTTGGATTTGTTACATTTTATTTCGAATTTTTTACATTTTATTTCGAATTTTTACTATTTTTTCTAGATTTTTAGAGTTTTTACTTTTTTTTCTATAAAATAAAACTAATTTTTTAGATATTAAGAAAATAATAAATCTGAAAAATCAGACATGTGGGCCCCAATGTCATCTTCTTTTTCAGAAATAATAATAAAAAATTCAGAGTTAACGGCGTTAGTGTCCGTTAGAGTCGAATTTGACGGCGGGGACCTGTGGTGACTAACGGCCTTAACGCCAGGGACCCCCGGGAGCCCAAAACCGTTTTGGGGACCAACTAAAATGAAAATAATAACGGTGGGGACTCCCGGGTGCCTTTTCCCAACATACTCCAGCCAAGCTTTAATTAAGGCTTGGGAGTGAAGGTGGAACAGGTGGTTTTCTTCACCAGGAGCGAAGAGCTGAAGAAAAGTCTTTTATTAGCCAGATCGAACTGCAACAGATAGTCCTCCAATTGGTGGCCTCCGATCACAATCGAAGTTCTCGGATTCAACCCACCATCCACAAAACCAAGACACGTCACATCTTTCTTCACACGAACCATGGAATTTGCGCCGAAGAATTTCCAGGGAACGGTGCCTCTTTGCAGCACGATCTCAACTGTCGGCACCACCGGGCCGTCGTAGGTGGTCCCGATTTTTGTAGCGTTAAAACAGAGCCCAAACGGCGCCACAGAATGCACTCTAGCGACGCCGTGAGGGAGAGCTGCCGCGAAAGCTTTAGCTACGGATTTGTAGATGGATGTTTGCATCACGGTGTATGGATGGACGGTGCTGATCTTGGTCCCACGAGTTCCATCGTGTTCGTTTATGATGAGCAGTGAGTCATTCAATGGAACGGGTGTGCCGTCGATTTGGATGGATGTGACTTGAAGGAAGTAATCGGAGGAAGGGTCACCGAAAAAAGAACCAGAGGCTGTGCTTACTGGGTTGAGGAGCAACGGCGTGGAGAAGTCGATAGATTCCTCGACATCAAACGGCAGTTTTCCGAAGAAAACGACACCGTTGGTGGAGGACAAGCAGATTGCAAATTTCCTCTCGATTTTAAAATATGAAGAGATTTGAGAAGGGAGTGAAATGCCAGTTCTACCCAAACCAGCCATGCCCTTAACCCCACTTGCCAAACCATCCAAAAGAGAAGTCGACCACCCACAGACAAAAATCAAGTTAGGGAGTCGGTTCGACCCAGATTCATACCCAGACCCGGACTTATCAGTGGAATGTATTCTCACGACATCCTGACCAACCTCACCACCGGTTACGATCCCAGTGACGGTGTTATCCGGGAGGCGAGCACAAGTGTTGTTGTTGCAGCCTGGTTTTGGGCTCGAGTAGCACGTGATGCAACTTTTGGATCGGGCGAGCTTGCATCGGGCCGTGTTGCAGCGGACGGGCTTATATGAGGATGAGACGTAGCCGTTTTGGCAGTCAATCCAGAGATATTGACCGCCAAGGTCAAGGGTCAGTTTGGCAGAGACTAAAGGGGTTCTTTGGTTGATATGGGTCAAGTATTGGAGAGTGGATGGGTCTTTGGTTAGCGGAAGGAGTAATGTTTTCGGCGGGTTGGATGCGGATGTTTCTTTTCCAGTGGAAGGGGAAAAGCCCAGTACGAAAATTGAGCAGAGGAGGAGGAAGCGGCATTTCACCAAATAGGTGATGGTCATTGTTGTTGTCGGTGCCATTGCCAAAGAGGCTATTGATGGGTGTGGAGGAGGGAGTGAGCTTCCATGTCTATTTATGGCTAGTTTTTGACTTCACAAGGAAAGGTTGTGCTGGTTAAAAAAGAAAAGAAAAAAGAGTACAGTTAAAACTCTACGTTTATATATAAAATTTTATTTTAATGGACAAACCTTTATATTTTTTCTACTTTTAAAAAAAAAAAAGTTGTTTTTAAAAGTGTTGAAATACTCGAACTCAACTAATTTATATTCACATTTCACTCATCTCCTTTTACATTTAAGATTAGTGCACTATTCTTTATTTCAAAGATAATAATTATTGGTTATTTAATGGAAAAAAACTGATTAATTTCCTGAAATCTAGTTGATTAAAACACGTCAGCTTAGGGTTTCAATTATTTAAAAAACTTAGGTTGATTTAATCTCTTAATTAGTAATCAATTTGAATCCTACTTCATTTCCAACAACTGTTACTTTTCAGTTATTAATTAATTATTACATAGGTTGTTTAATAATTAATTTTAACATGTACTGTTCTTTTTTAATTGTCACTTTTTTATTTTTCAAGATAACTAAAATAATTATTATATAATTTTTGACTAAACTATCCTTATTAATTATGAACAATTTTTTTTTAATTTTCCTCCAAAAAATGGTTAGTTTAAAATTATTTAAAATTAATTTTATCATTAATTATAAAAAATGATCTTAAAAATTGAAATACGACAATTAGATAAAAAAAATTATTTAAAAAAAACGGAAAGATATAAAGACTAAAGAGATTACCCATTTAAAGGCTGATATTAATTAAGCGTAAAGATATAAAAATAGAAATTTATAAACTAAAATGTTAATAAGGAAAATGAGAGAAATGAGGTTGGTGGCACATTTGATATATAAAATAAATAAATAAAAAGTCAATTAGAAGTTTCCTTTTAGAGTGGGACTTTGTTGTGTAATACTCCCTCTGTTATACTCCCTCCGGTCCGAAATGTATGACGTTTTAGCATTTGCTTTTACTGTTCTGGAACGTATCTTAAGACGGCCGGAACAGTCACTATTTAAGATAATTTTGCCTTGAATTTTTTCTCGGAAGTACGTTAAGGATTAACGTTCGTTCAAAAAAAAGTACGGAATTTTTTGGGGTCAAATAGTGCCTCATCCGACCTCTCGATATGCGTTCCCTACTGAATATTGGGATGCGAGGAAGTCATACATTTCGGACCAGAGGAAGTAATTTAATTAATATTTTAGCTCAAAAATGGGTATGCCGTTTTTTATTTTTTTAATATTATTTTTGACAGACTCACCTTAAAAAAACTGATTTTTTTTTAATATTATTTTCTGATGCATAAATAGTGTTGAAAAAACTGACATTCCTTTTTTAAATATTATTTTCTGGCGCAGTCCTACTACAAAGTTATTTTTTATTTTTTTAATTTTATTTTTAACACGGACCCACCTGATAAAAGTTGATTTTTTTTAATAATATTAATTTTTGACGCGGATCTACTTTTATTTAAAACGCATAAATAGTAGGCCCGTGTTAAAAAAAATGAAGGGAGTAATTGTTTTCATGAAAGTGTTCCAATATAAACATGTCTAAATTTGAACAATTTTTTTTTTAAAAATCATTTTATTAAAAATTAACTCTTTTAATACTTCCTCTGAACCATTTTAATTGACTTTCTAAAACAGTAGTATTCAGTAAAATAAACACTAAAAAATCAAGTAAAGTGTACATAGAAAAATGACAATTATTATGGTCCGGAAGGAATATTTATTTTTTATTTCTTTTATTTTTTTAGCATTTATCGGCAATCCATTCAATTAAAGATAAAATTGTCAGTACAATCATTTCCTTTTAGCTCGTGCTGCTGCCACTTATTTCAGTGGACCAAGCTTCTTGTCGGATATGTCGTGGCCTCTTTGGAGACCACTAGTCACCTACTCCTTCAATCTAGTTTTGGATTCAGATTTTGCGCAGCCTGTGGTCCTTCTTAATAGTTTAAATCAATTGTATTCTTCATATTTAGATTCAAAATTTTAATTAAATAGGAAAAATTCTCCTTCTCCTTCCCCTTCTTCAAACTCCGATTCGTATTTTTCATAGAGTATCATGTACGCCTTACTCAATTCGTATTTCATATAATGGACCAAGCTTCAATTGCACGTGTCATTATTACAATGGACCAAGCTTCTTATCCGGTATCCTATTCGTTGCTCAACTGCATGGAGCGTTTGCATGGGCATACGGCGCCGGTGGGGGTGTGGAGAGTGTACAACTTGCTACTTTGGTTTTAGTTAGAGGTTGATTTGTAGTGTCTTTTGTGTCTCCTCTCCTATGGTTTGTACATGAGTGTCAGTCTTAGTTGTTTTTTGAAGCACACGACACGATCTTATTTGTTTTCTTTATAATAATAATCATCCTCAGCTTATCAAAAATAAATAAAAGATTTCGACCAAATAAATAAATAAAGAAACAGCTATTTTTTGTCAATTATTTTAATACTTATTGATACAAATTACTCTTAATTTTTTTTTTCTTACTTAAGAATACTTATGAATACATAACATCCAGATTGGGTTTTTGATAGGTAGGGACTTTGTACATTAATTATCTAATTAATTTGAATTATGTATTCATTCTTTTGTTTTCATTGAAACTCTATATTCATGAAATTGTATCAATTTGAACTTCACGCAGGAACTAAGTTGCTCGCGCTGACGTATCAGCATGCCATGTTAATTTTTGACATGTGAATGATGCCACATCAGCACCGACCTGCTACGAGACCCGACCCGAACCGAATCATCCTCGCCCTCACTCACGCCCCGCCCGATTCATTACCTACACGTTTTGCCCGCATCCGCCGCCTCCATACCCAGCGCGGCCGTCACAATCGCTGCTGCCATCAAACCCACCACCACCACATCACAATTTTCTCTTTATATCATAAGCAAGTAAAATTAGTTGCAGTTCTATCACTAAAACTAGCAACCTGCATGTACTAATACAACAAGCTTTAGTTCATCCAAGAAAAGGGAGTACTTCATTGATGAAGATGAAACACCAAAGAGTAATTCTATTCATCACCCCGAAATAGCACCCCCGTATAACACCTTTGGCTATTTTGCAAGGGCCACGTCATTAAAAAAAAATTGCAGCAATGCAAAGGGTGCTATCTTGGGGTGATGAATAGCATTACTCAACACCAAATAGCACAAATGGAAAAAGAACAGGCACGGCCATGGTCTTCAATTATTAGGATCTCTCTTACCCCTTCTATATTGTTTCTACTGATTAAGGGAAAAAACAAATCCCGGATTTGTTCAACTGATCATCTAATTCCATACATTTAATTGTTATACAATTTTTACCCCCGCCCGTTGATGAATGTTGTTCTTGATTTACTTGTAATTTGACTAATTAACTTCTTCCGTTTTGGAATCAGTGATCTACTAAATAGCTAAATAGCTAACTTCTTTTTGTTTGAACAGAATGACCCCAACTGGACCCCTAAAATCCGCATCAATCACACCCGCACCCACATCCCCATTCTTCCATGCCAGCCTTGATCTAGGTGTACAATTTGAGGCAGACAAGGCACAAGTTATCATAGAAATAGATGCCCTTTGACCTAGGGATTGACAGAGCAAGCCCACTTTCTTGTTGCAATCCTAGATGCCTCGCTTTACATAATTTAATTTTGAATTTGTAGTTATTGAAGAGTACTGGGTAGTGGTGAGGGAGGAGATGAGAATTTAAGTTCGTCTTGGCAAATGGAAAAAGGATGGGTAGAAAAGATCTGATTCAGTTCGGGTCTGGTCTTTTACGGGCAGGTCGGTGTTGACGTGTGATATTCCTAGATATGGGGGAGGGTAATTCCGTCAATGGATGTGTTGACGTGGAAGGTGAGCTTACTCGTGTGTCACCTGCAAAGCGTTGAAGGGGTCTTAGACGTAGAAGCTCCGACGATCAAGTTAGTATCGTGAGGAAGTATGAGTATAAGGAGAGATACCGGAATAGTTACCGGGTTTGCAGTGAAAGCTTGGAGGAGGGTTCTTTGGTGTATGCTTGTAAGTGTAAGTGTCGGTCCCTTTCCTGAATGAGGGGAAGTGGTATTTACTTGGTTTCCTAAGTCAAATGGGACCCAATGGTCAGAGCAGACGTGACTCACAACGCTGGTATAGAGTGCGGTCACCTCAGCATTAAAAGCTATCACTTCCGCATTAAATGTTATTTCCTCAGTCAAAGACATTCTTGCTTCCGCTGCTTGGTGCTCTGAGATCCGCATTGAATGTCATCACCTCCGCATTGATTGTTGTCCAGAAGGTGATGATTATCCTCGAGACATGCGTGCCACTAGATCGAGGGTAGATGTATGTCTTGATATCTACCCAACTTGCCGATAGGGTGTTCTTCCCGATACATGTTTCTTGGCTAGCGGACGTAATCCTGATGGATGGCCCCCCCGTCCATATTGGTTATCCGTTAACCTAACCTCCGGGGGAGATATCGGGAAGACTCATATCCGGTCCACGTGGCCTGAGCCAGCGGAGACTAAGTCAAAGGGTCGTATAATGACCTTCCTACCTTTGTCCATTTTCTATGTATTATCAGCGTGCCATCAATGTCACGCCACGTCAACAAAATCTAACGTGGCATGTTGACATGTCGGGACAGGCAACTTGGTATCTGCTGAGGTCCAAATTGACACGATTTCTCGAGTATAAGATTTTAATAAAGACAAAAATGAGTATAGAGTTGAAATTAATTGTATCATTTTTATAAAAGGTTCTTACGTATCAAAAATTCATCCAGGATTGTGCAAAAAAATGCCCAGCTTGAAATAGCAAACCGACTATCCATTATCAAAAAGAGGCAAAACTTATTTACTACTCTTTGTATCTCAAATTAAATGTGGTTTTAGTTTTGGGTACAAGAATTTAAAAATAATTAATTACAACCTTCAATAATATTTTTATTATTAAAAAAATCATCCCATCCTTACTCCCTCCTAATATGATGTTTTGGCTCAAATCATAGATATTAAGAAAGCATTCATTGCTGGTTTTTTTTTATTGATTTTGATAGAAATACCCGTTTCCCATAATTAAGTTTCTTTGATTGCTATCAATTCACTTAATTAACCTCTCAATTGAGCTAGTAATATGTAACCACGGTTTACTACATTAACCACCATAATTAATTCATATTACAATCTGCTCTTAAACACTGTACTACATTTGACAGCCACAAGAAAACGAAAAATACCTCATTTTTTAGTGTCGGTCTATAATTCCTAAACCGACATATAATTAATGTCAAAGGAAATATTAAATAAATTAGTCAATGGACATTCATCTCTATCCTTTATATAAAAAAATATAAATCACCTAAGAAATTACAAAATATTATTTAATTTGAAGAAAAAAATCCCTAAAATGATATTTAATCTTAGACGATTAGAGTATATAATTAATGGTATTTTATTGAGATTAAATATAATTTAAAACAATGATATTTTTCAGTAACTTTGTTAGTTTGATAAATATTTTTTGATAAATATTTCAAATCCCTTTTCTGATTAAAGTATCGAATTTTTCCGGTTGCATATTTTTTTTTCATAACTCTAGAAATTAATCCAAATTATTATTTATTTATGTATGGGTTATAATTTTTACTTTTGAGAGTTTCTTCCATAATGGAAATAATTAATTAAGTTTTCAGGCCCACTTCCTAGTTGGGCTCAAATTTGTATGGGACGGGCCGTTCTGGTTATTGCAGCAGATAGACAAACGACAATATCGTCTTTAGAGTGGCTCATGAAGCATTATCCACTCCACTTCCCAGTTCTTACCACTCCACATTCAGTTCTCACGAGAGTTAGTTCATGGTTTATCATCCGTTGCAGAGAATTGGGTCACACTTTCTCCGTTCCAAAAGCTAAATCCAAACAACCATGAGCAATCCCAGCTTCATAGGCTTGGACTTGTCAGCCTGCACAACCAAACCTCCACTCTTCACCACAACCACCGCCTTCCTCTGCTCTTCCAGTGACAAAATACCCACATCAACCAATTCCAAAATCCCATCTTTCTCCTCTCTTTTTTCACTCCAAAAGCAGAAACCAAGCGTCATCTTCAGTTCCAGTAAGTACCCATTTCTCAATTTTCTCAAAAGCTGCTAACATGCACCGTAAAGACCATATCTTTAACATTTTGTTTGTGTTGTCTTTTGAGTTGAGTTTCTGTTTCTGTTGTTGTTTAGGTTGTAAAGCAAGTAGCAGCGTCATAGAAAATGCTGAAGTTGAAGGGGAAGTGGAAGTCGCACAAGGGTACAATATGACCCAGTTTTGCGATAAGATGATTGATTTTTTCTTGAATGAGAAGCCCAGGGTCAAGGAATGGAGAAAGTATTTGGTGCTAAGGGAAGAGTGGAGCAAGTATAGAGAGAGATTCTACAGTAGGTGTCAAACACGAGCAGATGAGGAGAGTGATCCAACCATGAAGCAAAAATTGATTTCACTTGCCTCTAAAGTGAAGAAGGTATGATATACATGCTCTTACTTTTCCAAGTGAATTGGTTCGTATGTCTATTGCTGTTTCAATAAGTTAGAAATTGGTACAAGAACATTGTTTCGTTACCTAGGACTCCTTGTGGTCAATTTTGAAACTCTTGGATGTAGGTACTCTCTTGGGTTTAGAAATTCTTTCGTTCTGTGTACTCAGGAATGAGCATTGCAGATTGATGATGAGATGGAAAAGCACGGTGAACTTCTCAAGGAGATTCAAGATAGCCCGTCTGATCTAAATGTAATTGTTACAAAGCGGCGAAAAGACTTCACTGAGGAGTTTTTCCGCCATCTTACTCTTCTTTCAGAAACTTATGACAGTTTAGAGGATAGGGATGGTAATTACTTGAACATTTGGGTATCTAATAGTCAGATATGTTTTTCAGTTTGTGAGTTGTGTTCAATTCTTAGTTACAAATTGCATTCTATTAGATAATGCCTATCTTTCTGTAAATAATTTGATGATAGTTTATCAATTTCTTATTTCCTTACCACTGTTAATAATGTATAAATGTAACATTCAGCCTAGGATTCATATAGAAGTATATGCACGTAATACTATTATCTAAGCATTTGAGAACAAGAACCTAGCATTTTAGAAGAGCATTTGATGCATCCAGCTATTTGCTATTAGAATATTATTTGACATACCTTGAATTTGTTTGTAAATATATTCGGCCGTTATAATTTGTTTCCAAGGAAATGGCTACGGGTACTTGAGAACCAACTCAACCTCAGAGTCAGCATGATGTCGTTAATTGCCTGGATGGAAGTTGTAATTGGTTCCAATTTAACATCCTCACCAAGTCCATTGCCAGTTTGCAAGCACATGAATGTAATGAGATTGTATCATGCTAGGCACTTAAAGATACTGCAAAAATTAATATATGCTGTGTTATGATAACCATCATAATGAAGGAAATTTAAAAATGTAAAACAGAAATAACATTTTGATAATATAAATAAACTGTATGCTAAAGTTTCCTTCTAAATATACTTGTGTTGATGCTTTTTGAAAACTTTATTTGGTGCAGAGTGACTGCGAATGAGTTTGCTGTAAGTCAGACATCTAACATGGTGGTCTTTTTTCTTTTTCTTTTTTTTGAGCAGCGGTAGCCAGACTTGGAGCTAGATGCTTGTCTGCTGTCAGCGCTTTTGACAATACATTGAGCATTGTTGATACACTGGATACTGCCCAGGCCAAATTTGATGATATCCTTAACTCTCCTTCAGTGGATGCAGCATGTGAAAGGATTAAAAGTCTGGCCAAGGCAAAAGAACTTGACTCTTCATTGATCCTATTAATAAACAGTGCTTGGGCAGCAGCTAAAGAGTCCACTACTATGAAAAATGAGGTAAGAAATTGAAACTTGGCTCTATAATCTGGCACTTGGTAGATCATGCATCTCCCTCTATCTAACTTATGTGCCACACATAGCATATGAGCAATGAGTCTTGTTTGCCTCCTCAGTTGCTCTCTTACTATCCCTTTTTGTTGGCTGTCAAGCTAAAGAAATCTCATAATTTTTTTCCGTTCATTGGCCTCTTTTGTGTAAGCTATGTGACTGATTGGTGACTTAAACGATGCTGCATTGTTGTCTCTAGAGCTTGTGAAGCTTGAAAATGAAAATAGTATTTCATTTAGAGCTCAGAAAACTGAGATGGCTGGTGATTTTAGGATTTGGCATTGTTGAGTATATATGGATGAAAGTATCAAATTAAGTAACGCCTTAGATGTGTCTGATTTTAGGTAAAGGACATCATGTATCGTTTATACAAAGCCACAAAGAGCAGTCTCAGGAGCATTGCCCCAAAGGAACTAAAGCTACTGAAGCATTTGCTGAACATCACTGATCCCGAAGAGCGATTCTCAGCATTGGCAACAGCATTCTCCCCTGGTGACGAGCATGAAGCCAAAGACCCTTATGCTTCATACACGTAAGAGAGTTTCGAGGTTCTTCACTCGTATGTAACTGCAAAAATATTTGTTTATCTAGGTATATAATGTCTCATCTTTGTGGTTGGACAGCACTCCCAAGGAGCTTCATAAGTGGATTAAGATAATGCTTGATGCCTATCATCTAAGTAAGGAGGAGACAGACATGAAGGTTGCGAAGCGGATGTCTCAACCAATGGTTATACAAAGGCTGCTAATCCTTAAAGAAACTGTTGAAGCGGAATATTTAGGGCAAACGACATTTGGAACCAAACCAGAAGGAGACACTGAATTAGAGCCAGAGAGCTCATGATGCAACAGCATCTGTACAACTTTTAAGAGTCTCAGTGGCCAGTTGTGTAACCAATAGCTATAGGTTTTGTTCCCTCATCATATTCTTCTTAACTTTATAACGTGCAAAGTTGAAGTAGCAGGAAAACTAAGCAAGGACAGGTTTTTTGTGCCCTCGAGGTTTTTGCTCTCTTGTCGATTTAATACAACAGAATCATTCTGTTGCTTGATTTTTTTTCATCTCTCTATTTCTTCAGGTTTAGAAGAAAAGAAAATGCAAATCCTTTAGTTTCAGAAAAAGGTGCTATAATTGCTAGTATCTATTTTCCTGTTTTCTTGATAAATAAATAAATATTCCCGAATCTACTAAACTAATCACTAGTCTTAATTGAATCAGGCACTCTTTCCTAGGGAGAGGATTGAGTAACATGTTATCTATTTTCTAATATAACTAGAATATAGAGAGATCCGAAAAAATAAATAAACTATATAATATGTATAATTACATTATATATTTTTGAATTATGGTTTTTATTTTGTCCAGATTAACATAAGTAAATTAAGAAGGTTCAGGAAAGTATTTAGCACTTTTTTTCTCATAAAAAAAAACGTCAAAAAAGTCTGACCCGTCGTCCAATCTTAACGAAGATTTAACAAATTCCTAATTCCTAAAGTCGCCTGACTTGTTCCCCACGAAGCACGACATTAACACTCAACCCATTTTCCCACTTTACCCTCTCACCCTCGCACAAATAACGAAATTCTCCTCCCAAAATACCTCAACAAGTGTGTCTAGCTTTGTCATTTCATACAACGACGCCGTGGATATAGAAAAACCCACCAAATGCTTTTTACATACCGCCTTAAACCCTAATAGGAAGGGCTTAAACCCACAGCCACAGCTGAGAAGTAGCATAGCTCTGTCTTGTAGCTCCTAAACCCCATTTCAATGGCCACTTCTCTCCTCCTCCGATCTCTCCGTCGCCGAGAGCTTCAAACCGCTTCCGTCTCCGCTTACAGATCCGTACGTTTTCTCTCTTTGATTCTCATTTATGTGTTAGTTCTTCTATTCGTTTATATTTTGAGTAAAACGTCATCCTGTAGCTACATCACCTGTTTCCCAGCTCAATCACATGCGAGGTGTAGTTTTTTCCCCGCTAAGTAATTGATTGATATTCTCAATCGATATTCTTTTCTTACTACTGTGTCCTGTATCTTCCTAATTGGCGTGGAAGTTCTTGTATTGTTCTGTTTTTGTCAGACCTTGCTTTTGGAGCCAAAAGGGTTTGGTCTTCATGCTGTTAAAAAAATTATACAATTGGGTTTTTGGGTTATGGTTATTTGTTATTCTTCTTTTTAGTCTAAATTTTCAGTTAACAGGTAATGGGTCAGACAAGTTGTTTAATTTTTGTATCCTTCCACATTTTGAGATGTGGCATTCTGTTGTTTCTTTTTGCAGTGTTAAAGTGAACTAGGGCATTTGCTTTGGAAACTCTCCTTACTGTTCTTTTAGCCCATCGGATCTTTTAGTTTAATTAGATTCCTGGAAATTGTAATGCTTCAATGGCTTCTTTGTGACCATATATCGTCAAAATGCATTCTCTATCCTCTAAATCCTGTTGATGAAGTCTTTGAGGATCTTAGGAGTTAGTTGTTGCTTGGTGTAATGGACGTCTTGTGTGGTGTTCAACAATATTGCTCTATTGTTATGTGTTTAGTACGGTCATTCAATGAAACTACACATTGAAGATTGGGTTTTTTCAAATGGTGAAATCAAGTTCTCATTTGTGCCTTAATTATGCAGTTGTCTGGCAATACTTCCACTCCTCTGATTGGCAGATGGGCATCTTTGGCCAGACCTTTTAGGTAATTTCATTTTTTTACTCCCCTTGCTCCTTCTCAAAGTGCATATTTGTGCTAAGGAAATTGTTTGCTTATCGTACAGTTCAAGGCCTCTTGGCAATGATGTTATTGGTATTGATTTGGGCACAACCAATTCATGTGTGTCAGTGATGGAAGGAAAGGTTGGTTCATTTCCTTTTCCCCTCTTGTAGGTGGCTATCAAAAGCACATTCAATTTGCTTTCTCAGTTTTTAGTGTTACTGTAGTGTTAGTTTTTGTCTTTTACTTAATACCTTTTAATCTTTTACCAGTCTCCCAGAGTGATTGAAAACGCTGAAGGAGCTCGAACCACACCATCAGTGGTTGCCTTTGGTAAAGATGGTGAGCTTATTGTTGGAACCCCTGCTAAACGTCAGGCTGTAACAAACCCAACAAACACATTTTTTGGGACAAAACGTCTCATAGGGAGGAAATTTAATGATGCCCAGACGCAGAAAGAGATAAAAATGGTGCCATATAAGATTGTTGAAGCACCTAATGGTGATGCTTGGCTTGAAGCTTATGGAAAAAAGTATTCCCCAAGCCAGATTGGAGCATTTGTCCTCACCAAGATGAAAGAAACTGCAGAGGCATACCTTGGGAAAACAGTATCCAAAGCCGTGATCACAGTTCCTGCTTATTTCAATGATGCGCAGCGGCAAGCTACAAAGGATGCTGGGAAGATTGCTGGTCTAGATGTTCAGAGAATTATTAACGAACCAACTGCTGCTGCACTATCCTATGGAATGAACAACAAGGAAGGTGTCATAGCAGTCTTTGATCTTGGTGGTGGAACTTTTGATGTCTCTGTTTTAGAAATTTCAAATGGTGTATTTGAGGTATGCAACTTTTTTTAGTTACAATTTCTTTTGGTTTTGTAGCTTTTTATTGCCTACATCACTGAAATAAGTTTATGTTTATCAGGTCAAAGCAACGAATGGTGACACATTTTTGGGAGGGGAAGACTTTGACAATACCCTTTTGGATTACTTGGTCAGTGAATTCAAGAGTACTGAGGGAATAGACCTATCAAAGGATAAGCTTGCTCTACAGAGGCTCCGGGAAGCTGCTGAAAAAGCCAAGATTGAACTATCATCTACATCCCAAACTGACATTAACCTGCCATTCATAACTGCTGATGCTTCTGGAGCAAAGCATTTCAGCATGACTTTAACCAGAGCAAAGTTTGAGGGTTTGGTGAACAGCTTGATTGATAGGACCCGAGACCCATGTAAGAACTGTTTGAAGGATGCTGGGATAGCTACCCAAGATGTAAATGAGGTATTGCTCGTTGGAGGGATGACCCGTGTTCCCAAGGTGCAACAGGTAGTTTCTGACATTTTTGCCAAGAGTCCGAGCAAAGGTGTTAATCCTGATGAGGCGGTTTCAATGGGAGCAGCAATTCAAGGTGGTATCCTCCGTGGTGATGTTAAGGAGCTGCTTTTGTTGGATGTAACCCCTCTATCACTTGGTCTCGAAACACTTGGTGGTATTTTTACAAGATTGATCAATAGAAACACAACTATTCCTACAAAGAAGTCTCAGGTTAGTTTTCTCATTGGAGATTCTTGGACAGATTCTATAGAGAAGATTAGTGTTGCCTCTGCTATATTACTTTTGCTACACAATATGTAGCTCTCTGTTCATACATACACTAGGAGCATTAAGATAATGAACAGTCTTATGCGCATCTTCTAGTTAGGAATGTAAGTAACTTTGTAGTTTTAAACCTATCTCCACCTTCTGGGATGTTTGTTTTCTTTAGCCCATGCAGTTTAATCTGCATACCATTCTGTCTGTGTGCCATTTTTCTAGGAATGGAAGTAACATTGTAGCTTCAGTATATGATTCAGCTAATTGTGCACCATTATGTGTGCCATTTTTCTTCCAGGTCTTCTCTACAGCAGTTGAGAACCAGACTCAGGTAGGAATTAAAGTACTTCAAGGTGAGCGTGAAGTGGCGAGGGAGAACAAGCTTCTGGGTGAGTTTGAGCTTACTGGTATCCCTCCTGCACCCAGAGGCACCCCACAAATTGAAGTATCATTTGACATTGACGCCAATGGAATTGTTACCGTCTCTGCAAAGGATAAGTCCACAGGAAAAGAGCAGCAAATTACGATTAAATCATCCTCAGGTCTGTCAGATGATGAGATTGAAAAGATGGTTAGGGATGCTGAGCTGCATTCCCAAAAAGATCAGGAGAGAAAGGCTTTGATTGAGTTGAGAAATAACGCGGATGCAACTATTTATACCATCGAGAAGAGCTTAGGTGAGTACAGGGGAAAAATACCATCTGAGCTTGCTACAGAGATAGAGGCTGCAGTGGCAGACTTGAGGAAATCAATGGCAGGTGAGGATGCTGATGAAATCAAGGCTAAGCTGGATGTTGCTAACAAGACTGTTTCAAAGATTGGAGAGCACATGATGAAGGGTTCTTCCGGGTCTTCCTCTGGAGGGTCTGAAGGCGGTGATCAACCCCCAGAAGCTGAATACGAGGAGGCCAAGAAATAGAGACCGACTTAGTTTTAAGTTGCACATGGGTAATACAATTGATTGAATTATCATTACAGATTCCTGCTCTGCTACTGTTTGGCGGATGTATGTAATAATTTGAGTAAAACAATCCAGACTTTTGCAGGTAGGTGCACACAGATTTTGATAAATGTTTGGATTAGGCAGATGTCCTTGTTCTCTGACCTCTAGTGTGGGGAGAGGAGAACCTGAGAATTCAGAATTGAGAACTTGTCATATTTCTTATGATGGAATTTAAATGTTTTAGTAATTTATCACACTTTTCTTTTTTTCCATCGGATTATATTTCAGATTTTGTGAAAATTAATTTGTGACGGTCCAAGTTTTGCTAATCATGCACCAAATATCGAGTTTATTTCATTGAACACTATGCTGTTGTATGCTTTTTAGTATGTTGATTGACATGACGGAACATGAACTTCAACGATTGAGCTGAGATGAAATCAAGGCTAAGCTGGGTTAGCCTTGTCAGGTTTGTGACCAACAATTAAATTTTGTCCTCGGGTAGCTCTGGACTGAAATTAGTACTGTTCGAGTACTCTGTGAATGCTTGAGGTCTTGGGTTGCCCATAAATTCAAAAAGTTAAAAATCAATTGACACCCAACTTTATAGAGTAATATCAAGTTAGACCCCAACTTTTGCATAATACTAAAATGACACCTAACTTTTTGTGCCTTTAACCCATTTGCCCCCATTTTTTCTCCGTTAATTCAAATGGCACCCTAGCATCCAACTTTTCAGTTAAGTTTAACTAATGGTAATATATGACTTCTATTAGTTATTTTTTTGTCCCTAAAATTTTCAATTTCACATTGAAAAAATTCCACAAAAACTCAATAACTCAAAAAAAATTCCATAAAAAATTAAAAATTAAAAATTGATATTAGTTTTTGATGAACTGAAAAATAAAATAGAATTCAAGAAATAAGAAAAAATCTAAGAAAATTGAAAAAGAAATCCAAATCAAAAATTCTAGAAATATCGAGTAAAGAAGAAAATAATTTAAAATTTTGAATTTCTTTTAATAATTAAATTTTTATATAAAAATAAAAAATTAAGAAAAGGAAACAAATTTTTTAGAAAATATGAAAAATATTTTAAAATATCCCCTGTTTTTATTGAAGGACAAAAGATAAAATAGAAAGAATAAAACAATTAGTTTTAAAAAAAAACATAATGATAGACATGGAATAGATGACCATCAAAATGTTGTCCTACAACACTATCATCATTTTCGTCAATTTCATTCTTATCCTTTACGGGTTCGATCTCATGCCTCGAAAGTGTGACCGCCATTGGGTCTGAACATGAACGAAGTTTTGGTCGATGGCTAATGAAGACAGAGTTGAAATCACGCATTTGGTACTAATAGATTTGTGGTTTTAAATTTATCGTTGAAGAGGTTGCTTCTAAAAAAGATATTCGAGAAAAATTCAAAAGATAGGGGTATAGTAATGGCTTACACAAAGAATTGCGTAATCTTTTCAATAATTTATGACTTTTGTATTTTTTACTGGAAAAAAAATTTGCATGGATTGAACCACCAGCTAGAGTTAGATTATCAGGATGTAAAATTAGTTTTTAGTTTGGAGGTGATTTGCATGTATTTTGTTGAACGTCCTTTTTTTAAGGTTAATTCAGAATAACATATTGTAATCAAATTGAAGAGTTATTTAAATAGAGAATTTTGTATAACCAAAAAAATTTGAGATTTTTTTATTAATTTTACTGTGAAAATTATTTTAACTACTTTTTTTCTAAAATATTTTTGATTAGGAACTGAAAGTGAAAATTGTATACATTAACATTATCGATTTTTTTAAAAAAAATCTTGAAATTTTTAGAAATTTAAATATTTTTGGATTTTCTTTTAAAAAGATTATACATTTTCTGGTTTTTTTTTTGCAATTTTGAAATCAAATTTTTTGAATTTTTTTCTTAATTTTTAAATTTATTTTAATTATTTTTTTAGTTTTATTTTTATCATATTTTTTTATTTTTATGATTTTTTTAACTTTTTTTATATTTTGAACGTAATTTTATTATTTTGGTTAAATGGTACATAAAAAGCAGTTATATGATTACTTCAAGAAAAAATAAAAAGTTTAAAGATGAGAAAAATAACTAACGGAGGTCAAATAATACCGTTAATTAAATTTAACTGAAAAGTTGAGTGTCTAGGTGTCATTTGGGGGCAAAACGAGATTAACGGTTGGATTTATTGGGTGCTATTTTGGTATTAAACAAAAATTGGGTGCAAAATTGGTATTACCAAATTAACTTTTGCCCAATTCAAAATCATTAAATTGATGAAACTCACTTCATCGTATGTTATATATCACGAGAATAAGACAGTCACTCGGATGGAGTTTTGTTCTAACATTGGGTTTGGCCTTTGAGTGAAGACAAAGGTTGTCCAATATCCGGTAGCTCTTGCGAGTCAGCCTTAGGATGGTTTGCACTTTGCAGTACAACTCATAATATCTGTTTTGTACTAGTGATTCAATGATTTGGTACTACATTGCCTTAAAAAAACAATGGTACTGTACTACCTTACCATTATTTTTTGTTAGAAAAAAAAAACCAATGGTAGTAATTCATTTTGTTTATGTAATCAATTAGTAAGGGACCGCTTATTCATAATACAAATCTCGATTTTAAGTTTCAGAATCTAAAATTATGTGAACAAAAATGAATGGATATTTGTAAATAACTTGTAGGTTGCAAGTATTTTTTCTTAACAGTACTGCCTTTATTTTAAAAAAATAATGGTACGTACTTTATTTTGTTTATGTAAATTGTAATTAAATAGTGATGATGAAAAACACTCCGATGGAACAAGAATGAATTAGTGTCATGTAACCAACTTGAATGGATATTTTGTATAAAACGTGTAGGATGCAAGCTTGTAACGTGCAAAGTTAGCAAACCTGGGTCACGCTTTTGGTCGCTGTTCCGTTTCACCTTTCTATTCGGTACCTGTACTCCATTCTTGTTTTTGTATTCACTTGTTGTATTAATTTAGTATTTTTTATACACTTATTGTTTAAATATATAAACCGTATCAAATTAGGACAAATTAACGAGTAAACTAAACCTTTTGCTTTGCAGCCCTTTTTATTACGTATACTTTGATTTAAGGTAGCGTTTGGTTGGCGGAATCAAGGACGAAAGTGATTCGAGAATCTAAGATTTTGAGTCTTATTGCGTTTGGTTGCGACAAGGAATCACTCTCCCCTGGAATCCAACTTTCCTTGACCGCCTTGATTTTTTTTAAAATGGGGGAAAGTGATTCCTTAGCTAGGGAGTGGGGAGAATGATTCCCCCCTACAGGAAAAATTAATTTTTTTTATTAAATGACATATTTGTCCAAAATTAATTATAAAAAATAACCTAATAAAGCGTCTTTTTCCTTCTTTGTTTTCTAAAACTTCACCAAATTATATTAATTACACCAAAAATATATTAATTACATAAACTTATAATTAATTAATTACATCAAAATTATAATAATCACATAAAAATTACATAGTAATGATGCAAATAATAATAGGTAGAAGAAAATAGGTTAGGAAGAGAACAAATTATTCAAGAAATCTCAATCCTAGACTTGTCTATTATTGCAGTTATATTTTTTTACATTGCTAGAACAATATTTTTACATTGCTAGAACAATATGTGTCATACTTTGTTATAATTTTCAAGGACTCTAATACAAAAGTTATATCATTTGTCATTTTCTTTAACCCGCAAAAAATCATAGTTATAAAGCAAACTCATTTGATATTTTGATTGTTGAAAGATAGACACTTAAATAGAGAGAAAGTCTAACGTGTTTAGAGGAAACTGTGTAACACAGTATATATAGAAAAGAATAATTATACACATAACAAGATAACAAAAGACACATAATAAGATAACAAAGACACAAATATAGAAAAATGATAAAGTAGTTATTTTTCTTACTTTCCTTGAGGATTTTCAAGTACAAAACAAGCACAATAATGTTACTTTCCCGGGAATTTTAAATCCCAATCAAACACAAAAAACTAACATACCCCTTAATCACTCTCCCGGGTATCATTCTTCCGGGAGAGTGATTCCAAAATAAAAAGTAACATTTCGTAAACCAAACGCTACCTAAGTGGAATTTAATAGGATCAATTAGATTACGAGTTTCTCTGTTTTTTCCTGATAATGTTTATATTATGGAGAAAAAAATAAAAAAAAGCAAATATGTTGTAAATATAAAGGGAGAGTTTAGACTGTCAATCCATTAGAATAAAGAGACTGTCAAATACAAAATGAATGTATTGTTTGATTAGATTAAAATAAAATAAAATATTATAGTCGTTAAATGAAATATTCTCAATAAATAATTACTTCGTATATAAATATTAGTTGCAACCACTCTTTTTAAGTAGCGATAGTGATGCAATGGAATAAAGCGTAACAATTATTTAGCATACTTAACCAAAAAAAGAAGAGAGGATTAATTTACAGATTAAAAGAAAGATTGATTACCTTAAATAATAATAAAAAAAGGTACTACTTTTCCCTGTACAGATCAGTTTTATAAATTAATAAAAAGAAAAGAAGTTTCCCTTTCTTTACCCAACAAAAAGGATAAAAAAAGTCTGTTTCTCGCCAACTATAAATATCCTTCTCGGTCTTCCCTCTCATTCTCATCAATATCCATAATTTGCAGTGACACTGTCAAAGATCACAGCTTTCTGGTAAATTTCTTTCTTGAAATTCTGCTTACCCTTTTCAGTGTTCTTCCGTTGCTTTGCAATCGATCAACTCTCTGGTAGTGGTGCTTATTTTAGCAACTGTTATTCATGTATAATATAATGATGTTTCCATATGTTATTAAAGAGTGCTGAAAGAGATTTTCTTTCACTTTGTTTGGTTGCCGGGAAAAAATAGTAGATCGGATATTATTGGCTTTAAAATAATAGTACTTCCTTACAATCAGAAGAACTATGTGTGGTTAAAAGAGTGGATTGACTTTCTGATATATGGAAAGAAACTTGCTTTAGGGGCTAATAACTTGTTATTCTTGTGCTTTGTTGTTTCATTATTGGTATTTTTCTCAACGGGTTTGTGTAATTTTAACAGAATCGAGAGAGATGGAAGCGGAGAGGGAAATGGAGCAAGAGTTGGAGTGGCGTGAAGCGCAAAAGATTGTGACAAGTTTGGATCTTTTGGCTGCAGCCAAAACTCAACTTGAGTTCCTTGCTGCTGTTGATAAGAATAGGTGGCTCTATGAAGGCTCTACCCTTGAAAAGGCAATCTATAGGTAATCACTAGACAATATCATTTCTTGATCTCTTTAGTTTAGATTTATAATATAAAGTTTGTATCTACGTGATCAATTTGTGGTGAATGGTGATTTTCAAATTCTGATTTATTTGTTTACGGTACTGTCTTCAGAGTTTTGGATTCTTGAATAGTTATACACCTCGCAATACTTGTAGGTTTAAGGTGGAAAGTTGTTCTGTTCTTTGATGTCCAATTGTCCATAATAAGTCTGTTTTGGTCTTTAAATTGTTACTCATCTACACAGCATTGAAACTAGAGGTAGAAGGTCTCATTTTGTAATTTGCAAGCGATCTTTAACTTCACTTGGCGAAGGCTTAGATGTGAATGTGTGTTGGGTTTAGTCATGTATCTCTCCCCGTATCACCTTTTATCCAAAAATTCACTCTCGGCTTTTGAAATTCTGGTTGCTACTTTTCTGAATGTTAATTCCAGGTATAAAGCTTGCTGGCTTCCTTTGCTTGCCAAACATGCTGAGTCCCAAATTCCTGAAAGTCCCCTGGTTGTTCCTCTTGATTGTGAATGGGTTTGGCATTGCCACAGGCTCAATCCAGTACGTTTCTAAGTCAATGTTTTGTTTACATGCCCGTATTGATTTATCTTACCAATTTCCTCTGCTTAATATTTGGTGGTTGTCTCTTTCATCTAGGTACGCTACAAAACTGACTGTGAGGAACTTTATGGGAAGATCCTGGATAACACTGATGTTGTGTCTTCAATTAAAGGAATTTCTACAGCACATACAGAAGAAATTTGGAACAGACTGTATCCAGATGAACCTTATCACTTTGATTTCTCCAGACTTTGCTCCAACACTAGCAATAAGAAACTTTCGCAACTTGAAAAATCCACCACTTATGATTTGGTTTCAGCAGTTAAAAGGCAGATTCCATTCTACTATCAGGTGAGAGGAGGATGGTCTTTCAGTCCTACATCTCTATCTTTTCATTTCTCCCCTCAATCATCTGTTACATATTTGTGAAGTTCTCTTGGCTAGGCTGAGATGCATGTTCACCTTTGCTGGATTTGACTTGTTTTGGGGTAAACTTGACTTGTTATCTATTTGTTGAAGGCGAGGAAAATCCAATCAGATCTTCTTTGATGTGGATCCTAGTTAATTTGAAACAGCCTATAAAAAGTTTAGCCCAAAGCAGAACAGAAGGAAGATTCATTTAGCTAAGACTAACTCGTTCAAAACTCAGACTTAAGTAGAATTGAGTTGTTAGCTAGGTGGCTGAGATCCTATTTTGCCGGGTCTCTTATTATTTTACCTAGTTACTAAATTGAGGAGGTCGGTGACTCGTTACTCAAATATGATATGGAGCAGCAAGATAATTTCCTAGATCAAGATGGTACTCAACATCATGGCTGTGGACTTCCATTACTGACTGTAGCTTATTTTAATTGTTAGTGGAATTGATTGAGCAGGGAAGTATGAACTTTATACTTGATAGTATCAGCATCAATTAATAACTAACCGTGCTAGTAAACATTTCCCGAAAATTCTCTTGGGTACTTCAATGTCTCTCATGGTTCAAGATGTCCAAATATGTTTTTTAGTATAATTCTGAGCAAGTACTTCCAGAGCTCAATAATGAGGAGATAAATGCATATTTTGTGAAAATAGTGCTTAGATTGAGGTTCCTTCTTTTCCCTAAACCTGTGCCTAACAATAGATAGGTGTAGTATTTTATGGAAATTTGTGGTAGAACAGTGCTACTATGCTTTAAATAGACATTGAATGATCTTTGTTTCATGAAGAAATGTTGCCGCTAGCATTTTATGATTATGATAGAAAGTTAAAATCTTAATGTATTTATTAGGTCTTTCTTTTCTGGCATGATTGCAAATGTCAGAGATCCTTTCTTGTGGATGGTTATTTATTTGTACCCACTGAGGCACAAATGCATTAGGTCTGAAGTTCTTTTGACTTATATCCCGTCATTTCTTTTTCGGTGATAGGTTTCAAGACCCCAGTTCAGCAATGATGTATTTCTTGAAGATGCTGTGGCCAGATATAAGGGGTTTCTGTATCTTATTAAGAGAAACACTGAAAAGTCCATCAAATGCTTTTCCGTGCCAACTTATGACATTGATCTTATCTGGCATACACACCAATTACATCCTGTTTTCTACTGTAAAGATTTGACTCAAGCGGTTGGCAAGATTTTGGAGCATGATGATATGGACTCAGACAGAACCAAAGGGAAGAAGCTGGACGTTGGTTTTGCTGGAACTATAAGGAGATGGCAAGAGACATTTGGAACTAGGTACAGGAAGGCAGGTGCAATGTACAGAGGCACAGCCCCATCTCCTGTCACAGCCATTCCATTCGCTTCAAATATCTTATCCAAAGATGTGGCAAAATTGAGCAAGTATGAGAAGATGATTCAAATTCCAGAACTGAAGATTGTTGAGGTAATCCCTGATCATCTCTCTTTGGCCTTTTCTCAAGTCAATTTCTTTATGTACCCTGCAAAATGAGTTTTAGCTTCTGATTTTTGTGCAACAGTGAGTTGTGTGTCGTTAGCTTTTGGTTTTTGTGCAACAGCTTGTTGGTGTGATATCTGGTTGCCTCCTCGCACTAAATGGGCTGGCCACAATAATATCTTCATCTTTTACTAACATATTTTTTTGTTCTTATTATATCAGGTCCTCTTGCAGATTGTGGGAGTTAAAAACTTACCAAAGGGACACAAGGGAAACCTGTTTGTTGCATTTAGCAAGAAGCAGCCTGATGCAATTTTTAATGTTAAGCAGAACCTGACTATTATGTCAGAATCTGGAGACAAACATATTACATCTTTCCATTGTGAACCTACTGGAGATTTATTCTTTGAACTTGTATCACATTCACCTTCGAATTTACCTGTAACCAAGTCAGTTAAGACATTGGGGACTTATTCTCTCTCCCTCCAGGACTTGCTGAATCCACTTTCTAAACTTACTGAGGAGAAATGGGTGGAATTGCAGTGTGATTCTGGCAATTTGACATCAAAACCTATCTGCCTACGAGTTGCCATCTCATTTGGTGTTCCTGTCCAAGGAACGCGTGTGCTCCATATGCATCATCCCCCGTCGCTGTTAAAAAGTTGTTTTCTCCCACTTTCTGGAATGGTTCAGCATGATAAGAACTGCACTCGTATTGTTGATCAAACTCATGCTGATGTGATCAGTTTACGAATGAGGTATGCTATTACAGTTGCCTTTATGATAGCAATTAATTAACTTCCACCTAGGAGTTCTTTGCATGCAGTACAATTATTGAATATAACTTCATGAAATTATCTTTACACTTTTAGGTGTTGTATTGCATCTTAACAAACTTAGATTTGTAAGTCAGAAAATATGATCGTACAAGTATCATACCCTTGGAATGTGAGCAATGTATGTGAAAAATACTTAGCTTCTAATTTGCACAAGTAACCAGGTACTGGACAATCACTCTTCTTTTTCGACTCTTGGAAACTTAATGGATTCACTTTTGGAGATACATTTCATTCATACCTTGTAGATCAAGGATATTTTAAAAAAATGTCTGCTGTGATTGAAAATTAGTCTAGGGAACTGGATCACTGATGCATGCATGTTATGATATAATCCTGAAGCCTTTACTTTTGTTACATCATTTGCCGGTTTTGATAACTGTAGGGACTCAACCATGGTGAAGGGGAAAGACGAGAGCATTCTTAAGAACCAAGTAGTTGGTGTTATGAAGTCTGGAGAAACACATACACTGGCAGAGTTTGTGGGGACTCGGTGGTCTTTGTTGGATTCTGAATGGTTCCTACAATTTAAAAGTAAATCCAGTGAAAATGGCCATCTCTTTGATCTTGTGGGCAGTCGGATGGTAGTTATCTACTTCTCTATCCTTCTCCTGTTAAATCCACTACTCTGTAGAATTGATTGCAAATACATTTGTTGAACTTTGTTTTCTTGATGCAGTTAAAAATATTCCTAGGCAGAAAGCTTGATTTTGAGCCAAAACACTGTGAGAAGCGGAGAAGTGAACAAGATTTTATGACTGCTGTTGAATTTTCTGCAGAGGATCCATTCGGCAAGGCAGTGGCACTGCTTGACTTGAAGTCTGGCATTATCAAGGTAAAAACAGCTACTTCCGTGTGGAATTGGCTAGAATTCTTAGTCAGAACACTTTGCAACTCTTCTTTCTTTCTCTTGCATTGACTTTAAATAATTTTGCAGGTAAAGGAAGCACTGTTACTGCTGCCTGTGATCATTTCTGCCTTTATAGTTTCTAAAACTTTGAAGAAGAAAGGATACGAGGGGTTCAATGTTAATGAGAAATACTTGGAGGAGGTGGACAGTGCAGCAGTAAAGGTTGACAAGTCCAATGAGGATTCCAACCAAGCCAACCTGACAACTTCTGCACAGCTAGAATTGGGGTTGAATGAGAACATGACCAAAGCAAATGTGGCGAAAGGTGGAGGCTGTGGTGGTGGTGGGTGCGGAAACATGATGGAGAGTGGAGCCTGTGGCAGCGGTTGTGGTGGTGGATGCGGAAGCATGATGAAGAGTGGAGGCTGTGGCAGCGGTTGTGGTGGTGGATGCGGAAGCATGATGAACAGTGGAGGCTGTGGCAGCGGTTGTGGTGGTGGATGTGGAAGTATGATAAACAGCAGCGGCTGCAGTGGTTGTGGTGGGGGATGTGGTGGTGACATGGAAAAGAGTGGTGGTTGTGGCAGCGGTTGTGGTGGTGGATGCGGAAGTATGATAAACAGCAGCGGCTGCAGTGGTTGCGGCGGGGGTTGTGGTGGGGGATGTGGTGGTGACATGGAAAAGAGCGGTGGTTGTGGCAGCGGTTGTGGTGGGGGTTGTGGTGATCGTTGGACTGCAGAAACTGCCAATGGAGCTGGCGAGGGTTTCGCATCTATTGTCTGCTCAAATGAGGCAGTACATGCTTGATACAAAATCCATCCCAGTAAAATAGGGTATCACTACCGGAGTACAAAACACAAAGCAAAAAGGTCTTGATAAGGTTCTCATGATGATCATGAAGCATGGTTATTCCTCTTATCTGTATAGTATCTGTTCCTCTCCTCCTCCCATGTTCTCTCCTTTTCGCTATCATCTATCCCATCAAATAGCTTTCTGCTATCCTACAAAGTTTCTGCTCTGTTTCTTCGATGTCAGGCTTTGATACATGTGCAGAGTTGGTGTTCTTCATCTTGTCTTCTGTCTTTTGAACTTCATATTCATGAAGCAATGAAAATGGACTGGTTATACTCAGTCTTCTACTCTACCTTTCTTGCACCAGTCTTTACCATTTTTTGTGTGTGAATTTGCAACAGCAACAGATTATAGTCAGGCTGTGTTCCAAGATCATGGTGCTAAAACACCTTTTTAATGCCCTTTTAATAGTTTTCTTCAATGAATAATGCACTAAAGTCCTTTCTTGTGCTTATTCATTTTCACACCTATGAACTAAAGTCCCATATACAAGTATTCTAATACTAAACAATTTATTTATAAAATTTTAATTATTTTTTAGCATGGTAGTAATATTTTTTTTTTTAAAATTACCTAACGATATTGCACTGTAGTTCAAATGTACAGCAATCTAATTGGTAGACAAATGACAGTGAAGAGTGAGAACATTTACCATTACCAATGACTTTAGGATTGCTCAATATTTTTTCCCTGTTTGATGGCATTTCTTCCTCTCCGTGATATTTAGATCGAGAATGGTGTATAATTTCTCCAGTTCAGCTCTAACCAAAGCCAATTTGTTAGGTTTGTGTTGCTTCTTTTGACCCATTCAAAGTTCAAACTTCAAATTAATCCAAATTTCAAAGCAATATTAATATGGGAAGAAAGAAAACGGAAAGAAGGAAGGAAACC
This sequence comes from Viola odorata, assembly GCA_963691705.1. Classification (NCBI taxonomy): domain Eukaryota; kingdom Viridiplantae; phylum Streptophyta; class Magnoliopsida; order Malpighiales; family Violaceae; genus Viola; species Viola odorata. The sequence goes on from OY829540.1 coordinate 63,134,650, forward strand.
AAATTTTTTTCTGATAATATTCCAGTCTCTGCCCATATCTCTACTCTTTGTCACCTTCTTTTTTGGAACCTACTAGCCTGTAATTGAAGCTGCTAGTGTTCCTTGTTTCTTCTAAGTATGGGAGCTTGAATCAAACATTAGGATCATTTCTTTTTCTGGGTCCTATGCCAATAATTCAATTTACTGTTGTTGTTTTCTTGTTTTGATAGGATCCGCAATGGTAAGTTTTCAAAACTACTTACTTTTCTAGAGATGGGTTTTAATAGATTTTCTGGTATTCCTCACAGCAACTTTGTGTAGCCCTTTGTGCGCCTGTTGAATGTAATATAGTGTGAGATGGGGAGATTCATCTTCAAGCCGCTCGCTTGTTACCAAAGCAAAAAGGCGCATCCTGTGCTCTTCTTCTGTCTTTTTCCCGATCTGCGAAATGCAGGATCCTTTCCTTGCTGCTTCTGTTTAGCCTCCCTCTTCTTTCCTTACAGTCCTGCAAAACTTTAGCTGCACAACCAACTCTTTGGCTATTATGTTTATTTCTGAGGTCTGCAATGTTTATATGGTATTGATTAGTTCACTAATTGGTTATTAACTTTGATTTTGAAGTTAACACCTTTCGTGCTTGAAATGCTAACTGCCATGGAATTCGTAGATCGCCTGGCGCCTGTATCCCTGGAGAATCCATCATTAGCTGCATAAGTTTACTGGTAACAAATGTTTCTTTGTACCAGTTTATTAGTTTACCACTTAAGACCCTATTATCTATCTTCTTGCTCCTCTTCTTCTTCTCTTTCCTAGAGTTTATAATGTCATATTTGACAAGACAAAAATGTGAAGAACTAGTCTAAACGATAACTTGCTCGTTTTCCAGAACTTGAAAACTCAGTCAAATATTGCAGCAGAAAACCATAATCGATCGAGATTAATCTCTTATAGGAAGGGTAGAAAGAATAGAGGGAGAAATCGAAAAAATATTGGAGCATAATGGTAAGATGATTAGCTACATATATATATATGGCATGTTCTATATACATAACAATGGGAACAAAGAAGATTCAACAACCTCTGGAAAACATGTTTAGTTTTTGTCGCGGACGTAAAAATCAAGATCAAGTAGTCTGTTTTGGTGATTGAAACTTTTTGTATTGGAATCTTGAAGTTGTTCTCATTAAATGAACGTGACAGAAACTTGCATTTGTTGCTATGCTTTTTTCGAGTGCTGATTTGCACTTTGCACCCTACTCGCTCATAAATGGTACTAATATTTACTGTGTTATTGGTGGACTCTACTATTTATGAAAGTTACGTAAGAAATAGCGAGTGGGCAGCACATGGTAGTAGGTAACATTATTCATTTTTTGTACAACAGTGCAGCCTACAATTACCATCTCAAGTAATTGTGGTCCTTCTTCTCGTCTGTCTTTTCTTTTCTTTTTTACAGTTTGCATTTAACTTTTTATCAAAGAATGTTAAACCAGAAATGAGGACTAAATGTTTAGCCACTGACAATTGTAATTTGCTTGGTGATGGCTTTAACACGCAGAGTTTTAATGGGAGGAAAACGAGACTTTTTTAGATGCATCAATAATAATGCCTAGCAATGGCCAAGGAGCCGTGGAATGGTGGTGGAGCAATGCGCGAGGGCAACAAAACGACGGCTTAGCATACGCAGCAGTATTCGAGGGGCACCCCATTGCGGGGTGTCTGGTCGATGTGTTGGCAATTTCCGCTAAACTTGTCGGGTTCGGGCCATGGCCGAGGGTCTCGGATGTTGAACATGCCGGGTTCGGTCATGGCCAAGAGGTCCTGAGCCATGGCCGAGAGTGGCCGTGGCCCTCGGCCATGACTCTAGCTCGGCAAGTTCAGCAGCCGAGCCCCTGAGAGGCCCTATATGGCCGAGGGAGTATCAATAGACTCCACTCTCGATTGGGATCTCCGGTTCGATCTTGAGAATACCATATTAGGAGCGTCACTCATATTTAAAAACTAGATAAAATTTAAATGAGATTAGTCTCACTTAATAGAACAATCGAGAATTCAAATAATTTAGGAGAGTATCCTCTCTTTTTTATCAGAAGTTTCCTATAAGAAAGTGATGCGACAAAAACATTTCTCATAAATTTTTTGAGCTAATTACTTGGTAGTGGTGTAAGATAAAAATGTCTCTGAAACTTACTAGGCTGACCGATTAAATTCATCATCACTGGCACTGAAATAGGTCATTTTCATCTTTTGGTACAAACAGTGATGTAAGATATTACTGTGCACTGTGCAGGATTCCTCAAAACTTTGACTACAAGTAAAATAGCTGGAGGTGAGATCATGAGATTCTTGTTTTTTATTTATTGAGAGTTTTGATTGTAATTAATTTTTTTTTTATAATCTGTGATTGTAATTAATTTGTATCATTATTATCTGCAACTAACATTTAACCCAGGTGCCAAAAAGCCTAAACCAACTTTTACGAGCTCGAGAGATTCCTGAAGTAACTACAACATTTTGCTCTAGTTGAAACGTTCTGCATTTTCCACATTCAAGATCAATCAAAGAATGTTACAGAAATGTGCTGAGGGGAAAAATGAAAGAACACAAAAACAATAGACACAAGACAGCTTTGATGTAAAACAATGTGTAGAGGCTAATCTGCTTTGAAAGCTTTTCCTTGTTTCTGGTATCATTTCTCTCTAGCTGCTGCTTGTATGTACAATGTTAACTGCTATGCAACTTCACTCTGAAAAACCAAGTGGTACCAGCATCATCTTCATCATCAACCCTTCACCATCCTAGTTGAGAGAAAAAAAACTACCCTAACTCCTCTCTTCTCAACTCCTAACCCTATTATCTACCATAGTTACTCTTATCTAATGGTCCCTAATCAACTGCTTCTAGTTCTAGAACTAATCGTGTCATCCTCGTCGTCATTCTCTCTTTACACTTACAAATGGGTCATTTTCAATTCACAAAATGGACCACAGAGAAAATCCAGAAAGCAGCACTCACAAACAAGTAAATGCCTTCATATTCAGTTGCTTTTGAGTCTTAGGCAGAGGATCAGCTTGATTTCCCTCATCACCACATGGTGACTGCCCACAGTCATCAGAATCACTCCCTGAAGAACTCTCTGGTCCTCCTGCAATCGAAGCAAAAACCCAAATCAACAAAATTAGTTGTCAGTTAATCACTTGGAAATGATGGAATAAAAGCAACAAATATCTCAAAACACAATAATGTGTGCACATTACCACTAGATGAGGAGGAATCGGTCCCGGAACTCGAACTGCTGGAACTACCAGACCTGCCACTAGGAGAAGCAGTAACATTAACATCTCTTTCAATCTCCACTGGTGGATAGTTCCCAACAGGCATCTCCTCTCCAATATCCACATCCTCCTCGCCTCCTCCTCCTCCTCCTCCTCCACCCTCTTGGCCCATATCCACCATCATCTCACTCTCTGTAACAGCCAAAGTGACCTACACATTTCCACAAATGCAACAACTATTAAGACCCACCACATTACAGAAAAAGGGATTCACTAACAAAATTAATTTCAAAATGCCAACTTACATTATTATAGGTTTGAGGATCTGCGACTGGCAATGTGGTTGGAGGATTGTGAGAATTAAGCCCTCCACCTTCTCCTTGGCGCTTCATCTTAGTAATAATTTTCTTATAATTGTTAACAAACCTATCAAGCTCCCATAGTGTCTCCTTGTCCATGACCTCCATATCCAGCTCAATCTCATCCCCATCTTGGGTAGTCAAATACCCATTTTTCTTCTTCAAAATCGACAATAACTGGAGCATCTTCTCCTGTGGCAATTCTTCCAAGTCCTTTCCTAACCTAGTCTTCTCCTCAAAACTCATCTCCCTCTTATTCACCTCCCTTGCCTTTGGCTTCCTCATCACAACCCTCTCCTTCACCACTGCCATTTCCGCAACACCTTGATCAGCTGCTTTAACTCGTTCAGCAACAACTGGTTGAGCAACTGGACTAGGAGTTTTACCGCAAACCCTGAATTGCTCCTCTTCAAACTTTTTATAAGCAGGATTGAACATTTCATCAAACTTGGCTAACATCTTCTGGGCCATAACGTGGACATCATGTTGCGCAGGGTTATAAACCATGGCATTATCAAATGTGAGTCTTACATCAGCGGCAAAATCAATTGGTGACTCGTAAACATTACTCTCAAGATTCACCTTCACTGTACCAAGATCCATGGGCTTTTTGATGATCTGATGATAATCAAACAGCCCTAGCCCCGGCACATCAACAGGCTTCTTAAAAACCCAAGCGAATTTTAGCTTCATCAACTTGCCCAAGATCTGTCCGCACCTCTTCATCATGCTAGACTCTACCCTCTCTGCTAAAGGATCGACACCGGCTCGTTTAGAATTAGAATCCGTCTCTTTCGAAAACGGAATGCTCCTTTTGGTCCCCTGAGAAACGGGAGTCTTCCTCTTGGTCTGGTGGGGCATCTTTGTTGCGGCAGATGCGGGGGCATCGGTGACAGTTGTGGGGGAGACAGGGATGTGAAGTGGCGGCGGAGGCGTCGGCCGGATGGAGGAGATTTGAGGCGGTTGATACAGGTTAACGGGTCGTGCATCCTGGTTAAATGCATCCAACCGGAACTTCAGAAGACGAACCTTTTCAAGCTCAGAGATTAACCGTCTCTTAAGCTCGATAAGCTCCCATCGCGTGAACGTGCCGAGATCGTATCTCACGTACCTTCCGTGCGACGATAATTCCCTGAACGACACCGTTTCCCCGCTCTGCATTGTCGTTTCCCTCGGCGTCGGACACATGTCCCTCTGCCTGAAATGCACCACCGGATCATGGATCTGCGACGGCTTGGCAGGCCTGATCGAAGCTTTAGAGGTTGGATTCGGGTTTGGACTCGGGTTAGGGTTGAAATTTAGAGGATGAATAGGTCTTTTATTATTATTGTTGGTACCAGTGGTTGCTGGGTTGTTGAATTTCCTCATGTAAACCTTTCGTTCTCCCCAGTACGGCTCATTTTGGCTGGACAGGACGGCAGATGCCATGCGTCGGGTTCGGGCCGGATCTCCGACGACCCGTCCGGTTATTCACCGGCGCAGAAATTGCTCGAAATCATCGGAGAAGCAGAAATGATTATAGAGCAAAGAAAGAGTGTAACGAGGGTTTTTGGAGGACCCTCTGCGGTTGAGATGAGGAAGACGATGCCTCTACTTAATGGCCTACCAGATCTGCCCGTCTATGTATCGGGCACGTTTCTATCCGTGGATTTAGGATCTGACGCTTCACATCTGTTGTTAACATTTGCCCGCTTGACGTCTGTCGTGGATGGTTATGATCTTGTGACTGGAATACGTGGCAGATTATTGGCCGTAGATTCGAGAGAGAAGAGGATGGTTTAAAATTTTGGGGTTAGAGGAGGAGGGAAATGAAAACATTTTTTGGGAGGGGCGGGGCCGTGATGACGTGGAACGAGAGAGAGACCCACAAGAAGAATATCACTGGGTGGTTGTTGTTGTCGCTGTGGAATCATTTCCCGCCCAAAATACTTTGCGTGCCAGGTCATCTGATCCAATGGGCTTTCCATTTGGGTGCCACGCTAGCAGGTGCCAGCGCTATGATGTATTGATGTTACTGGACTCTTTGTTGATTTCCATGGCCCACTTTATCCGTGTCGTTTTGATGCGCGGGCCTTTGTCATCCTAAACAATAAGCATGTGCATTTAACTATATTTAAAAAAACAAAATGGTGCATATGAGAAATTTACGGTTCTTTAAATTGAAAAATCGAACTTGTACCAAAATAAATAGTCCACCTTGGTTCGATTCTATTTATTTCAATCCAGTTCTGATTCGATTCTAGTTCTAATTTATTATAAATATTAATAATAAATATCTATTATTAATATTATAATTTTTTTTATCTATTTTTCTAATTTACATATTATAATAGATATTATTTTGTATATGAAAATATATATACAAATAAAATATAGGCATTGTCCGGTTTCACACAGTTCCGGTTCCACTTATTGAGTTTGTAACTTTTAGAACCAAGATTGAACCGAAATATTTCAGGTTTGTATTTTTAAACCAGAATTGGACCATTTTTTGTCGATTCTGGTTTAGTTCGTTATTGGTCGATTCTAGTTCGATTTTCAGTCCAATCCGGTTCTTGGACACCTCTATATGAGATTGTAGTTCAATTTATTAGTGTAAGTCATTTTATGATATAGGTTATTGGTTCGATTTCTAATATTGTAATGACAACATTTGTAGAGCAAGCGACTAAATCTTAAACAAATCCAATTTACAAAAGTCTAGTCTATGCATGATGGGCGCCTAATGCGCTAATCAAGCTTTTTCGGAATCGAACTGGGAGGTCGAATCAGAGAGGCAAGAGGTTTAAGAGTTAGAAGTTCAACTACTATCGAATCAGTTAATAATATTAAATATTTTTATACATAGTTAAACTCATTTCTTTCTTAAAAAAAACTTTGAATTCTTATTTAATGTAGTAAGGAATTATTAATTTTGAAGTTGATTGCTAAAATATAAAAACTAATTTGATACTTAATAAATACAGTGTAGTAATATATTATAACCTCAAAAGTAAGAGAAATCTAGGAATAAATAGTCTTTAGTTCGAAATAAATAAGAAAACATGAAGAAAAAAAATTCAGACCCAATTTTGAGGCCATTTAGAGATGCTTTGCCCGATCCGAACGGATAGTTGCTAAATTTTGTCATAAATATGCCTACAAAATTTGGATTAGATCCAATGGTTGGATCAATAGTTATGATTATTTGAAGTTTGAAGTAAAAAAAACAAAAACAAAAACCATACCAGTTGAACCGTGAAGCTGGTCCCAACTTGAACGGTTACATGGTTGAACTGGTTGGGTCACCGGTTTTTTACCAGTTCAACCAATAGACAGTTTTTGGGTCAAAACCGGACCAAAAAGCCTACCGATCCTCAGTTTTTTAGGTTGAACCAGCCAGCCTAGTCCAGTTTTGAAAACCAAAGCCTAAATATTCCCTCTGTTTCTTGTTGGGAGCTTAAAATTTCTTGTTTATTAAGGTATATAGGATAAACCTTCTGCACAAATGAGAAAGAGATATTTAGATAAAAGCAGTATTTTCATAACCGAACCATATAGTAAACCGAAAATGAATGGGTTACTAAACTGACCGGGTTCGACCGAGTTTGATTGAATTAACTCATTGGACCGTTTTAAACCGTTCACATATTGAATCATTCAGTCTTGGATAATTGAACCGGATTGAACCGTAGATCTTCATACTAAACAGATGTGGCATTTTCCGATTTGCCAAGAAAAGTCAATCTGGATTGAATCGGTCAACAATTTTTTTTTCTTCCTCAAAACGACATCATTTTGATAGTATCATTTTTTTTCTACCTAAAAAGGCGTTGTTTTTATGGTATTGTTTTTTTTCCTCCCTTAAAACGACGTTATTTTTATGGTGGTATTGACCCAGTCGGTTGAATAGTGAACCGGCCAGGTCGACCAATTTTTTACAGTCATGATGCATATCCGATCAGATAGTTGAACCGAATTGAAAACCTTTTTAGGTCGTCAATTTATTGGTCCGACCGCCGGATCAGTCCAGTTTTTAAAACGCTAAGATAAAGGATCTCCTTCACGAATGCCTCTTGTTGGTCTAAAATAACCATGCTTCTCTCCATTGATGATTGTTGAGTAAGAAACAGTGGTAATACATTCATTTATGCAGCTTATCCACCGTGATGGGTATCTACCTTAAACGATAATAAATTGAAATAAAGTATATTCGACTATTTTATTTCTATTCTCACTTTGTATAAATTTTGCAAATGATATCAAATGATACCTGATTATTAGTATTAATAAGATCTTTTTAACAAAAGGACATGTACACTCACAATTTATTAAAATAAACAATATAAATATAATACTCCCTCAGGGAGAAATAAACGTCGTTTTAAGATTTACTTTTACTATTCATTTTACTTGTATTTTTAGTGTTAAATCTACTGAATATTGGGATGCGAGGAAGTCATTTATTTTCCCCGGAGGGAGTATAGATTATGATCAAAATCATTATAGAATCCATGAAATGGTAAAAAAATAAAAGAAGTTAAATAAAATTGAGTAATGATAAATGTGCCGAAGAGACTGCCTGAATTGCCGAGCCAAAGGACGTGGACCCTCATCCTCATCTCATTCTCTCACTCTTCTGCGTCTTGTTCCTCCTCCATTACCCAAGCGCATCCGCGGCGATAAGGCCAAGCTCAACTTCCTGGTCGGCCACCACCACCACCAAAGCCCACCCCCACCCCACCACACCACTCTCGCCTCAGCTCCCTTCCACAACAACCACACCAGCCAAGAAACGCTACACCACTGCCACCGGCACCACTCCCCTTCCTCCTCCTCCTCCATCAAATTTTGAAACTCTTAACACTCTTCGTTAACAGGTATGTGAAGGAGTGTTTTAATCATATTATTTTGAGCCCTTATATGTGTTTGGATGTGTTTTATTGCTGGTTATTTTCGTCTGAAGTCTTAAAATTGAAATCTGGTTTTTCTCGGCTGAGTGAGTTTGTGTGGGTGGGTAATTCTTGCCTTCTCTTTGCTATCATGTCTGTAAAATTGAGATCTTTTGCACCTTTTGTATTTTTCCTTAAAATGTTGAGATGGGTGTGTCTTAGTTTCATGAGTTGTGTATGTATTTGAGAGTGGGTATGGATGTAAATGTAGATTTCCTGTGGTTTTGGTCCGAGGGCTTTGAATTTTGTAATGTTAGTAGTTCTGTTTGTTTGTTTACTTTTATGCTTGGCTGAAGAGAAAATGTGGCAAGAATGGACACATTTGCTTATTTGAATTCTCATTGCCTAAACAATCAAAATGAACAATCTTGCTATTCTATTTTCCTTTCCTTTTTGTTAATTTATTCGCTTCCTGGTATATAAAGAAGCAGTTGATGTCAAATGTAGGAGATTTCCATTTTGTCAAAGTTGGGAGATGTATCACTACAGTTCTGATTAATGAGGAAATCAATCTTGGTGAAGAATCCCAGATCCAGATGAAATATTTTAAGGGTTGAAATAAGGTTTAAATCCAAAAAAGGCATATGTACATGAATTGATTGACTCATTTGGCACCTCTACTAAAAAAACGGACTTCTTACGTATACCACATTTGGCACTTCCCACGAACAACGTCACCATTCCTCCGTTATCCGTTGACGTGACACGCCACGTAGCATGCCACATCAGCATATGTTAATTACATTAATTCTTTTTCTTTCTTTTCTTTTTCTCTTCATCTTCATTATCTCCTTCTTTTTCTATTTATCTCATAATAATTATACAAACTAAATTAAATTAACTTACCAAAAATTGAAATGTAAGAAAAATATGAATTTCCAAAATTTCTTTCTTTCTTTTTCTTATTTTCATTTTCATTTTCATTTCTTTCTTTTTATTTTCCATTATTTTCCATTTTCTTTTTTATTTCTTATTTGCTTTTCCATTTTCATTTCCACTACCTAACTCCACTCTCCCAATCGCCCTCGACAATCACCCTCTCTTCATCTCCACAAATCCACACCATAAATAGAGAAGGTTTAAATCCAAATCAGCCACACCATAAATCCGTCCAAATACCCCAACCATCACTGCCAAAAATTCAACGAAATCCACAAAACTCAAATCAATTAAATCACCCATCATCAATTAAATCATCACCACCAAAATCAATCACCGTTACCAACCGCTACGCCACTAGCTTGAAGGTTGGGGAGGAGAAGGAGATCGGGAAGCAAGGCTTGAAGATCTGGAGGTTTGTTAAATCCCCACTTACCTCAAGATCTGAGCACGGAGAGAGGCTTGGATTGATTAATGGTGGAGCTGATGACGATGCCGGATTTTGTGAGCATAAAGGTTGACTCAAGAACGAAGAAAAGAACAGGTGCTTGATGTGATTCTGGGTTGATAGGGTTTTGTGGAGGCTTAAGAGAGGGATAGAAGAGAAGGCACGAATTCAAGGGACGGGGTGCGAAGGAAGGAGAGATTAAATCTATGGAGATTCGTAATGGACAAGCCGAGAAAAAACAGAGACTTGCTTTCGCTGCTTCGTATTATATTTAAGCACTCAAAAATAATAATTAAAAAAAAAGAAAAAAGAAAAAAAGGTATTTGGTGTTAAATTGTTTTACTGTGATTCGTTGATGGAAAAAAGTCAAAAACATATCCTAGGGACGACCGCATCCAATGGTGTAGGATATGTCTCTTTTTAATCACAACCGTCTGTACCATCATGGGTATGCCCTTCTTTCGGGTTTTTGGGGTTTATGAATCTAGGGTTAAAGCTTTGGATGTTGATTGATCTGGTGATAAGGGAACAGTGAGTTTAGCATGAGTAATCTAGGAGCACTGTTTGTTTGTGACTTAATTTAATTTAGTTTGTAAAATAAGATAAAAAAACAGAAAGAAGAGATAATAAAATAAAAGAAAATGTTACTGGAATGTTTTTTTTAAAAAAAATTTGAATTTTTTTTCTGATTTTTAAAATTAATTATATTATTTTTCTGATTTTTTAAATTAATTATATTATTTTTGGTAAGTTAATTTAATTTAGTTTGTATAATTATTATGAGATAAATAGAAAAAGAAGGAGGTAATGAAGATGAAGAGAGAGAAAAAACTAATGTAATTAACATATGTTGACGTGGCATGTCACGTCATCATGTTGATGATGTGGCATGCCACGTGGCGTGTCACGTCAGCGGATAACGGAGGAATGGTGACGCCGTTCGTGGGAGGTGCCAAATGTGTCATACGTAAGAAGTACAGGTGCCTTCTAAACCGTTTTTTTCAGTAGAGGTGTCAAATGAGTCAATCAATTCATATACAGGTGCTTTTTTTGGATTTAAATCGTTGAAATAATGTTATTTCTGTTTGATTTTTTCTAGTTTTGGTCTATTAATTTTTGTGTCGTGATATGGTATGCATAGAAACTTAATGGACTTTTTGCAAACTTTCTAAATATGGAATGATATGTTATATTCTTGATTGTTTTTACTTCCTAAGTTTGGGTCTTGTTGTTGTGTTTATACATCATTAGTTGTACTTTCTAGCAATTTTTGCAATTCATTAGTTTACATACTCCACTTCACTCAAGGAAGGTGCATTATAATAAACTGCTACATGCTGTTATGTGAAGTGGAAAATGAAGTTTGAGATTATAGAAGTTTTAGAAAAACAGAGAAGGAATGTTAGCAAATTCTTCACCCTCGATCTCTAGTAGTCAACGCCATGAATGTAGACGCAGTAGGGTATTGACGTCGCTTGGGAAGCAAAGTGCAACCTTGGATTACGAGCTGCCAATCTTCTGCAAATGTGGGTTGAATGCACCAAAATGGATATCCTGGACTCACAAACACTCAGGTATGCATTTCTACAAGTGTGTTGGGGCATATGGATATGGTGGTTGTGGCTTCTACCAATGGGCTGATCAACCAGGTTGCGTTCATGAAGTGATAATAGAGTTAAGGGATCGTGAGAAAGAGATGGCCGAAAGAATTGCAGATTTTGAAGCTGAAAATGCAAAGCTAACATTGAGAATGAAGGAATGAATCAAGTAAATAAGGATGTTAGGGTACTAAAAATGATATGTATATGTTGATATATATTATTTCCTGGTTTATTATTTATAGCCACAACTAAAAAGGACGTGATTGTCTTACAGTAATAACATCATATTGTACGCGAAGTAAGTTCTATATTTATGGAGAAAAGAATGTATGCTAAGTAAGTTCTATAACGTTGACATAAGCATGTGTTACAATTGAATTTGCAGTTTGTATTAATAGTGCGTTCTATGGATTCAAGTGTGATTATGTCAATTTTTGTTACTTAAGGTGGATGTAACTGCATATACACATGATTTCTTTGTCTTTTTTACATTTTGTGACTCAAAATGATTTTCTTGCTTCTGTTTGATTGAGCACTCTACGAGAAAAAAAAATTATTAATAAGTTAAAGAAAAAACATATACAGAGATCACGGGCAATCATTGAAAAAAATAAAATAAAATAAAAACTTTTGATATCTAGATGGAGGATGATTTTTTATTTGCACCTTTAAGGATTCAAAATCTTATCACTTAAATGATTAACTTGATAGTTTTCTGTCATGATCGTTGAGGTGGTTTCTACGGACTGCTTGTTCCAATTAATTGAATCATCCATGAGTTTTGAAGTTGCTTCATTCAAGCATCTCATCGAAATTGTTAATTTTCTACAGACTCAACTCCAATGTCAAAAGAGGTTAAGCCCAACGAAGCATTACCCAAAAATTCCCCTAAGGTGAATCATTGATTGTGGTGCTGAAGGGTTTGGTCTCCGGTTGGATTCGTTTGACTTACAATTGAGAGGTACTGAGTTCATGGCCTGGTGGAAACTCTTGTTTTCCAGTGAAATATTTAGATCAATGTCAATGGATTTGATCGGCAAATATGAAGAAGAGACAAAAACATTATCCAAATAAACTATAAGATTTAATTATTATTACTGCAATTTTTCTGCATGTTCATGCATCTAAGCAAAAGTCAAACATTTACACTTTGTTTTCAGCTGTGTTTGTTCATTGTCATTTCTCTATCTCACGTAAAAGTTAAGTTTTTTGAAGCTGTAGCCACTACAAAACAATACTCATGACAAACACATTCACACGTTGGAAAAAGAATGAAACCAAATGCAGCAGAACCCATTTATTATTATCAAAAATGGAAAAAAATTACAATTGGTATGCAGGATTTTCCTGGACATCTACAGGATAGCTCCAATTAGCCTATGCTAAAACCGTACAGTGAAACAAATACTTTTAACACGATTTACAACATTCAAAAACAATGTCAGATTCCATTATCGACTTCATCATCACTATCGACACCAGAAATGTCAAGATCAGAAGAGTTGCATGTTGAATTAGCTCGCAGAAGTTTGAGCTGGTTGATAGCATCTCTTACATCAGAAACTAGAGCATCTTTTGCAGCTCTAACTACATCTACTTCCGGACCATTTGTCGGTCTCTTTTTCTCTTTCGCTGTAATGGACTTTCCTCCCCGTGTAGACACCCCTTTTCTCCTTGCATCCCTGGCATGCAAGTGGTCAATATATTTCTCATGTAACGCTTTGTTTTTCACCTGCTTCAAGACTGGAGGACTAACAAGATCCATGGCACAAGAACCTCTCAACCTTGAAAGGGATTTTCTGTGGCTAGGCGACGAGCTTTCAATCCTATGTTTTTCTTGTGCATTCGTGGGGGTTGAAAATACAACATTCAGCTGAGAGTCTTGAACAGATGGATTCACGTTGGGCTCAAGAATCGAGAATAGGTCTGCTCCAGAATCATCATTGATGCGATTATGCTTCTGCAACAACTCTCGAACAGTTTTCTGCGCAGCATGGATCTTATGTTTGTTACCATTCGATCGTTTCGCGCTCAACCTTGTGGCCCCAAGCACTTTGCTGGCAGAGAGTGAAAAACTTCCAATAGGTGATGAGTTGGTCCTCTTTGCTCTTGATCGCGGCTTACGTTGAGGTGGAGTTGTAAGGTCAGAATGCACTTTATCAAAGCATTCCTGAGCAGACTTTCCTGGGACCTGCAAAATGATTCTGTATGTTGTAAAATAAGCCCACAGTGGGTAGCATTTGAAGGAGGTTTTAGGTAGAAAAGCAAAATAATGAAAGGGCAGCAATTTTTGCAGTTGACGTGGAGAACGCCCATATCAAAAGTTTCACCCAAAGGAGTTATCTAATTGATACACAAAACCCAAAATGTTAATTGCTGTTTACCACTTCCAATGGACTTCAATGAGAAAATAATTAGACTACGTTTTCTAAAAACTTAATATACTGAAGGATGACTTGAAACAAAACACAAACTGAAAAAAGAAAACACCACTAGAGCAGCAGGACAACCAAAGACTTAAGAGCCCTAAAGCACCATTGGAAGAGTCAATGTATGAAGCCTCCATTCCATTTGTTTGTTTCTAAGTTAATAGCAGTATGAACACAGGTAAAATGAATCCTCATATCCAAAAAACAAAACCAGAATCAAAAAGCTAATAACCAAGTATGGATATGCAATTGTTTTTTGCCATCATCTAACTAGGTTCAACCTCAAGTCTGTCTGCCTCCTACTATTTCAGTAATGAGTTCAACACTTCCCGTTGCATCAACGGAAATGAACATTGGATAGAACAAATGACAAGGAAGATCAATCAAATCTACTCGGAATCACCATACAAACTATAAGCAAAAGGTTCTCAAAAGTCTCAAAGCTAAGCACTATGCCATCTATTGATTCATCCCAGTTCTAAGCTTCCATTCATTGGAAAAAGAAAACAAAGTAAAACGTACAATTTCACACAATAAGGGAGCCAAAGGTTAGCAAAAATACCATCTTTGAAACTTTCTTCCAGAAATGAGGTGTGGGCTTTGACACAAAATAAGCTCTTTCCAATGCCATTTCTTGCTCCTTTGTCCATCCTTGAACACTTCCTTTGTCACCACCCACTCCCCTCTTTCTCTTCCTAGCAACCTCAAAACCCTCTTCTCTTCTTGCACAACCACATGTTACACTCCCCAGCGAAGCTTTAAGGCCGAAAACCACCTCCACACAAACACCACTCCTACTGTAACTTTTCTTCACACCCACCTCACCATTCACTTCAGTAGTCAAAACCCCTTTCTTATCCTCACCTTTACTCAATCCAACATCAAAAAATCCCTTCTTCGATTCACCATCCCTGCTCTTCTCTGGGTCAACAACTTTCTTCGCGTTTCCCAGCAAGGAAAGCCGAGGGGACCGTCTAATGTGAGAAAAACTCTCTACTTTGCTAATAGGTGAAGTTTTTTTCGATTCATCAGCAATAATTGCACGAATTGTAGTTTTTTTACTAGAACGCGAGGGTTTCTTTGAGGGTTTATGACGTTTAGTTTTGGGAGTGTTTCTAGGTTCTTCATTGTCGTGGGTGTTTGGATCTTGGGGTTTCAGGCGTAGGAGTATTCGGGGGGATCGACGGAGAGGGGTGGCGCACTGGAGTTGTGCGGGGGTAGATCTGGTGGTTGGGGCGGCGGAGATGGATTTTTTGGCTTTTCTCCGTGCAGGCATTTCAGTGAGCAATTGGTGGGTGGTTTTTTTTAGTCTCCTCCAATTCAAAACTTTCCAAGTCAAAGTAGTTTAAGCGAAAGAATAGAAAGATGAGTCTTCGGCTGCAGTAGGCTTCCGCTGTTGATTTTGGATGCCAGTTGGGCTTTTAAAGGTCCAAATTCAAAATGGTTAAGCAAAATGGGATGTTGCTTTTGGGCTAAGCCCAAAATGGATGAGTTTTCATTTAGGAAAACTACATAAAGAAACCTATTCCAACATAAATTTTCATTTCAGCTCTTATAGTTAAAAAACGTACAATTAAAATTTTCTAGTTTCCTAATAGTTATAATTTAACTATTAAAAATATTAAAATTACAGTTTATATTGTAAGATTTTAAAATATAGGATTAAAAGTGGAATATTTTATAAACTATATTTTTTTAATATAATTTACTCTTTATTGCTACATCAGTTATAAATACTTCCTATGTTTCTTAATATATGACGTTTTAGCAGAAAATACACATACTAGAGCAATTATTTCCATACATTTTTAGTTTATAGTTTGACACTTATATTTTTACTTTATGACTCTCACTAATAGTATATTTTTAACAATTAAAGGTAAAATTAGTAGAATTTTTTTAAAAAAATCACCAACAAAATGTTATATATTCATTTAAAAAGAAATGAAAAGAGATAATATATGATATTCTTTTTCTATAAGTGCAATTCAATTTCAGTTCTTTTTCTTCTGCTAGACATTTTTGGCCCCTGAACTTGTAATATTTTTTTTAGAAAACTGTAAGGTTAACATTTGAAAGATTAGTAGAGGCCAAAGTAATGTATTTTAAAAACTGTAAATTTTTTATTTACCTTAACTCTAAATATTTGGCAAGGTATAGGAGCAGCTGAAGTCAAAGTTTTTTTTTTTATCCAATTAAGAAGATACATATACAATATTTGGGTTTTATCATTTATATAGTAGTAATTTTTAGGAAATTTTCAATTTAAGAGCTTAAACGTAGTGCTGGGCCGTCAGCAACTTGCCATCTCACAACTCCACATCTATTCGGTAAAAAGACATAAATGGCCCCTGAACTTTAATTAAATGATTAATGTGGCCCCTGAATTTTAATTAAATGATTAATGTGGCCCCTGATAAAGCAATGACGTGGGCGCGTGAGTTGGCAGGAATCTGACGTGGCTAGCCGACGTGGCACGTGAGACGTGTCTGACGTGGAAGATAACGTCGCCACGTCAGGTTTCTGTGACGGTAGGGGCCAATTTTGTCAAAACGTTCGATTCGCAGGGTTGTAATTAAACAATTTAAGAGTTCAGGGGCCACATTAATTAAAAAATTAAAGTTCAGGGGCCAAAAATGTCTTTTCCCCATTAGAAATGTGCTTCGCCAATCGGACAAAAAGCTTCACATCGATGGAATTAATTATATGTATTTAGTGGAGCTTGCAAGTTGCAAAAGGAAAACCGGCTAAGTACTTGAAGACCATGAAGACTTCTTTTATTTATTTATTTATTCATTGGTAATCATGGGTGAAAAGTGACACTTATCTACCTAATTTTGTGATTCGATAGGCATCCACTAAACCCTAATTAATTAATAAAAGAATGATCAACCAAAAGCAAAACGGATCAGTAGAATCTAAACAATGACATAAACTAGCGACGATATCATCCACGTAATGGTCGGGTCGGGTCGGGCCCAGTTTGGATGGCTACAAATTAAGGAAATTAAGGAATTTTGTTTTTATTTTCTTATAAAAAAACATTTATGATGAATCATTGCACAACTTTGTTTGATTTGTTATATATATACCTAACATTTTACTAGGATTTCCATTATAACAACTCATCATCCTAGAACTAATTAAGTACTTTTGTTTGATTTGTTTGATTTGTTTGATGATGTTGTATCCCATTATGTCGTACTAGCCGCGCAACTCGTGTTCAAAGATTAAACATGTGATGACGGGAATGGCGAGAGTAGTATATAATTTTAAAAAATAGAATAAGTAAACTAGATTGGATGTTACATCATCATCAATGCAGTAGACCGCTACCAAGAGCACTACTGATTGTCCTTGAAAAGCCTCTGTCCCCATGTGATTTCCGGAACCATGAAGGCCCCAACGACAAAGGCTACAGCAACACCAACGGTGACGCATTTGATCCATGTTTTTACCTCTGTTTAGTTTCCGATTGTTGTTAGAAACTGCAATGGTTTCGAGTCGAAATGTTTTTTTTATTGATCGATACTCTTATCTTTTAAATAAACGATCTTACATTTATATTTAAAAAAGAAAGAGTTATATTCGTTCTATTTTACCCTTAAGCTTAAAAAAAATAAAAAAGTTATTTCAAATAAGACATGACATTTTAATAATGACATTAACAGGCCACCTATTTATGCGCTCCAGCTTTTTAAACATTTTTTTCCATTAACACTCCAACAAAAAGTAGACGACGAGACGTCTCTTAGAGCTTTCCGTAGGCCCTACCCACCTATATATTTGGGCCGTTAGATCTGCTCCTTTAAAGCGAATGGCCCAATGGTAGGCCAATCCCGGTTTTCTTTTGTTTTTTGTTTTTATTTTTTGTTAATTAATAATTACTTTTCTTCATTGTCTAAAATACTCCACCTCTTTTCCAAAAGTATTCTTCCCATTCATGCAGCCAGTTTATTAAAAAATTATTGTTGGCTGAATCATTAATTAAGGTAAACTACATAAATATTTTATATTTTATAAAATAGTTTACCCAACCCCATGTCAGCTTTATAATTTTAATCTTTATAATAATTAAATTTTTTAAATAAAATAGTAAAAAATAGTAAAATTTACTCCCTCTTGACACTTTTAATTGTCACTTTCAAACAGTAACTTTTAGTAAATCAAACACTAAAAAGTCAAATAAAATATACAATAACTTTCGGTAAAAAAATAACGATTAAAAGTATCCGGAGGGAGTATGAAATTTATGCACAAAATGTAACAAATATATTAATACCTAAGACTATGAAAAAGATTAGTTACAATTTATTTTAATTTGTGGCTTTTAAATATTTTAAAGATATTTCTCATTTTTTTTCTTTCATTTTTTTAAATGAATTGAACTCTCTCCCATATTTGTTACATTTTCCCTCAAATTTGTATATTTTATTAATTTTTTTTTTTAATCTTTTAATTACTAAAAATGTTAAAATTGTAACTTTTAACAAACTATAAGATTGACATTGCAAACTCTTAAACCACAAAGATAAAGTGAAACATTTTATAAACTATAGAGTTTTTTTTTAATATAGTTTACCCTAAGGTATAATTTCACATAAAGGGAGCATGGAATGCAAGAATATATGTGTAATTTTTTTTCATAAATCTTTATTTTATGAGTGTTAAGGGAAGTTCCCGGACCCATATTCTAAAAATGGAGAGGAAAGAAGACAACCTTTGGCGTATATATAACTACTATTGGTTGAAATGAAGCTGTACAATATTTCGCAAACGGATGGTTTAATTCGTCATAAAATTACGTATTAGGAGTATTTTATTATTTGATAACGATGTCGAATAAAATAAATCTTAAGCCCACTACTTTTGACACTTTTATATCTTTTGATGTGTATTGGCACTAGCAAAGTAGCAATCAAACAAGAGAGCAACAATCAATTGCATTGCCATCATCAGGCAGGAGTACAATCGTCCTGTATTGGAGAAGGTGGGATGATTGCAAAGCACCTGTTCAACAGTGAAAATTAGGTCATCAAAAAAGTGGATAAAATTCGGTTTTACACACTTCAAATTTGTCTTGCAATCCGACACAGAACATCAGCGTTGCCAAACACTAATTTGTTCCAGTCCTTAAGTTTTTGGTTAAGGAATTCCAGCTTCTTGAAGAACTTGTACCGCCCATATGAGTTGGACTTATAACACGTAAAGGGGTGCAAATAAATTGATACATAATTTTTCTGATTTAACTAAGCTTTTAGATTTGAGTTTTGAAAACGAAACTACTAAGAAATGAACCCTTAGAAACAAAAAGGTCATTTTCAAGTTTTACAAGCCTTGAATCCGGATTAGTATAAGAGACACAAATACCGGATGGGTAAAACCGAAAAATAAAAAAACTAATATCATGTGTACATTACTCTCATGAATTATAGATTAGACAAAAAAAAAATTGTCAAAGATAAAATTTCATTGATGATAAAAAGAATGATTCCTGACAGTGAACAAAGCTAATGGAGTCAATCTAACCTAGTATAATCTAAAGTAGGTGATAATCTTGGATCTGAGGTGAGGGTGATTCTGTAATATGGCGTGCTGATGTGAACTATCACGCTGCTCCTACGCCACCTACAATGCGCCGGAAGGGGTCCCCTTGGCTATGGTGCGGATATATATCGGGAGGCACATATATCGGGACCCCCTTATTGGTAATGAAAGGTCGAAAATACTCTTGAGGTGCCTTGTTTGTATTATCAATAGGATTTCTTAGCCATAACAAAAATTACCCAATACAACTTTGATCATTTTTAATGGTCAAAAGAATACAAAAGAATACTTTTTTCTTAGAGTAATAGCTCAAATGTTGAATTTTCGTCTTCATTGCCGGCTGGACTCGAAAAACTTTGCTACATATTGTGGAATCTCATCTACTGATACGCCTCATAAAAAACCTTTTATGAACTAGAACACACACAAAAACCACCAAAAGATTAAACCTCACAAAAAAAGATTATACCTCATAGAAAATGGACTCGAATAGTTTTGCTACATATTGTGAAATCTCATCTATTGCACACTTTTCACGGACTAGAACACAAAAAACCATCACCAAAGGATTAAACCTCAGAAAAAAGGATTATGTCTTGCAGAAAATCATAACAAACTAACTAACGTAGAATTGTGAATCTAAATCTATCCACGAGACTATTTTTTTGGAATATAATGAGAATAACATATAGAGGGGGACAATGTTTAGGGTTTTTTGGAATATAGTTTTTTACCCCTAGATTATTGGCGAAAATATTTACTTTCCTTATATAAAAAATACAACTTGACCTCCCCTAACTTATATTTTATATGCATGTTGCTCTTTCTATTAAATTTTAGTTATTATTCTAACAACAACATGTTGTTTGATTGCAGGTTACATCAAACAATTGATTTTTTGTGTGTGGGGAAATATTGATATTAAAAAGAATTTACATATTCATATTAAAATGAATTTACATATTCATATTAAAATGAATTTACATATTCAGATGCACATCTAAAACCGACAAACAAAAGCCCGATAGTTCCCCTCTCTTGCTACAGATCTTTAATCAAATGGTGATGATGATTCGTCTTTAGAGATCTATTCTATTCTCGCTCATAATATTTCCCTCTGTTAATCTTCAGCCAGATCTGTGAATCACATCATTAAACATCAACTCGAAGATGCGGATCTGAATATATAAAATTAACATTATGTAGATCTACACGGCTACATTACCACCTCCTAGAACCATAAAGCTCAAAATGTGCTTGGAATCTCGAGGCGTTTGGTGCTGGTGGAGGCCGGAGACCGTGGCGGCGTGGGCGTCGATCCATGGGTGATGAGAGAGGTGGAGGTTTTGGGAGGAGAACGGTTAGATTTTTGATAATTAATTTTGAAGTTTAGTTGCTTTTCAGTTTTTAATTTGTTGTTGTTCATACTCGATTGCTAGTAAAACTTAGATGCAAGATGAAGAAGGGATGTGGAGGTAGCTAGTTAGTGATGATGGTGGAACAGAGGTGAGGAGGAGGGAATAGGGATTGTTTAATTAAGGGATTCTTTTGTAATTATAGTTAATTTTAGCTTTTAGTAAATAAATTTACAAAAGTAAATATGTAACCATCATTTTCACTTTTTAATTTATTACGTGCAGTTCAGGTAGCAGAACCGACAACAATAAGTATTAGATGATGTGTCCGTTAGTTTAACGGCATAAAGTTAACAGAAGGAAAACATGCCTAGAAAAATATAGTTATTTTTTCAAGCACATCCTACAGAGAAATTAAATTTATAATACATACTTCTCTAAAGAAAAATGAAAATTCCATACATTACAACATGATGTACAAACGGAGCCTACGCTAATGGGGTATGGCAAATATATAATAATCAAACTAAACCTACTACATTCCCTTGGAAAGAAATAAAAGCTCTCGTACGTAATCAGTTTTCTGCTCGAAAAATGGTAGAGTACATTCGAGAAACCGAAAAAGAAAAAGTAATTGCTCCAAAAATGAGGAGGAAAAAAAAAAGAATTTATAGACAATCCTTTAGTATTTGTATGTACACGAGTCAATCCAATCATGAACGATGGTTGTTAAAAACTTAAAACAAAGGGGCCGGAATTCTTGGTGGCTTAGTCGGCGGCTTTTCAATTTTGACAAAATCTCTCTCTCCTCCTCCTCTTGGTGGCTCACATGGACATGGCAATGCTATAAACGTCGGAATCTGATCTCCGGGCATCAATACCGGCACACTCAGTTTTTCACTCTGCTTCATATCCTAAATAATCAAACACACAACCCATCAATATTATATATTAAACAAAAAAGAATCATTTTATCAATCAATTAATTAAATTAACCTCACTTGGATAATTAAAATAAAGAGTAATCTTGCTATATTACTAATTAAACTTTTACTTTTATCCCAATCAAATTAAGCTCAAATTTCTGCTGCTTTGAAAGTTGATTCAAATTGGGAAAAAAGAATACAGAAAAAGTGAAATAATTACCGTGTTGGATTGTTTGGGTTTGGAAGGTGAGGATTCAATATCGGATTGGAGATCCGGGTCATCGGCGAAAGAGCGGCGAAGTGATCTGAGCTTGTCCCAGTGGTAGCAGCAGGAGAAGATCCCACTTAAGCTGAAGATGATGATCAAGAGCAAGGCAGTGCCGAGAGGGAATCCAAGGGACGGCCGAGATGCGTCCATGTGGCTTGGTGGCGAGAAATTTGGACCCTCCATAATAAATTACAATTACAATTACTAACACAAGTAGCTCCTCTGCTCATATATTAATAACTGGTGTTTAATTACCAGAAAATTAGGAGAAACAAAATCAAAATTAGAAATCAAGAGATGCTAAAAGAGAAGATAAGAGAAAGAAAGTGTAGACGAAGCTTCAGAAATGTATTTTTCTTAAAAACAAAAAAAAGATTGATGGGAGGAGGAATTGTAATTACAGTACTAATTAGTGAGGAAGAAGGAGGGAGAGGGAAGGGGTATTTATAAAAAAGGGAAAGAGAGGAGAGGACGCGTTAAGGTACAACATCCTTACGTCCGGGCCATGGTACGGAAGACTGTGGGCCCCACTTTTTTCGGTGCTTAGCCAGGACTTATACATATTCAAATAAAGTTAAAGAACTTATGGCAAGCTTTCCACTTCGAATTACTTATCCATAATTTTTATTTGTGTGTTAAAAAAAAACCATTAATGGTTTTTTTTTTAAGATCATTCAATAATTTGATTTATATATATTAGGTATCGATTATTTTAAATTTAAGTTAAATAAAATTTTAAAAGGTAAATTTCAACACAATCGTATAATGCTCAATAGTTAAATTAAAATAAGTTTCTCTCAATTGATGTATGTGTCTGTGTGAACGGCGAACTTGAAAGAACAGCTATACAAAGACAGACAGTGGACCCTAAAAGGAACGGTGGTGTTGGTGTTTGTTTTTTCTTAATCGCTGTTGCTTGGCTGCTATGCAGTTTCTACTTTCTACTATGCGGTTCCTACTTGACGGTGACATTTAAGGCGATTGGATATCATTCACAGAAAGAAATCTCTGAGCTCGGTCGGAAGTTTAATTCTATATATATATATATATATATATATATATATCTAACTTAAATTATCTTGGGCATCCCCTGATTTTAGAAACAAGATCCGGAACTGGGGAGTGGCGCGGGGTGGATCATTATTCTGGCCTTTAGGATCCTTAAAGGGCGACTTCTCTTTCCTGGACGAAATTTATTTTACTACTTTCAATGTTTACGTAGTATTTCAGTTTGCCAAATTCTTATCTCAAGCTTTGGATAGGAACTTCATAAATTCCTACATTCTTATCCTCCTTCACCATTTCCAACTCATTAGTATTATTATTTGATAAACTTGTGAATCGAGAAGGGTAAATTTGTCAAAACTTACTGTCTATACGGTAGTGTTTAGTATTACTCCACATTAGGGTACTTATAAACGCACCGAAGAGGACCTCCAGTGTAAACATTTCAACAATCAAATCAATAAAATAATATTACTAGAACTATCGAGCAAAATAACAAACGACGGTAATATATAATGGTACGACAAAGCTCAGCTGAGGAGAGGTTGTGAAATAAATGAGGGGGCTATTTATACTCCCTTATAGATGTGAGTTGGTAACGACGTTTTGTCTATATAATTATTAATTAATTATGTTATTATGTACAGTGTTATACAGAAGGGAGACCTTTGAAGCAATATTATCCAAAATCCAAATGTAGTCAGATTTCCCGTGCTGAATAGAGAGAGAGTAGAAACTAGAAAGTATCGTTAGTCTTTTGGTCTAAAATATATGAAAACTAATTGTTTTTCATTACCTAGGTACAATAATTAAAATATTTATTCTTATAGTATTTGCACATATTTGCTTAACATCAATTTTTTCCTCTAATAAAATCCATATAGATTTTTTAACCTTTTGATTGGCCCACAATTTTTCCACCGGCCTGAAAACCCATATTTTGTGAAAGCCATATGGTTTCATTAAAGGAAAAATGGTAATTGACATAGATAGTTTTTAGATATTATATGTGTGGATATTTTCCGAGCATTGGATGAAGACCACATAAAAGAGAGAAGAGAATATGCGTGGACTATTATTCATTCAACGATTGAGAAGTGTTCATGCATATATTGTTTGGACACTATCAATATCTAATAACTGCAGTTTTCGATTAAAATATGCACCAAATCTTTTTAATTATATGGTCTGCTTCAAAACTTGATAGCATTCAAATATTGAATTTGCCAGATGAGGATGTCTTTTTGCAGAATGGGTCACAAAGTCCTGTCCTGAAACGTGACTTATAAGTAATGGCCTCAGGAATGTCACTGTCAGGTCCTGCTTCAGTCTTAATCCAGCAGAAAATAGTGGGCATGGGCCTTTGTTGTTGGTGGGCTAGTTACACATACGACTTCCTCGTGCCTTCGCTTGTCATCTCATCCAATACGGCACCATAGGCCTCTTTCTAGTCTAGTTTGGTAGGAAGGAGTATACATCTCAAGAACAAGAAGAAATTATTCGGTAATCTAGGTGTCGGTCTATTTAGGTACCTTTCGCTTAATCAATGAAGAAATTATATATGAGCGTGAGATAATCGGTAGTTGCAGATGAGGGAGCGGGAAAATTTTTGATTTTGATAATACTATCTAATAGTATATCCATTTGGGTAATCATAGAATAAACTAGGAGGAAATTATCAAACCACATACAACTACCCTATCGGTTGAGCAATTCAACTAGATCTATATGTAGATGAAAATTAGAATTATTATACATTTTTTTCTTGCATGATAAGATTTTCCTTCAAGTTCATAATATGTAATCTTTTATGCATCCCACTTTTTTTTTCTTCCTATTTTCAATGATAGAACTATTTTTTATTCAAAAAAGCAAAAAAAAACTATTTTTCTCTCTTTCTTTTTGCCTCTTTGATATTGGAAGTTAAAGGCTTTTAACCATGGTATTGGGACATAGTACATCCACCAGCAAAAGCCCAGCCCAGTTTTTAAGGTCTGTGAAGTCCGAAAAAGCAAGAGCCCAAAAGCAGGGACATACATATACACGCGCATCCTTCACACGTGTGCCACGACCGCAAGCGTGCGTTAGACTGGACCCCCATCTCATAACTAAGTCATTGACCTTCATTTGCGTCTGCCATGTCAGTCAGAGATTCATAGGGTATGTGCCTTTACAGCTTTACCCCTAATTGCTTTTGAATTGATCCTAAATGCTAAAATATCTTTTTAACCGAATTGTACGTACTAATAATGTGTTTGGATATAGTTTTTGAGATTCGTTTTACTTTATTCAACAACAAAAATTAGGTGATTGGATATTAGATAAGCGGAAAATATAACATTAATCTTTTTTTTTTTTTGGTTCCATGTACTCTGAAAAAAATAAGAGTTTGTTGATTTTGTTTTTGTTTACTCGGGCGAAATTCAGAGTATTATAGTTTATTCTACCCAACATTATCGCTCACAAGGTGATATCAACTATCAAGTGCAGTCCGTCGGTTCAGATAATTTGCAACCTTTGTTATAAGCTAAACTTTTTTTTCCCACAACCAATTCAATGTGGTTTTATGGTAGTTACCCGTAATGCACCATAAGAAATAAAAACGATGAATTATGTTTATTAATATGTTTGGTATGCTAATAGAAATGAGAATAAAAAAATTTATATATAAATTTCACATGAAAAGTCGATAAATTATTGTTTAAAAAATCATAAAATTAATTATAAATTAAGAAAAAAAAACAAAAAGGAAGCTTATCGAGAAAAAAATCAAGAAGGAAACTCCCCAGGATCAAAATAATCAGCAAGGTTTTATAACGAAGCACCAAACATTTCTTTTAAAAGCTAATTGAATTATAAAAAAGAAGAAGGAAGTCACGTTTCAAATCAAGACAGTACAAGTTGCAAATCAGTGATTTGTACGGTGGGGTAGATTGTAATTTTAAAAAACCAAAAATGTATTTATAATAAGGAAAAACTTGTATATTAGTTTTCATTCTATGCCTTGTTATATTCAACTCAAGTCTAGTCATAAAATTATGTTTTGAGTTCCATTTTAATTTCTTGTAACTAAACGACCAAAATACTAAAGAATGTGTCTCCATTCTCAATCCTTGTGGTCCATTACTAATAACCATACAAATCGGTAGATTAATTACTCATTTGGCTCGTGCTCTTATCATTTTACAATCATTAATTTATACTGAACGTTTTTATTTGACTCTAATGCTCTATATTTCATTTTATTCTGTCGTGAAAACTTAGTTACTCTCTAAGTCAGTTGATGCGACATTGTTTTATAATTTTGATAATGAAGTGCCACGTGACATTGCCATCACAAAAATATTTTTAAATATTTTTAAAAATCTACAAAACATTCAAAGAAACTAAGTAAATCAAAGAAACATTCAAATAATTTTTCAGATTTCAATATTTTTCCTATCTTTCTGATTTTTTTAGAATTTGTCGAGAGAGTGTGCATGTTACTCCTTGTTTGACACGTTACTATTTTCTATTGTAATTTTATTTCCATGTCACATATTATATGCTATTATTTTTAAATTCTCTCTTTAATCAACTAATTTTGTAGTATTTTAATTAATAAATTAGAGGAATAATATTATTAGTATCAATAAAATAGTTAACATTCTAAATAGTATTCTTTCTCCTTTCCTATACAAAGACTGAGGTAGGGCGAAACAGTTTAGTTAAGAAGAGAGAGGTGTTGAACTGGAAGTTTGGTTGGTTGGATGTCCCGGTCACTGCCCGGCACACTACCCTGCAAACGGACTTTAATTGCCGCTTTCTTGTCCCCCATTTCTTCCTCCCTTGTTTTCCTCTGTCCCAGCATCTCTAATTAAATATTGCACCTTACCACCTTTTCCCTTTTTCCTTCTTTACCCTTCTTGCCTCAAATATTCTTTTTCAATTTTCTATCCTTACATTTCTCCTAGAGCTTTTATTGAAAGTTAGAGAGAGAAAATATTTTCAACAATTAATTATCTTTATTAATACTCCCTCCTTTCATAAATAACTGCCATTTTTTTACGATTTCTTTGGATATTGTCATTTTATCTTTTTGAACAGTAGTTTTAATGCAACATGACTAAAAATGCCTTCTTCCTTATCTTCTTCACTTCTTCCATCTCTCTCCCCCCCAAAACACAATTTACCACCGATTACCGCCACACCGATCTCCTCCCTCGGCCGGCTGCCTCCATCAACACTAATCCCACTCAATTACCACTATAAATTACCAAATTAACCACCATCATCTCTTAAACTCGCTACCGCCACAGTCTCCCCGCCGACAAACCTCAATTACACCACAAAACCTCACCGCCATCACCACTGTAGGCCACCATCGTTGCACCAACCACCAAAATCCACACCCAAACACCTCTCTGCCTCATCAAATCACTGACCAACATAACCACTAGTACCAATTAAACCTCAGCAACATCACCTAATCATTATCAACCAAACCTCTACCTCACCATCAAACTCTTCGCCGAATCACCACCCACACCCAATCCAAACCTCGGCCTCTAAAACACCAAATCATCACCATCTCCTCTCGATCACCACCTCTAAAATTAACCAAAACAACCACCACTGTCAAAATCAACCCAAACAACCACCGGAAAGAGAACAAAAAAAGAAAAGAAAGAAAAGAGAGAAGAGAGTGAGGGTGGCGGCCAGCCCAAGGAGGAAAGAAATGAAAAAAAGAAAGAAGGGAAGAACAGAGGAAAGAAAGGAGAAAGAGTGAGGCTGCGGCGAGGAAAGAAGAGAGGAAGAAGGTGAGGAGAATGGCGAGGAAAGAGGGGGAGGAGAATGACATGCCTTGTTAATTGCCAAATAAGCAGGGGGCATTTTCGAAACAACAACCAATAAAATAACAAAAAAAAATCAACTCACCCACATAGCTACTGTGCCAG
This sequence comes from Viola odorata, assembly GCA_963691705.1. Taxonomy (NCBI): domain Eukaryota; kingdom Viridiplantae; phylum Streptophyta; class Magnoliopsida; order Malpighiales; family Violaceae; genus Viola; species Viola odorata. The sequence goes on from OY829540.1 coordinate 63,162,589, forward strand.
AACGACACTTATAAGTGTCCAGAGGGAGTATATTCGAACTAATAACTTTTTATTTAAAGGTGAGATGACGAAACATGTACACTATAGATGGTAAAATTATAAATTGCTTAACGATATAATTTGAAGTTTTGACCTTTGTAATCTCAAGCATGATTTTTACGTATATACTCAAACTTGAGATTTTATCTTCGGTACCTTTGTAATATATATTACAATTACATCATGAGAGCATAAAATTAGTACCGCTATGAACCCCAATTACATTATGAGATAACCATCATTTTAAACCAACAGACCAAACATCTAAAGATAAGTACGTAATCCAAAATTATAGGCAAGATGAGAAAAAAATATCCGCTGAGAAATTAGCTACGGGATGCACGCAGGAAACTTTCATAATAATTTACTGATTTACATCTTTTAAAAAAGATTGTGAGTTTTTTTCCCAATAAACTGAGTAGATATTAAAACAACACTACATTAGAAGTGTAAGTACACTAAAAAGCGAGAGTAGCTAAAAAATCCCCACCCGACTTCAAGTGCCAAAATGAACTCTAAAATTACAAATCTTAGATAAATCACAAGCCGACTCTATATATAATAACGGGCCAAAAAAATTAGGTGTTTTGTTCAAGATAATATGCAATATACAGAAGAAAATATATCAGTTGCAGAATAGTGAGTTAAATTAGGACATTTATTAAAAAAAATGGACAAAAAGATTGATAAATGTGGGTCGACAAAACTGTAGTTTTCTCATGCTTGAAATCATAATTTCGGTGAATTCCAAATCGCACATGTTCTCCTTTGTCTTCACGGTCCGTATCGCAATGAGATATTTCTGCTTCTATATGTTTAACACAAAGGTAGCACAACATTACCATAATGCCACTTTATACACCTGCGCTATTCTTGTTTTTGACATCAATTAGGAAATTTTCTAATTGAAAAAAATGAGTGGAGAAATTCATTATTAACTCGCATCTTGAATTCAAGTTTAGGAAATGTAGAAAATTAATATGTACTAATAGAGTTATTTTCTATAAGGCTTAATCATACTTGAGCGAAAAAATGATAGAGAAGATATTTAAAAAGATCGGAGAAAAAATAATCTTCAATTTGTAACACACTCGTTAGATTTTACTTTTTGTTTTCTTACGTAAGGTTATTTTACACATACATTTAGTTAGAACTTACATTAAAAAAAATCGATATGCTAATATATGTCTCAATTAAGGGCATAAAGTATGGAATTAAGAATGAACAAGCTCATAGAGATTGCATTTTAGAATTTTATTTATGAAAACTTTTAATCGAGATTCTTGTCGTATAACTACCCTTATACTTCTTCTTTTTTGTGCTGTATAATGCAGGAAGCCAATAACCACAAGACAAAATTGATCACCAATGCAACTTTATTTAACCCTATTTGTTGCTTCTACTATTAGCTTTCCTAATCCAACCATACCGTCTACGTAGTACACGTTAATCATATTGCCGGCAGCCATAATTGTCGTCACCGATCACGGGTAGAGGCAAACTTGATTTCTTCTCAGAAAAGAAGCTGATTTTTCTTACACATCCACCGCTTTGCCCAATCATTCTTTCCCATAACTTAAGTTCTTGTCTTTTCACTTGTCCAAAACATTTTTAATGTTTACTAGAGATATTAACATTAATTTTAGAACTTTTGTTTACTTGAATGCATGAGATGCTAGTCTTATACTATAACACAAAGGGGCATATTTGTAATTTGATTTACGAGCACAATACGACATTGACTTCCAACCAATCCACGCTTTGTGCCTGAACAGAAACAGAAACCTGTAACAAGAAAACCATCCCTGTCCCGCCCAAAATAAAATAAATAAATAGGAAAATGATTACTTAACGACAACGACATATTAATAAAAAAAATCCCCTGGGCACATGATCAACGGCTGGGATGCATCTTCTGACACAACACAACAGCCGTCGGATAGCGTTCTTGTGGGGTCACAAGTTGGGTGGGTAAATGGTAGAAAGAAACGAGACAAAGTTCTGGGTTAATTTCAGAATCCTCGGTCTCTTTAATTAAAATAATTCATGCAATATTTTCTTGTTTATTTTAAAACTTCGGGCTACCCGAAACGTAACTTTTGTTGCTTTCCGGTTAATGGAAGGACCTTAAGCTCTCTCTCCCTCTAATCTCTATCAGTCTCTGGTGTTCTTTTTCTTGCAATTACTGCATTTTCCTTCACAGATCTTCTCCTCTTCTTCTTCTTTTCATTACCACTGTAGGATCAAATTAGTCGTCGTTTCAGGTATGTTAGGTACTTCTCTTCTTTAGAACAAACAAGCTTTACTTGCAGTGCCCTTTCTTCTTCTTCTCTTTTTTATGTTGGTTTAGCTATGTCTTTGTACAACTGTAGTGGGGTTTGCTTTCTGTTGGATTGTTGCTGATTTTCATTTTGAGTTTTGTTTTAGAGAAAAATGATCTCTTGAGCTCGGATTTCCCCCCTTTTAGCTTGATTTTCTCTCCCATTTAGTTGATTTTTTTTGTTGATGCATAATGTTGAGGAAAAAGGAAAAACTGAAGAAAGCATGTTAAAGTAGTTGACTTTATGATTTCCATAAAAGAGAAACTAAGTAAATCCCCGAAATTTATTACTCTATTTATTTGTTTTCTCTCCTTAGGTAACATTGTTGATATTGAGGAAGGGATATTTATCTCGACTGTTCTTATTACTCACATGCTACTTATTGTTCTTTTGGTTTCTTTCAATATCTTTTTTTTTTCCTGGAGATTTTTTGTTAGATTCTAACAACAAATCTTGACATGGTTTCTGCGAGTTTAGATTGTCTGCCTGTTAAAGAGGCTGTTTTGTAAGTCTTCAAGTGGGTCTGATGTCTCCACCTCTGCTGGGTGTTGAGGAGGAAGGTGAGAGCAATGTGTCTTTAGTTGCATCTGCACCTTCCATTGACTGCATTTCCCAGAATGGCTCTAGTTTGAAAGAGCGCAACTATCTTGGATTGTCGGATTGCTCTTCAGTTGATAGTTCTGCTGTCCCGAGCTTGCTGGAGGAGAATAAGAGTAAGCTCAATCTGAAGGCTACTGAATTAAGGCTTGGTCTTCCTGGATCTCAGTCTCCCGAGAGAGATTTGGATATTTCCTTGGGGAAATTTGATGAGAAGCCATTGTTCCCACTGCTTCCTTCAAAGGATGCAATTTGCTCTTTGCCATCACAGAAGCATTTGGTATCAGGGAACAAAAGAGGGTTTGCAGATACAATGGATGGGTTTTCAGAGGTAAAAGGTTCTTTGTACACTGAGAAAAACTGGATGTTTCGCGCTGGGGGGGGTGAGCCTGAATCTCCACAGTCTGTCGGACAAAACAAGTTTAATGGTACCTCTGGGATGAGTGCCATGCTTTCTTCTAGGCCTTCTGGGTCTCAGTCTGCTGTGATGAAAGAAGTGCCGCAAAAAGTTTCACAGGAGCTTCCTCGTGCTGCAAATGGGACCCTGAATCAAAGTGGTGCTTCTAACAACAATGCCAGTGCACCAGCTGCCAAGTAAGTACAAAGGTGCAAATGATGAAGTGTTTTAATGGGATAAATAAGTTCTGAATGGTGATGGATATGGATGCTCCCTTTTTTGTTTTGCAGGGCACAGGTTGTTGGTTGGCCTCCAATTAGATCATTTAGGAAGAACACCTTGGCCACATCCTCAAAGAACAATGATGAGGTTGATGGAAAACCAGGTCCTGGTGCTCTTTTTATCAAGGTCAGCATGGACGGTGCACCTTACCTGAGGAAAGTAGATCTTAGAATGTACTCCACCTATCAGGCATTGTCTTCTGCTCTTGAGAAGATGTTCAGCTGTTTTACTATAGGTAACTTATTTGTATACTTTTAGTCTTGTGGTCGTATTTCTGCTTAACTAAGTGTTTTATAGAAGCCTAATGCAATTTGTTCCGTAAAGCAAAATATCTTTGTTTGTGGGATCTGATTTCTGCAGTTTATTGTAATGTTAGGTCAATGTGGATCTCACGGAGTTCCAGGGAAGGAAAAGCTAAGTGAGAGTAAGCTGAGGGATCTTCTGCATGGATCAGAATATGTTCTTACCTATGAGGATAAGGATGGTGATTGGATGCTTGTTGGTGATGTGCCTTGGGAGTAAGTCTTGATGCCATCTTTCTGCTTTGGTTGTCTATTCCATCACCTTCTTTGTTTCTTTGAATAGAAATCACAATCAAGTAGCTTTAGAATAATCTTAGAATGTTTTCTGTACTTCTGTTTTGTGATACCTGTGCATAAACATATATGAAGATGTAATTTAGAATGCATGTTAAGTATATGGTGGTGAGGAGGGCTAGTTCTTATGTCAAAGGTCTAATGTAAGTTGAGGTACTTACATGTGCTAATCACTCCATTGAATTACAGATTCAAAAGAATAATTTGGATTGAAGAACAATTATTTATATTGTGGTTATATGTGAACCCCGTCCACTTTGTATCTATGCTTGAGAGTTCATCTGCAAGCAAATGCTCTAGAGTTATTGCTTTGCACTTTTTTGTCAAAAGAGTATGTATCAGAACAAAATGCAAGTGGTGTTTAGGGAGTCATACTTAAATTCCTTGATGTTTGAATCTAGATAGATAATGCATTAAATAAAGCTGTTGTACCTCACGGTGGAATGATTCTTATTTTCTCCCTGAAATTCCTGCAAATACTAGATTTAAACTGGAAGATGCCTTTTTCCTTTACCAGTGAAGCGAATGAATTTTTGATAGGATTGTTTTCATTTGTGTTGGATCTAATTTAGATTAGTTGTTCAAGAGCTCTGTTTATTATAGTTTGAAACTTTTCTACTGAAAATGGATGATGGTACTTTCCCCATCATTGTTCTGAGCACGCGGATTACTTCAAAGTATGTCCAACAATTGTTATATTTGTTTCTAAACCAGCACATGTTGGAGAAGTGCTAGTTCATGCAGCTGATAACCTTTTTTCTTACTTCCTTCTTCTCTCTGTTCAGCATTATATTTGCCATTAATGTTCTAACTGTTATTTAATTTTGCCACAGGATGTTTACTGACACATGCCGGAGGCTGAAGATCATGAAGAGCTCTGATGCCATTGGCTTAGGTCAGTATTTTTAATTGCAGCTATCATAGAACGTGACATTATTATTTTCTTGGAACCTCTTGCAGTTGTTAGAGCATATTTAGATGATATGGGAGAATATTCTTAAAATATTTACACGGCAATTATGCATTCTTCATCAGTCCTTGTTTATAATGGTTTCGTTATGTCTGGATTAAGGCTTGCATGTCATTAAGAATATCGACCTTAGACTTTTGACATTGGAGAATTACCATACGCATGGGACATTATAGAAACTGTCATTACTTTTTCTTTTTTGAAGCTGTAAGTTTTACATTTCTACTATTTATGTTATTTCATCTATCTGAGTTTGTAAAGCTGATATAGTTAGGATTGAGATCAAGATAGATAGAAGCTGAATTTGTCTTTTATTTGCTGCCCAGCTCCTAGGGCGGTGGAGAAATCTAAGATCAGGACCTAGTCAAGTGCTTTTGTTCTGATTAGAGCAGAAAACTCTTGTAGAAGAAAAACACAAAGAGGGCAGAACGGAAGGTAAGAAGGGTGCTTTGACGGAACCGTCTGACTGAATGGCTCGGGTTGAATGGCTGATGTAATTGAGTGGCATCAACCAAAGTTATGTTTTGATTGCATGGAGTTGCTGTTAGTTTTTAACTTGTGTTTTGTTGTAAGCATGATATGATTGTTTCAGAACTTGTAAGTTGTGGAGTTCATATATCTATATCTATATAGTAGTAGCTTAGCTGTTTTAAACTGCGACCGGTGTTTTGTATGCCATGACATTTGTGTGATGAATGATTCAAAGACAACTTGGATGTTGTGCATTATCCTCCACTTATATTCATTGGTGTTGTATTTTGATGCATGTTTTGCATCGTTTGGAACTTGGCAAGTATGATGCACAGAGCTGTGTTAGTTCAATGGGATTTACCTTAGGTTCATGCCTTTTCATTATACACTTTGCAGGCCTAAAGTTTTGTCGAGATTGAATTATTTGGAACTTGTAATTCAGCGGTAGTACTATAGATGCAAATCAAGGAGAGTTCTTTTTTTTACCGAACGAAGTTAAGTTTTGTATTCGAGTCCTAGAATTTACATTTTTTTTCTTAGAAAAAAATAAGTTATACACTTGTGTAATCTTTGTGTGGAAGATGATAATAAGAAGTAAAAAAAAGTTTGATGATATTAAAAAAACTATAAATTGAGCCAGAAATTGTTGTGTTTTTAATTTATCAAAAACAATGTTGAATTTTAGATATAGTTTCTTTTTTGTTTGAGTTTTTTTCTTAAATAAATACTTCTTTTCTTTTCTTTTTCAATAAGTAGAAACAGGCTTTACGCCATTACAACGGCCGGGTAAAAACACCTGAAATATCTCCTAACCAAATCAAATTGTTTTTATTTATATAATTTATTTAGGTACTCTTTTAGGATTAGTGGATTAGTGGATTAGTTCCAAACGACGTCGTTGTCAGTTTGCAACTTCCTGACCTTGCACAGTCCACTCTCCTTCTTTCCCCCCTCCTGCTTCAGTTGTAGCAGAATCGGGATCATCCCTCATCGCCATCAAAGGTAATCGGATCGAATTTGCTAGATTTTACGTCCTTTCCTGTCTTTTTTAGTGAATTTAGGTACCTTGAAATCTCCATTATACCAGTCGGATCCCTTAGGTCAAAGTTTGTATTTTTTACTTCTATCACATTGATATCGCAATATCTTGCGGAATGCTTATTTATTTATTTATTTATTTAGGGTTTATATATGGCCATCAATTCCTCTGTGCATGTTATCACATTCACAGCCCCAGTTGTTGCACTCCTCTCTTATCTAAAACCCTTGTCTGGGATTCTCTTGGATATGATGTTAGATATCAGAATTATAAAATTAGATTTGCAGAATCTTTTGACATTTATATATATATACATTGTCGGTTGACCTTTTCTCTTCAATGGGAACTATACATAACTTTTCTTGTGTGGATGGGCGGTAGTAGTGGCATTTTGTGGACTTAATTGCTACTTTTAGTTGTTTGTGAAGAAAATAATTAGTGCAAGATTAATCATTGCTTAAAGGATTAGGTGATTTTCATCAAACATATTCAATCCAAATGTGTCTGCTTTCATCATTCTTGCTTGTTTTAAGTGTTTAAAGAATCAAATTTCATTTGTTTTCATGTATGTAAAATCATGTAAAGTTGGATTCTATGTTGTGTTTGTGCAGTCTAAGGAAGAATGACAGGCTTTATCTATGAGTAGTTTCTTGAAATCTATCCTATATATGTTGTTGGCTCTTCTAGTTTTCTCAAGAAGGATGGTAGTTGTTGTTGTCTTTGTGGAGGGAGTAGAGTAGGCACATGAAATTTGTTCCTAATTCTTGAAATGATGGATTATGGATCTTGAAATATTACCATTGTGGCAATTTCAATCTCAAGCCATAAATTTTAACTGGCCAAAAAGTAACAAAACATTGGATTCCCCTCAAACAACAGTATGATAGGCTAGAAAATAGTACTTCTGTTATAGGCGGCGGAGGACGTGGGACTTGACCCGAGACCCTACTATCTTTGCCACCAACAAGCTGCATGCCCATTAGCTAGATATTAGTACTTAAAATGCTGATTTGGGGATTTCATCAATGCTCTAGCAGAAAGTTAAGTATTGCTTATGCTTATGTGTTTGAGCATATAAATCAATATTTATGGGTGCTTTTATGTTGTGGGTTCTCATTTTGGGTTATTCCTTGTGGCTTTGAGATATGAATTACATCTCTTGCTGGCCTTGGATCAGGAAAGGCACAAAGTTCTGATGATGGGTGCTATTAGAAATATCTTCCTGTTACTTCGCTTCCTTAATTTGGACATGAAAGTGTTTGTTTCAGACATTTTATGTTTTTGCACCATTCTTAATCCTTGTCTCCAGTTGTGGCAGAGAGCTAATGGATAGGGATTCCTTTCCTGCTTTCCTAGCTACTCTCATATTTGGTTTTGTGTTTTGATTGATCAGGTTAATGGATTTATGCTTTTATGATGCTGATGGGTTTGATATTGTAATACTCTCTTATCAGAATTTGGACTTGGCACAAAAAAATAGTGTTAGAAAAAGTTGGTGTAGTTAGTGTGATTAGTTGCAAGAAGCATCTATTGATTGGTTGATGAAAAAGGAGTATCAGTTAGTGCCTTCTCCTCTTCTCTACTTTGAAAGAAATTTCTTGTTTTAGCATATTCTTGCTTTTTCTTCTTTTCAAATGTCTAGTAAATAATCCTCACTTCCTTGTATAGTGGTTAATAAATGACTAAAATCTGTTTTCCAAAACCAAAGATTTGCTACCCATTAGCCACATTGAGATGCTAGAACTTGAAATAGACAATTTTAAAAAATATATATTTTTGTAGAGGTGAGACTCGAACATGAATTCTTCTACTACATTGCCATCAACAGTCAACTAATAAACTATATGACCAATCGCATGAAACGGGCTTTAACCAATGTCAGTTTCTTCATGGGTATCTTCTTGGGGTTATTTTTGTGATGATGAGGAACATTAAATTTGTTTGCAATTGAGGTCATTGGGTATGAAGAATCCTGTTGCAATGCTGCATCATCCATGAGATAATTATGTTACAAAGGTGATGCATTTGGCATGTGTACACGCACATAAGCACTCAATAAGGGTTTATGGTGCACTACAAAGTAGTTTCTTTTGATGGATAAGAATAAAATACTGGACCCAGTACTTGTATTGTCGTTGCTCAAGTGAAACAGAATCATTTATGTGAAAGATACTTGCCTTCATGCATTGAACTAGTTACATCATTAGTTTGACAAACTTTTTGTTTTTGTCTTTCCCAACTTACGTTAGCAGACTCGAACTCCAAACCTAACACTCCATATTTTGCAAGAATTGCGGTTGAGCTGCTCGTAAGTTTGGCAATTGAATTGCCTGAAATGTTGTGCATTATTGGGAATTTGCTTTACTTTTCTCTTCCTGTTAGAAAAAAAAAGATGCATAGGCTTTTGAAATAATTACATTCGGAATTGGTAGTTCTACATCCATACAAGTCATTTTCAAGCAACCTGTAGAAGCAACAACTCATATGCAAGTGACATTTCATACATGAGATTATTGTTTCCATCTTCAAACTTTGTACTTATTTTAGCTAAAAGTTCATTTTCTTTTGTCTCATATTGAGATGTTTGTGACCTCGCTTGAAAAATGGAAATCTGATGCAGCAACAGATACATGTGCATCATCAGCATCTTTTTTGTGAAGAAAATGTACACATTCATTGTCTTACCTCTGTCAAATCCATTACCTTTTTTCACTTATTGGTGACTGATATGCACTATGCAATGCAAAACTTGTAGGTCTCCGGACTCAGAATTCGAGACCTAACATGCAATTATTGCTACTGAACTAAAACTCACTTGTATAGTTAAAAAGACAGAAAATTTACAGATTCCCCACAGAAACTGTAAAATTTCGTGAATTGAAATTTGCATGGCATTAGTCAGGAAGTGTGGTCAAGAGAAAAGACAGAGAGCAGCAATAATTGTACTGTTATAGTACAGAAATAAGCATTTTCCCATTTGGGTTGCCCTTCAGCTCATTACTCAGAAGAAGGTGGCTAATAATGGCTACTAGTACTTACGAATCAATGCAATTCTTGTTCTTGTGTATATGGTGCCCTGTTGTGCCACAAAGCAGTGTTTATAATCTTAGAACTCAAGAACAAGAACCTTTGCAAGAATTGAATCGTGTTCTTGTTCGATCTCTCCACGCGTTTCTGTTACATCCACATTAATCAAAGCTCTTCAGGAAGATGTGACTGTTGGGGAGTCTAGAATTTTAGGATGGTCCAAATAGCAGTTTGATATTGACGTTTAGGTAAAAATTAAAGAAGAGGATGTTGATTGCCATTTATTGGTGGTTGTATATGGTATCTATTCAATGAAATATATTTAGAACTTTTTGGGTATCCTTTTTGCTCTTTTCAGGTATGAGATTATTCTCGTTCGAGCATTATTTGATTCTTTATGTGATTGATTCTCTCAATGTGATTCTCTTATTCCTCATGCTCGAACTCAAAATTTACATCAAGAGTGTCGCACAAATTATTTAACACTTGACCACAGCCAACACAGATTCATAGTAATTGTCCATAAGCATATGCTACAAAAACATGTTGCCTTAGTCGAGAAAGGGAACCGTGCATTTGTACCGATTTTGTAGAAATGTTCTGTGTGCATGGATGGTTAGTTGGGGGCCATTGTCATTGAGAAACCAACATTGAAACCGACTCTGAGTTTTGAAGTAAAACCTCTAATGCGGTAAATAAGACACGTAATTCATTAATTTTTTATTGTCAAATTTATTATTCTAATACATAATACTAATTTTCTATTGCCAAATTGGTTCCTAAATTGATACATTGCAATTTGCAACACCACTTTCCATTTACATAATTTGTGGATTGGTGGGGATTCTTGCAGTTATGAGTTGATGGCCTGTGCCCAAATCACGACAACCACTCAACCACCAGAAATGGCAAATCCTGTAATTTTCCTTCCTTTTGTATAGTTATTTGTTATTATTCTACTCCATTATTCATTAATTTATACTATCCTCCCTTCCTATTATTGATGTGATTTAAGAATAGTGGTTATGCTTAATGGTGTTGTGTTTGGGATTGGACATGTGAGCGAGGTTGAGGTCCAACAGTTGGGTTACTCCTATGATTGGTTTCTGTCGTTTTTGGAAAGATTCATAGTTTCCAATTGTTCCATTCAATTAAATTAAACTCATCAGCACTTGCCTTTTATTTTAAATTGCATTGAGTTTGAGTAAGGTCAAAGGCAAGAGCATGCGGTCTTTCAAGGATCTTGGGCAATGAATGACCACCACCCGCCCCTGTTACGTTCATGGATCTTAGAAGTTGATAATCACTTAATTAGTTCCCATAATTAAAGTATTATTAGGAATAAAATTGTAAAAATCATTAATTAATTATCTAAAAAAGATAAATATGACGAATAAATATAGCTAAAAAAAGAACGAAGGTTTCATGTGAATTAAGAAAAAGGTTCATCATCACCTAATTTTTATATAGTCCTTGTATTAGTTGCACTTGTTAAATTACAAGTATAGTTTTTAATATTTAAATTGCTAGTTCCATAAATTCTCAAAGAAAATGTATGTGAATGGATGAAAATCTGGTTAATTATTTACTTAATTCAGTTTAAATATATATTGACTTTAGATTATATATGACTGTATGAATCACGAATTATCTTCTGAAGCGTTAGAGCATTTCTCCGTGAGAACTATCGAGTCTCTTATTATTGATAAAATAGATATTGTTTTTGTTAGAGTTTAATTTTCTTGGTAACTTTTTCATCTAAAAAGATTAAATGAATTGTATACAATTACCTTATACTCTTAGATTTTTGTTTTGTTTTATTAATTAGCATTTGATTTAAAAGTCAAACACAAAATTAACATTTACTAAAAAAATAATAATAATAATAATAGAGTACTACAAAATTAAACAAAGAGCTCTCCTACTTGGCTACTTGCTCCTACTCTTTGGAACTTGGATGCTACTACTATGTTTCCTTGAGCGAAGGATAAAAAAAGGTAATTTTTCTTTCTCTATAAGTAGTAATCGCCGGTAACGATCACGTGCCACATGGCACATGGGAAATAGGAAGGAAAAGAATCAAAGAAATTACTTTACTTACCGAACTCAGCCGGTTGCCGGTAAAGTTCAGGCACGAAGAACATAGTCAACCATGAGTACATGAAAAGCAAAAAGAAAACAGTAAAAATGATTCTTGGAATTGGACACAAGTAGCGAGGTTAAATGAAATTAATGCAATGCATTTCTTAATTTTTTTTTATAAGCAAATTAATGCATTTCTTATTTATTTATAATGCGATTGTTTCTAATCTTGAGGTATTACTCCTTTCGAGTTTTATTAGATATAGTTTTTTCAGTTTTCACAATAATTAAAATAATTCTTAAATTGTATAATTATTGATTATCAATCAGTTTTTTTTAATTTTTTTTTCAAATAGTGGTTAATTTAAAATTATTTAGGATTAATTTTATAATTGATTATAAAAAATGATCTTAAAAATTAAAATACGATAATTAAATAGTCAAACTATTTCTTAAAAAAAACGTCATCTAATATGAAACGGAAGGAGTAATATCTTTTATCAAGAGAAAAATATAACCATATTTTTTTAATAAAAAAACCGAGTGGCTGACGCCGTCCTGTCACCCGAACACGGCGGACCCGTCAGCGGATGTTAACGACGGAGGGAGCACGTGAGATTAGAAAACGCTGACAAATTGTGAACTCTGGAAAGAGATCTGAGCAAAATATGCCTCCCTCCACTTTCACGTATGCTTAGAATCAACCTCATTTCCTCACTGCTTTTTTTTTAACGTAAGACTATTCAATTTTTTTAATTTTTTTGAAGGGAAGGGACAGATTTTATTAATTTATGTCTGCAAATATAAAAAACGCGATCGATTCGGGGCATTTCTTTATCCGAACATGATAATATATTGAGTACTAATTATTTTAAATTCGAGTTGAGATTTCCTGAAAGGCGACAAAATTCTCTTCCAAAACTTACGAGGAAAGAAAGATTGCTTCCTTAATGCAAATGTGCGTCTAATAAAAATGTAATTTAGAAGAGTGAAACTCAAAAAGTTTATCCTAAATACTCCGACGATAACATAGGATAGTATCATACGAAACAATAAGATTAGCACATCACGTATTTTTGGGTCTAGTAGTAGTATTTTTCTAGAATGACCCCGTAAAGATATGTAAATTAAAGTAATTTATAATTATAGAGATATAAATTAAAGCAATTGAAGGCCGACCATTTTCATTTCTTTTTTAATTTTTTTTGGTTAAAACTTAAACGCCGGCAATGAGTGAGTGACAATTAATTTGAAGGTGCACTTAAGAAAATAATGGTCAAACTTTAATTGAGGCGAAGACGAAGTGCCTAGTTTCATAATTAATAATCACATCTTTTGACTATGGATTTCAGTGGGATCATTAGTCAAATGCGCCGAATTTCAATCTCAGTTGCTGTTGTAGTTATTTGTGACTAATGGAACCTATAGACATACCTAAAAAAAATACACGTACTAACCCGTTGTTCTACACATATAGTTGATTAAGTTTAACTGGGTTGCTTTTTCCGTAGGTTTTTTTGAATTGCTTTTTCGGCAAATGTTTTTTTAGTAGCGTTGAGTTTTAAAATGACAAGCTTCTCTAAGCGTGAATTATTCTGTTATTTAAGGTCAAATTCAAAATTGAAAACGAAGACAAATAATAAATTTACTACTAGCTGCAGATACTCAGATACTTGAAAGGTATTATAAATGTACATGTCTCTCTTAATGAAATAATATTGTCTGCGTAAACTCTGAGCTTGTATAGTTTTGCCAAAAGATTTTGTTTCATTAAGAGTTAAACCACTTTTATATTTTAGTTTTAATTTCTATTATCTGATTCAATGCTTCCGAAAAAAATGAAAGATTTTGAAAGTACAAGCGAAGAAAAGAGAAGGGTGAGCAGTGGTGATAACATTGGAAAGACATCTTAATATATTTTGGTCAAAAACACATGTTAATATACAGTGGGCGGGAGAGGGTTTTGTTATTCAATTCTGGTAGGGTTTAATTCCTGATGTACTTGTGTTTCAGTACTAATTAATAAGTGTGCAGCCAGTTGGAATTAAAAGAGAGGCAATTAAGTATTGAAATTGGTTAAAGCTGTACCTCATCACTGACATTGTAATTGTAGAGTCTATGTTTCCTCCCACACCAACATTTTACAACGACCTACTTTCTTAATTGCACTTCCTACGATTACAATCTCATATCAGGTGAAGATATCCTATTCATTTTGAAAATTCAAAAGAGAAGCAAAGACAAGTTGTATTATGAAAGAGAGGCAGTACGACTTTACGATTAGTATTACTGTGTGCTGTGTTTTGCCTTCATCGTTCCCTAGGGATCTGCTGATGCTTTGCCAAAAATAAACGGTGCACTGTGCTAATTCTACACGAACCGTTAGTAATAAATAACATCACACCATCAACAAGTAAGTGATCCCCATCTTGTAAAAAGGCCATCATCATTTAATTCAGTCAACAGTCAAAACAAATAATGTTGAGCAGTAGTAGTAAATACTTTTTTACTGTTTTAAATGAATTCAAACATCTGTATTTTTTTTTGTAAAGATGAATTATACGCAGACATTTAATCAGACGTCTAAACACTTGAGGCTTTTACTCCCAGGTTTCATTTTTCATTCTATTTAATTCTAAAATGTTGTCTCGTTGGAGATACGTATATAAACTCTGTGTATAATAAATAAAATTAACCCCACTGTGATGTTTAAAAGATTTCATTGGTGTCAGATATGTGTATGAATAAGCCGGTTATGGCAGTGGTTAATGAGGCAATGGAGCCAGCTGCGGCCGGTTGTTTGGCAATGCCATCCGCCCTGTACTTCCCCGATCTTGAAGGCGGAGGTGAGGACGCTTTACCATGGTGTTCTGGTTGCCAACATTTTGAGGTTCCAAATTTTGGCGATCAATTGTGATAATAAAATTGCAGTGAACATGATAACATGAAGGTGTGCTTTTTCCATAAACTGTATGGCACTAGTGCAAAGTATTTGAGATGAGCTGCGAGCGATCAATTCACATTTCATTTTTTATGTGCATCAAGAAACTAATTTTATGAGAGATTTCCTCTCTTAAATGATTTATTTTTACTATTCCGTGCTCGATCATATGCCAGTTGGTCTGGATATTTGGCTGGATCATCATGACATAGCAGGTGTTACTTATCGGCGGGGATGATGACGTTTCTGAGCACAGCCCATGAAACTGTCGGCAATTGAATTGAAAGCTTATTTAAAGAAAAGAGAGAAAATTGAGGGAAAGAAAAAAAGGGTAAAGAAGGCGAAAGATCGGAATCAGATGTGCCATATTTTTAAATAGGGCCCGGGCCCCGGCCACGGCCACGGCCACTGCCACCCATTTTTGAAAGTTTTGAGAACTTCCCTTCTGCCTGCTCAGGCTCGGAGGTGGGTGAAACATGAAATACTTTTACGTGAATCAGACAGTTTCACACCCTTAATTTTAATTAATTATAAGACCAACTTTCAAGAAAAAATCAAGATTCTACTGCCTCCATTCCATTTCCCAAATGAAAAATAATGTGATATCCATAAAAAAAAAGATTATTTGAATTTGTTTTAATTCTTCCAAAAATATTTGAACGATAACTTTTTCAATTTTAATATGTAATCACGTAAGGCTGCAAATAAACGCCTGACTTAATCAAAAGTTAAATTCCTTGATCATGTAATTTTGAGATATTATTTAAGATGACATTTGAATCATTAAAAGAAATCATTAACCGCACGTATTTTGCAAATGATAATTTTTAAGAGCTAGAAATAAAAGAAGAAGAAAAAGAGAAAAGGAAAAGGAAGTAAAGAGAGGAAGGCGTTGACTTGTTACTGTGGTGTGGGGGGAAGAGAACCTACAGTTGGCAGTTTTTAAGTTAGAATGCAAATCCCAATAAGCAATAAGGCAACGCAGTTACCCCAGTTTTGCTTTGAAAATGCATCTACTTTTTCCTACTCCTCAAAAAGCCCTCATCATATCACACTCCTTATAACTCTCCTCATCCCAATCCACATCAGAGTCTTATAATCTTGGCACCAAATGCAGAGCCTTTACTGCTCTTCTTGATTTCTTTCTTGATTTCTATACAAGAAAAAAGATCACCAAAGACGAACAACATCAGAAAACAAAAGAAAAAAAGAGGAGAGAAATCCAAAACTCACCTCTCCTGTTCAATCCAATTCCTTCCACCATCTATCTAAATCCAATCCTCGTAAGCATTCTATAAGAACCCGAAGAAAAAAAAGAAACAAAACCCATCTCTCATATTTCTTCGGTTGTCCTTAGAAATGGTGACTGGTTGGAGAAGAGCGTTTTGTACATCAACCCCAAAAGAAAGAGAACCTTCCTCCACGATACAAAAGCAACAACAACAATGCAGTAGCAACAATATCCCTCCTCATAGTCCCACAATTAGTTCCAAGTTTGGATTCTTCTCTCCCAATCCATCGACACCTCCTCTCCCATCTCATTTTCAGCAACCGCCACCCATCTCCACCCCATCTCTCCGCTGCAAAACCACAACCACCGCCGCCACCACGCCCACCTCCTCCCTCCCTAATAGCCCAAGACTCCAATGCAAAACCCCACCTCCTCTCAAGAAACCCAGCCACAGCCCAAGGTTCTTCCACTTCTCCAACACCAACAGTAGTAGTCCTCCTTCCTCCCCTAAATCGCCCGCCACCTCCGCCTTCTCCCTCCTCAAATCCACCCTCCGCCTCTCCAAAGTAAGCATCAGGAAAAACCATGAGTGATTATTTTCAATTCTGGGTTTTATTCTTTTCAATGTTTGCTTACTCTGTTTTTTTGCTCTGCTTTTGGCGCGTGTAGCAACAGAGCAGCAGATGCGGAATCTGTATCCAGGGCGTGAAAAGCGGAGAAGGGACAGCGATTTTCACGGCGGAATGCAATCACGTGTTCCATTTCCCTTGCGTCACTGCCCAGCTGAAAAAGAATCCATCTTTATCGTGCCCAGTTTGTTCCACAAAATGGAAACAACTCCCTCTCCTCTCCATCCACCACTGCGTCTCCGACTCATCAGATTCTCCTACTCTCAAAATCGACATCAAATCCTCCAACAACAATAAATTGCGCGTCTACAACGACGACGAACCCTTAATGTCCCCCTTCTCCATCCCGGAATTGGAGGAAAACGACCTCGCCGAAGAGGAAGAGGACCTCCAAGAGTTTCAGGGCTTTTTTGTAACCACACCGCCCTCGGTCGGTTCTAAAAAGGCTCTCGCTGATGTGACAGTTAGTTTGTCTCCGGAATCTGCGGTTGTTGCGATGGGGAGGGGTTTTGAGACGAGGGTTGTGGTGGTGAAGGTCAGGGCGCCGCCGTGCGTGGCGTCGCGTGGGAATGCTCGCAGGGCGCCGATTGATCTCGTAGCGGTGGTGGATGTGAGTGAGAGGATGGGGGGAGTGAAGTCTCAGCTGATGAAACGGGCGATGAGGCTGGTGGTGTCGTCTTTGACCTCGGCAGATCGGCTGTCTGTGGTGGCTTTCTCTGGGAGCTCTAAGCGGTTGTTTCCCCTGCGGCGGATGACGGTGGATGGGCGGAGATCCGCCCGTCGGTTAGTGGATGCTCTGGCGAGCGGTACTGGTACGGCTGCTGCTCCCGGTCAAGGAATGATGAGCGTAAATGACGCGCTGAAAAAGGCGGCGAAGGTTATTGAAGATCGCCGAGAAAAGAATCACGTCGCGACTATTATGATCCTATCCAACGGTCATGATGAGCGGTCTGATCGGTCCTCCTCCCACAATCAGAGCCGTCTACCGTTAGTCGTGTCTTCCACGCGCTTCTCTCATCTGGAAACCCCCGTCCACTCGATTGGATTTGGTGAAGTGAACGCGTACAATCACGCGCCGTTTGAAGATGCCTTCGCTAAGTGCTTGCGTGGACTATTAAGTGTGGTGGTTCAGGATGTTAATCTTCAACTTGGGTTCGTTTCCGGTTCGGTAGAGATATCGGCGGTTTACTCATTAGCGAACCGACCCGGTGTGTTCGGGCCTGGTTCGGTTCGGGTCGGGGATCTCCACGCGGAAGAGGAGAGAGAGTTCCTAGTAGAGTTGAAAGTGCCAGTTTCTTCGAGTGGGTCCCAGCACAACGTGATGTCCGTACGGTCGTCGTGTAGAGACGCATCGTCGCAAGAGCTGATCGTGGGCAAGGAGAGAGGACTGCTGCTTCCTAAATCTCAGCCCGTTAGATCCTCGCCACCTAGCATCCAACGGTTGCGGAACCTCCACGTCACCACACGCGCCGTGGCGGAGTCGCGGAGGCTCATGGAGCGCGGCGATTTATCGGGAGCCCATTATCTGTTGTCGGCGGCTCGAGCCATGTTGATGAAGTCGATTGTGAGCGGCTCACCTGGGGAGTATTTACGCGGCTTGGAAGCTGAGCTGGCCGAGTTGAATCGGCGCGGACTGGTGAGTAATGGGAATAATAGACAGAGAAGGAGTTGTAGTAATCAGCTAGTGGAGGAGAAGCCGGAGCCGCTAACGCCGACATCGGCTTGGCGAGCAGCGGAAAGGTTGGCTAAGGTAGCGATTACGAGGAAGCAGATGAATAGGGTTAGTGATTTGCACGGGTTTGAAAATGCAAGATTTTGATTTTTTTCTGAAAAGAAAATGTTAATTTTGTCTATTTTGTTTATTATACTGCAAAGAAATTATAAAGTTTATATAAAAATAAAATTCTGGACAAATTTGCAAAAACAAAAAAAGGAAAAAAGGTTGGGGAATGATTGGCTGGACCCAGGTTCATAATAGCGACAAGCAGTACCGGACGGGCAGGTCCTTTACGCAGAGGAGAAAGGAACGGATAGCGAAATGAAATGGCAAGATGAAAAAACCCAGCTCTCTCGTGCCGCACAAGTCACACCTGATTGCTAGGATCCCATTTTTGGAAAGTAGGATTCATGAAAGATGGGCTTATTCCCATCTAGTTGTGCAGTACCTCACTTTCCTTGTTTGGCTGAAAAGGACCACTCTTCATCTTCTTCCGCGGTTTGCTCGCATGTTTGATTGGGGCAGTGAGGCACACCACTTTGTCTCTCGTATGTAATTATTTATTTAAGGGTAATTTGTATTTTTGTGTAGGTTGGAAGTAGTACAAGGAAAAAGAAAAGAAAAACTAATATGTTGGTGATGGAGGTTTTTAAATGTTTTAGTGGTTTAGGTCCTAGAAGGTCAATTGGGTTTTGGTGTCTTATGGTGTTAATTAAATAGATAATGCCAAATTCACTCTTAGATTGTAATAAACAAAACAAATACTTAGGTTTTCTATAGATGGGTTTTGGAGACTTTTGTTATTTTCTGATTTGGCTCCATTTCTCTAGTCTTTACCCATACCCTCATGGATTCTAGTGGTTTTGGCATTTTTTATTAGGTACGAAGTCATTTGTCTAGCCTTTGTACATAAAATATCCATACTAAGTGTACGTACTATTCATTCTTTAAAGAAAAGAAGAAGAAAATTATCATCTTAATTATTTTAATGTCGGTGGAGTTTTAATTGAAATTTAAACTTAAATTCTACCTCTATTTATCATAAAATTGATAAATAAAAAAAAAGATTTTGTTTTAATGATATAATGATGTACTCAGATTTATTAGAAAGATTAAGTTTGTTCGAATAATCCACCAATTAATTAAAGGGTTTTGTTGTGATGCATATGATTAGGGTTTTAGGTGTGGTTGACTGGACTGTGTGCACCTGAGAAATGATGGCTTGTTGGCAACTTTCTTTTTCATGGGCCTCTCTCATGTGTGGCGCACTAGCCTCTACTAGTGAAAGAGATTTTGCATCTCTTGGTAGAATAGGTAGAGGATGACTTCTTTCAGCTATTATTCCTAATGTAATTATGATATCATGAGTTGTATTTTAAGTTTTTAAATAAGGTTTTTGATTAAGTGATAGAGTACGTATTTCCTCTGTTTTATAAAAAAATAATAATAAATTTTAACGTTTTGTGCACAGATGAAAGAGGTGCATTATTCATTGAGTGGAATTTTTCATATGCTTCTAACGAAAACATTTAGGCTCCATTGAGCATGGACATTATTATGATGTCAGTCCTAAAATCCTCAAAAAAAACATGCGCCCAAAAAGAAACATTCTTTTCTTTTCTTTTCTATCTTTCTCCTTTGTTTTCTTCCAAAATAGATAGATAGAGCAAAAAAGGTAAGAAAAAGATAAGAAATGAACAATCACGACTCAGCTAGCTGTCAGATGACCTTAAAATTATTACAGATCCTACCCTTCATAAATAATACTCTCTCCGGTACGTTTTATATGACGTTTTAGCATTTGCTTTTACTATTTCGGAACGTATCTTAAGACGGCCGGAACAGTCACTATTTGAGACAATTTTACCCCGAATTTTTTCTCGAAAGTACGTAAGGATTAACGTACGTTCGAAAAAAAATACGATTTTTTTGGAATCAAATAGTACCTCATCCGGCCTCCTCGATATACGTTCCCTACTGAATATTAGGATGCGAGGAAGTCATATAATTCGTGCCAGAGGGAGTATCATACACCAAACGGCCCAACAAATTTGTCCACCTTGTATTCAAATTCATAAATTGATTGATGGTCCGCAATTATTATTGTTAGTTTAGAATAGTTAAATTTTTTTTTTTTATTTCTACAGATTAACTTCTCTAAAATGCGGTGACTCTCCAGTAAATAACAGATAAATTATTTTTAATATATTAATTTGTTTTTTCAAGAATCTATATTTAAAGTCTGGTCAACGAAATGAGGACTAGAATCAGTGACCGTTTATGGCACGAACGATCTTAATCAAGAAAAGAAAGAAACGAGAGCGCACAAAAGATGGGCCGATCGAGTGATTAGAGGACAAGAGTGCTCCTCCAGTAGAGAACATGAACAATCATGCGGCATCATTAGGTAGGAATCCCATGCTATATATTATATATAACACGTTGCTGTACACCGTTAAAATCATTGACCACAGTAATTAATTACTCATCAAATAACCCATGTTACATCAGTCACTAATAACAATTTCTTTTTTCCATAAACAAGAGCGTAGTAATAAATTAGGTAATTTATTAATTCAAACTCGAAATCCAGCCATGCATGGACGTAAAACCTAGCTCTTTCTTTTTAGCTAACCCTGGTCTCATTTTCATGCCTTCCGGTCATAAAGTTATTCTTGTTCGAGCATCATCATCAGGTCCACAAATGAGTCGCCCGATATGATTTTTATTTTTTTCCGTTGGCATGACTATGATTACAAGTGGTGGTGAAAGATGGGAAGGAATCTTAGAAAAGGAAAGAGGGTAAAAGAAGTTAAAAACCCTTTTTTCGACAATCAATCCTGAATCAGGGAAGATGAAAAGAAGTGGTGACATTAACTAGACCTTAAAAAGGGTCTTACACTCTTGCTGGGCTTCTATAATTCACTTTTAGGGGTATTGATGATGTCCATAAATTGCGGATACTTTTCAAAGCTTTTTAATGGAATTGATGTGTTTGCAATTGCGTACCTTTCATGTACTGCTCTGCTCTGGTTTTCTTCTGCTTTAAAAATGCATCTAGAACAAGCACAACAAGACCAAAATGTCCAAATTCCAATAAAGTGATGATAGCGCTTCTTCTTATCCATCCTCTGCATTCAGGTGCACCATCCATTATCTTGTATCATCATCATCATTATCCTATTTATGTGGCCATGAGAATCTCGCTTACAAACCTAAAACTGAAAGCTAAGCTAGTTCGCTTCACAAAACTCACCCTGATAGCTCAGTTGAAACTACAGAAGTACCTCATTGCTGTCATTGGCCAAGGATCGATTTTTGTGGACAGATTGGAAGTACCTTTCCTCTCCATAAAGTAGGCTGAAAGAAATAATTTCAATTGCTGATCATACGAGATTAACACCAAAGGAACTGAGCAGAACAGGCCAAACATTTCTACAACAGGGGCCAAAGGTTGTGTGCAAGCATAATGATAAAATGGACAAGTCTAAGTTCACAGAGGGTTAATTAAGTAAAACTTATTTGATCTCTGCACAAAGAACAAGTATAGTCTAAATTATACTTACGCTACGTCTGCCATGGTTTCTGACTTGATCAACCTTTTCCCTTCTGGAAGTTCAAGAGAAGAATAGTGACTGATTATTTCCCTCAACGTGTGCTTTGTGCTTTTAATATCATTGTCCCATAAGATGCACTGAAATAATAAAAAAAAAACAGAACGTCTAGTATTATCCAAGTCCCCAGATATCACAAAATCTGTATGAGAGCATAGACCTGTTGACCAGAAAGTAAAATAGAAAGGACAGTTATTCACTTGGTCAAAAGGAAAAGGTTACCTTTCTAACATACCCTCGCTTCACATCTTCCGAATGTAATTTTCCGTCAGGAGAGAAGATTGAAGCATTCCAAAGAGCTCCTCTTGCAACCATCACCGATGATGCACCTTGAAAAGAACAAGCAAAACTTAGATTCTCAAAATTCATATGACAATGTGACTGGAGGAGCTTTCACCATGGACAATACTCATACTGCTGTCGCCTAGTTTTGGGCTATACTTAGTATGAGCTTCTGGCTATAGTTCTCATTGGACAGTTATATTTGGTTAGCGTATCTTTTGCTTAGAAGTATAGATAGGGTACTGCGGTTATTTCTCAAGACAACTTTTGTTCTAACTATTAGGTTTATAAGGTACCTTAAAGCTCTCTTTTTCTGTTCCACCTTTAATCCATGCAGGTCTTAGCCTATTTTCTGCCGCAAATTGTTTTTCCTCTTTCCACCCTAGATCAACATGACATGCAGTGCACATGCATGAAGTATTCAGAAGTATCAAAAAGCATACTGACAAAAATTTGGATAGGAAAAACTGTCTGTTTACTTTTTCTGCATTTCTCTGCAGCCCTACAATGGAAACACCTCCTCCTTCCTCTTTTTGTTCATCTGTCTCCACAAATGTAGTGACAACTCCAACAATTCACGTCCATTTTCATGAATATCAGTAGCAACAGTACACAACTGTGATTTTAACCTGCCTCTGCTCTTTATAACATCTCAGGATTGCTCAAAGTACTGAATCCTAATCTTCCTCAAATTTTGCCAATAGCTACCTCTAAAAGATTTCACAGACCACATAATCAAATACACAGGAATTTCAGATTCAGTAACCAAACAACTCAGGATCCTCGAATTCAGTTCAAACCTTCAAATACAAAATCAATCATCAAACCTTTTACTGAGGTTCAACCATACACAGACGAAGTTAGTGAGTTAACTCTATGCTTGCAGTGAAAAACAATAGCCCAGACTAGTAATACAAAACACAATTATAAAATTGGCATCCTCAGCATCTCATGAGGTAGATTAACTATTAAGAACTGGAAGGAAAGCATTCAACAGCTTAATTTAGATACCTGTTGCTACTTTAATATGCTGAAAATCATCATACTCAAAGACATCTCCATTTGCAATGACTGGAATAGACACAGCAGATACAACGTCCGCAATCTCACTCCACTTAGCAGGATCCCTTGGCCTATCAGCAACTTTTCTGCAATTTATTAAAGGACAATATGCACCATTTATCATGGAATATAGAAGACAGTATATAAGTATCATCTTCATTTCTTACGGAGGTGTGAACCTAAACTGCAAATTATATGTCATTCTCACCTCATACAACAATATGTCTCACCAATAAAGCATCTCTTTGACAACTAATTCATTGCATGTGCTTTCCCTAATCTCTCATTAATGGCTTTATCTCAAATATGTTGATTCCCACTAAAAGGTTCAGTTAGGTTATTTAAATACACTTGTCAAACTATTTACCCTACACAGGTTAGGGTGTCCCGGTCTAACGTTTTTATCATTCCTGCCATGCTTACAGTTATTTTTCTTTGCTTCTCATAATTAGTTATTTCTCTAATACTAGCATCTTAAGCTCTTGAATACAAAACCATATTATTGACAATTGAAGGACTGACTTGGCCAAATGCCACAAACTATTAGAGCGTCAACAAGCTAGCCACAAACTTTTGGTGCCTATCTTTCACCAATAGGTTCCCACTATAGGCTTAATCCATTTGTTAGTGATTACCGAAGGCCGAAGAAATCATGAAGATCAATGTAACATCAAAGAAGAAGCTTAAGAGAAGTAAAATGACAGATACCACAATTTACCAATGTTGTAAACATAGAAATTGCAAGAACTAACCTTCCATGGACAGCAAGAGCAGAAATACCAGTCTTTTCAATTCGCCTTGCTAGCTCCACTGTATCACTAGAAGACTTAAGAAGTCGAATCTTACATGTAACTGGTGAGTTCAAATTCCTCTTTAGTGTTGTCAAGATCTAGACCAGGATAAAAAAGATAAAAGCTGAAAAACAGTTAAGAAGAGGAAGAAACTTGATAAAAGAAAAGAAACAATCTGCATACGTCATGAATAAGCTCCGGTTTGCTCAATAGAGCAGCACCCATGCCCCCAGTTACAGAAAATGCCTTAGGGCAACCCATGTTGACATCTATTGCAGCAACATCTTTACACCTAGAAAGAATAAATATCCCACCATTAAATTCTACATACATTTATTATGTCCAAGCCAAATTCTTTTATCAACTATCAGTAAAATCAGACTTGAACTCTTGAAAATTCAGCATAAGGTGGGATGCACTCTGTTTCTGTAACTACGACTTTCTGAAGTGTCTCTATCATTCACTATCATCAGAACTGGCAATAGCCATTGTGATGAGATATCCCACCACAAGAAATGGAATGCACCAATACACTTACACAATTTGAGCTGCAGATAGTGCCCTCACAGCATCAGATGTGCCAATTTGGAATACAACTTGATTTCTTTCTTGAGGGCAAGTTCTGAAAACAACATTTTCTGTTCCCTTCTCCACAAAATCAGTGCAACCAAGGTATTCTGCACAAGAATAAAAAATTCTTCAAAATTTTGAAAAGAAAAGAGAAATAAATAGATCAAAGATGAAGGAAATACTCCAAACAGAAGTACATATTTTTCTTTTACACAAAATGTCAGCAAGACTACCAAGAAAGAAAGTATTTCATCGATCATTTTGGATTTTACCCCTTTTGCACGAAGAAAAGTGGGGATAGAAGGAACACGGAGAGATGGCAGAGCTTACCACCAAGAGGAAGAAAAAAAACTGTTGTTACAACTTGCACCACATTAATAGTTGATGTAGTTTACAAGTATCTCTCTTCAATAACTATCAATCTAGTTAGAATTCGTATTAAGTGTCTTATGAATTGAATTGCTTCATCTATAAAGAGTTAACTTTCACTGTGCTGGTACTTTTTTTACTTATATACTTCTCGAACACCAACCTGAACTATGTACACAGAGCTCAAACTTTTAGCCTTTGTTTAGCGTCAAGTTAGATGAGATCACTTCACTAACAATTTGACCCTAACTAGAAACAAAAGCAGCCATCAGAACATGTCAATACAAATTTCTTTTAGGCAGAAGGGTTAAATGGAAGTTCAATTCCATTAAACTCGTAATAAAATAACGATCCTTAGTATTAATATCAATTTGATAACCAATCTGATCATTCATTTTTAAAGTGCAGTTCAACCATGGAACACAGGAGTATTTACTCTGACTATTCCTATATAAAATGGTCCTTCACTGAAAGGTCTCTAAAGCACAGTTTTCCTCTATGTTCTTCCTAGGAAACTGCTAAACCTCAATTTTCCTAAACAGAGAATATACTTCCATCATCATACCCACTGAAATCTACCCTGACAACATAAACTAGACCAGATCCCTAACATTTAGCTTCAGGTTGATTTAAAGAAAAAAAAAGGTTCTATACCTCTGACTTTGTCAAGCTTTATGTAACACATTACCCAAACCGGAAACATAAGCCATCTACATTTTAATATTCTTCCACTTTAACCAAAAACTAATAATAATAAAATATAATCAATGGAACCAAATCACAAGCAGGATCCATTTTCCACTAGAACCAACCAAGTCGTTATAGTTGCTTAAGAGGATCACAACGTTCCAAAATTCAACAGTAGTGCAAAGACCATACAATTAGTCTGGTTAAGGTGAATCCAAGTCTCACTTAAGTGGGTGAGACATACAGAGGGAAAGACAATTTTCATCAGTTACGGAAGGCATGAAAGCAGAAATTACCATTTAGGCCACTCTTTCACTCAACTGTTCAAGATCAATAATCTCCTCCATGACTGTAATATTTGCAAGACAGGAAGCTGATAATCTAAGCAGCATTTTGAGCCCTAGACCAAGATACAGCTAAATTCAATCAATCTCTAGAGACTGCCATTTTCTCACAATTTACCAGAAGTCTAAACCTCACCACGACTAGCAGTGTGATCAACTGTAGACTTTTCAATGTTACTTAATTACTAACATTGATTAATCAAATTAATCGGAGACACGAACAAATTTCACAATTACAATTACCTATCCAATAACCACAGCAACAAAGCCCAGTAACATCTGCTATGCAGCGAGATGGAAACTGGAGTGAGAATGAAAACAGTACCGTTGACTTTCCGTGTGCATTTGACCAGCTTATGGTCAATAATCTCCTCTCCGTATGTGATATCAGCTCCATACTCCGCAGCTAGCAACCGAAACGGCAGCGTTCCCTACAACCAACAAGCACCAGACCAGGAAGAAAGAAGAAGGATGGAAGATGAGCGTATGGTTGGTGAAAGTCGAACGAGAGAGTAACTGAGATAATAAATAGATGTTTTAAAATAAATAAATAAAATAGGAAACTTACAACTCGAACCATGGGAGCGAGGACTAGCTTGTTCTCGTAGTCCATCGTCTTCTTCCTCAGTAGGGGAAGCGGAGCGATAGACGACAGACGACAGACGGCAGACTCTGGTCAGCTGCCATTTTTGCAAATTACAGACCAGTAAAAACTGGGCAAAACTTGTTAGCAGGCTTTTGTTGGTCCAGGCCAGTTTATTGTCAATATCACTAAACTAAAATAGGCCCAAGCCCAAGGTAAAAGGTTCAGATTTCTTTCTTTGTTTTGTTTTTTGTTTTTTTATAGAGCTTTCTTACAAAGTTGCATTATATTGAGTGGTACAAATAAATTTAGAGTTATAAATTAAGATGTAAGTTGCATATAGTAATAAAAAAGGTATTACTCCTCATTTTTATATGAATAAAATAAATTATAATTGATAGAAAACATTATTAATAGAATACTTGATTATAGAAAAGCAAAATATATTACCAACCAGTGAGTAAATTAATTGTTAAGGAATTAAAGTATTAGATTCGAGCCTATATATATAATCGTGTTAAAACTTATTATTAAAAGTTGTGCCACTTTTTAAAATTTTACTTGGCCTTAAGTTTGGAATAGTCCGCATGATAAAAAGAAGAAGATAACTTTACTTATTATGAAATTTAAATAAATCAACACATAGTTATTTCATCAACATTTTTTGTATGTGTAAATTACATTAAAAAACTCTATAGTTTATAAAATGTTCCACTTAACTTTTTATAGTTTAAAAGCTTGCATTATAAACCTTATAATTTTTTCAAATTACAACCTTAACCTTTTAGATACTTAAAAAATATAAAACAAATAGTAAAAAAGTTGCAAAAGATTATGAAATTTAGAAAAAAAATTATAACTAATATGGTATAACTTAATACGATGAAAAAAGAACAAAATAAATTTATTTACAATTTTGTTTTATAATTTATTCCTTTTTAAATATTTTAAAAAAAATTCTCATTGTTTTTTTCAATTTTTTTGAGTAGAGTGAATCATCCCATATTTGTTACATTTTTTCTCAAATTTTTATAATTTTTTGAATTATTTTACTATTTATTTTGAATTTTTTAACCACTAAAAATGTTAAAATTGTAACTTTTAAAGAACTACAAGTTTATATTGTAAGCTTTTAGACTATAATAGTTAAGTGAAACATTTTATAAACTATAAGGTTGTTAATGTAGTTTATTTTTTCTTTTTTGCTAAATAATTTGATCAACATTAAAACATTATTATTTCAAGAGATAATAGAGAGGCTAGGAGGTGATGTTGTAACTTGGAATCGATGGTCAGGTGATTTCGGATGGATGCAGATGGTGGATGGGTGGTAGATAAGTGGACGGTGATGATGAATGAGTGTGGACGGCGGTGATGATGTTTGGATGGTGATGTAGGACGGTGGTAAAGTGTGAGTACGTGGAATTTCGGAAGAAAAAGAAAAAGAAAGCACTTAAATATGTCATATATTAATGGAGGGTCTGAAAAAAACATTCCTTCAAATATAGGTCTATTATAGTCTTAAAAATAACGGTTAACGGAAAAGTGCAATGTGAAAATGTATTTATCCCAATTATGATGAGAAATTATTTTATATTTTGCCCTCATCACTAATTTTTATTTATTTTTTTATTTTTTTAATCTACCACTAGTTTCCAGGGCGTTGCTTGCTGTTCCGATTTTATCATGGAAGAAGGCTAGCTAGGGCAAAAATAAAGTCAGGGTTATTGATATTTATCAAAAACATTAAAAAGGAAATTAAGCATAATTCTTCCAAAATAAATCTTTTTATTTAATGATATATCATAGTTAATATATATATATATATAGTATATCTGGTATTTTATTTAAGCGTGCACCCCAATCAATAGGGTGGTTATACGTGGAGTCGTGGATGAGTCACTTAGGTTTATCCCACCACTATCTAAATTGATAGTATTTTCAAAATTAAAATTTTAAAACTGCTGCCTCCATTTTATAAAAAATGACGTTTTAATACTTTACACATAGACTAAGGAAGTGGATTTTTTTTTTCTTTCTGTAATACCCCTCTAGATCATTTTTTTTTTTAGAAAAAAAATCTTACGAGTATTAATTAGGAATATGTTAGTAAAATTATTAAAAAATTGTAAATAACTTTTTTTATTATCATAGGCCATCCAATCTCTATGTTCTTAAGTGTCATGATTTTGGGAATTTTTTTCTCATTTGCCACTTTGCACCAAATAGGCATACCCCTCCATTACCACTAGGGATGTCAAAATGGGACCGGTCCCGTAGACCGGTTGATTGGAGCGTTAAATGTCTATTTATCGTCGTCTTTTATGTCTATTTTAGAACGATGATACTGCTAATTCTTGCGCTTTCCACTCCTTTTTACAGATTATGTTGCTGATAAGCAAAACGATTCGAGAGGAGCTGAAATCGTCAAGTTTAGAGTTGTTTTGGTCTGAAGCATGGAACGCCAGAAATTCCAGAGTGAACCAGCTGTCTTGTTCTTCTAGAAGACCTCGTTTTGCTTGTCTTCTATTCCAGCTAGGAGTCCTGCTGCTACTGAATGTCTACCACGCTTCTGTTAGGATTTTGGAACAGATATTATTAGATACTATCCTGTTTTGAATTTTGTAATTAGAGAATTAATTAAGTAATTAGTTATTATTTAAAGGAGGCTGCGCCTCTGTAGAAAAACACTTCATCTTTTACAGTAGCAAATTTCTTTCTTCTTGGCAGAGAATAATTCCATTGCAAGCTTGACGTTGCTGCAACTCCTTTTCTTCAATTAATTAAATTCCTTTCATATGCTTACATATTATTTATTTAATTAATTATATGATGATAGGCTAAATTCTATTTATTCCTTGTGAGGATTAACAGCCATGCTTAATTGATTGTGAGATCAAAAAGAATTTATTAAATCCCATCTTGCATCTTTAATTGTTTTAATTGATTGTCAAATTATGCATACTTCTTTTGAAGCATGATCAACTACACTAGGATTTGCATAATTACTGTCTTCTCTTGATACCTTGGAGTCTACACTGTAGAAAGTGATACGAAGGCAACCAACTAATCGACGGATTAGCTTGGAAAACAATTAGAGTCTGGTTTACAGGAGTAGACACTTCTCTCTCCTGAACCTGGGAAGGTCTCTTACGGTAGAATTATTTGGTTATTTTATTAGACCTAATAGAATAGCTTCTTTAGGCCATAAGATATATCAAGGACCTTAATAGGTGAGAACCTTTAAGAATCTCGAATAGGTAGAGAGCAGGAGATCTAGGTGAGAACTTGATCTCTATAACCGCCTGCAAGTCTGGTTTTGAAAATACTTGAATCGATGATCAATTAATTAAATGCATGAGCTTATCGGAATCCTCACTGGGAATTTGTCACATCTGATTTCACACACCATATCCGTTTATTACTTTCTGTTACTTATATTTTGCAATTATTCACAACAACTCAATATTGGTATTTACCACCTGTCATTTATCTTGTCATTTACGAGGAATTTTAATTGTCCACCGAATCCCTGAGGAACGAACCTTTTACCGCTAGCTACTGTTTTATTTACATGAGCTTTGGTGAATTGTATTTATTTATTTTGACGGTTTCGACGACCATCAAATTTTGGCGCCGTTGCCGGGGATTCATCGGTACTAATTAATTCTCTTTGTGTATGACCAGGACCTCTAATTCAGAATTGATTCCGTACAACCCAGAGATTACAAGAAGGGAAACACAGTACAGGAAGCAAGCGAAGAATTAGAGGGCTGTTCCTGAAGAACAACAACCAGAAAATTTTCGGACACCTCAGAGGGCCCTTATCCCAGACCTGGGGGAAGGACCATCAGCAATCCGAGAAAACCCACTATTTGAACCAGACATGGAAGACCACCATAATAACCATCCACCACCTCCACCACCTCCCCCTCCAGAACAGATCTTTAGACAAAGAAATAATGAGGGACCACCACCAGACACCCACTTTTGCATCCAGTATCCGCCCGTGGAACATGATTGGAATCTCAAACCAAACATGATACACAACCTCAAGAAATTCTACGGTTTGCCTAAGGAGAACCCATACAAATACTTGCAGTACTTCCATTGGGAAT